>CM057341.1:180980398-182319559 GCA_030015575.1 Agapanthus africanus
CCGTAGGGAGAAAAATCTCTACGAGACCCTCACGGCTCATAGAGTTGAAAAGTCTTAGGCAGCAGATCTGAACCTGCGGCCTAAGCCATCGCTATTTCTTAAGAAAGACAAGATGCGTGCTCTATTATCTGTTGACCATGTTTACTAAAGCGACATGCTGATAATAAGAGAAAGAAGAAAGCGACAGAAAGAGCATCCGATTTACATTTGATCAGGCGTTCGAGACACACTCATCCATACATAAGCAAAAGATTCAGAACGGAAAATAAAGACGGGCTGGGATAAAAATTTTCCATTAATATTGCCAAAAGTTCTTACAATTATAAAAGTAACAAACGAAAAATATTATTACAATGGGATAACCTCAGATCCAGGGCACGGATTGAGGAATTCAAAAGTAAGGCCATCCAGAGTTCTTCTAGCCTTTCTGATTATTCTTGTGCGCAGCCTCTCGTGTTCCTGTATGTCAAGATCCTCGGCAAGCCCTCCCGGCCTTCGATAAGCAGCGACTATCGTCGTCTGCTGGAAAATTTGATGTAGGATGTCGATGAGGCTGTCCCGCCGTTTCTTCGAGATCAGCCCCGTCAGGTACACTGAATGCACCTTGTCTTCGGCATCATCCAGCGCATTGAGCGGTAGGGCCTCATGAAACCCCGGAGTGCTCTCCATATTGCTCCTAGCACGACCTTCAAGAGAGCTGAACGACGGGAAGCAGCCAACCACCGCTTGCGTTGAGGCGACCCATGACCTCCGCACACTGGGCGTCCGTAAACTCCTGGTTTTGATGACGGCCCTGTGCGCGGATATCGTCGTAGGTGATGAACTCATGCAAACTGTATAGACGCACCGCCATTATGCCTGGAGGAAATGCCACAGGAAGTTTAGCGATAAAAAGAAAAATAATATACACAGAGAGTTAAACTCCCCGAGAGCAGTGCTCTGCAAACCGGACTGATTACCAGAATCCTAATAGGGGGAATTTAAATAAATCCCCCGAGAACTCTAAGATTGTTACTATTAAAAGATGATATAATTTGTTAAATACAAAACTCCATTTTTAATTCTCATTATCCATATTCAAACTCTTAAGAGTTCATTTTTTTTAGATCAAAGAGATCTATGTTTTGCCAAAGACGCAAGATTCTGTTCATGAGTTAAGAAACCCTGAAACAGATTCCTGAGAGCAAGGCTCTATTTGGTGAAACCCTAAAAGGATTTTCTTTAGATCAAAGATCTATGAGAGCAAAGCTCTATTAATTAAAATTGATTTAATTTAAGATTAATTCTTACTTAAATAGTTTCTCTTAAAGAAAATCTAACTCTGAGAGTTCTTGAAGGTAAGAGCAAAGCTCTGAAGTTTCTAAAAATGAGAATTTTAAAGATGATAATCATCTATGCAGGACCAAAGGTCCTATTTATAGGCATCAAGTGCCATTTCAACTTCCAAAGTTGCCGCAACGGTTGGAATTCCGCCACTGTTGCACTCACGTTTGGGGTCACGTAAGCGCGACGGTGGGGGGGCATTTGTTTACCCCAATCAGAGCAAAACTCTGTTCAAATTCCGAGGCGGGAGATGAAGCAATGCTTCATCTTCCCCCAATCAGAGCAAAACTTTGCTTTGAAAATTTAAACTTTAATAAATGAAGCAACGCTTCAGATCCTTTGCGCTGCGCACAACGCGCCACGTGTCAGGCACAGATGCATCAGCGCAGCGCCCAAGAAGGCGCGTCCAATCAGATCAAAGCTCTATTTAAACTAAAATTAAAGGAAGCAACGCTTCAGTTGCGCAAGCACTGCGCTGCGCGACACGTGTCAACACAGTTGCGCTAGCGCTGTGCGTTGCGCGACACGTGTCAGCGCAGTTGCGCTGCGCTGCGCGACACGCGTCACGTGCTGGGGCATTTGCGCCAAACAAAATTAAGATTTTAAAGAAATCTTTCTGTTCTTGTTAAAACAAAAAGATTTTCTTCTGTAAAATAGAAGCCCTTGGATCAAAGATCCAACGGTGGGGAAAATTCCCCAAATCACTCAGAGAAAGATCTCTTTAACAAATTTAACTAATTTATGGGCACTATAAAAAGGCCCTAGACCTCAATTCAAAGGGATCAACATTTTTTAGAGAAATCAAACAGAGAGAATTCTGAAGAACTCCTCAAGAACAAAAAAGGTAAAAAGCCTTTAGAAAAAAGAGAAAATTCTCTTATGAACAGATCATGGATCTAAAAACAAGATCAATGATCTTGAATATAAAAAAAACAGTGCTTTGCACTTCTTTTATGAACCTTTGGTTCTTGAATCTAAAACATTCTCAAATTTAGAGTGCTTTGCACTTGCAAACTGCGCTGTTGCGCTCTTGGGAAAGCGCCACGTGTCAGCGTCTGAACCATTTGCGCTATGCGCTTTTGAAATAGAGCTTTGCTCTCTGAAATTGGTGCAACTCACCAGAGCGCGCCACGTGTCAGCAGCACAAGCGCAGCGCACTAGCGCAGCGCACTGCGCTTGCATGACACGTGTCGTCACCACAAGCGCTTGAGCTTTTTGATTGGCGCAAAGCGCCTGAAATGCAATGCATTATTTAAAAAAAAATGGGCCAAGCCCAAGTCAAAAAGACCTAACAGGCCAAATTAAATTGCAAAGCAATAAAGGGCAGAGCCCAAGTAAAATTGATGCTGCGCATCATTTATAAATGGGCAGAGCCCAAAACAAATTGATGCTCTGCATCCTTCATGGGTAGAGCCCAAATAAAAATAAAAAGAAATGCAATGCAAAAGCAGATAAAATGCTGAACATCTTCAATTGGACTTAGCCCAATCGTGGCCGTAAGTCCTCAAATTAAATTGATTGAGCACGGCTGCTCCCTAAATCAATTTACGACCGGTTCTAGGGTACATCTCCGAACTCCTCTGACACCCATCGTTGTAATCCTTCAACGACGTCAGAGAGGCGACGGGTCCCGACGACCACATATGAATACGGACTGCGGGGTCCTTAAACTCGTGGACCGAGACGTCCTTAAACTAATGTTGGACCGAAACGTCCTTAAACTAATATTCATCCCAAAATGGGAATGTTGGACCGAAACGTCCTTAAACTAATATCGGACCGAAACGTCCTTAAACTAATGATGGACCACCACGTCCCTAAACTGGCGATGGACCGAAACGTCCTTAAACTAATGATGGACCACCATGTCCTTAAACTGGCGATGGACCACCACGTCCCTAAACTGGAACATGGACCACCACGTCCCTAAACTAGAACAATAGAGCCTCCAAATGCTCTTTTACCGGATCTAAATGGTCCCGTTTAAGTTGATCTAGCCCCAAATACGGCTAACGTATCCTTAAAACATTTAAATGGACTATAAAACTCCAAATCGACTTTGGTTCAAGGGTACATCTCCGAACTCCTCTGACACCTATCGTTGTAATCCTTCAACGACGTCAGAGAGGTGACGAGTCCCGACGGCCATATATTAAATGGATCACCACGTTAAGTTGATCTTAGTCTAAAACAGGACTAACGTATCCTTAACGGATGTTTAAGTTGATCTTAGCCTCAATACGGTTAACGTATCCATAAACTAAAAACACCAAACCCAAATCTAAGTAAATACGGATTTGGACTAATCCACGTCCTACGGGCGACGGCATTACTCGGTCTCCGTATACAATCCACGGGCAACCAAAAATAAAACAAACACACACGACACGAAGTGAAATTCTGGAGAAGGAGAAAGTTGCTACCGCGGTGCGGTAGCGTAATTAACTGCAGGGGCTTGCACCTGCAGGGAAGAGCGTCCCCATAATCAAAAACCCCTCAAGCGAGGGGGAATCTGACGAAGTCTGCTACATCGGCCGCATCCGTCTAAACCTCCGATACACGGTGCCATAAATCAACTTGGCATCTTCGGTGAGGTAGACGGATAAAATCATATAGCATCTGCCCCGAATCTCAGACTAGACGTCCTCACGTCCCGGCCGCCGTTCGGAGGGGAACAGACCTTTTGTAGGTGGGTTTTTGTGCGGGTATCTTTATACTTTCGCTTGTATATCTTATTTTGTATCTAGTACTCTCCATCTAACACTTATATATATTTGACTTAGAGACGAAACTGAGAAATTCAGTATTTGTATATTATTTGTGCTTCTGGTTGTCGTGCTCGTGTGGGCCGGCTTTTATTTCATGTTGTGATGATGTTTTACCTCTTATTATGCTGTTTTCAGTTCTTATTTACTTATTTCTTCGCTACGGCGTCGTATATTTACCTATTGTGGTTGTGTTCCGCCTTTAGGCATGAGTTGCTCCCATTTGGGGATGCCTTTTTATTCTATGTTTTGTACCTGTTTGGGGCTAGTTTTACAAAGGAGATGCTGCCAAAAATTTAAAGAAAATAAATTTAAGTTTTGATATTTTTAACTTGAGATTTTAAATGTTTTTAACTAATATTTTATCACTCTATCTTTTCATGGTTTAGATTTCTGGGTTTTCGGCTTACTTGATTTAAATTACGCCTTTAGACGTTGCATGATTTAAGTGCCGGTCGCGTTCCTAATTTGGGCCATGACAATGTATTTAACCGAACTTCCGTACGTATTAAAATACGCACACTACATCATTTCATCTGAACTGGGAAACCTTCCATGTGGGACTCTAAAGACTCAACAATACACTGGCAGCGAGTTAATCACAAGTACGTCAGTGGCACTACCTGTACGTAAAGGCTACTCAGGTATTGAACGAAAGGAAGGTCGACAAGCAAGCTCGTCCGTACACCTACTGAGCCTGTAAGTGACACTCTCCGTACAGTCCGGTCTCTTCGTCTAAGAGTATCGCATGCCGGGTCTAGGGAGTGAAAAATGTTAGACTCCTAATAACCAGATAAGTCATGCCGGAGTCAAGCTCATCAGCTACCGAGAAACTACTAATCTCCTATCAGTAAATCTCATCCACCCTAACCAGAGATTTATGGTGATAGCCAACCGAACACAGCACGACATTGACTCCTTATACCGGGAGAGACGAATTCCTTCTGATCGCTCACTGCTTTCATGTGGCTTGGGACTGTACCCAACTAAAACTTGTTTCTAGGACTCTATAGAGCCGTAATAGGGTAATAATCTAAGTACAGTGGGAACTCACATGAGACAAATAACGATTTCAGGTCAACAGACTACCTGTACTCATATCACTGGAGAACTGCTATCTGATAATAAGTATAGTACCATCTAAAAGTTCTCGATGAGTCCGTCCGGTGTAATCACCTCCAGTGAGCACCTGTATACTATCTTAGGTGTCAAAACACCAATGGCTTGTGAGACCGGCCACTGCCCCTCGTCGGGTTTTAGAAATATATACGCCAATCTACTCCGGAATATCGATGCTCAATCTCAATACTCTCTCGACTATGGACATTTAAGAATGTGCTTATGGACTACCCAGCTCCCACGTATATGATCTCCATCATAATGCACGCACGCTTGTCAGGCGTATACAGATTCTCCCTGCCTGGGGTAGGAAGGAGTTTATTGATTGTGAGAATCCAAATCTCCAGTAGCCACGGACTAAACTGCAGTTAATTACCTATCGCTTTTGGAGCGAAGGAACCTCCGATTGACGGGTCGAATTGGTAATGCGAACTCAATATGAGGTGTTGGTGTTTGAAAGTAATGCAGAAGGGCATGTTCATTTCATTTTTTTCTATTTGTAACAAAAGATTTTTTATTTCAAAGAAACACATTTTTTTAATTTTTTTATTTTTTTATTTTTTTGGACTAAGATGCCCGGGGTCGCGTAGACCGGATTTGGAGTTGAACTCCTTAAACAGTTTTATTTGGAGTTAAACTCCCAAAAGGTTTTATTTGGAGTTAAACTCCTAAAAGATTTTATGTGTGGAGTTAAACTCCCCAGACAATTTTATCTGGAGTTAGACTCCCAAAAGATTTTTAAATGGAGTTAAACTCCTAAAGAATTTTAATAGAGTTAAACTCCCAAAAGAATTTTAAATGGAGTTAAACTCCAAAATATTTTAAAATATGGAGTTGAACTCCCAAAGACTTTATTTTGGAGTTAAACTCCTAAAAGAATTTTGGTGGAGTTAAACTCCAAAAGATTTTCCCCTTTCTGTTTTGAGAAGAAACCCAAATGGGTTCTCTTAAAATTCCAAGATTTGGGTCTTGGGTAATAGAAATTGATCCTTTTTCTTCTCTTGATAGAGCTTTGGGAGGTAGGTTTTCCTTCTTCTCCCTCTCTCAAATTAGATCTTGAGGAGGAATAAGAAAATAGTAAAAATCTTTTCTTTTTGGATTTGATGTAAGAATTAAACTCTTCTTTAATGATTTTATAGTGAAACTTTATTTAATTTTGAGAAAAAGAGAGTTAAGCTCTTAATTTAATTGGAAATGAAGAGGAAAAACTTGAGAGGGAGGAGATGGAGGCACAAACTCTAATATTTCGAGGGGAATGAATTTTTTTTCATTTCATCATAATATTGTCTTATATAGGCTTACAAGTTTACATATAACCCCTTGAGCTTTACAAAATGGTATTTTGCCCATCCTATACCTCATGTGGTTATTTCTTTTTTGCACATGAGCCATGAGCTTTTCATAATTTGGTTTTTTGCCCATTTATTTTACATTTTGCACATTTATTTAAACATTACATTTATTTGTTGTACTTTCTTGGCATGGGTCCGGTCTGGGCTTAGGCCCACCTGCTTGGACTTGAGTTCGGGCATGGGCCGGCTTGGATTCGACAGTAGGGTCCGCTTGTTTTGGCTTGGTCTTATTTGTCCGCGATTTGACTTTGACTTTGATCTTTGGTCAATGGGGTATAAATTTTAACCCCAATAAAGTGCCCCCATCAATGAATGCACACTACATATACAGGTCGTGTGCATGAAATTGATGGATCTTCATCCGCATGGTGGTTGACTTGATTTGGTTCTCGTTTTTTGGAGGTTAGCACTGCCCTTTTTACGACATGGACAGTCGATGGTTTACGTTTTCCCAAGACGGAATGTTTGTTTGGCGTTTCCTTGAGACGGAATGTTGGTGTTTAATGTTTCCCCAAGACGGGGTGTCTGTTTAACATTTTCCCGAGATGGGGTGTCTGTTTGACGTTTCACCGAGACGGAGTGTCGGTATATGACATATCCCTAAGACGGAGTGTCTGTTTTATGTTTCCCTGAGATGTAGTGTTGCTGTTTGACGTTTTTCCGAGACGGAGTATCACTGGTTGACGTATCCCCAGCACGGAGTGTCGGTGTATGACGTATCCTTGAGGCAGAGTGTTTGCTGTTTGACGTATCCCCGGTACAGAGTGTCTGTTTGACGTTTCCCCAAGACGGAGTGTCACTGTCGTCTGACGTTTTCCCGAGAAGGAGTGTCGCTAATTAACATTTCCCCGGCACGGAGTGTCTGTTTGACGTATCCCCGAGACGGAGTGTCCGTGTGTGACGTATCCCCGAGACGGAGTGTCACTGGTTTTGACGTAGAGGCCGTTATTGGAATTGGTTGGCTTGATTTGTTTTGGGGAGGTTCCAATTAGTCCGGGGGCACTTTTAAGCTTGGAAGCGCTTCCGGGTAGGGCTTTAGTTTGATTTGTCTAATTCCTGCCTTATTTGGCGAGACCTTTGAATTTGAGTCATTGCAGTTTGGGATTTAGAATTTGGAATTTTGATTAGCATCAATATCACTACATTGGAATATGGTACCATGAGTGAATCATCATTTGCCGTGAGGGGATTTTCTTCGTTCCCAGTTTAACGATTTAGGGGTCATCTGTTCGACTTAGGGGGTCCTTTGGATTGAAAGCTTGGAATTTTGGGGTTGGGGCCAGCATCAATGTTGCTAACATCGGTGCATAGGTGCCAGGAGAAAATCATCATTTGCCATGAGAGAATTTGGGGATTTTGGTTTTGGTTTTGGTTTGGCATCTGCATCACTACACTGGAATGTGGTACCAGAAGCGAATCATCATTTGTCATAGGAGGATTTGGGGATTTTGGTTTTAGTTTGGCCAGTATCGCTATATTGGAATGTGGTACTAAGAGCGAATCATCGCCTGCCTTTTCCTATTGGATAGCGATGGCTTAGGAGACAGGTTTAGGTCCATATCTTCTAAGGTTTTTCAATTTTATGAGCTGTAAGGGTCTCATAAAAGCATTTTCTCCCTATGAGTCGAAAGGATCTCGTACGTGTGTTTTCTCTTTAGGATTCGTGAGGAACCCCAGGCATGTTTTTCCTTTGTAAGTCGTAAGGATCTCACGAAGGTGTTTTCTTACGAGTCGAGAGGATTTCGTAAGCTTTGTTCTCCTCATGTATCGCGAGGACACATGAGTGGGTCTTCTCAAATTGAGCATAATCCGATGGTGGAGACCGGCCACAAGGCCGGTGATTGCTGTAGGGCATGGGTGTGATGAGGATTATTTGAGTCCGTGGATTGTATACGGTAGTCAATTTGGGGACTGGCCGTAGGGTTGGGAGAATTTAGGGGACTTGGATTTTGGGTCGGCATCAGCACCGCTAACACTGAAGCGTAGCGCTAGGAGCGACTCATCATTTGCCATTGCCCGTTGGGGAGCGATGACTTAGGATACAAGTTTAGATCCCTATCATATAAGGCTTTTCAATTTTATAAGCCGTAAGGGTCTCATTAAAGCATTTTCTCCCTACGAGTCGAGAGGATCTCGCAGGTGTATATTCTCCTTAGGAATCGTGAGGATTCCTAAGTGTGTTGCTCTTTTGTGAGTTGTAAGTATCTCACGCGGGAATATTCTCCTCACAAGGTCGAAAGGATTTTGCGAGTGTATTTTTGTCTCTTTTTCACGAGTTTGCTCCCTTTCAGCTTTTCACAAACTCGCCGGCAGTCCTGCTGTTTTTACTCACGAAGCCCTTTCGATTTTTCATCCGTGCCTGTTTTGCTTGTGGACATACCATTTTTTATTTTTTATTTTATTTTATTTACATTGTTTTCTTTTATTTCCCAGTTTAACGACTTAGAGGTCATAGTTGTGCGCTTATTCGAAATCCTTGGACTTTGATCTCACGGTGCTTCAATACTCTTTTTGTCCTTTTGGAGAGATGTGTACTTGTGCCCCGTAGAAACTGCGGTGGACCGGGTCATTTTTTGGAGCGGGCGATTAAGTCGTCTGCCCCTAGAGGGTTTTGGTCTTCGTTCGAATGGAGCGAACGATCGTAGCTTGGTTTTCTACCAACGCATCTTTGGCCAATGAGATCACTCCCTCATTGTATTGTTTTTTAACCCAATTCTTGAAAACAAAGCAGTCTTCAATGGTATGACTCACCATTCTGTGATACAGGCAGTACAAGGAATTATCAGTCATGTTTGCTTCATGTGGTCTTTTTGATTTAGGAAATTGTTGACCATTTTTAAGGGCATCCTTGAATATTTTACGGACTCTGTCCCTTCTGAAATAGTGGACTTTATTCAATTTCTCTTCCAGGGGAGATTGCCCTCCCCCTCCCGACACTGGTTTTTAAGGCTGGTCGGCATTAGGCCTGTATTTTCCTCGCCTATTTTGGTCGGAAGATGCATTAGAGGATTCAGTGCCCTTAGGAGGCCCACCTTTGCGATTGTTGTTCTCCGGATATCTGGACTTGTTGTTATATTGGAAGTTTGGAAGAGATTCAAGACCCGCATGCTCCAACATTTGGACTCTTTTACGTAAGTCCTGGAGAGTTTCAGGATCCGCTGATGACTTTCGCTTGATTCTGTCCCGTGTCAACTGGTTGCAATCATGCGTCAGGACTTTCCTGGGAGCTAGTCATTATCGACTTTCATGAAGGTATTCCACTCTTAGACCGGAGGGAATAGCTATTGGTTGCTTTGGGACATCAATCCCTGATTCATGGACTAAATTTTGATTTTGTTGTGATTGCAATTGAAGGACTCGGGTTGCGAGATTTGCCACAACATTCACCAGATCGTCGACTTTGAAATGGATCTTAACTAACTCCCTATAACAGTCCTGAAATTGCTCTTGAAGCCATTAGAATAACGCTTGTTCTGTAGTTTTGGGGATGATGACTGGGCTATCCTCATCGCCCGAGCTTGATTCTCTAAGAACCATGGGCTCATTTTGCTTAGCAGCTTGAGCAGGGTCTTCATTATTATCTGAACCGAGCCAGTATTGGGCGGCATCGACCATATCATCACCATGGTTGTGAAGCATACGAGGATTTGTTTCTTCTCGTCCGCCCATATAGACCGTATGGATCGCGCATTTATCCATTGCCCCCTCATTGTCAACGTTACTCGCTAAACTTTTGGATTGTCGTTGCGGTTTGCCCCTTTCAGGGAAGGGTGAACAATTGAGAGCGGCCATTTTCCAAAATACTTTGATTTCTGTTTGTATAAAATCGGCGGCTGAGGCTTGATCGTTTGTCAACACGCCAAGGGACAATAAGATTTCTCCCACCTTGTATTGTTTCTTGATCCAATCCTTGAAAATGCAACAGTTTTCAATAGGGTGTCGCAACACTCAGTGGTATGGGCAATAATTGGGATGATCAGCCATATTCGCTTCACTTAACCTTTTTGGTTCTGGTAGCCGCAGACCATTCTTTAGAGTACCTTTGAATATTTTGTAGACCTTGTCTCTTCTGAAAGAGTAGACTCTATTTCTCATTTCCTCCAAAGTTGGCTCTTAAAGTTTGTTAGTTTTCGCCTTACCCGCTCTTTTTTTGTTAAAAGAATCAATGATGTTAGAACTTTCACCTTTTCGGTTGTCGTCCCTCCGATATCTCGGTCTTTTTATGAGTTGGAGATCCTGAGTGGACTCGGGTTTTGAGCGTTCCAACATTTGAATCTTCTCGGTCAGCTCTCGGAATGTTTTAAGGCATGTGGTGCACAGGAAAGGTTTCATCCGGTTGTTCAGATTTTCTATAAGAGGACTAACGGATTGGTCTTGTTTCAACGGCGGTTCACATTTGACAGAGAGATTGCGCCATCGGACTATAAAGTCCGTGCTGCTTTTTTTATTCTTCGGCTCGGTCCTTACAAGGCCAGCAATAGTGATTTTATCGCTGACACTCATGAACATTTGCTTGAACAGAGTTTCTATTTGAGCGAACGTTGTAATCAAGTCATCTATTATGCTTGCATACCAATCGAAAGCAATATCGGTCAGACTATTAACAAACTGATGGAGAAGGAGTACATCATTGCTCCCAGTATTCGTGCATGATACTTTAAATTGGGCAATGTACCGGTTCGCATTTCCCGTCCAATCGATCCTTTCGAATTTGGGGACGACATAGCTACTGGAAAACTCCACAAAATCATATTGTGCAGGGTATGGTCTCCGACTGCAGCCGACCTCTTTCTGCGTCTCGGTCTCGGCCACCAATATTTTGACTTTGTTGGTGATCAAATCCATGATATGATCTTGCATTGGCGAGCGACTGTCATCGGTAGTCAAGACATTTCTTGAGGTAGAATGTGGACGACTTTCATGTAGCTCACCCACCTTTGGATTTGAGGGAATAGGCGTCGGCTGCGTCGGGACACCGTTTCCCGGTTCATGAGCAGAGCCCTGGGCTTGATTGGGTGGCTGAGAGGCAACTTGGGCTGTGAGCTGTAAGATGACGTTTGTCAAGTTGTCAATCTTTGAGTGGAACTTAGCCATCTCTTTGTCTTTGTTTCTGAGCTGTTCTGGAGCTCTTGAAGAAGTTGCTGCTTTGCGGTCTTGGGGCGAAGTATCGGCTCCTCTTCGTTTTTCGATCCTGACTCCTCATGAACTGAGAGATCTTTCTGCTTATCAGCCTCACTGGAAGGTTTTTTATTATCTTCCAGAGGAAGCTGGTCATAGGAAGTGGCAGCCACATTCAAACCAGATTGTATTTGAGATGCGGTGGCCCCATCCTTGCTCTTGCTGCGTGTGCCTGCCATGTAGACAATGTGGACCACATATCCAGCCATCTCTTTATCTTTAGCGCCTGATCTTTCGGACCGTCGTCGTGGCCCTTCCTTTTTGGGAAAGGACATGCGACTGAAGACAGTTGGCCTGACTGGGTCTTTGTGTGAGGCTTTCCGGATCGCAGTTTTTTGACTCTTGCGATCATGGCATTCTTCTGAACCAATTTCAACGGTTCAAAAGAGTTAGCGATCTTTACGGCCGATTCAACTGTTGTCACGCCCCGCTTCCCAGTAGACGGAAGCAGGTACGTGACGAGGCTGCGACATATTTATTTCGAGAAGGTCATTTCCCGGAATAAATACGCTAAGTATAAAATAAGTAATATTAACTGACAAGAGAATAAACATGAGATTTAAAATTCAACAACTTTATTTACATTCAACTTGATTCGTTTACAATAAATGATATCAACTGAAGGAAAAATACAAGAATGAAAATGCCTAAACAAGTGGCATACATAAACTGAGAAAAGGTAATTGGTCTAGGCCTGGGTCTCGGTTTGATTGTGCTCTTTCTCTGAGATGTCTATCTCTTCAGTCTCCATAGTATTTGATGAACATTCCAAGAAAACAGAGAAAGGTGGAATGCCTGTCAGCGAACTTTCGCTCGGTAAGTCCCAAGAAATGAAGTGAAATATAAAGTGTAATGATAAGGAAAATGTATATCATGAACAATGGATTATGAAGTATGATGTGTCAGCATGTCGTGTAATGTAAACATGGCGAGTTTATGTAGCATGCAATTTTATCATAATATAGGTGAACTAGTATGGTAATGTATGATAAGTAGATAAGTATGATAGCATGAGCATGGAAAATAAAAGTAACATGGCTGTGTAGTGTAAGTATAGTGAACATGCAGTGAATGTAAGTGTCTTAACAGGTCTCTACTTGGGTATACTAATTTAATGTAAGTTCAAGGGTGAATTCCAACCAATCTCAAGAGTGTTCTCAAACCCAATAGGCTGTAATCCAGGGGTAAGGAACCATGGGCCCGAATCAAGTGTTAGTAACGGGACTTCAACCTAGTGTTGAAGTATTCCAAACTCAACAGGCTGTAATTCAGGAGCAAGGAAACACGGGCCCTCATGATAGCTTGCTTGTGTTAGTAGATATGGATTCATGATATAGTGGGACTCCACAAATTTCGTTGGATTCACGAATGAACTACCTCAGCACCCCGTATATGCTAAGTTACAGCTAAAATTACCAGCCTTGCTCGAATCCATGAATACATTAGTTTGCAAGATAGAGTTCATGTATATATCAAGTATTCATGTTAAGTATTCTTGTATTCATGTCAAGTTGTATTCATGGTTCGAGTCAAGTCAAGTCATGTATTCAGGTTTGATGTATGGGTTTGAATTTAGGTATTCAGGTTCATGTTCAAGTATGCATGCTAAACTCTGGGTTCATATTTGAATTGGATTCTGACTTGAGTTTGGATTCAAGTTCATGATTGAGTATTCATGTTTAGTTTTAGATTCAGGTTTGAGTATTGGATTTAGACATGAGTTAGACTCAGACTTGAGTCAAACACTTTAAACCGATTTAGATCATGAATTAGGTTCAGGAGTTATCCGTAACTGCTGCACATGGACGACAGGATTTGTATCTTTTTCCAAGACAATTACTATTTATAACACCATTAAGTTTTCTACCTTAAATAGGCAAGCACTCATTTTCTCCGGCTCCCTGAGGCTCAAAAGAATTGATCCCGCTTAAACATATATTTACTAAAGTCCTTAAATATAATTTTATATAACTCGAGAAGGTTTTATGAAAAATATTTTTAAGATATAGTTCAAAATAATCTCAAGAAATTATTTATATTATTTAGGGTTTTCATGGATATGAATTTTAAGGGTTTGAGGTATTTTAGTGATAATTACTTTAACTTGAATAGTTCATGGTATTTTACTGTACAGCTTGACTTTTGTTGGTATCTTGATGGTATTTTGATAAAACTTGTAATTATTTTATTTGAAAAAAATAAGGTTACTATATTTTGAAAATATATGGATTTTATAATATTTATATAATTATTAAAAATTAATTTTATTATTAAGTAGAAAATTGTGTTTTTCTTAAAATCGTATTAAAAACCTTTCGAAACCAAATACTCCGTGAGAAGGTCTGCATCTCGCTCTACTAGCCCAAGGATGTGTGATAATCCGCACCATTCAATAGCGGGTCCCCTAAAAAGGGTTGTAGAGGTATATTTGTGAAAGGTTTTGAAATACAATTCAAAAGAAACCCGGTTTTTATAGTAAATAGTATTTTAATGAAACGTTGTATTCGTATAAAAAATACGTTCACAGAGTATCGTGCTATGGAAACATGTATGTATGTGAAGGGTATGTCATTACCCCGTGAGGTTTTCTAAAGGTATAATTAAGCAAAACAATTAAATATGGTAGATACAAAATTCATGGTATTTTAATATAAAAGTTAAATTAAGGTAATGTTTCATGATATTTTTTGAGTGAAAGTTTGTTCTAACCATTAGTTATATGATTACAAATATGGTGTAAGAATATGGATGAAAAATATGTAAGAAAAAGTGAACTTTTCAGGGTTTAGAATAAAATGTTGATATTAACTCCACTTACCGACATGTTTTGGAAAAAAGATCTTTTCAAGAAGAAGGAGAGGGATAGGAAGGGACTTACCATTTGATTATGTTAGGAAAAGGTAGAAGAAGGGTGAGAAAGCTTTGGGATGTCGCAAAAACGTCGGGATTAGCTTTGATCTTCGTCCGAACTTGATCTCTTGCTAACTCCACTTGTACTCTTCTTGTACTTAGAAACCTTTGAGAATTTTGGCTTGAATTTTCAGAATTAGGGTTTTGGAATTAAAAAAATGAATTAAAGTGTATTAAAAAGGTGATAAATGGGGAATTGAAATGTCTCTATTTGATTGCAAAGCAATCAAACAGTGCAAGGGAGTTAGGGGCAGGGGAAAGTGTTTGTGTGCAAAGCTCGAGGCACTTTAACTACGGTTGAACCGCTGGTGCCGGCCCAAACTAGGTTTCCGCTAGTCGATCTTGGGAGTGGGGCCGGTGGATTCATACCACGTGTTTCTCTCTGTATTAATACTCTTTTGCACATGTTTATTTCTTCAGACTTTTCATTTTTTATGTGCATTGCACGTGTAAACTTTTGAGCTTCCAAAAAGTTTAAAAGAAAAATCAGAAAAAATATAATGTGTCTGATGGGGTTCAAACACAAAGGTTACGTCACAGCAGTGCAAGGGCTTTACCAGTGAGCTACAAGTTGTTTCTTGCTGTTCTTAAACAAGATATACTTATAACTTGTACTCAGGCTTATAAACTCCTTTTTGTACATTAAAAAGAAAAAAAAATGTACAGAAAATTCAAAGTCGTTACAGCTGTTGTTGCGGGATAACCCTATTCTTAGAATCTCATGAAGTTCAGCCTAGCAGGAGTCCTATCCCTTTTGTTGGCTCTGTATCTGAGCCTTTTCTTGTTAGTTATATGTATGCCCTAAAGGCCATTGTTGTACATGGGATGCATATTGTAGTGATGTTTGGACATATATAGGGAGGACTTTCTTGCTCGATATGATAGTATGCTATCTGGTTACTCTTTGTCTTAACATGTTGACTTGTATAGGTAATGCTGGCTTTCTCTCACATGTTGACAAATCCCTTAGGATGTATACTTGACTACCAGGATTATGATGCAGATCATACTAGTGGGGCAGAGGTAGTCAGTAAGTACATCCTTCAAATATTCCTAGTCGTGGGAGTATCGAGACAGGGCATCGATATTCCAGAGTAGACTAGCGTATGCGCTTCTCGACCCATATGATGGGCGATAGATGAACCCATATCCATTGGTGTTTGACATCAGAGAAGGTATACGGGTGCTTAGTGGAGACTGGGTACACTGAACGGACTCACCGAGAACTCCTAGATGGTATTATACCTATCGTCGGATAGCAGTTATCTGGTGACACTGGTACAGGTTAGTCTGTAGACCCGAGATCGTCATAGAGTCTTGTGTGATTCCCACTGTGCTTTGATTTCCACCATACCACAGTCAAGAGATCGTGCAAAAAGATGGTTTTTGGGTACAGTCCCGAGTCACATGGAGGCAATGAGCGATAGGAGGGGTTTCGTCTCTCCCGGTATTGAGAGTTGATGTTGCACTATGCTCGATTGGCCATAACAGGAAATCCCTGGCCAGGGTTGCTGAGATTTACTGGTAAGTGTTATCAGTAGTTTCTCGAACCGTTATAGACCTTGCACCGGCATGACTTATCAGGCTATTGAGGTCTGACGTTATATCACCCCAAGGCTGTGATATGCGACATATCTGACGAAGAGACCGGACTGTACGGTAGTGTTACTGATTGGATTCGCAGGAGTTATAGCAGGCTTGCTTGTTGATCTTCTGATCGCTCAATACCCAGGTAGCCATTACGTTTAGCAGATCGCTTGTGGCTTGTGGGTGTTTGATATGATCATCGCCTACTGCCGGCGTATTGACGAGTCTTTAGAGTCCTACACAGAGGTTTCCTGGTTCATGCGAAACGGAGTAGGAGTACATATGAGATATGTGCGGGACCGAGATTAGTGCGCGTATGTGATACCGCATTCTATTCTCATGGTAAGTGACATCAGAAGGTTATATGTGATATAGCCGGATTATCGGATCAAGTGTTGAATCGATAAGTTGTTACATTTGATATTACTTGGTTATATGTAATATAGCCGGATTATTAAATCAAATGTTGATTTAATAATTTAATGTAGAATTAATATATTTGATATATTAAATTATATTAACTAATACTGGCTCACTTAAGTATTCATTTTTCTCATTATGATACATTAATATATATGTGATATATGTTAATTGTATTGTTTTTGCATACATGAATATATGTGATATATTTTGGTATGTCATGTTAGGTTACACATGCAACATGTATGTATGAGACTCACACCATGCTAGGTTAATGTTATGGTTTTATTTATCATTAAGTAATTACAAATTAGTGGAAATGAGTCATTGCTAGAAGCTTGTAGAAGCTTATGGATAAGTTTTGACCAAAGTCCACTTCTTTGTTTTTACTTAAGATATTTGTTGACCTAACCATTAACCATACACCATGGTTAACTCTCTACATGGGTTAGTATATGTGATATACTCACCCATGGTTGCATTTGAAACAAAGAGAATGATTCTTTCATCACTTCCTCTTCTTCATCCTCTTGAAGCTTTCTAGCTTTTGACAAGGTGATGAAATAAAATAAGAAAATCAAATATAAAGTGAGCAACATTCCTACTTCATCATCCTCTACTATTAGCCATTTAGTTTAGGGTGTTTGCTTCACTAATCTCACCATTAGTGTAGAGCTAGCATGAGATTGAGTCTCCTCGACGTAGATCATCTTCGGCTTCGAAGGTATTGAGCAAGCTTATTCATTTCTTCATGTGAACCTTACTAGAGTTCAGATGTTCACTACTAGGCGCGAAAGGACTACTACACGGAGCTTTTGAAGTGAAGGACTGGTCTACAAAGGTTGTATTCCGCATTCACTTAGATGTAAAGTTGTTTACATATTATGTTTAACCCTAAATCTCTAGTTAAGATCTTGGTTAAGGTTTGTTTAGCACCCCAAAATTTTAAATTAGCATGATTGATGCTTGCCAAGGTGCTAAGCTAACCCTACAGTGGTATCAGAGCCAGGTTAGAGCATTAGAGCTTGTCTAGACGAAGTTAGAATTGCGATCGAACCCGGAAAACCCATTTTGGACCCCCTCTCTGGAAATTTTTCAAAAAGTTGAAATTTTTCATGTTAAAAATATTCAGAAAATCATGCAGGTAATTCTATGGACACACCTGAAGAACGAAACCCTAATTTGTCTAAGTGACCGCGGATCCATGGCCAAAATATGGTTTTGGCGGCGGATCCGCGGCGCCACTTGAGAGGCTTGGGTCAGGCCTTTAGCAGTAGGTCCTTAGGAACTGTGGTATGTCTCTGGTTAACTTTAACAGTTCTCAAGTGTTGAGCTCTCTGGGAAATTTTAGGAATTCGTTGAATCGATCGAATTATCTAACTTCTCCTAACTATCTATGATTGTGATACAATATGTGGAATTCATATAGTTAAGCATGAAATTCGTAATATGTGATATTTCGGGTTTATGATATCTAAGGTAATTGTGAATTCCAAATGTTGTTGTTTTTCACTTTCTTTTCTGCGACCGTAAGTGTAATATGTGGTGTATCGCCGATTTCGTTGCTATACATCAACGACAATTGGGATACGCATATTTACTTACGTTGATGACATGTGATGTTATGTGTTGCTGGGATATGTTATATTGGATCGTCGCTTTTGAATAGCCGGGGGTTTTATGTGAGATGAGAGTTTGTATTTTCATTTATGTAAAATTCATTGTATGTAATATTCTTTTATTGGGGCACTTCCGGATTGAGGATGATGTCACTATTGTTATATATTATTTACTTTTCCGCATTAAGATAGACCTAAGGAGGGGAGCATAAGTAACCGGGTTCTAGGGTCCAGTGGGAGACCATCTCGAGGAGTCGAGACCGGGTCTCCTAACTCTAGAATTGGTAGGGCTGCTTGTTGCTCTCGTAGAGGTCTAGAGATGTGGATTTGGTTATTCATCGCGACCATGGAATCCGTGTTTTATACTGGCTCAAAATAAAACACGGACTTTCTAGTATATCCAATATTTCATATGTTATCTTCTGCTGCTGATATTCTGTGATGTGATCATTTTATATGTTCTGAGACGAATGCCTATATTATATATATGAGATATAATTAATATTATTACTTTCGTTTCTTCTGTGATGCTTGTGAAGCATAAGTAATGGGACTTCATTAATGAGATTAATGAAATAAAAAGAAACCTAAAGATGTTGTAGAAACATAAATAATGGGACTCCCAAAAGATTTTTAAATGGAGTTAAACTCCCAAAGAATTTTAGTGGAGTTAAACTCCCAAAAGAATTTTAAATAGAGTTGAACTTCAAAAGATTTTTAAATATGGAGTTGAACTCCTAAAGATTTTATTTTGAAGTAAAACTCCCAAAAGAATTTTGCTGGAGTTAAACTCCAAAAGATTTTCCTCTTTCTCTTTTGAGAAGAAACCCAAATGGGTTCTCTTGAAATTTTAAGATTTGGATCTTGGGTGATGGAAAATGATCCTTTTTCTTTTCTTGATGGAGGTTTGGAAGGTGAGTTTCTCTTCTTCTCCTTCTCTCAAATTGGATTTTGAGGAGGAAGAAGAAGATAGTAAAAATCTTCCCTTTTTGAATTTAACGTAAGAGTTAAACTCTCTTTCAATGGGTTTATGGTAAAATCTTATTTAGTTTTGAGAAAAAGAGAGTTAAGCTTTTGATTTAATTGGAAATGAAGAGGAAGAGCTTGAGAGGGAGGAAATGGAGGCACAAACCCTAATATTTTATAGGGGAATGATTTTTTCATTTCATTATAATGTTGTGTTATATAGGCTTATAATTTTATACATAGCCCTTTGGGCTTTACAAAATGGCATTTTGCCCATCCCATTCCTCATATGCTTATTTCTTTTTTGCACATGAGCCATGCACTTTTCATAATTTGGTTTTTTGCCCATTTATTTTACATTTTGCATATTTATTTAAACATTACATTTATTTGTTGTACTTTCTTAGCATGGAGCCGGTCTGGGCTTGGGCCCACCTTCTTGGACTTCGGTTCGGGCTTGGGCCCGGCTTGGATTCGACAGTAGGGTCCGCTTACTTTGGCTTGAGCCTACTTGTCTGCGGTTTGACTTTGACTTTGACCTTTGGTCAATGGGGTGTAAATTTTAACCCCAATAATATAGCACCATCCAGAAGTTCTCGGCGAGTCCGTCCAGTGTACTCACCTCCAGTGAGCACCTGTATACTATCTTAGGTGTCAAAATACCAATAGCTTGTGAGACCGGCCACTGCCCCTCGTTGGGGTTTAGAAACATACACACTAGTCTACTCCGGAATATTGATTTCCAATCTCGATACTCACTCGACTATGGACATTTAAGGATGTGCTTATGGACTACCCAGCTCCTATGTATATGATCGCCATCATAATACTGGTAGTCAAGTAAGAATCCTACGGGTTTTATCATTATGTATTAGCGACACGTAATAACCAACAAAACGTATACACATTAATGATAAAGACAAACCAGATAGCATACTATCATCTCGAGTAAGACTGTTCTACCTGTATAGGTTCTCCTTCAATTACAATAATTGCATACCTGCAATTACAATAATTGTCTTGAGGGTACCATATCCAACATGTCCCGTATTTCCTTACCCTGGATTACAGCCATGGGTTTGAGAATACACTTGAGATTGGTTGACACTAACTGACGTTAGGTCAGTCACCCTCGTAGTGACCTCTTAGAACGCATTGCCAATCACTTCATGCCCATCAATTATACTTATTATAGGCTTATGTTAACCGACATCATGTTTATACTAAACTGCCATGTTATGTAAATCTGCCATGCTTAACTGTCACCTCTTACTTGTTCGCTGCCTCATGATATTAGTTTCTAGTTATACGCTTGTCATTATTGCTTCTACATTCATATCTTTATTGGGAACTTACCGAGCGCAAGTTCGCTGACGGACATTCCGTGTCTTCTTTCTTTATTTGGAATGTTCATCACATGATTTAGAGACAGAGGAGATAGCGCCGACAAAAGAGGAATACTATCAGTTTTCGTTATAGGCCAACTACTGGGTTTTTTTCCAGACTTTATATTTAGTATGCCTCTTTGTTAAGGTTTATTATGTTATTGTATCACATTTCAGACATCTTTTCACTGTTTTAAACTCTGGGGAAATTGAATTGTAATAATCAATAGTTGGAATTTTAATATCTTGTTTATTCATATTATAATTATAATGCTTACAAAACGCTTAATGCATTTATTGTGAGAAAGACCTCTTTTGGAATAAATACGTCGCGGGGCTCGTCACGTGGCTACTACCGTCTTCTGGGAAGCGGGGCGTGATACCGCTGTCTCGGAAGACCACCAAAATTTCTTTCTCCCTCGTTTTCCAACCTCGAAAACTCTCGGACATACTCAAAGCACTTCCCCTTTTAATTTTTTTTCCACGGGACGCTGCTCCGCATCCCGCAAGGGGTCTGCTCGCCACTTTGACCCGTAGCCCGCTAACCGGGCAGCGGGACCCTGTAAACTCTGCGAGGCTCTCAATATGTTCAAAATGCTTAATCATCGTTTTCAAAATACACATACACACATTTCAAAAATAAGTTCGCATGATACGCACGACCCGTTAATCGGAGATTCTCTCGTGTCAAAGTGAAGGGTAATTAACGACAGTTTTGTTCGCGGCTGCCGAAAATTAGAATCCCCATGATCAGTAATCCCCTGTCCACCATCGAGTAGGGAGGATCTATACACGCTGAAACATGTATGCATTCTATCTCAATGGGGTGACGAAAAACACACATCAGTCTTTTATTTATCTATCTATATTTTAAAGCAAAATGGGATGGGACCTTGGAATTGAAATTTCCAATTAGACTCATGTGGTGACATATTGCCAGAAAATTTCTCATAATTTTGAAATAATTAATTACAAAACTACAACTAAGGATGCAAGTTGGGTTGGGTATGACCGAAATCCGACCCTAACGCATCCGATATTTCCGGATGTTTTCAACATTTTATACCCGTCCGAACCCCATCGGGTAGGCAGAACACTAGGTATAAACTTTTTTGGGTTAGGTATGGGTTTAGCATAACACCCGCCCACTCGAATCCTAAACCCGACCCAAACTAAACCCGTTTACTCTATCCAATCCATTTTGATATATACCAATACTGTAAGATGAAATTTAGTTGGTGTAAATTTTATGATTGATTTAAAAATCCTTAATGAATAATTTAATATAGCATCGTTAAAGTATAGATCATGCTCATGTAGTTGGCAGAACTCGCTCAAGTCGTGCAAGTTTGATTTTTTAATAATTTATAATGGCTAATTCCAGAAAACCCGTAAAAACCGACCTGTCCATCTAAAGCCTACCACCTGTCCAAACTGGCCCAAAACCCGAATTTGTCGGTTTGGGAACAACATTTTGTAAACCCGTCGGTTTTGGTTGGGCTTTGGGTATGTTTAGGTTTTAGATTTCTGGTTGGGTATACAAATTGTTAAAAACCCTCCCAACCCGATCGGTTTCACCCCTAAGTACAACCCACTTTAAAAGTTCTCTTTATGTTATAAATATCTACGAAGAGCCTTTAAGAATATATGTAATTTTAACTAAAGGCCTTAATATTCATAAATATTCATTTATGATGTTATTTTTGACATACACAGACAAGCAATGGATATCCATAACCATCCATAATCTTAGTCAGTCATACAGAGAGGAAAAAGCAGCGTTTGGGGGCATGGATTTTTCTTTTTCTGTTTTTATAGAAGGTAGTGTTGTATAGGAAGTTCTGTTGAGTTTTAGTTTGGTTAAGACAGAATTAAAAGTTTTGAAGCGTGTATGATACACTTTCTGAAAGGTGATATTGCCCCCACTATGAGAGTACAGCAGAAGGCAATCACCCCCAAGATACAACAAAGCCCTTGAAATCCTCTTAGAAGATAATGAGAAGAAGATGAAAAAACTATGAAGAGAAAGACTTAATTTATAGAGTTGAATAGACACAACTGTTTGAACGGTTGTGATTAGAGTTGAATAAACACAATTGTTTGAACGGTTGTGACTGTTCAGACAACAAAACTGCAGTGGACAGTTTTTCAGACAACCTTTGAATTTGAAATTCAAAAAAGGCAAACTCTGTTATTAAGTCAACCTAAGATTCCCCAAGTGCCCTATCAAAGACAATAAATAAATATTATAAGCTTGTTAGAAATCAGGCCCACTTGGCTCATAACCCATTTTGTTCAAGATAGTACTTAAATATTGGAAATTGTTATAAAGGCTTGGGCATTCGTCTCTCCATCCGATGTGGGACTATTTCCACATACAAATGCTACCAATAGATTCAAACTACTAACAATCCCCCACTAGTTTGTATATATTGGCTACAACCACATCTCTCTCGTGATAAATATTATGCATAAAAGAAAGGTATCTATCGATTTAAACCTTCCATTAGTGTGTATATATCAATCGTCTAACAAAGTTATTGGTGTCCGTAAATTAAACCAAAACTTTTATTATTAGAATTTGAAATACAACACACACAATATTCAACTTATTTTCTAAGAGGTTTATTACTGCTTTAGCATTATTATGGCCATGTGCTACTCTTGTTCTTCATAAGCATTTACAAGAGAATACTTCATATCCCTTGTTGAAGCGGCACCACTTCTATGCTAATATAGGCGGAGTTTCCTTTATTATATCCTTGTTACCGTGGATATTTAAAAATTAAATAACTCCATTGAGAGCTTTCGCTCATCCTCTTTATCGTAACAGACAGCATTAGATACTTATTTATATAAGAATGGGACGTCTAATGCAATACAGGCAGATGACAGTAACTTATTATTACCCATTGAACTATTAAAATAAGTTTTTACTAATTAAAGTTGGGTTACCATTACTGGTGCCAAATTGTAAATGTTTAAGTCCCATTCCAATTGACGTATTCTTTACCAAATCTCTAGATAATGCCTTGGTAAAGGGATCTGCTAAATTCTTTGCAGATCTCACATATACTATGGTAATTATTCCATTAGTAATTAATTCTTGAACATATTCATGCCTTAAGCTAATGTGTCTAGATTTACCATTATAAACATTATTATAAGGTCTAGATGTAGTCGCCTCACTATCGCAATGCAAGGAAATAAATGGCATTGGTTGTGGCCACAACTCTTTATCCAATAATAAATTTCTCAACCATTCCACTTCCTTGTCGGCATCAGTCAAAGCGACAAATTCATATTCTATTGTTGAATGTGTGATGTGGGTTTGTTTCTTAAAGGCCCAATTAATGACACCGTCTCCGATTGTAAATACCCAACCTGTTGTGGATTTATTATCACTTGCACTTGTGATCCAACTTGCATCCAAATAACCTTCTAGTACTACAGGGTTCCCTAGGGTCGCTGCTGGGTTTTGGAAGACATCGACCATGCCATTTATAAAAATTTGGCGTACTAAAGAAGCCTAACCTAGAATCTTAACTAGAGAATTAGACGAAACTACAATGTAAACATCTTTACATCTACGTGAATAAGGAATACAACCTTTGTAGACCGGCCTTTCACTTCAATAGCTCCGTGTAGTATTCCCTCCGCTCCAAGTAGTGAACTCCTGGACTCTAGAGAGGCTCCACAAGATGAAAGGAACAAGCTTGCTTGAAGTTTTCGAGGCCGAACATGATCTACGTCGAGAAGACACCAACTCAAGCTACCTCTTCACTAATATGGAATTAGTGAAGCAAACACCCTAAACTAAATGGCTAGTATAGTAGAGGATGATGAAGTAGGATTTTTTCTCACTTTAGAAATATTTTTCTCACTCATTTTCTTCACCTCTCATGAAGCTAGAAAGCTTGAGGAAGGAGATGAAGAAAGCTCCCATGGAAATGAAGCAAGTGAAGAATGAATCAAGTGGTGAGAATAGCAACTATGGGTGAGTTAATATCATATACTAACTCATGTAGAGACTAAACCATGGCTAATCATAATGGTTGGGTTAATAAATATCTTAAGTAAAACAAAATTGGTGGACTTAGTCAATAATTCTACAAGCTTCCACTAAGCATCAACCATGACTAATTTCTACCCAATTTTGAATTACTTTAAATGAATAAAACCCTTGATTATGTTAAGCATGGTGTGAGTCTCATACACCCATGTCACATGTATCATCTAGCATGACACACAAAAATGTACATTAATATATATCATATATATACTAAAAGCACAAGTGAGAAAAAGAATTCTTAAGTGAGCTAATATTAGTTAATGTAAGTTAATATATCAAATATATAATTATACATTAAATTATTAAATCAACACTTGATTTAATAATCCGGCAATATCACATATAACCGACTAATATCATATGTATCAACATATCGAATCAACACTTGATTCGACGGCCCGGCTATATCACATATAACCAACCGATATCACATATCGCGAGAATAGAATACGGTATCATATACACGTATTAATCTCGGTCCCACACATATCACATATGTGCTCCTACTTCGTTTCGCCTAAGCCAGGAAAGCTCTGTGTAGGACTTTAAAGACTCGTCAATACGCCGGCAGTAGGTGGTGATCAGTCACCCACAATGCGCAAGCGGTCTGCTAAACGTAATGGCCACCCGGGTATTGAGCGATCAGAAGATCAACAAGCAAGCCTGCTCATACTCCTGCGAATCCAATAAATAACATTACCGTACAGTCCGGTCTTTTCGTCTGATATGTCGCATATCACAGCCTGGGGGTGGTATAATGTCAGACCCCAATAGCCTGATAAACCATGCCGATGCAAGGTCCATAACGTTTCGAGAAACTACTGATAACACTTACTAGTAGATCTCAGCAACCCTGGCCAGGGATTTCCTGTTATGGCCAATCGAGCATAACGCAACATCAACCCCCAATACCGGGAGAGACGAAATCCCCTCCTATCGCTCATTGCCTCCATGTGACTCGGGACTGTACCCAAAAACCACCGTTTTGCACGATCTATAGAACGTGGTAAGGTGGAAATCAAAGCACAGTGGGAATCACACAAGACTCTATGACGATTTCGGGTCGATAGACTAACCTGTACCAGTGCTACCAGAGAACTGCTATCTGACGATAAGTATAATACCATCTAGGAGTTCTCGACGAGTCCGTCTAGTGTACCCAGTCTCCACCGAGCAACCGTATACCATCTCTGATGTCAAACACCAATGGATATGGGATCATCCATCGCCCATCACATGGGTCGAGAAGCGTATACGCTAGTCTACTCTGGAATATCGATGCCCCGTCTTGATACTCCCACGACTAGGAACATTTGAAGGATGTACTTACCGACTACCTCTGGCCCACTAGTATGATCTGCATCATAATCCTGGTAGTCAAGCACTCATCCTATGGGCTTTATCAACATGTAATAGAGAAACAATAAGTGTATATGTTAAGATAAAGTGCAGCCAGATAGCATACTATCATGTCGAGCAAGAAAGTCCTCCCTATATATGTCCAAGCATCCACTATAATATACATCACATGTATAATAATGGCCTCTAGGGCATACATATAATTAACAATCTCCCACTTGCACTAAGGCCATTTGTTGTAGTATCTTATACCCAACGTCCCATAAAAGTCTCTCTAGGGATAGGCCTCTGTGAGTGGATCCGCCGTGTTATCCTTCGCGTCATTTCTCCTTACCTCGATCCCTTGGAGATCAACCATCTCCCTGATCAGATGATACTGTCCTTAGAATATGTCTGGATCGTTGATGGGACCTGCATTCCTAGGCCAAAACTACAACTCCATTGTTGTTACGGTAACATTTATTGGACGCTCAATGGTAGGAACCATGTTCATCTTATGAACAAGAATTATCCAAACATCCACTTTGGTAGCATCGTTGGTAGCAATGTATTCAGCCTTTATCGTCTAGATTGCCACGGTATCTAGCTTGGAACTCTTCTAACATACCGTCCATCCACTTAGGGTATAGAAAATGTCTGTGACCGACTTTCAGTCGATCTTATCACTCTGGAAGCTCGAATTGGTAAAGGACTCCCACTGGAGTTTACCGTTACCAAACCCAAGAATATTTCTTTAGTGCTTCTCAAATACTTAAGAATGTTCTACACAGCTGTCCAGTGATTCTCCCAAGATCCGATTGATTCCTGATCACTACACCTAGTGAGTCAGCTACATCTGGTCCGGTACATCATATCGCATACATGATAGAGCCTACTGTAGAAGCATAGGGTATCCCTTGCACGCGAGCTCTCTCCAAATCAGTCTTGGGAGACATCTTTTTTTTGGAGAGAGTGATTCATGAGTAAGTAGGCGAATCACCACGCTTAGAATCTTCCATAGTAAACCCCTTTAGTACGGTGTTACTGTATCTGTATTTAGGACACTCCCAACATCCACTTAGATCTATCACTATAGATCATAATCCACAAGATGTAGTAGGTATCATCCTGATCTTCCATGGAGAATCCTCGTGATAAGAGGAGCTTGACCGAGTGTAGCATAGGAAACCATTTCTTATCAAGAGTATGTCATCTACGTATAATACATGGAAGACAACCTTACTTTCTACAACCTTCTTGTATATACAAGGTTTATCTACCTTTTTGATGAAGTCAAACTCTTTGACTGCCACATCAAAACAGATGTTCCAACTCCGCGATACCTGCTTTAATCCTGATGGACTGAAGCATAGCTTTGAAAGTCTTAACTTTTCCATTTACACCAAGAATCTTCTCAAGATCCATTTGCTCCTGATGGGTTTTACCCCTTCATGTGCAACAATCAAAGTCATACTTTGTTGGTGTACATGGATTCCATCTTTGATCGCAAAGCATCCATTCATTTCATAGAGTCCCCACTCGTGATGGCCTGCCTGAACCTGGTTGGGTCATCATCTACCATGATGAAATCCTCGCTCCCACCGTCACCAAGGAAACCGTAGTATCTCTCAGGTGGATGAGGAACCCTACCAGATTCGCGGAGAGGCTGAGGTTCGTTGGAGACTATTGAATCCTTTGGTTTCACCAAATCATCAGCTGTTAGTTAGTCCAGCTGGAACTCCTTCCAGTTCTACCTCATGACCACAAATTTCTTCATAAGAAATTCCTTTTCTAAAAAGGTGGCATGCTGAGAAACAAAATACCTTTTGCTCCTCAGTGTGATAGAAGATATTCCCTCGCAAATATTTGGGATATCCAACAGACTTATACAGAACTGACTTTGCCTCGAGCTTGTCCAGATTTTGTTTTTCAATATAAGCCGGACAACCCTATATCTTAACACGTTTAAGACATGGTCTCTTCCGATTCCATATCTCATATGGAATGGTCGGCACTGATTTGGATGGAACCCCATTCAATAGGTATGCAACTTCTCAAGTAACTCAACAGTACTTGTCATGCCCCGCTTCCCAGAGTACGCAAGATGAGGCACGTGACATAGCCAACCATGCTACCTGTGGGTAGGAATTATCCATCCACGGTCACATTACGGTTGTGGAGATATCAAGAACAAAATAATAAACTAATCTAATACATGTCCAAATCCATAATAACAAGAATCAATAAACAATAAGTGCGGAAGCAAATGATCCAATACAATGAATAAACAGTACGTCCCATAATGCGGGCTCACATCTGGAAATGAAATGAAATAAATAAACTAAACCCTAAGGAACTCACAGTTCGGCCTGCTGGCTGAAGTACTCCTGCTCGGTCGTCGACAATGGTACGGAATCTGGGCCATGCAAAACCCAGACGTCAGCGCGTCATGACATCAAGTATATAATATAAACATGGTAATAAGCAATGCAAGTATGAACATGAATAAAGCAGTACTAAGAAATAACAGGGCAGGGTAATGTGCAATGGTGACTAAACTGTCCTATCAGGTTTCTACTCTATAGTCTTTGAAATCAATTGATGAATCGTCGATGTAACTCAATAGTATCCCGTGCATGCCCGGGACCATGGTCAAGGTCCTCGGGGCTGAATCCGAGACGTGCCGCTAAGCAGTAATAGGTAGTAGGATGGATGAGTGATGTCAGCATCATCACTCCCGGACTGGCCAAGCCCGTAAGACTGATCAGAACAAGTATCGAACTGTTGAGTTACAAGTCGGTTTCACCTTTGATTTCCCCATACCCCCAAGTTATGTATGTCAGGTCAGGTATTCAATAGTCAGGGACTAATGCCAACACAAAATCAGGTAAAGTAGGTCTGTCTGGATAGACAGCAGGAATGGTCAGGTTTGTCGGCATTAGGCATGAAATCAGGTAACAGGTCAGGTCACGTTTCAACAGGTTGAGTTGATATGTACAGGGTGTCATGTCCGGTGTATCAGTACATGTGTCAGGTGTATCAATATCGGTCAATATGTAATGCAATCAAATGTATGCTGATAACAGGTATAGTAACGAATAAGGAACAACAGCAGGAACAGCAAATAACAATATTATTCCATGTAAACACAGTGATGCTTTGTATTTTCTTATTAACAGGTTCAAGCACCCTTGAGGTGCAATAATCACAGTGTAGCGCAATGTTAATAACAGCAGGCAATAAAGATATAAGTGTGCGACTATTAACCTCTAAATAGTAAAGGATTAGCAGGTAGTTGTTAATAAGGTTACGGTGGCAAAATACGATTTAAGTAGCAGTATTATAATGTACATCGTATTTCGTCCAATGAGATAGGTAGCAATACTAGTTAATATAGCAAGTTTGTGAGTCCAACATTTAATTAGTTTAACGTAGCATGTAGCAAGAAATCTTGCCTCGACGGTTTCGCAAACCGGAAAGCACGGATGCGATGTCGGCAGAAAACACGAGACGGGTGCACGGGCCACGGATCGAGTCCCAACAGCGAACAACGGGACCACACGGACCAGGGTACTTCGAGGGAGACACCAGGGGCAACCACGGCGGGCTCGACGACGCTGGAACGCCGGCGAGGCAGCGACGGCGGCTGCGAAGGCTGGACAGCCTCTGGGTTCGCTGGAGAGGGTGGTGCGACGAGTAGAGGAGGGTGGTGGTTGGCTCTGGTGATCGAGGGGGAAAGGAGGTGGTCGGAGGTGGCGCGGGTGACGTCGACGAGGGTCGACGGCACGTTTCCCGGCGACCCGGGATTGGTGCTAGGGTCGGTCTCGGGTCTGGTGGTGGTCCGGCGAGGGGAGGAGGAAGGCGACGACGAGGTCGGGACGAGGAGGAAGAGCGGGAGTCGCAGGCGTCGTCGGCGACGGGAGGAGGCGTCGACGGCGAGATCTGCGGCCGGGTGATGTCGTCGGGGTTAGGTGCAGGCGCGGAAGAGAACGGAGGAAGGAGGAAGAGGGTGCGGTAAGGCTGAGGAGGTGTTGACGGCGACGGCGAGGTCGCGGTGGGGGTCGGCGGCGCACGCGCGAGGAGCTAGGGTTAGGGCTTGAAGTTCTCGTGATGGAGGAGGCGGCTGCGTAAGGAAAAATATATATATAGGAAGAGAGAGAGAGAGATTGGTTAGAGAGAGAGAGAGAGACGGTTGAAGGGGGCCCCACGAGACGCGTTGGCCGCTCGTGATAGGCTGGAGGGGAATCTCGTGATAAAAATTTAGAAGATTGAAAAGGATTGATACGTTAGAAAATAGTAACAGAATTATTATATAGTTTATAATATTAAATAAAAATGGGTATTTTCGGCGCTAAATGAAACATTTTCAAATCGCGCCCGGGTTGCGCCCAAATGCTCCAAATTCAAATTATAGGATTTTAAGCGGGTTCCAAATTTTGAAAAGAGGTGTTTAATGATTAAAATGCATGCCCCCAAGTTGGATACTTGTACGCGCGCGTAGTCGTCCAAACCTGCCCGTTTAGCCGAACGGGACGGAATCTCGACGTGCGGACGCTACCACGCGACTAGTGGCGACGAGTAGGCCAACATGGATATTTTTAATTTCATTTTAGGTGTTAGAATTTGTTATGTGCCAAAGTGACTTAACCGGTTAAAATTTAGCAAAAAGCACCAAACAATCAGGATAATTGTAAAGAGCAATATATAACACTCAACTAGAAATAGAAATAGTATTATTGGGCTCGGGTGTTACATCATACCCAACTACAAAAAGAATTTCGTCCTCGAAATTCCAAGAATACAAGATAGCTAACTACTGGAAAAGGTGAGGGAATTTCTGCCGGATCTCGTCTTCTCGCTCCCAAGTGGATTCTCCATGCGATCGATTACCCCAAGAAACTAGCACAAGAGGGATAACCTTGTTCTTAAGAACCTTTTCTCTTCGATCCTTGATTTCAACTGGTCGCTCCTCAAAGGTTAGGTCCTCCCGTACAGTCAACTCCGAATGATCCAAGACATGAGTCTCATCACGAACATACCTCCGTAGTTGAGACACATGAAACACATCGTGCACTCCTGCCAATGACTGTGGTAACGCCAAACGGTACGCTACCTCTCCAACACGCTCCACTATCTCGAAGGGTCCAACGAATCGAGGACTAAGCTTTCCCCGACTTCCAAAGCGAATCACCCCTCTAGTCGGTGATATCTTCAGGAATACCAAATCACCCACGGTGAACTCTAGAGGTCTTCTTGACGTGTCGGCCCAACTTTTCTGTCTGTCTTGAGCTGCCTTCATATGCTTCCTGATTGTATTCACCTTCTCGACTGTCTGTACCACCAAATCTGGTCCTAGTAACCTTCGTTCACCAACATCATCCCAACAAACAGGTGAACGACACTTACGACCATACAGTGCTTCAAACGGGGCCATCTGAATAGTTGCTTGGAAGCTATTGTTGTACGAAAACTCCACCAGGTGTAGATGATCCTCCCAAGAACCTTTGAAGTCTAACATGCAAGCCCTCAACATATCTTCAAGGGTCTGGATCGTTCTCTCCGATTGTCCATCAGTTTGAGGATGATAAGCTGTGCTAAACTTCAATCGAGTCCCCAAACTTTCTTGTAAACTCCTCCAGAAGTGCGACAAGAACCGAGTGTCCCGATCGGACACGATGCTTACCGGTACTCCATGCAGTCTTACAATCTCCTGCATGTACCGTTCTGCCAAAGTCTCTGTCGATTGACCAACCCGAAAAGGAATAAAGTGAGCCGCCTTGGTCAACTGATCGACAATCACCCATACTGCATTGTTGCCCTTTGGACTCTGCGGTAAAGCCGTCACGAAATCCATGGTTATATGTTCCCACTTCCACTGAGGAATCGGAAGTGGTTGCAACAAACCAGCAACCCTTTGGTGTTCAGCCTTGACTTGCTGACACACCAAGCACTTAGCCACGAAACGAGCAATTTCCCGTTTCATACCTTCCCACCAGAAATGCTGTCGAATATCTCGGTACATCTTTGTCCCTCCTGGATGTACAGAGTAAGCTGAACTGTGTGCCTCCCTCATAAGCTCTTCACGCACATCTCCTTTTGGCACACACACACGGCTACCATATCTCAACGAACCGTCTTCATGGATCAGTAAATCGGTTCGTAGTCCGGCTCCAACCTGCTCTCGAAACTTTTGCAGTCTAGGATCCTGCGATTGTGCCGCTTTAATCTTATCAACTAAGGACGACTGTACTTGCAACTGCATCAACTGTCCCATAGCATGTGGTAGCACAACCTCCAAGTCAAATCTCTGAAAATCCGCAATGATCTCCCTTTGTGCGGTCAATACCCGAATTGCTGGTAACCGACTCAGCGCATCCGGCACGACGTTGACTTTTCCCGGATGGTACTTAAGATCAAGGTCATAGTCAGCCATCAGCTCCAACCATCTGCGTTGCCTCATGTTCAACTCCTTCTGAGTGAACACATACTTTAAACTCTTGTGATCTGTAAAGACTTCAACTCTCTCGCCCAAAAGGTAGTGTCTCCAAATCTTCAGGGCGAAGATCACGGCTGCAAGCTCTAGGTCATGAGTCGGATAGTTCTTCTCATGAGTCTTCAGTTGTCTCGATACGTAAGCGACGACTTTCCCATCCTGCATTAAAACACATCCCAATCCTTTTCCAGATGCGTCGCTGTGAATCACCAGTCCTCCTGAATTATCCGGTACAGTTAGGATAGGGGCGGTTATCAACTTCTGCTTCAACGCCTCAAAGGCCAATGTACAACCATCCGTCCAAACAAACGGTACCTCCTTGCGCGTAAGCTTGGTTAACGGCTCTGCCAAACGAGCGAAGTTCTCCACAAATCTCCTGTAGTATCCGGCGAGTCCAAGAAAACTTCTTATCTTCGCAACCTTCTTTGGAGTTGGCCAATCTCGAACTGCTGTAATCTTTTCGGGATCGACGGCGATTCCATTGCCCGACACGACATGCCCCAGAAACTTCACTTCTTCCAGCCAAAATTCGCACTTACTCATTTTCACGAATAATTTCTCCTGTCTCAGCGTCTGCAGGGCGATCTTTAAATGCTCAGCATGCTCCTCCGGACTCTTCGAGTATACCAGAATATCGTCAATGAATACCACAATAAACTGGTCCAGGTATGGTGAAAAGACCCTGTTCATCAAGTCCATGAATATTGCCGGCGCATTCGTCACTCCGAAGGGCATCACCAAATACTCGAAATGTCCATATCGAGTTCGAAACGCCGTCTTGCAAACGTCTTCTGTTTTCACTCGGACCTGATGGTATCCTGATCGCAAATCCAGTTTCGAGAATACCCTCGCGCCACTACAACAACAACTGGGCCTTTTATCCCAAGCATAAGGGGTAGGCTACATGAACCAACATGAGAATCACGCCGGGTCCAACACATGAATCCTCTGTCTCCACTCACTTCTATCGAACAAAATACTTTCATTGAGTCCTTTGGCAACCATATCATTTCGTATCACCTCCATCCATGTTTTCTTCGGTCTCCCTTTTGCCCTTTTGCCATTACCCATATCGAGAGTATCTATTCGTCGAACCGGTGCTTCCATAGGTCTGCGTCGCACATGACCAAACCATCTAAGCCGGTTTTCCCGCATCTTCTCCTCCACGGGTGCTACACCAACTTTTGCACGGATATCCTCATTTCGTACCTTGTCTTTTCTAGTGTTACCGCACATCCAACGAAGCATGCGCATCTCCGCTACGTGCATCTTCTGTGTATGATGCTTCTTAGGAGCCCAGCATTCTGTACCATATAATAAAGCAGGCCGAATAGCGCTCCGATAAAACTTCCCTTTCAATTTTAACGGAAAGTTACGATCACACAAAATCCCTGTTGCACTCCTCCATTTCAACCAACCAGCTTGGATCCTTTGATTAACATCACTATCGATCTCCCCATTCCTTTGGATGATGGAACCTAGATATCTAAACTGGTCGCTCGGTGATATCTCTTGCCCTTCCAATGTTATACCAATATGGTTTTGATTTCTCTGGTTACTAAATTTGCAGTGCATATATGCTGTCTTGGACCTGCTCAATCTGAATCCCCGAGATTCCAATGTTTGTCTCCATAATTCCAATTTGGCATTAACCCCTGCTTTCGTCTCATTTACTAGAACAATATCATCAGCGAATAGCATGCACCAAGGGACTTCATCTTGGATAGTTCTAGTAAGCTCATCCATCACGATGGTAAACAGGAAAGGACTTAATGCAGATCCTTGATGTAAACCAATAGTAATAGGAAGATCACTTGTTAAGCCACCGCAAGTTCTGACATTTGCCACTACTCCGTCGTACATATCCTTGATTATGTCAATATACTTGACGGGGACCCCCTTTTTCATCATTGTCCCCCATAATACCTCTCTAGGTACCTTGTCGTACGCTTTTTCTAAATCAATAAATATCATATGCAAATCTCTTCTCCTCTCTCGAAAGCGCTCGACAAGTTGACGAAGCAAATGAATCGCCTCTGTCGTCGATCGTCCAGGCATGAACCCAAATTGGTTCTCTGTTATCTTAATATCCTTCCTTAGCCTGTGTTCAATCACCCTCTCCCAAAGTTTCATGGTGTGACACATTAGTTTTATTCCACGGTAGTTTGAGCAACTTTGAATGTCACCCTTATTCTTGTAGATAGGTACAAGGATACTTTTCCTCCATTCATTTGGCATCTTTTTTGTCTGCCAAATCTTATTAAACAGATCTGTCAGCCATTTAACGGCTATTTCGCCTAAGCATCTCCAAATCTCGATAGGAATCCCGTCAGGACCAACCGCTTTTCTTAAACCCATTCTGTTCAAAGCTTCTTTAACCTCAGTAAGTCTTATTTTACGCATGAAATCACGATTTATATCTTGAGATTGAATGACAAGTCCATCCAAATTCTTAGTAAAGCTCTCATTGAACAATTTGTCAAAATAATCTCTCCATCTTTCCTTGATATCCTCATCTCGAACTAAAACCTTCTGATTTTCATTTTTGACACACTTCACCGCACATAAGTCTCTGGTCTTCCTTTCCCGCATTCGAGCAATCCGGTATATATCATTTGCAGCCTGTTTAGTGTCTAATTTCTCGTACACCTCCTTGTAGACCTTAGATTTAGCTTCCCGAACAGCTTTCTTAACTTCCTTTTTAGCCATTTTGTACTTCTCAAATCTCTCCACATCTCTACTTTTCTTCAAATCTTTATAAGAATCCCTTTTAATTTTAATAGCAGCCTTTACATCTTCATTCCACCATGATATGTCCTTAGATGGTGGAGCACCACCTCTCGACTCACCAAGTAGATCTCTAGCTACATTCTTGATACAACTAGCCATTTTGTTCCATGTTTTGTCTGGATCATCTTCCGACTGCCAATCCGCTTCTTGTACTACACGATCTATAAAAGCCTTTTGATTACCTTCTTTCAATCGCCACCATTTAATTTTAGGCTCTACCTTACGTCTAATCTTCCTAGGTTCTCTTCTAAATCGAAAATCTAGAACTAAAAGTCTATGTTGGGTAGTTACACTCTCACCTGGCACTACCTTACAGTCGATACAACAACCTCTATCTATTCTTCTCGTCAGAAAAAAGTCTATTTGACTAGCATTTGATCCGCTCCTAAAGGTGATAAGGTGGGACTCTCTTTTCCTAAACCAGGTGTTTGCTAAGATCAAGTCATAAGATAAAGCGAAATCTAGAATCGAGTCACCTACTTCATTCCTTTGTCCGAAACCAAAACCTCCATGGATAGTATCAAACCCACTACGACTAGTACCTACATGTCCATTAAGATCACCACCAATAAATAACTTCTCTCCACTAGGTATACTTTGCACCACCTCGTCTAAATCCTCCCAGAATAGACGCTTACTAGCGTCATCAAGACCTATCTGTGGTGCATAAGCACTAATAACATTAAAGATCTCTCCACCTAGAATAAGCTTAACCAGTAAAATTCTATCACCTTTTCTCCTAATCTCAACTACATCCTCAAGCAACCGTCTATCTATGATTATACCTACCCCATTACGATTTTTATCTCTACCCGTATACCAAAGCTTATAACCCCAAGGCTCTATGACTCTACTCTTTTCACCTACCCACTTAGTTTCTTGCAAACACATAATACCAACTCTCCTTCTAATCATCACCTCCACTAATTCTACTAATCTACCCGTAAGGGAACCTATGTTCCAGGAAGCTAGACGGATCCTATGAAACCCTTGCTTATTTGTCACTACACCAGGGGTCCGATGTAGCGCGCCGTCTCTGGACGACGACCCTTGCTTATTTGTCACTACACCCGGGGTCCGATGTAGCGCGCCGTCTGTAGACGACGACCCTTGCTTATTTGTCACTACACCCGGGGTCCGATGTAGCGCGCCGTCTGTAGACGACGACCCTTGCTTATTTGTCACTACACCCGGGGTACGATGTAGCGCGCCGTATCTGGACGACGACCAAGCCCTTGCATATTTAACACTACACCCGGGATCCGATGTAGCGCGTCGCTGAGTAGGGGACGCCCCAACGATATTCTTGTATTGGTTCATGTCATAGAATGTGACAAAGTTTTCCGTTGGCTGTCACAAGCCTACCACAACCCTCACCCTCGCGCCACTAAGCCGCTCAAAAAGTTCTCCAATGCGAGGGATCGGGTACTTGTTCTTAATAGTCACCCGGTTCAATTCTCGATAATCAATGCACATCCTTCTCGTGCCATCCTTCTTCTTTACTAAAAGAACTAGAGCTCCCCAAGGTGAGTTGCTGCTTCGAATCCATCCCTTCTCGAGTAATTCACCAACTTGTTTCTTAACTTCTTCCAATTCCACCGGTGCCATCGGATAATAAGATTTTGATACTGGCGCTGCACCAGGAATAAGGTCAATCGCAAACTCCACATCTCGCTTTGGCGGTAAGCCCGAAATATCTACAAATACATCCATGAAGTCGCGAACAATTGCCGGCTCCTTATTACTATCCACTTCCATTGTCGCAAGAACACTGTCTGTCGGCCTAGCCCTAAACTCGACTGGCCCGACAGAGCTGCTTCCTCCAGTGAAGGTAAACTCAGGGTGTCCGGGAATCTGGAAAATTACCTTCCTTGCCCTACAGTCAATGTGGGCGTGGAAAGTGCCAAGAAAATCCATCCCCAAGACAACCTCATAGCTGCCCGTATCTATCACCAAGAAATCTGCAAAAAGCTCCCGTCCGCAAACAACAACTGTACACTCTCTACATTCCTTACTAGCTATGATTTTCCCATTCCCAGTGTGTATGTCCCAAAAACTAGATAGGGTCGTGCAGGTAATCGAGTGTGTAGTTATAAATTTGGATGACATAAAACAGTGGGACGCTCCGGAATCAAATAATGCCAATGCGGGAAAACCATGAACGAGCAAAGTACCTGAAACCACTTCTCCCGATGCCTTAGCTTCCTCAGCTGTCAACGTGAAAGCTCGAGCCTAGTTTGGTCCTTGAGTCAGCTGTTTCTGCCCTTGGAACGGTCTCTGCGGAGGCTTCTGTATATCATCTCTCGTGCGAAGCTTCGACGGACAGGCACCAACTGCGTGATCGGCTGCCCCACAAACCAGACAAAGTCCCAGTCTTCTTCTACAATCCTTATGCACGTGCCCAGGTAAGTGGCAGTAGGCACAGGTCACGCTCTTCCTTCGGTCAATGATCACAGGCTTCTTCATGGGTGCTACGCCTCGACGGTCCACTGGAATACCTCTGCGCCCATGATCTCGGTTAGGTACAAATGCAGGCTTCCTGGCCGCAACTGCTGTCTGGTGAAGGTTCCCTTTCGATCCTGATAAACTCTGCTGCTCTCTGGCTGCCGTAAGAACCTGTGAGAAAGTGGTCAAACCCAGGGAGACAATCTGCCTCTGGATTTCCACATCCAAACTGCGCAAGAACCTTCGCGCCCTGTCTGCCTCCTTGGCGACTAAGGGTCCAGCGAAACGGATGAGTCTCGTCCATTCCGCTGCATGTACATCCACAGCTGCTCCATTTTGTCTCAGCCCAATAAATTTCTCCTCCATTTCCTCCCGTGCAGTCCGCGGGAAGAACTTTTCCAAGAAACTTTTAGAGAAATCCGCCCAACTGATTGGCTTGGGCAAGCGGGTCTCCTCCACAGGCCACCACTCTCGGGCGTAATCCACCAGCTGAATGCGCACCACATCAACTCTCTTGTTGTCTGGGATCTGTGCCGCAATCAGTAAATTCTCCGTGTCTACTAGCCACTGCTCGGCTGGTAACGGTTCCTCCAGACCAGTGAAAGTAGTAGGACCCAATCGTCTGAAATCTGCCACGGTCCCTACTCGGTCAACTGGCTTCACTACAGCGGTGTTTACAGACTGCTGAATAGCCTGCAAACCCTCCTGAAATGAATCTGCTTGCTGCTGGATCAGCTCAGTTTGCCTCTTCTGATTTTCCAACATCCCACGTATCACTCCTAACATGGCGGCTTCATCCACACGCCTCTGATACGTCTTGAGATTCTTATCTGCCATGGTACTGAAATCAAAACAAATAACATTAGCATGATGATAGATCCAATATATAAATCAAGGCTAGAACTCAAAGATACTTAAATAGAGTACTGCATTGTAGCTATGCCGCGGTATCATAGCCGCAATTACTTAACTCCACCCAAGTCGCCTAAGTCCTAGAGATAACAAGAAATTAGGTTTTCGAGTTGACAATGCAAAGTAAGTTTGCATGTCGACATAATCCGGAAGAATGATTCAAGGACGGTAAAACGGTCAAGGTGGCAGGACATGTTTCCTAGTCACGGGTATTATGATTCGTGTATCGGGTGCAATACCCAACTACGAAGAATCAACCCAATTAACCTATGGCTCTGATACCAAAAGAACCATGTCACGCCCCGCTTCCCAGAGTACGCAAGATGAGGCACGTGACATAGCCAACCATGCTACCTGTGGATAGGAATTATCCATCCACGGTCACATTACGGTTGTGGAGATATCAAGAACAAAATAATAAACTAATCTAATACATGTCCAAATCCATAATAACAAGAATCAATAAACAATAAGTGCGGAAGCAAATGATCCAATACAATGAATAAACAGTACGTCCCATAATGCGGGCTCACATCTGGAAATGAAATGAAATAAATAAACTAAACCCTAAGGAACTCACAGTTCAGCCTGCTGGCTGAAGTACTCCTGCTCGGTCGTCGACAATGGTACGGAATCTGGGCCATGCAAAACCCAGACGTCAGCGCGTCATGACATCAAGTATATAATATAAACATGGTAATAAGCAATGCAAGTATGAACATGAATAAAGCAGTACTAAGAAATAACAGGGCAGGGTAATGTGCAATGGTGACTAAACTGTCCTATCAGGTTTCTACTCTATAGTCTTTGAAATCAATTGATGAATCGTCGATGTAACTCAATAGTATCCCGTGCATGCCCGGGACCACGGTCAAGGTCCTCGGGGCTGAATCCGAGACGTGCCGCTAAGCAGTAATAGGTAGTAGGATGGATGAGTGATGTCAGCATCATCACTCCCGGACTGGCCAAGCCCGTAAGACTGATCAGAACAAGTATCGAACTGTTGAGTTACAAGTCGGTTTCACCTTTGATTTCCCCATACCCCCAAGTTATGTATGTCAGGTCAGGTATTCAATAGTCAGGGACTAATGCCAACACAAAATCAGGTAAAGTAGGTCTGTCTGGATAGACAGCAGGAATGGTCAGGTTTGTCGGCATTAGGCATGAAATCAGGTAACAGGTCAGGTCACGTTTCAACAGGTTGAGTTGATATGTACAGGGTGTCATGTCCGGTGTATCAGTACATGTATCAGGTGTATCAAGATCGGTCAATATGTAATACAATCAAATGTATGCTGATAACAGGTATAGTAACGAATAAGGAACAACAGCAGGAACAGCAAATAACAATATTATTCCATGTAAACACAGTGATGCTTTGTATTCTCTTATTAACAGGTTCAAGCACCCTTGAGGTGCAATAATCACAGTGTAGCGCAATGTTAATAACAGCAGGCAATAAAGATATAAGTGTGCGACTATTAACCTCTAAATAGTAAAGGATTAGCAGGTAGTTGTTAATAAGGTTACGGTGGCAAAATACGATTTAGGTAGCAGTATTATAATGTACATCGTATTTCGTCCAATGAGATAGGTAGCAATACTAGTTAATATAGCAAGTTTGTGAGTCCAACATTTAATTAGTTTAACGTAGCATGTAGCAAGAAATCTTGCCTCGACGGTTTCGCAAACCGGAAAGCACGGATGCGATGTCGGCAGAAAACACGAGACGGGTGCACGGGCCACGGATCGAGTCCCAACAGCGAACAACGGACCACACGGACCAGGGTACTTCGAGGGAGACACCAGGGGCAACCACGGAGGGCTCGACGGCGCTGGAACGCCGGCGAGGCAGCGACGGCGGCTGCGAAGGCTGGACAGCCTCTGGGTTCGCTGGAGAGGGTGGTGCGACGAGTAGAGGAGGGTGGTGGTCGGCTCTGGTGATCGAGGGGGAAAGGAGGTGGTCGGAGGTGGCGCGGGTGACGTCGACGAGGGTCGACGGCACGTTTCCCGGCGACCCGGAATTGGTGCTAGGGTCGGGCTCGGGTCTGGTGGTGGTCCGGCGAGGGGAGGAGGAAGGCGACGACGAGGTCGGGACGAGGAGGAAGAGCGGGAGTCGCAGGCGTCGTCGGCGACGGGAGGCGGCGTCGACGGCGAGATCTGCGGCCGGGTGATGTCGTCGGGGTTGGGTGCAGGCGCGGAAGAGAACGGAGGAAGGAGGAAGAGGGTGCGGTAAGGCTGAGGAGGTGTTGACGGCGACGGCGAGGTCGCGGTGGGGGTCGGCGGCGCACGCGCGAGGAGCTAGGGTTAGGGCTTGAAGTTCTCGTGATGGAGGAGGCGGCTGCGTAAGGAAAAATATATATATAGGAAGAGAGAGAGAGATTGGTTAGAGAGAGAGAGAGAGACGGTTGAAGGGGGCCCCACGAGACGCGTTGGCCGCTCGTGATAGGCTGGAGGGGAATCTCGTGATAAAAATTTAGAAGATTGAAAAGGATTGATACGTTAGAAAATAGTAACAGAATTATTATATAGTTTATAATATTAAATAAAAATGGGTATTTTCGACGCTAAATGAAACATTTCCAAATCGCGCCCGGGTTGCGCCCAAATGCTCCAAATTCAAATTATAGGATTTTAAGCGGGTTCCAAATTTTGAAAAGAGGTGTTTAATGATTAAAATGCATGCCCCCAAGTCGGACACTTGTACGCGCGCGTAGTCGTCCAAACCTGCCCGTTTAGCCGAACGGGACGGAATCTCGACGTGCGGACGCTACCACGCGACTAGTGGCGACGAGTAGGCCAACATGGATATTTTTAATTTCATTTTAGGTGTTAGAATTTGTTATGTGCCAAAGTGACTTAACCGGTTAAAATTTAGCAAAAAACACCAAACAATCAGGATAATTGTAAAGAGCAATATATAACACTCAACTAGAAATAGAAATAGTATTATTGGGCTCGGGTGTTACAGTACTCATTATAGAGCGCGCCATCATAGAGCCCGCTATCATGGAACCCCAAAAGGAAACAGGTAACTCAGCAGTACTCATCATAGAGCACACCATATCTCATAGGGTGCGATACCTCCGCCTCGATACACCGTTGTGTTGTGGTGTATACGAAGGAGTAAGCTGAGAGAGAATCTCATTCTCCTTTTAGAAACTCCAGGAACTCCATGCGTAAGAATTCTCCTCCTCGATCACATCGAATGACTTAATACTTCTACTTGTCTAGTTCTTAACTTCAAGCTTATATTCCTTGAATTTCTCAAAAGTTTCAGACTTGTATTTCAACAGGAACACATGTTCGAATCTTGAGAGATCGTCTATGAATGTAATGAAGTACAAAGAACTAACCCTGGCATTTGTAGACATAGGACCGTATACATCATCATGTATCCGTCCCAAGAGTTCAATAACTCTTTCTCTGTTTCCAGTAAACGGAGTATTGGTCATTTTATCTTTGAGACAAGATTGACAAGTATCATAAGATGAAAAATTCGAACAAATCCTAATATTCATCCTTATTTAACTTATCTAGTCATGTCGCATTGATATGACCCAGTCTACAATACCATAAGAAGGATTCGTTCATTTCTGAACTAGTCCTCTTGTGTGTGTTCCACATACTTTGAACTGTGGTTCGATTTAGAACGTATATGCCATTTCATAATGTACCTAATCCAATCAACTCTTGATTCAGGAAAATGTTCACAAAATTATCCTCCAATACAGAATTATATCCTTCTTTAACTTAATAAAGAAACTGATGTAATGTTGTATGTCAGGTTCAGCATGTAATAACATCTGTTCAGAATCAATGTATTTACCACTTGGTAATACAAGGTGATATCTGCCAACTGATTTGGCTGCAACAATTGCACCATTCTCTAACACTTAGAGACATATCACCCAATCCCAATCTCTACCTTTCTGTAGCCCATGTAACATATTACATATGCGGGATCCTGATCCGGTATCACATACGCAAGACGTAGAGGACACTGAGAAACAGTTCTCGGTAATGAACACACCCGAAGAAGATGCATCAACATGCACTTTTTTCGATTGGACTGCATGAAAATCCTGGTATTCCCCTATTTCCTGCTCGGATTTATAACAATTATAAGATAGAGCGGAACCAACGTTCCCTAGCTCAGTATAATAAGCAGGTTCAGTCAATGCATCCATATTATTATTTTGATTAAAGCATGACATGGTCGCTACCAAGAGAGAGAGAGAGAGAAGAAAACACTTAGCATATGCTCTTGCAAGATCAGATTGGTTATTGTTTTATCTAATCAGGATGACTCCCACTGTTTTTATCAAATCTTCCTTCAAACCCTAAAAAGTAAGACTAGCCGGGATTAATTACACCCTACAAGTTCACCAATCTTTCGGCCAGGCCAGTGTTGGTACTTTGAGGGAGGTTTCCCGTGCTTACGCACGGACCTAATTAAAATAAACCTCGTTTTCCCAAGGGTGTAACCCCGTTAACACCTTTCTAGACACCTACTTGATCGGCTAATTGTAATGTGTAAAACTCTCCCAGGAGTAACTCTTACTCGCAGTGGGTATCGGAATCCAACTATCTCATAGAAGGTATGCAATCTCATTGCAAATTTGAACACTTGAAATTCCCGATAATATTTTACCCCAAGCGATCTATGACCTTGAAAAGGTCAACAAACCATAAATCGCAAGTCAAGTTCAACTCGTACATTTCATGATTGAATTAAACCCACCCGTACGACCCTTGACAAGGTCAACTAGGCCGCACGACTACCCTAATCCAATCGCATCATATGCTTTGCAGATAAGCACTAATCAGCTACCGCACACTACGCCTTGACAAGGTCAACAAATGCAGCACGAATACTAAATATCCTTATCTGAAATGACAGAGGGTTACGACAGGTTTTAATAAAATCCATTGCGTAATGAACTTGATATCGTTGTAGAATCGAGTAAATTTTAAAAGGAGTGTTTTTGAGGCTTTTACTAGTTTTGCTAAAGAGGTCACTCCCGGTGAAGGGATCTCGACTCTTTCCTCACCGAATGAGGTGCTGGATATTTCATAAATACCACTATGCAAAGTATGAACTTAAAAGGCAATCATAAACAAAACTAAGTGGATTGTAGTATCTGCTAGTTTCGCTAAAAAGGTCATTCCCGGTGAAGGGATCTCGGCTCTTTCCTTATCGAATAAGGTGCAGGATATTCTACAAGGAATACCGCTATGCAAAGCAAAAACTAGACCTACCAGTTTTTTTAAAACAAGTTTCTACAATATCTTTAGGTTTCATTTTTTTCATTAATCTCATTAATGAAGTCCTATCAATTATGCTTCCTAAGCATCACAGAAGAAAAGAAAGCAGCATTATTTATTATATATCATATATATAATATAAGCATTCGTCTCAGAATATCAAGTGATCACATCACAGAATATCAGCTGCAGAAGAACACATATGAAATATTGGATATACTAGGAATTCCGTATTTTAAATTAAGCCAGTAAAAAACGCAGATTCCACGGTCGCGATGAATAGCCAAACCTACATCCCTAGACCCCTACGAGAGAGACAAGCAACCCTACCAATTCTAGAGTTAGGAGACCCGGTCTCGACTCCTCGAGATGGTCTCCCGCTGGACCTTAGAACCCGGTTACTTGTGCCCTCCTTCTTTGATCTATCCTAATACGGAAAAGTAAATAATATACATCAATGGCGACATCATCCTCAACCCGGAAGTGCCCCAATAAAAGAATGTTACATACAAGTTTTTACATGAATGAAAATGAAAAAACTCTCATCTCATATAAAAAAAAACCTGGCTATTCAAACACGACGATCCAATATAATATATCACAACAACACATAACATCACATGTCATCGACGTAAGTAAATATGCGTATCCCAATTGTCGTTGATATATAGCAACGAAACTGGTTATACACTACATATTACACTTACGGTCACAGAAAAGAAAGTGAAAACTACAACTATTGGAATCCGCGACCATCTTAGACATCATAAACCCAATGTATTACAAACTTTGGATTTCATGCCTAACCAAATGAATTCCTGAGACATCGCATGCCTAACAATTATAAACCCCGCATTTTAGTCTCGATATTGAAAACACTTTTCAATAACCAGTCGGGTAATTCAACAAGATTCCCGACAACCTGATCGAATGCTCATCGGAAGGTTTAGTAGACGGCCGCACCTCCGATGCCGTCGACGAAGTGCACTTAGGCGGAACACCGCAGCCACGAGCACCCGAACGGATGCTTTTGGCGATGGGGTTCTCCTACAGTCACTTGGTCGGGGCTATGGGGCGTGGCTATCTGGTAACGTTACCGAGCGAGTATCCGCGTACACTACGTAATTGCGACGGACTTTTGATCCACATCAAAATTCCGTGGCAACCGATCAAATGAGACTAAACTGCTAGATTTATAAAATTCAAATTAGTTTTCATAAAACTAAATATGTGGATTCCAAATATTGTATCACAATCATAGATAGCTAGACGATGTTAAACTTTTCGATCGAATAAACAAACACCCAAAAATTTTCAAAGAGCTCAACACTTGAGCGGAGTTTAAAAAGTACCCAGAACATACCACAGCACCTATAAACCAACCGTAGAAGTATCAACCCTTGCCTCACCTATGGCGCCGCGGAACTACCATAAACCTTAGGGTTTAGTGGCGGTTCCGACGGTCACAGAATCGGGTTAGGGTTTTGTTCTTCTAGAGGGTCCATAGAAAACACCTGCATGAGTTTCTGAAGATTTTAAACTTGGAAAAATCCAACTCTTGGAAAATTTCCAGCGAGGGAAAAAATGGGTTATTGATATCCGTTCGAACTTTTTAACGTCGTCTAAAATACCTGAAATGTTGTTAGAATTACGATTATGAAACACTCCGAATTGCCTTTATAGAAAGATAACATCACATGCAATCTTAGCAAAAACAAGCAACACCTGAAATACCAAAACCCAGAGCCTGGAACACCACAAGAAAACGAATCCAGAACAAGCCTGCAAAACCGGCCAGGCCGGATTTTAACTGCATATGGCCGGCCATTTTCCGGCGAGAGGGGTTCGTTTTCCTGTGATGTTCATGTAACATCTCATGTAACATTCTGCGATTGCTTAAAAAAATAATAGACACTTTGAAAATTTCGACAGAAACTAGGTTTTTATTTCGTGTGTTTCGGAGTTGTTTCAGTTTCGTAATCCTATAAATATCGTCTAATTCTCTAGCTTGGCTCTGATACCACTGCAGGGTTCCCTAGGGTCGCCGCTGGGTTTCGGGAGGCATCGACCATGCCGTTTTTAAAAATTTGGCGTACTAAAGAACCCTACCGAGAATTTAACTAGAGAATTAGACGAAACTACAATGTATACATCTTTACATCTAAGTGAACGAGGAATACAACCTTTATAGACCGGTCCTTCACTTCAATAGCTCCATGTAGTAGTCTTTTCACTCCAAGTAGTGAACTCCCGGACTCTAGAGAGGCTCCACAAGATGAAAGGAACAAGGTTGCTTGAAATCTTCGAGGCCGAAGATGATCTGCGTCGAGAAGACACCAACTCAAGCTATCTCTTCACTAATATGGAATTAATGAAGCAAACACTCTAAACTAAATGACTAGTATAGTTGAGGATGATGAAGTAGGATTTTTGCTAATTTTAGAAATATTTTTCTCACTCATTTTCTTCACCTCTCATGAAGCTAGAAAGCTTGAGGAAGGAGATGAAGAAAGCTCCCATGGATATGAAGCAAGTGAAGAATGAATCGAGTGGTAAGAATAGCAACTATGGGTGAGTTAATATTATATACTAACTCATGTAGAGACTAAACCATGGCTAATCATAATAGTTGGGTTAATAAATATCTTAAGTAAAACAAAATTGGTGGACTTAGTCAATGATTCTACAAGCTTCCACTAAGCATCAACCATGACTAATTTCCACCCAATTTTGAAATACTTTAAATAAATAAAACCCTTGATTATGTTAAGCATGGTGTGAGTCTCATACACCCATGTCATATGTATTATCTAGCATGACACACAAAAATGTACATTAATATATATCACATATATACTAAATGCACAAGTGAGAAAAAGAATTCTTAAGTGAGCTAATATTAGTTAATGTAAGTTAATATATCAAATATATAATTATACATTAAATTATTAAATTGTAACAACCCTAATTTTCCTATACAAATTTTTCAAATATTTTTATTAATCCTTAAAGTGTATTTTAGCCTGAGCACAAGATATAAGTAATTATCTTGCTTTTTAATTACAAGTTAAAAGAATGTAACAACTCCATTTTTAGTGTACAAAATTTGCTTAAAAATTAATGTATAGTTGGGGTATTTACATTTTCTGTAACCACTTTAAGTAATTAAATAGCTTCATAATTACAAGAAGGAGCTTGTAGCTCATTGGTAATACCTTACACTGCTGAACCAAGTCACCAGAGTTCAAATCCCACACCCCACATTATTTTTAATATTGTTTTATTTTGAACCTTTAGAATACCAAGAGTTTACACGAGCATATCTTACAAAAAACCCACTACACCCTGAAATGTAACTGTACCAGAGGGATCACCAGTCGTCGGGGGAGGATTCCGGCCGCCTGACTCGGTCGTAATCGGCCAACTCAGCCGTCGACCGAGTCACGGCCGAGTCGCGACCGAGTCGGCCGATTCCGGCGACGACCCCAACACAAAAATGTGTCTTTTGGTCTCCCCTGTACACCTGCAAAATTTTAACCTCGGACCATTTCCATAACTCTTTTAAAACCCCAATTACTCCACTTTTAATACATTTTTATTACATTTTATCACATTTTTCATTTTAACCTTTCACCTACCCTAATCCTAGCCTGACCCTATAAATACCACCCCTTCCCTCTACCTTCTCACCCTTAGCTCTGAGCCAACTCTCAAAAATTCTCAAGAAATCTTGTGTACTTTGAAATCGAGTACGAGGCGAAGCTACGGCGAAATTGCCGGCGAACTTCCGACGATCATTTTAGGAGCTCCCGACGACGAAGCGACGCACCGGCGACTCCTCCCGTTCTATCACTTTCTCCTAGTTTTCTAAAACCTGTAAGTCCCATGTTCTATCTCCCTTTTCTATTCTAAAAATACGGATTTAAAAAACACGACGGAATCGAAACAAATCTGATTTCCGATTCGGTTTCTTATAAAACTTCACTTCTCGTTAATACAATTATGCTTTAACTCCCTCATGTTGACTATTAAACACTAGTCAACCAAATTGATCAAGTTTCATTTCATAAAATGATGGCTATTTCAATTTATCGTATTTTTCACTTAAATACCACATTGTTTCAATTCTACATTTAACTCCATTAAACTTGCTATACCTTTCAGTAGATCATGAGGTAACGACCACCTCTTCACACTCCCATATACAACATAACACGATACTCTCGAGAACTTAGAATACGGGAAAACAAACATTTTCATTTAAATACCATTTACTTAATAAAACCATTTCTAAAAGATTTAGTATTGATACATCTTTATAAATAAATACCACTTATTATGAAAATAGGATAAGGTTGTGGGCATCAGTCGTTTATCTAAACCTGACTTTGTGGTGTCTAGGCTAGACAAGTGAGAAAGGTAACTTTAAAAGACCCGTCTCACGGTGATTCGTGAGCGGATCCCTCCTTTCTTTACTTGTACTTACCTAGACACAATTGGCGGTGAAGAGGCGATTTGAGGTATCTCACAACTTGTCGCTTTGGACCAGTTAGGAGCAGTCTAATTGACTTAGGAGACCCTAGAACATAGAATACGGGAAAACGACACTTTTTCATTTAAATACCATAATTAATAAAACCGTTTTTCCTTAATGATTAGTATTTATACAAATCTTTGCAAAGCGCCGCTACAACCCATTTGGGGAACCCGTTCGGGATGGTGCGAATTATCGCATATCCTCGGGCTTAGTAGTGCGAGATGCAGACCTCCGTAAGAAGCATTCGGTCTCGAAAGATTTAAAATACGACATCTTAAGAAAACGAGATTTCTAGAATATTATATATATACTAAAATTATTTTCATATAAATATATGTATATGCAACATAAACATATATATTCTTGAAGTATTACAAATATTCCACCTTTTCTACAATATCACAAGAATCAATTTTATACTAAAATACCATGAATTCCATGCAAAACCAATATTACAAATAAATACCATTTACTATGAAAATAGGATATTTTCAATAGAAACATCACAATATAAAATCTATATTCATTACAACTCTAAAGACGATTAATAAATACTTGGGGGTATTTTGAAAAGTATATAAAAGTATTTTACATAAAACCCCCTCAAGTTCTATAAATTACCCTAAGGACCCTAGTAAACATAGGTTTAAGCGGGACCAATCTCTTGAGCCCCAGGGAGCCGGAGAAGTGGGTGCTTGCCTATCTAAGGTAGACAATCAACAAACGGCATTATCAATACGGTAATCATCTTTGAAAAAGACACAAATCCTGTCGTCCATGTGCAGCGGTTACCGATAACATCAAAACAATCAGGACTTCAATTTACTTTGCTAATTGTCTGATTCAGTTTGAGTCTCATTATAATCTAACTTGAATATGATTCAAGTACAATTTACAATCTATAATCTACAATTTACAATATTACAATTCAACATGAATTCATGAATCCATTATTCAATCATCAACTTGATTTAACCGAACCATAGATATACATTCCATTTACATGATTTTCCAGTTATATCCATTTACATGATTATACAGTTACATCCGTTTACTGATATCATGGTTTCGACAAAGTCTTCCAATTATACAATCTATACAGTTTACAATACAATACAACAATACAATCAAGACATCGCGGGGTTTAAGGGGTAGACTGGTACGGAATATGTTAAAGGTGGCACGAGGTGGCCACTTAAGGCGTAATTACATCCATGTCGTTATTCCGTGGTATTATCGGCGGAGCCTTGTACTACGGGTTACCAAAGTCCCCGGTATAAGTGGGACTCCTCTCGTATACACTGGCATCTTCTGTACCAAGCTACAAACAACAGCGTTATTACAATATTACAACAATATAATACAACTTTAAAAGATACATTCTTATTCTATCTATTCTATTTCTCCCTTCTCTTTGGGAATTACCGAGCGATCTGTTCGCTGACGACATTCTATTTCTTTCTTCTTTGAATGTCGTCAGGTGATTTGGACGCGTCAGAGATTGAGCCCACTGCTGAAGACTTGGACCATTTCAGCGAAGACCCCGAGCTCTAGTAATTGTACACTTTTCCATTCAGTACTTTCATTTCTGTTATGCCATTATTTAGGCATTGCTTTTTATTCAGTTGTATTTACTTTTCATGCATTGTACAAAAGAATGTTAATAAATAAACTTGCTGTTAAGTTTATATATCTTGTCCCTTGTGTATTTACTTTATATTGCTTAGATACGCTTAACGTATTTACTTCAGAATAAATACATAGCGGACCAGTCCCGTCCCCTTCGCCGTACACCGGGAAGCGGGGCGTGACAACAACACTTGATTTAATAATCCGGCTATATCACATATAACCGACTAATATCATATGTATCAACATATCGAATCAACACTTGATTCGACAGGCCGGCTATATCACATATAACCGACCAATATCACATATTGTGAGAATAGAATACGGTATCACATACACATATTAATTTCGGTCCCACACATATCACATATGTGCTCCTACTTCGTTTTGCCTGAGCCAGGAAACTTCTGTGTAGGACTCTAAAGACTCGTCAATACGCCGGCAGTAGGTGGTGATCATATCAGTCACCCACAAGCCACAAGCGGTCTTCTAAACGTAACGGCCATCCAGGTATTGAGTGATCAGAAGATCAACAAGTAAGCCTGCTCATACTCCTGCGAATCTAATAAGTAACACTACCGTACAGTCCGGTCTCTTCATCTGATATGTCGCATATCACAGCCTGGGGTGGTATAACGTCAGACCCCAATAGCCTGATAAGTCATGCCGATGCAAGGTCCATAACGGTTGGAGAAACTACTGATAACACTTACCAGTAAATCTCAGCAACCTTGGCCAGGGATTTCCTGTTATGGCCAATTGAGCATAGCGCAACATCAACCCCCAATACCGGGAGAGACGAAATCCCCTCCTATCGCTCATTGCCTCCATGTGACTCGGGACTGTATCCAAAAACCACCGTTTTGCACGATCTCTTGAACGTGGTAAGGTGGAAATTAAAACATAGTGGGAATCACACAAGACTCTATGACGATCTCGGGTCGACAGACTAACCTGTACCAGTGTCACCAGAGAACTGCTATCTGACGATAGATATAATATCATCTAGGAGTTCTCGACGAGTCCGTCTAGTGTTCCCAGTCTCCACTGAGAACCCGTATACCATCTCTGATGTCAAACACCAATGGATATGGGATCATCCATCGCCCATCACATGGGTCAAGAAGCATATACGCTAGTCTCCTCTGGAATATCGATGCCCCGTCTCGATACTCCCATGACTAGGAACATTTAAAGGATGTACTTACCGACTACCTCTGCCCCACTAGTATGATCTACATTATAATCCTGGTAGTCAAGTACTCATCCTAAGGGCTTTATCAACATGTAATAGAGAGACAATAAGTGTACATGTTAAGATAAAATGCAACCAGATAGTATACTATCATGTCGAGCAAGAAAGTCCTTCCTATATATGTCCAAGCATCCACTATAATATACATCACATGTATAATAATGGCCTCTAGGGAATACATATAACTAACAAATACTGCAGGATAATTGTAATAAAATAGACCAAACTCTTTTGTTCTTTTTAGATACCCAAGAACTCTATTGATGGCCTTCCAATGATTAGTACTGGGTTTACTGGTGTATCGTGATAATTTGCATACTGCAAAAGCTATTGTTAGGTCTACGTTACCTCTCCCGGTTCTTTCGGGGTTGCGGAAACGGTGAAAAACAATTTTTAGGGTTTTGGTAACATGGACTAGAAAACCCGGATCTTTGCTAAACAACACACTAGCAACAACTACGAGCTTTACCTACTCGGTTAGGGGGTTATACCTAGTCTTGAACTCCTTCTCTTCTTGTTGTTCTCCTCCTTGCTAGCTCCTTTTAGTAGCTTGAATGGCACCTCCTCCTCGTCTCCTCTTTGCCGAAGATAGATCCACCCGAGGGCCTCGAACTTGAGCTCCTACCTCAACCTTGAGGTAACTAAAGTATTAGGCTTGCTAGACCTTCAACTTTAGGATGAGTAGAAATGAGTTTTGGTGTTTTATCTTGAAGGCAAATGGTTCTCAACTCATGAGAGGAATTTTGCCTTGAGAGAGAGGAAGAGGATGAGAGCTATGGATGAGAGAGAAGATGCAAGTAAGAATGATCAATTTTACAACCATGCTCTCATATTTTAGAAAATGATAATAATAATAATTAACAATTTGTGATGGTGAGTTGATGAATGACCATTATCATTTCATTCATTAAATGCTTTGTGCAAAAAATAAGAAGCATCTTTGAAAACAAATGATGATGGTCAACAAGTCTACTTTAGTCAACAGGTCAACTAAAGTCAACAAGTCAACAAAAGTCAAGAATTCAACTCAACCATGGCACAATAATTGTTAACTAATATTATTAATCATATTTCCTATTCTCATTAGGGTTTGGAAAAAGACAACAGTCAACTGTGCATGCACACCCGTACCATAACCCTAATGAGAATCCTCTGCCTCTGTCTCAGTCAACTGTGCATACACACCAGCATCCGTGATCCGAGGAACACGAATACAAAGAGATAAAACTAACCCCAAAACATATACTAGGATCTGGCTTAAACCAAAACCCGCTAGTAATAACTGTCCGGACACCAAACGTGCACAAGTGCGCGGATGTGAACGAACCCTGTCGCAAAACCATGCGACCTCTATTCAGTTTTGCCCAAAGGCGAATAACCTTCTGTGTGGGACTCTAAAGACTCGACACTACGCTGGAAGTGGGGTTAACCACAGACCACAAGCAGCACTAGCTGTACGTAACGGTCCCCAGGTAGATGCCGATAAGAAAACTGATGAGGTGAACCCATCCGAACTCCTACTGAGCCTGTATGTGACAATCTCCGTACAGTCCGGTATGTTCGTCTGATAATATCGCATGGCGGGCCTAGAGGGTGGTAAACGTCAGTCCTCTAATAGCGGTACAAGTCGTGTCGGAGTGTAGCCCATAACACCCTGAAATAACACTGGAAACCCACCAGTATATCTCGCTTGCCCTGGCCAGGGACGGCTATGTGTAATGGCTCTCCTAGACACAGCGCGATATCAACTCCCAATACCGGGAGAGACGAATCCTGTCTAACCGTCACTGCCTCCAAGTGCTTCAGGACTGCACCCAATTACTACTTGTTTGCACGACTCAGTAGAGCCGTGGTAGGGTAGTAATCAAAGAACAGTGGGAACACAATCGAGGCGAAGTGACAGTATCAAGTCAGCGGACTAAGCTGTACTCATGTCACCTGGGAACTGTTAACTGATGATAGGTATAATACCAACCAACAGTTCCCGACGAGTCCTATCCAGTGTACTCGTAACCTAACGAGCACCTGCATACTATCTCCAGTACGACGCACTAATGGCTGTGGGACAGACCATCTCTCCTGCTAGGAAGAGAAGCGTACGCACTAGTCTACTCTGGAGTATCGATGCCCTGTCTCAATAATCCTACTACTAGGGACCAGAATAAGGATGTGCTTATAGACTACCCAGCCCCCACTAGTGTGATCACCATCACAACGCCGGTAGTCAAGCAAAGATCCTAAGGGCTCCATCAATATGTTTTAGCGATGTGTTAAAAGAAACATATACACATATTAAGATAGAAATAAACCAAGTAGCATACTACTATATCGAGCAAGACTGTCGTAAAACCGTATATATATCCCAAGCTTCCAAAATGTATTATACAAACTAGTACTATACAATAATGGCCTCTAGGGCATACATATCTAACAGCTATATCAGACCTTGTACAATGCATCACATACATAAGGCTTCCAATAGCGCTAGCGTATTCTAATTGTGCAATCACATTGTTACAATTCTCATTTAATTTCATACTCGGATCATACGGAGTAACACTTTCTTTAATATTAAAATATTGGAATTTATTTAATAATTTCTCTATATAATGAGATTGGTTTTGCACAAATCCTTCACTATGTTTTTTCACCTTTATTCCTAAAATAGTATCTACTTCATTCAAATCTTTCATTTTGAATACTGAAGTTAAATACTTTTTTGTTTCATTTATTCCAAACATGTTTGTACCAAATATCAACATGTCGTCTACATAGAGATATATAATTACTCCATAATTCTGATTGAATTTGAAATATATACATTTATCCGCACTATTATGCTTAAAACCATTTGATATTATTGCTTTATCAAATTTCGCATGCCATTGTTTAGGGGCCTGTTTAAAACCATATAGTGACTTAGTTAATTTACAAACTTTGTTATCATTTCCAAAAAGTATGAAACCTTCGGGTTGCTCTACTCCTCATTTAATTCGTCATTTAAAAAGGCTGTTTTTACATCCATTTGATGCACATATAAATTATATATTGAAGCCAAAACTGTAAGAACTCTAATGGATGTTATTCTAGCCACATGTGCATAAGTATCAAAATAATCTATGCCTTCTTTTTTTGTGAATCCTTTAACCACTAATCTTGCCTTGAAAGTTTGTATAGAGCCATCTGTATTTTGTTTTCTTCTAAATACCCATTTACACTTTATAGGCTTAGAACCTTGATGTAAGTCAACCAATATCCAAGTATTGTTAGACATTATTGAGTTCATTTCTTCATCAATAGCCTCTTTCCAAAATGCAGTATCTCTTGACAATGCTTCACTAAATGTTTTAGGATTATCTTCTATATTAAGTAGAATAGGTAATTTGTTAAGCATTTTGGTTCTATCTCCTTCAACGAGAAAGACTATTGAACGCGAATCAATAAAATCATGACCAAAAGATTTTTCTTTCCTGATTCTTTGACTTTTTCTTGATTCAATATTTTCATTACTTTCTCTTCTTTTCTCATTGGTAAATTTCTTAGAAATTGCTGCATTAGAATCAACATTGTCATGCATAAATTTATTTTCAAAAAATTCAACATGTATCGATTCAAATATGACATTTGATTCTAAATCTAGAAGTCGATATGCTTTAGAATTTTGTGCATATCCAACAAATATACTTCTAATACCTCTCGGCCCTAATTTAGATTTATATGGATCAGTCACTTTATAATATGCTATGCACCCCCACACTTTAATATAGTTTAAATTGGGTTTTCTACCATTCCAAATTTCATATGGTGAAATATGATTTTTCTTAGATGGTATTCTATTATGAATATAACATGCTGTTAAAAGTGCCTCACCCCAAAGATTAAAAGGTAATTTAGCATTTAAAAGTATAGCATTTACCATTTCAACTAAAGTCCTATTTTTTCTTTCGGTTAATTCATTATGTTGAGGCGTATAAGGTGCAGTTCTTTGATGAATAATACCATGCATTTCGTAAAATTGAGAAAAAGAAACAGAAAAATATTCTCCCCCTCTATCACTTCTAAGGATTTTAATCCTTTTATATTTCTGATTTTCTACAACTGACTTATAGTCTTTAAATTTCTCAAATGCTTCATCTTTTGTTCTCAATAAATATACATAAGTAAAACGAGAATGATCATCAGTAAAAGTTATAAAATATCTTTTTTCTCCTCTAGTTAATTGACCATTTAATTCACAAATATCAGAATGGACAAGTTCTAATAAATTAGTATATCTTTCAATTTTAGGGAAAGTTTTTCTAGTCATTTTTGCTTCTACGCAAATCTCACATTTATCATTATGATCATTCTGACATGCAATATAACCATGTTTAGACATATATTTTAAAGAGCGAAAATTTAAATGATATAATCTAGTATGCCACAAAGAATAAGAATACTCAACAACATAAGCAAACACACAATTTATTTTATTAATACTGAGTCTGAACATGCCATCACAGGAATAACCTTTTCCTACAAATATATCATTCTTCGATATTACAATTTTTTCAGACTCTAGAACAATTTTAAATCCCTTCTTGCACAACAGATTTGCAGATACAAGATTTTTCCTCAAATTAGGACCATGAAATACATTAAGTAGAGTAAGTTTCTGTCCAGATGTAAACTTTCAATTCAACACTTCCTTTACCGAGAACTTTGGCCAAAACATAGTTTCCCATCAACACTTCTTCAGGTTCTTTCTGATCCGTGTAGGTTTTAAACATTACTTTATTATTGCATACATGGATGGTTGCGCCAGAATCCAGCCACCAATCTGCAGTTCTAGTTACCGCAGCCATATGCAATTCCATAATCATACCTATCTGCATGTCAGAAACCATAGCAACAAGTTCTTTGACTTTATTTTCTATTAGATTTGCCTTGTTGCTATTTTTTTATCCGAAACCAAGTTTTTTCCCGGTATTTCTAAATTTGCAATCTTTAATATAGCAAGGCCATTTCTTCTATTAGAAATCATACCAAATTTTCTATTAGATTTGCCTTTCTTTCCACAGTTATAGCAAGGCCATTTCTTCTTTGCAAAATTAGATTTCTTAAAATCATTTCCCTTCTTCTGGACTTTGAAATTATTCTGAAATTTTCTATGACCATTTTCACTGACATGATTCACTTTAGAGTTAGATTTAGAACTAAGAAAAATCATGTCACGTACACGGTTCTTTGCCTCAATCTGCAGATGAGTCTGAAATTGCTCTATGGTAAAATTTTCAGGAGAGTGCAAAATTTTCTTTCTGTGTTCATTCTAAGTAGGGGGAAGTTTAAATAGAATCGCTCCAATTTGAAATGAACCAGAGACTTTAATTTCAAGTTCGCTCAGTTTAGAGACGAGAATTTGTAATTCATGCACCTGATCCATGATTGGCATGTCATCGGTCATCTTAAATTCAAAATATTTAAGTGCTAGAAATTTATCCATACCTCTCTTCTCATTTTTATACTTTGTTTCAAATGCGCTCCAGATTTCTTTTGGTGTCTTCATATTTCTGTAAAGATCATATAGACGATCGGTGAGGGAATTGAGAATGTACCCGCGACAAATTAGTGCATCTTCTGCACGCTTGTTTTTCTCTGTTCTAGCACTCTCGGCATCATTCGAAGTTGAGGCTGAATCTGGAATTGGTGGCAAGTCTGGATCGAGCACATAAAATTTTTTCAAAGCGGTCAACAAGAACACCATCTTGTCTTTCCATCTAGTGTAATTGCTCCCATCGAATCGATCCAGTTTGATAATATCTTGGTTCTGGAAATGAACCTTGACACTTGAATTTAATTCTGTCTCCATAGAATATCACATCTCGATTATTGAGTTTTAGTTTGGTTAAGACAGAATTAAAAGCTTTGAGGCGTGTATGATACACTTTCTGAAAGGTGATATTGCCCCCACTATGGGAGTACAGCAGAAGGCAATCATCCCCAAGATACAACAAAACCCTTGAAACTCTCTTAGAAGATAATGAGAAGAAAATGAAAAAACTGCGAAGAGAAAGACTTAATTTAGAGAATTGAATAGACACAACTGTTTGGACGGTTGTGACAATTCAGACAACAAAACTGCAGTGGACAGTTTTTCAGACAACCTTTGAATTTAAAATTCAAAAAAGGCAAACTCTGTTATTATGTCAACCCAAGATGCCCCAAGTGCCCTATCAAAGACAATAATAAATAAATATTATAAGTATGTTAGAAATCAGGCCCACTTGGCTCATAACCCATTTTGTTCAAGATATTACTTAAATATTGAGAAATTATAAAGCCTTGGGCATTCGTCTCTTCATCCGGTGCGGGACTATTTTCCCACATACAAATTCTACTAATAGATTCAAACTACTAACAAGTTCATCATCATCGTCCAATCCTTTACCTATTAAAATGGGGTTGGTGATAAAGCAAAGCTCCAGAAAAAAATTCTTTACGACCGCTATTAACTTAACATTACCTTTCTTTAAATAAGTGTCAAATTTGAAGGGTTACGCTAGCGTCCCGGCCAACTTCCGTGGCCAAATTCGGAACAAAAATTTTACTACGATCATAAACTTGGCGCTAGAATAAACCTAAACCGGATCTTTAACCATAAACCTAATCAGCATGTCAGGGTTCTATCTACTATGATAGAAAGTATACCTAAAGAAAACAAGTCCTTCGGGTCTTCGATCCTTTCCTTAAGCTCCTCGATAGAAGTATGGATCGTGCTTGAACTTCGGCATCCTCGTGTCAACGATGATCCACCCGAGAGTTCCAACCTCGAGCTAATCCTCCAAGTTGAGATAACTAGAATACTTAGCTTGCTAATCTAAGTAGACTAGAGTGAGTAGAGTGTGATTTAGAGTAGCTAAGTCTCATTAACCCTTGATTATCAAAACATGATACACTTAGGGTTTGAGAGGAAGAAGGAGAGAGCAAGCTTGAGAAAAGAGAAAGTATTTATGATAATGATAATAAAAAATGGAATGGCTATCTTTTATATGACCTCAAGTATGGCATGAAAATATCTCACCAAAATATCTAGGTCCAAAAATATCTCATCAAAATATCTAAGGTCAACAAGTTAAGCCAAGTCAAAAGGTCAACCCAAGTAGCCATGCCATATATAATTATCATTTACCAAAAATAACAAATTCTTTTCTCCACCTCATTTTTGTTTTAACCAAGTCAATGGTCAAAAAACCCTAATAAGGTGTCTCCTTCTATACCTTCTTTCATCCGTATATACATACCCGCATCCGTGTTCCGAGAAACACGAATACAATGAGACGAAGCTAATCCAATAATCAAATAATAGGATCCGGCTTAAACCAAAGCCCACTGGTATTGTCCGCTCGAACACCACACGGGCATAAGTACACGTATATGATCGAACCCTGTCGTAAAACCATACGACCTCTACTCGTTTCGTCCGAAGCTGGGAAACCCTCTATGTGGGACTCTAAAGACTCAACAGTACTCTGGCAGTGGGTTTAACCACAAGCAAATCGGCGGCACTAGCTGTGCGTAACGGCTACCCACATATCTGTCGATGAGAAAGTCGACGAGCAAGCTCATCCAAACTCCTACTGAGCCTATCCGTGACAATCTCCGTACAGTCCGGTCTGTTCGTCTAAGAGTATCGCATATCGGGCCTAGGGGGTGGTAAACGTCAGACCCCTAATAGCGGTATAAGTCGTGTCGGAGTGTAGCCCAGAACACCCTGAGAAACTACTGGAACACCTACCAGTAAATCTCACTTGCCCTGGTCAGGGACTTTGTGTAATGGCTCTCAAAACACAGCGCGATATCTGTTGGAGATAGTGCCCTCAGAGTCGATTATTGGATCACAGGCACGTGATTGCAATGATTGAGGGAGGACCTATCCCGGTAGGACAGTCTTACTCGAGATGATAGTATGCTATCTGGTTTACCTTTATCATCGTGTACTGCTTTAGGTGACCTGACATGTCGCTATTGCACGTTGATAGAGCCCCTAGGATTCTTGCTTGACTGCCAGCAGTATGAGGGCGATCATATAAGTAAGAGCTGGAGTCTATAAGCACATCCTTAAAAGGTCTCTAGTCGTGGGAGTTTCGAGACAGGGCATCGATTCTCCAGAGTAGACTAGTGTATACAGTCGAGACCCCGACGAGGGGCGGTGGCCGGTCTCACAAGCCACTGGTGTCAGTTGGTTCACCTAAGATGTATACAGGTGCTCATTGGGTTATGAGTACACCGGACAGGACTCGCCGGGAACATGCTAGTTGGTCTTATACCTGACGTCAGATAGCAGTTCCCAGGTGACATGTGTACAGGTTAGTTCATCGACCTGGGGATCGTCATTTGTCTCGTGTGAGTTCCCACTGTGCTTTGATTACTACCCTACCACGGCTCAAAGGAGTCGTGCAAACAGGTTTTAGTTGGGTACAGTCCCGAGCCACATGGAGGCAGTGAGCGGATCTTCAGGGGTTCGTCTCTCCCGGTATTGGGGGTAAGCTCGCGCTGTGTCTAGGAGAGCCATTACACGAAGTCCTTGGCCAAGGCAGGAGATTTACTGGTAGGTATTCTAGTAGTATTTCAGGGTGTTCTGGGCTACACTCCGATACGACTTGTACCGCTTTTGGGGGTCTGACTTTTACCAACCCCCTAGGCCCGACATGCGATGCTCATAGACGAACGGACCGGACTGTACGGATATTGTCACTGACAGGCTCAGTAGGGTGTCAGGATGAGTTCGCTCATCGACGTCCCTTTTGGTCAATAGCTGGTGGCCCGTCACGTATTGGCTTATACCTCTGACGTGCTAGTGGTTAAATCCACAACCATAGTATTGACGAGTATTTAGAGTCCACCACACTTACAGTTACTCAAGCTTTCGGGCGAAACGCTGTAGAGGCCGTATGGAGATATGGCAGGGTCCGATCAGATACGTGCGGTATTGCATGGATCAGGATCGGACGGTTAGTACTAATGGCCGTATGGTTATATGGCAGGGTTCGATCAGACACGTGCGGTATTGCACGGATCAGGATCGGACGGATATTACTAGCCGGCTTTGGTTTAAGCCGGATCCTAGCTTAGTACAGTGTAGATTTTGTCTCATTGCATTTGTATCCGGACGGAATACAGATGCGGGTGTGTATGCACAGTATCGGGGTTTTCCTGTAATTTATTACGGGACCAGTTTTCTGGAGTTGCCAGTTTGCATTCCGTTCCGGTCGGTTTTCCTTTGTTCTTTCCCGGCCGGACTTTTCTGATAGAGGGGGTTATTTGCAAGTTTGCAAATAACATTTTGTGGAGGGTTTATTTGTGAGATGATTGATTATGATGGCATCTTTTCTTTTCCACCATCATTTGATTCTCTTTACATCACTTAAAGGTGATTATAGTTTGATATGAGTTTTGTTATCATGATGTTTGGCTATGGTCACCCCTTGCTTTTACTACCATTACCTTCCTTCTAAGGTTGTGGTTTTGTATTCCTTCCTCCACCATTCTCATTTTGATATGGTAGAATACACTTGAGAGAAGAAAAAAAAAGGATGAGAGTTTCATTCTTGAGAGTGTGGCATTCTTGATCTCATTTTCATGCTAGAAAAATGCAAGCACCATTTTTCTTATCTTGATTCCTCCATCATCTTCAAAGGCAACAAAACCCTAAATGAGACATGGCTTCAACCCTACACATTCTACAGCAAATCTTGGACGCGTCGGCTAGCCTACTTCGTGCCCGAGTTGCCTCGGTATTGAGGTGGGAGCCCGTAAAAGATACAGGCGATGTGGTGCCCTTCCGGCGAGGAGGCGACGACCGGAGTTTCCGCAGGAGATCGGGACGACGACGAGAAGACCGGAGGACTCGGATCAATCGGTATATCTCTTCCCCTTCTTGTAGTTAGCTTAGACTAGTTAATGGTTCAATCCGGTGTTTAGTGAGCGGTGATGCCGGTTTGCTAAGTTCGCAAAATTAAAGTTTATCACCGCTTCCGCATTTGGCCGTCGGATTGACGGTCGGGACGCCGCCGTGCACTTACAGTGGTATTAGAGCTACTAGGCATTGGATGTCGACCTATGGGGGGTTCTCACTGTGTGACAGTGTGGCGAAGCATAGGCTCTTACCCCCAGGGTGTCCCGAGACCGGAAGGTGTTCCGGCGGGTTGTAGTCCTTGCGAGGGGGCATGCGTAAAAAGTAGCGGCTGAGGGACCCGTTGGTGCCACGGCGACCCCATTAGATGGGGTGGCTGCCTGACCTACAGTGGTATCAGAGCCTCGCCATTAACTTCGTCTAGCTTTGTTTGATGTGTTTGCATTTCCGATCGACCAAAATTCCAAAAACTCGCGTTTTTCCTCACATCAGTGTTCTGTCGATTTTTTCCTTGCTCCAAAAATTTTTCAGGTTGTAGAAAACTGATGTACAAGAAATTCTAAGAATACTGGAAAAGTTCGACACAGTGAGTCGACCACTGAAGCGCGGAACCGCGGCCAAACCCCCCCTTGGGCCGCGGTTCCGCCGCACATTGGTGTCCTCACTGCATCATATTTTTCCAGTGGGCTTCTGGGCTAATTTTAGGGGTTTTGGAATATTAAAATTGGGCCCAGAATTTCTGTGAGTGCTACAGTATTGCTTGGGGGCCCACTTGTTAATTATTTGATCGATCGGATATTTTAAACACATTTTTCACAGTATTTACATTATATCCGCGACCGTGAATGTCACTCGATCGGTAAATCCAGTCTAACTGCTATAGCCCGGTTAGACGGATTTGCGAACGTGACTTTCACGTTGATGTTTTGTGATTTTGCTGTGATGTTGCGGATCGGTTGTGGGGGATAGCCTATTTGCAATGCTAGTACAGTTGTGGTTGTATTATGTACATTTGATATTGCGGGGCGAGCGTCCGACATGTGGACTGCCGTCACTGCCTGATTGTATTATTCTTTTGGGGCACGACCTGGTTGCGGTCGATGTACCCGTTGTATGTATATTTTACTTTCTGTACTAGGATTACCCCGCGGAGGGGTGCACGGATAGTCGGGTTCTGGAGGGCAACAAGCCCGCAACTCATGGCATTGGGACGGAGGGGGCTTCACTCTAGAATTGGCGGGCTATTCGCCGCACTCGTAGGGGGTACAGGTTGACCCAGGAGGGGTGCCCAAGTTACCGGATTCCGTGAAGTGCTGGGTGGTCCATTCACGTTGCTGAAGGGGGTTGCCTCGCTTCAGGTTTTGGCGGGTACCTTGCCGCGCCCGTAGGGGTCTAGGATTTCATTGCGCAGGCTATCCACACGACCAGGGGAACGTCGGGTTTCAGTAGTGGCTCTGTGAAACCCGGGGATCCCAGATATCTATATTGTTCTGTGATACTGTACATTTCTGTGATGTTGCATTTCTTGTCACGCCTTGAGCGAATATAATATATTGGTATATATATTAGTAGATGTTGTATATGTTTTACATCCGCGCTAGTCCAGTCCCCGCTCTGTCGTTAGTTAGCTAACCTAACGGGTAATGACGGGACCCTGTGGCGAATGCGGATGGCATATACGTACATCAGTATATTTTCGTTCTTTGTGGTGTGATCAATTGATGGGACTGCGTTGATTCGGATCAATGCAAGTTAAAACAAACATATTCTGATGTTGTTGGAACATTTTTCAAAAAGCTGTTATTGCAAGGACGTTCACTTTTGTTTTGCATCGTGGTATTCAGTTGGAATATCCTGCTCCTCAGTCGACGAGGCAAGGGCCGAGATCCCTTCACCGGGAGTGACCCCTTGGACAAAAGTTTGCGTCAGGGCAGTAACTTCACTATAGCCGATTACTTTTGCTTTGCATCGTGGTATTCATTTGGAATATCCTGCACCCCATTCTACGGGGAAAGAGCCGAGATCCCTTCACCGGGAGTGACCTCTTTAGTAAAGGTTTTCGTCACTATATTTTCTAAAAAGCTATCCGTTCCTTCAACGATATCAAGTTCATTACGTTAAAGGTTTTCGCCAGAAACCATTCGTAGCCCTCCGTCGTTTCATATGGGTAGTCAATAGTATTCAAGCTGTGTTTGTTGGCCAAAGTCAAGGCACAATGTTTGGTAGCTGTTGGTTATTCATATGCAGCATAGATAGATGCGTTGGTTTGGGGCAGTCGTATAGCCTTGTTGGCCAAAGTCAAGGGCTTGTACGGGTGGGCTCAAACTAACCTGGAGAATGACGGGCATAACTTGACATGTGACTTATGATTTGTTGGCCAAAGTCAAGGTCATAAGAGCATGGGGCAAAAATCCACATCGGGAGTTTCAAAAGAACTGAAACTTGCCAGATATGCGCATACCTTCTTGAGTGTGATACCGTGAGCGGATTCCATCACGTTGTCATGCGATGATAGTTGGATCCCGATTCCCACTGATGAGTTAGTTTACTCCTCGGGTGACCCCGACTAATTCTTCTTTCAGGTTTGGAGGAGAATTTGAGGTACAGTGGGAGATCTCCAGATTAGATAAATTGGTAACCATTCTGATCTAGGTTAGAGTGCACGCTGAGTGTTTCTTTTCTCTCTCTCTTTGGCAGCGACCATTGACCCGACCCTAAGATTATGACTCAGTGACCAAGTTGACTGAACCTTCTTAACACTGGCTTTTGGATTGTCAGAGTTGCAAATCTCATTGCCACTCCTACTTTTACCCTTTTCTCCAGGACATCCCGTATTGCTACGAACGTCCACTTCCATTGGACAAAACCATCGTATGGTTAGATACGAACTCGAAGGAATTCGAGGATGGTTTCCGGTTCTGGAGAAAACGGATAGGATTATTCAGTTGTCTTTTCCCTTTTACCTTCTCTTAAGTTGTGAGTACTCCTTGGTTTAGGAGATAGTACACCTATAACGCAAATTGGATAGTCTTCTTCCAAACCTTAGGCTGGTGCCGACCGGTAGGGAATGAAGGAAACCAATTAGCCTAAACGGTGTGCAGAAGGTATTAAGATTAAGACAAAGCAAGGGATTAGTAAGAGGGCAAAGTAAATTGCGACTGATATTCATGACCAAATCAAGTATTTCTTCGCCAATCCTAAAATCACCTTTGTATTTCTCCAGGACTCTCCGTATCACTACGAAGATCCACAGTTTATTGGATACTCCATCGTATGGTTATATACGAACTCGAAAGGAACTTGTTCCAGTTCGGGGATGGATTCTGGTCCAGGAGAAATAGGAATAAGGTTTATTCGGTTGTCTTTTATCTTCACATTCTCTCATTGCGAGTGCTCCTAGGATTAGGACAGTACACCCATTATGCTTATTGGATAGTCTTTTTCCAAACCATAGGCTGGTGCCGAACGGTAGGGAAGGAAGAAAACCAATTGGCCTAAAGGGGTGTGCAGAAGGTAATGACTAAAGACATATAAAGGGATTTGGAGATGTGGCAAAGAAACACACGGTTACAGTTGTGAATCTGGATAATGGAAGAGGCATTACTAGGAATACCAGGATACCCCATCGAAACATTTCAATGTTTCAGTTCAGCTGTGTACTGTTAAAAGAAAACTGATTTCTCGATTAGACACTTGCTCCAGGGTATGTATTTACCAGGTTTGATTCTCACATCTGTATGGTTTTACAGATGATGAGTGGGAGTAAGTTATTGGGAATAAGGTGATCATCCTCATTATATCGGGATTTGTTGTAATCGGTGATATTTGAGGAGATCACCTGGGCTGTTTACCGGTTGGCAAATGTTTGGTTTTGAATATCCGCTGTTGTGCACCAATTTCAAATTGATATATCCGTACGTCTATTTTCATAGAGTGAGATATACCTTTTGATATTATGTCGATGACATTTACCTATATCTGTGGATGGTTAGGTAAGGAGCATTAAACAGCGGCGTAATTCTTCTTAACCATAAGTACAGTTTTCAACCTACGACACACAGTGAAAGAGTTGTTAGACTCAGCGGACTCATACAGAGTATTGTATGTTGTCCAGTGTCCATTAGGACAGAGGGGTTGGTCCTCATACTATATTCTATTTACTTTTAACTTCTCTAGTTCTTAGACTTGTGTTTCGTGGAAACACAGGGTCTAAGTTTTGAGGAGTTATAGGTATTTGAATAAAGTAGAGAACCAGGTATAGCAAGTATCGGGATTCTTCAAAGTGATCGAAGATGTAGATACTTGTGTATGGTATTCAGTTGATAGTAATGATAAAGAGAACTTGCTTCTCTTTCAGGTTACTCATAATTGGAAGCATTCCTAAGTTGAGTAACGCTGATCGGCCTCCTTCCATTTAGTTGACATGCACTGGAGACAGCTGCATGATTTGAATCTGATTCAATTAAATCAGTGCCTCTGGTTCTATATAGAACAGTTCATATCTTAACGTTGTTAAGGTACGGGGAGTTGTCCGGCTTATGATTAAAACCAGACACTGGACAACTCAAGGCACGTTTCTGTAATGGCTGTTTGTGGGTTGACCCAGGCCATGACGAGGGTTGATTTTCTACTTTCTGGCATATCAATAGAAATATTGTTCTAGACTCGCCACAGTTTTATTAAAAATGGATTTTTTTCAAAAACAGTAGTGGGAGTATGGTAGAACTGGAAGTGATTCCAGAACCGCAAACGATTACCGAAGATTTGATAAGGAACCTAAAGATTCAATCTGATTTGACATTCCATTGGCCACTCCGCAGATAAGGTGGGTAACTTCAGGCACCCGAGAGGTACTCCCGTAGCCTCAAGGACGGTGACAGGGAAGTTCTTGTTTACCCACACTTGCCATTGTTGTTGTTCCAGGCTGCGAGACCCGGCAGGAGGATGAGTATAGCGTCGTTCTAAACTAGCTTTAGAAGTGCACATCTATATGACTCTGCCAGAGGGTTGTCGTAGTCAGTGGGAGCAGCGGAAGCATTGGTGGACATCAGGCTTATGTCTATTTATAGACCAAAGCAGATATAGTGGAGATAGATCATCTATTTCTGATGTGACAGTCATAGGTTTGACTTCATCAGAATAGGGGATGGATCTGTTGAGAAGGTAGTAGGGTGTGATGTCATGGTATTTGGATGACATACACAGAGTAGGAAGTGATATTCCTATACTACGGTCGGTTACACTTTGGTCGTCACACAGTGGTTTCTCCACACAGGACTTGGATATTATATCAGACATTCTGGTTACTAGATCTATGGTTTTAGATCTAGATTTGGGTGGTTTCCCAATCAGGGTACCTTGACAGCATTCTAAGAGTATTTAGAATGGACGACTCCTGGCATGGTAGTGCACCTGCAGGTAATGGAGTCATCCTCTCTAAAAGTATCTTACAGACTAAAGGGGAGAGGGATGTGCATGATTGGCAGATCACTTGCTCAGGCAATTGAGTCAATCATGAGATGTCAAGTACCACACCAGATGTTGTTCTTGCACTAGATGCAATAAGTTGACATTGATCCAATCCTGGAGAAACAGTCGGAAGCAGTTTTAGAACATAAGTGAATGTTCTAGGGATATGATAACGGCTGCCTCCTTTAGGAGACAATTATCATTCCAGGCTTCCAAGGTGACATGGACGACAAGGAGGTTGTCGGAGTTATATTTTTCCTTCTGACGAGGGGCAGTATTTTGGACAGGTGGTCCAAGGCAATACTGAGGATGGCATGGCGCAGGATACTGATTAAGTTCAGTTGACGATACAGTCTAAGAAGTTTGGATTTGGAGTTCATTTATGAGCTAGGTCCCATCAGATATCCAGACATTCTAAGACAGGTATTGCTCATTTCGGGAGATGGCTTTCTCCGCGAACTTGAGACATAGAGAGACATAGAAAGAAACTTCTAGGCGGATCCACTCACTGAGGCTATTCCTCGAACGCAATAGTTTCACAAACGGATTTTGTGAGACTGACTATTAGGGGAGTTGGGTGTTCGGTATCACACAGGCTGTGAGTATGCGACATCGCAATAATTAGCCTTGAGTGCAAGTGGGAGATTGTTGGAGATAGTGCCCTCAGAGTCGATTATTGGATCACAGGCACGTGATTGCAATGATTGAGGGAGGACCTATCCCGGTAGGACAGTCTTACTCGAGATGATAGTATGCTATCTGGTTTACCTTTATCATCGTGTACTGCTTTAGGTGACCTGACATGTCGCTATTGCACGTTGATAGAGCCCCTAAGATTCTTGCTTGACTGCCAGCAGTATGAGGGCGATCATATAAGTGAGAGCTGGAGTCTATAAGCACATCCTTAAAAGGTCCCTAGTCGTGGGAGTTTCGAGACAGGGCATCGATTCTCCAGAGTAGACTAGTGTATACAGTCGAGACCCCAACGAGGGGCGGTGGCCGGTCTCACAAGCCACTGGTGTCAGTTGGTTCACCTAAGATGTATACAGGTGCTCATTGGGTTATGAGTACACCGGACAGGACTCGCCGGGAACATGCTAGTTGGTCTTATACCTGACGTCAGATAGCAGTTCCCAGGTGACATGTGTACAGGTTAGTTCATCGACCTGGGGATCGTCATTTGTCTCGTGTGAGTTCCCACTGTGCTTTGATTACTACCCTACCACGGCTCAAAGGAGTCGTGGAAACAGGTTTTAGTTGGGTACAGTCCCGAGCCACATGGAGGCAGTGAGCGGATCTTCAGGGGTTCGTCTCTCCCGGTATTGGGGGTGAGGTCTCGCTGTGTCTAGGAGAGCCATTACACGAAGTCCTTGGCCAAGGCAGGAGATTTACTGGTAGGTATTCCAGTAGTATCTCAGGGTGTTCTGGGCTACACTCCGACACGACTTGTACCGCTTTTGGGGGTCTGACTTTTACCAACCCCCTAGGCCCGACATGCGATGCTCATAGACGAACGGACCGAACTGTACGGATATTGTCACTGACAGGCTCAGTAGGGTGTCAGGATGAGTTCGCTCATCGACGTCCATTTTGGTCAATAGCTGGTGGCCCGTCACGTATTGGCTTATACCTCTGACGTGCTAGTGGTTAAATCCACAACCATAGTATTGACGAGTATTTAGAGTCCACCACACTTACAGTTACTCAAGCTTTCGGGCGAAACGCTGTAGAGGCCGTATGGAGATATGGCAGGGTCCGATCAGATACGTGCGGTATTGCACGGATCAGGATCGGACGGTTAGTACTAGTGGCCGTATGATTATATGGCAGGGTTCGATCAGACACGTGCGGTATTGCACGGATCAGGATCGGACGGATATTACTAGCCGACTTTGGTTTAAGCCGGATCCTAGCTTAGTACAGTGTAGATTTTGTCTCATTGCATTTGTATCCGGACGGAATACAGATGCGGGTGTGTATGCACAGTATCGGGGTTTTCCTGTAATTTGTTACGGGACCAGTTTTCTGGAGTTGCCAGTTTGCATTCCGTTCCGGTCGGTTTTCCTTTGTTCTTTCCCGGCCGGACTTTTCTGATAGAGGGGGTTATTTGCAAGTTTGCAAATAACATTTTGTGGAGGGTTTATTTGTGAGATGATTGATTATGATGGCATCTTTTCTTTTCCACCATCATTTGATTCTCTTTACATCACTTAAAGGTGATTAGAGTTTGATATGAGTTTTGTTATCATGATGTTTGGCTATGGTCACCCCTTGCTTTTACTACCATTACCTTCCTTCTAAGGTTGTGGTTTTGTATTCCTTCCTCCACCATTCTCATTTTGATATGGTAGAACACACTTGAGAGAAGAAAAAAAAAGGATGAGAGTTTCATTCTTGAGAGTGTGGCATTCTTGATCTCATTTTCATGCTAGAAAAATGCAAGCACCATTTTTCTTATCTTGATTCCTCCATCATCTTCAAAGGCAACAAAACCCCAAATGAGACATGGCTTCAACCCTACACATTCTACAGCAAATCTTGGACGCGTCGGCTAGCCTACTTCGCGCCCGAGTTGCCTCGGTATTGAGGTGGGAGCCCGTAAAAGATACAGGCGATGTGGTGCCCTTCCGGCGAGGAGGCGACGACCGGAGTTTCCGCAGGAGATCGGGACGACGACGAGAAGACCAGAGGACTCGGATCATTCGGTATATCTCTTCCCCTTCTTGTAGTTAGCTTAGACTAGTTAATGGTTCGATCCGGGTGTTTAGTGCGCGGTGGTGCCGGTTTGCTAAGTTCGCAAAATTAAAGTTTATCACCGCTTCCGCATTTGGCCGTCGGATTGACGGCCGGGGCGCCGCCGTGCACTTACAATATCAACCCCCAATACCGGGAGAGACGAATCCTATCTAACCGCCACTGCCTCCAAGTGCTTCGGGACTGCGCCCAACTACTACCTGTTTGCACGACTTAATAGAGTCGTGGTAGGGTAGCAATCTAAGAACAGTGGGAACAAACTTGAGGCGAAATAGTAGTGTCAAGTCAACCGACTAAGCTGTACTCATGTCACATGAGAACTGCTACCTGACGATAGGTATAATACCAACCAGCAGTTCCCGACGAGTCCGTCCAGTGTAACTCATAACCCAATGAGCACCTGCATACTATCTCCAGTACGACGTACTGATGGCTGTGGGACAGACTATCTCCCTTGCTGGGATGAGAAATGTATACACTAGTCTACTCTGGAGTATCGATGCCCTGTCTCGATAATTCTACGACTAGGGACCTGTATAAGGATGTGTTTATAGACTACCCAGCCCCCACTAGTGTGATCACCATCACAACGCTGGTAGTCAAGCAAAGATCCTAAGGGCTCCATCAATATGTATTAGTGATATATTAAAAGAAACATATACACATATTAAGATAGATACAAACCAAGTAGCATACTACTATATCGAGCAAGACTGTCTTCAATCCGTGTATATATCCTAAGCATCCAAAATGTAATATACAAACTAGTACTATAAAATAATGGTCTCTAGGGCATACATATCCAACATTCTCCCACTTGTACTAAAGGCTAGTAATTGGTGTACCGCATACCCAACGTCTGCACTGAGGCCAGCTGCTGGCGTGCCGCATACCCAATAGCTCAAAAAGTCACTCGAACTATGCTTGAGGGAGGGCCTTTGTGAATGGATCCGCCGTGTTTTCTTTAGTGTCCACTCTCCATACCTCGATCTCCTGGCAATCAATGATCTCCCTGATCAGGTGATACCGCCTTAAGATATGTCTTGATTTCTGACGGGACCGTGGTTTCTTCGCTAAAGCTATAGCCCCATTGTTATCGCAATACAAAGGTATTGGGTCAATAATGGACGGAACTACCTGAAGTTCGCTAATGAACTTCTTCATTCAGACCGCCTCTTTTGCGGCATCGCTTTCAGCAATGTATTCAGTCTCCACCGTCGAGTCTGCGATGGTGTTCTGTTTGAAACTCCCCTAACACACCGTCCCTCTGTTGAGGGTAAACACAAAACTCGAGACATACTTGCTGTCGTCCTTGTCACTCTGGAAGCTTGAATCGGTAAAAGACTCGACTCTGAGGTCTTCATTACCGTAAACCAGGAACATCTCCTTAGTCGTTCTCAGGTACTTGAGAATGTTCTTCACTGCTGTCCAGTGGTTCTCATCTGGGTCTAACTGATACCGGCTCACAACGCTTAGCGCGTAAGCTACATCTGGTCTTGTACATATCATCACATACATTATAGATCTTACCGCCGAAGCGTAGGGTATAGTGCTCATGCGAACCCTCTCCTCGTCAGTCTTGAGAGACATCTTCTTAGAGAGGGTGATTCCGTGCAATGCAGGTATATTACCACGCTTGGAATCTTCCATACTAAATCTCTTTAGTACGGTCTCTATGTACCTGGACTGCGAAAGTCCCAGTAAGCTCTTGGATCTATCTATGTAAATCTTGATCCCCAGAATGCATGAGGCATCACCCAGGTCTTTCATGGAGAACCATTGTGATAAGAATAGCTTGACCGATTGTAGCATAGAAATGTCATTTCCTATCAAAAGAATGTCGTCCACGTACAAGACTAGGAATACGACAGTTCGTCCTATAATCTTCTTATAAATACAAGGCTCATCCTTGTTCTTGATGAAGTCAAATTCCTTGATTGTTTCATCAAAACAGATGTTCCAGCTCCGCGATGCCTGCTTTAATCTATAAATAGATTTAAGCAACTTGCACACCTTCCCGCTGCTCCCACTGTCTACAAAGCCTTCTGGCTGATCCATATAAACGCACTCTTCCAAACTGCTGTTTAGAAAAGCCGTTTTACATCCTTCTGCCAGATTTCATAGTCATGGAAGGCAGCAATGGCAAGTAGGATCCGAATGGATTTGAGCATAGCCACTGGAGAAAAGGTTTCGTCATAGTCCACACCTGGGCTTTGACGAAAACCTTTTGCAACGAGTCTAGCCTTATAGGTTTCCACCTGCCCATCTACACCAAGTTTCATTTTGTAGATCCATTTGCATCCAACGGGTTTTACCCCAGGTAGAGCAATATCCAAGGTCCATACTTTATTGGTGTACATGGACTCTATTTCGGATCGCATAGCATCCAGCCACTTATCAGAGTCCCTATTGATAATAGCCTGCCTGAAACTGGTAGGGTCATCTTCTTCCAAGATGCAATCCTCTCGATCCCCGTCTATGAGAAAACCGTAGTATCTCTCGGGCGGATGAGAAATCCTACCAGATCTGCGGAGTGCCTGAAGTTCGTCTGGGATTACTGAATCTAGCGGTTCCTCCAAATCTTCAGTTACATTTTATGGTTCATGGATTTCTCCCAGTTCTACCATACTCTCATTAGTTTCTTTTGCAAGAAACTCCCTTTCTAAAAAGGTAGCATGGCGAGATACAAACACCTTCTGTTCCTCAGTGTGGTAGAACAGATATCCTAGTGAATCCCTAGGATATCCCATAAATTTACATAGAACTGAACGTGCCTGAAGCTTATCCAATTTCTGTGTTTTCACATAGGCTGGACAACTCCATATCTTAATAAATTTAAGACATGGTTTCTTACTACTCCATATTTCATACGGACTTTTAGGCACAGATTTGGACGGAACTTGATTCAAAAGGCATGCTGCTGTCTGATGCGCATGTCCCCAAAATGAAAGATGCAACTCAGCACTACTCATCATGGAGCGAACCATATCCAATATGGTAGGATTCCTCCGCTCCGATACACCGTTGTGCTATGGTGTATAAGGAGGAGTAAGCTGAGAGAGAATTCCATTCTCTTTTAAGTATTCTAGGAATTCCGTGCTTAAGTACTCCCCTCCTTTATCCGGTCTGAGGATCTTGATACTTTTGCCAACCTGGTTCTCTACTTCGTTTCTGAATTCTTTGAATTTCTCAAAAGCTTCAGATTTGTGTTTCATAAGATACACATATCCGAATCTAGAGAGATCGTCAGAGAGATCGTCAGTGAATGTGATGAAGTACGAAAACCCATCCCTTGCATGTATAGACATCGGACCATACACATCACTGTGTATGAGTCCCAGGAGCTCTGCTGCTCTTTCTCCATGTCCGGTGAACGGAGATTTGGTCATCTTTCCTTTGAGACAAGACTGACAAATTTTATAAGATGAAAATTCGAACGTATTCAAGAGTCCATCTTTATGTAACTTACTTAGTCTTTTCTCTCCGATATGATCAAGTCTACAATGCCACAAGTAAGATTCGTTCATATCTGAACTCTTCCTCTAACACTGTTCTAGACACCTACTTGGTTTATAGCATTGATTGTTAAGTGAAATAATCTCCCGAGAGTAATCCAACTCATCAGTGGGATCGGGATCCAACTATCATTGTGTAATGACCTAGATGGAATCCACTCTAGTCACTACACTCCAGAAGGTATGCTAAATCTGCAAGTTTCCTGTATATTTGAAACTCTCGATGTGGTTTTTACCCCTAGGACCCAAATGACCTTGACGAATAATCAACAAATCAAAAGGTCCTAGTCAAGTCCAACCCGTCGTTATCCTGGATTGCATTAGATCCACCCGCATGATCCTTGATGAATAATCAACAAAATCATGCGATCGTCCTAACTAATCGCATCTATCAGTGCAACAGAGAATTATTACTCAGCTACCATTCACTGTGCCTTGACGAATAATCAACAAACGCAGCACGAATACTAAGTAGTAATTATCTGAAACGACGGAGGGCTACGGCTGGGTTTTTGGAGAAAAACCCGTTAACGTAATGAACTTGATATCGTTGAAAGAACCCAAGTGCTTTTACAAATATATATAGTGGCGAAAACTTTTGCTAAAGAGGTCACTCCCTGTGAAGGGATCTCGGCTCTTTCCTCGTCGAATGAGGTGCAGGATATTCCAAAATGAATACCACGATGCAAAGAAAAAATAATCGACTATAGTGAAGTTATTACGTTGACGCAAACTTTTACTCAAGGGTTCACTCCTGATGAAGGGATCTCGGCCCTTGCCTCGTCGAATGAGGTGCTGGATATTTATAACCGAATACCACTGTACAAAGCAAAAGAGAACGTCTGTAATGTCAGTTTTTCGAAATCTGTTCCAACAACATTTTTTAGGGTTCTTTTCTTGTATTAATAAAAATTAATGCGGTCCCATCATTTTAATCCTATCACACCAGAAAAGAACGAAAATACAATGTACGTATATGCCATCTGCATTCGCCACTGGGCCCCATCATCACCCGTTAAGTTACTTCACTAACGACAGAGCGGGGGCTGGACTTGCGCGGGTGCAAAACATATACAACATTTACTAGTATATATATAAGTATATATAATATGCGTCATAGGCATGATAATAAGCAACATCACAGAATCTCAGCCAACAATATAGAAAGATGGATAATCTTGGAGCCCCGGATTTCATTTGAGTTGCAAATAAAACCCGACGTTCCCGGTCGTGTGGATAGCCTGTGCAATTAAAACCTGGACCCCTACAAGCGCGGCAAGTTACCCGCCAATTCTAGAAGTGAGGCAGCCCCCTTCAACAAAGTGAATGGGACACCCAGCACTTCACAAAATCCGGTAACTCGGTTCCCCTCCGTGGGTCATCCTACACCCCCTACGGGTGTGGCGAATAGCCCGCCAATTCTAGAATGAAGCCCCCTCCGTCTCAACACCATAAGATGCGGGCTTGTTGCCTTCTAAAACCCGGCTATTCGTGCACTCCACCGCGGGGTAATCCTAGTACAGAAAAAGAAAATAATATGTACAAATTGTGACATCGACGTCAACCCGGGTGTGCCCCAAAAACATGTCGGACGCTCGCCCTGCAATAACAAGTGTACAAATGAATACAAATTGTACTGCTAACATTGCACCAACTGCTATCCACCACGACTATCCAATCACAATCACAACACAAGCACAAAATATCAACGTGAATGTCACGTTTGCAAACCCGTCTAAAAGAACATATAGCAATCAGACGAGTTTACCGATCAAATGACATTCACGGTCGCGGATAAAAGTGAATGTACTGTTAACAAAATACGTATTTTAAAATTTCGATCGACTAAACTTTCCCAAATTGGCCCCAAAGGAAAATAGAGCACTCAAACAAATCTGGACCAAAACCATATATCAAAAAAATCATATTTCCATGAACTAAAACCCTAGAAAAAATTTGGGGCACTGTAGCCCAAAAAGCGCGGCAGAACCACCACAAAATGTGCCATTTTGCTCCGGTTCCGCCGCCGAATTTTGGAGTTACGTGCCCAAATTTTTTCCATAGCTATAGTTTTGCCTGTACATATTTTTAAGATGCCTGGAAAAATTTTATGAACAACTTTAAAATTTGACAGCAAGCAGACAGCAATGGAAATACGATTCGGAAATTTGGGTCAATTGAGATTTTAACCTTGTGCAAACTAACTAGTAGGATTTATGGATTGGCTTTGATACCATGAAGGGTTACGCTAGCGCCTCGTCCTACTTCCGTAGCCAAATGCGGAACAAAATTTTTACTACGATCTTAAACTTGGCGCTAGAATAAACCTAAACCGGATCTTTAACCATAAACCTAATTAGCATGTCAGGGTTCTATCTACTATGATAGAAAGTATACCTCAAGAAAACAAGTCCTTCGGGTCTTCGACCTTCTCCTTAAGCTCCTCGATGGAAGCATGGATCGTGCTTGAATTTCGGCCTTCTTATGTCAACGATGATCCACCCGAGAGTTCCAACCTTGAGCTAATCCTCCAAGTTAAGGTAACTAGAATACTTAGCTTGCTAATCTAAGTAGACTAGAGTGAGTAGAGTGTGATTTAAAGTGGCTAAGTCTCATTAACCCTTGATTATCAACTCATGATACACTTAGGGTTTGAGAGGAAGAAGGAGAGAGCAAGCTTGAGGAAAGAGAAAGTATTTGTGATAATGATAATAAAAAATGGAATGGCTATCTTTTATATGACCTCAAGCATGGCATGAAAATATGTCACCAAAATATCTAGGTCCAAAAATATCTCATCAAAATATCTAAGATCAACAAGTTAAGCCAAGTCAAAAGATCAACCCAGGTAGCCATGCTATATATAATTATCATTTACCAAAAATAACAAATTCCTTTCTCCACCTCATTTTTGTTTTGATCAAGTCAATGGTCAAAAAACCCTAATGAGGTGTCTCCTTCTATACCTCCTCTCATCCGTATATACATACCCGCATCCATATTCCAAGAAACACGAATACAATGAGACGAAGCTAATCCAATAATCAAATATTAGAATCCGGTTTAAACCAAAGCCCACTAGTATTGTACGCTCGAACACTACACGCGCACAAGTACACGTATGTGATCGAACCCTGTCGTAAAACCATACGACCTCTACTCGTTTCGTCCGAAGCTGGGAAACCCTATGTGTGGGACTCTAAAGACTCGATAGTACTCTGGCAGTGGGTTTAACCACAAGCACGTCAGCGGCACTAGCTGTGTGTAACGGCTACCCACATATCTGTCGATAAGAAGGTCGACGAGCAAGCTCATCCAAACTCCTACTGAGCCTATCTGTGACAATCTCCGTACAGTCCGGTCTGTTCGTCTAAGAGTCGCATATCGGGCCTAAGGGGTGGTAAACGTCAGACCCCTAATAGCGGTATAAGTCGTGTTGGAGTGTAGCCTAGAACACCTTGAGAAACTACTGGAACACCTACCAGTAAATCTCATTTGCCCTGGTCAGAGACTTTGTGTAATGGCTCTCCAAACACAGCGCGATATCAACCCCCAAAACCGAGAGAGATGAATCCTATCTAACCGCCACTGCCTCCAAGTGCTTCGGGACTACACCCAATTACTAACTGTTTGCACGACTCAATAGAGCCGTGGTAGGATAGCAATCTAAGAACAGTGAGAACACACTTGAGGCGAAATAGCAGTGTCAAGTCAACGGACTAAGCTGTACTCATGTCACCTGGGAACTGCTACCTGACGATAGTTATAATACCAACCAGCAGTTCCCGACGAGTCCGTCCAGTGTAACTCATAACCCAATGAGCATCTGCACACTATCTCCAGTACGACGTACTGATGGCTGTGGGACAGACCATCTCCCATGCTGGGATGAGAAACGTATACACTAGTCTACTCTGGAGTATCGATACCATGTCTCGATAATCCTACGACTAGGGACCTGTATAAGGATGTGCTTATAAACTACCCAGCCCCCACTAGTGTGATCGCCATCACAAGGCTGGTAGTCAAGCAAAGATCCTAAGGGCTCCATCAATATGTATTAGTGATATGTTAAAAGAAACATATACACATATTAAGATAGATACAAACCAAGTAGCATACTACTATATCAAGCAAGACTGTCGTCAGTCCGTGTATATATCCCAAGCTTCTAAAATGTAATATACAAACTAGTATTATACAATAATGACCTCTAGGGCATACATATCCAACAAAATTACCAATTCAAAAAAAATATGGCGACTATGAAGAAGTCCAAAAAATGATAAATTTGCTATATGAGATCACATTCAACTTAAAAACATAATATAGATAAGAGCGAAACGAAACATTTTCTAACAAGTTTCCTAAAGAAAGTTATCAATTCAAATTGAAGTCATTTCAAGAAAGCTGCAAAATATAATCTGCAATATCTGAAATTTTAGCCTTCTTATTAGGTGATTTAAACTTTATACTACGTCCTAACTTTGGCTCTTGGATTCAATCGACATTACAATTTCCATTAAGTCAAATTTTAATTCTCTAAGACATCTGAACTCTCGTCATTTTTGTCATCGCTTCATAAAGTTTTATAACTACTGCTATATTGAAAATGATGTTGAGAATAATAGTTGTTAGAGATGGAAAACCTTGAAGACCATTAAATTAAGTAACAAAATACAAATTTAGATAAAACTGAGGGTGTTTTCGTGCTTATCACACAAAAGTGAGGAGGCTTTCCAACAATTTAGGTCCTATTTAACTCAAAATATAACTTTTCTATACTGGCTTTGTTACCCAAAGTTAACCCCAAAATGCTAACTTCATCCTGTTTGGTGCCGCCATCTTTGAGATGAGCGTAATTATCCCAATTCCAAAAAAATTGTAAATTCTATTTTCTCGAACACACCTCTTACAACATGACAATAATTTTAAGGTTAATTGCAAGCCTCTCTAGCTCCACTTGTTAAAACTCCATGTATCCAAACTCCATAACTAGCGAACTACTCAGCAATTAAGGCCGTGTTTGGATATGAAATAGGGATAACTGTAGTGTATTTTTAAGTGGAAGTAGACGGATGCACATTATGGTTTGCAAACCCCAACTTCAAAAATGGAGTATTGTAAAGTTTGATTGGATTGAAGCTCAAGGTTTGGATTGAGAGAAGCATAGTTATCTCAGCTCTAAAATGCAAACTAAACAAGACAAAATTAGGATTTTGGAGTTTGGTTTTGCTTACTTTATCACACTACTATTTAGGAAAACTCAACTGCCTTCCCAAACAGGGCCTAAAACCCTAGCCTCCCTTAATTTTGAATCGGATCCTTAACGGGCTTAGATCGGACGCGGATGAGAAACCGATGGATCCAACAGCGATCTAGGATCCGTTTAACAACGGTGCGAATTCTGCTACAATTTCTTTTTCTGTGGAATTTTGTCAGTTCGATTTAGTATTCTAATATTAGTTCTTGGTGTTTGCTTTGAGAGCAAAAGGATCCCTTTTTTCCTTTATAATTTTCTTTACACTTATGATGTCATTTCGAAATTGAATATATTTGCTTCAGAGAAGGCCCTAAAGGGATGAACTGAATCGGGGAAGAGATCAGAATTGTTGATCCAATCGATACGGAATCCGGAAAGAACGATCATCATCGGTAATCATCTACTCCTTTTGAAGTTATTATCACATTTGTAAATATGCATTTTATTAGTCTTGATTTGTTACTGAGCTGTTTGCACTTTTAGATATTAATTGATACTTTGTTTCGAGCTGGAACCAAAAAAGGAAGGCCATCAATTGAAGTATATATCATGGACGATAGGATGTAAATCTGCAGGAGTAGTATTCCTCTAAATGATTGAAGTTTATCAGTTTGGAATTTAAACTTATTTGAGATTATGGATTCATTTTAAGCATTGTTTTTTAAATTCTTTTTCTTTATAGGTTTTTTTAATATTTATTTTGGCCACCAATTCTTTGATATTTTCAAAACACACACCAAATACTTATTATTTTTAAAAACAACACCAACGTCCTCAAAGTTTAGTTCTGATGTTTGGGGGCCGTGTCCTGTTGTTGCCCAAGAAGGCTTTCACTATTTTGTGATTTTTATTGATGATTTTTCTCGAGTCTCATGGTTATATTTGCTGAAGTCTAGGAATAAAGTGTTTTCTCATTTCCAGACTTTTTGTTCTGAAGTTCAGACTCAATTCAGGGTCACTGTTGGTATCTTGAGAAGTGACAATGTCAAGAAGTATATGGAGAAACTTGGTATTATTCATGAATCTTCTTGTTTTTATACCCAACAAAATGGGATGACAGAAAAGAAGAATAGTCATTTATTATAGGTAACTCGTACCCTTTTATTTTATATGCGAGTGCCCAAATTCATTTGGGGATGCAGTTCTTACTGCTAATTACTTGATCAATCGTATGCCCTCCTCTTTCCTAGATGGACAGATTCTTCATTCAATATTGTTCCGCTCAGTGGTCTCTTTCCCTGTTTCCCCGCTGGTTTGGTGTGTCTGTTTTGTTCATCATCTACAACCCAGGGATCTAAGTGTGTTTTTCTTGGATACTCTCGAACACAAAAGAGATATCATTGCTGTAGTCCTGTGTTATGTCGTCGATTTATATCGGCTGACGTGACTTTTCATGAGTCCACCCCATACTTTAGGTATGGACAATGACTTTCCTTTAGATATTTCATATTTTCTGTTACAAGAGAGCACCCCTTATGAGTTGGTTGATTCTCCACCCATGTATTGGAGGTCATCCATACTATTTTCATTGACCCATCTCCCACCTATGATTCCCCACTGTTGGACCCCACCACCGATTATAAGGGTGTATGTTTGTCGAGCCTGCACGGCTTCTGAACCTCAGCCTACAACTGCTGATCTTCCAGAGCCTTAATCTTCGTTGGAGGCTGATATTGATCTCCCTGCTGCCTTACGGATAGGCACTCGAAGCTATACTTCTCACCCTATAGCTCATCATGTGGCGACTTCTCATTTATCTCCGGCATATCGGGCATTTCTCTCTTCTCTCGTCTCTCATGCTTTACCCAAGTTCCAATCTAAGTTCCTCTCTGATGCTTTATCTCATAAAGGGTGGACCGATGCTATAATTGATGAGATACTCGTCCTCACACAGAATCAGACTTGGGATTTGGTTTCTCTTCCTACTGGGAAGAAGGTGGTAGGGTGCCGCTGGGTCTATACTGTGAAACTTTATTTTGATGGGACTCTTTCCCGCTTGAAAGCACGTTTGGTTGCTAAAGGGTACTCGCATGCCTATGGGATGGATTACGAGGAGACCTTTTCTTCCATAGCCAAGATGAGCTCTGTTCGTCTACTTATATCTCTTGCGGCTACTCATCATTGGCCGTTGCATCAGCTTGATGTGAAGAATGCGTTTCTTCATGGTTTTTTGGTAGAGGAGGTCTATATGGAGCAACCTCCTGATTTTTTGATCGGGGAGAGTCTATGAGAGTCCATGAGATTGCATATGATTTAATGGTACAACTATTGTCAGCCTATGAGAGTCTTTAGATTGTTCAGTGCATGAACATGCATAATTTACTGCAATCTTCCGAATAAATAGGAAGATTTGGCAGAGCATGCTTCATTAAGGATTTGATAGAGCATGCGTTGTTCATTGAAAATAAAATCCAGAAACTAGTGAAAAGAATCTAATATAGAATACAATAGTATATATAGATTAGTAACTTTAGCAATGACATACCTGAACCCTGGGTAGTCTCTTTGTGAGATGTAGATACCCACTCCATACGTCCCACAGATCCCATCTTCAATCCCAAAACCCCTTGTTACAATGGCCTCAATTCCTTTCGTATCAGCCCCATACCATCTGTAGCTAATGTTTAACTTTCTTCCGTCAAGCTTCATGGTTTCTGCAATTTTGTTGAATGCCCGCAGCCTATCCAAAGGCTGATGCATGCGTGCAAGAGTACACGGAAGAAACCATTGCCTCGTTATCTACCTTCTTAATTCCCTTCAAGAAGGTGCTCCTCACCTTTTTGCACTCGACACTATTCTCTTCTAATCTCTTAACTGTTAAGGTCTGTTAATGAGTCAAAAGTAGGCCTTATAGGCTCTCCGGCCAATACTTCAATCGCTCTCCCTATTCCTCCACCAAATATCTTCTTCGGGAAGAACAACTTCCTAGCTAAATCTATCCACGCAATGGAGAGCATACGGCCAGACGAGTCTACGAGCACCATGCCAAGTAGGTTGGCCACGACTTGAACACCTTCAATATCGACTTTAGCTGCCATGGCTCTAAACTCAAAGCATTTCTTAATTGTCTCCACGGCTTCAGATGGGAGATCGATCCATCCGGTGGAGGCAAAGTACATGAGCTTCTCTGGCATCTTCGTTGCATTGAAGGTATGCCAGTTGTGTAAGACTGCCGAACATGTTGTAGGATGGAGAATAATCCCCACGAGCAGTCTTGCTTGGAGAAGCAGCTCGAGTGTTGAGAGGCTGTTGGCTTCCACCTCCATTGAAGTTTGAAAGTGTGAGAGGTTTGGTAGCGAGACGATTTTTTTTAAGGATGAGAGAAGTAATTAAGAATTGATGCGACTCTTGTTTGATAAAATTGTGATATTTATACTGATTTCTCAGGACTACCATATGTAGTGTTCTTCTTTCCAAGAACTAAGGTTCCAATGTAACCTGTTCCTGAAGCAATTAATGTTCTTCATGAATCATAAGTTACAAGAGAAAAATGCTGTGCAAGAAGACTGTATTCAATGGAACATCTGCCGAAAGAATTTGGCTTCATGTATTAGGGATTATGAATTGCCTTAAAAGTAATATTGACAATAAATGGGAGGTTGCATTGTACTCTCTACCATGAATTGAATGATGAATGTTTTTTGAATTGGTTGAAATAGGTTATACAGTTTGATATGGACCAATATAAGAATACCTGAGGTTAAAGAGGCTTTGAAGAGAATGAGATCAAGAAAAGCGATTGGTCCAGACGGGATTCCTATCGAGATTTGGAGATGCTTAGGTGAAATAGGCGTTAAATGGCCGACAGATCTGTTTAATAAGCTTTGGCAGACCGAAAAGACTCCAAATAAGTGGAGAAAAAGTACCCTTATACATGTTTATAATAATAAGGGTGATATTCAAAGTTACTCAAAATATCGTGGAATAAAACTTATGTGTCACACCATGAAGTTTTGGGAGAGAGTGATTGAACACAGGCTAAAAAAGGATGTTAAGATAATAGAGAACCAGTTTGGGTTCATGCCTGGACGATTGACGACATAAGCTATTCATTTGCTTTGTTAACTTGTCGAGCGTTTTCGAGAGAGAAGAAGAGATTTGCATATGATATTTATTGATTTAAAGAAACCGTACGACAAGATACCTAAAGAGGTATTATAGGGACAATGATGAAGAAGGGGGTCCCTGTCAAGTGCATTGATATAATCAAGGATATGTACGATGGAGTAGTGGCAAATGTCAGAAGTTGCGATGGCCTAATTAGTGATTTTCCGATTACAATTGGTTTACATCAAGAATCTGCATTGAGTCCATACCTGTTTACCATCGTGATGGATGAGTTTACTAGAACTATCAAAGATGAGATACCTTGATGTATATTATTCGCTGATGATATTGTTCTAGTAAATGAGACGAAAGCAGGGGTTAATGCCAAATCGGAGTTATGAAGGCAAACATTGGAATCTCGGGATCCAGATTGAGCAGGTCCAAGACAGCATATATGCATTGCAAATTTGGCAAATAGAGAAGTCAAGACCACATGGTATAATACTGGAAAGACAAAAGATATCACCGAGCGGTCAGTTTAGATATCTAGGTTTCATCATCCAAAAGGATGGGGAGATCGATATCGATGTTAATCAAAGAATCCAAGCTGGTTTGTTGAAATGGAGGAGTGCAACAAGGATTTTGTGCGATCGTAACTTTTCGTTAAGCTTCAAAGAGAAGTATTATCGGAGCGCTATTCGGTCTGCCTTATTATATGGTACAAAATGCTGGGCTCCTAAGAAGTATGAAGATGCATGTAACGGAGATGCGCATACTTCGTTGGATGTGAGGTAACACTAGAAAAGATAAGGTGTGAAATGAAGATATTCGTGCAAAATTTGGTGCAGCACCCGTGAAAGAGAAGATGCGGGAAAACCGGTTAAGATGGTTTGGTCATGTGCGACGCAGACTCATGGAAGCACTAGTTCGACGAATGAATACTATCGATATAGACAGTCTCAAAAGGGGGAAAGGGTGACCGAAAAAAACTTGAATGGAGGTGATATGAAAAGATATGGTTGCCAAAGGCCTCAATGAAAGTATATCGTTCGATAGGAGTGAGTGGAGGCGGAGGATTCATGTGCTGGACCCGGCGTGAATCTCATGTTGGTTCATGTAGCCTACCCCATATGCTTGGGATAAAATGCTCAGTTGTTGTCGTAGTTTCCTTAAAACGTCTTCCATTGTTCTGTCCATGAACCTGCACAGGGATTTCAATAGTGTGACTGAGGTGAAACCAGATGAATATATGAAAGATATTAAGCTAATTGGAAAGTGCTAGTTTTCCAATTTGGTGTACGATAGGAGACTAGAAGGAACTTTCGGGTAATGAACCTTGTAAATATCATTTACTTGTTTTCTCTTATTTTCTATTAGTTATCGAGAAACGGCCTACAGTATGCTCAGGTTCTACTTTCTTATCTGCAAGATTTAGGTTATGGGATTGAATTTTCTTGATCAAAATCCTTTTGTCCTCTGAGGTTGAAATCATCCTTGTTCCTGTCATATTGGCAATTGAATCTGCTTAATTTTATTCTCATCACATTGCTTTTGATTCCTAATTCATAGTGCTTGTTTGAGTTGTTTACAAATTTAAATTCCTAGTTTATTGGATATATCTTAAATCTTCGAACTTCTGGCTTATACAGTTATTTTGGTCACCTGTTCATTACCTAATATAACAAAACAAGAGAAAAATGACTTTACTGACAATAACCTTTTGAATTATGCTAGGGAAATAGTGTACCCAACTTTTATGAGTAAATCTATTGATCATCAGTAATTAACAAATTCTAATAACATCCTGCTGGCTGTGAACTTGAAGCGTAATGGAGACCAAGTCTGTTACTAGATGAATTACTAGATGAATCACAGTTGCAATACTTGAGGTTCTTGTGTTTGTCCATCTTACCTTATGATATCGAGTTACATTAAAGTCGACGAAGCACGGACATGAGCACAGACTCGGACACAGATACGGACTCGGACATTGCAGATTTGGAAAATGAGGACACGAGGACATGGCTATGTTATTTACCTATATATTTAACTATTTTTTTTACTGAATCTATATATTTAACTATATATACAAACAAAATATAATATATTATGAGAAGAAACATGCAGTAGTATAGCTTTAAAGGCACCATAAAAATACAATCGAAGTTATAGCTATCATCCAGATGCATAAGTTTTTTTCAACACAAACAAATACATGTATAGAACTAAAAAGTAAAGCACACAAGCATACAATTCATACGAGTTCAAACAAATAAAAAAATATCCTTTTAAATTGAAGCCGAGTTTCATAGACCTGACATCATCATTTGCATCAATTTGAACCTTGAATTCTAGCTATTGCCCGTCATGAAAGGGATTTAAAATATTTAATATTCTTGTATCCTCAAAGGTCTCAAAGTTGTCCACGCATATATTCCACATTTTTATTTTTCAACCCTCTATGCTATGTAGAAGTGTCGGACACTTGCAATTTGAATGGACACGGCCCACATGATGTCGGGCGGATTGTAGAAGTGTCGGACACGGACACGGACATGGATACGGTGAGCAAATTGAAGTGTTGGTGCTTCCTAATTAAAGTTATGACAGGCTCAAGTGAAACATCGTGCTTTGAGGCATAGCATGTTTAATTACGACATATTGGGTTCTTGAGGTTTGTAACTACTACTTATTGTATGCTTCTATTTCCATGTAAAATGGGCAATTCACTAGGGTTCTGGTTTCCCTTGGGGTGAAACAAGTATTAAGGTTAATGTATGCTTTATTATAAGCTCGATTACCCTTGTTTATACACATGAGAAAACTTAAGGTTTTCTTTGTTATGATATGATTGTACACTATAGCTCTTCAAGAGTTGAAGGGTATGCTTTAAGACACTAATGGAAAAGGATTGGTACTATAAGATGGAATACTGATGGTTGCCTGGGCCTATTCATAATGCTAATATTGATAAAAGAACCATATGCATGATAAGGGTGGCCTTGAACGTGAATTTTATATGGGATGTGGTGATTAGGTGAATTGGAAGATTGTCTAATACAGTCAACGAATAGTTCATTTCTTACATATTTGTACAGGGTAATGCTGATTTATCATGAATAATTCTTTGAATTAACTGTCACAGCAAGCTCGACCTGACAAAAATAATACAAATTTCTCGTTATTTTTGTGTGCAAGTATGATTCTTCTGTACCGCTTACCAACAACCTATTCAACTTCTTTGTGCTTTGCTATCTACTAAGATAAGTCCATTTATGCCCAAGAATCCTTTTTTGGGATATTTGATTGGCTATTTTTGGACAGGAATCATTTACTTTGCTTATACAGAACCAAATGAACACTTCGGTACTTTGGTTAACCTTGCTGTTGGTCCACTAAATTTTTTAATGGTTAGGATAACTAAAGTTTGCAAGACTGCACTTCAAAATTAACTTAGATATGCTGTTTTACTTTAAAGGATAGCCGGGTTATCCTTGCGTTCGGTTCTTGTGGCTCAATTCGAACTCTTGTTTTCGTATCACTAGTATCTGTGTCATCTTTCAGATCAATAAATTCTCGCATTGCGCTTGACTTCTTACTAGACCCCTTTTGGTACATTAAAAAGATCGTCTTCTATCCTAGAAAAGCGTACACACAAGCTAAATTGAATATCAAAGGAAACTGCTGCCTATATAGAGAAAATAGTGGTACCATCTGGGTTGCAGTAATAACCACCTACCTAATGTTTGAATTGATAATCTAATGGTCGATGAATTCTCATATGGTTGTGGACATAGCTTATTTTTTGGACCCTATGGCACATAGATGTTTTATTACTGATGATTGGTAGGGAGATGGAGTCATGTTTCAGATTTTGCAACAATTTGCTCATAAAGCATCCAGAATTCATTTTAATGATTTCTGTGTATTACTTTATAGACTTATTACTATTCTTACTGATCTTATCATGATTTGGACCTATCTGTATGTACTTTTGCAGATATTAAAAAAAATCAATTTAGTCATCAATAATATCTAATGAGATTCTATCCAAATCAAAAGGTAAATATAGATTCAAACCTTTTTTTAACATATAATAATATTTAATCTCTTTTTAAATTCACCAGGTCATTTCTCTGCTCACCATGTCTCCGTTCACTATTTCAGTTAATAACATCTATTCATATTTAACTAAAATTGGAACACGAAAAGACTTATTAAGTTGACAAATTTCGATAATGTTTTTTAATCTTATGTCATCAATTAAAACTCTACAGCTGATAACCTATTGAGTTTACCTCGTATTCTCGACCCCAAGAAGTTTCCCAATTGAATTCGGCGCCTCACGGAAGATTTTAAGTTGAGCCGGCTCAAACTGATGATGAGCCGTCTCATAGCAACAGAGAAGAAATCGTTATTCTGAAGGACGCGTGAGTCGACTCATATATTTATGAGTTGTCCCAAACAACCAGAGATGTCTCTCGACGTTTTGGGCCGAATTCTGGATTGTTTTGGAAAATCCTATTTTTACTCAATTTGCCTCATTATAAATAGCAATTTATAACCCTAATTGGGTAACCCTTTGTTAATCTGAATTAAGAGAGAGGTGGTTAGGGTTTTGAGAGGGATTTGTTTATGAGAATTCATCCACCATTGTAATCCTCTTATTTGTTCGATTAGTAAAGTGTTTTACGTTCGCCCATGGTTTTTCCCGTAAGGGTTTTCTACGTAAATTGTCTCTTATGGTTTGTGCTCTATTCTATTGCTTTGTTTATTTGTTACTTCACTTTATCGTTTGTTATTGATTTGTGATCGTATTTGCTGCAACAAATTGGTATCGGAGCCTCGTTTTGGTTCTTTGGGAGATTTGGTGCACACATGGTATTTGGAGATTGTTTGCTTGAACCATTAGGCCTTCGATCTTATGATCTAGGTTTACGGTAGCTGATGACGGTTGTGTCCTTTCCCCATCTTCTTAGATTGCGATTTTGAAGGCTTTGGTTTGTAAGCACTCGAGATGTTTGTGGAAATTCCCAAGTGAATTTTAATTGGTTCTTTTGATCCCGTTTCATGTTTCCAACGATTATGAAGTTCGATATTGAGAAGTTCGATGGGAATATGAGTTTTAGTCTATGGCAAGTTCGTATGATTGTCGTATTGACACAAAATGGTTTGAAGAAAGCGATGCTTGGGAAGGATTCAATACCTTCCACTATGATGGAGGAAGCATGGAAGGAGTTGGATGAAAAGGCCCTCACGGCTATTCAATTGTGTTTGACAAACGAAGTTTTGCAAGAAGTTCTAGTGGAGAAGACGGCGCCTAGTTTGTGGTTGAAGTTAGAAGAATTATGTTTGAAGAAGTTTCTTACAAATCAACTTCTATTGAAGCAGCGTCTTTACACACTTCGTATGTCAGAAGGCTCTTCTATCAAATCTCACATCAGTGAGTTTAATTCAATTATTACAGATTTGGATAAGATCGATATTAAGATTGATAATGAAGAACAAGCACTTCTATTGTTATGTTCTTTGCCACCCTCTTATAAACACTTTCGTGACACTATTGTCTATGGATAAGATACTATCTCAATCAAGGATGTCAAAGAAAATTTGATGAACAGGAAGAAGATCAACAAGGAGTTAATTGCTAGCGAAGGCGATAGTCAGTTTTCAGACTTATTTGTTCGAGGGCGAGCGAAAAAGAGAGATCCGGAAGGTAGCAAGAAATCAAGGTCGAAGTCCAAGTATAAGAACTTGATCTGCAACTATTGTAAGAATAAGGGGCACTTCAAATCGTTTGCTACAAATTGTAGAACAAGTAGAAGCAGGAAGACGAACAGAAGGAGTTTTCAGCTGAAGTTAGTATTGCCGAAGGAGGAGATCTACTTGTAGTTCTTGACAACACACATCGATCCAAGGATTAATGGATTACAGATTAGGGTTGCTCCTATCATGTGTCTTAATAGAGATTTGTTCTCTATCTATGAGTTTGTTAATGGTGGAGTGGTTTTGATAGGCAACAATAGTTCGTGTGGAGCTATTGGTAATGGAACGATTCAAATCAAGATGTTTGATAGCATTGTGAGAACATTAGTGGAGTATGTGCCTGACTTGAAAAAGAATCTCATCTCATTGGGTGCATTCGATATTAAGGGTTATAAGTTCTCCGTTGAAGGTGGAGTTTTGAAAGTCAGTAAAGGTGCTCTCGTCGTTATGAAAGGCTTGAAAACAGGGTCCTTATATGTGCTGCAGGGTTCGACAACTACCGGGTCGGCGACAATTTCATCTAAATCCATGCCAGATTCAGATGTGACCAGATTATGGAACATAAGGCCCGGGCATCAGTAAGAAATGTATGGGCGAGTTATCGAAGCAGGGTATACTATGTGGTCAAACTATATCGAAAATGGAATTTCGTGAGCATTACATTTTCGGAAATCGGAAATGGGTTAGCTTCAGAACGGCGGTGCACAACACAAAAGGTGATCTTGACTATAATCTTTAGAGACCCTCTCAAGTTGCTTCCAAAGAAAGCGGTGCAAAATATCTGCCTACTTTTATCGATGATTATTCGAGAAAAGTTTGGGTCTACTTATGGGAGTAAAAGAGTGATGTGTTTAATACGTTCAAGTAATGTAAGACATGGATTGAGAAGCAAACAGGAAGGCAGATTAAGAGGCTTAGAACGGACAACAGATTAGAATTTTATGGTGGAGATTTTAATGAATTCTGCAAAAACGAAGGTATCGTTCAGGATTATACCATTCATACACCACAGCAAACTAGGGTCGCGGAGCACATGAATCAGACTCTTTTGAAGAAAACTCGGTGCATGATATCTATGCAGGCTCGGAAAAGAGTTTTGGGCAGGCGCGGTGAACACGGCGTGCTTCGTTGTGAATTGATCACCTCATACAATACTTAGTAGTAAAACATCGGAGCAGTTATGGTCTAAGAAGCACATGATTATTCAACACTTATAGTGTTTGGTTGTCCCGCATATGCGAATTGTCATGAGGGCAAGTTAGATTCTCGAGTGAAGAAATACATTTTTCTTGGTTATGCTACCGGGGTCAAAAGTTATAGGTTGTTGTGTCCAGATCCTAAGTTGCCAAGGTTTATAATTAGCAGAGATGCCATTTTTGATGAGTTTATTATGTTGAAATCGAAGAACGCGGAATCTTCAATTTAAGACGACACAAGGACAAGCCAGACGTTGAATTTAAGGCCGGTGAAAGCTCGGATTCACAGAAGATCTCTCCTTCACCATCGTCTGATGAAGCTCAGTCCCAAGATGAGTAGTATCTACTAGCTTAAGACCGATAACGAAGGGACATTATACCGCCACAGAGATATGAGTACGATGATCTAGTGGCGTATGCGCTGTCCGTTACAGAGACAGTCGATAGTAGCGAGCCTACGAGTTAACAAAAAACTATCACATCCAATGAGTTAGCTCATTAGCTAGTCGCTATGAGTGAAGAGATTGGATCTCTTCACAAGAACTAAACATGAAAGCTCATTAAGCCCGAAAGAGAAAAGAAAGTAGTTAGCTGCAAGTGGGTTTTCAACAAAAGGAAGAAGATCAAGAGGTTGCAGATACATGATACAAGACACGGTTGGTAGCTAAAGCCTATTCTCAGGTCAAGTGACTGGACTTCAATAAAGTATTTTTTCCAGTGTAAAACACACCTCTATTCGTGTCTTGCTCGGTTTGGTGGCTATGCAGGATATGGAGCTCGAGCAGCTCGATGTGAAGACCGCTTTCCTGCATGGTGATTTGGTAAAAAAGATCTACATGCAACAACCTGAGGGTTTCGAAATTGAAGGCAAGGAGGACCACGTTTGTCAGAGAAGTCTATGGTTTAAAGCAGTCGCCTAGACGTTGGTACAAGAAATTTGATTCCTTCATGGAGATATTAGGTTTATTAGAAGTAATGGCGACAATTGTGTTTATTGCAAGAAACTTACCAATGGTTCTTTCATATACTTGTTTTATGTTGATAATATGTTGATAGCAGTAAGGTATATGGTTGATATTCAGAAGCTTAAGGAGCAGTCGAAACGCAAGTTCGAGACCAAAGATTTGGGAGCGGCCAAGAAAATTCTCGGTATGGAAATTAGGCACGATCGCAAGGGAGGAAAGTTTTGCTTGTCTTAACAGCGATATGTTGAGAAAGTTTTGGAGCGCTTTGGCATGACAGACGCTAAATATGTAAGCACTCTTTTGGCAGCTCATTTTAATCTTTCAGCTTGTTCATCACCGCAAATTGAGAAAGAAATTCAGTATATATCGCATGTTCCTTACTCGAGCGTAGTAGGTAGCATTATGTATGCTATGGTATGTACCCGATCTGACATTTCACATGTAGTTAGTGTTGTTAGTCGTTATATGGCATTTCCTGGTAAAGGCCACTGGCAAGCAGTGAAGTGGATTTTACGATACCTACGAGGTATTTCTGATGGGGTTGGAGTTTGCAAGGAATAGTGACAATTTGGTTGGTTTCAGTGATTCTGACTATGCAGATGATCTCGACAGGCGAAAGTCGATCACCGACTATGTATTCTTTTTAGGAGGATGCGCTATTAGTTGGCATGCTTTGTTATAGTCTACGGAAGCGTTATCTACGACGGAGGCAAAGTATATGGCCGTTGTTGAATCCGTTGAGGAAGCCATCTGGTTGAAGGGACTATTTTCGGAGTTTAGTATCCAAAAGGATATCATAATAGTCTATTGTGATAGCCAAAGTGCGATTCATTTAACAAAGGACCAGATGCATCATGACAGAACGAAGCATATCAACGTTCGATATTGGTTTGTTTAAGATGTTGAAGAGGAAGATATAATTGTAAAGAAGGTTGGCACAACGAATAATCCGGCCGACATATTGAATCTTTTTAGTTTGTTAAGTTTGAGCATTGCTAGAACTTAATTGGAATGAATCGCACTCATTGAGCTCTTTAGGGATTTTGTAGAGAAGGTGGAACTATCACTAAATTATGGTGGAGTTTTGTAGCGAATGGGAGACAAGGTGGAGATTTGTTGAGTTTGCCTTGTATTCTTGACCCCTAGAAGTTTTCCAATTGAATTCGGTGTCTCACAAAAGATTTTAAGTTGAGCCGGCTCAAACTGATGATGAGCTGTCTCATAGCAAGTTAGCAACAGAGAAGAAATCGTTATTCTGAAGGACTCTTGAGCCGGTTCATATATTTATGAGCCGTCTCAAACAACCAGAGACGACAACAACAACTGAGCCTTTTATCCCAAGCATATGGGCTAGGCTACATGAACCAACATGAGAATCACGCCGGGTCCAGCACATGAATCCTCCGCCTCCACTCCTATCGAACAATATACTTTCATTGAGTCCTTTGGCAACCATATCGTTTCGTATCACCTCCATCCATGTTTTTTTCGGTCTCCCTTTTGCCCTTTTGCCATTGCCCATATCAAGAGTATCTATTCGTCGAACCGGTGCTTCCATAGGTCTGCGTCGCACATGACCAAACTATCTTAGCCGGTTTTCCCGCATTTTCTCCTTCACAGGTGCTACACCAACTTTTGCATGAATATCCTCATTTCGCACCTTATCTTTTCTAGTGTTATCGCACATCCAACGAAGTATGCGCATCTCCGCTACGTGCATCTTCTGTGTATGATGTTTCTTAGGAGCCCAGTATTCTATACCATATAATAAGACAGGCCGAATAGCGCTCCGATAAAACCTCCTTTTCAATTTTAACGGAAAGTTACGATCACACAAAATCCCTGTTGCAATCTTCCATTTCAAACAACCAGAGACGTCTCGATATTTTGGGCCGAATTCTGGGCAGTTTTAGGAAATCCTATTATACTCTATTTGCCTCATACTATAAATAGTAGTTTGTAACCCTAATTGGGCAACCCTTTGCTAATCTGAATTAAGAGAGAGGAGGTTAGGGTTTTGAGAGGGATTTGTTTGTGAGTCCACCATCATAATCCTCCTATTTATTCGATTAGTAAAGTGTTTCTTTTTCGCCCGTGGTTTTTCCCGTAAGGGGTTTCCACGTAAATCTTGTCTCTTCTGGTTTGTGCTCTATTTCTATTGCTTTGTTTATTTGTTGCTTCTTTTTTTCTTTTGTTTATTGCTTTGTGATCGTATTTGGTGCAACATAACCAAACTATTTTGTCTATTCTTAACCTGTAAATATGAGGACATAAACATAAATTATTCCATGGAGTATCGTAACAGTAAAATGCTAGCCACAGCCTACTTGAAGCCTCTATCCCTAGAGTACAATTAGTAAATCAGCTCTAAAGGTGAAATGCAGACATCAGAGAAAGAAATAAAAAATACTAGGTAATTTGGCAAAATGATCTGTGCCTGCATGAATTTGAGTCTTCAATACTGTTTTATAAGATGTCACTTTTTGTTAATATGTTTGTTGTTCCACTTTACAGGGAATATAGTTATATTGAATAGGATTTTGTCTGTTTAATTCATTTTATTAGTTGACTTATTGTGTCTCATTGTGTTTTTTTTATCATTTCGTTGTAGTTTGTACTGCAGTAATAATGGAAGGATCATAGAGGTGTCACCTACTGAGCATGCCTTCGGCAGAAAAAGTTTCTATAAGCGAAACATGGAAATGGGAGAGAATGGTAACCGATTAGCAGGATTTATGAACTATGTTATATGTTACGAATCTTGTAATAGATTTACATCCCCCCAAGTATTTACTTATTTTGCCTGATATTAAGTAACGTATAGTCTTCTGTTAAAGCTTAAATGCAAAATCACAACATTGTCTTATCTTTATAACCAGTTTAATTTCTTGGGAAAGTTTCTATGAAGTTTATAGGCTTATTTACTGAAAACTCTCAACAAGTTTGAGCCAGAATCAGAAAACTACCAATACTTTTGAAACTATCAAAAAACTATCATGAGGTCAACGTTGTTGAAGTTTTTAAGCCTGTAGGTTAATTTTAGTCGCACATTGGATTGAGAGTGGAAAATCCAACACTTTATAATAGTTCTCATACTATTAAGTTTAATTGGGTTATGACAAGTGGGCTCATACTTATGGGCTTATAATATAAAATTATTTAAAGTCTTGATTGGACACTTGGACACTTCGGGCATCTTAGGCTTGATTTGAAATCAGAATTCAACCTTTTGAATTTCGAAAATTCCGTTATCTTAATTTTTGACTTTTTGAATTTCGAAATTCTCAACATTTGTCTTGAAAAACTATCTTGGCAGTTTTCTGCCAACAATCATAATTTCAAAATGTTGTGACTTTTGAAAGCCTATAAAAAGAAAGTCTTAAACCATATATTAATAATTCTTTAATTTTCTCTGTCCTAAGAATTTCGAAGTTCCTTCGATTTTTGCTGATCGCAGGGACTTCAAATTTTGTTGTATTCTGAAGGATACTTGTCTGAAAACCCATTAGCAAACTTTTTGAATGAGGACAAGTAAATTCTTGAAGAAAACCGACTGTGTCTCAGAGTTATAATTTAATTTACTTGTTCCCATTATTTTACGATTCCTATACCATAATTTCTAACAATTTCAAGGATTTATCTCGTCTACAATGGAGTCGGAATCCAGCATGATTTCGGTCAAAATTATGAACCAAGACCTTATCAAACTTGATCGGTTTGACGGGACAAACTACACCTGATGGATAGACAAGATGCGCTTCCTTCTGACGGCGTTGATGATTTTTTATGTATTCGACGACGATCTTACACCAATCCCAGCGCCAACGAATATAGACATCAAGCGGTTGTGAAAACCATAAAGAAACGAGAGGAGGATGAATGTCTCTGCAGAGGTCACATTCTGAACACCCAGTCGGATCGTCTCTTTGATAACTACACCAAGACGACTTCAGTAAAAGAAATTTGGAAGGTTCTGGAGTTTAAATACAAAATGGAGGAGTAAGGTACAAACAAGTATTTAATTTCAAAATATTTTGAGTATCGTATGATTGACAAAAAATTTATTTTAGACCAATGTCATGAACTTGAATTGCTTGTCAATCAAATGAATGCTTTTGATAAAAAATTGCCTGAAGCCTTCCAAGTTGGAGCAATCATATCCCAACTGCCCCATACTTGGAAAGTTTATCAAAAGAAATTGCTTCATAAGAAAAAGAACCTCACTCTGGAGCAAATTCCAAGAAAACTGCGAATTGAAGAGGAAGCCCGTCTAAGAGACAAGAAAGATGAGATCGAGCGCGATCCCAGGGCTAACCATATAGAGGGTGTTGTTCAGAAGAATGCTAAACCAAATTATTCAAGCCTAACAAAGCAAAGTTCAACAACCACCTGAAAAAGAATAAAGGTTGTTTTATTTGCGACAAGGAAGGGCATTTTGCTCGTAAATGCAGGTACCACAAACTGGTTTTAACAAAGAAGAAAATCAGAAGATCAAGCATTCGAATAACGCGAACAGTGTTGAGGAGGCATATTGTACCATGGTTACTTTGGTAAACAATGACACGATCACTAAAGTGAATATGGCGGACTCAGATTCTGGGTGGCGGCTTGACTCCGGCCAACAGTCCATATTTATAAAGATAAGTCAATGTTTAAGGATTTTGACGACGCAACCGATGGTCGGAAAGTCTTAATGGACAATCAGAACCATGCACCTGTATAAGGAAAGGGTTCTGTTGATCTTCATTTCACCCCGGAAAGAAATTGACACCGTTGAATGTTCTCTATGTTCATGATATGAAAGAATTTAGTGTCTGCTGATATGTTATGTAAAAAAGGCTTTATAGTTGTAATCTATGAAGTATGGTCACGGACACGGGACACGATAAATTTGTAAAAGATGGACACATGGACACAATTATATTATTATTTTAATATATCAAATTATGTCTATTAGACAAAATATAATGTACTACGAATGAAAACATGTACTAGTTTACATTAAAAACACAATAAAAACAAAAACAATGTTATGATTTTCATTCAAAACCATGAGTTCTTTAAAGCACAAACAAATACATATATAAAACTAAAAGCGAAACACATAAAATGCAATCCATAAGTATCGAATACGTCCAATATGGGTGGACACGGCCTAAGTGTGTCGGACACGTGTCGGACGAAGTGTCCGAGTATCCAAGTGTCCGATACGTGCCGGACACGGACACGACGAGCAAGTAGAAATATCTGTGCTTCATAGGTTGTAATTGAATCCGACAAATTGATTTTGTCTAAGAATGGGACCTTTATGGGAAAGGGCTGCTCTTGTAATGAAATGTTTGCATTTAGCATTAATGAAAATAAAATGACTTCTGTCTATGTCTCAAAATCTTTTAATTTATGGCATCATAGATTAGGACATTTAAATTTTGTTATTTAAAAAATACACATAAACTTAGTTTAACTATTTCTGCAAGAGAACGATTTTTCCTTTTGGCTAAACCGTTCTGTTGTGGAGTATATGGCACTGTCAATTCAAGTACAATTCCATGTTCTTCGCAGAAACTTATTTCATTTACAGAATAGAATTCCATAAAAAAGTCTAAAATCAGCCCCAATGAATTGTGGAAGAAAAGAAAGCCGAATTTGGCATATTTGAAAGTGTAGGGGTGTTTGGCATATTATTGGGTTCCTGAACCTAAAAAAACCAGATTAGGTCCTAGAGCACTAAAAAATGTATTTATAGGATATGCCGAACACAGTAAAACTTATAAAATTTTAGACTTGAATTCTCATAGAATAGTCGAATCTAAGAGAAGTTGAATTTTTAGAGAAAAAATTCAAAACAAATTCAAATAAACCTATTTCATTTAAAGAGAAAACAACAAAGGAGAAATCTGTTGTCCTTCCAACGGAGCCTAGAAGAAGTCAAAGAATCAGAATAGAGAATACTAGATTCTGACTTTGTTAATCCTAACTCAATTATTTTTCTAATAGGAGATGGAAGGAGATAAATAAAACACCTATTGTTTTGAATATAGAAGATCCTAAAACATATAGTAAGACAATGACTTCTAGGGACTCCGCATTTTGGAGAGAAGCCATTAATGATGAGATGGACTCAATTATGTCCAATAATACTTGGGTTTTCACCAATTTGCCTTAAGGATCTAAGGTTATAAGATGTAAATGGGTTTTTGAGAGAAAGTACAATTCTGATGAATCATTGCAAACGTTGAAGGCTAGACTTGTGGCGAAAGTGTTTGGACAGAGATATGAGGTCGATTATTTTGATGCTTATGTGTCAGTAACAAGGATAACATCTATCAGAATATTATTTACTTTGACCTCTATATATGACTTGTATATTCCATCAAATAGATGTTGAAACCGCGTTCTTAAACGGTGTGTTAGAAGATATATATATGGAGCAGCTAGAAGTGTTTGTATTTTATGGAAATAAGAACAATGTCTGCAAATTAGTTAAGTCTCTTTATGGCTTAAAGCAGGCATCGAAACAGTCGCACAGGAAATTTGATTCGGTTATAATATCGAATGGTTTTCGTCATAATAGTGCCGATAAATGCATATACATGAAATATACTAAAAGGTATACTGTTGTAATATGCTTATATGTGGACGATATGCTAATTATTAGCAACAACATGATTGAAAACACAAGAACTTCATGTATGAAAACATGGATCTGGTGTCGCTTCTCATAGAAATTTAGGATTTGCCTCCGGGATCGTTTTCTGAATAAGGATAACATAAGGCCATTAATAATGTTGAGTAAGAATGAAATTCTTAAGGAAACAGGATATAAATATGAATGATGTTGCTGGCAATATTAAGGAGTAGTTGGTTTAATGCCTAGCAACCAAAGACTTCGTATCGCTTTGTAATATTTACACTAACTAAAGGTTTAAACCGAAAGTAACTTTTAACTATGCATAGTTATATCAATAGAGAATATTGATGAGAAGAATAAATTTTTATAAGCTTAAAAAGTGGGGATTGGTGGAGTTTTTAAGCTTGTGGGTTAATTTTAGTCCCACATTGGATTGAGAGTGGAAAATCCAACACTTTATAATAGTTCTCATACTATTAAGTTTTATTGGGTTATGTCAAGTGGGCTCATTCTTGTGGGCTTATAATATAATATTATTTAAAGTCTTGATTAGGCACTTGAGCATTTGGGACGTCTTGATTGAAATCAGAATTCAACCTTTTGAATTTCGAAAATTATGTTCTCTTAGTTTTTGAATTTTGAAATTCTCAACAGTTGTCTTAAAAAACTACATTTGTAGTTTTCTGTCAATGGTCATAATTTCAAAAGGTTGTGACTTTTGAAAGCCTATTACAAGGAAGTCTTAACCCATTTATTAATAGAACTTCTCAAATTTTATCTGTTCCAAATAGGAATTTCGTAGTTCTTTCGATTTTAGCTGATCGCAGGAACTTCACTCTGTTGTATCATGAAGGATACTTGTCTGAAAATCCATTAGCACATTCTTTGAGTGGGGACAAGTAAATCCTTGAAGAAAGCCGACTGTGCTTCAGAGTTATAATTTAATTTACTTCCCATTATTTTCCAATTCATATACCATAGTTTTTAACAAATGTTGGTTAACGTTACTGTTCATATCAAATGAACATTTTGCCATTTTCATAATATAATCATTTTAAATAATAATTAATAATTATTAATTAAATAATTATTTTTTGGGGCGGTGGGGTGGGGAAGCCGTAGGAGGAGCCGGAGTCGGACATCGCCGGCAACGAGAGAAGGGCACCTGAAAAGGAAATGAGACGAGAAAGATGACGAAGATGATAGTGTTGATTGGCGATGGTGGTGGTTGTCGATGATGATGTCTTACACTATGTGAGAATTCTCAGTGAGATCAAGTGAGATACACAGGCACTGTTCAGCTCCAGCTCTATTGTCTAAAACCTGAGGCCATCCAATTTCCATGTTTTTGTAAATTCTTTGTTTCTTTCTAATGGCTGCAAAAATTAATGGTGTTTGCGTTTACAAGTTCTCAGTGAGAATTCACTGAAAGGCATGAAAATTTTACAGTAGTTTTTGCACATAGTTGATGATGGTGATGGGGTCGGAGGAGGGATGGGGCTATGGGTGGGTGAGGGGGAGATCGGAGAAAGGGGTCAGGGTCGACTGGGGCGTGTGGGAGATAGGGAGGTTGGAGATGATGATGAAGAAGGTGGAGGTTGGGATGATGAAGAAGATGATGATGATGAATGTGGTGATAAAGAAGGTGGTGGTGGTTGTCGGAGGCCGAAGTCGGGTGGCGGCGTTGACTACAAGATGCCTGTCGTCGGAGATGGCGAAGGGATGGAGAATGAAGGAGGCTGATGATGATGATAACGGTGTGTGTGTGATGATGATGGTGGTGGGGGGTCTGAGGGTAGAGGGGGGCGGGGTATAGAGGTCGGGGCAGGGGATGACGGCGGCGGCGCTGGTGATGGAGGGCTAGAGTAGGGAAGAAGACGGCTTTTTTTTTGAAATTACGGTTAGGGTTATAATAGGGGTATTTTAGGATTTTTTTAAAAAAATTTTGCTGACGTGGCACAGACGGTGCTGATGTGTCACCTTTAAGTTTGATGGTTTTTTGACAATATCAAAGGTATTGGCAGTTTTCAATAATAAGCCAAGTTTATATTTACAAGTTTCACGTCTTATGATAATTTCGGAGAACTAGCAATGGCCCGCACGAAATCCAAAGTAAAAAAATAATCATATTGATTTCAAAGTTTATTGTTATATCATTTGTAAGTTGTAATATCTCATATTTATTGAACTTCATATGAAAAAATATGAAATATTAACTTAAAAATACTTGAGTATTTTCTTCAGATTTTCAATATTTTTCTTAATATAACACATAGATATAGTGAAATTTCTTCTTTTTTTTTTTTAAAAAAAACCGATTTTTCAATATTTCAACTGTTATAACACATGGGAATCCTGTAATATCCAAAAATCCCATTTTTTTGTTTTCTTTAAATTTTCAACATTTTGCAGTTGTATAGTACACAACAACAACAACTGAGCCTTTTATCCCAAGCATATAGGGTAGGCTACATGAATCAACATGAGAATCACGCCAGGTCCAGCACATGAATCCTCCGCCTCCACTTACTCCTACCGAACAATATACTTTCATTGAGGCCTTTGGCAACCATATCGTTTCGTATCACCTCCATCCATGTTTTCTTCGGTCTCCCTTTTGTCCTTTTGACATTGCCCATATCGAAAGTATCTATTCGTCGAACCGGTGCTTCCATAGGTCTACGTAGCACATGACCAAACCATCTTAGCCAGTTTTTCCGCATTTTCTCCTCCACAAGTGCTACACCAACTTTTGCACGAATATCCCCATTTCGCGCTTTATATTATCTAATGTTACCGCACATCCAACGAAACATGCGCATTTCCGCTACGTGCATGTTCTGTGTATGGTGCTTTTTAGAAGCCCAGCATTCTGTACCATATAATAAGACACGCCGAATAGCGCTCCGATAAAACTTCCCTTTCAATTTTAACGGAAAGTTACGATCACACAAAATCCCTGTTGCACTCCTCCATTTCAACCAACCGGCTTGGATCTTTTGATTAACATCACTATCGATCTCCCCATCCTTTTGGATATTCTTTTGAATGATGGAACCTAGATATCTAAACTGATCGTTCGGTGATATCTCTTACCCTTCCAATGTTATACCAATATGGTTTTGACTTCTCTGTTTACTAAATTTGCAATGCATATATGTTGTCTTGGACCTGCTCAATCTGAACCCTCGAGATTCCAACGTTTGTCTCCATAATTCCAATTTGGCATTAACCCCTGCTTTCGTCTCATTTACTAGAACAATATCATCAGCGAATAGCATACACCAAGGTACCTCATCTTGGATAGTTCTAGTAAGCTCATCAATCACGATGGTAAAGAGGAATGGACTTAATGCAGATCCTTGAGGTAAACCAATTGTAATCGGACTCGTTAGGCAGCCCGCAAGTTCTGACATTTGTCACTACCGCAAGTTCTGACATTTGTATAGTACACAAATATGGTGAAATTTAATAATCTCAATATTTTATTTGCTAAAATAGAAGAAAATCATGAAACATTCAAGAATAATTTTTTTATCAGTTTTTCAATATTTTCTATGATATATAACAAGAAAATTTTTAAAAATTTCGTGTTATTTCTTTTTTCAGTATTATGCATGTTACATTAATTTCTTAAAAATCTCAAATTTTCTATTTTGTTCGGGTTTTTAAATATTTGCATTCTATAGCACACGATAAGCGCAAAATTTACAAAAATTCGAAAGTTATTTATTTTCTTCAAATTTAGAATATTTTGCATCTAAAATTGTGTAATTTTCAAAAAAATTTAAAAATTTCTTTTTTTATTCAGATTTACAATATTTTGCTTGTTATATATAGCGTACGAAAATTGTGATATTTTCAAGAATATCAAAGTTTTCTGCTTCCTTCATATTAACAATATTTTTCATGCTATAGCATACAGAAATGGCAAATTTTTAATTCAAAAAATTTCTTCTACTTTCCAATAGTTTGCAGCACAAATATTACGAAAATTTAAAAATCTTAATATTTTTTGTTTTATCCGGTTTTCTACCTTTTGTTTGATATAGCACTTAACGATCACAAACTTTTCAAAATATTTTTTCCTGTTTTTTCACGTTTCTTGATGTTTTGCCTTTTACAGCACGCGGAAAGCGCAAATCTTAAAATTCTTAAATTTTCTTTTTTTTCTTCGGTTTTACAATTTTAAATCATGAAATTTTCAAAAATCTCAAAATTTTCTCTTTTCTTCGGTTTTTAATTATTTTGCTTAGTATATATAGCATGAAAATTGCTAAAGTTTTTTTCTTTAGTTTTTTTAATATTTTGCTTGCCATATGAAAATCGCAAAATTTATAGACTTCTAACAAAAATTCTTTTCTCTTCACTTTTTAAATATTTTGCATGATAAAGCACATGAAAATCATAAAAGTTTCAAAAATCTTTAAAAACTGCTTTCTTTTTCAATTAGTTAACCTTTATAATTATTATTCATGTTGATTGAAATATATAAATTCGAAGCTGTGATATTTCTTTTCTTATTGAAAATGTTTTGTGGGAGACATTTGAATTTTTTTCCGCTTCAATATATTTTTTTCTGTTCGCAAGAAATTTATGATTATGTGCAATAATTTTTTTCGAAATAAAATTTTTATCGAGCACAATCATCTACAGACAATACATTGTGTTCAAACAAATTCTTATTGAAAAATTGTGTAAGATGCATAATATTGAAAAAAGGAAGAAGACAAGATATTGAATTATCGATAAAAAAAATTTATTCTTAAATATTTCATGTTCTTTTTAAATTGTAGTAAATAAAATATTGGAAAATACAAAATTTGAGATTATTAAAATTACACCATATTTGTGTACTATATAGCATGCAATATGTTGAAATTCGATGAAAACCGGGATTTTTGTACATTACGTGATTCTCGTATGCTATAACAATCAAAATATTGAAAAATCTCAGAAAAATCCAAGATTTTATAAATCTCATAGTTTCTCGATGTTATACCAAGAAAAATATTGAAAATATGAAGGAAAAAATGCCCGAGTATTTAAAAGTTAACCTTTCATATATTTTTTCATATAAACTTCATAAATATGAGTTATTATAATTTACAAATAATATAACAATAAACTTTGAAATTAATATGATTGTTCTTGATTTTGGATTTCGTGCCCATGCATAGCGCAAGGGAACAGAGTAAATAATTTTCAATTTTGTTATCATGCTGAAACTTGGAAAATGAAAAAATTAAAAGAGAAAAAAAAACAGAACAAAACGAAATAATACAACTGAGTTCTCAACATGCCAAGAGTATTACCAAAATATAAAGGGATCGACATTTATTTTCTATCTCATTAATATTATTTATATACTATGAAAGGCCTAGAATGGGATCAATTTAAATTTTGAAGAAAATTACAATCCTAACCTAATTTTGGTGAATATTATTTCTATACTGAAGCTTAGAATATGATTAGTTTACATTTTATAGAAAGTTAGAGACCTAAATTAATTTTTGCATATACAAATGAGCTTATAATAAGATTAGTTTACATTTTATAGAAAGTTAGAGGCCTAAATTAATTTTTGCACATGTCTTGGACCCGCTCAATCCTTGATTTTGGTGAATATTATTTCTATGCTAAAGTTTAGAATGATATTAGTTTATATTTATAAGAAGTCAGGACCTAATCAAGGACATGTATGATAGAGTAGTGGCAAATGTCAAGTATATTTACATAATCAAGGACATGTACGGAGTAGTGGCAAATGTCAGAACTTGCGGCGGCCTAACGAGTGATTTTCCGATTACAATTGGTTTACATTAAGGATCTGCATTAAGTCCATTCCTGTTTAGTATCGTGATGGATGAGCTTACTAGAACTATCCGAGATGGGGCACCTTGGTGTATGCTATTCGCTGAGGATATTGTTCTAGTAAAATGAGATGAAAGCAGGGGTTAATACCAAATTGGAGTTATGGAGGCAAACGTTGGAATTTCGGGGGTTCAGATTGAGCAGGTCCAAGACAGCACATATGTATTGCAAATTTAGCAAACAGAGAAGTCAAAACCATATTGGTATAACATTAGAATGGTAAGAGATATCACCGAGCGATCAGTTTAGATATCTAGGTTTCATCATCCAAAAAGATGGGTAGATCGATAGCGATATTAATCGAAGGATCCAAGCTGGTTGGTTGAAATGGAGGAGTGCAACAAGGATTTTGTGTGATCGTAACTTTCCATTAAAGTTGAAAGAGAAGTTTTATCGGAGCGCTATTCGGCCTGCTGTCACGCCCCGCTTCCCAAAAGAAGGAGAAGGATGACGTGGCATGGTCTGGAACCTAACTGTATTGAAGGTGGTCTATTCAATACAGTTACGTTAAGCGTATGAATATTTAACATGCATGATGTGTACCAAAAGAAAAATAATAAAAGCGAAAGGCATTTATTTTCATTAACCAAACTTTATTATATCCCAAAAGAAAGAGTAAAATAAACTAAGTAGTTTAATTACATCGAGGAGAAACAAAAGCCCTAAACATGTGGGCAACAACAAAAATTAAATCTAGCTAATCTTCCATCGTCCGGCCTGCATAATCTTCATAAGTTGGCTTCACATCTTGATCCTCGCTATAATACCCATTCTTATCTGACGGACATTCTAAACATAGAGGAAGAAAAGGAAGGTCCGTCAGCAAGTTATACTCGGGTAGGATTGCCTCATAAGAAAGTAGGTATAGAAACAAACAGGTGTATATAAATATAATGAATATGATGTACATGGATATAAAGGTATGAGGTTGTATGCAAATTAGATATGTTGACAGAGGTATATGTTTGGTAAATGTTCAAGTCAAGTCAAATGAATATACAGTCTAAGAAGTAGATCAGGTTAAACAAGGTGTGTGTGGATGGAATTGACTGGTGAACATACTCGTATCCTTAAGATATCCCAGGACTAGCTGGAAGTAGTATGAGCTGGTGCTCGTGCCTGGGATGGCAATCAATGTGATAGCGTGAACATCCCCGAAAGGTGTTCCAAAACTACGATGGAGCTTTGTTTAGCGTGAATATCACTCAAGTGCATAGGTACTACCACCCTTCAGTTCCATAATAAACAACAAGTCTAAACTGGTAATATATCCACATTCAAGATACCGAATAACTCATGTCTCATAAAAAAAGGTAGATAAGGTAACAGGCGGGTATAGCACATGATGTGAGTTTAGTGTTGAGTATCAATAGGTATCGTAAACATTTTAGTTTGTTAAATAAGGGTCCGGATACTCGTGATTATTCCGTTGTGGCCACGGAACAACAATTGGGGAAGTAAAATGTACCGTTTCACTTCCCATGATCATGATCGAGTAGTAGGGGAATCCAAGTTCCGAATCTCCTTGCCTAATCAAACTACCCATCCCCGTGGTTCAGTATAAAGGTTTTCACGAATTAGAGTTAGTGCGTATACCTCTAGGAATGGAATTTCCACATTGTATGTCATCCACATTTTGGATCATTCGCCTCAAATAGGGTTAGTATTCGTCCGAATATCGGGTTAGTAGTCGTCCACACATTGGACCGGTCATTCTGCCTGCAGGAATCTTCATATATGATAGTCGTCCGTACATCAGACTAGTCACCCGGGATATTGGGATCTTCTCAATAAGTATTCCATACCTAGGTCCGCGCATTCTAAACCTAACCGTAACATATGTCATGTATGTCATAAACTTGTAATCAAGAAGTTGATCTCATTTAATATGGCCTTCCATAACCGCTCTTTTTGTCTTGTTATCTTTTAAAGTTTGTAATGTATTTCGTATCATCTTATAAAACATTTAGTTAATAAAGGATAATAGTGTTTAATTATAAAAAAAACCATGATGTTTGGAATATTTATCGTTTTGGAAACCCATAATATTTTACTAAGAAAATATCCTTTTAATAAAAAATTATAGTATTTGTTTGAAAAAAATTTATCTTTTAACAAAGTTTTAGGTGTCCTTTTGGAAAATATCATTTATAAGGGTTATGGTCTTTGTTGAAAATAGCCTTTTAGTAAAGGTCAGAGTATTTAAATGAAATTATCTCTTTTTAGGATGGATTGAGGTATTTTATTGTAAATAATAGTTTTATGAAATTATAGTGTTTTAAGTTTGATGTAATGTTTTAGAAAATACGTTCGTTTTGGCAACCGCTGCACATGGACGGCAGGATTTGTGTCCTTTTCAAGGACGATTGCCTATCAACCACGAGGTACTCGCGTAAAACATTACCCTATTATTAAGGTAACTCATTAAACTTTAGTTCACATTCTAAGAAAAATTAATATAAAAATATCCTTTCGAGTAAAAGGGGTTAAGTTGGAAAAACCATATGCCGTTATTTAGATTTAGTATTATCCCCTTTCAAAAAGTGAAGGGATTTTTAACAAAACTAAAGTAGTTGGTGGAAAAGTGTAAGTAAATATATATATCGTATCTAAAACATTTATTCCAAATATTTTATCTCATGTGGATATTTTAAACAAATACAACATTTTAATAAAACGAGGGTATTTTGTGGAAATACGCTATTTCGAGATCAAATTGGTAGTATGAGTAAGTGTGGATATGTAAGGGATGAATCAATACTTGTGGGTTATGACTTTAAGCCTGTCACATTCCATATTGTATGAGAGTGCAGCATTTTTTTGGCATATAGGAGTGATTACGGAAACCATTTTAATCATAGGTTAAGATTACCATCATTAAGGGTACAAAAGGATATGCATGCAAGAATATTATAACATCATTTTAATGGAGGGTTGTTGATTAGAAGTCGGAACTAAGGTTATTGAAAAAGAAGAAGGTGACAGATGAGGGGAGAGGTGAATCCTACCTTTTGTTTGAGTCAGATGCCGATGGGTTGGAAGCGTAGGCTTGTACAAACTCCTCAATAGCTCCGCGCTCAGATTTTTCCTTGGTGATTGGGTGGAGCCGTAGCGTCGGCGTCGTCGATACGAAGGCATGGGTATTTTTTTCCAGAATTTTTGGAGCTCTGAGATGTGAGAAATCAGTGTTTGAAGGTGTCTATTTATAGTGTTTCTTTACCGACCATAAAATCCTAAAACAGTTAAAAAAATCATCAGAATCCGCGCCCTTAATCATTCCAAATGATTCTGCCGCTGCGGCCTGTCATCTCAGCCGTTGGATCATGATCCAACGGGCGAGATCGCGCCGCCAAGCACCGCCGCCGCCTTTGTCACTCGCCACGCGTCGAGCGTGTGGGGATCACGCGGTTTCGCGTGGTCCCCACCACGTGGGCGTCGCCGCGCGTCTCTGGGCTGTTGAATCTTGTATCCAACGGTCCAGATCAAGGGGATTAATTTAATTTTTTTTTATAAATAAAAATACCAACTGTCTATTATTTAAAATTGAATTTGATTTTTAAAAAATGTTAAAAATAGTTAAAAATACGGGAAAATTATGGAAAAAATTCAGAAAATATATTTCATTGTTATCTTTAGTATAAAAATAATTTTGGGCTAAAAATAAATAATATATCCATTTCTATGTTGTTAGCTAGTTATTATAATTATTTAAAATCTAGTTTATCCTTTAAAATATTTTTAATTACGAATTAATTATTTTAATTGATAATAAAAATATGAAGATTATTTTAAGGCATTATAAAATTTTATTAAAACATTTTAAGTCTAGGAAAACAATAAATAGATTTTATAAAATTCCCTAAATCATATTTCACTGCGCTGAAAATTATTAATATTACAAAAAAATATTTTTCTATCAAAGAAACATGTAAATAATTATTTGATACTAGAATTTAAATAGAATATATTTTATTAAGTATTAGAAAACACGGTCGTTACAATCTACCCTCCTTAAAATAATTTCGTTCTCGAAATTTCAAAAGGTAGGTCAAAGAAAAAGAATTTACTAAGAGGGGATTATCGCGGTTGAAAACTTTGGGGCTCGCTCTCTCGTCCCGTTTCCTTGCTTTCGTGTATGTCTGCCTAGTAGTTCTTTCTCCACAAAACTCTAGTCGGCTGGATTGTCTTGTCCCTCAAGATTTCATTCTTCTAGTATTCCGACCGGTTGAAGCTCGTAGGTTATGCCAACTTTTCCGTAATTTCGGAATGATCAAAAGTATGACCAGGGTTGCTAGCATACCCTCTTATACATGCCCTCCATAGAAAATAGAAAAACTAGGCTATACACAAACCCACCGTCTTCTTCCAAGATGTTAAATGGCCGATGAGTCGTGGGCTGAGCTTTCCGTGCTTGCTGCATTGTATCACCATCTCCACTTTTTTTTCTACAATTATGTCAATCTTATAATTCTCCATCTTCAGGGTCGACCCAATCGATCGGCACTTCTCCCATATAAAACTTGACCCCTCTCACCCGCTTCATGTGCTTCGACCATCCGTGTCCACACGATCTTCTTAGAGTAGTGCTTTTATATTTTCAAGATGAACATTACCATCGTCAATTCTAGATCTGGATAGGAATAGTTGCATTCACGAGCCTTTAGTTTTCTTGACGCATATGCAACTATATCGCCGCGCGGATATATCGCACCACCAAGTCTCTTTTCCGAAAATCGTAGTTGATGCTTAAAGCTTCTGGTTTTGCTAAGAATTACAAGAATGGCTGTAATAGTTACGATCTACCCTTCTTAGAATAATTTCATATTTGAAATTTTCAAAGGAGTAGCCACTACTGGGCACGGAAATCAGTAACGCTGTCAGGAATCCTCTTTGCTGCATGTGTCGCTTCCGCGAGTTGGTGTATCACTTGATGCATGGAAAGTCTCTAAAGGGTTTAGGTACAAGGAATCGGAAAATGTAAAATCGATAGTTGCTTCCGGATAGAAAAGTTTGGAAGTTGAAGGAAAGATGTGAATTGACGGAAAACTTAAGAGATATAACATAAAGACAACTGGTCGAAATTACGAAAACTAGAAGAATTATGGTGAGTCCAACTAAGATTTGCATCGAAGAATAAATAAGCATGGTATCAAAAGAAAGGTTGAGAAAAAGAAAGAGTACCTCTGCTGTCTTGCCACGTGGCATCAGTCTTCTCGGCTGTCATGGTGAAGGTCTGGCGTTTGGGTCCATTCCTCTGCGCTTGTTGAAAAACACGCTCCTGTGATCACAAGAGTGGTCCCTTTGGTGATGCCCCTTGACCGGTTGGTTTAGTGGCGGAAAGTGGCCGGTTTTCCTGTGTTGGTGCCCCATAATTAGCCGGCTTGTTGACGGGGCCTGATTGTCTCCCTTTCTGAGGACAGTCCCCAATAGCATGATCTGGAGACCCACAGACTATGCAAAGTTTGTTCAAAATGCGACAGTCTCTCATGTAGTGTCCGGTCCTACCACAATGGTTGCATATAACGGCTGGTTTTCCGAAGATAGTTGGTCCTGCTGGTCTCTTGGGTTGTTGTCTTCCGTTGAATCTGGAAGATGATCCCTCAAGAATTTGATTGGCTGGTCGCTTAATGTTACACAAACGGTCATCCTTCCTCATGCATCGTTGAAGGTCTTTAAAGTTTTGTGCCGCCTCTAAGATTTCATCATAAGTCGAAAGAGTAGCAGAAGACATAGAGGACTGCGTCTTCAGGTCCAATCCTCGCCGGAATCTCTTAGCATAAAGTTCTGGGGATGCCACCAGATGACGTGCGAACCGACTTAACCTTGCGAACTCCAAAGCGTACTCGTCCACCGACTTATCCCACATGCTCCCTTGTTGGAATTGTATAAACTCTTTTTCGATCCTTAAGTGTGCCACGACTGGAAAGTACTGGGTATCAAAACGTTGTTTGAACGTTTCCTAGTCGATGGGCTCCTTCAATCTACTTTTCTCTGGCTTCCACCATATCCTGGCATTATCCGTAAGTTGTAGCTTAGCGATGTTCATCCACGCGTCCTTCGGAATTTGAGCGGCACTGAGATCATTGACTGTTTCCTTAAGCCATTTCTCAGCTTCTAAGGGAGTTTCCTTCCCCGAAAAAGTCTTAGGGTGGAGTGATCTGAACCGCTTCACTCCCGCCGAACCTTAAGAAATTGGGGTTAGTGCCTTACTTAATATCTCTGCTTGTTACTGCCTACTTTCTTGTAGCTCCTGATGAAGGGCAGCTGTCTGCTGCTGCTGTTGCTCCAGTAGTCCTTACATCATTTGTAGCATAGTTGCTTGCTGAGTAGCGGCTTCATTGACTTCATTTCCCCTTCGGTTGCGGTCATGGTGTCGTCCGGCTATTGATGATCAGCATAGGTTAGGTTACAAACAGGCTGAGTGATGAGACAAGATAATAGCTTGCATGGAAGAACAACAATTAATGCAAGAGAGAGACTAATAAGAAGAGCAAGAGACATGAGAGAGATTTTTGCTCGAAACTAAGATTTTATTATCCAACCTCAATATGGAGAGTACAACCGAAAAGTAAGGACATGCCCCTACTATTCTATATCGTTTTATTCGGCCAAAGAAAAGGAAAAAAGACTTTATTAATCTCGATTATGGAAGTTCAACAAGTTATGATTGGCCCTCGCACTGAGAAAGGTACGGCCATTCCCATGGTGCCTTGTAGGGACAACTGCTTGAGTTTCTTCGGCCTCGAGTTCCTCCTCACTCGAAGCTTCGTCCTTCGACTCATCCTCGGCAGGAGCCTCCTCTCGGATTCCACCTCTATAGGGTCTACTTCTTCTGCAGGAGTCTCCCCATCAGGATCATATTCCATAGGATTCTCTTCCGCCGCAGGTGCCTCTTTTTCTGGCCCCTCCTGTATATGCTCCTCTTCCATAGGATCTTCTTCTTCATCTTCGGAGTCATTGGCCATCATAGGCTCCGGAGTTGCAGTATCGACTTCTTCGTCTTCCGAGTCGCTGTCGGAAATAACCGCCTGAGAGTCTACGACTTTGTCGTCTGAATCTCTAGATGTAGCTTCAAAAGTAATATCGGACATGCCATCCTCATCGGAAAGATTTGCCATGACCTGAAGGGAAGGTCATGGACAGGGTACAGAATGTCAATGAAGGGACAAGAGACATATGAAAACTATGATATCGGTATAGATGGATGAGATTCACAAATATAATAAGTTGGTTAACGGTTTCATTTTAGTACATAAGAGGACCTGCATGGGCCACCACTAAAACCTGTCACACCCCGCTTCCCAAAAGAAGGAGAAGGATGACGTGGCATGATCTGCAACCTAACTGTATTGAAGGTGGTCTATTCAATACAGTTACGTTAAGCGTATGAATATTTAATATGCAGGATATGTACCAAAAAAAATAATAAAAGCGAAAGGCATTTATTTCCATTAACCAAATTTTATTACATCCCAAAAGAAAGTAAAATAAACTAAGTAGTTTAATTACATCGAGGAGAAACAAAAGCCCTAAACATGTGGGCAACAACAAAAATTAAATCTAGCTAATCTTCCATCGTCCAGTCTGCATAATCTTCATAAGTTGGCTTCACACCTTGATCATCGCCATAATACTCATTCTTATCTGACGGACATTCCAAAGATAGAGGAAGAAAAGGAAGGTCCGTCAGCGAGTTATACTCAGGTAGGATTGCCTCATAAGGAAGTAGGTATAGAAACAAACAGGTGTATATAAATATAATGAATATGATGTATATGGGTATAAAGGTATGAGATTGTATGCAAATTAGATATGTTGACAGAGGTATATGTTTGGTAAAGGTTCAAGTCAAGTCAAACGAATATTCAGTCTAAGAGTTAGATTAGGTTAAACAAGGTGTGTATGGATGGAATTGACTGGTGAACATACTCGTATCCTTGAGGTATCCCATGACTAGCTAGAAGCAGTATGAGCTGATGCTCGTGTCTGGGATGGCAATCAATGTGGTAGCGTGAACATCCCCGAAAGGTGTCCCATAACTACGATGGAGTTTTGTCTAGCGTGAATATCACTCAAGTGCACATGTATTACCACCCTTCAGTTCCATAATAAACAACAAGTCTAAACTGGTAATATATCCACATCCAAGATACTGAATAACTCATGTCTCATAAAGAAAGGTAGATAAGGTAACAGGCGGGTATAGCACATGATGTGAGTTTAGTGTTGAGTATCAATAGGTATTGTAAACGTTTTAGTTTGTTAAACAAGGGTCCGGATACTCGCGATTATTCCGTTGTGTCCACGGAACAACAACTGGGGAAGTGAAATGTACCGTTTCAATTCCCAGGATCATGATCGAGTAGTAGGGGAATCCGAGTTCCAAATCTCCTTGCCTAATCAAACTACCCATCCCCGTGGTTCAGTATAAAGGTTTTCACGAATTAGAGTTAGTGCGTATAACTCTAGGCATGGAATTTCCACATTGTATGTCATCCACATTTTGGATCATTCGCCCTTAAATAGAGTTAGTATTCGCCCGAATATCGGGTTAGTAGTCGCCCATACATTGGACCGGTCATCCTGCCTGCAGGGATCTTCATATATGTATAGTCGTCGGTACATCAGACTGGTCACCCGGAATATCGGGATCTTTTCAATAAGTATTCCATACCTAAGTCCGCGCATTCTAACTCTAACCATAACATGTGTCATGTATGTCATAAATTTATAATCAAGAAATTGATCTCATTTAATATGGCCTTCCACAACCGCTCGTTTTGTCTTGTTATCTTTTAAAGTTTGTAATGTATTTCGTATCATCTTATAAAACGTTTAGTTAATAAAGGATAATAGTGTTTAATTATAAAAAAACCATGATGTTTGGAATATTTATCATTTTGGAAACCCATAATATTTTACTGAGAAAATATCCTTTTAATAAAAAGTTATGGTATTTGTTTGAAAAAAATTTATCTTTTAACTAAAGTTTTAGGTGTCTTTTTGGAAAATATCATTTATAAGGGTTATGGTCTTTATTGAAAATAGCCTTTTAGTAAAGGTCAGGGTATTTAAATGAAATTATCTCTTTTTATGATGGATTGAGGTATTTTATTTTAAATAATAGTTTTATGAAATTATAGTGTTTTAAGTTTGATGTAATGTTTTAGAAAATACGTTCGTGTTGGCAACCGCTGCATATGGACGGCAGCATTTGTCCTTTTCAAGGACGATTGCCTATCAACCACGAGATACTCGCGTAAAACATTACCCTATTATTAGGGTAACTCATTAAACTTTAGTTCACATTCTAAGAAAAATTAATATAAAAATACCTTTTCGAGTGAAAGGGGCTAAGTTGGAAAAACCATATGCCGTTATTTAGATTTATTATCCCCTTTCAAAAGGTGAAGGGATTTTTAACAAAACTAAAGTAGTTGGTGGAAAAGTGTAAGTAAAATATATATATCGTATCTAAAACATTTATTCCAAATATTTTATCTCATGTGGATATTTTAAACAAATACAACATTTTAATAAAACGGGAGTATTTTGTGGAAGTATAAAGTTTTTCACGAATTAGAGTTAGTGCGTATAACTCTAGGCATGGAGTTTCCACATTGTATGTCATCCACATTTTGGATCATTCGCCCTCAAATAGAGTTAGTATTCGCCCGAATATCGGGTTAGTAGTCGTCCATACATTGGACCGGTCATCCTGCCTGCAGGGATCTTCATATATGTATAGTCGTCGGTACATCAGACTGGTCACCCGGAATATCGGGATCTTCTCAATAAGTATTCCATACCTAAGTCCGCGCATTCTAACTCTAACCATAACATGTGTCATGTATGTCATAAATTTGTAATCAAGAAATTGATCTCATTTAATATGGCATTCCACAACCGCTCGTTTTGTCTTGTTATCTTTTAAAGTTTGTAATGTATTCCGTATCATCTTATAAAACGTTTAGTTAATAAAGGATAATAGTGTTTAATTATAAAAAAACCATGATGTTTGGAATATTTATCGTTTTGGAAACCCATAATATTTTACTGAGAAAATATCCTTTTAATAAAAAGTTATGGTATTTGTTTGAAAAAAATTTATCTTTTAACTAAAGTTTTAGGTGTCCTTTTGGAAAATATCATTTATAAGGGTTATGGTCTTTATTGAAAATAGCCTTTTAGTAAAGGTCAGGGTATTTAAATGAAATTATCTCTTTTTACGATGGATTGAGGTATTTTATTTTAAATAATAGTTTTATGAAATTATAGTGTTTTAAGTTTGATGTAATGTTTTAGAAAATACGTTCGTGTTGGCAACCGCTGCATATGGACGGCAGCATTTGTCCTTTTCAAGGACGATTGCCTATCAACCACGAGATACTCGCGTAAAACATTACCCTATTATTAGGGTAACTCATTAAACTTTAGTTCACATTCTAAGAAAAATTAATATAAAACTGTCTTTTCGAGTGAAAGGGGCTAAGTTGGAAAAACCATATGCCGTTATTTAGATTTATTATCCCCTTTCAAAAGGTGAAGGGATTTTTAACAAAACTAAAGTAGTTGGTGGAAAAGTGTAAGTAAAATATATATATCGTATCTAAAACATTTATTCCAAATATTTTATCTCATGTGGATATTTTAAACAAATACAACATTTTAATAAAACGGGAGTATTTTGTGGAAGTACGCTATTTCGAGATCAAATTGATAGTATGGGTAAGTGTGGATATGTAAGGGGTGAATCAATACTTGTGGGTTATGACTTTAAGCCTGTCACATTCCATATTGTATGAGAGTGCATCATTTTTTTGGCATATAGGAATGATTACGGAAACCATTTTAATCATAGGTTAAGATTATTATCATTAAGGGTACAAAAGAATATGCATGCAAGAATATTATAACATCATTTTAATGGAGGGTTGTTGATTAGAAGTCGGAACTAAGATTATTGAAAAAGAAGAAGGTGACAGATAAGGGGAGAGAGGCGGATCTTACTTTTTGTTTGAGTCAGATACCGATGGGTTGGAAGCGTAGGCTTGTACAAACTCCTCAATAGCTCCGCGCTCAGATTTTTTCTTGGTGATTGGGTGGAGCCGTAGCGTCGGCGTCGTCGATACGAAGGCGTGGGTATTTTTTAAAGAATTTTTGGAGCTCTGAGGTGTGAGAAATCAGTGTTTGAAGGTGTCTATTTATAGGGTTTCTTTACCGACCATAAAATCCAAAAACAGTTAAAAAAATCTTCAGAATCCACGTCCCTAATCATTCCCAATGATTCTGCCGCCGCCGCATGTCATCTTTGCCGTTAGATCATGATCCAACGGGCGAGATCGCGCCGCCGCCGCCTCTGTCACTCGCCACGTGTCGAGCGTGTGGGGATCACGCGGTTTCGCGTGGTCCCCACCACGTGGGAGCCGCAACGCGTATCTGGGCCGTTGGATCTTGTATCCAACGGTCCAAATCAAGGGGATTAATTTAAAAAATTTTATAAATAAAAATACTAACTGATTATTATTTAAAATTGAATTTGATTTTAAAAAAATTGTTAAAAATACGGGAAAATTATGGAAAAAATTCAGAAAATATATTTCATTGTTATCTTTAGTATAAAAATAATTTTGGGCTAAAAATAAATAATATATCCATTTCTATGTTTTTAGCTAGTTATTATAATTATTTAAAATCTAGTTTATCCTTCAAAATATTTTTAATTACGAATTAATTATTTTAATTGATAATAAAAATATGCAGATTATTTTAAGGCATTATAAAATTTTATTAAAACATTTTAAGTCTAGGAAAAACAATAAATAGATTTTATAAAATTCCCTAAATCATATTTCACTGCTCTGAAAATTATTAATATTACAAAAAAATATTTTTCTATCAAAGAAACACGTAAATAATTATTTGATACTAGAATTTAAATAGAATATATTTTATTAAGTATTAGAAAACACGGTCATTACACCTGCCTTATTATATAGTACAGAATGCTGGGCTCCTAAGAAGTATCATACATAGAAGATGCACGTAGCGAAGATGCGCATGCTTCGTTGGATGTATGGTAACACTAGAAAAGATAAGGTGCGAAATGAGGATATTCGTGCAAAACTTGGTGTAGCACCTGTGGAGAAGAAGTTGCGGGAAAACCGATTAAAATGGTTTGGTCATGTGCAACGCAGACCTATGGAAGCACCGGTTCGACGAATGGATGCTCTCGATATAGACAATGTCAAAAGGGCAAAAGGAAGACCGAAGAAAACATGGATGGATGTGATACGAAAAGATATGGTTGCCAAAGGCCTCAATGAAAGTATATTGTTTGATAGGAGTGAGTGGAGGCGGAGGATTCATACGCTGGATCCGGCGTGATTCTCATGTTGGTTCATGTACATATGCTTGGGATAAAAGGCTTAGTTGTTATTTTTAGGACCTATAGTAACTTTTGCACATACAAACGAGCTTAGAATAGGATTAGTTTACATTTTATAGAAAGTTTTGGACGCAAACTATTTTTGTTAGGGAACTAAACTGATTTTTGCACAGATATGAGCTTAGAATGAGATTAGTTTACGTTTTATAGAAAGTTAGGGGTTTAAACTATTTTTTGCATAAACAAACAAAATAGAAGTGGGAATATTCCCTAGAATATGCTTTGAGATATATATATATATATATATATATATATATATATATATATATATATAAGAGAGAGAGAGCTTGTTGAGGTCCTAAATTTCATGTGTCTTCTAAGTGGGACACACTTCAAGCCCAAGATGGTACAAAGCCTTAAGAGTTGATCAGGGCTAAATTAGCGGAGGCCAAACACAAAAGTTTTGGCAAATGCATTGTGAACCAACAATATATATAATTAGGGTATATCAGTTGATCTTACCAATTCATTGCTTTTTGAAAACAAAAGTTATTTCTCTCTCCCTCTTAGGAGCTAGTTTGGTGATAGGAGCAATTAATTTTTAAGGTGTTATTACGGAGAAAAGACAAGAGACGGATTCCTTGTTAAGTTTAAACGCCGGCTTCCTCTTATTTTTATTATCTGTTGTTTTGGCTTTTGTGGTTCTTTGTTCATTATTTTTCTCCTTTTTTCTAATCTTGTAGTCACTGCCATTTTTCTTTGTCGTTCCTTCCTCTTGTTTTCCTTTTCAGCCATGCCTCTGCTGTAGCAAATTAATGCAGACTTCCTTTTTTAATTTTTTGCTTTGCTGTCCTCTTCCTACGCCTTTCTTTAGTTCTACTGTCTGATTTATCAGTTACTATCTCTTTAGTCCGTATTCTTCTTTCTTCTCTTTATCTTACAAACCCCAAGATGGAGAATTCTTTGAAATAAAAGGCGGACATTCATATACTCTTCTTTCGCTGACTCCTTCCCGCAGAAACAATAATTCAAACATCGTGTTTATCTCTCTCTATGAAGTGCTTCTCATTATACATAACTGATGCTGCTAATATAGCTTCATATCTACAAATTAACGATAAAATTCTTAAATGCATCTCAAGATTAAGTTGTTAAGGTGCAGCGGAATATGTTCAGGCTGTGACTGTATATAATTCGACTAATCAAGGTAGTGCACTCTTCAGATTCTGATAAAATGGATATTCTAAGCTGAAATTTAAAAGCATGCAATTGTGAGAAGCATTAATTTGTAATTGTGCGCGCGCGCGTGTGTATCCCCCCCCCCCCCCTCTGTGTGTGTGTATGTGTGTAAAATCTGACTAATTAAGGTAGTCCACTTTTCAGATTCTGACAAAGTGGATATTCTAAGCCATGAAATTTCATAATAACCAATTAGATGTATCATATTACCATATCAGAGTTACAAAATAGCTATCCTCACAATTTATTTACTTCATTTATATGAATTTCACGACCTTGAAGCTTCTCTTCTGTTGGTCATAGTGATCGATCCTTGTTTCCACTATAATGTTCCAAATACTGAGGACGCCTTGGGAGAGAAGACTGCATGACACATAAAACATCAAAAAATATTTCTCAATGCATCCATGATAAAAGAATAATAAGGCAAAAAGGTTCGATGGTAATTAAAATTCATAAGCTCATTGTTACCAAATTACTCACTTGAGGCATCATAATGGGATGGGTATGGGAAGTTTTTGAAGACATGAACTTCTTGCACGCTGCAACCTTCTCCAGCGTTCTATGAGATGCTCTCGTGTTAGAACTCCAAATTTCAAGATTGAGAAGAAACAAAACTCTTTAATCTGAAATGCAGTTAGTAGAGAACATACCTTGTGTGAGCTGTGAAACCTTGAAGCTCACTATATATCGAGGTATTATGTGAGTTGTTTTGGGTCCAGATAATAAACCATTTTGGGTTTTTGAAGTCATTAATGCCATTATCAAAATCTTCTGTACCTGGGCAATATTGTCTAGATCCTTTATTGATCTTCTCTAACCGCCCAATATAACTTGGCACAACATAACATGGTACTCCCCAATAGCATCAGGCTTCGAGTAACATGCACTGAGAACAATTAATTCTCATTAGTATGGAAACTAACTAACTACTAAGTGTGGTCAAATATTGATAAGCACTGAGCCCTGTGGTCTTGCAACATTCAGAAGCATTAGATGATTCGAGACACATGCATTTCTATGAAGTATTAAATCTGTGTAGTAATTATCTTGATTTGCGTCTTAGCTCTAAAAATTGTGATGTTATGATTTAATGGTACAGCTATTGTCACAGTCTATGAGAGTCTTTAGATTGATCAGTGCATGAGCATGCATACTTTCTGCAATCTTCCGATAGAGCATGAGTTATTCAGTATAAATAAACAAAATCCAGAAACTAGTGAAAAGAATCTAATATAGAAGACAATATTATATATAGAATGGTAATTTTAGTAATGACATACCTGAACCCTGGGCTGTCTCTTTGTGAGATGTAGATGCTCGCTCCATACATCCCACAGATCGCATCTTCAAGCCTGAAACCCCTTGTAATGATGGCTTCAATTCATATAGGATCAGCCCCATACCAACCATAACTAATGTTTACTTCAATTCCCTCTGCCTTTGTGCTTTCTGCCATTTTTTAAAATGCCTTCAGCCTACTATTTCCTAAGGCTGATGCATGCGTACAAGAGTACACTGAAGGTACCTTTGCCTCTTGATCCACCTTCTTTATTCCTTTCAAGAAGGTGTTCCTCAGCTGTCTGTACTCGACACTATTCTCCTGTAACCTTTTAAGGTCCGGTAAGTAGTCAAAAGAATCCAATGCTTCACTTGCCCTTCCTATTCCTCCACCGAATACCTTCTTCGGAAAGAATTTCCCATCTGAATCTGTCCACGCAATGGACAGCATACGGCCAGATGAGTCCATGAGCACCATGCCAAGTAGGTTAACCACGACTTGAATCCCTTCGATATTGACTTTAGCTGCCATGGCTCTAAGCTTGAAGCATTTCTTAATTGTCTCCATGGCTTCAGATGGGAGATCGATCCATCTGGTGGAGGCAAAGTACATGAGCTTCTCTGGCATCTTCGTTGCATTGAAGGCATGCCAGTTGTGTAAGACTGCTGAACATGTTGTGGGACAGTCTTGCTTGGAGAAGCAGCTCGAGTGTTGAGAGGCTGTTGGCTTCCACCTCCATTGAAGTTTGAAAGTGTGAGAGGTTTGGTAGTGATTCGAGTTTTTTTAGGATGAGAAAAACAAATAAGAATTGATGCGACTCTTGTTTGATAAATTTGTGATATTTATACTTATTTCTCAAGACTGCCATATATAGTGTTCTTTCCGAGTACTAAGTTCCAATGTAACCTGTTCCTGAAGCAATGTTCTTCATGAATCATAAGTTACGGGAGAAAAATGCTGTGCAAGAAGATTGTATTCAATGGAACTTGTGCCAAAAGAATTAGGCTTCATGCATTAGAGATTGTGAATTGCCTTAAAAGTAATATTGACAATCTGGGAGGATGCATTTACTCTCTACCGTGAATTGAATGATGAATGTTCTTTGAATTGGTTGAAACAGGTGATACAGTTTGATATGAACAAATGTATTTAGTAATCGGTTTACTTATATATCTTCCATAGTTCTGTCCATGAACCTTCACAAGGATTTCAATAGTATGAACGAGGTGAAACCAGATGAATATATGAAAGTTATTAAGCTAATCGGAAAGCGTTAGTTTCCAATTTGGTGTGGATTAGGAGAATAGAAGGAACTTTTGGAGAACCTTGTAAATATATTTTACATGTTTTATATGATTTTGTATGAGTTATCGAGAAACTGCCTATAGTATATATGATCAGGTTCTGATTTCTTGTCTGCAGGATTTTGGTTGTCGGATTGGATTAATTTTCTTGATCAAAATTTAACTCTGTTCTCTGATGTTTATATTATACTTGATCCTGTCATATTGGCAACTGAAAATGCTTAATTTCATCCTTATCTGTTGGCTTTTGATTCCGAATTCATGATGCTTGTTTGAGTATTTGATTACTAAACTCAATTCGCTATTTTATTGGGTATATCTTAAATCCTCAAACTTATTTCTTATATAGTTATATAGGTTACCTGTTCTTTGCAGAATACAACAAAAGAAGAGAAAAACAACCTACCCACGATACCTTTTTGTAATATACTAGGGAGTAAGTTTAGCTCCAACTTTTATGAGAAAAATCTTGCTGATCCTGCTGTATGTGAACTTGAAGCGTAATGGAGACCAAGACTGTTTGCTAGAAGCATCACAGTTACAATACTTCATGTTCATGTGTTTGTTTATCTTACCTTATGGAATTGAGCTACATTAAAGTCTCCAAAGCACAGACGCAAGCACAGACACGGACACAGACTAGGACTTGGATACAGTCTCCGGACATGGACATGGACACGGGACATCGTAAATGTGTAAAATGAGGACACATGAACAGGGCTATATACATTTATCTAGGATTATGCTTTCCCTTGGGGTCAAACAGGAATTAAGGTTAGTGTATTCTTTATGAGCTTGATAAACCTTATTTATACACATGAGAAAACTTAAGGCCAACTGTTTAATGATATGATTGGGTTAGTTCATAATGCTAATATTGAGAAAATTACCCTATGCATGGTAATTGTTCCCTTGAATGCGAAGTCTCAATTAAGGAAGCGGTGATTTTCGGTAGGTTGTCTAATATAGTCAGCTATGAAGTTCCTGATAAGTTCATTTATGATAATATTTGTATAGTATAATGCTGATTTGTCTTAAATTTTTTTAAAAAACTGTTAAGAGTAAGATCGATACAGACAAATTTCTTGTTATTTTTGTTCTTTAGTATGACTCATTTGGTATCTCTCACCAACAGCCTATTCAACTAGTTTGGGCTTTGCTACCTAGTAAGATTAGTTCATTAGCGCCTAAGAATCCATTTTTGATGTATTTGACTGCACTATTTTTGGACAGGAATCATTTACTACACTTATTCATAAAGTCGAAACCAAATGGATACTTCGGTACTTAGGTTGATCAAGCCATTGTTCCTCCATAACTTTTAAGGTTAGGATAGCCAGATCTATTTATTCATTAATTTATTTTAAAGTGAAGGTATAAAATCTGCAAACTATAGTTTGCAAAACCATACTTCAAAATTAAGTTAGGATAGCTGGAGTATCCTTGCGTTCATTACGTGTGACAGCAACTCAGATCAATCCTTGTTTTCGTGTCATTAGTACTACTTCGATCTGGCTCTTGGTTATATTACTCTTCTAGTTATTTATATGCTAGTGTTATACTACAACTTTACGGATATATATGTGTCTGGGCATCTTTCAGATCATTGAAATCTCTCATTGCACTTGACATTTTTTGCTAGACCTTTTCGTTTCTTCTTTTTTGATGATGAGAAGTTGAGCCGTAGCTCGCCTCATAAGGATAGGTTCTATACTTTATGATTGGTCTGCAGTTATGCGTCATATTTTGCACAATTTGTATATATAGTACCCAGTGTACATTTTCATGATTCTGTATGTACCTTGCAGCTATCAAAAAATTGCGGTAATAAAGGCCAGTTTTGGAGCATCAGCCATCAAGCATAGAGAAGGTAATTCAAATGCTGCAACACAAAGACTTGTACAACACGACCCGAATACTTCAATGCAAATTTTTTTGATCCTTTAATTGGAGATATGGCTGAGTTGTGCAATAAGAGTCGGTTTTGGCGCACTCAGATATCGAGGAGGGAAAACGCGGCAACTCAGAAATATCTGTACCATCCCCCAAGTATGTACCTTTTTCAGGGTAAATAACATGAAACTACCCTTATTATCGTGTGTTTTCACTAAACTACCAAAGTTTTTTATTTGTCCATTAATATACCTTAAACTATAGGTTTTACGGAAGTAATAAAGTCGTGAAAACAGTGCAGGTTTTCAAATCAGGAGGGAAGTCTACTCTTTAATTTTGAAGAAGGGTTCCGTTAATATAGGCTCGTCACCTATTCAGATAGGTCGTGATTATATGGGTCGACCCAGCCCCATATTTATATGCCCAATGGCGCAAACTAAGTCAACTCGATACAAGTTTGTATCAATCTTGGGCTGACAATATGAGAGCGAGTAAAGTGGGTTCATGGGCTTATGCAAGGGGTGTTCCAGGGTTGCATTGAACAGGTAAAGTTTTTTTTATAAAAAAACCGACGCACCTGATCTGAACCCGCCCATACCCAAAACTACAACCGCCCAACCACAACCTGCCCAAGACGAAGTACTAAGCTAGAATTTTCTTAGTTATATGCTAAACATTTTATTTGTATTAAACAACTCAAGTATTTGGATGCTTTGGATGTCAATTATTCGATTAGTGAATTTTTTTTTTATAGAAAAGGAGGGAACTAGCCCTCCAAATGTCATTAAAAGGAGATTAATGAACAATAGTCCCCAAAAGAAATACGGATCCAGCATACTGATATAAGGGTGCACCTAACAAAGCATCCACTGTAACTACAGCAGCCACATCCACATAAAAGTCGAATACAACCAAGACAAGCACTTGCCCTTGGTAGGAGGCAATCTAGGTGGTAGTCCTAAATTATCATGAAATATTATCATACTTGTTTAGGTGTAAAAGATATTCACGGGAATATAGAATTACCATGGTAATCAAATGACCTCATTTCATGGTAATCCTATTCTCTTTCCCGCCAAAACATGTGTACCACGAATTATTCTCATCTAACATGTCATGAGCCATGAAAATTCGCTATGGCTTTCCTCGCCCATGTCGCCCATTGTCGGTCGTTCTTTGGCAAGCCCGCCGCCAATCGAACGTTCGTTGCAGGTCGTCCTCCGGCCGGCCCTTCATTGATTGGCTGTTCGCCGTCGGCCCGCCGTCAGCCATCACCGATCGGACGTTCGTCGCCAGTCGTCCGCCAGCCTTTGCCGGCCTGTTGCCGATCGACCGTTCACCGCCGATCATCACCGATCGTTCACCGGCCGCCGATCGGACGTTCATCGCTGGTCGTCCGCCGGCCGTTGTCGGAAGCTTGCCGGCTTGGCCGATCGGCCGTTCATTGCCGGTCTCGCCGCCATCCACCAGTTCTCCTTCGGCCTCACCGCCGGTCCATGGTTGCACATACATATATTACTGAAAATGATTAAAATATACCAAGTATGTTAATACAAAATTCCTTGGAATTAAATGTTGGTCATCCCAATCCCGGAAACATAAGGATTTTTGGTAATCTTTCATTACAGGTACTAAGCACAACCTATAAGTAATCACCCTACAAAGAGATGCAGGGAGTACTCAGGCTCCACAAAAAAAAAACAGTGTCAAAGCAAAAACGATCACCCAGTCCTGATGTCATGGACAAAAAAACACCGTGCAACTATAAGAACAAGCTCAAAGGGCTAGAGCTCGAACACCGCCTCGTCCTCCTCTTGGTCGGAGTCCGAGTCAAACGAATCCCTCTCCTGGGCCTTAGCTCGAGAATCTGCCACCACTTCAGGAACCAGCTTTCTGATCTTCCTTCTAGTATCTGCCGAGGATAGACTAGTCCAATGAGATAGATTAGCGCAGATTTGGGCTATCAGTGAGTTAATCGGTTTTTTCATGTTGCGGGAAGTAACATTATTAAGATATAAAAACACACATCGTGAGAAATCACCATAACAACCATGTCCCAAGCTTTCCTATCTCTACCAGGGACTCTACAATGTCGCCATCTACACCCCATAAGGACCGATAAGAACTAGGATAGCCAGTTAGCTTAAATCTTTCAAAAAACAACATCCTAATTTCCTTAACAAAAGGACAAAACAAAAATAAGTGATCCACCGATTCACTGATTCATTCGCATAAGAACATAAACAACATTATAGTGGACCTTGCCATTTGCGCTTAGCCAAATTATCCTTTGTAAGGATAGCATTACGGAATGTTAGCCAAGTGATAACCTCAACCTTCAATGGTGCATCAACTTTCCAAATTAGGTAATTCGAAAACCGAATGGCACCACCCGGCCCTGTTAAGGATTCTATGTAACGATCTCACCGTAAATTTACCCCTCTTGTCCCAGACCCATGTACATTTATCTGCACCACCTGAAGGATTAAATCCTTGAATCTACGCAAGCAAGGCATTCAATGCAAGTTCTATTGGTAGAACTTAAGAGTCCGCCTAAAACGAGGTTTCCAGCTTGTTCCCGTCCAGAATTTTGCTGCCGAGACGCTTATCCTTGGACAAATTATACAAAGCTGGAAATCTATAACGAAGTGGCACCTCTCCGAACCATCCATCTCTCTCTCTATCTATCCATGTATGCTCTTTTTTTTTCTCTTTGGCTACAAAATTATCTTTAGCCCCCTCCCTCTAAATTCCATTAGCATTAAACTTTGGCCCAAGTTGGATGAAAAATTATTTTTCATCCCTTCTCACGAAACTGCTTTACATTTCGATTTGGAAAATTATATTCACGCCATGATTTATGTTAGCTTTAAGCACAAATAGTTTGCATTAGCTGAAAATTTTAGTTTGACTTACTCGAGTCATGATTATAAAATATGTGCTTTAAGTCTGGTTGGGTCATCATCAATTTAGTTTGGAATTGGCCGGATTAAACATATACTAATAAGCTATGGAAGTTTGGACAAAAGATAAACGAATAAGAAATAAATTAGTTTCTTTCATAATTGTATATAAACTATACATACACGAGTAATTAGATATTCTTAGAAAATATATTTTTAATATGAGAATAATGAAGAAAAGTGGCTTAAGAGGCTTTTCCTTAGACAGCGTTAAAAATCTATATCTTTCATGATTTTTTTCGATGATCGGCACCCATCATCACCATCTTTATCATGTAAGATGCCGATGTACCAAATTTCATGTGATTCCACAACTTTTTCACCGTTGAATTAGCAATGCAAAAAGTTCTATTGTCGGTAAACAGTTAATTTTGCATCCACTAAATCAACGGTGAAAAAGTGATGGAATCACATGAAATTTGGTGTATCCACATTTTATATGATAAAAATGATGATGATGGATGCCGATTATCGAAAAAACCCGTGAAGAATATATTTTTCGACGCCATAGAAGAAAATTTCCCACTATGGCACATTTTCTCCATCATCCTCTTCTAACACACACATTCTCTTTTTTACAACTATTTAATGTGTTTGGTTAAATTTGTGAGAAATTTTAGTTTTTAACCACTCAAGCAATTATTATATGTACAAGTTATTAGAATTACAGTTTCATATAAGTATTTATCTTAAAATTAGAGAAATAAAAGAATAACAACGGATCATATTTGGCATTTCATTTGAAACGATTTCTGAGTTCATGTTTCTTCTATGCAAACATGCTAGGATTAAATCAATTTAAAGTTTTGAGTCTATTCAATCTATCCGCAAGGACATTTTGGGGTTATTCAGTTCAAATATGGCTTGCACAAGTTAATCAAACTAACAATTTCATGTAATATTTGTGGTTCAATGTGGTTTTATAGCATTTTAAAAAGTTCTATGGGGTTATCTCAAAACTCCCAAAAGATGGATGGACTTCAACCTTACAAAATTCGTCGTTTTTGTTATATTGATAATTAGCATTAGTGAAACACATTATTTTGTTGCGATGGAATTGTTTTATGAGAAAATGAAGAAATTTTATAAGTTGTTTCTAGAGAATTTAGGTCAAGTTTGAAAAATTAACTTGCAATAAAATTTATTTACGATTCTGGTCATCTATATGATAGCATATTTTTTGGAAACTCTTTGTGCTCATGCATGGCACGGGGCACTTGCTGGTTTATCTTTCTTTATCTTTCCAAAAGGCAATCCTCGTCCCATTACCCGGTGTGAACCTGGTGCCTGCAAGAAGATGCCTTTCAGCTTATGTACTCCATTCCAGAATCCTGACATTGAGTTATTGTTTTTTCTTTTACCTCTATACAGTCTTCTTTAAATATAGCTCTTTTCGACCAATGCGGCCCACTTTGAAGGGTTGTCTCGTAAAAGCTTACACCACCATTTACAAACTCATTTCTCTCAAGTTAATCAGTCCTAACCCTCCGAACTCTTTCATCTGACATATTACAGCCCATTTTATTATATTATACCCTTTCCTCATCTCCTATGCCTTTCCAAAGGAATTTACGACGGATTTTATCAATCCGTTGTTCTACCCACATAGGCAACTCAAAGAAAGCCAAAAAAGAGGATGAAATAGCCGAAAGAACGTAGTTAAGAAGAGACTCTTTCTCCTAGGGAGATATACCTACTTTTCCAACCTTCAAGTCGTCTTTCAATTTTGTCAATCACCGAAGTCCAATCCTCTCTTTTCAGCTTACCGGTCCTAAGAGGAAGATCAAGATACATAACCAGAAGTTTATCTTGTTTGCAGTTGAATACCTTAGAAACTCACTCACCATCGCCTGTGTTATTCCCTATCATCACTATCGAACTTATGAAAATTGATTTTTAGGCCCGATTAGTGACTTACTGTTAGGTGTTTTGAATTTTACAATTTATCTATTTTAGCTCTGTCAATACATTCATTATTTATTGTTATTTTCAAATTTACATTGCTGCCTCATTTTAACTTCTTTTTATTCACATATTACTAATTTACCACTGTATTTATGGAAATTTTAGAAACTACGTTACCTTAATTTTCAAAACTATATATGAAAAACTATTACCAATACATGTTTGATATCTGTCTGTTTATTGAAAATCTGATCCACGCCCAGAAGATACGAGTATAAAAGAGTCCGTCTTCAGTGCACTCATAATATTCGGTGCTACATTAGTGAGTCAATTTACTAACATCTTGTATGTCCCATATGAATTTATAATGACATAAATGATGTCAGTTGACCAAGTGAGAAATCATACTTCATGAATCATCTTCTCTTTGCCCAGCATGCACATGGACAACATATTTCTTAAATCATGCGGACGTGACTTCCTTCCTTCATTTATAATCAATTTAAGAGGAGAAAAGTGTCGTGCAAGCAATTGTCACCAAAGCCCGAGATTGGAAGTTTAATTTTGCTGACCTGCCCACATGTGGCAGTACAAAATCTACACCACATTAAAATGGGTGTAATTTGGACCGGAAATATTTTAAGATTTTTTTCGACGTGGGTGTAATTTGGACCGGAAATATTTTAAGATTTATTTCGACGGCCGTCGAAAAAAGCCAAAAAATTTGAACTTTTGTTGACCTTGGTCATCAATTATTTCGACGGCTAAATTCGGTCAAAATATAGGTGACCGAAGTCAACAAAATTTTCCCCTGACCTTCCCTTCATTTTCCCCTTAATAAATTTTATTTTTCCCCTTTTATTTTTCATTTCGTTCCTAAATTTTTACCTCTTCGGCTCCGATCCCCTTTCTCTACCCCTCCGAGCCATCCAAAAAACTTCACCGGCCATCCAAAAAATCTTCTCCAGTCTCCGATCAGCCCTCCACCTGCCTCCTTGGTCATCCAAGCCCCTTCGTCGACGATCGAAGATCTCCCCCGGTCGCTTCCTAGCCTCCTCTTCGACGATCTCCCCCAGCCGCCTTCTAGGCTTTTCTTCATTGAAGATTTACCCGGCCGGCTCCTAGCCTCCTCTCCAAGCACCTCCGCCTCCGATGCCGATGAGTTGATTTATTAATTTATTTAGATTGTTTGAAATTTTGTTAAATTTAAGTAATTTTAGGGTTAGTGTTAAGACTAATTTTAGGATTAGGGTTAATTTTAGAAATAATTTTAGTGTAAGGGTTAATTTTAGGTTTAGAATAATGATTAATTTTAGGGTTAGGATTATGGTTAATTTTATGGTTAGTGTTAGGACTAATTTTGGGGTTAGTGTTAGTGTTAGGGTTAATAATTTTGGGTTTAGGGTTAATTAATTTTAGGGTTAGGGTTAATTTTGGGATTTGTGTTAAAGTTATGGTTTGTGTTATGGTTAATTTTGGTGTTAGGGTTGGTTAATTTTGAGGATAGGGTTAAATTAGTTTATTTGTTGAAAATTTTAGGTTTAGAACATAGGTTAGGTTGTTAATTTTAGTTAATTTTAGTTAAGAGTGTGTGTGTATTGTTGTTATTGATAGAGAATGGAAGCATATGTAACTAAAAATTTGTGTGATTGTAGGGCTGACGTAGGCATGATTGTTCCCGTTTCTTTGCTCTCTATATACGTCAGTCTCCAGTGCACAACTTTATCACTTTTAATTCCTAAGTACTAAAATTAGTCTAAACACTATACCTAGATTAAGTTACTAATTAAATATTAATTAAACCGAAAACATAGATACTGGACATGCCATAAACCAATTAGCTATATACATGCTTTCTTTCATGGGTTTAAAGTCAATTAATCATCATTCCTTAAACAAATAGTCAATGTCGGGATCTAATGTGGATGTGTGTATTGTGTGTGTAATATATTGTTTATGAAAATATGGTTGTGTGAGAGTGTGTGTGAGACTTACCTTTATGTAATTTTCGTTGTATGGATGCGTGTTTATTTTAATGAATGCAGATACTTCGTTAATAATATCAATTGTATGAGAACTTACCATTCAAACTAAAAATTCCAAAACCTTAAACAAAATAGTTAAATAACCGACGTTACTGAAATGATAACTATCAAAACCAATCTAATTAATTGCATGATACTCGATGATGAAAAAAAGTAAACTGATACATATCGCCATCGAGTATCTCACATTGAAAAAATGTCGCGACTTAGAATTCATCTATCAGTTATATGCGTACAGTTATTTTCGTGACATAAAACTACACGTGTGTTGTCAATCTCGAACGTTAATCGTTATTCGTTGACAACTATCTCGTAGTTTATGCAACGAGAATACCAGTCGTACTATAACCGATAGATTTGTCCTGTTTTAGACAAGTTAAGAATGTATAACATATACACTTCTCTGCATACTTATGCTTTTCATTCGTTTCGAGATGAGTTTCGTCAGTACCTTTCCGTTTATTCTCCGTGTATAAATATAGTTGAGATGATCATCTCAATACTGATAGTATTGAGATATTTATCTCTTCTATTGCAGTGTATTCGGAGAACAGCGGGGAGGTGCTGTCGAAATTTTCTCGAAGCGAATGAAAGCACAAGTACATAGGGTGTATGCGTTATACATGCTTAATGGGATAGAACAATGTTTAAAATAGCGATAGCGTGTTGCATAGTGTTTCACTACTAAACAACGAAAATCACAAAAAGCGTTGTGCATAACGTAAGCTACATGAATTATTAATTATTACTATGAACATCTCATTTACAATAAATTATACTATTATAAAGATATAAAATTAGCTTGAGAACATAAAACAATAAGTAATATACTAATATTTTTTACGGTTGAAGTTTCTCTACTTCCAAAAATTCTCCCAAAAAACAATATTTTCAATCCTTGAGTTCATATATATGATTCATACTAATATTAAACCTATCGAAAATCAATTAATTAGTCTATATTTGATAAACATGTCTACTAAATTAATTTCAAATTGAGAGGTTGGAACTTTAATGAGACCGTCTCATATAATTTAGGATTAGATACTGAAATCTTAAAAATTTCAATAGAAAATCTTATATGAAAATAGCTTACGCATAGCGTAGCGTATACTATTTTTTAAAAAACGTAAACTATTTGAAGAAAAAACGTAAGCTGCTTTGTATTTGAGCTTTTTTTCAAAACCACATAGCGAATAGACTAAGCTACGTTATATAACGCAAAATAGCGAGCTATTTTAAACATTGGGATAGAAGCCTTACCCCCGACAGCCGTTACCCATTGGCATTCAAGATAGAAACGTTAATATTATTTCCAGCAATGATATGTATTTCCGAGACACCATTGTCATTATCTTCTTTGTTTATAATCATTTCGTTCTTAGCTTTCTCACTATGGATTAGAATTGTTAATATCGTGTATGATTTTAAAATGTTTGTTATGATATAATAATTAATTGTGAACTGTATTAGATTTTACGTATCGGACAAGAATGGATAAGACTTGAATAAATAAGAACAAGTTTGGCTCTGCATTTAAAATCGGTATAGAAGAGTTTATGCAATTCTCGTCAAGAGTGGGTGGTAGTCGGATCCCCTGTCCCTGTAGAAAATGTTGTAATGGTAGAAGCGATAGTCGATGGACGGTTCGACTGCATATATTTGCAAACGGATTATGTGAAGATTACACTATCTTACACTTGCATGGAGAGGTAGTGAACTATAGAATCGGTGCGCATCGTCTGTTACCGTCACCTATGAGAACCCTATCAACCACCGGTTTAAATTATATGATTGATGAGTTATATGATAGCATGAACGATGATTCCCCTATGGATGATGCGGTTCCAGATTCCGAATTTGCTAGTTTTTTTAAGTATATGGAGGATGGTAAGAAACCTCTTTACGAGGGTGCGACAATGACGAAGTTGAATTGGATGGTTCATATGTTTCATCTTAAATGCAAAAGTTTATGTAGTAACAAGTTGGTCGATGACTTTCTAAAGATAGAGAAAAAGGCTTACCCGAATTCCGATCTCCTTGCAAATTTTCAAGAGATGAAGAAGATTATTCCCGACATCGGTTTCCGTTATCAAAAAATCGATGCATGTCCAAATGACTGTATATTATTCACGACAAATGATGACATGAACTTAAATAAGTGTAGAACTTGTGGTGAATCGAGGTGAATATTATCTAAAAGGCCGCCGAGGGATGAGAAGCCAATTCCGAAAATTCCTGTGAATGTGTTGCGCTTTTTTTTCTATTAAGAAAAGACTACAGAGATTATTTCTGTCGTCTAAAATCGCCGAATATATGACATGGCATGCAGATGGTCGCAGGAAGAATGGAGTCTTACGGCATCCCGCTAATGGTGAAGAGTGTTAAAAATTTGACGCTCAATTTCCCGCGTTTGCTGTGGAAGTTCGTAATGTGACACTTGGATTATCGGCTGATGGATTGGAACCGTTTAAAGAAGGTGCATCTCACAGTGTATGGCCCGTTACACTAGTAGTTTATAACCTCCCACCGTGGATGAGTATGAAACAATTTTACATCCAAATGCCTCTGTTGATCTCTGGAAGCAACTCTTCTGGTATTGATATCGATATTTATTTGAAGCCGTTGATCGATAAGTTGAATGAGCTGTGGGAGACCGACATCGTTGCTTATGATGTCCACAGAAAGGAGAGATTCACACTACGTGCGGCGTTGCTTTGGACAATAAACAATTTCTCGGCATATGCCATGTTGTCGGGATGGAGTACAAAAGGTCATTGTACTTGCCCATGTTGTTAAGAGAACACCGTCTGTGAAACACCAGTAAATCGGATTTTCTGTTACACTGGACATCATCGTTGGCTAAATGTTGATCATCCTTATCGATGCAATGAAATCAAGTTCAATGGTGAGCAGGAGAATCGACCCCCTCCTTCTGAGCCAAATAGGATAAAGGAGTTTGTGGACGTAGAGCACATCAATGTTGTTTTTGGTAAGAAACATAAGCATACTATTCCGAATGTGATATCAAATAACTGGAGAAAGAGATCTATATTTTATGATTTGCCGTATTGGCATTTTCTTAATTTTCATTATAACTTGGACGTCATGCACATCGAGAAGAATATCTGTGAGCTCTTGCTGGATACCCTGTTGAATGACAAATTCAAGAACAGAGACACATTAGCGATATGACAATGGTTTGCTACAAATAATTTGCGGTCAGAACTGCATCTAACTCCGAAAGAGAATGGTAAATAGGCTATTCCACCAGTAAAGCACACGATGTCCGATAATGAGAAGCCGAGTTTCCTTAAATTACTTAAACAGGTAAGGGTACCGGATGTATATTCTGCGAATATTAGTAAATGCGTAAACTTGAAAAAGAAAACTCTCCTCGCCCTGAAAAGCCACGACTGTCATGTGATCATGCAACAATTGCTTTCCATTGCTGTTAGGGCATTACCAGATAATGACATTGTATCAGTTGTGACTGATTTATGTCATTTCTCAAAGAGTTGTGCTCTAAAGATTACTCGGTAAACTATTTTAGAACCCTGGAGAATAAAATACCTCGCATACTTTGTAGAATGGAGATGTTGTTTCCGCCTTCTATTTTCACCGTAATGTTGCATCTCACGGTTCACCTTACTCAATAGGCACGTTTAGGTGGTCCCGTGAATTATCGATGGATGTATCCGTTCGAGAGATAAAACTTATATAACAATTCTTTACTGTTCATAATAAATCGAATATTTATAATAAAACGAATTAATTTTTTTTACATCCGTCAGGTTCATATACAAAATAAAACGGTACATCCGTAACAGGAGTCGGCCTGAAGGGTCGACTGCTGAAGGGTTTCTCGCGGAGAAATGTATGACGTTCTGTTCTATATATTTAGAGAGTGTTGAAACTGCATTTAATAGACCGAGACGTAATGAGGACATGGTTAACAATAGACTATAATATCCGTCTTTCGGGCCGAAGGAAAGGAACTGGGTAAAGTGAAGTTGGGTCACACTGCATCTGAGCAGCTCAGCATGATTCACCGTTACGTTTTATTTAACTGTTCAAATGTGAACAGTTTTATTGGGTAAGTATTTATTACTTTTTTCTTAACATAATTATAGAATATTTTCAAGTCAAAATTAAATGTTTATTTGCGATATATACAGCGTTTGAAATGCTCAATACCGTCCACCTACTAAATGAACTCGGCAATAGGATATCGTAACGGAGCGACATAAACACTATCCCGCTTAGTTGAAAGCACGTGTACATTGTAAACTATAAAAACTAAATTACAACTCATGTTGACACACACACAACTAAATCCGTTGTTACCCTAATAGGTTGAAAAAAATCCCAATGATAGTCATGTTTCAGAAGATATAAAAGTGCTAGCGTATGGTCCAGATGAACAACCTGAGTACCTTTCCGATTACGTTGTTAACGGGTTTAGATTTCACACCAGAAAAAGAGATCAAAATAAAAAGTTTCAGAATTGCGGTGTCTTTGTCACATCCACCGTTACTGGATATTCATCTTCTAGAGATTCAAATCCAACCACGGAAATATTAGACTATTACGGGGTGCTTAAAAAAATAATTCGGGTGCGTTATCATGAACAGACGGTTGTTATGTTCAAGTATCTGTGGTACGATATCCATCATGAACACACTGGGTTCAAAATTGAAAATGGCATATTTTTACTCAATTCATCAAGACTCGCTTTTGGTGAAGAGCCTTATATTCTCGCCAGCCAAGCCCGTCAATGCTTTTATGTAGCAGACCCTAGGGATGCCCAGTGAGATATTGCTGTTGTGACGAATCCACGAGACTATTACAACATGGGTGAAAGTGATATAAGCGAGATTAGTTTTTCTACAATCCCGGTTATACAAGATGATGTTATTCCTATCGAATTCAACAACGGTTTATCAAGAACAGATATAGAGCCAGAAATAGTCTCTGATGGGCCTCGGCGGTTGTACAACCAGAAGTCTAATTAAGATTTTAAATATCTTGATATTAATTCGCTCTTGTATGATACTCATAACTTAAATAATGTGAAATTTACAATTTATTGTATATTTCTTTTCTCATATTATTTTATACATTTTATCTTTTTCCGTATATTATTTTCGCCTATTATCTCCTACAGTTTCGAATTATAGTGTACATGGATTTTCAAGTTAATTTATATTATTTTCGCATTTTATTTTTTCCCCTGCATATTATTTCCACCGTTTATTTCTCATGTATGATATTCTTTTCAGCAATAATTTTTACTATTATTTTTTTATCTAACATATTAAACTATATTCCGTGAAGTTATTTTAGATATGTCAGGTTCAGATAGGAGGACCGATCAGTCTACTGGGGAAGAGGGGCGGTCCTCTCAGAAAAAGAAACGGACCGGGAGAAGACCCATACGGGCCAGCGATATATGAAGGAGAATGCCACATGCTCTTGGCAAGCCGATTGTATACCTTGCGTTCACAGGGGACGTTGTGACATGAGCCAGTAAAGAAGTGAAGAAAATGATGTCTTCGATAGTGAACTGTGAGGATCGCATGCCTCATTTGTTGAAGGACGAAGATGACGAGTGGAAGGTCCTACATTGGGACAGTAAAACATTAGGGGTAAAGAAACAAGTCGCTATATGGGAGATGATGGTTATATTTATTTATACAATTCAATACTGCACCTTTTTTTGATATGCACACATGCACACACACATACACGTATATCACAAACACATACACACATATATACATACATATTTACTAAATTACAATAAAATACTCATACAATGATGAATTATCTCGTTTCGCAGGCTCGGTTCGAGTTCCGGTGAGTTGGCGTAGAGGGCCCCCAGGGGGTTTGCGATGAACGCTCAGTTTATGATAAGATGTGTAGTCATATGGCGAAAACTTGGAGAGGCCATAAGAACAAAATCTTTAAAAAGCTTGAAAACCGTACTTCAGCAGATGAGATGTATTCAATTAAACCAGATCCAGATTGGTCCGACGAATACTGGCATGTCTTGATCGATTATTTCTTGTCCGGAGAGTTTAGGGTATGTCTTTGACGATACCTTTTTACTATTTTATAGCAACTCAGCAAACAATATTTGATATAACCGCAGGAGAAGAGCGAGCGAGGAAAATCATCTCGCGCTCAGCTGCACGATGTTTATAGGGGTGGGAGCAAGAGTTCCCAGCAGATTGCCATCGAACACGTAAGTATCGTATTTGATATTAATAAGTTAAAATTATCTTAGAAATTTATGTATGAACTTTCTAAATGTTATATGCAGGAAGAAAGTCATGGTAGAGAGTCCTTTGATCGTATCGAAATCTACCGGGCTAAATTTGTACAGGACGACGGTGCACCTGCATCGATTGAGGCACATGGATATATGTAAGACTCAACATATGCCGAGCTTCTTAATTATTTCAGAATAATTATTGTGTATCTTTTAGAATGACAGTAATACATTTTTTCTACAAACAGGCGGCGATGGCAGCTGAGAGAGATTGGTTGATCCAGGCGATGGAGGCGGAGCAGGGACAGTCGTTGATGACGCATAGAGAACGTTCATCGTAGATAGGGATTTCACGGCGTTAGGCCGGATTGTCACGGAAAAGTACAGTGTGTGTTCTCTAAGATCATTCCGCGTCAGTATAACACTCCTTTCCAGCTGACCGGGCATCCACCTCCTAGGTTTCAGCCGGCAGACGAATCGCCTTCGAAGATGCCGATATAGACCAGGACCTCTAGGACCGGACCCCTGTGTTTCATGAATCGCCTCAGGAGTGGACGCCGAAATCTGGAGGTTCCTCATGCCGATCAATTGTCGCTCCCGCTCCTGCTGCTGCTCCCGCTGCCGATCTGTTTGCTGGCTGGACTCTCGAGCAGATGCTTAATCTTATCGACGCGTATGTCCAGACTGGGAGGCCCGTACCTCCAGTAAGTTTGATAACCCTTACATATACACACACATACGCACATATCATAAACACACACAATCATACATACACACATATACACGCACAAGCATATACACACATGCATGTTGGGGTCAAAAATAACACCCCGGTTGACCAAGTCAAAATCAAAGTCAACCCCAAGCCAATTGGGCCCAAGTCCAGGCCAAGTGAGCCCATGCCCAAATCAAGCCCGAACATGAAGCGGCCAGCCTCCTCCATGCTAAGAAGAAAATTATGTATTAAATAAGTTTGATATAATTTTCATGCATGAATGTAAAATAAATGGGCATACATCCAAATTTTTGTAAAGCCCATAGCTCATGTGCAAAAGAAATGAGCACATGAGGCAAGAAATGGGCAAAAATACCATTTTGTAAAGTCCAAGGGGCTATATGTAAATTTGTACGCCTATATAAGGCAACACGATGATGAAATGAAGATAATAATTCATTCCCTCAAAAAGTTAGTGTTTCTGTGCCTCCTTCCCCTTCCTCAAGGTTCTAAACATTTTTCCCCTTTTCTGAATTAAATCAAGAGTATAACTCTTCCTTTCCCAAAAATAAATAGTTTTTCACCATAAAACCCTTGAAGGGGAACTCAGATCTCCTATCAAATCTCTAAAAGGGGAGATTTTTAAGTCTCATCCTCTTTTCTCCAAGATCCAGCCAACAGAGAGGAAAAAGAAGGAGACCCATCTCCAAAAATCTCACTTTGGCGAAGATCCGAGGTTTAGGAGAGGATCGAGGGCTTAAGGGAGAAGAAATGGGTCCCCTTTGATCATCTTCAAAGATTTCTGGAAGTTCAACTCCATTTTTCAAAATCTTTGGAAGTTGAACTTCATAAATAAAATTCTTTTAGGAGTTTAACTCCATTTAAAATCTTTTGGAGTTTAACTCCATAAATCAAACTTTTTTGGGAGTTTAACTCCCCGCATGATCCTTTCAAGAGTTTAACTCTTAATCCCGGGGCTAAACCCCTTTTTCTGCAGGAGTTTAACTCCTAATCACGTACCGGGCGTGTGAGGTGCTGGCACCCACGCGCCTCTCACGTGGCCCGCGGGCGCCCGACGCTCACGCGCCCAGTGCTCACGCGCCACGCACGTGGCCCGCTGGCGCCTAGCGCCCATGCGCCACTCACGCATTCTTAGGACGCTTCTCACCCCCTTTTTTTTATACACTCTACACTCAAAACACGTCCTCCGTTAGAAAAAAATTTCTAACGAGGCGCTGCCCCGCATCCCGCAAGAGGGCTGCTAGCCTCCTTGACCCCCAGCCCGCTATTCAGATAGCGGGACCCCAGTAAACTCTGCGAGACCCCCGATATATCCAAAACCCCTCAAGACACACATACACATACTGCACATTGAGTTCGCATGACCAGTTTGACTCGTCAATCGGAGGATCCTTCGTTCCAAAGGCGAGGGGTAATTAACGGTAGCTTAGTCCGCGGCTGTCGGAGATTCGGATCCCTACAATTAATAAACCCCCGCCTACCCTACGAAGGGGGAATCTGTACATGCCTGACAAATACGCGCATTCCCATCTTAATGAGGTGACGAAAAACACCCTACAATCATACATACATACAGACACAAACACACATGCATACATACGCACATATCATATACACACATGCATACATATCGCATGTCACATACACACAATCATACACACATATCACAGACACACATGCATACATACATGCACAATCATACACACATACATACACACAGACACAAACACACATGCATACATACACACATATCACAAACACACATGCATACATATCACATGTCACATACACAACCATACACACACACACATGCATACATACATACGCACATATCATTACACACACATGTATACATACACGCGCACGTACACACACATTCATACATACACACAGACACAAACAGGCGCGCGCGTGCACACACAATCATACACACAAACAAACAAACACGCGCGCGCATACAGGTATACATACACACACACACAAACAAGCTCGCGTGCACACACATTTGATTAATATAAAATATCTATACTGATTCATGTATTTTAAAATTTTAATCGCAGGGGCTGTACCTAGGAAATCCATGAGCGGCTCCTTCATGATCGACTCTCCCCCCCCCCCCCCCCCCCCCGCGTTCGTCCTCCGTTGATTTTTCATTTCCCACTTTTGTAAATTTATGATTTTAAGATTGTAAAGGAACGCGTGGTATGTATTGTAATCGTATTTGGATGATCGATATTTGAATGGAATTTGTATTAGAATCGTTATTTGAATGAAATGGAATCGATATTAAATTGAAATAGATTGGATTGGAGATTTTCTTGGCTCTTTTAAATTTTTTTACTGTAAATAAGTCTATTTCGATGGAACTGGTCCGTCGAAATAGATTTATTTCGACGGCAATTTCTCGTCGAAATAGAGAAAAGGATTTTTAAATGACTCCTGAAACAATTTTTTAACTTAAAAAACTTATATATTTCGACAAAAATTACCCGTCGAGAAAAAACTATTTCGACGAGAACTAGTCGTCGAAATAGGTTTGATTATTGCGATGAACGTTAGCCGTGAAAATAACCTATTGCGACACAACCTATTGTGTCGGCGTTCTTTCGTGGCTAGGTGTCACCCGACGAAATAGACGTATTTTAACAGTAGATTGCCGTCGAAATAGGTGTCTATTTACTGTAGTGCTAAAATATCAAGGCTTATTTACTGAAAACTTCCAATAGATTTTAGCCATTTTAACAAAACTTTCATTATCTTTGAAACTATCAAGAAACTACCATGACTTGACGGTCAACGTTGGTCAACATTACTGTTCATACCAAATGACAATTTTACTCTTTTCATAATATAATTAATTATAAATTACATTTTAAATAATTTAATAATCATTAAATATTTATTGAATAATGAAAAAGGAAATTATTCATTCCTTAAGCCGGAGGGGGGAGCACCGGAGGAGGAGGGGGGCCAAATGTTGATGAGGAGATGATGATGATGGTGTAGGGTGTTTTTCGTCACCCCATTGAGATGGAAATACGCGCGCGCTTGTCAGGCGTACTACAGATTTCCCCTGTCTAGGGTAGGCTGAGGTTTATTGATTGTGGGGATGGTTTATTGATTGTGGGGATCCGAATCTCCGGCAGCCGCGGACTAAGCCGCCGTTAATTACCCCTAGCTTTTGGAGCGAGAGAACCTCCGATTGATGGGTCAAACAGGTCATGCGAACTCAATGTGCAGTGTTATGTTTTGGAGGGGATTGGATATATCGGGGGCCCCGCAGAGTTTTTACGGGGGGCTCGCTACTCGGATAGCGAGCTGGGGGTCAAGGGGGTTAGCAGCCCCCTTATGGGGTGTTGGGCAGCGCCCGTTAGAAATTTTTCTAACAGGGACAGTGTCGTGGAGTGTGTATGTATGTGTGTGTGCATATACATATATACATATATATAAAAAGGGGAAAAAGCATCCAAAGGATGCGTGGGGGCCAGCACCTCACGTGCGTGGCACGCAGGCGCTGGGTGCCGGCGCCTCACTTGCTTGGCACATGGGCGCGAACGCGCTGAGCGCCCCATGTGCTTGGTACGCGGGCGCTGGGAATCCCACGTGCTTGGCACGCGGGCGTTGGACGCAGGAAAAGGGACTTGGTCCCTGCACTGGGAACCGTGCTCCCGATTTGACTTATGGAGTTGAACTCCTGACAGAGAGTAGGCTTAGTCCCTGCACTGGGAGTTGTACTCCCAAAAAGAAATATTTATTATTTTGTGTGTGTGTGTGTGTGTGTGTGTGTGTGTTTGAGGAGTTAAACTCATAAGAAGTTTTTGGAGCTGATGAAAGGGGCTTCTCCTTTGAGCCCTGGATCTTCTCCAAAATGGAATATTTGGGGATGGGTCTCCTTCTTCTTTCCTTCTGTTGGCCGGATCTTGGATGAAAGGAGGGTGAGATTTAAAATCTTCCATTTTTGAGATCTAATGGAAGATCTGAGCTCCCATTTGTGGGTTTTGTGGTGAAAAACTATTTATTTTTGGAAAAGGAAGAGTGAAACTCTTTATTTAATTCAAAAAAAAGGAGAAGGTTTAGAACCTTGAGGAAGGAGAAGGAGGCACAAAAACTCTAGAGTTTGAGAGAATTAAAAGTTCTTTTTATTTCTTCATCATGTTGCCTTATATAGGCTTACAAATTTACATATACCTCCTTGGGCTTTACAAAATGGCATTTTGCCCATCTCATGCCTCATGTGCTCATTTCTTTTGCACATGAGCCATGGGCTTTACAAAAATTTAGCTTTATGTCCATTCATGCATAAAAAATTACATTAAAATTATTTATTGCATGATTTTTATGTTGGCATGGGGAGGCTGGCCGCGGGCTCGACTTGGGCATATGCCCACTTAGCCTGGGTTTGGGCCCACCTGACTTAGGGTTGACTTTGACTTGGTCAACCGGGGTATAATTTTTGACCCCAACAAAGTGCCCCTATCAATAAATGCACACCGTGATATGAGTTGGGTGCATGAAATTGATGGATCTCGGAGTTGGACTTCAAGGTGGGACATCATTCCAAGGGCGGAGTATCATTCCGGGAGCATAATTCCGGGAGCATAATTCCGGGGATCGGAGCATAATTCCGGGGATCATAGCATAATTCCAAAGAGCGAAGCATAATTCCGGGGATCAGAGCATAATTCCGACGGGCGGCAGACATTCTGACCGAAGAATAATTTCGATGCAGAGGTTGATTCCTTGGCGAAGCATAATTCCGACAGGGAAGGCAGGTACTCCGAGACGAAGCATGATTTCGACACGGGGTACATTCTGAGATGAAGCATGATTCTGTCACAGAGCTTGTTGGTTGATGTGATTCCGAGACGGAGCTTAATTCCGATTCGCGGAGGTCACGGTTGACTTGATTCCAAGGCGGAGCATAATTCCGACAGGGAGATCGCTTGTTGACTTGATTCCGAGTCGAAGCATAATTCCGACAGGGAGGTCGTTGGTTGACTTTTCCCCGGCACGGAGTGTCTGTGGTCGACGTTTTCCCGGCACAGAGTGTCATTGGTTTTGATGTAGAGGCTGATTCCCAGGCGAAGCATAATTCCGACAGGGAAGGTAAATACTCCGAGGCGAAGCATGATTTTGACACGGAGAACACTCTGAGACGAAGCATGATTTTGACACGGAGCTTGTTGGTCGACTTGATTCCGAGGCGGAGCTTAATTCCGACGGGGAATGCGGATACACCGAGGCGAAGCATGATTCTGACACGGGGTACACTCTGAGACGCAGCATGATTCCGACGTAGAGCTTGACATTCTGACCAAAGTATAGTTTCGATGCAGAGGTTGATTCCCAGGCAAAGCATAATTCCGACAGAGAAAGCAGATACTCCGAGACGAAGTATGATTTCGGCATGGGGTAAACTCTGAGACGAAGTATGATTCCGTCCCAGGGATTGTTGGTTTGATTTGATTTGGGTTGACATCAGCATCGCTATACTGGAATATGGTACCAGAAGCGAATCATCATTTACCATGAGAGGATTTAGGGATTTTGGTTTTGGTTTGGCATCAGCATAGCTACACTGGAATATGGTACCAGGAGCGAATCATCATTTGCCTTTGCTTATTGGGAAGCGATGGCTTAGGGGACATGTTTAGATCCCTATCACCTAAGACTTTTCAATTTTATAGGCCGTAAGGGTCCCATAAAAGCATTTTCTCCCTACGAGTCGTAAGGATCCCGTAAGTGTATTTTCTCCTTAGGAGTCGTGAGGACCCCCAAGTGTGTTTTTCCTTTATGAGTCATAAGGATCCCACGAAGACGTTTTCTTACGAGTCGTAAAGATCTCGCAAGTTTTGTTCTCCTCATGCATCGTAAGGACACATGAGTGGATTTCTCTCGTTCCAAGTTTAATGACTTAGGGGTCATCTGTTTCCAGTTTAACGACTCAGAGGTTATCTGTTCCCAGTTTAAAGACTTAGGGGTCTATTGTGCCCAGTTTAACGACTTAGAGGTCATCTGTTCCCAGTTTAACAACTTAGAAGTCATCTGTTCCCAGTTTAACGCCTTAGAGGTCTATTGGATCGGAAGCTTGGAATTTTGGGGTAGGGGTCGGCATCAGCGTTGCTAACACTGGAGCACAGGTGCCAGGAGCAATTCATCATTTGCCTTTGTCTGTTGGGGAGCGATGGCTTAGGATACAGGTTTAGGTCCCTATCACCTAAGACTTTTCCAATTTTATGAACCGTAAGGGTCTCATAAAAGCATTTTCTTTCTACGAGTCGAAAGGATCCCGGAGGTGTATTTTCTCATTAGGAGTCGTGTGGACTCCTAAGTGTGTTTCTCCTTCGTGAGTCCTAAGGATCCCACGAAGGTTTATTCTCTTCATGCATCGTGAGGATAAATGAGTGGGTCTTCCCAATGGAGCATAATTTCAAGGGCGGAGACCGGCCGCTGGACTGGTGATTGCGGTGGGGTATGGGTATGATGAGAATTATTTGAGTCCGTGGATTGTAAACGATAGTCAATTTGGGGACTAACCGTAGGGCCGGGAGAATTTTGGGAAATTGAATTTTGGTTGGCCTCTGCATCGCTGCACTGGAATATGGTATCAGGAGAGACTCATCATTCGCCGTTTGAGAATTTGGATTTTGGTTGGCGTCTGCATCGCTGCACTGGAATATGGTACCAGGAGCGACTCATCATTCGTCGTTGGGACATTCAGAGTTCGGTTGGCGTCTGCATCGCTGCACTGGAATATGGTACCAGGAGCGACTCATCATTCGCCGTTTTTTATACTACCACGATTGCTCTATCATTTCATCTTTTCTTATCGCGAAAGTCGCGATTGCCTTATCATTTTGGCTATTTATTCGCGGTTGTCCTATCATTTCGGCTTTATTTTCATCTTTATTTTTACTCGCTGATTTTTATTGCGAGTTGCCCCATCATTTCGGCTTTATTTTCATCTTTATTTTTATTCGCTGATTTTTATTGTGAGTTGCCACATCATTTCGGCTTTTTATTTTATATTATTTTTTTTAATCTTTTTTTGTTTTATTTACACATTTTTACATCCCCAGTTTAACGACTTAGAGGTCGACTGTTCCCAATTTAACGACATGGTGGTCATCGGTTCCCAGTTTAACGACGTGGTGGTCATCGGTTCCCAGTTTAATGACGTGATGGTCGGTTCTTTAGAGAAAGGCAGATGTTTGAGAGAATCAGGTTCCCGAAGGACTTCAGTCTCCATTTGTATGAAATTGGCGGTCACAGCTTGACTGTTTGTTAACATGCCTTTAGACAGTTCTATCTCTCCTGCCTTGTATTGCTTTTCGACCCAATCTTTGAAGACGAAGCAGTCCTCAATGACATGACCCATCACTCTGTGATAGGGGCAGTATTTGGGATCATCGGTCATATTCGCTTCTTGCGATCTTTTTGATTCTGGCAATTGTAGACTGTTTCTTAGGGCATCTTTGAATATTTTACGGACTTTGTCCCTTCTGAAGGAATAGACCTTATCCAGCTTCTCTTTCAGTAGAGATTCTTCTCCCCCTCCGAACACTGGCTTCCGAGGCTGGTTGGCATTAGGCTCGCTCATCCCTTGCTATTTCGGTTAGCCGAAGTGTTAAAAGATTCGGCATCGTCAGAATCTCCGCCTTTGCGATTTTCCTCCTTTCGGTTTCTCCAGGACCTATTGTTATTTTGGGAGTCAGAGGAGGACTCCTGCTTTGAGCGTTCCAACATCTGAAATTTCATAGTCATCTCTTGGAATGTTTTGAGACCCGCGGTGCATAGAAACGGGGCCATCCAATTATTGAGATTTCCGACGAGGAGACTGACAGATTGGTCCTGTTCTATCGGCGGTTCACATTTGATGGAGAGATTGCGCCATCGGATTATAAAATCCGTGCTGCTTTCGTTGTTCTTTGGCTTGGACCTTACGAGATCGGCAATGGTGATCTTATCGCTGAAGCTCATGAACCTCTGCTGAAACAAAGATTCCATTTGGACGAAAGTTATGACGGAGCCATCCGGTATGCTCACGTACCAGTCGAAAGCAATATCGGTCAAGCTATTAACGAATTGGCGGAGGAGAATCACATCATTTCCCCCAGTATTCCCGCATGAGGCTTTAAAGTGGGCGATGTGCTGATTCGCATTTCCCGTCCCATCAAATCTTCCAAATTTGGGGATGACATAGCCGCTAGGAAATTCTACCAGATTATACTGAGCATGATATGGTCTCCCGCTACTGCTAATATCTTTTTGCGCTTCGGCTTCGGCTACCAAGGTTTTGACTTTGTTGGCAACCAAATCCATGATTTGATCTTGAGTTAGCGGGCTGCTGTCATCGGTAGCCAAGACATTTCCCGAGATATGATGCGACTGGCTTTCGGGCGGTCCGCCCACCTTTGAATTTGGGGGAATAGGCATCAGCTGCCTCGGGACACCGTTTCTCGGTTCATGAGCAAAGCTCTGTGCTTGATTGGGCGGCTGAAAGGAAAGTTGGGCCGTAAGCTGTAAGACGACGTTTGTCAAGTCGTCAATTTTTGAGTAGAGCTTGGCCATCTCCTTGTCTTTTTTTCTGAGCTGCTTTCGGAGCTCCTGGAGAAATTGCTGCTCTGCGGTCTTAGGATGGAAAGTTGGCTCATCTTCGCTTTTCGAGTCCGACTCCTCATGAACTGAGGGTTCTCTCTGCTTATCAGCCTCACTGGAAGGGTCTTTATTAACTTCCAGAGGAGGCTTGCCTTGGAATGTAGCAGCCATATTTACACCAGATTGATTTGAGATGTAGTAGCCCCATCCTTGCTCTTGCTACACGTTCCCACCATGTAGACGGTGTGGACCATATATCCATCCGTCTCTTTATCTTTGGCGGGGTGACCTTGTTCATGGAACCTCATGAAGTTCAGCATAGCATGAGCCCTAGCCCTTTTGTTGGCTTTGTATCTAAGCCTTTTCTGTCTTAGCTTCTCGATTTTGAGGGCTTGGCGGGCATCCGTTTTCTGGGAATCCACCGTGAGTCGATTGATGGGGAGCTTAGAGAAGATACACGATTGAGCAGTTGTCAAGGGCACCGCTGGAGCTTTCTCGAGACACCTTATTGCTTTGTTAGTATTGATGGCCTTGCCTCCAACTGGAGTAAAGGAAAGTCGGTCAAACACCGACTTGCGTTTGGGTAGTGGTGCCTTCAAGATCACCACATTTAGCCTCCTTCCTTTCGAGGCCGGTCTGTCTGTTGCTGGAGCTTGAGGAGCTGGGATGACGCTAACTGGCATGAACATAATAAAGCCGAATGGTAGCAGCGGATCCTCCCATTATCACCCGAGACTGGCCGGGAGGACCGTCCTGGCGTCCATCTTCATCGTGTAAGAGATGGGAGCTGCGTTGAAGGCTGAGCTTGCCTTTAAAGACATTTTGTTGCGGCTTGATCGCTTGAAATCCCCTGCATGAAAGAGCATTATTTTAGTATAAATATCGATATGTATATTGATTGAGTTCGCATGAACGCTTAACCCGAAATATGGGAGAAGAGATCGGTCCCATCGGGCGTGCCAGAATCTGTAGGGTGTTTTTCGTCACCCCCATTGAGATGGGAATACGCACGCGCTTGTCAGGCGTACTAAAGATTCCCCCTGTCTAGGGTAGGCTGAGGTTTATTGATTGTGTGGATCCGAATCTCCGTCAGCCGCGGACTAAGCTGCCGTTAATTACCCCTTGCCTTTGGAGCGAGAGAACCTCCGATTGATGGGTCAAACAGGTCATGTAAACTCAATATGCAGTGTTGTGTTTTGGAGGGGATTGGATATATCGGGGGCCCCGCAGAGTTTTTACAGGGGTCCTGCTACCCGGATAGCGGGCTGGGGGTCAAGGAGGCTAGCATCCCCCTTGCGGGGTGCGGGACAACGCCCCGTTAGAAATTTTTTCTAACATGGACAGTGTCTTGGAGTGTGTGTGTATATATATACATATATATAAAAAGGGGAAAAAGCGTCCAAAGGACGCGTGGGGGCTAGCGCCTCACGTGCGTGGCACGCAGGCGCTGGGCGCTGGCGCCTTACGTGCTTGGCACGTAGGCTCTAGGCGCTGGGCACTGGCGCCTCACGTGCTTGGCACGTGGTAGCAAGCACGTGAGGCGCCAGCGCGCTAGGCGCTGGCACCCCACTTGCTTGGCACACGAGCGCTGGGTGTCGGCGCCCCACATGCGTGGCATGCGAGCGCTGGCCACGCGGGCGCTGGGCGCCGGCGCCCCATGTGCGTGGCACGCGGGCACTAGGCGTCAGCAGGGAAAAGGACTCGGTCCCTGCACTGGAAGCTATGCTCTCGATTTGACTTATGGAGTTGAACTCCTGATAGAGAGTGGGCTTAGTCCCTGTACTGGGAGTTGTACTCCCAAAAAGAAAGATTTATTATTTTGTGTGTGTGTGTGTGTGTGTGTGTGTGTATTTGAGGAGTTAAACTCCTAAGATGTTTTTGGAGCTGATGAAAGAGGCTTCTCCCTTGAGCCATGGATCTTCTCCAAAGTGGGATTTTTGGGGATGAGTCTTCTTCTTCTTCCCCTCTGTTGGCCGGATCTTGGATGAAAGGGGGTGAGATTTAAAAATCTCCCCTTTTTTAGATCTGATGGAAGATCTGAGCTCACCTTTGTGGGTTTTGTGGTGAAAAACTATTTATTTTTGGAAAAGAAAGAGTGAAACTCTTGATTTAATTTAAAAAAATGAGAAGGTTTAGAATCTTGAGGAAGGAGAAGGAGGCACAAAAACCTTAGAGTTTGAGAAAATGAAAAGTTCTTTTTATTTATTCATCATGTTGCCTTATATAGGCTTAAAAATTTACTTATAACCCCTTGGGCTTTACAAAATGGCATTTTGCCCATCCCATGTCTCATGTGCTCATTTTTTTTGCACATGAGCCATGGGCTTTACAAAAATTTATCTTTATGCTCATTCATGCATAAAAAATTACATTAAAATTATTTATTACATAATTTTTATGTTGGCATGGGGAGGCTGGCCGCGGGCTTGACTTGGGCATGGGCCCACTTAGCCTGAGCTTAGGCCTATCTGGCTTGGGGTTGACTTTGACTTGGTCAACCGGGATGTAATTTTTGACCCCAACAGATGGGAGTCAGTGGTGATGGTCGTTGTAGTTGCGACGGCGGTGGAAAGAGGAGGATGATGATGATGGAGAGGAGATGAAGATGACGCTGATGATAGTCAGTGGTGGTGGTGGTTGCGGTAATGGAGGGAGTAGGATGGCGAGGTAGGTGGAGGATTTGGGGTCTTGAAATTGCGATGGCGGAAGGAGGATAGTGGTGGAGACGGGAAAAGGATTTGGGAGTATTGAAAAGGAAGAAGAAGAACAAGAGGAAGATGGTGGTAGTGGTATGATGATTGCGGCGGCGGCGGCGGGAGAAGGGTGACAGAGGTGGTTGGGGGATTTTGGGGGTTTGAAGAAGAAGAATAAGAGGATGATGGTGGCGGCGATGGCGATGATGATGTAGAAGGAGGAGGAGGGGAGAGGTCGTTGACGCCGGCAATGATGGCCAGGGAAGAATAAGACCAAGGGTGGGTTTTATTTATTTGTTTATTTATTTTATTTTTTTGAAATTAGGCTAGGGCTAAAGAGGGATATTTTGGGGATTTTATAATTTTTATGCTGACATGGCAACTTAGTTGACGAGGCGCTAACAGTGCTGACATGACATCTTTAAGTTTGATAGTTTCTTAATAATTTTAAAGGCAATGAAAGTTTTATTAAAATGGCCCAAAGCTCACTAGTACAAAGAAGGTTTGCCCTTACGGTTCATAAAAACCGTAAGGCCAATTTTATGTTGCCCCTACGGTTACCACCATAGAGGCAAACAGTGTCCCTACGGCGGTAACCGTAGGGGCATTTATGCAAAAAAAAATTAACTTTCGTAGTTGCCCCTATGGTGTCGGCAGAAAAACCCCTACTGTGGACACCGTAAAAGCAAAGTCGGTGTTTATTTTATAAAAAAATAAAACAGAAATTCCCCAACACTATCCCTAACGCTTCCTACCCCCCCCTCTTTGTTTTCGTCCTCCTCCTCCTTATTGCTCAGGCCTCCTCTTCCTCCTCGATCCACCGTGGCCTCCTCTTCCAAGCTAGAGCCTCCGCTTCCTCCTCCTCATCGCTCAGGCCTCTTCCTCTTTGATTCTCCATGGCTTCATCCTCCAAGCTCGATCCTACGCCTCCTCCTCTAAGTTCAGGCCTCCGCCTCCTCCAAAGCTCTCATCCCTAGTAGCTACAAGGAAGGCGAAGGCTGTTGGGCTTCCCTTGCACCTAGTCTAGGGTTTGGTAGTATCACTCATGCCACTTTAAAATTTAGAGAGGTGCAAAGCAAGCAAACCATGAATCTTTACTAGAAAATCTAGGGTAACAAGTTTGTATCACATACTAAGAAGTAAAGAGAGTAGGATTATAACCTTTGTAGTCCGTTCCTTCGCTTCATAAGCTTCGTGTTGAGATCCCTTCACTGCAATCATCAAGAAGTTCGACTCTCGGGAGGCTCCATGAGGTGAATGATGCATATTGCTTGAAGTCTTCTTGATCTAAGATGATCTACCTTTAAGAATCTCTAACCCAAGCTTACATTTCACTAATGAAGTAATTAGAGAAGTGAACACCCTAATCTAAGTGGCTAGAATAGATGAGGTGATGAAGTAGGAATTTTTCTCTATTTTGTTTTCAATTTCTCACTATTAGTCATCACATATTAAAAACCTAGTGAAGCTTTTCTATCAAGAACAATAAGAAGAAAAAGAAGCAAAATCTTTTGTGATGAATAATGAATTATTGTTGTGGTTACAATTGCAACCATAAGTTAAGAATGAGAGTCTTGACTCTTATAGAGAATAAACCATAGGTTAAGGGTTTGGGTTGGGTTAAAGAATATCTACACAAAATATCAAAGCTAGATGACAAAAGTCAAAGCTTCATGAAGCTTCATGAAAGCTTCATCCAAAGTTTAACCCTAATCCAAACCTTAACCAGGTTTAAACCCAAAACCATGTTGCATTTGTAACCCTAACATGTTACAATATTATATATCACATAAACAATATATTTTGTAACAAAAGAAAATAATACAATTAACATATATCGCATATACATCAATGTATTATCCAGTGAGAAAATGAATCAATAAAGCGAGCTTATATTAGTTGACGTAATGTAATATATCGCATATATAATTATACATTAAATTATCGAATCAACTCTTGATCCGACAATCCGGCTATATTGCATATAACCAACTAATATAACATGTACCATTTTATCGAATCAACACTTGATCCGATGACCCGGCTATATCACATATACCCGGCCGATATCTCATATAGCGAGAATAGAATATGGTATCTCATATCGTATTATTCTCGGTCCCGCACATATCACATATGTGCTCCTACTCCGTTTTGCCTGAGCCAGAAAACCTCTGTGTAGGACTCTAAAGAATCGTCAATACGCCGGCAGTAGGTGATGATCATATCAAACACCCACAAGCTGCAAGCGATCAGCTAAACATAACAGCCACCCAGGTATTGAGCGATCAGAAGATCAACAAGCAAGCCTGTACATTCTCCTGTGAATCCAATCAGTAACACTACCGTACAGTCCGGTCTCTTCGTCTGATATGTCGCATATCAAGTTTAGGGGTGGTAAACGTCAGACCCCAGTAACCGATAAGTCGTGTCGATGTGAGGCTCATAACAGGTTGAGAAACTACTGATAACTCTTACCAGCAGCACTCCATATCAGCCCTGGCCAGGGACTTCCAGTTATAGCCAATCGAACACAGCACAACATCAACTCCCTATACCGGGAGAGACGAAACCCCTCCTATCGCTCATTGCCTCCATATGATTCGGGACTGTACCCAAAAGCCACCGTTTTGCACGCCCTCTTGGACGTGGTAAGATGGAAATCAAAGCACATTGGGAATCACACAAGACTCTATGACGATCTCGGGTCTACAGACTAACCTGTACTAGTGTCACCGGAGAACCGCTATCTGACGATAGGTATAATACCATCTAAGAGTTCTCGGTGAGTTCGTTCAGTGTACCCAGTCTCCACTGAGCACCCGTACACCATCTTTGATGTCAAACACCAATGGATATGGGATCATCCATCGCCCATCATATGGGTCAAGGTGCGTATGCGCTAGTCTACTCTGGAGTGTCGATGCCCTGTCTCGATACTCTCTCGACTAGGAACAGTTATAGGATGTACTCTTTGACTACCCTGGCCCCACTAGTATGATCTACATCATAGTCCTAGTAGTCAAGTACATATCCTAAGGGCTTTATCAACATGTGAGAGAAAGACAGTAAACCAATACAAGTCAACATGTTAAGATAAAGTGAAACCAAATAGCATACTATAATGTCGAGCAAGAAATTCCTCACTATATATATCCAAGCATCCACTATAATATACATCGTATGTACAACAATGGCCTCTAGAGCATATATACAACTAACAATCTCCCACTTGCACTAAGGCCAGCTGTTATAGTATCTCATACCCAACATCCCGAAGAGTTTCTAAAATTGTATATGGGGAATGGTCTTCGTGAGTGGATCCGCAGTGTTGTCCTTCGTGTAAACTCTCCTGACCTCGATCTCGCGGCGATCAACTATCTCCCGGATCAGGTGATACCGCCTCAGAATATGTCTGGACTTCTGATGGGACCTGGGTTCCTTGGCCAAAGCCACAGCTCTATTGTTATCACAATACAAAGGTATTGGATGCTCAATGGAAGGAACCACACTAAGTTCAGTGATGAACTTCTTCATCCAAACAACCTCTTTGGTAGCATCGTTGGCAGCGATGTATTCAGCCTCCATCGTCGATTCTGCCACGGTTTCTTGCTTGGAACTCTTCCAACAAACCGCCCCTCCATTTAGGGTAAAGACAAAACCCGAGTGCGACTTAGAGCCGTCCTTATCAATTTGGAAGCTTGAATCGGTAAAGAATTCCACTTGGAGTTCTCCGTTACTATACACCAAGAACATCTCCTTAGTCCTTCGTAAGTACTTAAGAATGTTCTTCACAGCTGTCCAGTGACTCTCTCCTGGATCTGCTTGATACTTACTCACTACACTTAGTGAGTATGCTATATCGAGTCTGGTACATAGCATCGCGTACATGATAGAGCCTACTGCCGAAGCATAGGGTATCCCTTGCATGCGAGCTCTCTCCAAATCAGTCTTGGGAGACATCTCTTTGAAGAGAGTGAGTCCAGAGATTGTGGGTTGGTTCCCACGCTTGGATTCTTCTATACTAAACCTCTTTAGTATAGTGTCAATGTACCTGGATTGGGACAATCCCGGTATCCGTTTAGATCTATCTCTATAGATCTTAATTCCTAAAATGCAGGAGGCATCACCAAGATCTTTCATTGAGAATCTATGTGATAAGAAGAGCTTGACCGAGTGCAGCATAGGAACATCATTTCCTATCAAGAGTATGTCATCCACGTACAATACGAGGAAGACAACCTTACTCTCTGCAACTTTCTTGTATATACAAGATTCATCTACGTTCTTGATGAAGTCAAACTCTTTGACTACAACATTAAAACAGATGTTCTAACTCCACGATGCCTGCTTTAACCTGTAGATGGATTTAAGCAGCTTGCACACCTTTCCGCTGCTCCCACTATCTACGAAGCCCTCTGGCTGAGTCATGTACACGCACTCCTCTAAATCACCATTTAGAAAGGCGGTCTTAACATCCATTTGCCAGATTTTGTAGTCATGGTATGCAACAATGGCAACTAAGATCCGGATGGACTTAAGTATAGCCACCGGAGAAAAGGTTTCGTCATAATCCATACCTGGTCGTTGACGAAAACCCTTTGCAACAAGTTCAGCTCTGAAAGTCTCCACGTTTCTATCTACACCAAGTTTCTTCTTAAAGATCCACTTGCTCCCAATGGGTTTTACCCCTTCAGGAGCAACTTCCAAAGACTATACTTTGTTGGTGTACATGGATTCCATCTCAGATCGTATTGCATCCAGCCACTTCACAGAGTCCCCACTCGTGATGGCCTGTACGAAACTAGTTGGGTCATCATCTTCCATGATGCAATCCTCGCTTCTACCGTCTATGAGAAAACTGTAGTATCTCTCAGGTGGATGAGGAACCCTACTAGATCGGCGGAGAGGTTGGGGTTCGTTGGGAACTACTGAATCATCTGGTTCCACTAAATCTTCAGTTGTAGTTTGTGGTGCTGGAACTTCTTCTAGCTCTACCTCTTCGCCACTAATTTCTTTTATAAGAAATTCTTTTTTTAAAAAGGTGGCGTATTAAGAAACAAACACTTTTTATTTCTCAGCGTGGTAGAAAATATATCCTTGGGAATTCTTAGGATATCCCACAAACTTGCAAAGAACTGATCGTGCCTTGAGTTTTTCCGGATTTTTCCTTTTGACATAGGCCGGACAACCCCATATCTTAACTCGTTTAAGATATGGTCGCTTCCCACTCCATATCTCATATGGTGTGGTAGGTATAGATTTAGATGGAACTTGATTCAATAGGTATGCCGCTGTCTCAAGCGCCTGAACCAGATCTTTGCTCATGAAAGCCGTGTGTAAAAGGAAATAGGTAACTCAGCGGTGCTCATCATAGAGCGCACCATATCTAATAGGGTGCGATTCCTCCGCTCCGATACACCATTGTGTTGTGGTGTATAGGGAGGAGTAAGCTGAGAGAGAATCCCATTCTTTTTTAGATAGTCCAGGAACTTATTGCTCAAGTATTCTGCTTCTCGATCAGATCGTAGGATCTTAATACTTTTGCCCGTTTGGTTCTCTACTTCGTTCTTATATTCTCTGAATTTCTCAAAAACTTCAAACTTGTGTTTCTACAGGAACACATATCTGTATCTTGAGAGATCGTCAGTGAATGTAATGAAGAACGAGGAACCGTTCCTGGCATGTGTAGACATGGGACCGCATACATCACTGTGTATCAGCCCTAAGAGTTCTGTAACTCTTTCTCCGCGTCCACTAAACGGAGTTTTGGTCATCTTTCCTTTGAGACATGACTGGCAAGTGTCATAAGATGAAAATTCGAACGGATTCAAATATCCATCTTATGTAACTTAGCTAGCCGTGTCACATTGATATGACCTAATCTACAATTCCATAAGAAGGATTCGTTCATTTCTGAACTCTTCCTCTTGTGTGTGTTTTGTACATTATGTACTGTAGTTTGGTTGAGAATGTATATGCCATTATTTAACGAGCCTGATCCAATCAACTTTTGATTCAGGAAGATGTTCATAACATTATCTTGTACTATAAAATTATATCCTTCTTTACTCAATAAAAAAACTGATATAAGATTGCATATCAGGGTCGGAATGTAATAGAATTCGTTCAGAATCAATGAATTACCATTTGGTAATACTAGGTGATATTCGCCAACTGCTTTGGCTGCAACATTTGCACCATTCCCAACTCTTATGGAATGTCACCCTCTCCCAGTTCCCTGCCTTTACGTAGCCCATGTAACATATTACATATATGGGATCCAGATCCGGTATCTAATACTCAGGACGTAGAGTGAACTGAGAAACAGTTCTTGATAACTAACACACCTGAAAAAGATGCATCAATATGCTTATTCTTCGTTTGGGCGGCGTGAGAATCCAGATATTCTCCAATTCCTTGCTCGGACTTATAACAATTATAAGTGGGAGCGGCACCAAAGTTCCCCTGCTCAGTATAACAAGCGGGTTCATTCAATACATCCATATTATTATCTTGATTAAGGCCTGACAGGGTCGTTACCTGGAAAGAGAGAGAAGAAAACACTTTAGCGTATGCTCTTGCAAGATTAGATTGGTTATTATCTTATCTACTCAGGATGGCTCCCACTGCTTTTTATCAAATCTTCCTTCAAACCCTAAAAGGTAAGACTAGCCGAGATTAATTACATCTTACAAGTTCGCCAATATTTCGGCCAGGCCAGTGTTGGTACATTGAGGGAGGTTCCCCATGCTTTCGTACGGACTTAATTAGAATAAATCTCGTTTTCCCTGAGGCATAACCCGTTAACACCTTTCTAGACACCTACTTGATCGGCTATTTGTCTTGTGTAAAACTCTCCCAGGAGTAACTCTTATTCGCAGTGGGTATCGGGATCCAACTATCTCATAGGAGGTATGCAATCTCATTGCAAATTTCAACACTTGAAATTCCTGATAATATTCTGCCCTTAGCGATCTATGACCTTGACAAAGTCAACAAACCATAAATCGCAAGTCAAGTTTAACCCATCATTTCCCAATTGAATTAAACCCACCCGTATGACCCTTGACAAGGTCACAAGGCCGTACGAATACCCTCATCCAATCACATCTCATGTTTTAGCAGATAATCACTAATTAGCTACCGTACACTACGCCTTAACATAGTCAACAAACGTAGCACGAATACTAAGTAGAACTTATTTGAAATGACGGAGGGCTACGCAGGTTTTTCAGAAAACCACAAGCGTAATGAACTTGATATCGTTGTAGAAACAAGTGATTTTGAAAAGGAGTATTTTTTAGGCTTTTCTAGTTTCGCTAAAGAGGTCACTCCCGGTGAAGAGATCTCGGCTCTTTCCTTTTCGAATAAGGTGCAAGGTATATCACATATACCACTATTCAAAGCAAGAACTATAGAAGTAATCAAAAACTAAACCGTGAGTTTGTAGCATCTGCCAGTTTTGCTAAAGAGGTCACTCCCGGTGAAGGGATCTCGGCTCTTTCCTCATCGAATAAGGTGCAGGGTATATCACATATACCACTATGCAAAGCAAAAACTGTAGCTACCCTTTTTGAAAATTTGATTCTACAACATCTTTTAGGTTTCTTTTCTTTTATTAATCTCATTAATAAATCCCATCATTTATGCTTCCTAAGAATCAAAGAAGAAACGAAAATACAACGTATGCTTATGCCATCCGCATTCGCCACAATGTTCCGTAATGCACTGTCAGGTTACTTAACTAACGGTATACCGGGACGGGACTAGCGTCGGTGCAAAACATAAGCAACGTTTATTATATATCATGTATACAATAATAAAGTATTCGTCTCACGCATATAATATGATCACATCACAGTATACCAGCAGCAGAAGAAACATATGAAATATTGAATATACTAGGAGGTCCGTGTTTTATATCAAGCCTGTATAAAACACGGATTCCACGGTCGCGATGAATAGCCAAACCCACATCCCTAGACCCCTACGAGAGCGGCAAGTAACGTTGCCAATTCTAAGGTTAGGAGACCCGGTCTCGACTCCTCGAGATGGCCTCCTACTGGACCGTAGAACCCGGTTGCTTGTGCTCCCCTCCTTGGGTCTACCTAATGCGGAAAAGTAAATAATATACAATGGTGACATCATCCTCAACCCGGAAGTGTCCCAATAAAAGAATATTACATACATTGAATTTTACATGAATGAAAATAAAAACCCTCATCTCACATAAAACCCCCAGCTATTCAGAACACGACGATCCAATATAACATATCACAGCAACACATAATATCTCATATCATCAACGTAAGAAAGTATGCGTATCCCGATTGTTGTTGATGTATAGCAACGAAACCGGCAATACCCCACATACTACACTTACGGTCGCAGAAAAGAAAGTGAAAAACTACAACATTTGGAATTCAAAAACACCTTAGACATCGTAAACCCGAAACATCACATATTACGGATTTCATGCCTAACAATTTGAATTCCACATATTGTATCACAATCACAGAATACCAAGATGATGTTTAACGTTTCGATCGAATCAACATACACTCACAAATTACCCCGTGAGCTCAACACTTGAGCAAAGTCGAAACACTCAAAAACCGTGCCACAGTGTCTATGGACCAGCCGTAGAAGGAGTTAACCAACGCTTCACTTATGACGCCACGGGACTATGGCAAACTCGAAGGTTCGAACGCGGTTCCGTGGGCATAGAATCGAGTTAAGGTTATTATAGTCTTTTAGGGGGTCCATAGGAGTACTTGCACGATTTTACGAATATAATCAACTTCGGAAAATTACAACACTTGGAAATTTCAGCGGGGTACAAAATGTGGTGTGCGAAGTTCGATCAAACTGCTAAAAATAGTCAAGGTTACCAATACAGTGTTAAAATATACGACTACGAAGCACTACGAATTAGCCCCAGGTTAAACTAATCATCACATGAAAATTGGGCTAAATAAACAATACTAGGAAACCCAAAATGAACCCAAAAGAGCACAGATGGAATATGGAGGGCAAAGGAGCTCTTGGGGCCGGCCAGGCCAGAAAATGAGCCTTGGTGCTCGGCCAAAAACCGAGCACCCCCCCCCCCCCCCCGCCCACGTATTTCACCCATGTTCATATAATGGCCCATAGTTCATTCTGCACCTGTTTGAAAAAAATTTAAAGGACTTTTTTGAAAATTTACAGAGAGCAAAATGAGGTTTTCATAATACCGTATTTCGGAGTCGATTTCGTTTTCGTAATTGTTTTAACACCGTTTCTAAAATTCTAGTTAGGCTCTGATACTACTGTTGGGCTTCCCTTGCACCTAGTCTAGAGTTTGGTAGCATCACTCATGCCACTTTAAAATTTAGAGAGGTGCAAAGCAAGCAAATCATGAATCTTTACTAGAAAATTTAGGGTACAAGTTTGTATCACATACAAAGAAGTAAAGAGAGTAGGATTACAACCTTTGTAGTCTGTTCCTTCGCTTCATAAGCTCCGTGTTGAGGTCTCTTCGCTGCGATCATCAAGAAGTCCGACTCTCGGAAGGCTCCATGAGGTGAATGATGCATCTTGTTTAAAGTTTTCGTGATCTAAGATGATCTACCTTGAAGAATTTCTAACCCAAGCTTACACTTCACTAATGAAGTAATTAGAGAAGTGAACACCCTAATCTAAGTGGCTAGAATAGATGAGGATGATGAAGTAGGAATTTTTCTTTATTTTGTTTTCAATTTCTCACTATTAATCATCACATATCAAAAACCTAGTGAAGCTTTTCTTTCAAGAACAAGAAGAAGAAGAAGAAGCAAAAGCTTTTGTGATGAATAATAAATTATTGTTGTGGTTACAATTGCAACCATGAGTTAAGAATGAGAGTCTTAACTCTTATAGAGAATAAACCATAGGTTAAGGGTTTGGGTTGGGCTAAAGAATATCTACACAAAATATCAAAGCTAGATGACAAAAGTCAAACCTTCATGAAGCTTCATGAAAGCTTCATCCAAAGTTTAACCCTAATCCAAACCCTAACCAGGTTTAAACCCAAAAACCATGTTGCATTTGTAACCCTAACATGTTACAATATTATATATCACATATACAATATATTTTGTAACAAAAGAAAATAATACAATTAACATATATCGCATATACATCAATGTATTATCCAGTGAGAAAATGAATCAATAAAGCGAGCTTATATTAGTTGACGTAATGTAATATATCGCATATATAATTATACATTAAATTATCGAATCAACTCTTGATCCGACAATCCGGCTATATTGCATATAACCAACTAATATAACATGTACCAATTCATTGAATCAACACTTGATCCGATGACCCGGCTATATCACATATACCCGGCCGCTATCTCATATAGCGAGAATAGAATATGGTATCTCATATCATATTATTCTCGGTCCCGCACATATCACATATGTGCTCCTACTCCGTTTTGCCTGAGCCAGGAAACCTCTGTGTAGGACTCTAAAGAATCGTCAATACGCCGGCAGTAGGTGATGATCATATCAAACACCCACAAGCTGCAAGTGGTCAGCTAAACATAACAGCCATCCAGGTATTGAGCGATCAGAAGATCAACAAGCAAGCTTGTACATTCTCCTGTGAATCCAATCAGTAACACTACCGTACAGTCCGGTCTCTTCGTCTGATATGTCGCATATCAAGTCTAGGGGTAGTAAACGTCAGACCTCAGTAACCGATAAGTCGTGTCGATGTGAGGCTCATAATAGGTCGAGAAACTACTGATAATTCTTACCAGCAGCACTCCATATCAGCCCTGGCCAGGGACTTCCAGTTATAGCCAATCGAACACAGCACAACATCAACTCCCTATACCGGGAGAGACGAAACCCCTCCTATCGCTCATTGCCTCTATGTGATTCGGGACTGTACCCAAAATCCACCGTTTTGCACGCCCTCTTGGACGTGGTAAGGTGGAAATCAAAGCACAGTGGGAATCACACAAGACTCTATGACGATCTCGGATCTACAGACTAACATGTACCAGTGTCACCGGAGAACCGCTATCTGACGATAGTTATAATACCATCTAGGAGTTCTCGGCGAGTCCGTTCAGTGTACCCAGTCTCCACTGAACACCCATACACCATCTTTGATGTCAAACACCAATGGATATGGGATCATCCATCACCCATCATATGGGTCAAGATGCGTATACGCTAGTCTACTCTAGAGTATCGATGCCCTGCCTCGATACTCTCTCGACTAGGAACAGTTATAGGATGTACTCTTTGACTACCCTGGACCCACTAGTATGATCTATATCATAGTCCTAGTAGTCGAGTACATATCCTAAGGGCTTTATCAATATGTGAGAGAAAGACAATAAACCAATACAAGTCAACATATTAAGATAAAGTGAAACCAAATAGCATACTATCATGTCGAGCAAGAAAGTCCTCACTATATATATCCAAGCATCCACTATAATATAAATCGTATGTACAACAATGGCCTCTACGGCATATATACAACTAACAAAGGGGACCGCGGAAAGGCGAAGGTGACCGCATCGACTGGAGCTCTCCTTTCTCTCTCCGGGGATTGCGGCGGCTACTGAAGCTCTCCTTTATTTCCTCGATGACTTCTGCGACGGCGGCAAGTGTTGCGGCGGCGACAGCTCGTGAAGTCGATCCTGTCTTTCTCTCGATCTTTCACTCTCTAGATCTCAAGGTATCTCTTGATCCAATTGATTTACAACATTCAAAAAAAATTTATTTTTTCATCGAGAACCATACATTAATTTGATAATTATTGTTGTTAGAACTTTAAATTGTAGAAACCCCTAAAATTTAGGTTAAGTTTTCTTTTTCGATTATGGGTTGTAAATATTATATATTGTTGTCGTGTGGTCAATTGTTGTTTGGTTAACGAGAAAGGAGATTGAGGAAGAAGGAGAAGGTAGGGCATGTATTTTGGTTACTTATATTTTCAGGAGATAATCCATTTGGGCAAAAAAGATATAAAAAAAATTTGATGAATCAAATCAAATGTTTGTGAAGGGAATGGTATATATGCACTTGAATTTGAGTTCATGATCTGGTCCATGAACTACAATAAACTATCATGCATTGCAATTAGTAGAAGATACTTATAATTTGCAAATCTTTAAGAAAACCCTATGTTATACATGCAAACCCTATGATTTCATTAAAACCCGAACTTAAAACCAAAGCTAAAACCTAAATCCTAAAATCTTAAACTTGATTAAGAAAACCCTTAATTTTAAAAAACTTTACCTTGAACTAAAAACTTTAAAACCTTGATATTGAAACGTATAAAATAAAACTAATTCAAATTAAATCTTAGACTAAGTGTATGATACTCGATCATAATATGAAATTTTCATATTCTCATCGATAATCATATATGAAAATCAAAACGCATCGTAGTTCCTATCTATCGGTTAACATACGTTCGATATTCGTCGTGACATAAAACTACTTGAAAGTTGTTAAAAATTGGACGTTATCGTTTGGTGCTAACAACTGTCGTGTAGTCTATATGATGAGAAGATTCAATAGTATGATAATCGATAGATTTGTCCAGTGTGAACAAATTAGGAATGCATAAAATAAACACGTGTATTCAATTATGTTTTCATTTGATTCGATTTATTTTGTCGGTACTTTTTCGCTGGTTCTCCGAATACAAAAATAAATTAGATATTCATTTCAATATTGTTTCACAGAATTAAAATGATTATCTATTCTATTACAGTATACTCGGAGAACAGCAGAGATGTGTTGCCAAAATTTTCTCGAAACGGATGAAAGCACAAGCGGTGAGTGTCTACTCTATACATTCTTAATAGGATAGAAGGTTTACCCCCGACAGCCGTTATTCTCGACATCCAATATAGAACCGTTAATATCATCATCTTTCTTGGAACAAGAATCCAACTCCCGAGCTATGAGTATTTGCTCTCGGTCCCTGATAATCTTCATAGCCGTCGAGAATGGTCTCTGAATATCTTAAACCGTGTGATATTGTTAAGAACTAAAATCGGTTTATTATCAATGAAGAAAAATAAATAGGTATAACAATGAAGTTAGATGTACTATGGTTTAAATCACATGAACAACTCATTCTTGAGAGCGATAATCTTATACACACGCACATTTACAACTAGGATTTGTTATATATATACAGTCTAATATGGCCCATGAACACATCAAACTTAAGAACTGAATGTACATGGATCGACAACAATGCACGAACCCTAAGCTCGTCGTAGAAGTTGCTGCTTTCATCGAATTTGCACGCAAATATCATAAGGTCGTGTTAGGGATGATCTTTTGTCCGTGCGCATTTGTGGGAATAAGATGTACCGGAAGATAGGGGGTAGAGGTTCATATCGTTAAATATGGTTTTACCAGATTTTATACAATTTGGTTATATCATGTGGAAGAAGAAGAAGACGGTAACACGGTGGAAGAAGAAGAAAAAGATAACTTCTTTTCAAGTGAGGAAATGGAGGTATGATAGAGCCTGCTCTCGGTGATAATAATCCTACCGAAGAAGACCTTTCCTCCGGTCAATAACAGTGTGCGGATAAGTAAGAGAAGTACATGAATGATACTAAGAGACCAATTTATGAGAATGAAAGCATTCCACACTATCATGATTTGTCCATTTTTTCCAGATTAAGTGTCTAAATAGATTGAGTAACAAGTCATTCACGATATTTCTCAAGTTCCTGAAAAATTTTATGCCCCCGGTAAATAACTGATATTTTGCCCTTACGGTGCCAACCGTAAAAACAAGATATTATTTTTTTTAAAAAACCAAAAATAAACTGACACTTTATCTCTACGGTTGAAACCGTAGGAGCTGTAATTTATCCTTACGATATGCACCGCAGGGACAAGATATTATTATTTTTTTTAAAAAAATTAAAAAAATATTTGTCCCTACGTTCAAAACCGTAGGGATAGAGACCCCTACCGGGGTCGCCGTTGGGAAAAAATTATAACTGTAGGGGTCGATATTTGCCTCTATGGATTTTGCTCCTAAGGGCAAAATTTTTGCCCTTTATGGTGAGGACCATATGGGCAAGTTATTTTCGTAGTAATGATTGTAGGGAGTTTTTGGTAAATAGGCCAAATATTAATTTACAGAAAAGGTATCGTGTAAATAAAACTTAAGTAATTAGTTTTGCAAATAATAGATATTTGAAAACTATGGGAATTTTTTTAATATTAGATTCAAATTAGCAAGAGTGCACATTGATTGCTATCTTGATCCCGTGACATTCGTTGATCTTAGATCTTTTGTCTAGCCGTCTGACAATATGCTTGCTACCATTAGTTGGCCATATTTCTAATAGCATTAAACTTTAGTAATCATTAAATTTATTATGCCCTTTTAGTTGACACGAATTCCTTAAGATGTTCTCTTCCTCTTATTCTATTCTAAATAGATATGGGTTGTACAACAATTTTCCACACTACGTAAAGGGTAGAGAAAATGCGTATGAAACGTTTGCTCTTATTGTATATATGCACTTAAGATTTAGATTGAAGAGAGAAGCGAAAATGCGTGGAGTTCGTATTTTGGAGGCAGCGTGTCATAAACCCATTGCATCAGTTGGAAAATACAAATCTCATTATTCCGGCGGTACCAATTATTTTAAAACGTACAAGAAAAAGACAGCGTTAATTGACAAGTATCACTCTTCTTAAAATATGGGTTTGTGGTAAAAATGTGAAGTAGTTTTCAGCATGGTTTTGAATCGTTTAATAAGTTTAAAGAATCAAGTAAAAGGTATTCAATTTTTCCTTCTTTTTTGGTGGAAACAAAAACATCTTCCCAATAGTAAGTAGAAATTAATAGTAATCTTTCCTCTATATTTAAAACCATGTGCCAGGAGTTGGCTGGACATCATTTCTTTCCCCCACCACCTATCTAAATTTCTAGATGCAATGGCAGGGATAAGATTGAATCGGGGTCCATTTAGCTAACAAGTAAATAGAACCCTCAGTACATAATAATGGGAAGGGTAAATTTCTAAAAAACCTTGACAAAGTTTTCCGATGTCAAAAAAAACCCTAGCCTAAAAAATCTTATCAAAAATCCTGGTGAACTTTCATAAGAACCTCCTGGCTGTAAATCTGTATAGTTTCCTGCAATATCCAGTTCGCTGCATACATATTGCAGGAAACTATTTATATATGTAAGTTAGATGCATACAGATATGCAAGGAACTAGATATTGTAGGAAACTATACAAGTATTGCAGTTGGAGGGTTTTTTTACAACGGAAAAGTTTGTCGGGGTTTTTTGACAAGATTCTTTTAGGTTTGGGTATTTTGACAGCGGAACAGAAAATTATGAATGACACTCTGAACTTTTTAAATGATGGATTACTACCATAAATTTTCAATGTATCATAAAACTATCATGATGGCGTTGACAGAAAATTAGAAAACGACTATTTTGCCCTTTTGTATAAATCAACAAAAAATGAATAAATTTTTTTCTCTAGAATTTAATTCTTTTTTTGGTTAAAATATACTGCCCTATTATATAAATTAACAAAAGTTCAAAAAATGAGTTAATTCCTTATTCTTTGTTGATTTATATAAAATGGCAATTTGGTCATTTCCTAATTTTCCGTTAACGCCGTCATGATAGTTTTATGATACTTTAAAAGTTCATGATAGCAATCTATCATTTTAAAAATTTAAATTACATTCATGAAAATGCCCAAAGTTTATGACAGCAAGTTGAAACTCATTCACTAATGATTTGTAATTAAGTAATTATTCTACCTGCCATTTTGTTCAAGACCCCTTATATTTAGTTTAGTAGGCGTTGTTGAAGGGGGAGTTTTCAAATGGCTAAAAGTACTGGACCAGGGTGGCATGCAAATTTTGTGAGCTGTCAAAAAATAATAAAGAGAAATGGCCATGGTGTGTGGTTGTAATCTAGCTACCAACAAATGGATGCCATAGTTTTAATGATGCTTGTAGCTTGTGCATAATGAAAAACATAGTTGTTAGAAAAATTAAATTGGGTTGCCTCTTCTAGCTGATGTGATAAATATGGGAGACAAATTTTGATACATCATGGTTTCGTATATTGTAGATATCTGGCCCATGAATAGAATATGTTTATAATATGAGAGATGAATTAATTCGAGACTTTCTTTTATTAGAGGATAGCTAAACATCTACGGGTTTCTTTGATGCATGAAATGGACATAAACATTTGGCTTTGTTTTAGTTCTCTAATAATCTACATATCAATCATCAGATTCTCAGAATTGCACTCTAATAAATATTATATTTTAAGCAATTAAAAGGTAAATTCTTTGTATAAGAGTATTTTGATAAAAATTGAATTTGAAGACATGAAAACTTCTTGGCACGTGTATTTAAGAGATCGATTGCTCCTTGAAAATGGCGTAGTGACAGCGTGAGTAGATATCGCTCTACGGATTTGAAAGATAACTATCATGCTATTGAATGGGAAGATAATCCCTAAATTTACTAGGGGGCGAAGTGAAACTGTAAATTTTATTAAAAATAAGAAAATTGCTTTGAAAAAAAGGCTAAAACGCAGTTAAATAGTCAACAGAAAAAAAAGCCTTCAAAAAGATACCAATAGAAAACGAACAAACGAGTATTTAATAACTTCTTAAATGGTTGACCAAAAATATCATTTAAAATTCAAGATTTGTAAGAGGAAATATGTCTTTTTCCATCTATATATAATTGGGTGTGAATATTAGAAGCCTAATTAAAACTCTTTAAATATTTGAATGTAGCTATCAATGTTAGCACATTATCATTAATTTATCAAAAAGGGATATTATGTTGTCAAGATGTACAATCAATCAACAAATTAATTAAAACAAACCTAGTAGGCGATGGAGATTGAGGGGCCATACAGGGAAGTGGCTCTGGCCGCGCAAAGCTCGACCGCTCTCCGTTTGGAGAGCGGCGAGGCAGTTCCCACCGCTCGATTCGAGCGGTGGGAATGAAAAGATGGTCCTCCCTTTTCTAATTCTTTTAAAAATCGAATGTTTGCATCAAATTTAGCAAATTATTTTGCTAATTTACTTTTTAAATCATGGTTACAGAAGTATGGTTTAAGTTATCCAAACTTACGAAACTATGGCTACACACCGCTCCTTCGAACACAGCTTAAAATATGATTTGATTATAAAACTATGGTTTTGAACCGCTCCTTGTATGGAGGCTGAATGATATAGCATCTGCCTTTTAGAGCTTATTTTTGGCATAATTATTTTTATATATTTTATTAGCATTTAGTTGACCAAATCCTAATCATTTCTCACTGAACATGAGTTTCAAGGGGTGAGAGACTAGGGGCATGTTTGGTTAGCAGCAGGGGAAATAAAAACAGCATGCTTTCATGCAACAAATGTTGCATGCGGTATTTATCGCAAAAAAATATCCTAAATCCATTGTTTGGTTATCTTCAAGTTTTGCTATTGGATTTTTCAAATCCAAATCATTTTTTGTGTTTGGTTAAACAAAAAACTAAAGAAAAGACAACACTTGTTAAAAATTTGCACTTGGGGCATGTACAAAGCTTACGTGACATCCCATAATGATTACTATACCCACCATTGCCAAAGTTGCAACTCTTGTTACAATCAAAACGAGTGCAACAAGTGTTGCAAGAATCTGATGCTTTTTGCATCTCTATTTCCATTTCTAATTAACTCAAGTTTGATGCTAACCAAATTTAGGAAATGGAGATTTTTTGCAACAAATGTCGTTATATGAATCTTCAAATACCATCTACCAAACATGCCGTGTATGTATGCTAATTTGTTTCTTGATTAAGTTAATTATGTTATTATTTTTTGTTTCAAACTTAAATTAAATAAGTTGAGACGATATTGATTCAAACAGAAGCTTTAATGAGAAAAGTTTTCTGATAACTAATAATAAAGGCTATATCACAATCACGAAATATCCTTTGTAAAACGTGTACCTTGCCCACTAACTTTAATTTATTTTCAAAATGTCTTTTAAATATTTAAATGAAATAAAAAAGAGAGCATTAAAAGCCTAATTTTTTTGGGCATTGACCCATAAGCTCTAACTTATGCATGTAATGCATCCACGCACACCACATCCAACCATCCAGAGGACTCATGAATTTATGGTCACTTCCCGACTGTGGTTTCGAAACTCGCACTTTCTTCAGAAGGGTAGCGCAGGAATTAAAAGCCTAATTCATCATAAGAAAAAGGAGGTCGTTTAGTTTGTTGATTTGAGCCAATATGTTTCTCTATTTGCAAATAAATGTAGTCAAGTAGAATGATGTTTGTTTTGGTGAACAAGTTGCAGCAGGCCATTAATTTTGAGTGCCACTTTACTTTAATAGTGAAGTCATTTGCCATCATCGAAGAATTTCAGTGTACTTTAATATCATTCAAAAGATAATAGTCTAAATACACTCTTCAAAATTAAAATATGAAGTCTTATTCACCCTCCTTTTTTTAACACTAGACTTCTATATTTTATCATACCATTAATGTTCAACTAAAATATATATATATATATATATATATAGAGAGAGAGAGAATAATAGAGGAAAGAGGTCATAGGAGGGAATTTCCTCCTATGGCGTATAAAAAATACATCCTCCATCGTTTTTTCCGACGATCGGCACTCACTATCTTCATCGTTATCATCTAAGATATGTGTACACCAAATTTCATGTGATTCTACAACTTTTGCACCGTTGATTTAGTGGGTTCAAAATTAACGGTTTACCGACAATAGAACCTTTTACATTGCTAAATCAACGGTGAAAAGGTTGCAGAACCACATAAAATTTGGTGTACCCACATCTTAGATGATAACGATGAAGATGGTGGATGCCGATCGTCGTAAAAAACGAGGAAGGGTGTATTTTTTCGACGTCTTACGAGAAATTTCCCTCTTTTGGTATCTTTACTCCGTTATTCTACACACACATATACATACACCATATGAGGGAATTTCCTCTTATGGCGCCGAAAAAATACAATCTCCAATAGAAGTGAATTTCCTTCTATGACGTCTAAAAGATACGTCCTCCATCGTGTTTTCTGACGATCGGCACCCACCATCTTCATCGTTATCATCTAAGATGTGGGTACGCCAAATTTCTTGTGATCCTACAACTTTTTCACCATTGCTTTAGTGGGTTCAAAACACGACGGAGGGCCTATTTTTTCGACGTCTTAGAAGGAAATTCCTCCTATGGCCTCTTTCCCCTCTCTCTCTATCCATACATACATACATAAATATAAAAATATCCATTTATTTAGTCAGAAATATATTACGGAAACAACCATAATAGCAATCTCCATGTCCGCTTTCATCAAAACCTCCATCAGCATCATAACACCTTCAATGTCGCCACTATCAACCCCGTTGCTCTTGCACCACCATCGCCACAAGCGTCATCATTGCCTTCTCCAATAAAACCAATGCAACAACCATGCATGGTTGTCATCGCCTCCATTGTCATGCAAATGTCCTCAAATTCAAATGTCGTCAGCCTGCGTACCCATTGCTATCAACATATATAATCATCGTCACTGCAATAATTATATCCATCATTGACTTTTTCCCCTCACAATTGCATTTATAATTGAGTTAGTTTACAACGATATCACGTACGAAATATTGCATTCATGAGATTTCTTTCCACATGCCACATGATATAATAATATTACATTACCATTAATATAATCGCATATCTAAACTATTAAATTATCAAATAAGATAATCCTAATTAGCATGACTTCATTTTATTTATTTTAACTGTACGCACAATTAATATATTTTGTCTATCAATTTTCCATGCTGGGACACAGCTGCAATAATTTGCAAAATGAAAACAAAATTTCTATTGAATGAGCGCGGGCCAATTCTAAGCGTACGTGTCGTCACTGGGGCCCACACCAACAACCTATCCAATAAAAAAATTCGGACGGCTGTGATCGCATCTGATCCTCGCGCACAAGCATTCCTCATTCATCTGACACCGCGCGCACGACGCGCGTGACTCCCAGCAACTGTTAACCTGTATCCACAAAGGGCAATTTGGTCATTTCATCCCGTAGACTTAAAACGGGGCCATTTGAGCTCTCTCTCTCTAAAAGCTCAGATTCATCTCTCTCTCTCTCTCTCTCATCGAATGCGGGCTTTGATTCGCCTCTAAAGAGCCGAGACCCTCTAAGCTCTGTTCAAAGCTCGAGCTCAAGCTTCGAATTCGCCTCCAATGGAGGAATCTTTGAGGAATGCCTTCAAATTTCTATAAGCAATTCAATGGGGGATCTGTAGCTTCAAAGCTCAATGGGTTTGGTCTCTCACTTCTTGGGGTTTTCAAAATGCAGCTCCTTTTGCTTAAATTAACACAAAGCTTTGAACTTTGCAGAGTTTGATGAGGTTGCAGAGCTCCAACGGATATTTTTGGGGCAAAATTTCTTCTTTGAAACAGGTGAGATTTTTTAAACTTTTTAAAAAAAAGTATTTTGTTGGTGGTAATTAATTACGAGTAGTGGGTAAAATTTAAGAGCTTTTAAGTGAGTGGGGGCTAACATGGGCCAGGCTGGCATGTTACTACAGACCCATTTTCTTTTGCTTTTGTTTGTGGCTTTTGGGGATTTATTATTATTCCTCCCCATCTTTTTGGTAATCACTGTGTTGAGATGTTAAAATACTGCTTCATTTTGTAAAGAATGGTTTAGTTTATGAAATTGTAAGAGAATTTCTTTCTTTTGATTGAAAGTTGTGTTGAGCTTTTGCTTTACTTTTCAATTGTTCAGGCCTTTTGGGTTGATAAGTTTCTATGTTAAGTAGTCACTTGCCTTTTCTTCTACTTATTAAAGATAGTTCGTGATTATTGTGTGAATAATCCATATTTTTTGTAATGTATTGTGCTGCATTAGAGTAGAAGAATTGCAAGGATTTCATGGGCCCCTTCTCCTTTGAGGAAAGTTATGTGATGCCTTTGCTTTCTTTTCATAGCTCAGACCTTTTTAGCTCCACAAATTTCTAAGAAATCCTAAGCACTAGGTGGAGGATGGAGTGTTTACTTTGTTAAACACCATAGTTGAATTCTTTTTGTGTGATTAGATTAATAATGTACCAAAGAGAGTATCTTATAGAAATGAGCAACCAAATATTTTGGTTAATTTAAAGCTTCCGAAGAATATTATGTGTATTTATCTATAGTAGGAGGAAGGGTGGTCACACATGACACAGGAACAAATGTCATGTTTTTGTTAAATTTGTTACTCTCAATTGCTGGTGGCAACTGAAAATGGTCCACAAAACAATTATTATGTGTCTTTCCCAAATGTCCTTTGCCAAGCAAATGGTTCCTACTACTTAGGGTTTAGACAAAAAAATTATCTCTTGTAGCCTTCCTACAACTAGGGTTAAAGGACTTGATTTGTTTAACCAAAAAGGTAATTTGTATTGACTTGTTCTTGATGCAACTCATAGATTATGTGCACTGAGCTTGTTTCTGAGCTAGTGGAAAAAATGCTCCTTCTCTTTAGATAACCTGTTCCTTTGTCTCAGTGATAGAATCATTTCACAAGGAAAGCGATATAATGGGTCCTGTTACTTTTTCCTTTATGGCTTTAGCAATTTCCTTTCTTCCTCTCATATTCATGTAATGCAAATTATGACTTATTCAACTTATTTTCAAACATTGTAACAGGAAAAGAACCAATGTTGACACCATTAAACTAGCCATGGATCCATTTCTCCTTCTACTACTACTATCAATCTCCATTCTTGCATCTGCTGATTTAAACTCTGACAAGCAAGCGCTCCTCGATTTTGCTAACGAGGTTCCTCATGGCCGGAAACTCAATTGGAGCTCTAACACTCCAGTATGCTCTTCTTGGGTTGGCATCAGATGTAATCCACAACAAACCCGTGTAAGTACCCTTCGGTTACCTGGGATTGGACTCCTTGGCCCAATCCCTTTAAACACACTTGGAAAACTCGATGCTCTGCAAATCCTTAGTCTTCGATCGAATCGTTTAACTGTAAATCTACCTCCTGATGTACCATCGATCCCTTCTTTGCATTTTCTCTACCTTCAGCATAATAATTTGTCGGGACAAATACCCACTTCACTATCTTCAAGCATCACCTTATTTGATCTATCATACAACTCATTTAGCGGAGAAATCCCTCGGTCGATTAAAAATCTCACTCAACTAACTGCATTGTATCTGCAAAATAACTCCCTGTCAGGTTCGATCCCGGACTTGAAATTCCCGAGTCTGAAGCACTTGAATTTGAGTTATAATAACCTCAGTGGATCAATACCGTCTTCTTTTCAAATTTTTTCTAAAGACTCATTTTTGGGGAATCCTCTCCTTTGCGGCCCGCCTTTAGCTCAGTGCAACGGAACTTCTCCGTCACCCACACCATCTCTTCCCCCTTCACCATTTCCAGCGAAAAAAGAGAAGAAAAACTTTTGGAAGAGATTAAGCTTAGGGGTCATAATCGCAATTGCTGCTGGAATAATAGCACTGCTGCTTGTTTTGGCAATCATTCTCTTGATATGCATTTTGAAGAAGAGAGATGGTGAAAACAGCAGAGCATCAAAGGGGAAAGCGGTGGCAGGTGGAAGAAGGGACAAACAACCTAAAGAGGATTATAGTAGCGGGGTTCAAGAGGCCGAGAAGAACAAATTGGTGTTTTTCGAGGGATGTTCTTATAATTTTGATTTGGAAGATCTACTGAGAGCTTCGGCTGAAGTGCTTGGGAAAGGGAGTTACGGGACAACATATAAGGCGGTACTCGAGGATGGGACCACAGTGGTTGTGAAGAGGTTGAAAGAAGTGATGGTGGCGAAAAAAGAGTTTGAGCAGCAAATGGAGATCATTGGAAGAGTCGGGCAGCATCCAAATATTGTGCCTCTTCGTGCTTATTATTACTCGAAGGATGAGAAGCTTCTGGTTTATGATTACATGCCTGCTGGCAATTTCTCAGCCCTTCTTCATGGTATGGTTCTTTATAACTCTTCCTATTCAACTCATTTTTAGTATTATATGGTTAATTTGTACTTATACTAAATTAAGTTACACAAGTGTGTGTCTTAATTTTGAAATCTAAAAATTATTTACATAAGCAGTATTAAATTGAGAAGTTATATGCTTGTACGTGATTACAGTAGGCTAATATTCACCTTCAGATGTCATAATATATAGTGGACTGACATGGTGCCAATATCTCTCGAAGTAACCTGAACTGTTAATACTGAAATGCCAAAATTTGAACAGAGATGTATGTTTATGCAGAGGGGGAGTCAACCGATGCCTTGTCGTAATTTTTCTGGATGAGTTAAGTCACTTAATAACCATATAACTATCATTCCCCAAACTTAAACAGAGGGTTTGCTTGTCTTGCTGAAATTAATGCGTTGCAAAAGTTTTTAGTCAATCTCATGATCAACTCTGTTTCAGATAATGATGATAGGGGCCATAAAACTGGTATTTTTTTTAATTTTACTTTTTACTCCAATAAATTATACTGGAGGTATGAGATTACCTTTAATCACAATCTAACGACTAACTTAGTTAACATGATTTTGGTGTCTACTTAAGCATTCTGTAAATAAATGTATAAACAAATTAAAGTTCTGTTCTTCGTTGTTTTAGCACCCATAGTACTCGATCAATTTAGCCCTTATTGCTTTGGCTCCCAAGCCTATGTGGGCATGTTGAACTCCGAAGTTTTGGCAGAAGGATTTGGAAGTGAAATTAATCATTTGATGGTCTGCACCATGAAGTACATACCGACATATGGTAGATCGCATGTTCATGACAAAGTTTTAATTCTCTACTTCGACCTTCAAACGTTCTCATCTTTCTTTCCCGCAAAATGTCCAATCAAACTAAACAAGGCGATGCAGTCATCTAGCCCTCAAGCAACCTGCCTTTCTCTGTGTTGAAGAAGCACGGGAAGCAGAGGCACCAATGGTAGCATAAGCATAAGTAGAGTGGGTAGCAATAATTCAAAATGAGGGATTGAAGGTAGCAAGATACGCCCATGTCCATACCGATAAATTATTCATACCAAAAGGGTATTCACTGATAAGTTGTGAAGAGTTTAACCATAGATAATCTCTTAACCATCCCATCAAATAAGTGGAAGATTCGTGAAACGTTACTCTGCCATAATGTGATGTGTTTCCAATCCCAATAAATAGCGACCCATCCTATGGCATCTAACATCCAGAAAACTGCCAAAGACATATTGCCGACCTGCAGAACTGTCTAGGTTTTCTTTTTTATAAGAATGATGTGGAAACTTTTCAATTTGTGATCAGGAATGTCGAATGTAGTTGACCAGAAGTCTCAGGAATTTTTATTGTTAAAGGATTTTTGGTCACTTTCATGTTTTGCTAATTCTAGCGAATTTAATTTATCACCCCAATTCATAGAAACCAACTCAACTTGAGCCTTAACCAAGCTAAAACCTGAACAAAGCCATTGACTTCTATTGGATAGATCATGTTTAACTAATTCTCTTTTTTGCATTCTTCCCCTTCAAAAAACAGGAAGCCGAGGAGCTGAAAAAACTCCATTAACTTGGGAATCAAGAGTGAAAATAGCACTTGCGGCCGCCCGCGGCATAGCACACATCCACACAGAAGGCAGCGGCAAGCTTGCCCATGGTAACATCAAATCCAACAACATCCTCCTCACACAAGACTCTGAAGCATGCATCTCTGACTTCGGCCTCGCACCAATCATGACCTCCCCCGCCACTCCATCTAGGGTCGTGGTCGGTTACCGGGCCCCAGAAACCATCGAGACCCGGAAATTCACCCAAAAATCCGACATCTATAGCTTTGGAGTCGTTCTACTTGAACTTCTAACAGGTAAAGCTCCATTGCAATCTCCAGGCAGAGATGATGTTGTTGATTTGCCGAGATGGGTCCAGTCGGTTGTGAGAGAAGAATGGACGGCTGAGGTTTTCGATGCGGAGCTGATGAGGTATTTCTTTATATAGCAAATATAAGATGAACCAACCTTTTCAAATTAGGGAACTTAACTTTATCTCTAAACACTCTTATAATTAATAAGACTAATTAAAAATTCTTACCAAACTCACATCCAAAACTCAAACTGACTTAATCTACTCCAACTAACCATTATTCAGAATCTTCAAATAAAACAACTTCAAATTACATTTGAATTATATTTCAAACAGGTATCAGAATATTGAGGAAGAGATGGTGCAGATGCTTCAGATTGCGATGGCTTGCGTTGCCAAGTCTCCGGATCAGAGGCCGAGGATTCAGGATGTGATTAGGATGATTGTAGAGGTGAGGGGGTTCGATTCGGATACGAGGCCGTCGTCTGAGGAGAAATCAAAGGATTCTAATGTTCATACACCGTAAGATGACGGCTTTTGGTTTTTGTGTGACTTGGGTAATTAGTGATTTAATTTGTTTGTGCAGAATTTGATAGCATTGTGTATTCATGATTGTAATCTGAAGATTTGTGTTTAAATGATTTGATTAGTGATTTTGAATTGTTTTGTTGGTTTCTCTTGACAAGGCCATTGCCAATTTGATATTGATACTAGCATAAGTACATTCTAAATGAAATTGTATAATTGTTATTTAATTTAAGTTGGTGAAGATATTTAATCAGTATCAATTCGACAATTTTAGACAATGCAATACAGAGAAAGTTTCGCATAAAGCAAACACGAATTAAACTCTTGCATGAGTCATACGAATAATAAGGTCGATTCTTTATGAATATTAGTTGAATGATTCTTGGTTCCTGTTTCATATAAATACGTCTGCCGTGTCTGCAAGATGATCGCAGGCACATGAATATGGACTCGAAAATAAATATAGGATGTATGGAATACTAAAGACCAATTCCTAATAGGACTTCGCTTGCTCGCACCAAACCAACCCAATTTGACTTCAACTCCCTAATCCGAACACGTAATGGACGACTAACTAAGTTGAAACTTGAATGGACCCGTTTGGGTCAGTTAATCCCAAACGGGATCACATGAACATAGTAATCAATCAAAGAGCAAAGCACACAAATTCTGTACTGTGAAAATGTCGAGGATTGAACCCAACATTATATCTAATCCATCAAACATGTTGTGAATCGGTGCTAGAGGTATTTATAATCTCAAGCTTAAACAATGTTTCAGGCTTCATCTGAAGGCAATAACAGATTTACCGAACATGATTGCAATAATCAAAATGTCAATAAACAGTTTTCCTCGTATACTTACTACAATTGAAGAGAAACGTAGGAATATTGCCTCATGCAAACAAGGAAACTTCCCTCAGAGTAAATATAATAAAATTTAGCTTCCTCCTGAAGAGACTAATATACGTTCATACATGAAGTGAACCAACAAAAATAAAATCCAGATGACCGAGCGACAAATTCTTGAGCGCTAAAGAAAATCCTGCTACAATCATCTGTACTAGTCACTGTAGTACCCATATGCCGATGGCCTGTCCAACGGATCTCGAGTGTATATTATTTGAGCCGTTGGAGAGGCTCTACTTGTTACGAGGCCGTCTTTAATCTTCGAAAGATCTAGATAATCTCCATAACAGTTGGTGAGATTCATAATCTCAAAGGAGCATCGAATTCTCAACTAAGAACTTCACCAACTTAAGATGATCATAACCCCTGAAATTCTTTATTTTTATTCTTTTCAAACTATGCTGCCAACAATATACTGAAACATCTCATAAATCATCATTTTTATCTTTATCCTGCATAATTCAAAAAAAGTATAAGCTGTCATAATAATAAGATCAAGCATTTTCATGTAAGTGTGCACAAGATTAATTAAATACCTGTGTTATATATCATCCTCCGTTTTTATGACGAAAAAATATCCACCGTCCTTATGGCATGCAATGGTAAAATCCTCCAAATTAGGGAATAGCATAAGAATCCACAGCACTGAAGTAATATTCTCAGCAACTTCTTAACATCACAACAACGAGGGCGATTGTCAAAAAAATCCTTCATAACAAGGGGAAATGTTAGTGACAGCCAAGATACTTGTTTTGACAGAGAATTCAAGATGAAGAAAAAAATATGCAAACTTCATGTACCAGGCGAAGTGGAATGTGATAGCGTGCTATGCTTAATTGCAATCTTTCAGCTATGCCGAATTCGCAAACAAGATCTCTAGTTTGGCTATCATGCATTGAATCCCGGTTGTAGCTCAGCATTCTTTAGATCCAATGAGTTTGGCATAGAAAACACGAAGTCTTCTCCTGGTCCTTCTAACGTCACATATTGAAGTTTTGGTGCATCGACCGTGAAGTATTTAAAACCTCCACAATATCTTTCTAAGTTTTTGTAGGGAGAGATGGACATTAAATTTTCGTAAGGGGGACCAATTATATATATAAGGGCAGCAGCACAAATTTAAATCCTTAACATTGTAACAACTAGAAACCACTCTTTCGATTGTCTGCACCGGTCCCCTGGTAAAATTAAGTGACAAAGTTTCGACTCCTGCTAACTTTTCGCTGATATTTGTGATTATCTTTTGCGCCTCGTACCAGCTCGGTAGCACTTCATTTTCGTCGGGAAAAATTTCTTTCAGCAATGCTAGGAGATCAGTGAAAAACTGGCCACTCCATCTGTTCTTACACTTGATCTGGAAGAGACGTACGGAAAATGATAGTATCGAAAACTCTTTGCAATTTGGATATAGAGGGATTCTCGAGAAAGCCTTGTACTTCTCCAATAACGCGGGTCTAGTGCTTTCCATATCATAAAAAAGTCCAGCGGAATTTATAAGCCCATCCATGTCATCGACCGATGCGAACACAGCATCATCGTCTTCTTCAAACTGCTATTCCTCCTCTTCCTTCTTTTCTTTTACTATCCCTTACCACTCTTCGGTTTCCACTTCAATGAATTCGTTTTTCTTCTCTTGCACTGGGCCTCTATCGTCCTTTTCTCCATGAATATCCCACTTATTGGAATTTTTAATGAAACCGTTTTTCATGATATGTAACTCAACATCCGACTTCTTCTGCAATCGCGTGTTCATACACTTATAGCAAGGACAGCAGATTTCGTGCTCTTTCGATTTCTCAAGACATGCGTAGGCAAAATCGGTGAAAAAGTAAACACCGTTAAGGAAAAAATCGGTGGCTCTCAAGAAAATATCGACATACATCTAACTCTTGTTGTGGAGATACGGGAATGCCATATTAGAAGAAAATGGAACGTAGCAAGGTTCCTATAGATAAGAGTCGTGGAATTAAGATTTCATGACAAATACAAAATAGACGGATAATAAAAAGCGTTAGTGTTAGATTTAACTGACGACTTCGTTAATTTTGATTTCAATTGTTATTAGATTGGGCCCTCCTCAAACTTCTATTGAGAACTTTCTCTCTCTAATCTCAAAGCTCGAGAATTAGATTATTCTTCGAAGAAAGATGATGATAATATTAAATGTTCTTTATTAGATGTCGAGAGTAATGGCTGTAGGGATAAGGCACCTATCCCATTAAGAATGTATAAAGTATACACCTATTTATTTGTATTTTCATCCGTTTCGAGAAAATTTCGGCAGCACCACCCTGCTGTTCTCTGAGTACACTGTAATAGAACAGATAATCGTTTCAATATTGTGAAACACTATTGAAATGAACATCTAATCTATCGTTGTACAAGGAGAACCGGTGGAAAGGTACCGACGAAATATCCCGAAAAGAATGAAAATACAAGTGAATGCGTGTGTCCGCTTTATATATTCCTAACTTGTCCACACAGGATAAATTTATCGGTTATCATACGATCAAATATTAATTCTAGTTACATAAACTACGCAACGGTTGTTAGAAACCGAATGATAACGTCCGGTGTTTAACAACCATCGTATAGTTTTATATCATGACGAACACCGAACGTATGTTTACCGATAGAGAGGAACTAAGTCACGTTTTCATTTTCACATATGATTAATTAACGATGAGAATATGAAAATTTCATATTATCATCGAAAATCATACACTTAGTTTAGGATTTTATTTCAATTAGTTTTACGTTTACGTTTCAAATACAAGGTTTTGAAATTCTAAGTTTAGGGTAATTTTTTTAAAAAATAAGGGTTTTCTTAATCGGGTTTAAGATTTTGGATTTAGGTTTGGTGGGATTTGAAAAGAGTTCAATGTAGAGAAGAATGATGATGAATCAAGGTTTGTGTATGTTTGTATGTGTGTGTATTTATGTGTATGTGTGTGCGCGCGCGCGCATGTATGCTTGTATGTGTGCGCGCGCGCGTGCGTGCGTGTCTATTCTTAGTTTTTTCACTAAATTATCTTAAATTAACTATATTACTAAGAATTTCACTAAAATACCTTTAAATATTGTTGTTTTTCCACTAAACTATCTTAAAATTTTAACTACACGATTTATATTCATAAATTAACTAAATTACAACAAATTTCACTAAAATACCCTTAACTATTGTTGTTATTCACTAAATTACCAACAACTATTGTTGTTTTTCACTAAAATACCCTATTTCCCCGAACCCTAACCCTATCCCTAACCCTAACACTAACCCTAGCTACGCCTAACCCTAACACTAACCTTTGTCCTTATCCCTAACTCTAATCCTAGCCCTAGCCCTAACCCTAGCTAATCCGGCAACCCAAACCCCCAACCCAACCCAAACCAAACCATAGCCCAAACCCAAACCATAGCCCAAACCCTAGCTAAACCCGATCCCCTAACCTCTAATTTACCCCTAATCCGGCCTAACCCTAACCATAAACAAAGTAAATTAGGAATTGGGGCAAAATTGAAATTAAAATTTAGGAATTGGGGCAACAATACACAAAACCCCAAACCCTAACATAAAATTAAAATAATCAAAGACAAAATTTGAAGAAAAATTAAAATTAAAATGGAAAAAACTTACTTGATGCGGCTAGTGAAGGAGGCAGAGGCGGTGAGCGAGCTTCAGGCACGATGAAGACAACCGACACGCGCGGTGAGCGAGTTCCAGGCACGGTGGCGACGACCGACACGCACGGTGAGCAATCTCCAAGCGCTGAGTGAGCGATCGAGATAGTTGCTCGAGGCGGTGAGCAGACGTGGAGGCCATGGGTGGCGATCGATGAGCAGATAGGTGTCGATCGAGGACAGGGGACGGTGACGATTAGTGGAGAAGGGGCGGGAGTCTTTTTTTGGACGGAGAAATGATCGATCTGAGAAAAAGTGGTGGGAGGGAATTGGGATTTATCATAGGTGGGTGCAGGGCCCGCCACATTTTGCAGTTGGTCACGGTTCCAACCATGACCAAATCGTTTAAGACCGTGACTCAAAATTAGTCACGGTTTGAACCGTGATTACATCCCCGTGAGCTAAATTGGTTTCTGTAGTAGTGGACCCAAACATACAAGTAGATGAGCGTGTACCAAGCTCCCCAAAAATGCTCACATTAGGTGCTTACATAACCAATCTAGCGTTGAGCATTATCTTAGATAGATACTGCCATAATATAGGCTATAAAAAGGCTAAAATGCTCTCAAATAGCAACGATCCCAATAAGTTGACATCACAGTCGCAACTACTTAGTCGCGGAATCCACATCCTCCTTCCTCGTCATGTCATCTTGGGTATTGGGCACCATCTCTAGGATCATACTGAATAACTTTTTTTTTTGTATATTTGTAGAAGCAATGCATGTCTAATGCAAGATATTATAGAACGTATATGTGCAACTTAGGAATTTAAAGGCGTTCACTTGCTTTAAAAAATGATGTTATTTGTTTGAACCAGTTGCCCTATGTCACTGCCATTACCACTCCTATATATGACCTCTCGGCACCCCCACTCTCTCTGCATTTAGCCTGTAAAGAATAGAAATTACCCGAATACCATTTCTAACCCTTGATAACTCTAGGTATTTGACAATTTAATCGTACAAGTAACTGACTTATTCTATAATGCATGTTAGGCTGCCCGCCACTTTCGTTTGGGGAGGTTATCCGTGGTGCAGATCGATCGATTCCTAAGTGCAAGCCATATGAATGCTTTAACCTGAGCTAGCGCGCCACTACTTTTCATATATATATCGATGTTGTTGATGCCATTATAGTACCACCACCTTTAAGAACTCTTATAACAGCTTAATAGAAAAGAAGCTTCCGAGCTCTAGTTACCATGCATGCATCTATCCATCAACAGCGGGTCAAGTGTGATAGATTGTAGCTCGGTCATAAGCGAGTGTCCTCTAAGAAGTTGAAGGTGTGTGAGCATATAAGAGAACCGGATTCTCCATCCTGCCCTAACCCAAATATAGGCTACTGAGGCATTCTTATCTCTCATCTTATCGAATAGGTCTAAAAAATGTTGCCAGATCGGAGGATCCCCCAACCAAACATCTTTCCGAAGCTAATCTAGTTTTCTCGCCCAATGTAAAATCCGAAATTGTTTTGAGAATAATTATATGGAAATAATCTTTTTTATAATTATGGACAGCATAATCTAAGGAATGATAAATATAAAAGATTTAATTTTCAAAATTCAAATTTGTTATATTTGGAATGAAGCCATGATATTATTTTGATTGAATATTTTCCGCCATCTTACCATTTTTTTAAAACCTCATCGATAATATTATTATAAAATACCTTATAAACAACAATTACAAGTAATTATTATATACTCAAGAACTCCAAATACATATACATGCACGTATAGAAATATTATAAGGTCGATTCTGAAACTACAATCATCATCATCATCAATTTTAAGTATGATAAATCTTAAAGATAATCAACATATAACTTAGTTACATAAGTTTTGATTCCTAAAGTCCTCATGCATAACCATTCATCATGTATATACAATTTCTCCCATGTAATAGCATACAAGTCCGTTAATGACGAACTAAATAGATATCATTATATTTCCACAACATACTTCAAGAATTTTATCTTCTATCTCCAACACGGTTCCACATATATCAACAAACCTTCTTTATCAAATATTATACAATACGATATCAACTCAAATCAATTCTACAATAAAACAATTCTTGCTCGCAGTAAATCTCATATTTTTCATTACTATGATATAAATTCTACAACACAAATATCATACGGTAATCATCCATCTCCGATATACACTCTCACATCGCTAATCCTTAATCCATAACCATTTCTCGGCTTATGAAATATTTTAACCAATCTCTAAATCCGAAATCCTATACTTTTGGTAGTCTTACTCAGGTCGCATACCCTGAGCAAGCTCGTTCATTCTTATAACATATGGATGTCATAAGAACAACCGTTAGAAAATTGTTTAAAATATTCCTAGCCTCAGTTTAGCCATATTATATAGGATACAGGGTTCTCTTATATCCCCAAAAATATCCTAAGAAATCTAATCCTAAATATCCGTAAACTATTCAGCATAATAACTTATATTAAACCATACATCAATAATCCTTCACAAATATATCACGAAACACTTCAAATTTTCATAAAGTATATCCTCAATAGCCAGTCTATAGTCTGATAATTTTTCCTTTCAGCTTTTAATCTGATAATTTTTCCTTTCAGCTTTTAATCTGATAATTTTTCCTTTCAGCTTATAATCAGTCATCTAGTTCTCTCATGATCTTCATATAACATAATGTCCGTCATGGAAAGTCAACTCTAAACAACATCAAATATTATAAGATGCAAAATTATTTCTAAATCGATATTCGACCAATCTTTAAAATTTTCATTCTAGCCATAAACAAATTCTTGAAATTAGAAATCGGAGCTAGCCAATATATCCTAGACGTCATCAAATTCCTTTAGATTTACATCCTAAGCTTTGATACCATTTCTGTCATGCCCCAAATCTATATATGTAAATACAACCAACAAATTGACATACCGCGATCTCGATAATAAGATCGCAAGGCGCAACTAACACAATCTCCATACGATAAAAATCATCCCCAAAATAGCATAACAGTGGTTTTAAATTCCACAATAAGATACATATCGGACACGCACAAGGCGAGCAAATAGAAGTGTCCATGTTTTCTAGTTATGGGGTTACCCCCACCATTTCACAAGTAGTGCTTGATTTATCTCCTTAGGATGAAAAACCCTTAATCCACCAAACTCTTTTTGTACACACTGGCTGCATTGTACAAGGTTGTAACCTCTAAAGTTATTTGATGTCCCTCTCCATAAAAAGTTACATCGGATCTTGTTTATACGTTTTCCATAAAAGGTTACGGATCTTGTTTTCCATAAAAAGTTACGGATCTTGTTTATATGTTTTCCATAAAAAGACATGCTAGGTAGTAGTAGGGATTGCCGATTTTACGACTTTAAGAAGTATAATACGCCCATCTTGTGAAAAAAATTCACCTTTCCATCCTTCAGGTCTCTTCTTAACATTGTCAGTTATTAGCATCTAATCATTCTTTTAAATTGTCCCGGCCAAATTGTCAACCCAATATAATTGATGGGGAACTCGACTTCTTTGCAATGAAACACGGTTGCCATTCTCTTATCAATGTCCTCTTTCATGCCCAGAGTGATCAAGACACTCTTATAGAAGTTGACTTTTAAACCTGATCATAGCTCGAAACAATACAAAATCCACTAAATATACAGAGCTTGTAGTCTATCCGGTTTGCCGAAGATAATAGTATCATTAGCATATCGAAGGTTTACAATACTGTTACATCGATCCCTTCCCCCTAAACCCTTAATAAGGTTGTGTGAGTGCAATCTTTCAACCATTTTATTCAATTTAACCGCTACCAATGCGAATATAAGTGGGGATAAAGGTCTTCTTGTCGAAGATCTCTTCTACAGTGGATTTCCTTCCTTGGCTTACCATTAAAATGATTGAAGATTTGGTCGTTGACAATTACTCCTTTATCCATCCTACCCACCTTTTCCCAAAACTCCTTTTCTTAAATACGTTCAACAAGCTTTCCCACTCCTTTCTATCATATGCCTTTTTAGAACATAGCTTCACTAGGTATCTTAACTGAATTTGTCGTTTCATGTACTGAATAACCTCCTGTGCCGCCGTAATGCCTTCAAGGATGTATCTGCCCGAAAGGATATTGTTGGATACTCCCGAAGTCATCTTCTCTAATACATTATCAGCTCTCGATGCACGCACCTTAGCCACTTGAATGAGCAATTCACAAGGATGATTGGGCGGTAATCATTAAGTGATTCTAGGGTGACTTATCTTAAGTATAAGGATGGCATTGGCTTAATTTAACATAGGAAGGTTTCCTTGTCCAGTGTAAACTTTTTTCATAAGTCTAATGATGTCCTTCATAATGATCCTAAACTTCTGATAGAAAAACATAGGTATCCCTTCTGGTCTAAGTGTTTTATCTGCCTATCAGATAAAAACAGCAACCTTGATTTATTCCTCCAATAAAGGTCGTCTAAAGAACCGAAAGCACTCTCCAGATCTTGCGAGTTACTCTCCTAAATTTTGTTAGCAAGCTCAATCCTATTCGAATTAATTGTTCCAAAAATGTTCTTGTATGTATCATCAACATGCTTCCTCGTTTATATCTTCATTATACTTTCATGGTTCTAACCAACATTGAGCGAATAATGTTTCTCCCATCAGCAATTTTATGGAAAAATCCTATATTCAGATCTTCTTCCTTGAGCTGTCACTCTGGATCTTTGGTCCTACATGATCTCTTTCTTTTTGTATGTCTCCTGTACTTCTCTCCTACATCAACAAAGTCTATGCTTCGTGAGATTATCCATCTCCTTAATTTATTCAAGAATATTGACCTCCTCCATCAGCTCTTGCTTATGTATATTAACATTACCAAAATTGTCTCTGGCCAAAATTTATAAACCTTACTAAAGATTCCTGCCTATTTCATTATGGTTTCAGCTGCTGCTTGCTGACATCGAATCGGTTCGATTATCTGAAAACTTTCAATTGTCAATCACTTCTTAACGAAGGTAACATCTTCTAACGACATTTATAAACCTTACTAAAGATTCCTGCCTATTTCATTATGGTTTCAGCTGCTGCTTGCTGACATCGAATCGGTTCGATTATCTGAAAACTTTCAATTGTCAATCACTTCTTAACGAAGGTAACATCTTCTAACGACATTTTTTTGATCTCGGAGGGCTTAGATGGCCTTTTTGTCTTTTCTCCCGTATCACAGTAAATTGGAACATGATCTGAAGTAGGTCATTGACCGCTTTGGAGAGCGCCAAAGGAAATCTAGTTTCCTAATCATCTCAAACAAGAATCCTGTCAAGCCAAAATACGGAATGTCCCTCAATTAGACCATGTAAAATTTGTTCATTGAACAAGATTTCTTTTAAAGCGAGGTCTCTAATCAAAGTACTGAATTTAGGACACTCTACGCCGCCACACTCCCCTCCTATTCTCTCCTCTGGAACCTACTAAATTAAAATCATTAGCAACAATCAATGGGCGATTCCACTTAACACGGATCAACTTCAATTTCTCATAAAATCATTGACAATGCTCCCTCCTATTACGTTCATGATAAACAACTGTAACAACTTCTACCTATCTATTCATCTTACTTTCTACAACTATGGAACCTACTCAAAAAATTGTTGAGTGATTTTTAGAATCTTGAGAAAGAGGGCCAATTCTACTCACTTTTGTAATATAAAGCTGAAAAAAAAAATTAAACTGACCTTTGATAGAAAAGACAACAGGGAATGATCAGAAACAGGTTGAGAAGTGTTGTCAGTGAAGAGCCAAAGAGAATCAGATATACTTTGGATACCCGTTGGATGTCAAATGGAGATGTAGACGCACCAGACCTAGTTTATCAGCAAATTGAAACTCAAATTAATTGTTGTCCTAAAGAGAAAGGAGCGAATGTTGCTCGAGGTAAGATCGGAGTCACTACTACAAATGGGCTCAAAGGTAACATGGAATTGGTCATGATTCAAACCGTGACCAAATTCTTGTAATGGTTTTATTGGAATTGATCATGATTTGAACCGTGACTAGTTACATTATGTGATGGGCTCCACAACCCTAATGCCGTAAAATCCCAATACCCCCGAAACCCCTTAGACCCCTTATTTTTTCCCTAAAAATTTCCCTCCCCCCCAATTTTCGCCCCCCGCCTCTTCTCCTCTTCGCCCTAGATGTCGTCGAAGCCCTTGCCTCCTCGCTTGCCCTCCGTCATCGAGTCCGGCCCCCTCGAAGCCCTCGACGCCTCGCTCGCCTCCGTGGTTGAAGGCCCTCTCCGCCTCGATCTCCCTAGCCCTCACCGCCTCGCTTACCTCGTCGAAGCCCTAGCTGCCTCGAATCCCTTGCTGCCTCACCTCCTCATCGATGCCCTTGCTGCCTCGCCCTAGCTCTTGTCTCCTCCTCGCTCGATTCGTGATCGAGCTCGTTGAAGCTCATCGTCGCCGCTCGAGTAGTCTCTTCTCCGTGATCGTCAACATGTAAGGATAAAAGGAGTTTAATTTTATAATTTTGGGTATAATTTTAAATTTTTTGCTCCCAAAAATTAAATTTTGTGTTTGTTGTTCTTGTTGCCGCCGCTCGAGCCAGTTCCATGGCTGTCGACGCTGATCCCGGCGCTGATCGAGCTCCAATTCGTCGCCCCCGTCGTACCTTCGTCTGTGGTCGTCGGTGCTCCTCGGAGGTCGTCAAAAGGTTAGGATTTTGTTGTTGCTGTGATTGTTGCTGCTGCTATTATTGGTCAGGGTCCTAGTTAGGGTTAGGGGGTGTATCGACTTCGAATTAACTGTATTGAATTTTCCACTTTAATGTACATAAATGAGTTTTACTGTCTGAGTTTGAGTTATAAGTCACTTTTGTTAAATAATAGCAAGAATCAATTTGTAGCTCACTCGTAAAATTTCTTTTTAAATTTTTGGAAGCCCAAAAGATTTTACGTGCAATACATGGGAAATGAAAAGTTCAGAAAAATCAAAAATGTGGAAAATGGAGTAAATATAGGGTTGATCGAATGGCACGAATCTCGAGACCTAAAGCCCAAGATCGACCGGCCATTATTGCTCAAAAACCGGCGGGGACGGCTCAGATGATGCCAATGAAGCCCGGGTTTTGCACACTCGTCTCTTCAGCTACCCCTAACCCTTCTGCATCGTTTGATTTCTCTGCAATCAAACAGAGACCCTTCATTTCACAATTAAACACCATTTTAATACTTTTTAATCCACAATTTTAATTCTCAAACCCTAATTCTCCACTATAAATACTACCCCACACTTTGGCTCAGCACTATTCTGAAAATTCTAGCCAAAACTCTCTAAAAAGTTCCTAGTGCAAGTGAAGTAAAGTGGACTTAGCGAGCACGTTGGTTCCGGCGAAGATCGAAGCTAATTCCGGAGCTCCCGCAATGCCACGAAGACCCTCTTCCTTTTCCTCATCCTTTTCTTAAGCTTTCTAAACCGCAAGTCGCTCCCAAATCGCCTCATTTCTATTGAAATTACTCTTCAAATTTTATATTGGTAAAAGTAGAGTTATTACCGACATTTTCTTTCCTAAAACATATAACTCATTTTTCTTTACAATTTAATCAATCTAATTTTACAACATCACTTGTAACCTTTAACACTAATGTTTAGAATTAAATTTCATCAAAATTCTCATGTGAAACAACCATAGTAAAACTTTTTCATTAAAATACCTTAAACTTTATAATCACCTTTTTTAGTACTTCGTAAAACAATACCTTTAGGAAAAACTTCACGGGGTAACGACCTACCCCACACGCACACTTGGTTTCATAGCACGATACTCATTGCATGTATTTTCGTTTCGAAGAATAATATCATAATAAAATACCACATAATTCTAAACCCGGATTTATTTTTAAAGCGATATTTCATTTCCTTTACGATTATGCATCTACAACCCTCTTTAGGGGACCTGCTAATGGATGATGCGGATTATCACACATCCTTGGGCTATAGAGCGAGATGCAGACCTCTTCACGGAGCATTCGATCTTGAAAGGATTTAAATACGTTTTTAAGAAATACAAATTTTCTAAATAAAATAAAATAAAATTTTAAAATTTTTATAAAATTATAAATCCATATTTTCAAAATATAATAAACCTATATTTTTCTAAAAAATGAAAGATTAACAAATGACAATAAAATACCATCTAGATACCAAAAAGGACAAGTTTTTCAATAAAATACCATGAACTTTCTAAGTTAAGTGTATATTACTAAGATACCTCAAATACTTAAAATCCATACTCATGAAAACCCTAAGTAATACTAATCACCCTCGAGGTTTATTTTAATCTATATTAATATATTTTTTTATAAAACCCACTCGAGTTATATAAAAACAATATCTTCATGACTTTAGTAAATATAGGTTTAAGCAAGATCAATTCTCTTGATCCCCAGAGAGCCGGAGAAAGTGAGTGCTTGTCTATTTAAGGTGGACAACTTAACAGAATTATCAATGGTAATTGTCTTGGAAAAAGACAAATCCTGTCGTCCATGTGCAGCAATTACCGATGACTTTCGAACCTAATTCAAGATTTAAATCAATCTACGAGCGTCTGACTCAGTCTGAGTCCAATCTCAAACCTGGCTCCAAAATCAAACATGAATACTTGAATTCAAACTTCAATATCAAACATGTATACTTGACTTGACCGAATCATGGTTATAACTTGAATACATGACTCATCCTGAATGACTATTTGAACATTTTGTATCCATGGTTTCAGTAAGACTTGTAAATATAATCTATACAATACATTAAGCGGGGATAAAGGGGTAGATCGGTACGGAACATATATCGTGGCACGAGAGGTCACTTAAAAGACACCTACATGAATTCACATGCCGTTGTCCTATGGGTTATGACGGGGCCTTATACTACATGTTACCATAGTCCATGGGGTAAGATGAACCTCTCGTATACATGAATACCTTCTTTATCAAGTTACAAACAACCACGTTAGAATAACTACCATATACCGGTAATCAACCATATACAATTTACCTGTTCATTTCATTTTATATACTATCTTCTCTTTTTTCTTTTAGGACTTACCGAGCGCTAGTTCGCTGACGACATTCTTTTATATTTCTTTCTTTGGAATGTTCGTTAGGAGGACCGGACTATCAGGAGATCGAGCCTAATCAGGAGGACTTGGACCAGCTCACCACCCAGCCTGACTACTAATTCACCTACACTTTCATTTTGTATACCATTGTTTAGACACTGCTTTAATCATTGTATCTTTTTATTTTCCAACAGTTATATGTAAAGATAAATGTAAATAAAGTTACTGTTTATTTTATATCTTTTGTCATTCTTGTACATTTTATATGTTACTTAAATACGCTTAGAGATTTATTTTTTAGTAAATACGTTGTGACCTGCCACGTCACCGTTTTCATTTACTGGGAAGCGGGGCGTGACAGGGGATAGGGCCGGTTAGGGTTAGGGGGTAAGGCCGGTTAGGGTTAGGGTTAGGGCCGGGTTAGGGTTAGGGTTATGGTTTGGGTTAATGGTTTGCTTTTGGGTTAGGGATAAGGTTAGAGTTAGGGATAAGGTCAAGTGTTAGAGTTTTTTAGTGTAAAATTGCAACAATAGTTAAGCTGTTTTAGTGAAATTATAACAATAGTTAAGGGTATTTTAGTGTAAAAAGGTAAAATTGAGCAAAAGAGGGTTTTTAGTAAAATTTTAAGGTGATTTAGCGGAAAACCAACAATAGCTATGGTTATTTTAGTAAAATTTATAGGAATTTAGTTAATTTAAGATAGTTTAGTGAAAACCACAACTTTAATTAAAGGTATTTTAGTCTAATTTAGTAAAATTGAATTAATAGGTTAATTTAATGGAGTTTAGTGAAAAACAACAATGTGTGTGTGCGCGCGCACACACACACACATACACACACAAGCGTGCACACACACATAACAAGCGCGTGCACACACATACATAACAAGCGCGTGCGCACACACATACACAAGCGCGCGCGTACACACACGCAAACAATGCTAAATCTAAATTCATCATTATTCTCCTCTACATTAAATTCTTGTCAAATCCCACCTTAAAACCAACCCTAAATCTAAAATTTTAAACTCGATTAAGATAACCCTTGACTTCAATTTTTTTACTCTAAACTAAAAACTTTGAAACATTGAATTGAAATTGAAACGTGAATGTAAAACTAAATCAAATTAAATCTTAAAGTAATGTATGATACTTGATGAAAATATGAAAATTTCATATTCTCATCGATAATTAATTATATATGAAAATTAAAACGCAACTTAGTTCCCATCTATCGTTTAACATACGTGCGATGTTCGTCATGATATAAAACTATACGAAGGTTGTTAAATATCGGACGGTATCGTTCAGTTTTTGACAATCGTCGTGTAGTCTATGCAATGAGAATTAATATTCAATCGTATGATAACCGATAGATTTGTCCCGTGTGCATAAGTTAGGACTGTATAAAGAAGACACCTGCATTCATTTATGTTTTCATTCGTTTCAAGATATTTAATCGGTATCTTTCCGTTGGTTCTTCATATACAACGATAGATTAGATGTTCATTTTAATACTATTTGACAACATTGAAACGATCATCTTTTCTATTACAGTGTACTCGGAGAACAGTGGAGAGGTGCTGCCAAAATTTTCTCGAAATGGATGAAAGCACAAGTGAATAGGTGTATGCTCTATACATTCTTAATGGGATAGGTGCCTTACCCCCTACAGCCATTACCCTCGACATCCAATAAAAAACATTTAATATTATCTTCATCTTTCTTGGAAGAAGAATACAACTCTCGAGTTTTGAGAGTAGAAGGAGAAAGTTCTCAATAGGAGTTGGAGCAGATTAAAAGGAGAAAGTTCTCAATAGGAGCTGAAAAAAGCTTAATCCATTAACAATTGAAACCAACTTTAACCAAGTCGTCAATTAAACCTAACACTAATGCTTCTTATTATCCGTCTATCGCGTATTTGTCAAGAAATCTTAACTCTATAACTTTTATCTATAGAAACCTTGCTTTGTCTGGACTATTCCAATATGGCACTTTCGTACCTCTACAACAAGAGTTGGATGTACGTTGATACTCTTTCGAAAGTCAATGACTTATTCGTTGATGGTGTTAGCTTTGTCTACCGATTTTGCCTACACATGTCTTGGGTTACTGAAAGAGCACGAAATCTATTGTTCTTGCTCTTAGTGTATGGACAAGCGATCGCTCAAGAAGTTGGAAGGCGAGTTTCACATCGTGAGATACGGTTTCGTTAGAGATTACACTATGTGGGAACTTCACGGAGAAAAAGTTGTTGTAACGGGAGACGAGGCATGGGTGCAAGAGATGGAAAATGAATTCATCGAAACGGAAACCGCAGAGTGGTAAGGAATAGTAGAAGAGGAGGAAGAGGAATGGAAGTTTGAAGAAGACGAAGCCGTCGAAAAAGATGATTTTGTATTCGCGCCGATCGATGACATGGATGAGCTTATAAATACCGCTGGATTTCCTTATGATACAGAAATCACTAGACCCTCATTATTGGAGAAGTACAATACTGACTCTAAAATCCCGCTATATCCAAATTGCAAAGGTTTTCAAAACTGTTCTTTTTCGTACGTCTTTTTCGAATCAAGTGCAAGAATAGATAGAGTGATCGGTCTTTCACCGATCTCCTAGAATTGCTGAAGGAAGATTTTCCCGACAAAAATAAAGTGCTACCAAGCTAGCACGATACACAAAAGATAATCACAAATATCGGCCTGAAGTATCTTAAGATACATGCATGTGAGAATGATTGCGTTTTGTTCTGGAATGAACACACCACACTCAGAAACTGCCCCGTGTGCAAGACCAACCGATTCAAGCCTAAGAAAGACACTCAGTCGAGTGATGTGCTCGTAACGATTCTTCGTCATTTTCCATAAATACCGATGCTGCAACGGTTATTTATGTGTGAGGAGACAGCGTCCAAAATGCAGTGGCACCATAAAACATCTCGTGAAGAGAGAAAAATGAGTCATCCCAGAGATTCGATATTGTGGAAATTTTTAGATGAAAAACATTCTTCATTCAGCGCAGACTCTCATAATGTGAGGCTGTAAATTGCTAGCGAAGGTTTTGGTCCATTTTGGGATGGTTCACGGTGAGCGTACTCACAGCACTTGGCCCGTTGTGGTGACTATATACAACCTGCTGCCATGGAGGGCTACGACGCAGTCTTATTTTACGTTGGTGTTTTTAATCGACGGTCCCTTCGTCTTCTGGGAAAAGTATTGACGTGTACCTACAACCCTTGATCGATGAGTTAAAGTTGTTGTGGGAACCTGGCATGCGAACTTATGACGCGGATGGTAAATAATTTTTTCAGATGCGGGCTATTTTGTTGTGGACTATTAATGATTTTCCTGTCTACGACATGTTGTCAGGGTAGACCACTCAAGGTAAGCTTGCGTGCCCCTATTTTCATATTCATACAAGCGTCGTACGCTTAAAATTTAGTGGGAAAGAGTCGTTTATGGGCCACCGACGTTTCTTGCCTACAACTTACAAATTAACAAAGAATAAAGAATTGTTCAACGATAAGACGGAGACCGGTAGGCCTCCTAAGCTATTGTCCGGTAATGACATTGCAACAATAGAGAGATTATCAGAATATTACATTTGGAAAGAAACAAAACAAATATGCAATGCCATGTCTAACCGGTTGGAAGAAACTAAGTGGTTTATTTCAACTTCCGTACTGGTCCGATCTACTGCGCCACAATTTAGATGTTATGCATATCGAGAAGGGTGTCTCTGAACACATCATTAATGTTTTGCTATGTAAGGATAGAAAAACGAAGGACAATTTCAACGCCTGTCGTGATTTGACGGATTTAGATGGTTGTCTATTAAAGAAGAAGTTTGTATGTGTACAGAATTCTTAGCATGCTATATAATGAATTTATCTGATCGTTTACTTCCTGTGCAGACTTGTTTTCGAAATTTAGCCTAGACAAAATATATAACCTATAAGATGTTGGAATTCAGAAAGTTGCCCATGAAAATTTTCTGAATTTTAAAATGAGAAAAAACAATGAAGTGTTTTCTCAGATTCATGAATAACATCTTTTAATTAGTGACCTACAACTAAAAACGAACTTTGCCTGATCTATTGTGGTTGGATGTTTTGTCGAAAGCCTACATGAACTTGGAAGGAATACAAAAATTAGATTTTTAAACATAAAAAACTTGATACAAGAAAAAACGAGAAGAGTGAGAGATGCCTCTTAATGGCAAAGAAATGTTCCAAAGCTAAGTGGACCCCAACAAGAGCTTTAACAAAATCAAACTAAAGGATATAATTTTTAAAATTACATTTTTTGATATTTATTCTAGATACATTAAGTTATATTTGTAGTGAATTGTTATGAATATAATTAGTTATTAGTTATTAGCTATTAGTTATAGTCCAACATCGGCTATAATAGTGAGCTGGTCTATTATCCTCCCTATATATCTAATATGTACTCATGAATTATTATACCAATAAATTTATTTCTTCTTGATTCTTTTCATGGTATCAGAGTTTTGAAAAGAACTGAAAGAAAACCCTAATTTTTTCTTTCCCAAACCCTAACCCTAATTCTTTAGCCCTAGCCTTAGCCGCCGCCTCCCCTCTCCTTTTGCCGCAACCTTGCCTGATCCTTTCTCTTATACCCCCCACTGCATCATCCGCACCATGCCTCTTCTGCCCGCACCACGATCATCCTCTATCCGCACCACGCCTGCACCACCAGCGCATCACGCCTGCACCACCCTCTTCTGCACCACTCCTCCTCTGCACCAGCATCACCCTCCTCTGATCTGATTTGGACATGATCCCGCACCACCAGCACCCTGCTCCTGCACCACTAGCACCCATACCTTCCTATGGCCGCTGCCATCTGCTTGTAGACTGCCTCCTCCTCCAATGATGTCGCCTCTTCCATACCAATCACAGCTCTCTAACCCTGGTCCTAGCCCTCGCCAACAACCGCATGGCAAAAATTGTCTCCGCACTCGGATACCGACGATGATCAATTCGATCGTCTTGGTACTCTTGTACTCGCCCGTGTGTTAGATGGCCTTATTCTCCCTCTCTCGTGATCTACTTCGGCGCCGTTCATCATGGATTCTGATTTGGTCTCTGATGGCCGTGGGTCGTCGCGTGGTCGTGGTCCCCGTGGACGTCCTACAGCGCGCCAGACATCACACCAGTTGCTACTAACCGACCTTTCTCTTCTGCCGACCAGTTGTCTTTATCCAGTGCTGAGTGGGCTAGTTACGCTGTCTCCTCTTTTCTGTAACTCCTGCTAACCTTTCACTCCGTCAGGTATATTGTTCCCTTCTCATTCTAATTTATAGGCCACTAACTCTGGCGCCTCACATCACATGTCTCGTGATGGACTGTCTGATCTTACTTCTAGTCCTCACAAGTTTATTTTCACGGCTGATGGTAATACCACTCCTGTTTCTGGCTCTGCTGCTTTATCACTTCATCTTTACACCTGAAAAATGCTTTAATTATGCCGTCTTTAAAACAAAATTTGGTTTCTATTCGTCAGCTTACAAATGATTCTAACTGTTCCGTAACATTTTATCCCTCACTTTGTGATACAGGACCTTCTGACGAAGCAGCGGATTGGTGGGGGTGAACAGAATGGACTGTATTACGTTGATCATCTTCTCAGTACGTCTGCAGCTGTTTCTACTATCCAGTGGTATCGGAGATTTGGTCACCCTTATCTTTCTTCTTTACGTACTATATTGCCTTCTCTTGACTTATCAGAGTTCAGTTGTGAATGTTGTATTCTTGGTAAATATCATCGCTCCACTTTTCCTCCAGTTAATAAATTACATAATTTACCTTTTGCGTTAGTTCACTCCGATATTTGGGATCCTTTTAAATTTTCTAGTGTGTTTGGTTATAAATATTTTATGATTTTTATCGATGATCATTCACATATGATTTGGTTGTATCTTCTGCGTAATAGATCTGAACTTTTATCAACGTTTAAAATATTCATAGCTGAGATTGCTAATCAATTTGGTGTTTCCGTAGAGGTTCTTCATTTAGATAATGTTAAGGAGTATATTAGCATGGATTTTACTGCCTTTTGTCAAATCCATAGTATATTGTATCAAACTTCATGTTCTTATACTTCTCAGCAAAATGGGATTACTGAACGGAAGAACCGATATTTGTTTGAGATAGCTCATTCTCTTATTTTGCATATGTATATCCCTAAACGATTGTGGAATTTTGCGGTCTTAGCTGCCTGTTTTTATATCAATCGCATGTCTTCTCCGGTCCTAAGCAACCAGTCCCTTTTCTCTATTTTGTTTCCACATGACAAACCTTTTCATGTTCCTCCTAAAGTGTTTGGTTTTCTATGTTATCCTGATATTCTATGTCCTTAGGTAGACAAACTTGATTCTCGAGCTACTCGTATGGTGTTTGTAGGTTACGACCCCAGAAAGGATATGTTTATTTTGACCCTGCCACTTCTAAAGTTTGTACTTCATATGATGTGACATTCTTAGAAGATCAAATATATTTTCCACCACCAGTCACGGACCCCACTTCTATTATCCATGTTCCTCACTTACCTTCCTCGGAGTTTGATTCGTCTGTTCGACCTGGGCGTCCTAGTTTTAAGCCCGTGTTCTTTGTCCACAGGTGTATCACCGCCGTGACCCAAAAGCCCCATCCCTCCCACCGTTTCTACTCTTAACGATTTTTATGCAAGTACTCCGATACAGTCTATTGTTCCTGGTTCTTCACCATTGTTGCTTTCAGAACAAGATCTCTCCTTTCTTATTGCCTTACATAAGGGTAAGCGTTCCTGTACCACGGTACATTCGATTTCTAACTTTATTTCTTATCATAGACTGACACTATCTACTCGTCAGTTTGTTTCTTTCTTGTCTTCCTTACTCTGTTCAGGAAGCACTGCAGCACCCAGATTGACATGCAGCTATGTTAGAGGAGCTTGCCGCACTGCACTGTAATCGAACTTGGAAATTGGTATTTCCGCCTTCAGATAAGAAGGTTGTCGGCTGTCGATAGGTTTTTACTGTCAAGCAAAATTCATATGGGATGATTGAACGTCTCAAAACTCGATTGGTGGCCAAGCGCTTTACTCAGCAGTATGGCTTGAATTATGTTGAGACTTTTTCGCTAGTTGGCAAATTGATCTTGGTTCGCGTTCTTATATTCTTGATTGTTTCTAAGACGTGGTCACTTCATCGGCTTGATGTGAATAATGCCTTTTTGAATGACGATCTTTCGGAGACCATTTACATACAGCAGCCTCCTGCTTTTGAGCGACTAGAGGAGTCCATGGTTTGTCTCTTACATAAATCTTTACATGGATTGAAGCAGTCATTACGTGTCTGGATTGAAAAGTTTAGTACGGTTCTATGACATATTAGCTTCAAACACAGTGTCGCCGACACATCTCTCTTTACATAAAGCCGACCTCAAGGCATGGTAATTGTGCTGGTGTATATTGATGATATTATCATTATTAGAGATGATTCTGCTGGCATCTTCATGATGAAAGAATATTTGGCTTCACACTTCCATACCAAGGACCTTGGGCCGCTTAGATACTTCCTTAGAATTGAAGTGTCACGAAATTCTGGTAGATTACAGTTTTCTCAGCGCAAGTATGCACTCGATTTTCTTTCCGAGACATGATTTCAAGAATATAGACCAACAGACACTCATATGGATTCCACGGGCAAGCTATCTTGATTGAGCTCTCGCTCAGATCCTCCACTTCCTGACCCAGGACGATATCGACGTCTGGTTGGGAAGATTATTTACCTCACCGTCACTCTTCCCGACACTGCCTTTTCCATTAGCAAAGTGAGTCAGTATATATAGAATCTTTTGAACTCTCAGTTAAGTATATTCTCAGATACATCAAAGATTTTCCAGGACACGGACTTCTTTACAAACTATCGTCTACGTTTTCGCTCATAGCCTTTACAGATGCTGACTTTGCTGGATCTATTAATGATCGTCGTTCTACTAGTAGCTACTGTGTATTCTTGGGGAAAAACTTGGTTACATGGAGGAGAAAGAAGCAGAATGTAGTGGCCCGTTCTTTTACTGAGCCTGAGTATAGATCCATGTTGCATACAGTTGCTGTGTTGGCATGGCTCATCTCTCTCCTAACAGATCTTGGGGTTCTCTTTTTTTTTCCGACTACGTTTTTCTGTGGTAACAAGGCCGCAATCCACATTACTGAGAATCCAGTTTTTCATGAACGGACCAAGTATACCGAAATAGATTGCTATTTCATTCGTGACAAAATGACAGATAAGATGGTTGGACTCCTATATATTTTCTCTTCGGCTCAACGAGCAGATAACCTCATGAATTATTAAGCCATAAATTTATCTCTTCTTGATTCTTTTCATGAATTAAACGTTACTTTTTTTTGTATGCTTGCAAAAATATATATTTGAAGTGGAAAACCAATTAAATACAAAATCAAAAAGATTATAACTGATATTAGTAATCATTGTGAATTCAGCCATTTGAATAATTTCTGTAAAGAATGTGCCAATAGTCATAAGATTGCCAATAATTTCTGTAAAGAATGATGAATTTTATGCTTATTAATTCTGGTGCTGCCTTTGAATTTTCGAGGTTTCTGCGTCTTTAATTTAAACTAAAATGTATGTAACAATCCATTAGAACTCCATAGTGGTTTGGTCGTGCACCTAGTTTAAATTTTCCTTAAGTGTGGTAGCTACATAATTTATTTAAAATAGAATTCCATGCAAGATATAAACTGATATGCTAGTTTTTTCAAGCCAAATCAAGCATTATACTCGGAGAGATCATGTACGTAGTTAGTGATCCGGTTAATAAGTACAGGCAATCAGTTAAAACTTAGCATGCATGTTCTATAACTAGGCTTGAGCTGAGTCGTGGAACCAGACAAAAGAATTAATTAAAGGATCTCAGGCCATTGCATGGAAGTTTGGTTAAGAAAATCTATACACACTAATCCAAATTAAAATCTCATGAAACATCAACTATCTCAACCACATGGTTAACGAAGAATAACCATCAAAATGAAACAGATAAAGAACTTACCAAATATGTTAAATCAAGTAGTACGTTTTGGAATCGGGCCACTGAGATCCAAATTGGATTGATATCACATGATCTGCAATGAGTCGGTAGAGTACAAAATAGCTATAAAACCTTGTTACAAAATAGTTTACAACTATGAACCGCACGTTGAGGTTTGCAACATACACATCCTTTTGGTTTTAGCTTACCCATTAATCACGACAAACAAGTGTGATAATTGCTTTGCCATAGTTAAATATTAGCGACGGAGAAAAGTAAAGGAGAGTAATATGAATGAAAATTATAAGAGCCTTTTTTTCTAAATATCCTCATCTGAAGTAAAGGAGAGTAATATGAATGAAAATTATAAGAGCCTTTTTTTTTCTAAATATCCTCATCTGCCTGTCGATTTGGGTTGTTTTGAGATTAGGATCTGTGTTGGATTTGAGGGTTGATAATTATTTTTGATTAATTTGATGAAGAGTTGAATCGTACCTCACCTCAAAAGTACGTTCATAACTTAGTAAGAATGTCTAATTGTATCAAAACCAAATCAGCTTGGCTAGAATTAAAAGGAGAATAATCCAATGAACTAACGGAACCATTTATAAGTCATATATATTGATAATAAGTTTCTATAATCGATATGGTAGACTTACCAGCGCTGAACGTTTATTATTGAATAAATTTTGAGTTCTTTTCTCTTCCAAAAGCAAAACATATGATTATGTCCATATTATCCGAAGCTGACGAACCAAGAGTTTTAATTATCCCATCCAAATTCCATTCAAGAGCCACTCCAAGATTCCGGACTCACAGTTGGATGCAATTTCCTCTGCAAATTATCTTCCTCTTGCGATATATATCATTCCTACTAATTCTAGTAGAAGAGAGACTTGAGGACCAGGATGCCAATTGTTCTTCTTTTTCCAATTTTTTTTTTGTTCATGAATTTGCCACAGGCAGGATTGATATCAGTTCGACATGAATGAGGAATTTTATTATTTTCTTTTCTATTTTTTTTTCAGAATAATAGACCGAATATGATGCAAATAGGATTTGAACCGCAAAGCTCTTGCTCAACCGCAAAGAGGCTTTTACCTCTAGGCTATTGTGCCACTCGCAATGAGGAAACGATTTGATGATGATTAGGAATAGGATTCATGAAAAGCTTTTAAGTTGACTCTCAGTGGTAATTCGAAATCTAGATGTCCATCCCCTTAAAAATGCAAGTTTTAGACTCTTGTGATAAGGTCCAATACACCTATTAACTGCTTCCTCTTGACTGAAGTATAATTCGAACTTTTAATATTTTTTCACTATAAAAGTAAATTAACTAATCCGTTATTTTTGCTGCGGATGTTTGCTCGTTATTGACATATCAAAATGCAAACGACCTTCTCGTACCAGAAATCGCTCTAATGTACAAGATTAGCAAGGCCAAATACGAGTTGATGGCTCGCAGCAGGAACCAGAAATATGCTATGGCCTATTTTTTTTTGAAGGGAAATAAAAACCTGCGCTTCTCACCATTGATACTATAAAACTATTTACCAAGCGAGGTAAGGATCTAATTCTCAAATCAACAGATAGTTGATGTCAGTTCAAATTTCACTACAGGAAATTGGGCCTTGTTGCGTCGGCAATTTTTTGGAGGGATATTTCGACGGTATTAAGATGTCGAAATAGGTCTATATCCGACGAAAAAGTTGGAGATTTTGTTCACTACGGTCAACGTAAATTTCGTCGCCAATCTTGCGTCGAAATAACTCCCCGTACTCTCACAACCCCTTATCCCCATTCTAAAAATTTATTTCCCCCTACCATAATATCTACTACTCCCTCACCTGCACTCGACCGTGCCCTAAGGCCCTCCAGCCGCCGCGATCCGCTCCTCGTCGGCCATCTTTAAGCCCTCCGAGCCAACTCGATCGCACCCCCTCCCCGCCTTTGAGCCCTGGGCCCCCGCGCAAACTTGCCGTGCCCCGACCTCTGAGCCCCTGCCTCTCCAATCTACCACCACCTTGCCTCCAGCCCCCTCCTCTCCTCTAACGCCTCCGACCCTAAAATCTGTGAGTAGTTTTATTAATTTAGTTAATTAGTTGGATTTTTGTTAAATTTAATTAATTTTATGCCCGGTGTTTGAATTAATTTCAGGGATAGTGTCAATTTTAGGTTTATAGGATGGATTAAGTATAGGTTTAGTGTTAGGGTTGGTTAATTTTAGGTTTGTGTAAGGGTAAGGGTTAATAATTTGTTGATTTTAATTAATTTTATTGTTAGTGTTAGGGTTATTTTCATTTAGGGTTTGGGGTAATTTCTAATTAGGGTTAATTTTATGTTTAGGGTTTGGGTTAGGTTGCTAATTTTAGTTAATTATAATTAGGAATATATATATATATATATATATATATATATATATATATATATATATATATATATATATATTGTTGTTATTTATAGAGATGTATAGCATATGTAACTAAAAATTTGTGTGATTGTAGGTTTCACGTCGGCATGATTGCTTATGTTTCTGCGCATTCTATATACGCCAGTTTTCGGTACACAACTTTATCACTTTTAATTCTTAAGTGCTAAAATTAGTCTAAGTCATCATATCTAGATTAAGCTGCCAATTAAATATTAATTAAACCAAAACATAGATACTTGACATGCTATAAACCAATTAGCTTTATACATACTAAAGTTAGCCTAAAGATACAAGTTTGTGTGTGAGGGAGAGTGTGTGTGAAACTTATCTTTATGTAATTTTCGTTGTATGGATGTGTGTTTATTTTAATGAATGCAGATACTTTAATAATATCAATTATTTGAGAACTTACCATTTAAACTAAAAATTCCAAAACCTTAAACAAAATAGTTAAATAACCGACGATACTGAAACGATAACCATCAAAACCAATCTAATTAAGTGCATGATACTCGATGATGAAAAAAAGTATACCGATACATATCATCATCGAATATCTCACATTGAAAAAATATCGCGACCTAGAACCCGTCTATCAGTTATATGCGTACAGTTATTTTCGTGGCATAAAACTACGTGTTACTACTTGTGCGTTGTCAATCTCGAACGTTAATCGTTCTTTGTTGACAACCTTCTCGTAGTTTATGCGATGAGAATACTAGTCGTACTATAACCAATAGATTTGTCCCGTTTTGGACAAGTTAAGAATGTATAACGTATACACTTCTCTGCATACTTATGCTTTTCATTCGTTTCGAGATGAGTTTCGTCAGTACCTTTCCGCTTGTTCTCCGTGTACAAATATAGTTGAGATGATCATCTCAATAATGATAGTATTGAGATATTTATCTCTTCTATTGCAGTGTATTCGGAAAACAGCAGGGAGATGCTGCCGAAATTTTCTCGAAGCGAATGAAAGCATAAGTCCAGAAGGTGTATGCGTTATATATTCTTAATGGGATAGAAGCCTTACCCCTGACATCCAAGATAGAAGCGTTAATATTATTTCTAGCCATGATAAATCACTCAAATGTATTTATGAGACACTGTATGTAGCAAACAAAAAATATTGAAAAAGAAAAGAAAACAAAAAATTCTTGAGATTTTTGAAGATTTTTTCATATGATATAAACAACTACTGAAAAACCATGGAAAAATTTTAGATTTTCAAAAATTTTGCGATTTTCGTGTGCCACAGAAAAAATGTTGGAAATATGAACATAACAAAAAAAAAATTGGATTTTAAAAATATTTCATAATTTTCGTATGCTGCCAAGAGTTTTCAATCATTTGGAGCCCGAGTCACTCCGGCCGGATTACTTTGTTATGTTAGGTTCTTAATAGAAATCAACAAGCTTTTCTCTTTTACTTCACATAATTTTTTGTCTTCTCGATATCCGGAAGTTATCTAAACATTATGAGCCAGCAAAATATTGCAAAACTAAGAAACCAGAAAATTATGAGATTTTAGAAATTTTTTATTTTCATGTACCATTAGCATTGAAAACTTATGATAAAAGGAAGATTTTTTTTAAAAGTTTGTTGAATATTTTATGATTTTCATGTGCTATGTATGCAAAATATTTAAAAAACGAAGAAAAAATAGGCTTTTGAATTCGATTTTCATTGGTTCAAACAAAATGTTGAAGAAGACCAAAAAGTTTGAGACTTTTGAAAATATTGCAATTTTCATGCTCTGTATAACTAGCAAAATAATAATACCTGTAAAGGAGAATATTTTCTGATTTTTGAAAATTTCACGGTTTTCGTAAGCTATGTATGTAGGTGTATGTGTGCTCCTTGCCGTGCCAACTACGGTTATACGGAATCAAAAACTTTAAAAATCTTGAGCACAAAACACTAAATCCCAGGATACAACCCCAAACACTATACTAAACAAATCCTAACTAGAGTTTTAACTACTTGGTTGAAATTACAACCTTTGTAGACGGTCTTTCGGGTTTTGAAAATTGACTCCTCAAGCTCCTTGGGTTGATGCTACGAGCTCTCGAAACCGATCTTCCGTGTCAAAGACGATCCACCTGAGGATCTTCGTCCGATGCAACTAAAGATCGAGCCTTACTAAGACAAGATACTTAGAGTGGTGTAGTTTGTGAAAACAAATGTTCTTTTTTAATTCTCACAACTCAAAAGAAAAGATTGATGAAGAAGATGAAGATGGTGGTAACTAGAGAAAAACTCGAGTGAAGAAAATCAACCATGCTTTTGTAAAATATCTCACGCCTCACTCTTATCTCTATACCTCTCAAACAAAAGAGTGGGTGGGCTTGGTGACTCACTAGGGTGAGTCACAAGCCCACACACTTCTAGCTTATTTAGTGGAGAGAAGAGAGAGAGTGTGTGTAGCCACCTCATTAGGTACATATATACAAACATTTATAAATATAAATGTAAGTATATAAACAAATATACCCAAACCTGTATAAATACGTATACCGTATTTCTACCAAAATACGAATACCGTATTTGTATCGAAAATACAAAATACGCGTATTCATATTTAGAAAGAAATACATGTATTTATATCAAACCACAAATAACCGTATTTATACAAATACACTGTAACGACCGTGTTTTCTAATACCTAATAAAATATCTCTTATCTAATTTTTCAGTATCAAGTAATCATTTACGTGTTTCGTTGATAGAAAAATATTTTATTTTAATGATTTTATTTTTCAAAGTAATGTTACTAAAGCATTTAAATATAATTAAAGAAATTTTTTAAATTCTATTTATATTTTTCCGGGCTTAAAATGTTTTAATGGAATCTTATAATGTCTTAAAATAATTTATATATTTTTATTATTAATTAAAATGATTATTTCGAAATTAAAATATTTTCATGGATAAACTAGATTTTTAAATAATTATAATAACTAACAAATATCATATATATGGGAATATTATTTAGTTTTAGCCAAAAATCATTTTTATACTGAAGATAACAATAAAATATATTTTCTGAATTTTTCCCATAAATTTCCTGTATTTTAAACTATTTTTAACAAATTTTTTGGAAACAAAATCGTATAAGGAAAACTATTCTAAATTTAATAAGAAAAAGAAAAAAAATAAAAATAAAATATAAGTCGGGAACCTGGACTGTTGGATTCAAGATCCAACAGCTCAGAATCTGCGGCGGCGCCACAAGGTGGGGGCCACGCAAAACGCGTGAGCCCTCTATTCGCGACCACGTGGCCAAACGCGATCGCTGCCGTTGGATTTAGATCCAACGGCTACGATTTGATGGTGGCGGCGGCAATCATTGCGAGATCAAATCGCAATGATTGGAGACTGATGCGACGGTTGGGGTGCGGATTTTGTTGTTTCTGATGGATTTTTTTGGGGTTTTATTGTTGTGAGTAACCCTATATATGTAGCCCTTTCCCAATCACTTTTCTGACACCACAGAACTCCGAAAATTCTGAAAAATACCCAGATCTTCGTCTCGTCGACGCCAACATTGTGGTTCCACCCAATCAACGAGGACAAATCCAAGCACGGAGTTATCTAGGTTTTAGTACAAGTCTATGCTTTCGATCCATCGACCTTCATCTCAAAACAAAGATAGGATCCGCCTCTTACCACTTGATCTATCATCTTTTTCAATTAGAATTTCTTAGACATGATAATAATCTTTCAACCTATTTTAATACGTTGTTACCCTTCATGTATATTATGTTACTGTATTATTGACTTGATATTGACCTTACGGGATAACGACTTATCTCTCATTCTCACACACATATTTACAATAAAAAATTCATGATGTTGTTTATCAGTTAAGTTGGAACATCACACATACTTTCTAATATCATATTGGTTATTTTTTTAGATAACATATCGCACATACTGTACGATCTTAAAATAGATTACTTCCACAAAAATACCCATTTTATTAATACGCTATATTTAATTTAAAGTACCTATATGATATAAGGCTTTGTGAATAAAATACCTTGAGCACATTAAAATGATATTTTATTTTTACCCTTATCCATTAATTACTTTAGTTTTATTAAAATCTTTTTACCTTTTGAAAAGGAGTAATGCTAATCTAAATAATTATATTATGGTTTCCAACCTAACCCTCTTTCACTTAAAGAGAATATTTTTATATTAATATTTTTTTCCAGCCATTTAACTAAGGTTTAATAAGATATAATAATAGGGTAATATTTTACATGAAACACCCCGTGGCTACTAGACAATTGTCCTTGAAAAGAACATAAATCATGTCGTCCATGTGCAGCGGTTGTCAACGCGGAGTTGTTTTTGTAAAATATCATCTTTAATAAAATACCCTAATTTTATAGAATAATGTTTTACGTAAATATCTCGTGGTTGATAAGCAATCGTCCCTAAAAAGGATATAAATCCTGCCACCTATGTGCAGCAGCGATTGCTAACACGGACGTATTTCTAAAATGTTTCCTCCAAATAAACACCATAACTTTATAAAATTATTATTTACAATAAAGTACTTTAATTCATTCTAAAAGGATATAATTGCATTTAAATATATTGATCTTTACTAAAAGGCTATTTTCAGCAAAAACCATAACTTTTATAAATGATATTTTCCAAAAAGAATACCTAAAACTTTATTAAAAGAGAATTTCAAATAAATACCATAACCTTTCATTAAAAAGATATTTTCAGTAAAATACCATGGATTTTCCCAAAATTATAATTACTCTAAAATATCATAGTTTCTTATAAACAATAACCATCATGATCTTTATGAACTAAGCGTTCTATAAAATATTATGATGCACCTTTTCAGATTTTAAAAGATAATAAGATAAAATGGGTGATTGTGGAAGGCTATATTAAATCAGATCAACTATTTGAATACAAGTTTACGACATACATGACAGATGATACGGTTAGAGTTAAAATGCGCGAACCTAGGTATAGAATACTTATAAATGAAGATCCTTGCAGACAGGGTGAACAGTTCAATATGTGGATGACTACTAACCCGACATTCGGGCGAATACTAACCCGGTTTTCGGGCGAATACTAACCCGATCTTCGGACGAATACTAACCCGGTTTTCAGGCGAATACTAACCCGATATTCGGGCGAATACTAACCCTACTTTGAGGGCGAATAATCCAATATGTGGATGACATACAATGTGGAAATTCCATACTTAGATAATATACGCACTAACTCTAATTCGTCAAAATCTTTACACTGAATAACGGGGATAGGAAGTTTGATTAGGTAAGGAGATATGGAACTCGGATTCCTCTACTATTCGATCATGATCTCGGGAGGTGAAACGGTACATTTCACTTCCTCAGTTGTTGTTCCGTGGCCACAACGGAATAATCGTGAGTATCCGGACCCTTATTTAACAAACTAATGCGAACTTTTACCTAATAGATACCTCATACAACATACCCATATTCACATATACCTCATTCAACATGTCTCATTTGCATACACCTCATACCCTTATACCCATATACATCATATCAGTACATACACATCATAACTACATACACTTGCTCATTTTTGTACCTTTTTTCCTTATAAGGCAATCCTACTCGAGTGTAACTCGCTGATAGACTTTCGTTCTTTTTTCTCTATTTCTGGAATGTTCGTTAGATGGGAATGAGTATTATGATGAGGATCAAGGTGTGGAGCCTACTAATGAAGATTATGCGGACTTGACGACGGAAGATTAGTGATTCATTCAAAATTGATAGGTAGTAGTAGTAACCGTAATCAATAACGGTGTCGCGTGTAGCGAGCATTAGTGAGTACTGTTCGCCTTCTGGGATTCGAGAAATTCGTAAATTCTTGCTTTAGATTAGTCGAAAGAACTAATAAATAAATTCAAGAAATTGTTTAAGATTTGGTTGAATTAATAGTTTCAAGAAATTCAAGAAATCGTTTTCAAGAAAGGAAATCAAGAAAATGTTCAAGATCTAATTATCAAGAAAATATGAAGAAGGCTTGTAGGATTCGATTGGATTTAGTAGCCATGGATGACTAATAAATGTAACTTATCTTTTCTATTGATAGTTTAACGCTAGATTGATGGCAATGAATGCGGATTAGGGTTTTTTTGGAAGAAACTAGGGTTTCTTCACTATAGTCTCTTGTCCTTTCATTGATTTCATTCATTTTCTAGCCCTTCACAAAAAGATTGTTAATCTTATCTCACATCGTGGTCAAAATAATAAAAAATTTGATATCGTACCCAATGAGGATGTTAACGATTCTTTTGCGAAGGTTTGTAAACTTCATAAAACTAAAGAAAAATATAGAATTCTATCATCCATCGATCTACCCTAATCCTACGGATCCTAGCAAGCGGAGATTTACTCGCGCATCCTGAAAATAGAAGAAAGATTAGAAAAAGAACTCATAATGCGGAATTTTAAAAGAAAGCGAAATTGAAACTAATTATCACCTTTATTATTCAACTTTAAATTACAACTTTTTCAATCCGAGATTACAAGAAAAATAGCTTTCGATCACTCCCTTGAAGAGGTAATTTTTCCGTCGATCTTTACGTTGCTCGATCACCCTGAGTCTTAGACCTGTCGTGGATTGCGTGCTCGATGATGAAGATCGGCTTCGTATAAAGGATCTTTTGTTGAATCGCTTGATGAACTTTTCGATGATTCTTGATTTTGGATCTTAGATTTGATGTTGGCTCTTTTCTTGATTTGATTTGATGAATGAATTTGGGGATAATTATGAACTAATTGGGAGCCCTTTTCTTCATGACCTTGGTCCTTTTTATAGCCCCCTCTTTAAGCTTTTCCAATAAGCTAGGTTGTTATAGAGAAGTTTCTAGAACAAAATTGTTACAACGAGGCTTCCTCAACAGCTAGGACGTTGAGAAGATGTTTCCGCAGAGTTCTCGACCCCGATGCCTCTGAATCGGCCAAGGATCCGCGGCGACTCGGCCGCGGTTCCGCGGCCGATTGGTGACTTCATTGCTTCAAAATTCTGTGGTCTTCTTCTGTTGGTCTTTAGGCCCTCTTTTGATATCTGGAATCTTCTAATCGTTTCTGAGTCTCTGCCAGAATTTAATTCTTCGATTTCCTGTATTTTATCGGCAGATTCCTGATAGCTGACCTGAGTTAACCTTGCACAAGATCTCAATGAAGAATGTGAGATACAAAATATTATGCGTAAAAATATTAAACATACAATTTCCTTCATAATGTTGATTATAATGTATAACACATGGTAAATGATATTTTGCAGATAAATTTGTAATATGTGTTATATTTATAGCAAATACCTTTAGATGATTAGAAAAAGTAAGAAAATTGTCATGTTACAAATGCAATAATTTCGACTGAACAAATCTCCAAAACTTGACTTTGATCGTCCCGAGCAAACTTCATTTATTCAAGAGAAGGAGAAAAATAAAAAGAAAAAGAAAAACTAACTAGCACACTTTCGTAGGCAACACGATTGCACTGAGCACGTGCAACAAGCCTTTAAACCTTTAGGTGTCCCTTGTAGGAGGAGTGTTGTCTCCTGAGGGTTTTCAACTGATTGCACCCACAAAATCCTATAATAAAAGAAAGACTGTGAAAGTTACATATAAAGATAAGAATTGTAAAAGAAAGAGCTTAAAAATCAGAGATTTCAACTAAACTAGATTTTTGGTTGTCATGAGCCCTATCTTAATAGTCAAGAAAAGATGTTAGAAATCACATCATCCCTCAATAAAACATCGCTTTTAACACTGATCATATACCCCTACGCGTGTGTAAAAGACATCCCTACACTCGGAGAATTCAATTCAAACTATCATACTCTTGTCCATCTACCTCAGTACTTTTTAGTCGGTGATTATTTTAGATGAAATTGCTCACACATTCTTCATGCGACCGTTAATATTTCTTGAGATACTAACCGACCGATTACTAAATGTGCTCACATATTAGGTGTAATTAGCAATTTTCTCGACTTGCAACACCTAAGGTTTAGCAGTGACTCCGAAACCAGTTGGTCTAAGGCACTAGGTGATGTAACACCCTCGCTATATTTTTTTTATATGCCTTGGTGATTACAAAATCAGTGTTCATTTTTCTTCACCATCTTATACTTTTATTGTTTTATTTATTATTTTTCTTCGTACTTTGGCTTTTAGACAAGAGCATTTCAAGGTATGCTCTACTATCCCGAGTTTCAAAACGTGTGTAAGTGCGTATAGTAGGATATCAACGTTCAGATGTCTGGCTTCCAGAATAGGAACTATTTTTCAGACTTATTTTTATCCTCAGATTAGTGACTTCCTTCATCTTACTAACTCTTGGGACAACGGCTCATAACTACTTATTACTAGTTTCATTTAAGAAAACATCTAACTTTCTTGGTTTTCTTAAACTCTTCCAATCTTTTAAATGTAATTTTTCACTTTCTAATCTTTCATTATAAAAGAAATTTTTTAAAATTTTTGTGCTTATGCAAAATGTATAATACAAAGTAATGCGTAAATAAGCACAAACCTCCCCCAAAGCTGTTTACAGCAGTGTCCTCACTGTTGTCATCTTCTAAATCTCAAAAACTTATAGACTTAGGAGGAAAAGTTATTAACGGGGACAAGAATAAATGAAAGTGAAAATCTCCCCCAAACTTATTTTTAATCATATGGATATTCAGTTAAGTCCTTTTTTAACCCACCTCCATTCTCATGATGAGACAATATTATCGAGAAATGGAGGTGAGGCAGAGAAAATTTAGTTAAAATAAAGCGGTTCCTGTAAAAACAGGAGCCCTTCCGTGGGATCAGCGGAAAAATACGGTTTTAATCTATACTCATTCACTTTAAAAATATAACCGTTTTAAATATTTTCAACTTCAACTGCCCCGTGCGGGTATAAATACCGCACCACAAATAGTCCTTTCCAACGAGATTTTAGTTTACCCGCATGAAGATGGAGATGGAAATCGTAAAGAAGGACTTGTTGTCCTGGGATAAAAGTTTTTCTCAAAATATTTTTATCGTGAAATACCTTAGTCCGGTTCTTTACTATAACCGTATTATCGTAAGCTTCATCGCGGAGTTCACTTAGCTCATTTAGTTGCAGCTTCCGAAAGTTGCAGGCTTGGTTTAAATCGAAGTTAAGTTCTTTAATGGCCCACATTGCTTTATGTTCGATCTTGACAGGAAGGTGGAAAGCCTTTCCAAACTCAGGGCGATAAGGAGATATACCAAGATCAGTCTTATAAGCTGTACAGAATGCCCAAAGAGCATTCGTCAATTTGGTTGACTAATTTTTACGGTTTTTAGAAACTGTATTCTCCAAAATTTGTTTGATTTGCCTATTGGAAATCTCAGCTTGCCCGTACGTTTGTGGATGATAGGGCGTAGAAAGTTTATGGTTGATTGAATATTTCCGCATCAAAATCTCAAAAGACCGATTAAAGAAATGCGTCCCATTATCGCTAATTATAACGCAAGGTTGTCCAAATCGCGAAAAAATATTTTCTTTAAGGAACTTAATAACAACCTTGTTGTCATTAGTATGACATGGTATTGCTTCTACTCATTTTGAGACAAAATCAACTGCTAATAAGATATATAAATTCTCAAAAGAGTTGGGAAAATGACCCATAAAATCAATACCCCAAACATCAAAAATTTCCACAACCAAGATAGGTTGGAGTGACATCTCATTTTTCGAGAAATCTGACCCGTGTGTTGACACCGTGGACAAGTTTTGCAATGATCAAATGCATCTTTGAATAATATAGGCCAGAAAAAACCACATTGCAAAACTTTCACTGCCGTTTTATGTGGACCAAAGCGACCACCACACGCTTGATCATGACAGAAAAAAACACTCTTGAATTCATCATTGGGGATACATCTGCGAATGATTTGGTTAGGACAATACTTAAACAAATATAGTTCATCCCAGTAAAAATGCTTTACTCAGGATAGAAATCGATGATTGTCTTGTTTAGACCATTTGCTGGGAATAAGTCATGTTGCTAGATAATTCACAATATCCACGGACCAAGGTTCGCAGGATACAGTCAAGAGCTGTTCGTCAGGGAAAGCGTCGTTTATTGGCAGGGTCACAGTAGGTGAAGAAGTGATGCGTGAAAGATGGTCGTCTACTACGTTTTCATATCCTCTTTTATCTCGTATGACAAGATCAAATTCTTGTAATAACAGGATCCAACGTATTAACCTGGCCTTAGCATCCTTCTTAGATAAAAGATGTTTTAGGGCGGAGTGATCGGTGTAAACCATAATCGGTGAGCCAATCAAGTAGGGCCTGAATTTTTCTAATGCAAACACAACTGCCAAGAGTTCTTTCTCGATGGTTGTATAATTAATTTGGGCATCATTCAAGGTCTTACTTGCATAATAAATTGCATGTGACATCTTGTCGATGTGCTGTCCTAAGACTGCACCGATAGCAAAATCTGATGCATCACATATTAGCTCAAACGGGTAGTTCCAATCAGGAGATGATAGAACAGGGGCTGTAGTGAGAGATTTTTTAAGTGATTCAAAAGCAGCCTCATAATCCGAATCGAAGTGAAATGTAGTATCCTTGGCAAGAGAAGAGTTAAAGGTCTAGCAATTTTGCTAAAATCCTTAATGAATCTCCTATAAAATCCTCCATGACCAAGAAAAGATCGTATATCTTTGACGCATTTGGGATGAGGAAGGTTATGAATGACATATATTTTAGCTCTGTCTACCTCAATGCCTTTTCGTGAATGACATGTCCAAGCACGATACCTTCTTGGACCATGAAATGGTATTTTTCCCAATTCAAAGTTAAGTTCTTATCCTTACAGCGGGTAAGAACTGCGTCAAGATGACGTAGGAAATCCTCAAATGAGTCCCCAAATATAGAGAAATCGTCCATGAAAATCTCCAGAAAATTCTTGACCATGTCTGAGAATATCCCCATCATACACCGCTGAAATGTAGCGGGAGCATTGCATAACCCAAAGGGCATGCGTTTATAAGCAAAGGTGCCAAAAGGACAAGTAAATGTTGTTTTATCTTGATCCTTTTCGGCGATAGGGACCTGGTTATAGCCAGAGTATCCGTCCATGAAACAATAATATTCATGTCCAGCTAATCGTTCCAACATCTGGTCAATGAAAGGAAGAGGGAAGTGATCTTTCCTCGTTGCGGTATTGAGTTTTCTATAATCAATACATGCACGCCACCCAGTTTAGTTGTGTATTTGGATCAACTCATTAGCCTCATTAGTTATAACTGTGATACCGGACTTTTTAGGGACCACATGAATAGGACTTACCCATTGGCTATTAGAGATTGGATAAATTATACCACTATCTAGGCACTTGATGATTTATTTCTTTACCGCCTCCTTCATGACGGGATTTAACCGTCTTTGTGGGTCTCGGGTTGGTTTGGCTTCATCCATTAAATGTATATGATGTTCTACAATCAAGGGACTAATCCCTTTGATGTCTGCCATTGTCCAACCGAATGCTTGCCGATTTGATCTCAAGACCATCAAAAGAGCTTCCTCTTGCTCTAAAGCTAGAGAAGCGGATATGATCACGGGCAAAGACCCATTCTCACCTAAATATGCATATTTAAGATGAGAAGGTAACAGTTTGAGATCTAATGTCGGCGGGGAAACAATATAAGGTGGGGTAAGGGAATGCTATTCGAATTCCCTAAGAAGTTCATAACCTGCATAGGATATTGAATCAGAAAGCGCTATTGACTTTTGTGATGAGTCAAAAGGTTCAAACTCAGAGGTGGACTCGTCAAAGGTGTCCTCATTATAATAATGTGCTAGATTAAACAATGATGTACCAATGTCGTCGAGATCGTTATAGCAAAGTTCATCAACCTTGCAGCTTTCGGGAGCTATCTCGTGGACAGAACAGACATCAAGTAAATGAGCAGATGGTTCAGATGGTTGACTTCCTAGCTTGTAAATGTTAAGCTCAATTGTCATTTTCCCGAAGGTTAGGTTCATAGAACTGTTACGACAATTAATGACAGCATTGGAAGTGTTTAAGAAGGGTCGACCGAGAATCATCGGAATTTGGTTCCGTGGGTTTGCTACAGGTTGTGTATCTAAAACAATAAAGTTCACAGGGAATATAAATTCCCCGACTTTTATTAACACATCCTCAAGCTCACCCCTAGGTTTAGTGATAGATCGATCTGCCATCTGGAGAGTGCAGTGGGCAGGTTTCAACTCTCCAATACCTAACTACTCATAGACAGAGTAAGAAAGCAGGTTAACACTAGCGCCAAGGTCGAGTAGAGCACGATTAATATTTTTACCCCCAATAGAAATAAATATTGTAGGACAGCCAGGGTCCTTACGTTTCTTTGTTAATTGCTGGGTAAAATCTGTGCTAACATTACTCGTCATGAACACTTTTTTCGGCACTTGAGTTCTTCTCTTCCTAGTACACAAGTCCTTAAGTATTTTTGCATAAGCCGGAACTTGTTGGATAACATCTAGGAGAGAGATATTTATGTTAACCTGTTTAACATTTCCATAATCTTCTCCATTTGTGCGTTAGGTTTGTTGGCCCTCAACCTATTTGGATAAGGAGCTTTATCAATAATAGTTGGGTCCAACATTTTTGGAGAAGTTCGTGTGGGTAGAACGGATCCCAGAATTAGAGTGGGGATCGTTTTAGGTTGACTCAATGAGGTGGGCCGAGGGTTCGAGCCTAGAGGAAAACGGAGAATAGGCTCGGAAGAAGATGAACTAGGGTCAGAAGCGGAAGTGGAAGCTGGGGTGTCATTGATTGATTCATCATTATCAACCTGTTCACCGACTTGGTTATTCAGCACTCTTCCGGATCTCAATGTGGTAATGGTATTCACATTATGATATTGTGAGTGGCCAGGATTGGTAAGGGTTGAGATAGAAGTTTTCCTTTCTCTCTAGCACTCATTGCGGCATTTAATTGTGCAATTTATGCTTTTATCGATTTAATACTCTCACCGTGTGAGGTGGAGTCCTTTATAGTATCGATAGAAGACCTTATATCAGCCGACATTTGCATGGAATGTTTCATAAACAAATCCATGGTTCGTTCGAGTGAAGAGGAGTTTTCGGTACCGCCCATTTGGAAAGAATTATTATAAGGTGCAGAATTGTTGGCTGGATTTTGAAAATTTTGTGGTTGAAAGGGGTGATGATTTTGTGGTGGTTGCTGTTACTGTGAAGGAACCCTTTGAAATTTATTTTGGTTTGGAACTGTATTTTGTGTTTGGTGTTGGTTCCAAGCAAAATTAGGGTGATTCCTCCAACCTTGATTATATGTGGAAGAATAAGGATCGTTTCTAGGTCGTTGCTGAAAAACAGCATTAGTGTGTTCTTGACCTTGAAACGGAGAATTCAAAGGACATTCTTCCGTCAGATGTGATGGATCTGAGCAGTATCCACACACGGTTTTAGGGAGCATCACCTGGTTTAGAGAGGCTAATAAAAATTTGTTTTCCATAGTTTCGAGTTTCTTTTGCATTGCTTTCATTTCGGCTTTTACTGCTACGGAAATATCAAGTTGATGGATACCTCCTCCAGATGATGGACTAACGCTTTCCCATTGCAAAGTGTTTTCAGCAAAATTTTCCAAGAATTTCCAAGCTTAACCATCGTCTTTAGACATGAAATTGCCTTAACACATGGTTTCAAGCTTCTGCTTTGTCATTGGATTAATGCCCTCATATATAATTCGGTACTGATCTCATCTATGGATTCCGTGATGAGGACATTAGACAAGCAGATTCTTGAACCATTCAAAGCATTTCCAAAATAGTTCATTGGGAAGCTGGGTAAACTGGTTGATTTCACTTCTAACACGGACGGTCTTATGATTGGAATAAAATTTCTTAAGGAATGCTATAACGAATTCATCCCAATTGGAAATAGAGTGTGCGGTTGTGTTATAAAGCCATTTTTCGGCTAAATCGCACAAAGTAAACGGGAGAAGACGTAAATGCATAGCATCCACAGAAAGTTGTGAAGTGCCCATCACAGCACATACGTTTTCGAATTTTGTGATAAAAACGTATGCATTTTCAGACTCTAGACCGTGAAATTTAGGCAAAAGATTGATAAAGTGTGGTTTGATTTCAAAATTATCCCCATTGGCTAGTGGAATAGAAAGACAAGTAGGAAGGGGACCACGTATAGGGTAGCATCTCTCTTGGAGAGATATACGCGGTAGATTTTGTGCACCTGCGGATGGTGGCAGAGTGGTGTTATTAAAGTTTTATGGAGAACCGTCCATCTCGGTGGGTGGGGAAGAAAAAGAAGATGAAGAAATACCGACTTCGGAGTCGATAGAAGAAACGCGGATAAGACGGGCACTAGAATCCCGTGTCCAGCCGAGCATGCACTAAGCGGGTTTAGCGCAAGTGGCAGCGTATGTGTAAATTAAAAGAAAGGTTTGGTTTGTTTTTGAAAAAGATGGATTTAGACAAATCACAAAAATGCACAATCAACCCTAGATCTAACGTTACCTAGGTCAAGTCACTAGACCGCTCCTAGACTTCCAGAAGACAAATCGCAGGATAAATTCTCTACTACCTCTTTATCTCTCTTGTGGCCAGGTAAGTGTCAGGTAAGTGGGAGGCATCCGCTATGTAAATAGCGGGCCTAATTAAGTAACCACTTGCCTTAGACATACTTGCCTAGACACCACAAAAGAAATACGGATAAGAAGTAGATTATCCACGACCTTCTTCTGTCCTAATTGAGCGTGATGGTCCTTAGAGTCTTGGTCTAGATATTTTTTAATTAATGAAGGGTAATGCAGATGCTAGTTTTGTGATTTGTGGGGCTTAAGAAGGGTAATGAAATCCCCGCCTAATCTGAATTTGGTCTTTGCCCCTTAATTTTCTGTATTACAATATGCAAAAACAACCAATATCAAAACACACAACAAAATTTTTTTTTAAGCGGCGAATTTTTTTTTGCAAAGAATCCTGCAGAAAAATTGTTATTGGACTTTTGAAGAGGAGAGAGAAGAAGATAGGAAATATACCAGAGAAAGATGAAGCCAAGAATCGCTTATCCCACTGTGGTTTCGCTGCGAAAATAGCCCTAATGCCGCGGTTCCGCGACCAAGTTGAGAGTTCTTGAAAATATATTTTCTGTACTTGCTTCACTTGCTCCTCTGGTCTTGATGAAATGATCTGAATCTTTATCTCCCTGCTACAGTGATTCCAGATCTCCTTGCAAAATTCATACACTAATCGTTAAGCACACGATGCGTTCTTGATTTATATTTCGATAGAATAATAATACTTCAACCCAAATAGGAAGAAAGAACAAATTACGCACATATCCCCGGCAACGGCACCATTTGATTCATTCAAAATTGATAGGTAGTAGTAGTAAGCGCAATCAGTAACGGTGTCGCGTGTAGCGAGCATTAGTGAGTACGGGTCGTCCTCTGGGATTCGAGAAATTCGTAAATTCTTGTTTTAGATGATTCGAAAGAACTAATAAAGAAATTCAAGAAATTGTTTAAGATTTGGTTGAATTAATAGTTTCAAGAAATTCAAGAAATCGTTTTCAAGAAAGGAAATCAAGAAAATGTTCAAGATCTAATTATCAAGAAAATATGAAGAAGGTTTGTAGGATTCGATCGGATTTAGTAGCTATGGATGACTAATAAATGTAACTTATCTTTTCTATTGACAGTTTAACGCTAAATTGATGGCGATGAATGCGGATTATGGTTTTTTTTGGAAGAAACCAGGGTTTCTTCACTATAGTCCCTTGTCCTTTTATTGATTCCATTCATTTTCTTGCTCTTCACAAAAATATCGTTAATCTTATCTCACGTCGTGGTCAAGATAATCAATAATTTGATATCGTACCCAATGAGAATGTTAACGATTCTTTTGTGAAGGTTTGTAAACTTCATAAGACTAAAGAAAATTATAGAATTCTATCATCCATCTATCTACCTTAATCCTACGGATCCTAGCAAGCGGAGATTTACTCGCGCATCCTGAAAATAGAAGAAAGATTAGAAAAAGAACTCATAATGCGGAATTTTAAAAGAAAGCGAAATTGAAACTAATTATCACCTTTATTATTCAACTTCAAATTACAACTTCTTCAATCCGAGATTACAAGAAGAATATCTTTCGATCACTCCCTTGAAGAGGTAATTTTTCCGTCGATCTTTACGTTGCTCGATCACCGTGAGTCTTGGACCTGTCGTGGATCGCAAACTCGATGATGAAGATCGTCTTCATATAAAGGATCTTTTGTTGAATCGCTTGATGAGCTTCTCGATGATTCTTGATTTTGGATCTTGGATTTGATGTTGGCTCTTTTCTTGATTTGATTTGATGAATGAATTTGGGGAAAATTAGGAACTAATTGGGAACCCTTTTCTTCATGACCTTGGTCCTTTTTATAGCCCCTCTTTTAGCTTTTCCAATTAGCTAGGTTGTTATAGAGAAGTTTCCAGAATAAGATTGTTACAACGAAGCTTCCTCAACAGCCAGGACGTTGAGAAGAAGTTTCCAGAGAGTTCCCGATCCTGAAGCCCCTGAATCGGCCGCGGATCCACGGCGACTCGGCCGCGGTTCCGCGTCCAATTGGTGACTTCATTGCTTCAAAATTCTGTGGCCTTCTTCTGTTGGTCTTTAGGTCTTCTTTTGACATCTGGAATCTTCTAATCGTTTCTAAGTCTCTGCCAGAATTTAATTCTTCGATTTCCTGTATTTTATCGGCAGATTCCTGATTCCTGATATCTGACCTGAGTTAACTTTGCACAAGATCTCAATGAAGAATGTGAGATACAAAATATTATGCATAAAAATATTAAACATACAATTTCCTTCATAATGTCGATTATAATGTATAACATGGTAAATGATATTTTGCAGATGAATTTCTAATATATGTTATATTTATAGCAAATACCTTTAGATGATTAGAAAAAGTAAGGAAATTGTCATGTTAAAAATGCAATAATTTCGACTGAACAATTACCTAGTTATATTTTTTTTTGTTGCCCATATGTTTAGGGCTTTTGCTTCTTTCTTTGATATAATTAAACTATTTAGTTTATTTTACTTATTCTTTTGGTATGTAATAAAGTTGGGTTAATGGAAATAAATGCCATCCGCTTTTATTATTTTGTTTTGGTACATATCCTGCATGTTATAGATATTTATATGCTTAACATAACTGTATTGAATAGACCACCTTCAATACAGTTAGGTTGCGGATCTTGCCATATTACCTCTTTATCTTCTTTTGGGAAGCTGGGCATGACATACACGTATTCATATAAATACCATATTCGTGTTAAAATACAAATACCTAAAAGAGAGCAATATAATATTAGTATCAAAACTGGTTGTCTTTCAAACCTCCTAATACTACTAAACCGTCTGATTAAAGCACGTGCATTTATGCACGTGTTCAATTGAACACCGCTGCATAAAACCATACGCAAACTACACCGTTTCGTCTGAACTGGGAAATCCTCTGTGTGGGACTCTAAAGACGCGAAAATACGCTGGCAGTGGGTTTAACCACAAGTTTGTCAGCGGTACTAGCTGTACATAATGGCTACCCAGGTATCTGTCGAAGGGAAGATCGACACGATAACTGTCCGAAAACCCTACCGAGCATATAGGTGACATTCTTCGTACAATCCAGTCTGTTCGTCTAAGAATATCGCATATCGAGCCTAGGGGTAGTAAACGTCAGACCCCTAATAGCGCAATAAGTCGTGTTGGTGTGGAACCCAAATACACCCTGAGAAACTATTGGTGTACCTACCAGTAAATCTCACTTGCCATGTCCAAGGACTTTGTGTTTTGGCCAACCATACACAGCACGATATCAACTCCTAATACTGGGAGAGACGAATCCCATCTATCCGCTACTGCCTCCAAGTGCTTCGGTACTGCACCCAACCACTACCGATTTGCGCGACTCATTTGAGCCATGGTAGGGTAGTAATCTAAGTACAGTGGGAACACACTCGAGACGAATAGTGATGTCAAGTCAACGGACTAACATGTACTCATGTCACCGGGGTACTGCTAACTGAAAATAGGTATAACACCAACCAGCAGTTCCCAACGAGTCCATCCAGCGTAACTCATAACCCAATGAGCACATATATACTATCTTTAGTACCGTATACCAATAGCTGCGGGATAGGCCACTTCCCCTGACGGGGATAAGAAGCATATACACTAGTATACTTTGGAGTATCGATGCCCAGTCTCGATAATCCTACGACTAGGGACAAGTTTAAGGATGTGCTTATAGAATACCCAGCTCCTACTAGTGTGGCCGCCATCACAACGCTGGTAGTCAAGTAAATATCCTAAGGGATCTATCAACATGTATTAGCGATATGTTAAAAGAAACATATACACATGTTAAGATAGAATCAAACCAGATAGTATACTATTATGTTAAGCAAGACTCTTATTATATTTGTGTATATCCCAAGCTTCCAAAATGTAATATACAATCCAGTTTTATACAATAATGACCTCTAGAGCATATATCACTAACAATCTCCCACTTGCACTAAGGCCATGTATTAGCATATCGCAGACCTAACATCTTGAATAGCCTCTCGAATTGCGTCTAAGGGATGGCCTTTGTGAGTGGATCTGCAGTGTTCTCCGTCTCTATGCTCCGTTCCTCGATCTCCCTGACCAGGTGATACCGCCTCAAGATATGTCTGGACTTCTGATGGGACCTTGGTTCTTTCGCTAAAGCTATAGCCCCATTGTTGTTATAATACAAAGGTATTGGGTCAACAATGGACGGAACCACCTGAAGTTCTATAATGAACTTCTTCATCCATACTGCTTCTTTCACGGCATTACATGCAGCGATATACTCTGCCTCCATCGTCGAGTCAGCAACGGTATCCTGTCTGGAGCTCTTCCAATAGACCGTCCTCCATTGAAGGTGAAGACATAACCCGACATGGATTTAGAGTCATCCTTGTCACTCTGGAAGCTCGAGTCAGCGAATGCCTTGATCTGGAGGTCTTTACTGCCGTACACCAAAAACATCTCCTTAGTCCTTCTTAGGTACTTGAGAATGTTCTTTACTGCTATCCAGTGCTTCTCTACAGGGTTTGAATGATACCTGCTTACCACGCTCAGCGCGTAAGCAACATCTGGTCTGGTACATAACATCGCATATATTATAGATCCTACCGCAAAAGCGTAGGGTATAATACTTATGCATTCGCTTTCCAAATCAGTCTTGGGAGACATCTCTTTGGAGAGGGTGATCCCGTGACAAGCTGGTAGATTACTGTGCTTAGAATCTTCCATACTAAATTTTTTCAGTATGGAGTCAATGTACCTGGACTGTAAAAGTCCCAACATTCTCTTAGATCTATCACGATAGATCTGGATCCCCAGAATGTACGGGGCATCACTCAGGTCTTTCATAGAGAACTTCTGTGACAAGAATCCTTTGATTAATTATAGCATAGGAATATCATTTCCTATCAGGAGAATATCATCCACGTACAAGACGAGGAATACCACAGTTCTCGCTACAATCTTACTATAAATGCATGGTTCATCTGGATTTTCGATAAAGTCAAATTCTTTAACCATCTCATTAAAGCAGATGTTCCAACTCCGCGATTCCTGCCTTAATCCATAAATGGATTTAAGAAATTTGCACACTCATCCGCTGCTCCCACTCTATATGAAACCCTCTGCCCGATCCATATAAACACACTCTTCCAAATTTCCATTCAGAAAAGCGGTCTTTATGTTTATCTGCCAAATTTTATAATCATGGAAGGCAGCAATGGAAAGTAGAATCCGAATGGATTTAAGCATAGCCACTGGAGAAAATGTTTCATCATAGTAAGCCAGGTCTTTGACGAAAACCTTTTGCTACAAGTCCAGCCTTATTGGTTTCAACCTGTCCATCTGCACCAATCTTTTTTCTGAAGATCCATTTACAGCCTACGGATTTTATCCCTTGTGGTACAATAGCCAAAGTCCAAACTTTGTTGGTGTATATGGATTCCATTTCGGTCCGCATTGCATCCAGCCACTTCACTGAGCCTCTGCTCGTAATGGCCTGTTGGAAACTAGTCAGCTCTTCATCATTGATGATACAATCCTCTCTATCTCCATCTACGAGAAAACCGTAGTATCTCTCGGGTGGATGAGACTGCTTACCAGATTTGCGGAGTGGTGCAAGGACGTCCGGTTCTTCTAAAACTTTTGGTTCCACCATGCTTCTAGTAATAGTTTGTGGTTCTAGAATTTCTTCCAGTTTTATTGTGCTCCAACTTATTTCTTTTTCAAGAAATTGAGTCTCCAGAAAGTGGGCATGCCGAGAAACAAAAACCTTTTGTTCCTCTGCGTAATAGAAAAGATACCCTCTAGAATTCCTTGGGTATCCCACAAACTTACACAGTACGGATCGTGCCTCGAGCTTGTCAGCATGCTGCTTTTTGACAAAAACTGGACATCCCTACATCTTAAGATATTTAAAATAGGGTTTCTTCCCACTCCTCATTTCATATGGTGTGGTAGGCACTGACTTAGTAGGAACATTTTTCAAATGATATGCAGCAGATTCTAGTGCATAACCCCAGAAGGATCGCGGTAACTCAGTGTTATTCATCATGGATCGTACTATATCCGATAAGGTGCGGTTCCGCCTTTCCGATACACCATTGTGTTGATATGTGTATGGAGGAGTAAGCTGAGAGAGAATTCCATTCTCTTTTAAATAATCCAGGAACTCGACACTTAAGTATTCACCACCTCGATCAGATCGAAGTGTCTTGATACTTTTGCCTGTTTGTGTTTCCATTTCATTCTTATATTCCTGGAATTTCTCAAAGGCCTCGGATTTATGTTTCATCAAGAATATATATCCATACATTGAGAAATCATCCATAAAAGTAATGAAGTTGGAATAACCACTTCTTGCATGTGAAGACATTGGACCATACATGTCGCTGTGTATGAGTCCCAAGAGCTCAGTAGCTCTTACTCCGTGTCCAGTGAACGGAGTCTTTGTCATCTTTCCTTTGAGACAGATTGACAAGTTGCATAAGACAGATATTCAAACGGATCCAAATATCCCTCTCTATGTAACTTCGTCAATTGTGTTTGATTGATATGACCTAGTCTATAATACCATAAGAAATCTTTGTTTCCCCCAATCAGAAAGCAAAGCTCTATTCAAAATTTGAAATTTGAACTGAGGCGCTCAACTGAGGCTGCGCCTCACGTACAAAGCACGAGAGCGCTGGCGCCAAGAGTGCCAGCGCTAACAGTCAAAGACTTTGAGGCAGCGCCTCACGTGCAAAGCACGAGAGCGCTTGCGCCATCTCTAAGAGTCAAAGACTCTGAGGCAGCGCCTCACATGCAAAGCATGAGAGCGCCAGCGCTAGAACTAAATGTTCTCCACCATTGGATCAAAGATCCAACAAAGATGATAAATCATCAAAATTACAGGATTAAATTCTGTTGAGGAAATACTCAAATCTTTCCAAACAATAAAGATTGCGCTATGTAAATCAGAGCACCGTTGGATCAAAGATCCAATGGTGATTAAAAATCACCATGATACAGAATAAGTTCTGTATGGGAAAATATTTTCCAATCTTGTTAATAACAAGAAAAATGTCTTCTGTAAAACAGAAGTCCTTGGATCAAAAATCCAACGGTGGATAAAATCTCCAAATCAATTAGAGATCTCTCAATGAGAGATTTCCTTAACTGATTCAACAGATCAGCCTCCCCTATATAAAGGACCCAAGACTTCAAGAATTGTACAGAGAAACCTCTCCATAAGTTTTCAAATCGAAAGAAGAAGAACAGCAGAACCCCCCCATAAACTTCAGAGTTCAAGACGAGAACTACCTCTCTTCAAGGTAGGGAAAAACAAAAGAGATCATAGAATCTCCTCAGAAAAGAAGAAACTTAGTTTTTGGATCTAGGAGACAAAGTCTCTCATAAAGAAAAACAAAGAGATCATAGCATCTTCTCATAAAAGAAGAACTTAATTCTTAGATCCAGGAGAAAAAGTCTCTCATAAAGAAAAACAAAAGAGATTATAGCATCTCTTCATAAAAGAAGAACTTAGTTCTTAGATCTATGAGACAAAATCTCTCATAAACGAGAATTTAATTCTCAGAGCACCGAACTGATCAGAATTGCCAAAAACAGTGTCGGGCGCTCAGCGCAGAGTGCTCCACGTGCTCCTCATGTGGGCGCTATTATAAAGAGCGCTTCAGCACTCCAAGTCTGGCGCTTAGCGCCAAGCGCTCCTCATGTGGGCGCTATTTTATAAAAAGCGCCTTAGTACTCCAAGTTTGGCGCTCAGCTCCAAGCGCTACACGTGCTCCTCACGTGGGCGCTATTTTATAAAGACGCCTTAACACTTCAAGTCTGGCGCTCAGCGCTGAGCGCTCCACATGCCCCTCACGTGGGCGCTATTTCATAAAGAGTGCCTTAGCACTCCAAGTCTGGCGCTCAGCGCCGAGCACTCCACGTGCCCCTCACGTGGGTGCTATTTTATAAAGAGCACTTTGTAAATAGAGCTCAGTGCCATAAAGAGTGTTCAACACTCAATAAAAAACAAAAAAAGAGGGGTGTCAGAACCCTAATTCAATGCTCAGCATTGTTGAACAAAAAGGGACTGAGCCTAATCAAATGTTCAACATTTTATTCAAAACTGAGTGGACTGAGTCCAAACAAATGTTCAACATTTTATTCAAAGCCTAGTAGACTGAATCCAAACAAATGTTCAACATTTTATTCAAAATTGAGTGGACTGAGTCCAAACAAATGTTCAACATTTTATTTAAAACTAAGTGGATTGAGCCTAAGTTGGCCACAAGTCCCCAAGTCAGATCAACCAAGCACATGTACTCACAATCTCTTTAATTGGTCTTAGTTCCAAACCTGACTATAGATCTCCCAACCAACACTGGTTCAAGGGTACATCTCTTCACACCTCTGATATGTGTCATAATTCTTCAACGTCTTCAGAGAGGTGGCGGGTCCCGACAACCAGAAACTCTATAGGACCGCAATGTCCTTAAACTAATGATGGACTATGATGTCCTTAAACTCCACGGACTATGATGTCCTTAAACTCCACGGACTATGATGTCCTTAAACAATGGACCGCAATGTCCCAAAACTAATGACGGACCTAATGTCCCTAAACTTAAACGATAGAGCCCAAATGCTCTTTCGTTGAATCAAAAATGATCCTGAACCCCCGTTAAGTAGATCTTAGTCTAAAACTTAGACTAATGTATTCTTAACAAACATTTAAGTTGATCTTAATCTTAAAAATAGGGTAACGATCCTTAAATCAACCGAACCCAAATCTAAGAAAATACGGATTTGGACTAATCCACGCCCTACGGGAGACAACATAAATTAGTCTCCGTATACAATCCACGGGCAACCAAAAATAAAAAAAACACACACGACGCAAAGTGAACTTCTAGAGAAGGAGAAAGTGGTTATCGTAACCCGATAACGTAATTAACTGCAGGGGCTTGCGCCTGCAGGGAAAAGCGTCCCCACAATCAAAAACCCCTCGCAAGTGAGGGGGAATCTGCCGAAGTCTGCTACAACGGCCGCATCTGTCCAAACCTCCAATATACGGTGCCATAAATCAACTTGGCATCTTCGGAGAGGTGGACAGATAAAAGCAAATAGCATCTGCCCCCAAATTCAGGAAAGGCGACCGGTTTCATCTCTGTTTTCGGCGGTTAACAGATTCTGGCACGCCCGGTGGGACCTTTTCCTCTTTCCACTCCACACTTCGTGTGTCGTGTTTCGCGAACAAATCGCGGTTTACTATGGTTGCCTGTGGATTCGTGGTACTAAGATTTGATATCTTGCTCCGTGCAGAAGAGAAAAGAAGATCAATGGCTTCCAATTGCACCAATTGCAACAACAATTCCCGCTCCGCCCCGTCTGGAGGAGTAACTTACGGGCCCCAAGCGGCCTCCATCTTCGCAATGCCAGTGGAACAGGTGACACAGGCCACTACTGGATTATTCTTTGGAACCATGCTCCCGCCAATGAGCTTCAACGCTCCTGTGCCGTCGCAGGAAGCTTCAAAGAAGTCGGTCTTTGATCGGCTTACCACTACCATGACCCCTCTCAACGGGTCGTCCAAGTCCAACTCCTTGGTCTTTAACAGACTAGGTCAAAGCTCAAGTGGGCCCGTGAAGAAGCCTACAATACCCGAAGGAATTATCCCGAAGCGGATATCCATTCTAGCTCCAGTAAACGAAGTCATCAGAGGGGCTTCTCCTGCTAAGGGATCAGTCTTTGCAAGACTGGCCATCCCAATTCCTGCTTCGGGTGAGGTCGTTACAAGTGCTTCCCCTGCCCAAAAGTCGGCCTTCGCAAGATTGACTATTCCCTCTCAGCAGACGTCTGTCTTCGATAGGCTGACATCGACGACAATTTCTCATCAGATCATGGGGCATGACGAAGCTACCCCGAGGACGGAGGTGATCCCGGCCGCACGACATGCTCGACGTCGCCACTGGCGCCGAGTAAGGAAAGCTCGGGGCAGTTCCCCTTCTGGACTTACCCCACCAGCTCCAACGGTGCAAATTGACGCTGCTGTTCCAACTGGGAACAACTTTGAGCCGCGCAGGAGGGTGCGCAAGAACTCTCCAACTGCCGTGTTGAAAAGGTCTCCTCCGCCTGGTGAGAACATCATAAAGGCGTAGCCGGAGTAGCCCCTCAGCGGCTGTCCTCCAAAATCCACAGAGTCTGGCGAAGAGTCCAAGATTCTGAAATTGACAAAGACTATTCACACCGACAGAAGAAAATGAAGGTTCGGTAAGAGGGGGACCATCTCACCGCCGTCGTACCACGGAAAGCATTGGCTGCAACAGCCCGTTCAACTTCGACCGTTTATAAAAGGAGAAGGCCGTAGAAAATCCCCGTGTCTGCGACAAACCTTAAGGACATTGAACCTAAATGCCCCAAGTCTGGGGGCATGGTGGTGCACACCATTTACATGGCTTCCAGAAAAGAGGAAAGTCGTGCTTCTGGGGGTCATCGACCACTTACGCGGTCCGTAACAAAGGCTCAGGAGCAACAACAGAAACTCCAAGAGATGCTGACAAAGATGGCCGCACTCACTGGGCAGAAGGAAAGCCCGGAATCGTCGTCGGAGCAACGTCAGGAACAAGAAACCGATGCCGAGTTTCTATGAAGGATGCTCGAGAAAAAATATAAAGAGGTCGCGGAACAAGCGGCTAACATAAAACAAATGGCGCTCCTGTTCCAAGATATGGTAGGGATGATGATCCAGCCGGACCCTCCAGCCGACGATCCCCTAATAATCATTAAAGACGACAGAGGGGAAACATCGAACCCTTTTCCGGCTCTATCAACAGCCACGGAGGAGACGATCTCGAAAGTGTTGTGCCATGGCAGCGCCCCGGCCGTCTACTCGAGGCCAAAATGCGGAATCAAAAATTTTCTTAACTTTAATCCGGCGCTACCGCGGACAATAAACCCGGAACGTAACCATTAACTTAATCCTAGCTATCAAGAGAGTGGGTAGAGAGATATACCAAGCGATCCGTGTCCTTCGGTCTTCTCGTCTCCACTCCGATCTCCCGCGGAATCTCCGTCCGTCACCTCCTCGTCGGAAAGGGCACCACGTAGCCAATTTCTTTTACGGGCTCCCACCTCTAGACCTAAGCAACTCGGGCGCGAAGTTGGCTAGCCGACGCGTCCAAGGGTATTGTAGGTGTAGTGTAGAATGGTTGTCTCTTTGGGGTGAAGTTGCCAAGGATGTGGAGGAATGAAGATATGGGAAAATGGTGCTTTCATTTTTCTAGCAAGAAATGAGATGATGAAAGAATGCCACCCATCAAAAACGAACTTCTCTCATTTCTCTCCTCAAAAGTGGCTGGCCCCTCATGGTGGAAATGGTGGAGAGAATGAGACTAAAACATTAAGGGAGGTGAGTGTGGGAAATGAAAAGAGGTGACCACATCAAAAGGTTATGATAACAATATCAAATCAAGTTCAAATCCTTTCTAATCTCATTAATGCAAGAAAAGCAAAGATGCTTTGAATCATCATGATAAACCATTTCACAAATAACCCCTCCACATAAGTAATTTGCACAACTGCAAATAACCCCCTCCATCGCAAAAGTCCGGTCGTGAAGGAACAAAGGAAAACCAGCCGGAACGGAATGCAAACAGACAACTTCAGAAAACTAATCCCGTAATAAATTACAGGAAAACCCCGCTACTGCATATACATGCCCGTATTTGTATTCCCACTGAACACAAATGCAAAGAGACAAAATTACACTGTCTAATACTAGGATTCGGCTTAAACCAAAGCCCGCTAGTAAAATCCGTCCGATCACGATCCGTGCAATACCGCACGTATCTGATCGAACCCTGCCATATCTCCATACGGCCTCTACAGCGTTTCGCCCAAAACTTGAGTAACTGTGTGTGGTGGACTCTAAAGACTCGTCAATACTATGGCTGTGGATTTAACCACAAGCACGTCAGAGGTATTAGCCATACGTGACGGGAACCGGCTATTGACCAAAAAGGGACATCGATGACCGAACTCATCTTGACACCCTACTGAGCCTGTCAGTGATAATATCCGTACAGTCCGGTCCGTTCGCCTATGAGTATCGCATGGCGGGCCTAGGGGGTTGGTAAAAGTCAGACCCCCAAAAGCGGTACAAGTCGTGTCGGAGTGAAGCCCAGAACACCCTGAGATACTACTGGAATACCTATCAGTAAATCTCCTGCCTCGGCCGAGGGCTTTGTGTAATGGCTCTCCTAGACACAGCGCGACCTCACCCCCAATACCGGGAGAGACGAACCCCTGCAGATCCGCTCACTGCCTCCATGTGGCTCGAGACTGTACCCAACTAAAACCTGTTTGCACGACTCCTTTGAGCCGTGGTAGGGTAGTAATCAAAGCACAGTGGGAACTCACACGAGACAAATGACGATCTCAGGTCGATGAACTAACCTGTACACATGTCACCAGGGAACTGCTATCTGACGTCTGGTATAATCCTAACTAGCATGTTCCCGGCGAGTCCTGTCTGGTGTACTCATAACCCAATGAGCACCTGTATACATCTTAGGTGAACCAACTGACACCAGCGGCTTGTGAGACCGGCCACCGCCCCTCGTCGGGGTCTCGACTGTATACACTAGTCTACTAATGGAGTATCGATGCCCAGTCTCGAAACTCCCACGACTAGGGACCTTTTAAGGATGTGCTTATAGACCCCAGCTCCCACGTATATGATCGCCATCATACTGCTGGCCGTCAAACAAGAATCATAAGGGCTCTATCAACGTGCAATAGCGATCAGTAATGTCACCTAAAGCAGTACACGATGATAAAGATAAACCAGATAGCATACTATCATCTTGAGTAAGACAGTCCTACCGGGACAGGTCCTCCTTCAATCATTGCAATCACGTGCCTGTGATCCAATAATTGACTCTGAGGGCACTATCTCCAACAATCTCCCACTTGCACTCAAGGCTAATTATTGCGATGTCACATACTCACAGCCCGTGTGATACCTAACACCCAACTCCTCTACTAGGCAGTCTCACAAAGCCCGTTTGCGAAACTATTGCGTTCGAGGAATAGCCTCAGTGAGTGGATCCGCTTTGAAGTTTCTTTCTATGTCTCTCTTTATCTCAAGTTCGCGGAGAAAGCCATCTCCCGAAATGAGCAATACCTGTCTTAGAGTGTGTCTGGATATCTGATGGGACCTAGCTCATAAATGAACTCCAAATCCAAACTTCTTAGACTGTATCATGAACTGAACTTAATCAGTATCTTGCGCCATGCCTTCCCTCAGTATCTACCTGGACCACCTGTCCATAATACTTCCCCTCGTGAGAGGGAAAACCATAACTCTGATAGTCACTCTATCATCCAGGTCACCTTGGAAGCCTGGAATGATAACCGTCTCCTAAAGGAGGCTGCCGTTATCAAATCCCTAGAACATCCACTTATGTTCTAAAACTGCTTCCGAATGTTTCTCCAGGATTGGATCAATATCAACTTATTGCATCTACTGCAAGAATAAGATCTGGTGTGGTACTTGACATCTCATGATTGACTCAATTGACTAAGCAAGTGATCTGCCAATCATGCACGTCCCTCTCCCCTTTAGTCTGTAAGACACCTTTAGAGAGGGTGACTCCATCACTTGCAGGTTTACTACCGTGCCGGAGTCATCCATTCTAAAACACCTTTAGAATGCTGTCTAAGTACCCAGACTGGGAAACTACCCAAATCTAGATCTAAAACCATAGATCTAGTAACCAGAATGTCTGATATAATATCCAAGTCCTTTGTGGAGAAACCATTGTGTGACAACCAAAGTATAACCGATCGTAGTATAGGAATTTTACTTCCTACTCTGTGTATGTCATCCAAATACCAGGACATCACACCCTACTACCTTCTTAACAGATCCATCCTCTATTATGATGAAGTCAAACCTATGACTGTCACATCAGAAATAGATGATCTATCTCCGCTATAAGTGCTTTAGTCTATAAATAGACATAAGCCACTTGTCTACCAATGCTTCCGCTGCTCCCACTGACCACGACAACCCTCTGGCAGAGTCATATACACGTGCACTTCTAAAGCTAGTTTAGAACGACGCTATACTCATCCTCCTGCCGGGTCTTACAGTCTGGAACAACAGCAATGGCAAGTCTGGGTAAACAAGAACCTCCCTGCCACCGTCTTTGAGCATACCGAAGTACCTCTCGAGCGCCTGAGGTTACCCATCATATCTGCGGAGTGGCTAATGGAATGTCAAATCAGAATGAATCTTTAGGTTCTTATCAAATTTTCAGTAATCGTCTGCGGTTCTGGAATCACTTCCAGTTCTACCATACTCCCACTACTGTTTTCTGAAAAAATCCATTTTTGTTAAAACTGTGGCGAGTTAAGAACAATATCACTATTGATCTTCCTGATGGTAGAAAGTCAACCCTCGTCATAGCCCGGGTCAACCCACAAACAGCCATTACAGAAACGTGCCTTGAGTTATCCGGAGTCTGGTTTTAAGCATAGGCCGGACAACTCCCCGTACCTTAACATCGTTAAGATATGAACTGTTCTATATCCAATATAGAAATAGAGGCACTGGTTTAATTGAACCAGATTCAAATCATGCAGCTGTCTCCAGTGCATGTCAACTAAATGGAAGGAGGCCTATCAGCGTCACTCAACTTAGGAATGCTTCCAATTATGAGTAACCTGAAAGAGAAGCAAGTTCTCTTGATCATTACTATCAACTGAATACCATACACAAGTATCTACATCTTCGATCACCTTGAAGAATCCCGATACTTGCAACACCTGGTTCTCTACTCTATTCTTATACATATAACTTCTCAAAACTTGGACCTTGTGTTTCTACGAAACACATGTCTAAGAACTAGAGAAGTCACAAGTAAACAGAATATAGTACGAGTACCAACCCTTTTGTCCAAATGGACACTGGACAACATACAATACTCTGTATAAGCCCCCTGAGTCTAATAACTTATTCCCCGTGTGTCGTAGGTTGAAAACTGTACTTATGGTTAAGAAAAATTACACCGCTGTTTAATGTTCCTTACTTAACCATCCACTGATATAGGTAAATGTCATCGACATAATTTCAAAAAGGTATATCTCACTCTATAAAAATAGACGTACAGATATATCAATTTGAAATTGGTGCATAGCAACGGATATTCAAAACCAAATATTTGCTGACCGGTAAACAACCCAGGTGACTTCCTCAAATATCACCAATTACAACGAATTCCGATATAATGAGGATGATCACCTAATTCCCAATAACTTACTCCCACTCATCATCTGTAAAACCATACAGATGTGAGAATCATACCTGGTAAATACATACTCTGGAGCAAGTGTCTAATTGGGAAATCAGTTTTCTTTTAACAGTACACAGCGAAACTGAAACATTGAAATGTTTCGATGGGGTATCCGGGTATTCCTAGTAATGCCTCTTCCATTATCCAGATTCACAACTGTAACCGTATAATTCTTTGCGATCTCTCCAAATCCCTTTATACGTCTTTAGTCATTACCTTCTGTACACCCTTTTAGGCCAAATGATTTTCTTCCTTCCCTACCGTTCGGCACCAGCCTATGGTTTGGAAGAAGACTATCCAATAAGCATAATGAGTGTACTGTCCTAATCCTAGGAGCACTCGCAATGTGAGAGAAGGTGAAGATAAAAGACACCTGAATAAACCTTATTCCTATTTCTCCTGAACCAGAATCCATCCCCGAACTAGAACAAGTTCCTTTCGAGTTCGTATATAACCATACGATGGAGTATCTAAATAAACTATGGATCTTCGTAGTGATACGGAGTGTCCTGAAGAAATACAAAGGTGATTTAGGACTGGCGAAGAAATATTTGGTTTGGTCGTGAATAGCAGTCGCAATTTACTTTGCCCTCTTACTAATCCCTTTCTTTGTCTTAACTTAATACCTTCTGTACACTGTTTGGGCTAATTGGTTTTCTTTATTCCCCACCGTTCGGCACCAGCCTAAGGTTTGGAAGAAGACTATCCAATTTGCGTAATAGGTGTACTATCTCCTAAACCAAGGAGTACTCGCATCCTGAGAGAAGGTAAAAGGAAAAGACAACTGAATAGTCCTATTCGTTTTCTCCAGAACCGGAAACCATCCTCGAATAAATTCCTTCGAGTTCGTATATAATCATACGATGGTTTTGTCCAATAGAAGTGGACGTTCGCAGTAATACGGGGTGTCCCGGAGAAAAGGGTAAAAGTAGGAGTGGCAAAGAGGTTTGCAACTATGACAATCCAAAAGCCAGTGTTAAGAAGGGTCGGTTAATTTTGGTCCCTGAGTCATAGTCTAGGGTTGGGTGAATGGTCGCTGCCAAAGAGAGAGAGAGGAAAGAAACACTCAGCGTGCACTCTAGCCTAGATCAGAATGGTTATCACTTTATCTAATCAGGAAACCTCCCACTGTAACCTCAAATTCTCCTCCAAACCTGAAAAAAGAATTAGTCGGGATCACCCGAGGAGTAAACCAACACATCAGTGGGAATCGGGATCCAACTATCATCGCATGATAATGTGACGGAATCCACTCACATTATCACACTCCAGAAGGTATGCGCATGTCTGGAAAGTTTCAGTTTCTTTAGAAACTCTCGATGTGATTTTTACCCCTAGGACCCAATTGACCTTGACACAGTCAACAAATCAAAGAGTCCTAGTCAAGTTCAACCCATCATTATCCTGGATTGCATTAAACCCACTCGTACAAGCCCTTGACACAGTCAACAAGGCCGCACGACTGTCCTAACCAATCCCATTAATATGCCACAAACGAACACTACTTAGCTACCGAACACTACGCCTTGACACAGTCAACAAACGCATCACGAATACTAAGCAATGCTTGTAAGAAATGACGGAGGGCTACATCTAGTTTTTGGCGAAAAAATTTTAACGTAATGAACTTGATATCGTTGAAGGAACTGCATAGATTTTTATAAAAATATAATGACGAAAACCTTTGCTAAAGAGGTCACTCCCGGTGAAGGGATCTCGGCTCTTTCCCCGTAGAATGAGGTGCATGATATTCTAACTGAATACCACGATGCAAAGCAAAAGTAATCGACTATAGTGAAGTTATTGCCCTGACGCAAACTTCTGTCCAAGGGGTCACTCCCGGTGAAGGGATCTCGGCCCATGCCTCGTCGACCGAGGAGCAGGATATTCCAACTGTATACCACTGTGCAAAACAAAAGTGAACGTCCTTGCAATAACAGCTTTTTGAAAAATGTTCCAACAACATTAGAATAGGTTTGTTTAGCTTGCATTGATCCGAATCAACACAGTCCCATCAATTGATCACACAAATAAAGAACGAAAATAATGATGTACGTATATGCCATCCGCATTCGCCACTGGGTCCCGTCATCACCCGTTAGGTTACTTAACTAACGACAGAGCGGGGGCTGGACTAGCGCGGATGCAAAACATATACAACATCTACTAGTATATATTTCAATATATAATATTTTGCTCAAGGCGTGATAAAAATGCAACATCACAGAAATGTAACCAGCATCACAGAACAATACAGATATCTGGAAGCCCCGGGTTTCACAGAGCCGCTGCTGAAACCCGACGTTTCTCTGGTCGTGTGGATAGCCTGTGCAATGAAATCCTAGACCCCTACGGGCGCGGCAAGTTACCCGCCAAAACCTGAAGCGAGGCAGTACCCTTCAGCAACGTGAATGGACCACCCAGCACTTCACGGAATCCGGTAACTTGGGCACCCCTCCTGGGTCAACCTGTACCCCCTATGAGTGCGGCGAATAGCCCGCCAATTCTAGAGTGAAGCCCCCTCCGTCTCAATTCCATGAGATGCGGGCTTGTTGCTTTCTAGAACCCGGCTATCCGTGCACCCTCCTTGGGGTAATCCTAGTACAGAAAGTAAAATATACATACAACGGGTACATCGACCTCGACCCGGTTGTCACGCCCCGCTTCCCAGTGTACGGCGAAGTTGACGCGACGAGGCCCGCTACGTATATACTCAGAAGTATATACGCTCAGCGTAACTAAGCAATATAAAGTAATTCACAAGAGACGAATAATCTGGAAATAACAACTTTATTAATAACATTCTTTTTACAATGCAGGAAAAGAAAATACAACTGGAATGAAAAGCAATGCCTAAACAGTAGCATAACAGAAAATGAAATAAACTGGAAAGAACAAGGTACAGTATCTAGAGCTCTGGATCTTCCTGGAACTGCTCCAAATCTTCCCCGGTGGGCTCGATCTCAGCTTGGTCCAACGCACCTGACGACATTCAAAGAAGAAGGAAATAGAATGTCGTCAGTGAACAGGTCGCTCGGTAAGTCCCAAAGAATAAAAAGAATGAGAATGACAGAGTAACAGTATTTTCTAAACTATTATATTATAGAATCTTATGGAATATTGTGTAACGCTGTTGTTTGTAGCTTGGTACAGAAGGATGCCAGTGTATACGAGGGGGATCTCTATATGCTAGAGATCAGGGCAAAAGGAAAGTACAAGGAACCGTTATGCCACGGTACAACAGCAATAGGATTCAGGTTAGGTGTCTTAATCTGACCACCTCGTGCCACCTTTAACACCTTCCGAACCAATCTACCCCTTAAACCCCGTAGTGTTTTAACAATATTGTAGTATTGGAATATGTAAGTTGGATGACTGACCAAAACCATGATATCAGTAAACATGTTGCAACTGTATAATCAGGTAAATGGAATATCAGGATAATGGATGAATATCCATGGTTTGATTCAGTCAAAAAGAATATATTGTTAACTGGATTCAGGGTTTCATATATTCAAATTGTATTGGAATATAAAAGAATATAGATTGACATGAATCATATTCAAGTCAGAAATAGTCAGACTCTTACCCGAGTCAGACTAAAAGAAGATAATTTGAAGTTCAATATTAGCTAGGGGCCTTATTGTAATTTGTAAAACTTGAGGGGGTTTTATGTAAAAAGTACTTTTGTATAGTTTTCAAAATACACCTCAAGTATCTAATAACCGTCTTTATTGTTATAATGAATGTGAATTTTATTTGTGTTATTCTAGTGAATATATCCTAATAAAAATATTAATTATCTTATCTGAAATTCATGGTATTTTAGTGTAACCTTTAATCTTGTAATTTTTAGAAAAATGTGGAAACTTTATATTATGATAAAATAGGTGTTTAAATGATAATTATATATATATTAACACATGAATAATTTTATATAAATATTTTATTTAAAAATCTTATTTTCCCTAAATATCGTATTTTGAACCTTTCGAGACCGAATGCTTCTTGCGGAGGTCTGAATCTCTCACCACTAGCCTGCGGGTGCACGATGAACCGTACTATCCCTAACAGGTTCCCCAAAAATGGGTTGTAGAGACGCTTTGCTTAGGTTTAACAAATACTTTTCATTTGGGAAACGGTTTTATAAATATGGGTATTTATTTGCAAAAAGTATAGTTTTCCGTATTTTAGTTGTTAGGGTTTCCTAAACCAACTAATCTATTTCTAAGGTCTAAACGATGAGTCAATATAAGCCTTAAATCGCCTTTTCACCGTTAATTGCGGCCAGGTAAGTGCCAGGTATGTGGGAAGGAACCACAGTCGTGGGCCTAATTAAAAACCACTAGCCTTAGACACACTTGCCTAGGCACCACAAGACAGTTTAGATAAACGATCGATGTCCATGACCAATCGTGTTTTCATTTTATTAAATGATTTTATCTAGAAAAGTTTAAAACTTAAACCTTTAAATAAAAGTTATAAAGATTATGGTATTTTAGTGAAAATTCCTGTAATTTCGTATTCTGTATTTTTTTTGATATTTATCAATTAGGGTTATATTGAGTGTGTGTAGGGTTAGGTCATTACCCCGTGACTTATTTTAAGTTTTGGTGAAGTTTAAAGGTAAAATATGCTATGTTAAACTTAAAGGTATTATAGCGCAAGGATACGGTATTCGAAAACGTTATCATTTTATGTGTGAAATTTCATTCAAATTGGGTTCTACAAGTTTAGTGATCAAGATAAACCTATTTAGGAGTGACAGAATTAATTAAACTAAGAAAAATGAACTTCATGGTATTTTTATGAAAAGAGTACGGTTTTGCAAAGAAGTTATCATTTCATATGAAAAAGTTTGATTAAATTGGTTTATGGGTGATTAATAGTCAACATGAATATGGGTAGATAATATGTATTAGGTGACAAGTGAAAATTTAGAGAAATACCGAATCGGAAATCGGTTTGTCCGATTTCCGTCGGGTTCCAAAAAGTCGTATTTTTATCTTAAAGAAAAGAGAGATAGAAGAAGGCGGGACTTACGATTTGGAAAAGCTAAGGAAGCTAGAGGTCGTGATGGTTGTCGATTCGTTGAAAACGTCGCGAAGGTCCTGATCCGATCGCCGGAATCCGTCGTCGATTTCGGCAGCGCTTCGCTTCTTGCTCTTCGTATCGAGTTCTCGAGAATTTGGGAGAGTGGACTTAGAGTTGTGAAGGGAAAAGGTAGAGTATAGGGGTTTTTATATAGGGCTAGGCTAGGGTTAGGGTTAGGGTTAAAAAAATATTAAAAAAATATAAAAACATTAAAAACTCATTAAATTTTGTCTTAAAAGAGATTTATTGGAAAATTGGTAACCGTACAAAAAAATTAGAGTATGCAGTTGAATAGACCCAGTCAACACGAACATTTTTCGTGTTGACGACTCGGCCGACCGGCCGAGTCGGGTGCCATTGGGTCGGGCTCGGTCTGGGGGGAATTTTGGCATACTTTAATTTTCTTAAATCGCAATAAATCGTGAGTTATGGCTGTTTGACCGTTTGACTTCTAAAAAAAATTAAAACAAAAAGATATAAAAATTATGTGGGGTATGGGATTCGAACTCTGGTGGCTTGGTTCAGCAATGCAAGGTATTACCAATGAGCTACAAGCTCCTTCTTGTAATTATTATGGTTTTTAATTACTTAAACTGATAGCAGCAAGAATAAATACTCCTAGTATACATTAAATTTAAAGTAATTTCTTGTACACTAAAAATGGAGTTATTTCATTCTTATAGCTTGTAATTAAAAACAAAAATAATTACCTGAATCTTGTGCTCAGGCTTAAATACCCCTTTGTGGATTTTAAAAATATATTTGAAAAATTTTGTATAGGAAAAAGTGTATCAAAAATTAGGGTTGTTACATTCTACCCTCCTTATAAAAATTTCGTCCTCGAAATTTGTAAAAGGAAAGTGTAACAGTTTCAAGGAAGTTTTTGTGACAGAACTATTGGTAGTATATGAAAATATTTAGAAGGAAGAAATATTGCAAAATGTTTTGGTCAAAGTGAGGGAGTTACCTGGGTTACTTTGGTTCTTAGTCTCAGGTTCTAAGGCCGTTGAGGTGGAGGCTTGACGTTTCGACACATTTTTCTGTGTAAGCCGATACATCGATGCCTGACTAGATAGGGATGGTCCATGTGGAGGTGGTGCTGGGAGTGCAAGACTAGGTGTAGGAGTCTGGATAGCTGGCTGCTTCGGGTAGATAGTGGGTGTGTGGGCTGAGTTGCGTCTATAGGGACAGTCTCCAATTCTATGATCGGATGCGCCTCAAACTAGGCACAGGCCTTTCGCGCGCCTACAATCCTTCCAGAAGTGTCCATTCCTATGGCAGTAGTAGCAAAATCCTGAACTTGACTGGTTAATTATTCCCTTCAGTCTCTTGGGTTTTGCAGGTTGTGTAGTGTAGGTTCCTCTTGCCATCTGGGTGGCAGTGCGTTTCCTGACGGTTGCTCCTGCTTCTGGTCGGTTCAATAATATGGCAGTCTGCTGCTGCAGTATAATCAGGAGGCTTTGGATTTCCTTAAGCAGAACCATCTGCTCGTTGGGTGGAGAAGAAACGGCAGGTGTGAGAGGTAGTATTGGAGGTGTAGGTGTGTTGTTGACGTTGGTGTTGGTGTTGTTCGGGGAATCCATAATCCTGAAGAAAAATTTGGATTAGGACAGATTCAAATACATGAAATGATAAGATTCAAGGAATAGGGATTTGCAAGATTCAAGGAACATGAATTGTAAAGAATGTTTTAGTTGCTGGTTCTTGTGTTATATTGCTTAGGTTGTTCACGCAGACCAGAACTGCATGACAGGGATTCATACAGCTCGGACCTGCATGGGCCACCAACAAAACTTGTCACGCCCCGCTTCCCAGTGTACGGCGAATTGGACGCGACGAGGCCCGCTACGTATATACTCAGAAGTATATACGCTCAGCGTAACTAAGCAATATAAAGTAATTCATAAAAGATGAATAATATGGAAATAACAGCAACTTTATTAATAACATTCTTTTTACAATGCAGGAAAAGAAAATACAACTGGAATGAAAAGCAATGCCTAAACAGTGGCATAACAGAAAATGAAATAAACTGGAAAGAACAAGGTACAGTATCTAGAGCTCTGGATCTTCCTGGAACTGCTCCAAATCTTCCCCGGTGGGCTCGATCTCAGCTTGGTCCAACGCACCTGACGACATTCAAAGAAGAAGGAAATAGAATGTCGTCAGTAAACAGGTCGCTCGGTAAGTCCCAAAGAATAAAAAGAATGAGAATGACATAGTAACAGTATTTTCTAAACTATTATATTATAGAATCTTATGGAACATTGTGTAACGCTGTTGTTTGTAGCTTGGTACAGAAGAATGCCAGTGTATACGAGGGGGATCTCTATATGCTAGAGATCAGGGCAAAAGGAAAGTACAAGGAACCGTTATGCCATGGTACAACAGCAATAGGATTCAGGTTAGGTGTCTTAATCTGACTACCTCGTGCCACCTTTAACACCTTCCGAACCAATCTACCCCTTAAACCCCGTAGTGTTTTAACAGTATTGTAGTATTGGAATATGTAAGTTGGATGACTGACCAAAACCATGATATCAGTAAACATGTTGCAACTGTATAATCAGGTAAATGGAATATCAGGATAATGGATGAATATCCATGGTTTGATTCAGTCAAAAAGAATATATTGTTAACTGGATTCAGGGTTTCATGTATTCAAATTGTATTGGAATATAAAAGAATATAGATTGACATGAATCATATTCAAGTCAGAAATAGTCAGACTCTAACCCGAGTCAGACTAAAAGAAGATAATTTGAAGTTCAATATTAGCTAGGGGCCTTATTATAATTTGTAAAACTTGAGGGGGTTTTATGTAAAAAGTACTTTTGTATAGTTTTCAAAATACACCTCAAGTATTTAATAACCGTCTTTATTGTTATAATAAATGTGAATTTTATTTGTGTTATTCTAGTGAATATATCCTAATAAAAGTATTAATTATCTTATCTGAAATTCATGGTATTTTAGTGTAACCTTTAATCTTGTAATTTTTAGAAAAATGTGGAAACTTTATATTATGATAAAATAGGTGTTTAAATGATAATTATATATATATATTAACACATGAATAATTTTATATAAATATTTTATTTAAAAATCTCATTTTCCCTAAATATCGTATTTTGAACCTTTCGAGACCGAATGCTTCTTGCGGAGGTCTGAATCTCGCACCACTAGCCTGCGGGTGCACGATGAACCGTACCATCCCTAACAGGTTCCCCAAAAGTGGGTTGTAGCGGCGCTTTGCTTAGGTTTAACAAATACTTTTCATTTGGGAAACGGTTTTATAAATTTGGGTATTTATTTGCAAAAAGTATAGTTTTCCGTATTTTAGTTAGGGTTTCCTAAACCAACTAGTCTATTTCTAAGGTCTAAACGATGAGTCATTATAAGCCTCAAATCGCCTCTTCACCGTCAATTGCGGCCAGGTAAGTGCTAGGTAAGTGGGAAGGAACCACAGTCGTGGGCCTAATTAAAAACCACTAGCCTTAGACACACTTGCCTAGGCACCACAAGACAGTTTAGATAAACGATCGATGTCCATGACCAATCGTGTTTTCATTTTATTAAAAGATTTTATCTAGAAAAGTTTACAACTTAAACCTTTAAATAAAAGTTATAAAGATTATGGTATTTTAGTGAAAAGTCTTGTAATTCCGTATTCTGTATTTTTTTTTGATATTTATCAATTAGGGTTATATTGAGTGTGTGTAGGGGTAGGTCATTACCCCGTGACTTATTTTAAGTTTTGGTGAAGTTTAAAGGTAAAATATGCTATGTTAAACTTAAAGGTATTATAGCGCAAAGATACGGTATTCGAAAACGTTATCATTTTAAGTGTGAAATTTCATTCAAATTGGGTTCTACAAGTTTAGTGATCAAGATAAACCTATTTAGGAGTGAGGGAATTAATTAAACTAAGAAAAATGAACTTCATGGTATTTTTATGAAAAGAGTACGGTTTTGCAAAGAAGTTATCATTTCATGTGAAAAAGTTTGATTAAATTGGTTTATGGGTGATTAATAGTCAACATGAATATGGGTAGATAATATGTATTAGGTGACAAGTGGAAATTTAGAGAAAAACCGAATCGAAAATCGGTTTGTCCGATTTCCGTCGGGTTCCAAAAAGTCGTATTTTTATCTTAAAGAAAAGAGAGATAGAAGAAGGCGGGACTTACGATTTGGACAAGCTAAGGAAGCTAGAGGTCGTGATGGTTGTCGATTCTTTGAAAACGTCGTGAAGGTCCTGATCCGGTCGCCGGAATCCGTCATCGATTTCGGCAGCGCTCCGCTTCTCGCTCTTCGTACCGAGTTCTCGTGAATTTGGGAGAGTGGACTTAGAGTTGTGAAGGGAAAAGGTAGAGTATAGGGGTCTTTATATAGGGCTAGGTTAGGGTTAGGGTTAAAAAAAAATATTAAAAAATATAAAAACATTAAAAATTCATTAAATTTTGTCTTAAAAGAGATTTATTGGAAAATTGGTAACCGTACAAAAAAATTAGAGTATGCAGTTGAATAGACCCAGTCAACACGAACATTTTTCGTGTTGACGACTCGGCCGACCGGCCGAGTCCGGCCGGCGGCGCCGGCCGATTCGGCCGAGTCGCGGCCGAGTCGGGTGCCGTTGGGTCGGGCTCGGTCTGGGGGGAATTTTGGCATACTTTAATTTTCTTAAATCACAATAAATCGTGAGTTATGGCTGTTTGACCGTTTGACTTCTAAAAAAAATTAAAACAAAAGGATATAAAAATTATGTGGGGTATGGGATTCGAACTCGTATTTTTATCTTAAAGAAAAGAGAGATAGAAGAAGGTGGGACTTACGATTTGGACAAGCTAAGGAAGCTAGAGGTCGTGATGGTTGTCGATTCGTTGAAAACGTCGCGAAGGTCCTGATCCGGTCGCCGGAATCCGTCGTCGATTTCGGCAGCGCTCCGCTTCTCGCTCTTCGTACCGAGTTCTCGAGAATTTGGTAGAGTGGACTTAGAGTTGTGAAGGGAAAAGGTAGAGTATAGGGGTCTTTATATAGGGCTAGGCTAGGGTTAGGGTTAGGGTTAAAAAAATATTAAAAAATATAAAAACATTAAAAATTCATTAAATTTTGTCTTAAAAGAGATTTATTGGAAAATTGGTAACCGTACAAAAAAATTAGAGTATGCAGTTGAATAGACCCAGTCAACACGAACATTTTTTGTGTTGACGACTCGGCCGACCGGCCGAGTCCGGCCGGCGGCGCCGGCCGATGCGGCCAAGTCGCGGCCGAGTCGGGTGCCGTTGGGTCGGGCTCGGTCTGGGGGGAATTTTAGCATACTTTAATTTTCTTAAATCCCAATAAATCGTGAGTTATGGCTGTTTGACCGTTTGACTTCTAAAAAAAATTAAAACAAAAAGATATAAAAATTATGTGGGGTATGGGATTCGAACTATGGTGGCTTGGTTCAGCAATGCAAGGTATTAACAATGAGCTACAAGCTCCTTCTTGTAATTATTATGGTTTTTAATTATTTAAACTGATAGCAGCAAGTATAAATACTCCTAGTATACGTTAAATTTAAAGTAATTTCTTGTACACTAAAAATGGAGTTATTTCATTCTTATAGCTTGTAATTAAAAACAAAAATAATTACCTGAATCTTATGCTCAGGCTTAAATACCCCTTTGTGGATTTTAAAAATATATTTGAAAAATTTTGTATAGGAAAAAGTGTATCAAAAATTAGGGTTGTTACACCGGTCGTGCCCCAAAAGAATAATACAAACAGGCAGTGACGGCAGTCCACATGTCGGACGCTCGCCCCGCAATATCAAATGTACATATAAAACAAAACTGTACTAACACTGCAACCAGGCTATCCCCCATGACCAATCCGTAACATCACAGCACAACACAGAATATCAACGTGAATGTCACGTTCGCAAATCCGTCTAACGGGGCTATAGCAGTTAGACAGGATTTACCGATCAAATGACATTCACGGTCGCAGATATAATGTAAATACTTTGAACTAACATGTTTAAACTTTTCGATCGATCAAATTTATCGAAGTGGGCCCCAAGCAGTACTGTAGCTCTCACAGAGAATCTGGGCCCAAAAAGAATATCCCAAAACCCCTATTTCTGAATGTATGCAAAATGGGCATAAAACCAATATTTTGTAAGCCCATGGTTTATGTGCAAAAAGAAATGGCACATGAACCATGGGATGGGCAAAATGCCATTTTGTAAAGCTCAAGGGGCTATATGTAAATGTGTAAGCCTATATAAGGCAACATGATGATGAATAAAGGATAGACTTTTCATTCCCCCAAAAACTAGGGTTCTTTGTGCCTCCTGCTCCTTCTCCAAGGTTCCAAAAACCTTCTTCTTTCTTTTGAATTAAATCAAGAGTTTAACTCTTCCTTTTCCCAAAATAAATAGTTTTTCACTACAAAACCCACAAAGGGGAACTCAGATCTCCTACCAGATCTCGAAAAAGAAGAGATTTTTAAAATCTTACATCTCTTGATCTTTAAGATCCGGCCAAAAGACAAGAAGAAGAAGGAGACCCATCTCTAAGAATCTAACTTTGGACAGATCCAAGGCTCAAAAGAAAAACCAAAGATTCTCAGGAGTTTAACTCCTTTCTAGATCTGTTGGAGTTTAACTCCATAAATTAAATTTCTGCTAGGAGTTTGACTCCAAAAATCCCCTTTGGGAGTTCAATTCCCCAACCTAGGGACTAAGTCCCTTCCCGCGGGTGCTTCCCGCGGTCACGTGTGTGCCACGTGACCCCGGGCGCCAAGGCGTCGTTCGGTCACGTGTGCCCACGTGACCCCAAGGCGCCAAGGCGCCCATCGGTCATGTGTGCCCACGTTAACCCGGGGCGCTGAGGCGCCTAATGGTCACGTGTGCGCCACGTGACCCCGGGCGCTGAGGCGCCCAATGGTCACGTGTGTCCACGTGACCCCGGGAGCTGAGGCGCCCATCGGTCACGTGTGCCCACGTGACCCCGGGGCGCCCATCGGTCACGTGTGCCCACGTGACCACCGGGCGCTGAGGCGCCCAATGGTCACGTGTGCGCCACGTAACCCCGGGCGCTGAGGCGCCCAATGGTCACGTGTGCGCCACGTGACCCCGGGCACCATGCGCCCACATGCTGCGCACGCGTTTTTAAGACGCTTTTCCCCCTTTTTTTTGCACTCCACACTAAATATGCCTCCCCCGTTAGAAATTTTTTTCTAACGGGGCGCTTCCCCTCATCCCGCAAGGGGGCTGCTAGCCCCCTTGACCCCCAGCCCGCTATCCGGGTAGCGGGACCCCCGTAAAAACTCTGCGGGGCCCCCAGTATATCCAAAACCCTTCCAAAACACAACACTGCACATTGAGTTTGCATGACCAGTTTAACCCGTCAATCGGAAGTTCCTTCGCTTCAAATGCGAGGGGTAATTAACGGCAGCTTAGTCCGCGGCTGCCGGAGATTCGGATCCCCACAATCAATAAACCCCGGCCTACCCTAGGCAGGGGGAATCTGTAATGCGCCTGACAAGCGCGCGCGTATTCCCATCTCAATGGGGTAACGAAAAACACCCTACAGGGCTCCCACCTCTGGACCGAGGCAACTCGGGCGCGAAGTTGGCTAGCCGACGCGTCCAAGGATACTGTAGGTGTAGTGTAGAATGGTTGTCTCTTTGGGGTGAAGTTGCCATGGATGTGGAGCAATGAAGATAAGGGAAAATGGTGCTTTCATTTTTTCTAGCAAGAAATGAGATGATGAAAGAATTCCACCCATCAAAAATGAACTTCTTTCATTTCTCTCCTCAAAAGTGGCCGGCCCCTCATGGTGGAAATGGTGGAGAGAATGAGACTAAAACATTAAGGAAGGTGAGTGTAGGAAATGAAAAGAGGTGACCACATCAAAAAGTTATGATAATAATATCAAATCAAGTTCAAATCCTTTCTAATCTCATTAATGCAAGAAAAGTAAAGATGCTTTGAATCATCATGATAAACCATTTCACAAATAACCCCTGCACATAAGTAATTTGCACAACTGCAAATAACCCCCTCCATCGCAAAAGTCCGGTCATGAAGGAACAAAGGAAAACCGGCCGGAACGGAATGCAAACAGACAACTTCAGAAAACTGATCCCGTAATAAATTACAGGAAAACCCCGCTACTGCATATACATGCCCGTATTTGTATTCCCACTGAACACAAATGCAAAGAGACAAAATTACACTGTCTAATACTAGGATCCGGCTTAAACCAAAGCCCGCTAGTAAAATCCGTCCGATCACGATCCGTGCAATACCGCACGTATCTGATCGAACCCTGCCATATCTCCATACGGCCTCTACAGCGTTTCGCCCGAAACTTGAGTAACTGTGTGTGGTGGACTCTAAAGACTCGTCAATACTATGGCCGTGGATTTAACCACAAGCACGTCAGAGGTATTAGCCATACGTGACGGGCTACCAGCTATTGACCAAAAAGGGACGTCGATGACCGAACTCATCCTGACACCCTACTGAGCCTGTCAGTGACAATATCCGTACAGTCCGGTCCGTTCGTCTATGAGTATCGCATGGCGGGCCTAGGGGGTTGGTAAAAGTCAGACCCCCAAAAGCGGTACAAGTCGTGTCGAAGTGAAGCCCAGAACACCCTGAGATACTACTGGAATACCTACCAGTAAATCTCCTGCCTCGGCCGAGGGCTTTGTGTAATGGCTCTCCTAGACACAGCGCGACCTCACCCCCAATACCGGGAGAGACGAACCCCTGCAGATCCGCTCACTGCCTCCATGTGGCTCGGGACTGTATCCAACTAAAACCTGTTTGCACGACTCCTTTGAGCTGTGGTAGGGTAGTAATCAAAGCACAGTGGGAACTCACACGAGACAAATGACGATCTCAGGTCGATGAACTAACCTGTACACATGTCACCAGGGAACTGCTATCTGACGTCTGGTATAATCCCAACTAGCATGTTCCCGGCGAGTCCTGTCCGGTGTACTCATAACCCAATGAGCACCTGTATATATCTTAGGTGAACCAACTGACACCAGTGGCTTGTGAGACCGGCCACCGCCCCTCGTCGGGGTCTCGACTGTATACACTAGTCTACTAATGGAGTATCGATGCCCAGTCTCGAAACTCACACGACTAGGGACCTTTTAAAGATGTGCTTATAGACCCCAGCTCCCACGTATATGATCGCCATCATACTGCTGGCCGTCAAGCAAGAATCCTAAGGGCTCTATCAACGTGCAATAGCATACTATCATCTTGAGTACACGATGTCACCTAAAGCAGTACACGATGATAAAGATAAACCAGATAGCATACTATCATCTTGAGTAAGACTGTCCTACCGGGACAGGTCCCCCCTCAATCATTGCAATCACGTGCCTGTGATCCAATAATTGACTCTGAGGGCACTATCTCCAACAGAAAGCTGCGCTTGATGACTACATAACTCAGCAAATACGAGCTCATCAGACAAGCGAAGCCGCTGGCCAAGCTGTTAGAACCGGGAGACCATATCCAGGCTGGTATGATCAAATTAAGTACCCGCCGGGATATACGATCCCTAAATTTCACGTATACAAGGGGACATGCAACCCCCATCAGAACGTCGCTCAGTTCAGGGCTCTCTGTGGCAATACTGGAGGTGATGACAAATTGCTACTTAGCCAGTTTGTCGGCAGTTTAGTAGAGACAGCCTTTGAATGGTGCTCGGAGCTTACGAACGACTCCAAAACGTTTACAGAAATGGAGTTGCTATTCACCTAGCGTTTCGCAAGCGCTAGCGAACGCACCCCAATCACGGCGTTGATCAACGCCAGAGTGAAGCCAGGAGAGACCTGGGTTCAATACGCAATTCGGTGGCGGAACCTATGGTCTAAATGCAAACAACGCATAGAAGAAGCTCCTGCCGTGGGCATGTTTGTGGGAACCCTCGATCCGCAAGCAACTATATCCCAGTTTATGATGTTTTTCAAGCCGACCACTTTCCAGGCTTTGATTGACAAACCGGTTCAAATAGACCAGATGGGCCATAGACCGTCCTCCTAAAAAACGGAGCCACGAAATGAAAAGGGCAAAGGGAAAGCAACTTTCGTCACCATCGCTCAACAACAACCGAGTGGCCCGAGACCGGTTGTTCTCCAAGGCAAAAAACAGCGATTTCTCGACGAGAAGTTGAGACGTCCTTACTTGTTTCCGTGGGATAAAACGAGGCGACTGTTCGAACTAGCAGTGCGCAACCGGCTCATCACCCTGCCGGACCCGAAATGCCCACTACAACCCGGTGACGTCAACAGTCCCAACTATTGCCCCTACCATCGAATAATGGGCTATCCAATCGAAGATTGCTTTGTCTTCAAAAACTGGATTGAGGACCAGTACCAGCAAGGCAAATTCGCGCTGTCTGAAAACTGGCGGGTCTGTAATATTGACGTTACGCTTTGGGCTGCTCGTCACTGACATCAAGTTTCATGTCCTTGACGCCAAGACCTGCTACAGCGCTTTGCTCGGCAGGCCTTGGTTACACGAATACAACATCATCCCTTCTACACAACATCAGTGTATGAAGTATTTCAAAGATGGTCTCGAGTATATCGTGACGGGGGAACTGAACCCATTTTCCGTAAAAGAAGTCCGAAAGTACGAGGATGCAAAGTATTTCCTGCCAAACTTTGAAGACACGGAAAGATGCCATAAACCGGAGAATCAGCAAAAATCTATCACCACTATTCCGGTCTTCGGGAGCGATACCGAGGAGGAAGAAGAGATAGTCTATTCGGGGCCGCCCCAATCCAATAGGCGGGGACCATCTACCTTTATTCTGGTCTTTGGCAGTGACTCTGAAGATGAAGTCAACGCAGTGTTCTCGGTCCGTCCATCAATGCAGGCCCTCATTGGAGATGATCAGAGTTTGCAAATCACCATGGTTCCGTGACTATACTATAAAGAGCTTGATGCGCTTGAGACATATAGAATGCAAGAGCTGCAGACATTCTACGTCCCTCCCAGGCAAAGAGGTGAAAATGTGACCCTATTCTACCGATCCGGGGAAACCAAAGTCGAGAGAGAAGTCTGGCGTGGTGCCGAACCTGCGCTTAACAGGCTCCAACCAATCTGTCTGCCCAGATACAGTGCCAAGGCGTACCCTTTAAGCAGACCGCGTGGCAGGCCCAATTCTACAACAGGATCTGGAACGTCCCCGGAACTCAGCGAAACCTTGCTTCAAAATCACTACGGACCGAAACGTCCCTAAACTAACAGCGGACCGAAATGTCCTGGAACTCGCTACGGACTGAAATGTCTTTAAACTACTACAGACCACAGCATCCTTGGGCTGATGTAAAAAAACGGTACGTCCATAAGCGAAATGGGTACGAATGAAAACCCGAAAGGGCTCCATGAGTAAAAACAGCAGGGCTACCGGCGAGTTTGTGAAAACCCGAAAGGGCGCAGACTCGTAAAAAATTCATGCACACTTGCAAGGTCCTCTCGACCTTGTAAGGAGAAAATACCTGCGTGAGATTCATACGACTCACAAGGGAGCAACACACTTAGGGATGCCCACGATTCCTAAGGAGAAATTACACTTACGAGATCCTGACGACTCCTAAGGAGAGAACCCTCTTATGAGACCCTCATGGCTCATAAGATTGAAAAGAATGTTCTCCGCCGAGTACAGAGACGAAACCGCGTAGGTCGTCTTGCCTGAATTTCGAGGGCAGATGCTATTTGGTTTTATCCATCCACCTCTCCGAAGATGCCAAGTTGATTTATGGCACCGTGTATCGGAGGTTTAGACGGATGCGACCGTTGCTGCAGACTTCGTCAGATTCCCCCTCATTTGAGGGGTTTTTGATTGTGGGGACGTTCTTCCCTGCAGGCGCAATCCCCTGCAGTTAATTACGCTACCGCATCGCGGGTCTCCAGATGGTCACTTCGTGTCGTGTGTGTTTGTTTTATTTGTGGTTACCCGTAGATTGTATACGGAGACTAATTTGTGTTGTCGCCCGTAGGACGTGGATTAGTCCAAATCAGTATTTTCTTAGATTTGGGTTTTGGGTTGGGTTTAAGGATACGTTAGTCTCATTTAAGACTAAGACCAACTTAAACGTTTGTTAAGGATACGTTAGTCTAATTTTAGACTAAGATCGACTTAACCATTTGTTAAGGATACATTAGTCTAATTTTAGACTAAAATCAATTTAACAGGATCATTTAGATCCAACAAAAGAGTATTTGAGCTCTGTTGTTGTACAGAAGTTTAAGGACATCATAGTCCATGGACTTTAAAGACATCATGGTCTAGTTTAGAGACGTCATAGTCTGTAAAGTTTAAGGACATCATAGCCCATGAGTTTAAGGACCTCACAGTCCATGAAATGTCTGGTTGTCGGGACCTGTCACCTCTCTGAAGACGTTGAAAGATTGCAACGACAAATATTAGAGGAGTGAAGAGATGTACCCTTGAACCAATATCCCGATTTGGGGAATGGGATGAACATCAGTTTAGATGTCATATGTTAGGAGAACACTAGTCATCTTTGGGACTAGAATTAGTTTGGGGAGACCTGAACATGGGGACTCAGTTGATTGCTACAAAAAAAGGTCTTGGCTTCGGAAGACTTGGCTAATTTGGACTAAGATTGATTTCCCTTAGTCACCCCATAGTGCTAAGTACTGAATCAGTGTTAAACACTGGACTTTGGAGGAGATCACGCGTGAACACGTGAGGGGCCCAGAAGTGGGCATTATTCCTTGAGTTTATTCCCTCATATATATATAAAAGTGCTGAGCACTTGGCTCACGTGTGAGCACGTGAGGCGCCCGAGGTGGGAACTGTTCTCTGGATTTTGTTCCTCTTTCATTTATAAGTGCTAAGCACTTGGTTCATCAAACAGTCACGTGCAGACACGTGAGGTGCCTTCGAAATGCGAGCGTTGTCTTTAGAATTTCTCCCTCTGTTATACACCACTGTATGAGGGTCACGTGCTTTTCTAAGTGCTAAATACTATTGGGTCACGTGAGATCACGTGAGCCACTCTGAAGAATGAAAATCGCCTTTGTTTTATTCTACTTTTTTTTCTGAGTGCTAAGCACTATAAAGGGATCACGTGAGGTCACGTGAGACGCCCCCAAATTGAGATGTATTTTAGATTTACTCCCCTTTTTGAAAAGCTTGTTCGGTGATGCGTCAAGAGTTATTGGTTATTGGGACCCTCCACCTCTCTGAAGACGTTGAAGAATTACAACGACATATATCGAAGGTGTGGAGAAATGTACCCTTGAACCAAATTCCAGATCGAGGGGAGAGATCATGGTGGGATGAACATCATTTCAGATGCCATATGTTAGGAGCTCATTAGCTATCTCTGGGACTGAGATCGGTTTGGGGGACCCTGAGTATGGGGGCTCGATTGATTGCCCTCGGGAGATTTGATCTAAGTTTGGCTGATATTGGCCTCTCATACTGTTGAACACTAATATATGATTGGCGCTCATGAGCTCCCATGTGAGGCCTTAAAGTAGTGTTAAACACTAGTGTATGATCAGCGCTCACGTGCTCCCACGTGAGGTGCTTAAAATAGTGTTAAACACTAGGAATTTGAGGCGCTCACGTGGGATCACGTGAGAAGCTTGAAATAATGTTAAACACTAAAAATTTGATGCGCTCACGTGGAGTCACGTGAGGCACTTGAAGTTGGCGCTGCTCCTCTGGGTTTATTTCCTTTTCTCTTTTATAAGTGCTATTGGGTCACGTGGGATCACGTGAGGCGCCCCAAGAATGGAAACTGCCCTTTGATTTATTCTCTTTCTGCTTTATAAAAGTTAAGCACTGCTTGGGGGTCACGTGGGGTCACGTGAGGCACTCCAAAAATATGGTTTATTCTCTTTTTTTTATAAGTGCTGAGCACTTCTCAAGGGTCACGTGGGGTCACGTGAGGCGCTCCAAAAATAGGGTTTATTCCCTTTCGGTTTATTCCCTTTCTTTTTTATAAGTGCTGAGTACTTCTCAGAGGTCATGTGGGGTCACATGAGGCGCTCCAAAAATTGGGGTTTATTCTCTTTCTTTTTTATAAGTGCTGAGCACTTCTCGGGGGTCACGTGATGCGCTCCAAAAATAGGGGTTATTCCCTTTTCTCTTTTATAAGTGCCGAGCACTTCTTAAGGGTCACGTAGGGTCACGTGACTAGATTTCATTCTTTCCCTCTTTTTTCCTCAAAGGTGCTCACATGGGATCACGTGAGCTTTTATGTGGCGTTTGAATGCTAATGAATCATCAGGCTGTTCTTGTATGGTTCCGAGGGATCAAGTTCTCCTTTTGTTCTTTGTAAAGATTAAATTCTTTTTAAAAGGGTTAAACCCTAGTTCCAAAGGAATTAAATTCCTATATGTTTTGTAAGAGTTAAACTCTTTTGGATTCAGTTCTTCCCCTAGGTTTTGAATCTGTATGACAGAATCTCCCCGATGAGAATTAAATTCTCAACTTGTGGGCTTCTGCAGATCTTAACTAGAGGAAGAACTAAGTTCTTTGAGAAGAGTTAAACTCTTGGTTTGAGAATTAAATTCTCTTTTTGTGGGAGCTTTTGGGAGGGGTTCCCCTTCTTTAGAGAATTAATTTCTCTTTCTATTTTTCTTCCCCTCCTCCTCTGTCTGTGTATGTGTCTCTCCTCTTTTTGAACTTTGAGTTTATCGGGATCCCTCTGTTATTTGGAAAGAAAGATCATTGGTCGTTAGGACCAACCACCTCTCTGACGACGCTGAGAGATTACAGCACCATATATCGAAGGTCTGGAGGGATGTACCCTTTGAACCATGTCCCACTTATCAGGAGGAAGAATATGTTGAAGCTTAAACTCCTAACCGCTGAAAAAAGGCCTCTTTGCGTTCGTACACGTGCGTTGCACGTGTTGGGCGCACGTGCGTCTAACGTGACGGGCGCACGTGCGTCGCACGTGGCGCTTGCACAACATGGGGGGCAGCTAAGGCCATAACTTGGAGAACTAAGCTCCTTTGAGAATTAAATTCTCCCACGTGCGTTGCACATGTTTGGCTCATGTGCGTTGCACGCGGCGTGCATGTGGCGGGCGCACATGCATTGCATGTGGCGCACATGGCGCTTGCGTATATGCGCATTATGGGGGCAGCTAAGGCCCTAAGATGGAGAATTAAGCTCCTTTGAGAATTAAATTCTCCCACGTGCGTTGCACATATTTAGCTCACGTGCGTTGCACGTGGCGCGCATGTGGCGGGCGTACGTGCATTGCACGTGGCACACATGGCGCTTGCGCATATGCGCATTATAGGGGCAGCTAAGGCCCTAACATAGAGAACTAAGCTCTTCTGAGAATTAAATTCTCCCACGTGCGTTGCACATGTTTTGCTCACGTGCATTACACGTGGCGCGCATGGCGCTTGCGCATATGCGCATTATGGGGGGACAGCTATGGCCCTAATTTGGAGAACTAAGCTCTTTTGAGAATTGAATTCTTTCACGTGCGTTGCACGTGTTTGGCTCACGTGCGTTGCACATGGCGCGCATGGGGCGGGCGTACGTGCATTATACGTAGCGCACATGGCGCTTGCACATATGCGCATTATGGGGGGGGGAGCAAGCTCCTATGGATAACTAATCTTTTTTGAGAATTGAATTCTCTCACGTGCGTTGTACGTGTTTGGCTCACGTGCGTTGCACGTGGCGTGCATGTGGCGGGCGTACGTGCATTGCACGTGGCGCAAATGACGCTTGCGCATATGTGCATTATGGGAGGGGGAGCAAGCTCCAATGGAGAACTAATCTCCTTTGAGAATTGAATTCTCTACCTTTTCTAAGAGATATCCCCTCTTATTTATATGGGAGTGGTAGAGAAAGGATCTTTCTTTTTCCCAATGTGGGACTAAAAATGCATCCCCATGTAGTAAAGCATTACTTTAGATTACACGTGCGTAGCACATTTGCTCATAACTTTTGATCCGGGATGAATTATGAGGCCCATAATATATCAAATCGAAGGATTTTTCGAGACAGTTTCGATACCATTAGAATTTAGCTGTTTATCATTCGGGAGTTTGTCAAAATACAGCCCGGAAAATACTGGTTCATAATTTCTTGCTTAGATTACACGTGTATAGCACATTTGCTCATAACTTTTGATTTCAGATGAATTATGAGGCCTATAATATATCAAATTGAAGGTTTTTTTGAGACGCTTTCGATACCATCAGAATTTAGCTGTTTTTCATTTGGAAGTTTGTCAAAATATAGCCCGTAAAATTCTGGTTCACATTTTCTTAAGCGTATCGCTGCTATTTTGCGCAGCACATTTGCTCATAACCTTGGGCTCTTTTGCGCAGAAATTTTGGTGGGAACAAATGCCCCCCACTACTTTGCCCACGTAAGTATGTACGTGGGTGAAGTAGTGCATAGTTATGCATGGCCATAGAATTGATGGCTTAGGAGACAAGTTTAGGGTCCTTGTAGTAGCCTAAGACTTTTTCCATCTTCATGAACTGTAAGGGTTTCAAGAAGGATTTTCTCCCTACGAGTCGAAAGGATCCCGTAGGTGTATTTTCTTCCTAGGAGTCATGAGGACTCCTAAGTATGTGTTTTCTCTTAAGAGTCGTAAGGATCCCACAAGAGAATTTTCCCGCTTACAAGTCGAGAGGACTCGTAGTTGGTTGTTTCCCTCCTTGTCGAGATTCGACTTTAGAGAGTGTGGCCCGTGAATAGTATGCAATAGTCCATCTTGGACCGACTTGCAGTGCCCCAGTGCTTTGGAAATAGGTCCTTATCCCCATTTCCTAATGCTTTTCCCTACGAGTCGAGACGAATCGAAAAGTTCTCGCAAGGACACTAATTTCCTCACAAGTCGAGACGAATCAAGAAGTTCTTGCAAGGATGTCCTAACGTCACAGTTAACTCCTGCTAATAGAAGTCCGTTAGGGTCTGTGGTACTAAGGTTTTTTTTACCCGTCGCATCGTCGCTTTGGCCGATATATTCCCCGATATGCAATCTTGTTGTTCGGGTAGCTCCACGACTGTCGTATCTCTGATCCCAAGACATCTTCAAGTAATCTTTCAAGTAATATTACCGTCGAAAGAGCAAGCGTTAGGGATATTCCATGTCGCTTTTTACTTGATTTCCATGTCGTATCACTGATTTCCCTGGAGGTCGAGACGAATCGAGGTATTCCTGCAAAAACATTGATTTCCTTGCGGATCGACGCGAATCGAGATGCTCTCGTCAAGGATGCTGATTTCCCTAAATCGAGGTTTTGCCAAGGACACTGATTTCCCTGGAGGTTGAGACGAATCGAGGTATTCCTGCAAAGACGCTGATTTCCTTGCGGGTCGACGTGAATCGAGATGCTCTTGTTAAGGATGCTGATTTCCCTGAATTGAGCTTTTCCTAAGGATATTGATTTCCCTAGAGGTCGAGACGAATCGAGGTTTTCCTGCAAAGACGCTGATTTCCTTGCGGGTCGACGCGAATCGAGATGCTCTCGTCAAGGACACTAATTTCCCTAAATCGAGGTTTTACCAAGGACACCGATTTCCTTAGAGGTCGAGACGAACCGAGATATTCCTGCAAAGACGCTGATTTCCTAGCGGGTCGACGCGAATCGAGATGCTCTTGTCAAGGACGCTGATTTTCCTGAATCGAGGTTTTGCCAAGGACACCGATTTCCCTGGAGGTCGAGACGAATCAAGGTATTCCTGCAAAGACGCTGATTTCCTTACGAGTCGACACGAATCGAGATGCTTTCGTCAAGGACGCCGATTTCCCTGAATTGAGGTTTTTCCATGGACACTGATTTCCCTGGAGGTCGAGACGAATCGAGGTATTCCTGCAAAGACACTGATTTCCTTGCGGGTCGACGGGAATCGAGATGCTCTCGTCAAGGACGCTGATTTCCCTGAATCGAGGTTTTGCCAAGGACACTGATTTCCCTGGAGGTCGGTTGACTTGTTTCCGAAACGGAGTCATTAGATGACGTATTTCCGAAATGGAATCATTGGCCGACTCTAGGTTGTCCATGAACCGTGGAGTCTTAGAACTGGGAACTTTACCCTGGCTCCGTTTGGTGATGTTGCGTCCGAATCCTGTTGGAATGAGGAGGATCACCGTTGCTGATTTTTTAGGCTGTAGATATTTCCGTTAAGATTTGGAACTAGGGATTTTGCCATGGCTCCGTTTCGTTGTGTCGCGTCCTTGCCCTGCTGGCATAAGAAGGAACGTCGTTGTTGATTTTCTGGGATGCAGATGTTGCTGTCGAGATCTGACTTTTCCCTTTGACAGAGTTTGTTGGGACATGTGGTTCCCTTTCGTTTATGCTTATGGATTGTATACAGGGGTCAGTATGGACTTACCTACAGGGAAGAAGTTTCATTTCATATATATTTTTTGTTTTCTTTCCGCGATGCTCTATCATTTTCGATTTTTGTATCGCGAAAGTCACGATTCCCCAATCATTTCGGCTTTTTTTTTGCGATGCCCCATCATTTCGGCTGTTTTTTTCTTTTTACTTGCTGCTTTTTATTTCGAGTTGCCCAATTATTTTAGCTATTTTTGCATGCATATATTTTACTTGCTAATTTTGTTGCAAGTTGCCCCATCATTTCGGCTATTTCATATGCATTTTTGGCTCGCTGACTTCTATCGCGAGTATGGAACTTGGAATCTGGTGCCAGTCTTAGCATCAGCATCACTGCGACTGGAATATTGCCAGGAGCGAATCATCATTTGCCGTGAAAAGACTTAGAATTTGATACCGATGTAGGCATCAGCATCGCTACAACTGGGATATTGCCAGGAGCGAATCATCATCTGCCTTTGTCGATTCGAACAAAAGTGGGTTAGCAAACAGGGTTAGGACTCGGGCGTGTTTTCGGCAAACCCTGTCACGCCCCGCTTTCCAGAGTGCGCTAAGATAGACACGTGACAGAGCCAACCATGCTACCTGTGGATAGGAAACATCCCTCCACAGTCATATTACGGCTGTCTAGATATATCAAGAACAAGAAAATAAAAGAAACTATCTAGTACATGTCCATGAGCCAGAAATAACGAGTCAAGAAATAATATGCGGAAGCAATAAATCCAATGAGCAATAACATCTGGAAGGTAAACATAACTAAACTGGATATAAACAGGATCCTCACTGCTCGGCCTAACGGCAGAAATATTCCTGATCAGCCTGCGACAAGGGTAGAGGATCTGGGCCATGCAAAACCCAGACATCAGTGCATCATAATATCAACAATAAAATAATCAAGGGGTAGCAGGACATGTAGGCACAAGTATGAATAGTAACAAGTCAACAGGAATATATAACAGTGAAGTATATCAGTATAAGTGACGTGCAGTGATCAATCTAAACTGTGCTACTGGGTTATCTATTCTAAAATTTGTTTGAAATCAATTAATGTAATCCTCCATGTAACTCAAAGGATATATCCCGTTATCTCCCGGGACCACGGATCAGGTAGTAGGAGTTATGAATGACTCTGTCCCGTTATCCCCCGGGTGATGTTGCGTCCGAATCCTGTTGGAATGAGGAGGATCACCGTTGCTGATTTTTTAGGCTGTAGATATTTCCGTTAAGATTTGGAACTAGGGACTTTGCCATGGCTCCGTTTCGTTGTGTCGCGTCCATGCCTTGCTGGCATAAGAAGGAACGTCGTTGTTGATTTTCTGGGATGCAGATGTTGCTGTCGAGATCTGACTTTTCCCTTTGACAGAGTTTGTTGGGACATGTGGTTCCCTTTCGTTTATGCCTATGGATTGTATACAGGGGTCAGTATGGACTTACCTACAGGGAAGAAGTTTCATTTCATATATATTTTTTGTTTTCTTTCCGCGATGCTCTATCATTTTTGATTTTTGTATCGCGAAAGTCACGATTGCCCAATCATTTCGGCTTTTTTTTACGGTGCCCCATCATTTCGGCTGTTTTTTTCTTTTTACTCGTTGCTTTTTATTTCGAGTTGCCCAATTATTTCGGATATTTTTGTATGCATATATTTTACTTGCTGATTTTGTTGCAAGTTGCCCCATCATTTCGGCTATTTCATATGCATTTTTGGCTCGCTGACTTCTATCGCGAGTATGGAACTTGGAATCTGGTACCAGTCTTAGCATTAGCATCACTGCGACTGGAATATTGCCAGGAGCGAATCATCATTTGCCGTGAAAGGACTTAGAATTTGATACCGATGTAGGCATCAGCATCGCTACAACTGGGATATTGCCAGGAGCGAATCATCATCTGCCTTTGTCGATTCAAACAAAAGTGGGTTAGCAAACAGGGTTAGGACTCGGGCGTGTTTTTGGCAAACCCTGTCACGCCCCGCTTCCCAGAGTGCGCTAAGATAGACACGTGACAGAGCCAACCATGTTACCTGTGGATAGGAAACATCCTTCCACAGTCACATTACGGCTGTCTAGATATATCAAGAACAGGAAAATAAAAGAAACTATCTAGTACATGTCCATGAGCCAGAAATAACGAGTCAAGAAATAATATACGGAAGCAATAAATCCAATGAGCAATAACATCTGGAAGGTAAACATAACTAAACTGGATATAAACAGGATCCTCACTGCTCGGCCTAACGGCGGAAATATTCCTGATCAGCCTGCGACAAGGGTAGAGGATCTGGGCCATGCAAAACCCAGACATCAGTGCATCATAATATCAACAATAAAATAATCAAGGGGTAGCAGGACATGCTGGCACGAGTATGAATAGTAACAAGTCAACAGGAATATATAACAGTGAAGTATATCAGTATAAGTGACGTGCAGTGATCAATCTAAACTGTGCTACTGGGTTATCTATTCTAAAATTTGTTTGAAATCAATTAATGTAATCCTCCATGTAACTCAAAGGATATATCCTGTTATCCCCCGGGACCACGGATCAGGTAGTGGGAGTCATGAATGACTCTGTCCCGTTATCCCCCGGGACCACGGATCAAGTAAGAATCACGAATGATTCTGTCCCGTTATCTCCCGAGACCACGACTCAAGTAATCCCCTTGTAAGCTACACTTTAGTTGACACTTTTGATTTCCCCATACCCCCAAGGTTATGTGTTCAAGTCAGGTATTGATAAATCTGGGACTAATGCCAACGCAGGATCAAGCAGGTACAGATTTGTCTAAATAGACAACAGGATATGTCCGTAGGGACAACAGGTCAAGATTGTCGGCATTAGTAACAAGATCAGGTATCAAGTCAAGCAGTGGTATATCAGGTCATGGCAGGTAGTGCACATGTGTCAAGCGGATGCTCATAATAAAACTGTAGCAAGTACGGATGCACGGTAAAAGCATGGATGCTCAATATTTTTCAGGGGTTACATCATGACCATGTAGGATGCACATTTTCAAGCATGGGGTATTACTGTAACAATATTATGAATTAATACGACATGGCATGCAACTGGATATAAAGAATTAATGGTATGGGTACACAATAAAGCATGGATGCATGAATAACTATTAGGGATTGCAACTATAGCTCCATTACTATATAGGATGCACATTTTCTAGCATGGGGTGTTAATGTAGCAGTAATATGAAATAACGTGACATAGCATGCAACTAGATATATAATTAATGGTATGGATGCATAAATATCAATCAGGGGTTACATTTACAGCTCCAAGACTAAGTGGGATGTGCATTATTAAGCATGGGGTGTTACTATAATAATAATATGAATTAATGTGATCTATAGATGCAGTTATATATATTTTAAATGATATGGATGCAAACGGGTATCCGAAACTGTAAAATTGTAATATGGATGCATAACTAAACAATATGTAATACTATTATTCAAATGGGTGTAGTATATTGTAGTATAGCATGTAGCAAGATTAACTTGCCTCGATCGGATCACACGAAGGATACGCACGGCACGTCCGACGTCGGTAAATTGTCGTAACGTACATGTGGAACGCGGGACGGGTCAAGGCAAGGCGAAAGGGTATTCACGCGAGCAAGGTACGTTCACTGGATCGTCGGATCGGCAGCGTCGACGCAACTCTGGAGATCGATAAAAACAAGATTCAAGAAAAATAAAGAAAAGAAAAGAAGAAGAGGAAGAAGAAAGGAGAATGGGGTTGTGCTCACTGGAGTTATGGTGCTCTGTGGTTTCCGGGGACAGAAAGGAGGTGATGATGTCTAGGAGAGGAGGTCGTCGGCGGTGGAGGGGAGTTTGAGGAGCTAGGGTTAGGTTAGGGTTTGGGCTCGGGTGTTTTTGCAGGCTCGGGAAAGGAGAAAGAAGAAAAAGGAGATGACGAGGAGGAGGAGGAGAAGATGGAGGCTCGGTTGAGGTTGAGGGTGATGAGGAGTTAGGGTTAGGGTTTGAGGAGGCACGGAGCTTGATAGGTTTTCTCGTAGGGTGCTCGGGGTTTTAAAGAAGAGAAGAGGAGAGAAAATAAGAAGGAGGTGACGATAGCGCTCGGGGAGGTGACCACACTCGAGGAGTGTACAGTGCCTCCGAGAGGAGAGAGAGAGGCGCGAGAGGAGAGAGAAAGGAGAGAGAGAGACTCTGCGAGGGGGGGGGGAGAGAAATACTGAAAGAAAGAGAAAGAGAGAAGAGAGAGAGCTGGGTTGTTAAAAGGTTAGGATTTTAATTTAAAATGATTTTGTTGGTTTTATAAATTTTAAACAGTCGATATAATTTAATAAAGATATAATATTAAATAAAATTGGATTTTCTGGTAAATACAAATTTAGTCCAAAACACACCCGGGTCGGGTCTAAAAATCCAGTATTAAAATACGAAAAATATACGTGTAAACCAAAATCAAAACAGGATATCCGGGTAACGAAAATGCATACCCCCAAGAACGGATGCACGTACGTGCGCGTAGCCATCCAAACAAGTGTGTTTCACTGAACGGGACGAGAACAAGATGTGTCGATGCTACCACAGGGTTAGGGGTATGATGCAAGCCATGCTAGATATTTTAAAAATATTTTATTTGACTTTATTTGTTATACTAAAAAATTGCAGATGCCAGATAAAATGCCAGTATGCAGTATATGAAAAAAATGAAAGTGCACGGATTCACATAACAAGCCGGGATAAATCATAAACAGGAATCAAGACGGGTTTCTAGCAAGCGGGTCGGGCCGGATTCTAATACAGATGTCAAATACACTATTCGCATCCAAAACACAGTAAATCAAGAAAATACTATAAATAAAGAAATACTCAAAATAAAATTGGTATAAATGAACTAGGGTGTTACATTGCTTGTTGGTATTGGTCTTCAACCCAGTTTTTGAAGACGTAGCAGTCTTCGATCAAATAGCCCAATACTCGGTGGTAGGGGCAGTAATTGGGATCGTTGACGTCGTTCGGTCGCGGTGGGTGTCTTGACTCCGGTAGAGTGATGAGCCCGTTGCGCACCGCCAGCTCGAACAATCTCCTCGTTTTGTCCTGGGGAAACGAATAAGGGCGCTTCATTTTATCATTAAAGAATCACCGTCTCTCGTCTGGGCGATCAGTTAGTTTTGGGCCACTTGACTGCTGTTGAGCATTGGCGACGAAGGTTGCTTTCCCCTTCCCTTTTTCGTTTCGAGGCTCCGACTTCGAAGAGGAAGGCCTGTGGCCCAGCTGGTCCATTTGGGCCAACTTGTCAATCAAAGCCTGGAAAGTGGTCGGCTTGAAAAACATCATGAATTGAGAAATGGTCGTGTGAGAGTCGAGAGTACCTACGAACATGCCTATCGCAGGCGCTTCTTCGATGCACTGCTCGCATTTTGACCATAGATTCTGCCACAGTATGTATGAACCCATGTTTCTCCACGCTTCACCCCGGCATTGATCAATGCCGTGATTGGGGTGCGTTCACTGGCACTCGCGAAACGCTGGGTGAATAGCAACTCCATCTCTGCAAATGTCTTGACAGAGCCATTTAGGAGTTCGGAATACCACTCGAATGCTGTCTCCGACAAGCTGCTAACGAATTGGCGAAGCAGTAGCTTATCGTCACCTCCAGTGTTGCCGCACAAGGCTCTGATTTGAGCGACGTGCTGATTCGGATTTCCCGTCCCTTTATATACGTGGAATTTGGGGATCGTGTATCCCGGCGGGTAGTTTATTTGGTCGTACCAAACCGGATAGGGTCGTCCAGTTTTGACTTGCTGACACACCAAGCACTTCGCTACAAAGCGGGTGATCTCCCTTTTCATGCCTTCCCACTAGAAATGCTGTCTTAAATCGCGGTATATCTTCGTGCCTCCTGGATGTACGGAATATGCGGAACTGCATGCCTCCTTCATCACTTCTTTACGAATGTCTTCTTTCGGCAGACACAAACGGCTACTATATCGCAACGAACCATCTTCATGAATCGACAAGTCTGTTCGAAGTCCCGCTTCAACCTGTTCTCGAAACTTCTGCAATCTTGGGTCCTGTGACTGCGCTGCTTTTAAAACTCTTGATCAATGACGACTGTACTTGCAGCTGCATCAACTGTCCCGAAGAATGCGGTAGCACGATCTCCAACTCGAATCTCCGAAAATCTTCGATAAGCTCCTTCTCTGCAGTCAACGTCCGAATTGCTGGCAACCGACTAAGCGCATCCGGCACAACATTAACTTTTCCCGGATGGTACTTAAGATCAAGATCGTAATCAGCTATTAGCTCCAACCATCTACGCTATCTCATATTAATCTCTTTCTGTGTGAACACGTACTTCAGGGTTTAGTGATCGGTGAATACTTCGACCCTTTCGCCAATAAGTTGTGTCAACAAATCTTCAAAGAGAAAATCACTGCTGCAAACTCCAAATCATAAGTTGGGTAATTCTTCTCATGGATCTTTAACTGTATCGATGCGTAAGCTATAACTTTCCCATGTTGCATCAAAACACATTCCAAACCTTTCCCAGATGTGTCGCTGTGAATCACCAATCCTCAGGAACCGTCTGGTATGGTCAAAATAGGAGCGGTTATCAATCTTTGTTTCAACGCCTCAAAAGTTGACGCACATTTATCCGTCCATACGAACGGTACTTCCTTACGCGTAAGCTTGGTCAAAGGCTCAGCCAAACGAGCAAAATTCTCCACGAACCTTCTGTAATATCCGGCAAGTCCAAGAAAACTTCTGATCTCTGCTACGTTTTTCGGAATCGGCCAATCTTGAACTGCTGCAATCTTTTCAGGGTCAACGGCGATTCCATCTCCGGATACGACATGCCCCAAAAACTTCACTTCATCAAGCCAAAACTCGCACTTGCTCATCTTTGCATACAATCTTTCTTGCCTCAATGTCTGCAGTGCGATCTTCAAGTGTTCCGCATACTCTTCAATGCTCCTCGAGTAGACCAGAATATCATCAATGAACACCACTATAAACTGGTCTAAGAACGGTGAAAAGATTCGGTTCATCAAGTCCATAAATATCGCCGGTGCATTCGTGACTCCGAATGGCATCACTAAATACTCGTAATGTCCATACCGAGTTCGGAACACAGTCTTGCAAATATCCTCTAGTTTAACTCGGACCTGATGATATCCGGATCGCAAATCCAGCTTTGAGAATACCCTCGCGCCACTGAGTTGCTCGAATAATTCGCTAATGCGAGGGATTGAGTACTTGTTCTTAATAGTCATCCGGTTTAATTCTCGATAGTCGATGCACATCCTCCTTGTGCCATCTTTCTTCTTTACTAGAAGAACTGGAGCTCCCCAAGGTGAATTGTTGTTGCGAATCCAACCCTTCTCAAGCAATTCAGTAACCTGCTTCTTTACTTCTTCCAACTCCACTGGTGCCATCGGATAGTACGCCTTTGAGATTGGCGCTGCATCAGGAACAAGATCGATCGCGAACTCCACATCTCATTTTGGCTGTACCCGATATGTCCTCGAACACGTCCATGAACTCTCGAACTACATCTGGCGCTTCCTCCTTATCAACTTCCATTGACGAAAGAACATTGTTTGTCGTCCTAGCCCTAAACTCGACTGGCCTGACAGAACTGCTTCCTCCAGCAAAACAAACTCCGAATGCTCGAGAATCTGGAAAATCACTTTCTTTACCCTACAATCAATGTGAGCGTACAAAGTGCCGAGAAAATCCATTCCCAAGACAACAACAAACAAAGGGATGCACCAGAATTGAATAATTCTAATGCGGGGAAAATATGAACAAGTAGGATACCTGAAACAACTTCATCTGAAGCCAAGATACTGAAGAAGATAAATACGGTAAACATGATTCAAGCTTGCAATAAACATGAACTGGAAAGCAAGAGAAGCAAAGGCAATATAACGACCATGAAACAAGGAAGTGAATCAAGACTAGGACTCCAAGTTACTTAAATAGAGTACCACATTGTAACCATGCTGCTGTTCATAGTTACAATCACATAACTCCACTCAAGTCGCCCAAATCCTAGTATCAGAATCAAAGGAACATGGAGAAATAATAGGGAACCAAAAGGTTCCAAGCCGAGATGCAAAGTTGTTTGCATATCGTTGATTGGTAAAATTTTTGCGTGCTAAGTTTATTACTGCAATCAAGACGGTTTCGCTTGTAGCTAGCCGGTTGAGTACGGGTCGTCCGCAGGGAGATGAGAATCTTTTTCTATGTGCTTTAACGAGTTAAGTCCAAATGTCCATATTTTCTTTTAGATTACTTATGTGCTAAAATGATATATAAAGAGAGCTTGTTAGGGTTAGGATTAGGTTAGTTTGAGTTAGGAGTCGCTCACTTCTTTCATTGCCACTCTTAATATCGGTGTTACGGTAATCGGCAACAACGGGGATTAACACGACTAGGAAGGAACTTGCGAGTATAAGCTAGGCTTTCCAACGCTTAAGTTCTTCCTTTTGGTGCTTGTCCGTCCGTTCTTGGCTCTTAGCCTTAACCTTCGGTTAATTCAACCACAACCGGTCTTACTAAGGAATCGCCGCTATCATGTAGGATAGGGTGCCGTAGGGAGCGGATTGTGGTTCAATTAACGGGAGTCCGAATTAAGATGTTGGGCAAGAAAAGAGTGAGAGAGATTTCCTTCTCTCAAACTTTCCTTATCCTACCCTAAAAAGTGAGAAAACTACTCACCCATTACAAGAAAAAGGAAAATAAATCAAAGGAGGAAGATAGAAAGAGGTTAGAAGATTACAACTAGCTATTTGAGACCTCACTTTGGCAAGGATCAAGCTTAAGCATCATTGTTGTTTAAGGATAAATAAAAAGAGAACAAGAAAGAAACAAACAACAAATAACAACAACTAGATTAGCAAATGAAAAATACAAGCAATTATAATTAACAATAAGACAAGCATGGTAGCAAAAAGAACTCTTTATTCATCACTTCACTCACAAAAGCTCACTACAAGGTTTTAATGGAGAAGAGATGAGAAGAAGAAGAAGAACAGCAACATGTATTCTAAAATCTAAATACAAGAATAAGCACCCTTGGCTTTGGCAAGTTCTGGACTATTTATAGGCAGGGAAATGGAAACCCAGGGCAACAAACTGCCTCCATATAGAATGACCAAAATACCCCTGAAACCTCATCCACTGAGGAGCCCGTACGGCCGCGGTTCCGCGGCCTAAGCATGCTTATGCCGCGGAACCACGGCCCTTTAATTGAGTTAGGCCATGAAATTTTGTGGTTTTCCCTTCTTTTTAGTACTCTTCAGTGTGGTATATGTTGTTTCTCAGAATCTCTTCACAATATTTCCAGAATTTCAGCAGAACTAAAGGTGATGTAATGTGGATCTTTTGTCATGATTTTTCTTGAGCTCCGCGTAGATATGTTGGATCTTGTGTTGCCATTGAGCTTTGTGCATGAAAATGACATTGATTTGCCATTTTGTCCCTTAAACTGGTGTGCGGCAACATACGGATAGAGAGCGGAGACCCGTGTTTTATCTGTGGTTGGCAGTAATCCGGATTTTGTCATGCTTTTCCATGAATTTCACTGTTTAGAGCTGAGAACCTGTATCCTGCAATTGACTAGCAAACACGGCTCAAGAGTACCTACCGATAAGCAATGTGATAAAAATTGGGCGGTATAAAAATGCAAAAATCTGATATAAACAAATACCCCCAAACTTATCATTTGTTCGTCCCGAGCAAAGCCAATTTATTCACAAAAAATTCCTAACCTCACTTTCGCAGGGAACACGATTGCACTGAGCATTGCAACAAGCCGTTAAACCTCTAGGTGTCCCTAGTAGGAGGAGTGTTGTCTCCTGAGGGTTTTCAGCGGATACTACCCACAAAATCCGGTCAAGCTAGTTTTGCAAAATAACTATGATTCAAACCCTAAGGTTTTGTTTCAGAAAATAACAATTCTATTATCCTAAGTCTAGACTATCGAACCTTTATTTTTCATACCTCGCTTCTTATTTAACTTAAGATTTTATATGTCTTTACGTGCGGTGCAAATAGTGTCGTTAAGTTCCAGAAGGATCGATTAAAGTCATCATGTCACACAATAAAGCCCAGATAAAAATTTTAAAAGGATCACATAAGTTTTATAATGAGTTAAGCATTTTTCAAGTTTTGTTTTCCAGTAAGGTTTCAACTTCAGAATTTCTATCTTTCTTAACAGGAAACTAGGTCTTATTTTTCACTCCACCTTTTTCTTGTTTTCATTTCATACACACCTCTGTGAACGTGCAATAGTCTTTATCATAGAATAAAACCTTCATATCTCCGCTAGAAATATTTTTTATAAAAACCTGTCTTTTGTCAAGATTATTCTCACACAAAGAACCGTTATGAATTTTAACTCGGAGAGAACACTTGCTTGACTTTGTTTTAATCTGGACTTTCTAGGCATCTTAACGAGCTTTGGGCCAATGCACCCAAACCAGTTGGTTTTAGGGCATTAGGTGTAGAGACACCCCAGCGGACTTAATTACTCAAGTTACCTAGGCCCAAAAACAAAAGACAATTTAACGTGAAAATCATGATGATTTAATGCGAACGGAGATATAACCGGCAGTTCAATTATTTTTTTGGATAAAAGACGTGTTTGGTGTGTAATCATTCCAATCAAGTTTCAGATGGGTTATTTTTCAGAATTAGTTCCAATTAAGGCATCAATAACATTCCTTCATATTCGCTTTACTTCATAAACTATTCTTGATATTACTTATTTCAGAACAAACCTATTTGATCCTCAGAAAATCATTTATCCATTTAAAAGTTTTTTAGACATAAAAGACTTGTCATCTAATTTCCAAAACTCACGACACGTGTAGTATGATGTAAAGACATATATCAGCTATAGTTAATTTCAAAGGAGAGTTATCTTTCAGGTTTTCAAAATCTAAAAATAAGATTTAGTTATTCTTATCTTATCAAACAAAACCGTCGAAATGTTGAATCTGTAATCCCGCAGGGGCGCCCCGGCCGTCAATCCGACGCCGGAAACGCGGAAACAAAAACTTTGCAAAACTTGCAACCGGCACCACCGTGCACTTTTCACCCGGATCGGGCCATTAACCTAGCTAACTAGCAAATAAGAAAAGAGTAGGGAAGTTATACCAAGCGATCCGTGTCCTTCGGTCTTCATCTCCACTCCGATCTCCCGCGGAATCTCTGTCCATCATCGTCTCGTCGGAAAGGGCACCACGTAGCCGGAATCTTTTACGGGCTCCCACCTCTTGACCGAGGTAACTCGGGCGCGAAGTTGGCTAGCCGACGCGTCCAAGACTTGCTATAGAATAGTGTAGAATGCTATGTTTCTTTATGGGGTTAGAAGTTGCCATAGTATGTGGAGGAAAAGAATGAACTTGAGAGAAGGAAAAAAATGGAGCTCTCAAGTTTCCAAAGCATGAGATGAGATAAATCACCACCCTCTCAAAAATCAATCTCCCCCTCTCTCTTGAATAGTGGCCGACCAATATATTCATGGTGGAAAAAAGAATCTCAAGCATGATGGAGAAAAAGGAAATGATAAACCAAAGAAAATTCATCAAATCAATTTCCAATCCTATGAAAGCAAGTGATGAGATTAAAAAGGAATCTCATCATGACAAAGGCACAAATGCAATAAAGCCCTCAACAAATAAGTTAATTGCAAACTTGCAATTAACCCCCTCCATCAGAAAGTCCGGCCGAGAAGGAATGAAGGAAAACTGCCCGGAACGGAATGCAAACTGGCAACTTCAGAAAACTGATCCCGTAATAAATTACAGGAAAACCCCGCTACTGCAAATACATGCCCGCATTTGTATTCCCACTGAACACAAATGCAAAGAGACAAAACTACACTACTTAATACTAGGATCCGGCTTAAGCCATAGCCGGCTAGTAAAATCCGCCCGATCACGATCCGTGCAATACCGCACGTATCCGATCGAACCCTGCCATATCTCCATACGGCCTCTACAGCGTTTCGCCCGAAACCCGAGTAACTGAGAGTGTGGTGGACTCTAAAGACTCGTCAATACCATGGCTGTGGATTTAACCACTAGCACGTCAGAGGTATAAGCCAATACGTAACGGGCTACCAGGTATTGACCAAAAGGGACGTCGATGAGCGCACTCATCCTGACACCCTACTTAGCCTGTCAGTGACAATATCCGTACAGTCCGGTCCGTTCGTCTATGAGCATCGCATGGCGGGCCTAGGGGGTTGGTAAAAGTCAGACCCCCAATAGCGGTACAAGTCGTGTCGGAGTGTAGCCCAGAACACCCTGAGATACTAATGGAATACCTACCAGCAAATCTCCTGCCTTGGCCAAGGACTTTTCATGTTCTGGCTCTCCTAGACACAGCGCGACCTTACCCCCAATACCGGGAGAGACGAACCCCTGCAGATCCGCTCACTGCCTCCATGTGGCTCGGGACTGTACCCAACTAAAACCTGTTTGCACGAATCCTTTGAGCCGTGGTAGGGTAGTAATCAAAGCAAAGTGGGAACTCACACGAGACAAATGACGATCTCAGGTCGATGAACTAATCTGTACACATGTCACCAGGGAACTGCTATCTGACGTCTGGTATAATCCCAACTAGAAGGTTCCCGGCGAGTCCTGTCCGGTGTACTCATACCCAATGAGCACCTGTATACATCTTAGGTGAACTAACTGACACCAGTGGCTTGTGAGACCGGCCACCGCCCCTCGTCGGGGTCTCGACTGTATACACTAGTCTACTCTGGAGAATCGATGCCCTGTCTCGAAACTCCCACGACTAGGGACCTTTTAAGGATGTGCTTATAGACTCCAGCTCTCACTTATATGATCGCCCTCATACTGCTGGTAGTCAAGCAAGAATCCTAGGGGCTCTATCAACGTGTAATAGCGACTCGTAAGGTCACCTAAAGCAGTACACGATGATAAAGATAAACCAGATAGCATATTATCATCTCGAGTAAGACTGTCCTACTGGGACAGGTCCTCCCCTCAATCATTGCAATCACGTGCCTGTGATCCAATAATTGACTCTGAGGGCACTATCTCCAACAATCTCCCACTTGCACTCAAGGCTATTTATTGCGATGTCGCATACTCACAGCCCGTGTGATACCGAACACCCAACTCCTCTACTGGTCAGTCTCACAAAGCTCGTTTGCGAAACTATTGCGTTCGAGGAATAGCCTCAGCGAGTGGATCCGCACTGGTGTTTCTTTCTATGTCTCTCTTTATCTCAAGTTCGCGGAGAAAACCATCTCCCGAAATGAGCAATACCTGTCTTAGAATGTGTCTGGATATCTGATGGGACCTAGCTCATAAGTGAACTCCAAATCCAAACTTCTTAGACTGCATCGTCAACTGAATTTAATCAGTATCCTGTGCCATGCCTTCCCTCAGTATCTAGTTGGACCACCTATCCAAAATACTGCCCCTCATCAGAGGGAAAAATATAACTCTGACAGCCACTCTGCCATCCAGGTCACCTTGGAAGTCTGGAATGATAACTGTCTCCCGAAGGAGAATGCTGTTATCATATCCCTAGAACATTAACTTATGTTCTAAAACTGCTTCCGATTGTTTCTCCAGGATTGGATCAATATCTACTTATTACATCTACTGCAAGAACAACATCTGGTGTGGTACTTGACATCTCATGATTGACTCAATTGCCTAAGCAAGTGATCTGCCAATCATGCGCATCCCTCTCCCCTTTAGTCTGTAAGACACCTTTAGAGAGGGTGACTCTATTACCTGCAGGTACACCACCGTGCCAGGAGTCGTCCATTCTAAATACTCTTAGAATGTTGTCAAAGTACCCAGACTGGGAAACCACCCAAATCTAGATCTAAAACCATAGATCTAGTAACCAGAATGTCTGATATAATATCCAAATCTTATGTGGAGAAACTACTGTGTGACGACCAAAGTATAACCGATCGTAGTATAGGAATATCACTTCCCACTCTGTGTATGTCATCAAATACCAGGACATCACACTCTACCCTTTTAACAGATCCATCCCCTATTCTGTTTAAGTCAAACCTATGACTTCACATCAGAAATAGATGATCTATCTCCGCTATATCTACTTTAGTCTACAAATAGACATAAGCCTGATGTCCACCAATGCTTCCGCTGCTCCCACTGACTACGACAACCCTCTGGCAGAGTCATATTGGCGTACACTTCTAAAGCTAGTTTAGAACGACGCTATACTCATCCTCCTGCCGGGTCTCACAGTCTGGAACAACAGCAACGGCAAGTCTGGGTAATCAAGAACCTCCCTGCCACCGTCCTTGAGCATACCGAAGTACCTCTCTGGTGCCTGAGGTTACCCACTTTATCTGCGGAGTGGCTAATGGAATGTCAAACCAGATTGAACTATCAAATCTTCAGTAATCGTTTGCGGTTCTGGAATCACTTCCAGTTCTACCATACTCCCACTACTGTTTTCTGAAAAAAAATCCATTTTTAATTAAAACTGTGGCGAGTTAAGAACAATATCGCTATTGATCTTCCAGATGGTAGAAAATCAACCCTCGTCATAGCCCGGGTCAACCCACAAACAGCCATTACAGAAACGTGCCTTGAGTTATCCAGAGTCTGGTTTTAAGCATAAGCCGGATAACTCCCCGTATCTTAACAACGTCAAGATATGAACTGTTCTATATCCAAGAAACAGAGGCACTGATTTAATTGAACCAGATTCAAATCATGCAGCTGTCTCCAGTGCATGTCAACTAAATGGAAGAGAGGCCGATCAGCGTTACTCAACTTAGGAGCACTTCCAATTATGAGTAACCTGAAAGAGAAGCAAGTTCTCTTAACCATTACTATCAACTGAATACCATATACAAGTATCTGCATCTTCGATCACCTTGAAGAATCCCGATACTTGCAATACCTGGTTCTCTACTTTACTCTTATACCTATAACTTCTCAAAACTTCGACCCTGCGTTTCTATGAAACACGTGTCTAAAAACTAGAGAAGTCACAAGTAAACAGAATATAGTACGAGTACCTACCCCTCTGTCCAAATGGACACTGGACAACATACAATACTCTGTATAAGTCCCTTGAGTCAAATGACTCATTCACTGTGTGTCGTAGGTTGAAAACTGTACTTATGGTTATGAAGAATTACACCGCTGTTCAATACTCCTTACCTAACCATCCACTGGTATAGGTAAATGTCATAGACATAATTTCAAAAAGGTATGTCTCACTCTATAAAAATAGACGTACAGATATATCAATTTGAAATTGGTGCATAACAACGGATATTCAAAACCATATATTTGCCGACCGGCAAACACCCCAGGTGGCTTCCTCAAATATCACCAATTACAACGAATTCCAATATAATGAGGATGGTCACCTAATTCCCAATAACTTACTCCCACTCATCATCTGTAAAACCATACAGATGTGAGAATCATACCTGGTAAATACATACCCTGGAGCAAGTGTCTAATTGGGAAATCAGTTTTCTATTAACAGTACACAGTGAAACTGAAACATTGAAATGTTTCGATAGGGTATCCTGGTATTCCTAGTAATGCCTCTTCCATTATCCAGATTCACAACTGTAACCGTATAATTCTTTGCCACTTCTCCAAATCCCTTTTTATGTCTTTAGTCATTACCTTCTGTACACCTCTTTAGGCCAAATGGTTTTCTTCCTTCCCTACCATTCGGCACCAGCCTATGGTTTGGAAGAAGACTATCCAATAAGCATAATGGGTTGTACTGTCCTAATCCTAGGAACACTCGCAACGCGAGAGAAGGTGAAGATAAAAGACACCTGAATGTACTTTATTCCTATTTCTCCTGGACCAGGGTCCATCCCCGAACTGGAACAAGTTCCTTTCGAGTTCGTATATAACCATACGATGGAATATCCAATAAACTGGGATCTTCGTAGTGATACGGAGTGTCCTGGAGAAATACAAAGGTGATTTAGGATTGGCGAAGAAATACTTGGTTTGGTCGTGAATAGCAGTCGCAATTTACTTTGCCCTCTTACTAATCCCTTGCTTTGTCTGAACTTAATACCTTCTGTATACCGTTTAGGATAATTGGTTTTCTTCATTCCCTACCGGTCGGCACCCTCCTATGGTTCGGAAGAAGACTATCCAATTTGCGTAATAGGTGTACTACTCCTAAACCAAGGAGTACTCGCAACCTGAGAGAAGGTAAAAGGAAAAGACAACTGAATAGTCCTATTCGTTTTCTCCAGAACCAGAAACCATCCTCGAATAAATTTCTTCGAGTTCGTATATAACCATACGATGGTTTTGTCCAATGGAAGTGGACGTTCGTAGTAATACGGGGTATCCCGGAGAAAAGGGTAAAAGTAGGAGTGGCAATGAGGTTTGCAACTCTGACAATCCAAAAGCCAGTGTTAAGAAGGTTCAGTCAACTTGGTCACTAAGTCATAGTCTAGGGTCGGGTCAATGGTCGCTGCCAAAGAGAGAGAGAAAAGAAACACTCAGCGTGCACTCTAACCTAGATCAGAAAGGTTATCACTTTATCTAATCTGGAAACCTCCCACTGTAACGTCAAATTCTTTCCCAAACCTGAAAGAAGATTTAGCCGGGAACACCCGAGGAGTAAACCAACTCATCAGTGGGAATCGGGATCCAACCATCATCGCATGATAACGTGATGGAATCTGCTCACGCTATCACACTCCAGAAGGTATGCGCATATCTGGCAAGTTTCAGTTCTTTTGAAACTCCCGATGTAGATTTTTGCCCCATGCTCTTATGATCTTGACTAAGGCCAACAAATCATAAGTCACATGTCAAGTTCTACCCGTCATTATCCAGGTTGATTTGAACCCACCCGTACAAGCCCTTGACTAGGGCCAACAAGGCTATACGACTGTCCCAAACCAACGCATCTATCTATGCAGCATATGAATACCCAATAGCTACCAAACACTGTGCCTTGACTATGGCCAACAAACACAGCTTGAATACTATTGACAACCCATATAAAATGACGGAGGGCTACGAATGGTTTCTGGCGAAAACCTTTAAAGTAATGAACTTGATATCGTTGAAGGAACTGATAGCTTTTGAAAAATATAGTGACGAAAACCTTTACTAAAGAGGTCACTCCCGGCGAAGGGATCTCGGCTCTTTCCCCGTAGAATGAGGTGTAGGATATTCCAACTGAATACCACGATGCAAAGCAAAAGTAATCGGCTATAGTGAAGTTATTGCCCTGACGCAAACTTTTGTCCAAGGGGTCACTCCCGGTGAAGGGATCTCGGCCCTTGCCTCGTCGACTGAGGAGCAGGATATTCCAACTGAATACCACGATGCAAAACAAAAGAGAACGCCCTTGCAATAACAGCTTTTGAAAAAGTGTTCCAACAACATCATAATAGGTTTGTTTATCTTGCATTGATCCGAATCAACGCAGTCCTATCAATTGATCACACCACAAAGGACGAAAATATACTGACGTACGTATATGCCATCCGCATTCGCCACTGGGTCCCGTCATCACCCGTTAGGTTAGCTAACTAACGACAGAGCGGGGACTGGACTAGCGCGGATGAAAAACATATACAACATCTACTAGTATATATATAATATATAATTTTCGCTCAAGGCGTGATAAAAATGCAGCAACACAGAAATGTATAGCAACACAGATCAATACAGATATCTGGGATCCCCGGGTTTCACAGAGCCGCTGCTGAAACCCGACGTTCCCCTGGTCGTGTGGATAGCCTGTGCAATGAGAATCCTAGACCCCTACGGGCGTGGCAAGTTACCCACCAAAACCTGAAGCGAGGCAGCCCCCTTCAGCTACGTGAATGGACCACCCAGCACTTCACGGAATCCTGTAACTTGGGAACCCCTCCTGGGTCAACCTATACCCCCTACGAGTGCGGCGAATAGCCCTGCAAATTCTAGAGTAAAGCCCCTTCCGTCTCAACGCCATGAGATGCGGGCTCGTTACCCTCTAGAACCCGGCTATCCGTGCACCCCTCCGCGGGGTAATCCTAGTACAGAAAGTAAAATATACATACAACGGGTACACCGACCGCAACCTGGTCGTGCCCCAAAAGAATAGTACAAACAGGCAGTGACGGCAGTCCACATGTCGGACGCTCGCCCTGCAATATCAAATGTACATATAAAATAGAACTGTACTAACATTGCATCCAGGCTATCCCCACGACCGATCCGCAACATCACAGCACAACACAGAACATCAACGTGAATGTCACGTTCGCAAATCCGTCTAAAAGGGCTATAACAGATAGACTGGATTTACCGATCGAGTGACATTCATGGTCGCAGATATAATGTAAATACTATGAACTAGCATGTTTAAATTTTTCGATCGATCAAAAATTATCAAAGTGGGCCCCAAGCATTACTGTAGCACTTACAGAAAATCTGGGCCCAAAAAGAATATCCCAAAACCCCTATTTTGAACTCAGGAGCACTCTGCAAAAATTTGGTCAAATGAGGAGTCAAAAGCGCGGCGGAACCACGACCCAAGCATGGTTTTGGCCGCGGTTCCGCGGTCGTATGGTGAGATTACTTGACTAATTTTTCCCAGATTGCTTATAATTCCATGCACAACATTCTGAAACACCCTGAAAAATTTTTAGACTCCAAAAAAATTTCGACAGAAACTTGTGCATACAAAATACGGTTTTTAGGGAATTTTGTTCGATCGAGTACTAAACATACTAGAGCAAGCTAGGCATAGTTAATGGCGTGGCTCTGATACCAATGTAAGCCCGCGGGGGCGCCCCGGCCGTCAATCCGACGCCGGAAATGCGGAAACAAAAACTTTACAAAACTTGCAACCGGCACCACCGCGCACTTTTCACCCGGATCGGGCCATTAACCTAGCTAACTAGCAAATAAGAAAAGAGTAGGGAAGTTATACCAAGCGATCCGTGTCCTTCGGTCTTCATCTCCACTCCGATCTCCCGCGGAATCTCTGTCTATCATCGTCTCGTCGGAAAGGGCACCACGTAGCCGGAATCTTTTACGGGCTCCCACCTCTTGACCGAGGCAACTCGGGCGCGAAGTTGGCTAGCCGACGCGTCCAAGACTTGCTATAGAATAGTGTAGAATGCTATGTTTCTTTATGGGGTTAGAAGTTGCCATAGTATGTGGAGGAAAAGAATGAACTTGAGAGAAGGAAAAAAATGGAGCTCTCAAGTTTCCAAAGCATGAGATGAGATAAATCACCACCCTCTCAAAAATCAATCTCCCCTCTCTCTTGAATAGTGTCCTGCCAATATATTCATGGTGGAAAAAAGAATCTCAAGCATGATGGAGAAAAAGGAAATGATAAACCAAAGAAAATTCATCAAATCAATTTCCAATCCTATGAAAGCAAGTGATGAGATTAAAAAGGAATCTCATCATGACAAAGGCACAAATGCAATAAAGCCCTCAACAAATAAGTTAATTGCAAACTTGCAATTAACCCCCTCCATCAGAAAGTTCGGCCGAGAAGGAATGAAGGAAAACTGGCCGGAACGGAATGCAAACTGGCAACTTCAGAAAACTGATCCCGTAATAAATTACAGGAAAACCCCGCTAGTGCAAATACATGCCCGTATTTGTATTCCCACTGAACACAAATGCAAAGAGACAAAACTATACTACTTAATACTAGGATCCGGCTTAAGCCAAAGCCGTCTAGTAAAATCCGTCCGATCACGATCCGTGCAATACCGCACGTATCTGATCGAACCCTGCCATATCTCCATACGGCCTCTACAGCGTTTCGCCCGAAACCTGAGTAACTGAGAGTGTGGTGGACTCTAAAGACTCGTCAATACCATGGCTGTGGATTTAACCACTAGCACGTCAAAGGTATAAGCCAATACGTAACGGGCTACCAGGTATTAACCAAAAGGGACATCGATGAGCGCACTCATCCTGACACCCTACTGAGCCTGTCAGTGACAATATCCGTACAGTCCGGTCCGTTCGTCTATGAGCATCGCATGGCGGGCCTAGGGGGTTGGTAAAAGTCAGACCCCCAATAACGGTACAAGTCGTGTCGGAGTGTATCCCAGAACACCCTGAGATACTACTGGAATACCTACCAGCAAATCTCCTGCCTTGGCCAAGGACTTTTCATGTTCTGGCTCTCCTAGACACAGCGCGACCTCACCCCCAATACCGGGAGAGACGAACCCCTGCAGATCCGCTCACTGCCTCCATGTGGCTCGGGACTGTACCCAATTAAAACCTGTTTGCACGACTCCTTTGAGCCGTGGTAGGGTAGTAATCAAAGCACAGTGGGAACTCACACGAGACAAATGACGATCTCAGGTCGATGAACTAACCTGTACACATGTCACCAGGGAACTGCTATCTGACGTCTGGTATAATCCCAACTAGCAGGTTCCCGGCGAGTCCTGTCCGGTGTACTCATAACCCAACGAGCACCTGTATACATCTTAGGTGAACTAACTGACACCAGTGGCTTGTGAGACCGGCCACCGCCCCTCGTCGGGGTCTCGACTGTATACACTAGTCTACTCTGGAGAATCGATGCCCTGTCTCGAAACTCCCACGAATAGGGACCTTTTAAGGATGTGCTTATAGACTCCAGCTCTCACTTATATGATCGCCCTCATACTGCTAGTAGTCAAGCAAGAATCCTAGGGGCTCTATCAACGTGTAATAGCGACTCGTAAGGTCACCTAAAGCAGTACACGATAATAAAGATAAACCAGATAGCATACTATCATCTCGAGTAAGACTGTACTACTGGGACAGGTCCTCCCCTCAATCATTGCAATCACGTGCCTGTGATCCAATAATTGATTCTGAGGGCACTATCTCCAACAGAATCAGAGTTCTCCCACCAGCTAACTTGACAGAAAAGTTTTTATGTTTTTAGAAAATTTTCTGATTTTTATGGATTTTATGGAGTTTAATATGCAGATGCAAAATATACATATGAATGCGAAGGTTGGAAATGTGCACCGAGCGTACCCCTAAACTTAAACTGGACAGTGTTCTCACTGTCATTTCATGAAGAAATCATTGAAGGGTCAAAATTGTCGGTTAGATATACAAATTTTTTTTTGTTTTTAAAGAAGAAAAAAAAGTAAAATGGAAAAGAATATCCACAATATATATACAAAATGGTATATACATACCCCCAAACTTAGTTAGAACAGTGTCCACTGTTCTTGGCTGGATAACCGAAGTTTGGTGGTAGGCAGAGGAAGATTATGCAGGGTAAATCGGCTCCTGTAAGACCAGGAGCTCCTCTGTTGGTTCGGCGCTAAGGTACGGTTTTAGTCGGTGTCCGTTTACTTTGAAAAATGAACCGTTCTTTGGATTCTCCAAATCCACAGCGCCATGCGGATACACATTCCGCACAAAGTATGGCCCTTTCCAGCGAGATCTGAGCTTACCTGGATGGAAATGCAGCCGGGTGTCGTAAAGCAGTACTTGTTGACCAGGTACGAAAGTTTTGCGCAAAAGGTGTTTATCGTGAAACACCTTCGTTCGGTTCTTAACGACAACCGTGTTATCGTAAGCCTCATCCCGAAGCTCGCTTAATTCGTTCAACTGCATCTTCGGATGGCTGCCCGCATCTTCGAGAGACAGATTCAACTCCTTTATCGTCCAAAATGCGCGATGCTCTATTTCGACAGGGAGGTGGCAAGCCTTTCCGTATACAAGCCGATAGGGAGACATGCCAAGATCGGTCTTATAAGCAGTTCGAAATACCCAAAAGGCATCAGTGAGTTTCAACGACCAATCCTTACGGTTCTTGGAAACCGTGTTCTCCAGTATCTGCTTGATTTGCCGATTTGAAACTTCGGCCTGCCCACAGGTTTGGGGGTGGTAGGGTGTAGATAGCTTATGATTAATGGAATATTTTCGCATCAAGGCCTCGAAAGTCTTATTGCAGAAATGAGTTCCATTGTCGCAAATGATCGCTCGGGGGTGCCCAAAACGGGAGAAAATATTTTCTTTAAGAAACCTAACGACAACCTTGTTGTCGTTAGTCCGGCTGGGCACAGCCTCGACCCACTTAGAGACATAATCAACAGCGAGAAGGATGTACAAGTTCCCGAAAGAGCTGGGAAACGGCCCTATGAAGTCTATCCCCCAAACGTCGAAAATCTCCACAACCAAGACTCGTTGGAGCGGCATCTCGTTCCTCCGGGATATCCGACCCAAGTGTTGGCACCGGGAGCAGGTCTTGCAATAGTCATGAGCGTCTTTGAAGAGTTGTGGCCAGTAGAAACCATATTGCAAGATCTTCTCAGCTGTCTTTCTGGGGCCAAAATGCCCGCCATATGCTTGATCGTGGCAAAATGACAGCACACTGTTGAATTCATCGTCTGGGACACACCGACGAATAATCTTGTCGGGACAATACTTAAACAGATAGGGTTCGTCCCAGTAAAAGTGTTTTACTTGGGATAAGAATCGAAGTCTGTCCTGACTTGACCATTCGGTTGGTAGTAGCCATGTGGTCAAATAGTTCACAATATCTGCGAACCAGGGTTCGCAAGATACTGTCAAGAGTTGTTCATCCGGAAATACATCGTTGATCGGAAGTTGAGGCGACGACGAAGAAGGAAGTTGTGAGAGATGGTCGGCGACTACGTTTTCACATCCTCTTTTGTCCTTGATGACAAGGTCAAACTCTTGAAGTAAAGAGGATCCAACGTATTAGCCGAGATTTTGCATCTTTCTTCGCAAAAAGATGGCGCAGAGTAGAATGGTCTGTGTGGACACTGACTGGAGAGCCGATGACGTAGGGCCTGAACTTTTCTAAAGCAAATACAACAGCTAAGAATTCCTTCTCAGTTGTTGTATAATTAAGTTGGGCGTCGTTCAGGGTTCGGCTAGTATAATAGATTACGTGCGGCATCTTGTTGATGCGTTGTCCAAGGATAGCACCAATGGCAAAGTCGGATGCATCGCACATAATCTCAAATGGGTGCGTCCAGTCAGGTGAAGAAAGAACGGGAGCAGAAGTGAGTGAGCTTTTTAATGACTCGAACGTAGTCACACAGCTCGAATTGAAGTCGAATGGCATGTCCTTGGCCAGCAAAAGAGTCAATGGCCTAGCAATCTTGCTAAAGTCCTTGATGAACCGTCTATAGAAACCGACATGGCCAAGGAAGGCTCGGATGTCTCTGACGCATCTGGGAGGAGGGAGATTGGAAATGACATCAATCTTCGCTTTGTCAACCTCTATGCCATTTTGCGAGATGATATGTCCTAAGACAATACCTTCGCGCACCATGAAGTGGCATTTCTCCCAATTCAAAGTGAGGTTCTTGTCCTTACATCGGGTAAGGACAGCGTCAAGATGCAGCAAACACTCATTAAAGGAATCGCCGAAGATGGAGAAATCGTCCATGAAGATCTCCAGGAATTTCTCCACCATGTCTGAGAAGATTCCCATCATACACCGCTGGAAGGTAGCGGGCGCATTGCATAACCTAAAGGGCATGCGGCGATATGCGAACGTGCCGAAAGAACAAGTGAATGTGGTCTTGTCCTGGTCTTTTTCGGCGATGGGAATCTGATTACAACCGGAGTAGCCATCAAGAAAACAGTAGTACCCGTGTCCGGCCAATCGTTCAAGCATTTGGTCAATGAAAGGTAGCGGAAAGTGGTCTTTCCGCGTTGCGGCGTTGAGTTTTCTGTAATCGATGCATACTCGCCACCCAGTTTGGGTGCGAGTAGGGATTAACTCGTTCGCCTCGTTAATAATGACCGTTATGCCTGATTTCTTGGGGACAACGTGAATGGGGCTAACCCACTGGCTATCAGAGATAGGGTAAATGATACCACTATCCAGATACTTCACGATTTCCTTTTTCACAGCCTCCTTCACGACTGGGTTGAGTCGCTTTTGTGGATCCCTGGCTGGTTTGGTATCATCCATCAGATGAATGTGATGTTCAACGATCAGGGGACTAATCCCCTTGATGTCCGCCATGGACCAGCCAAAAGCTTGCCTATTGCTGTGCAAGACCGCAAGAAGGGCTTTCTCTTGCACTGGAGCTAGAGAAGCCGAGATGATAACAGGGAGGGTCTCGTTCTTACCCAAGTAAGCGTACTTAAGGTGAGATGGCAAATGCTTGAGTTTGAGCGTTGGAGGTGAAACGATTGAAGGCAAGATTGGTGAAAAGGTCTCGAACTCAAAGGATTCCAGCAAAGGTTCAAAATGAGTGTAAGCGACCGAGTTGGATGGTTCGGGTAACTCATCCGGAAATTCGAAGAATTCAAACTCGGGTGGTGAGTGGCTAAGATCGTTCGAGAAAGTGATACACTCGTAGTCATTGTCGGGCGCAGAAACAACAGCAGGTTCGAAGAGGAACGCACTAGTGGCGTTAAGGTTATCGTGATCGAACAAAAACTCCTCGAATTCACACTCTTCTGGGGTGATCTCCTGGATTGAGCAAACGTCCAGTATATGAGCATTAAGTTCGGTGGGCTGATTCTCTAACCTAAAAATGTTGAGTTCAATTGTCATGTTTCCAAAAGATAGGTTCATCGAACCATTGCGACAATTGATCACAGCATTTGAGGTTGCAAGGAATGGGCGACCGAGTATCACCGGAATTTGATTCCGGGGGTTAGCTACAGGCTGTGTGTCTAATACAATGAAGTCAACGGGGAATATGAAGTCCCCAACCTTGATTAACACATCCTCTAGCTCACCCCTAGGATGGGTGATTGATCGGTCGGCCATTTGGAGAGTACAGTGTGTGGGTTTCAGCTCTCCTACACCTAATTGCTCATATACTGAGTACGGAAGCAGGTTAACACTGGCACCAAGATCTAATAGTGCGCGGTTGATGTTCTTATCCCCAATGGTATAGAAATCTTAGGACAGCCAGGGTCCTTCCGTTTTTGCGGTAAAGATTGGGTAAGAGCATCACTCACAGCACTAGCCAAGAAAACTTTCTTGGGTACCTGAGACTTCCTCTTTTTCGTGCACAAGTCCTTTAAGATTTTCGCGCAGGACGGGACTTGTTGGACATCATCTAAAAGGGGAATGTTGATGTTAACCTGCTTAAACAACTCCGGAATTTTCTCCATTCATGGATTTTGTTTATTGGACCTCAACCGGTTTGGAAATGGAACGTTTTTAAAATTGGTTGAGTCCAATGCTTGTGGAGGAGATTGTGGAGTTGGAACGGATCCCAGAGCTGGTGTTTTCGTGGAGTGAGAAGTGGGTCCGTTCAGAGCAGAAGAAGAAGAAGAAGAGCCTTTTGACGAATGAAGAATAGGCTCAGAAGATGAGGAAGGAGAAAAAGAAGAAGAAGCGGCCGGGGTGTCATTATCCTCAATTGTTGTGCCGATGTTGTTGTGCAGCATCCTTCCCGATCTCAATGTAGTCACTGCACTCACATTATGGTTCTGTTGTTGAAACTGATATTGAGTTTGTTGTTGCGCTTGTTGTTGCGGAGGAGGGGGCCTCTGGAAATTGTTGCCTTGGAATTGATGCTGATTCTGATTCTAGGCGAAATTAGGGTGGTTCCTCCAACCAGGATTGTAGGTGGAAGAGTATGGATCATTTCTCGGTCTTTGCTGAAATGCAGCATTAACCTGATCCTGTCCTTGAGATGGTGGATTGTAAGGACACTCTTCGGTTAAGTGAGAAGGATCGGAACAATAAGCACAAATGGTACGAAGGGGAAGAACAGGGGTAGGAGCAGGAGATGAAAATTTGCTCTCTATTGCTTCAAGTTTTCTTGTTATTGCAGCCATTTCAGCTTTCATCACAATAGAGACATCAAGTTGGTGAATTCCTACCCTAGACTGACCAGTAGAAGTGGAGGAGGAAGAAGAAGAAGTTGGTCTGGTGCTCTCCCATTGAAGCGTTTGTTCCTTAAGGTCGTCAAAGAATTGCCACGCTTCCTCGTCAGATTTTGATAGGTAGTGGCCCTGACAAATGGTTTCCAACAACTGCTTGGTTGCTGGGTTCAGGCCCTCGTATAAGGTTTGGCAAAGTTGCCATTTCTCGATACCGTGGTGAGGGCACTGAACAAGAAGGTCTTTATACCGGTCAAAGCACTTCCAGAAGGTTCAACAGGAAGCTGAGAGAATTGGTTGATTTCATTACGGATCCTTGAGGTTTTATGATTCGGATAGAATTTCTTGAGAAACGCTTTCACAAACTCGTCCCAACTGGTTATGGAGTGGGAAGCGGTGCTATGCAGCCATTTTTCAGCAAGATCGCACAAAGTGAACGGAATAACCCGTAGCCGTATAGCATCGTCCGACAGCTGGGTAGTTTTCATCATGGCATAAATATTTTGGAACCTGTTGATGAAGATATAGGCATCTTCAGATTCAAGCCCATGAAATTTCAGAAGCATGTTAATGAAGTGGGGCTTAATTTCAAAATTATCCCTATTGGCCGGTGGAAGAGAAAGACAGGTGGGAAGTGCAGAATGAGTGGGATAGAAACGATCCTGGAGCGCGATTTGCTGTGGCGCTACGACAGGCGGTGGTGGTGGGTTATTCGCATCCATAGGAGGTGGAATCAATCTCGGGGGAGTCAAAGAGATATTTGGATTAAATCCTGACATCGCGGAAGAAGAGGTTGGTGATGGTGAAGGTGAGGATGTATGAATAGAATTCCGGTCAACGTCGGAGTTGGCCGGCAAAGGTAAGGGTGAAAGAGGCGTGGACGGAGTTTCGACGTCTGAGTCGATCGCATAGTCAGTAGCGACTAACGTAACGCGGACTAGGCGGGCGCTAGTGTCCCGAGTCCAAGTGGACATACACTAAACAAGTTTAGCGCAGTCAAAGCGGAGAAGGTGAGGGTAAGAGAACGTCAATGGAGAAATACGATAGGAGGTGGGTGAAAAAAATGGATTCTGGGGACAAAGGGCAAGTTTTTATAAAAGTTTTTGGTTTTTGTGTTTTTTTTCTTTTTAGAAAGAGCTTTAAAGAAATATGTACGGACTTACGGTTTCAAGCAATCACAAACAAGATATGCACAATCACACCTAGATCTAGGGTCACCTAGGTCAGCTAGACAGCTCCTAACTGTTCCAAAGGGCTAGAAATAGGACCTCAAACCGCCTCTTCTCCGCCAATTGCCGCCAGGTAAGTGCCAGGTAAGTGGGAGGCTCCCCACTACTTAAGTAGTGGTCCTAATTAAGTAACCACATGCCTTGGACACACTTGCCTAGACACCGCAAAGTCAGGATAGGATAAACGGCCGATGCCTGTAACTATTCCTCTGTCCTATTGAGCGCGAAGTCCTTAGGGCTGAGTCTAGTATTTTTTAATTAAACAATGGTCAATGCATATGCTTTTTATGATTTCTGGGGTCCTGGGAAGTGTGATGAAATCCCCACCCAATCTGGATTGGTTTCAAGCCCCTTAAAGTCCGTATTAATATATGCAAAGCAGTAACAATCAACTGCAATCAATTTTATTTTTTTAGCGCGGCGCAAAGAATCCTGCACAAGAACAATTTATTGGAAGGGGGAAGAGAGTTTGCGCAAAGAATACTGCAGAAAACACAGTTCAGTAGAGTTCAGAGGAGTGGGGAAGAGGAGAGAGATACTCACAGAAAATTTGGCACCTTGAAGGCACCAAACGGCCGAGGTTCCGCGGCCTAAGCTTGCTTATGCCGCGGTTCCGCGGCGGTAAGGGGGCTTTGGGGCTTCAAAAATTCTGTAGATCCTTCTTTGGCTGTCCTCTTCTTGTCTGGATTTCTTGAATCTTGATTTGCTCACTGTATCTGCTCCAGATTTTTACAGTAGACCGTTGGCTCCGTCTTGATCCGTCGCGGTGTAGCCGCGAGATATGGGTTTAACTTCCCACGTCTTTGGTACTGAACTCGACCGTCTTTTTATCCTGCACACTTGCACAAAAACTAATCAAAAATAACAAGATGGTTTTTTTTACAATCTATATATATATTTGTTTTGTTTTTCGGTTAGATTTATATTCACAAATTAACCTGAAATTACACAAAGAAATAAACTACCGTCTCCCCGGCAACGGCGCCATTTGATTGGTAAAATTTTTGCGTGCTAAGTTTATTACCGCAATCAAGACGGTTTCGCTTGTAGCTAGCCAGTTGAGTACGGGTCGTCCGCAGGGAGATGGGAATCTTTTTCTATGTGCTTTAACGAGTTAAGTCCAAATGTCCAGGTTTTCATTTAGATTACTTATGTGCTAAAATGATATATAAAGAGAGCTTGTTAGGGTTAGGATTAGGTTAGTTTGAGTTAGGAGTCGCTCACTTCATTCATTGCCACTCTTAATATCGGTGTTACGGTAATCGGCAACAACGGGGATTAGCACGACTAGGAAGAAACTTGCGAGTATAAGCTAGGCTTTCCAACGCTTAAGTTCTTCCTTTTGGTGCTTGTCCGTCCGTTCTTGGCTCTTAGCCTTAACCACCGGTTAATTCAACCACAACCGGTCTCACTAAGGAATCACCGCTATCATGTAGGATAGGGTGCCGTAGGGAGCGGATTGTGGTTCAATTAAAAGGAGTCCGAATTAAGATGTTGGGTAAGAAAAGAGAAAGAGATTTCCTTCTCTCAAACTTTCCTTATCCTACCATAACAAGTGAGAAAACTACTCACCCATTACAAGAAAAAGGAAAATAAATCAAAGGAGGAAGTTAGAAAGAAAGAGGTTAGAAGATTACAACTAGCTATTTGAGACCCCACTTTGGCAAGGATCAAGTTTAAGCATCATTGTTGTTTAAGGATAAAGAAAAAGAGAACAAGAAAGAAACAAACAACAAATAACAACAACTAGATTAGCAAATGAAAAATTGAAGCAATTATAATTAACAATAAGACAAGCATGGTAACAAAAAGAACTCTTTATTCATCACTTCACTCACAAAAGCTCACTACAAGGTTTTAATGGAGAAGAGATGAGAAAAGGAAGAAGAACAGCAACATGTATTCTAAAATCTAAATACAAGAATAAGCACCCTTGGCTTTGGCAAGTTCTGGACTATTTATAGGCAGGGAAATGGAAACCCAGGGCAACAAACTGCCTCCATATAGAATGACCAAAATACCCCTGAAACCTCATCCTTGTAAGCTACACTTTAGTTTACACTTTTGATTTCCGCATACCCCCAAGGTTATGTGTTCAAGTCAGGTATTAATAAATCTGGGACTAATGCCAACGCAGGATCAAGCAGCTACAGGTTTGTCTAAATAGACAACATGATATGTTCGTAGGGACAACAGGTCAAGATTATCGGCATTAGTAACAAGATCAGGTATCAAGTCAAGCAGTGGTATATCAGGTCATGACAGGTAGTGTACATGTGTCAAGCGGATGCTCATAATAAAACTGTAGCAAGTACAGATGCACGGTAAAAGTATGGATGCACAAATATTTTGTCAGGGGTTACATCATGACCATACAGGATGCACATTATCAAGCATGGGGTATTACTGTAACAATATTATGAATTAATACGACATGGCATGCAACTGGATATAAAGAATTAATGGTATGGGTACACAATAAAACATGGATGCATGAATAACTATTAGGGATTGCAACTATAGCTCAATTACTATGTAGGATGCACATTTTCTAGCAAGGGGTGTTAATGTAGCAGTAATATGAAATAACGTGACATAGCATGCAACTAGATATATAATTAATGGTATGGTTGCACAAATATCGATCAGGGGTTACATTTACAGCTCCAAGACTAAGTGGGATGCACATTATTAAGCATGGGGTGTTAGTACAATAATAATATGAATTAATGTGATCTATAGACGCATTTATATATATTTTAAATGATATGGATGCAAACGGGTATCCGAAACTGTAAAATTGTAATATGGATGCATAACTAAACAATATGTAATACTGTTATTCAAATGGGTGTAGTTTATTGTAGTATAGCATGTAGCAAGGTTAACTTGTTTCGATCGGATCACACGACGGATACGCACGACACGTCCGACGTCGGTAAATCATCGCAACGTACACGCGGAATGCGGGACGGGTCAAGGCACGGCGAGAGGGTGTTCACGCGAGCAAGGTACGTTCATTGGATCTTCGGATCGGCAGCATCGACGCAACTCCGGCAATCGCTAAAAACAAAATTCAAGAAAAATAAAGAAAAGAAAAGAAGAAAAGGAAGAAGAAGAGAGAAGGGGTTGTGCTCACTGGGGTTATGGTGCTCTGTGGTTTCTGGGGACAGAAAGGAGGTGATGGTGTCGAGGAGAGCAGGTCGTCGGCGGTGGAGGGGAGTTGAGGAGCTAAGGTTAGGTTAGGGTTTGGGCTCGGGTGTTGGTGCAGGCTCGGGGAAGGAGAAAGAAGAAGAAGGAGATGACGAGGAGGAGGAGGAGAAGATGGAGGCTTGGTTGAGGTTGAGGGTGATGAGGAGTTAGGGTTAGGGTTTGAGGAGGCAGGGAGCTTGATGGGTTTCCTCGTGGGGTGCTCGGGGTTTTAAAGAAGAGAAGAGGAGAGAAAATAGGAGGGAGGTGACGATAGCGCTCGGGGAGGTGACCACACTCGAGGAGTGTACAATGCCTCCGAGAGGGGAGAGAAAGGCGCGAGAGGAGAGAGAAAGGATAGAGAGAGAGAGTCTCTGCGAGGGGGAGAGAGAGAAAGAGCAAAAGAAAGAGAAAGAGAGAAGAAAGAGAGCTGGGTTGTTAAAAGGTTAGGATTTTAATTTAAAATGATTTTGTTAGTTTTATAAATTTTAAACTGTCGATATAATTTAATAAAGATATTATATTAAATAAAATTGGATTTTCTAGTAAATACAAATTTAGACCAAAAACGCCCGTGTCGGGTCTAAAAATCTAGTTTTAAAATACGAAAAATATATGTGTAAACCAAAATCGAAACAGGATATCCGGATAACGAAAATGCATACCCCCAAGAACGGATGCACGTACGTGAGCGTAGCCATCCAAACAAGTCCGTTTCACTGAACGGGACGAGAACAAGATGCGCGAATGCTACCACAGGGTTAGGGGTATGATGCAAGCCATGCTAGATATTTTTAAAATATTTTATTTGACTTTATTTGTTATACTAAAAAAATGCAGATGCCAGATAAAATGCCAGTATGCAGTTTATGAAAAAATGAAAGTGCACGGATCTCCAAAACAAGCCGGGATAAATCATAAACAGGAATCAAGACGGGTCTCCAGCAAGCGGGTCGGGTCGGATGCAAATACAGATGTCAAATACACTATTCACACCCAAAACGCAGTAAATCAAGAAAACACCATAAATAAAGAAACAATCAAAATAGAATTGGTATAAATGAACTAGGGTGTCACATTGCCTGTTGGTATTGGTCTTCAACCCAGTTTTTGAAGACGTAGCAGTCTTCGATCGGATGGCCCAATACTCGATGGTAGGAGCAGTAATTGGGATCATTGACGTCGTTCGGTCGCGGTGGGTGTCTTGACTCCGGTAGAGTGATGAGCCCGTTGCGCACCGCCAGCTCGAACAATCTCCTCGTTTTGTCCCGGGGAAACGAATAAGGGTGCTTCATTTTCTCATTAAAGAATCGCCGTCTCTCGTCTGGCGATCAGTTAGTTTTGGGCCACTTGGCTGCTGTTGAGCATTGGCGACGAAGGCTGCTTTCCTCTTCCCTTTTTCGTTTCGAGGCTCCAACTTCGAAGAGGAAGGCCTGTAGCCCATCTGGTCCATTTAGGCCAACTTGTCAATCAAGGCCTGGAAAGTGGTCGGCTTGGAAAACATCATGAATTGGGAAATGGTCTTCTGAGGGTCGAGAGTACCCACGAACATGCCTACCGCAGGCGCTTCTTCGATGCGCTGCTCGCATTTTGGCCATAGATTCCGCCACCGTATTGCATACTGAACCCATGTTTCTCCAGGCTTCACCCCGGCATTGATCAATGCCGTGATTGGGATGCATTCGCTAGCACTCGCGAAACGCTGGGTGAATAGCAAATCCATCTCTGCAAATGTCTTGACAGAGTCATTTGGGAGTTCGGAAACCACTCGAATGCTGTCTCCGACAAGCTGCCAACGAATTGTCGAAGCAGTAGCTTATCGTCACCTCCAGTGTTGCCGCACAATGCTCTGAATTGAGTGACGTGCTGATGCGGATTTCCCGTCCCCTTATATACATGGAATTTGGGGATCGTGTATCCCGGGGGTATTTTATTTGGTCGTACCAAACCGGATGGGGTCGTCCAGTTTTAACAATTTGCACAGCCGCTTCATTCGCCTGATGAGCTCGTATCTGCTGAGCGATGTAATCATCCAGGGCAGCTTTAGAGATGGTTTCCTTCTTGGCTGCTGATAGAGCTGGTAGAGGATTTGATGTCTCTTCTCTATCATCTTCAATTATTACTGGAGGGTCTTCGGATGGAGGGTCCGGCTGGATCATCATGCCCACCATATCCTGGAATAGAAGGGCCATTTATTTTATATTGGCCGCTTGTTTCGTGGCCTCTTTGTCCTTCTCAAGCATTCTCCGAAGGAATTCAGTATCAGTTTCCTGCTCACGACGCTGCTCCGAGGATGTCTCCGGGCTTGCTTTTGGTCCCGTGAGTGCGGCCATGGCTGTTAGCATCTCTTGAAGCCTTTGTTGTTGTTGCTCCTGAGCCTTAGTCACTGATCGCGTAAGAGGTTGATGACCTATGGAGATACGGCTATCCTCTTTTCCGGATGCCATATAGACGGTATGAACCACCATGCCCCGGGACTTAGGGCGTTTAGGCTCAGTGCCTTTGACATTTGTCACAGACACGGGAATCTTCTTTGGCCTTCACTTTTTATGGGCGGTCGAAGTTGAGGGAGCCGTTGTCGATGGCACCTAAGTAGCTGTCGCTTTCTGTGGTTTGACAGAGTGGTCCTCTTCTTGTCAAACCTTCATCTTTTTCTGTCAGCGGGGATAGTCATGATCTACCACGGAGTCCTGGACCTGTCGCCAAATTTTATAAATTTTAAGGCTGCTCTAGCTTCGCCTTTGGGGCATTCTCTATAGGTGGAGGAGACCTTTTCAGCACAGCAGTCGGAGAGTTCTTGCGGACCCTCCCGAGTGGTTCAAAACTGTTCCCAGTTGGAACAACAACATCAATTTCCACCGTTGGAGCCGGCGGAGTCAATCTAGAAGGGGAATTGCCCCCAACTTTCCTCACTTGGCGCCAGTGGCGACGTCGAGCATGTCGTGCGGCCAGGATCACCTCCACTGTTGGATCAACTTTTCCATGCTCTCTGTTTTGATGAGAGTCTGCTGTTGGTGCCAGCCTGTCAAAGACAGATGCTCGCTGAGAAGGAATGACCAATCTTGAAAAGGCCGATTTTCGTGCAGGGGAAACGACCTTGGTTACTTCACCCGGAGTGGGAGCTGAAACGGCCAGTCTTGTGAAGACCGACCCCTTAGCCGGAGAAGCCGCCTTGGTGACTTCAAGAGTAGGAATGGCTATCCGCTTCGGGATAACGTCTTCTGGTATTGCGGGCTTCTTCACGGGCCTGTTGGAGCATTGGCCTAGTTTGCTGAAAAATGAGGCACTTGGTTTGGGCGTCCCGTTGAGAGGGGCCGCAGTAGTGGTAAGCCGATCAAAGACCGACTTCTTCTGAGCTTCTTGCAATGGTACAGGGGCGTTGAAGCTCATCGGTGGGAGCATGGTCCCGAAGAACAATCCAGCGGTAGCCTGAGTCACCTGTTCCACCGGCATAGCGAAGATGGAGGCCGCTTGGGGCCCGTAAGTCACTCCTTCGGACGGGACGGAGAGAGATTTGCAGTTGCAGTTAGTGCAGTTTGAAGCCATTGATCTTCTGTTTTCTGCACGGAGCAAGACACCAAATCTTAGTACCTCGAATCCAAGGGCGACCATATCAAACCGCGATTCGTTCGTGAAATACGACACACGAAGTGTGGAGTGGAAAGAGGAAAAGGTCCCACTGGGCGTGCCAGAATCTGTTCTCAGCTGAATACAGAGACGAAACCGTGTAGGTCGTCTTGCCTGCATTTCGAGGGCAGATGCTATTTGGTTTTATCCATCCACCTCTCCGAAGATGCCAAGTTGATTTATGGCACCGTGTATTCGAGGTTTAGACGGATGCGGCCGTTGTAGCAGACTTCGTCAGATTCCCCCTCATTTGAGGGGTTTTTGATTGTGGGGACGCTCTTCCCTGCAGGCGCAAGTCCCTGCAGTTAATTACGCCACTTTCTCCTTCTCCAGATGGTCACTTCGTATCGTGTGTGTTTGTTTTATTTGTGGTTGCCCGTGGATTGTATACGGAGACTAATCTGTGTTGTCGCCCGTAGGGCGTGGATTAGTCCAAATCCGTATTTTCTTAGATTTGGGTTTTGGGTTGGGTTTAAGGATACGTTAGTCTCATTTAAGACTAAGATCAACTTAAACGTTTGTTAAGGATACGTTAGTCTAATTTTAGACTAAGATCGACTTAACCATTTGTTAAGGATAAGTTAGTCTAATTTTAGACTAAGATCAACTTAACAGGATCATTTAGATCCAACAAAAGAGCATTTGGGCTCTATTGTTGTACAGAAGTTTAAGGACATCATAGTCCATGGAGTTTAAAGACATCATAGTCTAGTTTAGAGACGTCATAGTCTGTAAAGTTTAAGGACATCATAGTCCATGAGTGTAAGGAACTCACAGTCCATGAAATGTCTGGTTGTCGGGACCCGTCACCTCTCTGAAGACATTGAAGGATTACAACGACAAATATCAGAGGAGTGAAGAGATGTACCCTTGAACCAATATCCCGATTTGGGGAATGGGATGAACATCAGTTTAGATGTCATCTGTTAGGAGAACACTAGTCATCTTTGCGACTAGGATTAGTTTGGGGAGACCTGAACATGGGGGCTCAGTTGATTGGTTACAAAAAATGGTCTTGGCTTCGGAAGACTTGGCTAATTTGGACTAAGGTTGATTTCCCTTAGTCACCCCATAGTGCTAAGCACTGAATCAGTGTTAAACATTGGACTTTGGAGGAGCTCATGTGTGAACACGTGAGGGGCCCAGAAGTGGGCATTATTTCTTGAGTTTATTCCCTCATATATATATAAAAGTGCTGAGCACTTGGCTCACGTGTGAGCACGTGAGGATCCCGAGGTGAGAACTGTTCTTTGGATTTTGTTTCTCTTTCATTTATAAGTGCTAAGCACTTGGTTCATCAAACAGTTACGTGAAGACACGTGAGATGCCTTCGAAATACGAGCGCTGTCTTTGGAATTTTCTCCCTCTGTTATACACCACTGTACGGGGGCCACGTGCTTTTCTGAGTGCTAAGCACTATTGGGTCATGTGAGATCACGCGAGGCACTCTGAAGAATGAAAATTGCCTTTGTTTTATTCTCCTTGTCTTTTTCTGAGTGCTAAGCACTATCAAGGGATCACGTGAGGTCACGTGAGACGCCCCCAAATTGAGATGTATTTTAGATTTACTCCCTTTTTTGAAAATCTTGTTCGGTGATGCGCCAATAGTTATTGGTTATTAGGACCCTCCACCTCTCTGAAGACGTTGAAGAATTACAATGACATGTATCGGAGGTGTGGAGAAATGTACCCTTGAACCAAATTCCAGATCGAGGGGAGAGATCATGGTGGGATGAACATTATTTCAGATGCCATCTGTTAGGAGCTCATTAGCTATCTCTGGGACTGAGATCGGTTTGGGGGACCCTGAGCATGGGGGCTCGATTGATTGCCCTCGGGAGATTTGATCTAAGTTTGGCTGATATTGGCCTCTCATAGTGTTAAACTCTAATATATGATTAGCACTCACGTGCTCCCACGTGAGGCCTTAAAGTAGTGTTAAACACTAGTGCATGATCAGCGCTCACGTGCTCCCACGTGAGGTGTTTGAAATAGTGTTAAACACTAGGAATTTGAGGCGTTCACGTGGGATCACGTGAGGCGCTTGAAATAGTGTTAAACACTAAGAATTTGATGCGCTCACGTGGGATCACGTGAGGCACTTGAAGTTGGCGATGCTCCTCTAGGTTTATTCTCTTTTCTGTTTTATAAGTGTTATTGGGTCACATGGGATCACGTGAGGCGCCCCAAGAATGGAAACTGCCCTTTGATTTATTCTCTTTCTGCTTTATAAAAGTTAAGCACTGCTTGGGGGTCACGTGGAGTCACGTGAGGCGCTCCAAAAATAGGGTTTATTCTCTTTCTTTCTTATAAGTGCTGAGCACTTCTCAGGGGTCACGTGGGGTCACGTGAGGCGCCCCAAAAATAGGGTTTATTCCTTTTCTTTTTTATAGGTGCTGAGCACTTCTCAGGGGTCACGTGGGGTCCTGTGAGGAGCTCCAAAAATAGGGGTTTATTCTTTTTCTTTTTTATAAGTGCTGAGCACTTCTCAGGGGTCACGTGGGGTCACGTGAGGCGCTCCAAAAATAGGGGTTATTCCCTTTTCTCTTTTATAAGCGCTAAGCACTTCTAAAGGGTCACGTGACTAGATTTCATTCTTTCCCTCTTTGTTCCTCAAAGATGCTCACGTGGGGTCATGTGACTAGATTTCATTCTTTCCCTCTTTGTTCCTCAAAGGTGCTCACGTGAGCTTTTATGTAGCGTTATGTAGCGTTTGAATGCTAATGAATCATCAGGCTATTCTTCTATGGTTCCGAGGGATCAAGTTCTCCTTTTGTTCTTTGTAGAAATTAAATTCTTTTTAAAAGGGTTAAACCCTAGTTCCAGAGGAATTAAATTCCTATATGTTTTGTAAGAGTTAAACTCTTTTGGATTTAGTTCTTTCCCCTAGATTTTGAATCTGCATGAAAGAATCTCCCCGATTAGAATTAAATTCTCAACTTGTGGGGAGATCCGCTTCTGCAGATCTTAACCAGAGGAAGAACTAAGTTTTTTGAGAAGAGTTAAACTCTTGGTTTGAGAATTAAATTCTCTTTTTATGGGAGCTTTTGGGAGGGGTTCCCCTTCTTTAGAGAATTAATTTCTCTTTCTATTTTTCTTCCCCTCCTCCTCTGTTTGTGTATGTGTCTCCGCTCTTTTTAAACTTTGAGTTTATCGGGATCCCTCTGTTATTTGGAAAGAAAGATCATTGGTCGTTGCGACCCACCACCTCTCCGACGACATTGAGGGATTACAGCGCCATATATCGAAGGTGTGGAGGGATATACCCTTTGAACCATGTCCCACTTATCAGGAGGAAGAATATATTGAAGCTTAAACTTCTAACTGCTGAAAAAGGCCTCTTTGCGTTCGCGCACGTGCGTTGGACGTGGCGGGCACACGTGCGTCGCACGTGGCGCTTGCACATCATGGGGGGCAGCTAAGGCCATAACTTGGAGAACTAAGCTCCTTTGGGAATTAAATTCTCCTACGTGCGTTGCACATGTTTGGCTCACGTGCGTTGTACGTGGCGCGTATGTGGCGGGCGCACGTGCATTGCACGTGGCGCACATGGCGCTTGCGCATATGCGCATTATGGGGGGCAGCTAAGGCCCTAACGTGGAGAACTAAGCTCTTTTGAGAATTAAATTCTCCCACGTGCGTTGCACATGTTTAGCTCACGTGTGTTGCACGTGGTGGGCATGTGTCGGGCGCACGTGCATTGCACGTGGCGCATATGGCACTTGCGCATATGCGCATTATGGAGGGGCAGCTAAGGCCCTAACATGGAGAAATAAGCTCTTTTGAGAATTAAATTCTCCCACGTGCGTTGCACATGTTTGGCTCACGTGGCGCGCATGTAGTGGGCGCACGTGCATTGCACGTGGCGCACATTGCGCTTGCGCATATGCGCATTATGGGGGGCAGCTAAGACCCTAACATGGAGAACTAAGCTCCTTTGAGAATTAAATTCTCCCACGTGCATTGCACATGTTTGGCTCACGTGCGTTGCACATGCGGGCATGTGGCGGGCGCACGTGCGTTGCACGTGGCGCTCATGGCGCTTGCGCATATACGCATTATGGCGGGGCAGCTATGGCCTTAACTTGGAGAACTAAGCTCCTTTATGAATTGAATTCTTAACGCACGTGTTTGGCTCACGTGCGTTGCACGTGGCGCGCATGTGGCGGGCGTACGTGCATTGCACGTGCCGCACATGGCGCTTGCGCATATGCGCATTATGGGGGGAGGGGAGCAAGCTCTTATGGAGAACTAATCTCCTTTGAGAATTGAATTCTCTCACGTGCGTTGCTCGTGTTTGGCTCACGTGCGTTGCACGTTGCACGCATATGGCGGGCATACGTGCATTGCACGTGGCGCACATGGCGCTTGCGCATATGCGCATTATGGGGGAGCAAGCTCCTATAGAGAACTAATCTCCTTTGAGAATTGAATTCTCTACCTTTTTAAAGAGGTATCCCCTCTTATTTATATAGGAGTGGTAGAGAATGGATCTCTTTTTTTCCCGATGTGGGACTAAAAATGCATCCTCCATGTAGTTATGAGGCCCATAATATATCAAATTGAAGGATTTTTCGAGATACTTTCGATACCATCAAAATTTAGCTATTTATCATTTGGGAGTTTGTCAAAATACAGCCCGGAAAATACCGGTTCGCATTTTCTTCCTTAGATTACACGTGCATAGCACATTTTCTCATAACTTTTGATTCCGGATGAATTATGAGGCCCATAATATATCAAATTGAAGGTTTTTTCGAGACGCTTTCGATACCATTAGAATTTAGCTGTTTCTCATTCGGGAGTTTGTCAAGATACAGCCCAGAAAATACTGGTTCACATTTTCTTAAGCGTATCGCTGCCATTTGATACCTTAGGCTCTTTTGCGAAGAAATTTTTGGTGGGAACAAAGCCTTAAGGTACAGGGATCTGAACCTGTTCTTAAGCCATCACATTTCCCAGACTGCTCTATAAACGGTTCAATGTTAACTCTTGTATACAATCCACGGGCACAAATAAACGTCTCCCCCACCAAGTTCCACCGATGGCGTGAAATATCCTCAAGTGGTGAACGACACTTGTAAATCCTCTCGACTTAAAAGAAGAAAACACTCTTGCAAGTTCCTTATGACTTATAAGAGAACATGCACTTATGAATCCTCATGATTCTTAAGGAGAAATCGCACCTATGAGATCCTCACGACTCGTAGGGAAAAACACCTTTATGAGACCCTTACGGCTCATGAAGTCAAAAGCCTTAGACGACAGGATCCTAACCCTGTTTGCTAAGCCACCTTTGTTCGAATCGACAGAGGCAAATGACGATTCGCTCCTGGCAATGTCCCAGTGGTAGTGATGCTGATGCCTAAATCGGTATCAAATTCCAAGTCCTTTCACGGCAAATGATGATTCGCTCCTGGCAATATTCCAGTCGCAGCGATGCTGATACTATGATTGGCATCAGATTCCAAGTTCCATACTTGCAGCAAAAAGTCAGCGAGCTATAAATGTATATGAAATAGCCGAAATGATAGGGCAACTTGCAAAAAAATCAGCAAGTAAAAGATATGCATACAAAAATAGCCGAAATGATTGGGCAACTCGCAATAAAAAGCAGCGAGTAAAAAGAAAATAGCCGAAATGATTGGGCACCGTGAAAAATAGCCGAAATGATTGGGAAATCACGACTTTCGCGATATAAAAAGCTGAAATGATAGAGTATCGCGGAAGGAAATAAAAAAATGAAAATGATGAAAGAATGAAACTTCTGCCCTATGGGCGAGTCCATACTGACCCCTGTATACAATCCATGGGCATAAACGAAAAGGGAACCACATTTCCCGACAGACTCTGTCAGAGAGAGAGTCAGATCTCAACGACAACATCTGCATCGTAGGAGATCAGCAACGGCGTTCATCCTCGTTCCAACAAGATACAGACACAACATCACCAAACAGAGCTACGACACAATCCCTAGTTCTAAGACTCTACGGTGCATGGACAATCTAGAGTCAACCCTGACACTGTAGAAAGCGGAGCAAGTCAACCCTGACACCGTAGAAAATGGAGCAAGTCAACCCTGATACCGCAGAAAGCGGAGCAAGTCAACCCCGACACCGTAGAAAACGGAGCAAGTCAACCCCGACACCGTAGAAAACGGAGCAAGTTAACCTTGATCGTAGAAAGCGGAGCAAGTCAACCCAGACATTGCAGAAAAAGGAGCAAGTCAACCCTGACACCGTAGAAAACGGAGAAAATCAAACCCGACACTGTAGAAAACGGAGCAAGTCAACCCCGCCACAGCAGAAAGCAGAGCAAGTCAACCCCGACACCGCAGAAAGCGGAGCAAGTCAAACCCGACACCGCAGAAAGCGGAGCAAGTCAACCCTGACACTGTAGAAAGCGGGGCAAGTCAAACCCGACGCCGCAGAAAGCGGGGCAAGTCAAACCCGACACCGCAAAAAGCAGAGCAAGTCAACCCTAAAAACCATAGAAAATGAAGTATGTCAACCCTGACACCGTAGAAAACGGAGCAAGTCCCCGACACCACAGAAAGTGGAAACAAGTCAACCAATAATCCTTCGATTCGTCTCAACTCGTAGGGGAAAGTCTTAGGCAATGAGGATAAGGACAAGTTTCCTAAGCATTGGGACCCTGCAAGTCGGCCCAAGATGGGCCATTGTATATCATTCACGGGTCATACTCTCCAAAGTTGAATCTCGACAAGGAGGGAAACAACCACTTACGGTCCTATCGACTTGTAAAAGAGAAAATTTCTCTTGTGAGATTCTTACGACTCTCGAGAGAAAATGCACTTAGGAGTCCTCACGACCCCTAAGGAGAAATTACACCTACGAGATCCTTTCGACTCGTAGTGAGAAAAGTATTTATGAGACCCTCACGACTCATAAGGTTGAAAAGTCTTAGGCAGCAGACCTGAACCTGTTTCCTAAGCCATCGCTACCCTACAAGAAGGTTAAGATGGACTGCTATCTACTATCTACATGCCACATTTGCTAAAGTAACATGCCAATAACACATCGAAGAAAAGAAAACGATAGTATAAAAAAAATGTGTCTTTTATTCATGAATTCAATTGAGTACAAGATACATCATATAGAAGAATAAAAAAAATGAATGAAAGCTTGTTATTCATAGATTACAAATTTTCAGTCGATACAAAGGCAGCTACTGAGAAGGAGGCGTTTTCAACAAATCAGCCAGCTGCTTGAAGGCTCCGTTCAATCCTTTCTCGCAATCGGCCGCCGCGGCCAACTCCGCTTCGACTCGGGCCCGCTGTCGCAAACAAGATGAAAGCTTTTCATCTGTTCCCAGCATGGCAGCTTCGCAGTCCTGCACTACCCGCTCCGTAGAGTCAAGCGCCCGTCTCAGCGTCAACCCATCCGATATGCATCGCTGGAGATTGTTAAAGACAACTTTCAACTGCGCAGCGTTCGCTTCAACCTGGGCGCGCAACCGGGCCGATTCGCTTGAAGCTACTTCATGTTCCTTTCGCCTCAGGGTCGCCTCTTGTTCAAAATGGCGAAGAAAAGGAACACTCTGCTCAACCCATGCAGCTCGCTAGGAGTTCAAAGCCGATACTTCCTGAGCGGGATGCTTGAGCTCAATCTCATATAGGCAAGTCTCGATCTTTCTGCAATAATTAACCCAAGACTCAACGACGCTTTCATTATGGAAGTTCACGAGCGTCGCTAACATAGGATTAATCTCAGCAGCAAAGTCTGCAGCAAATGCGAGGGCCTCGGCGTCAAGATCCTCGACGAACTCGCTCAACATTTGCAGGCTAGTCGCAACACCCCTGGAAGATGGGCGTTTAGCAAAGGGCCCTGCCAGTATTGGGATTCGAGACTCGAAGGGAGTTGGAGTCGGTGCGATTGCTGCAAAACAAATCATGGTCAAATGTTAACTCAGGAGGTAAAGAGAAATACACGAGCGATGGAATCTACTATACCGGCTGTGGTGGATGGCAAAATTAGGAGTACCGGAGATGCGACTATCCCCTCGTCTCCTCCTCCGATCCGTGACGCTGCGATCAATATAAAGAAGACTTAGCAACAGTACGGCTATTCATAAAAGAAAGAAAGAAACAATAGCTGAAGGATATACTAACCAATTCCAGCGGGCGGAGCAACTTCCGAATGGAAGGAGAAATGCGAGTTCAGCACCTGGTACGAATGGTCAAAAAGGACTCCTGCAGAGTTACGTCAATACGCAGTCAGTACAAGGAAGACGATGTTCATAGTTTAACTAAATAAACCGTGAATCTATACCTTCCAGTATTTTGGAGGACATAGGAGAAGGCGAGGAAACAACAACCGTCATGGCGGTGACTGGAGGTGTTTCAGATGGAACAAATTCTACGTTCACTGCACCTACAAACAAAAATCGTCAGAAGAAGCTGAACGGGATTGTAAAATAAAAGGAGAACAATGACTCAAGACTTACCTGACGGGTCATCAACCAAAACTGCGACGGAAGCATCACCAGGCGTTGCAACTTCTTTGCTCTCCTTCAGAGGAGTAGTCTCTGCACCCATGGCTTCGTCCCTTGATTCGACGAGGGCCGTCGTAACACTTGCGATGCTTGCCGATACCAGGAAACCACAAGGGGAAAGAGCGGCGGTTTGGGCAGTCCCAGACTCCCGAGAGAGAGTAGCCACTTCGGGCTCTGTGGTCGCTATCGTCTCGCTTGCCATCTCATCGCCAGGACTTGACCCTGCGGGATATGATGTATAAGAATTTGCAGATCGAGTTCTAATAAAAAAGACCGGGCATTACGTTTCCTTGCGAATGATTCTAGGTTGCCTCCCGAGCCGCACGCGCAACCTATCTATGGGTGGTAGACAGGATGGCTGGAGCACCATCTGAAGGAATAGCGACAGATGGAGTGGTGCTTGAGCCTACACCTACAGCCAAAAAGCGGCATCACGTTCCTTCGCTGTGCTTCTTGCGTTTCTTTTCGGTCTGAGCAACGAGAAGCAATCTCCTCAAGACCTCTGTCAAAGAGACGTCATCGTCCGAACCAAGCTCTACCTCTAGAGCCGTTACGACGTCTGTCATCGGTTGCTTGAGCGAAGCCTCTTGCGGTAATACCGGGGGAGCTGGGGCCTCAATAGCTGGCTCTGGAAGCGTCGCCGCATCACCACGCGAGATCGGCACCACACTTGGGATAACCTAAGTCAAGATAGTCCCTGCAATAAGATGAAGGTAAGGGTCAGAGCATGAATGAAGAACGGAATGAAGACACAATGAGTTAAATTATACCAAGGCCCAAAGAAGCACGGAGCCTCTCTTCCTCTTCGAATGTTTTGAGGGAAGCCGCGAGAGCCTCTTCGGCAGAGATGTCTGTTGAAGAAGAAAGCCTCAATAAAAGCATAATAATAAGGAAGGAATGAACGGAAAAAATACAACCGAAGCATACCTGGCTTCGCGATGGTGATCTGCGCCGCTTCTTCATGAGCCAGTCGATCGGAGGCCATAAGGGCAGCCTGGAGATTAGTATCATCCGTAGGCGTGATGAATAAGCCCTCATTGGTCGCATACTTGCACAAACCTTCGCTATAGGGAGCATGAGGCTCCTGGCCGAGTACGACGTCAGCAGAAAATAACGACTTATTCTTCTTTTGTGAGCGAGTGCCGGCAGCCGATGATAGGAGCTTGCACTTGGCGGGTAATTTTGGGCGACGAGTCCCGATCTCTGTACCCATGCCAGACTCAGGAGACGCTGCAGCTACCGCTTCTACAGGAGCACGAGGTAGAAGCTTATCAGGAAAGGTGCACGGGACCACAACCGCAGCAACTTCTCTCAAGGTAGGACGAACGGTGGTCCGTCGCTTCAAGGGAACGGTTGGATTACCAGCTGGGACAGCACCCTTGCGATCGAGCAGTAATCGCTTTTCTTCCCTAATAACAGCGCCCGTTGTTGGAGATAGTGCCATCAGAGTCAATTATTGGATCACAGGCACGTGATTGCAATGATTGAGGGATGACCTATTCCGGTAGAACAGTCTTACTCAAGATGATAGTATGCTATCTGGTTTATTTTTATCATTGTGTACTGCTTTAGGTGACCTTACAGGTCGCTATTACACGTTGATAGAGCCCCTAGGATTCTTGCTTGACTGCCAGCAGTATGAGGGCAATCATATACGTGGGAGCTGGTAGTCTATAAGCACATCCTTAAAAGGTCCCTAGTCGTAAGAGTTTCGAGACAGGGTATCGATACTCCGGAGTAGACTAGTGTATACAGTCGAGACCCCGACGAGGGGCGGTGGACGGTCTCACAAGCCACTGGTGTCAGTTGGTTCACCTAAGATGTATACAGGTGCTCATTGGGTTATGAGTACACCGGACAGGACTCGCCGGGAACATGCTAGTTGGTCTTATACCTGACGTCAGATAGCAGTTCCCTGGTGATATGTGTACAGGTTAGTTCATCGACATGAGGATCGTCATTTGTCTCATGTGAGTTCCCACTGTACTTTGATTACTACCCTACTACGCTCAAAGGAGACGTGCAAACAGGTTTTGGTTGGGTACAGTCCTGAGCCACATGGAGGCAGTGAGCGGATCTTCAGGGGTTCGTCTCTCCCGGTATTGGGGGTGAGGTCGCGCTGTGTCTAGGAGAGCCCTTACACGAAGTCCTTGTCCAAGGCAGGAGATTTACTGGTAGGTATTCCAGTAGTATCTCAGGGTGTTCTTGGCTACACTCCGACACGACTTGTACCGCTTTTAGGGGTTTGACTTTTACCAACCCCCTAGGCCCGCCATGCGATGCTCATAGACGAACGGACCGGACTGTACAGATATTGTCATTGACAGGCTCAGTAGGGTGTCAGGATGAGTTCGCTCATCGACGTCCCTTTTGGTCAATAGCTGGTAGCCCGTCACGTATGGCTAATATCTCTGACGTGCTAGTGGTTAAATCCACAGCCATAGTATTGACGAGTCTTTAGAGTCCCCCACAGACAGTTGCTCAAGTTTTGGGCGAAACGCTGTAGAGGCCGTATGGAGATATGGCAGGGTTCAATCATGTACGTGCGGTATTGCATGGATCATGATCGGGCGGATAATACTAGCCGGCTTTGGTTTAAGTCGGATCCTAGTATAGTACAGTGTAGATTTTGTCTCATTGCATTTGTATTTCGTTCGGAATACAAATGCGGGTATGTATATACAGTAGCGGGATTTCCTGTAATTTATTACGAGATCAGTTTTATGAAGTTACCAGTTTGTTTTCCGTTTCGGCCATATTTCTTTGTATCTTTCATTGGCTGAAGATTGGTGGAGGAGGGCTTATTTGCATTTGTGCAAATAAGCATTTTGGAGGGTTGTTTTTGCAAGTAGTTGCATCATGATGATTGTACCATCATTTGACTTGTAGCTTCATGATGGCTTGACCTTTTGGAGTCATGATGATTAATGATGATGGAGGGTTATGATAATGGAGTGAGGATTGGTTTTTAATGATCACACATTCTCTCTCCTTGATGTATGATTGCTCCCCCCTTTTGTTTTCCTCTCCCCATTATTTCATTCCACAGCAAGGGCCGGCCACTCTCTAGTGGGGGCTGTCCAAAATATGTTAGGGGATTTTTGCTTCTCATTGGCTTGTTAAAAAATTCCCTAAGCCATCAAAAATTGATATCTCAATTCCCCCACCATATGGCAACTCCTTTAAACCCCATTGAGACAATAGAGCACTATACTTCATCTACAGAAACCCTTGGGCACGTCGACTCGCCAACTTCATGCCCGAGTTGCCTCGGTCCAGAGGTGGGAGCCCGTAAAAGAAGCCGGCGACGTGGTGCCCTTCCGGCGAGGAGGTGAAGACCGGAGATTCCGCGGGAGATCGGGACGACGGCGAGAAGACCGAAGGACACGGATCGCTCGGTATATCTTTCTACCCGTTCTTTAGTTAGCTAGAATTAGTTTAATGGCCCGATCCGGGATTTTTTTGCGCGGTGGTGCCGGTTCAAAAGTTAAAGTAAATTATCGTTTCCGTATTATGGCCTCGGACTGACGGCCGGGGCGACGCCGTGCACTTACACCCGTAGCATGCTGATACCACGCCACATATGCGTTCGAGACTTTCGGAATGCAGCTCGGCTCACTGATAAAAAGTTGGACCCGGTGTTTAGCCGCATGAAATGGTGCAGCGCGCTACGGATACCCTCCTCTGTAGCAACTGGCTCAACTAAAAAGGCCTCTAGCGGGACACCCTGATCGTAGCCCGACTGTTGAGCGAAACGTTGTGGGTTGTACCTCATGAATAGCGCCGAGTCGTTTTGCCTGAACACTAAAAAGCCCGGCCTGATTGAGTACAGATGCAGAATCTCCCGAGCCTTCAATATAGGGGCCCCGTCTTTGAAGGTGTCGCGAAGCGGCTGCACCGTTTTTATGGATTCCTTACCGATGTTTAAGACCTTATCGACGAAGGTCATGCCATCCCCGACCATACGCGGGCGAAGGACCAAGCCCCGAGCCTCTTGTTGTGACAGATCTAAAGCAGAAGCGTCAACTAGGAACATGACCCGAGGAAAATTATAGCTGTCATAGAAACAGGGCCGCTTGTGGACTCCAAAAGTGCCGAGCGCATGAAGCTCGATCCACGACGTGAAATAATGTAGCGGGAGGTTTACGGGCTACACCCCCGGCTGAGTGGTGTCGGCCGCCAAGCTAAAGCCATGATACAGGTGAGCCAGCCCAGCGAACCCGACGGCCACTCGCGTCCCGGCAACCATTCGGTGGGCTGGGTAAAAGACTGACGGCCTCATATAGCGAAGGTGCATCGAAAGCATGAACCAGTTCAACCACAAACCAATAAACCCCAGGAAGAACGTCTCTTCATCGATGTCTGAAGCAGCAAGATCTGCGAAAGGAATGACCGGGGTATCCGTAATGAAGAAGTTTTTTAAATCTGCTTCCGCCGTTGACTGGTTATCCAAACCAAAACCAAACGGGTCATCGAGTTTGGCGAATTTCGCAGCTTGTTTTGACAAAACTTCCGGGCGAAGAAAGCGGGCGATGAAATCTGCGAAGCTGACCCCATGCCTTCTGGATTCGAGAAACAGACCCTCATAAATATTCAACACCTTGATCAGACTCAGGAATCAATGTTGAATAGCATTATCCGGAGTAAGACCCATCACCACTGATTTGGTGGCGAAGATGTACTCGTCAGGAGGAAGTAGCTCCTCGTAATGTTCTCCCCTGACGGGTAAGCCGGAGATCTCCGTGAACTCCTCCAAGGAGATTGAAACTTCCCGATCTGATAGAAGGAAGGTGTGAGTTGGGACATTCCATTGTTCCAAGAAGGCTTTGATGCACCATACACGGGGCATGGAATACTGGAAGAGAGATGCATAAACTGCGGGGTTCAACCCGAGCTTCAGCAGCAGTGATCTCTTGGCCAAAAAGATGTATCGAGCCCACTGCAAGTATCCGGCTGAATGGCGAGGAGTCATGCCTATCATGTATGGCTGTCCCCAAGGGCGCGACTCGTCTTGACATATACGCCGCCCCAGAATATCTAAAGCCATCGGCGGCTGTACAGGTATCAAACCCATCGAGGGCTGGAGGCGTCCATCCATAATCCAGTTAACCTCCTCCACCGCATAATTCACCTGGGGTGAGTCAGCATAATTAATGGCGGAGATTGGCTCTAAAAGCACCGCACAAGAGAAGCTGCGTCGACCCCGGATGATTTGATTGTACCACGACCCCCATAGATAAAGAGATTTCTTCTCTGGGTCGTGATCTTTAATGAGCGCGAATACTTCCTTATCCATGGGCGCGTCAGCAAATGCGCTCTCCGGACGAACAAATGGGAAAGAAGTGTTAAAAGATATAGTACCTGCGCGAAAAAGAACAAGGATTAGCCGTCAATGCTACAGTCTAAATTCTGACACTTGGTACTTTAAATTTGTACCACACTGCAATGCAGTGGAAAGGGACCAAGGGGGACCTACAAAATCAAGATGACGGCTCATTATTAGTGAGACAATCACTCATTAAAGAAGAAATCATAAAAAAGAGACTCCTCGGGACAAAGAGTTCAACTCCCCCGAGAGCAACGCTCTGCAACAGAAATCACATCTGTCATTATGAGGGGAATAAAATTTCCCCAAATATTCTAAAGAGCTATGCTCTGCGAAGACGATGGAACAAGCCATCAGAACCCTAAAAAGCAAAGCTTTTTACGGAGGTAAAACTCTGAAATACAAATCTTAGAAACTCTAAGAGTTCTTCATTAATGGGTTAAGAAACCCTAAAAAAGATCTCTTTAGATCTATGATCTAAGAAGAGCAAAACTCTGTTAAGAAACCCTAAAATCCGTTTTTTAGATCTATGATCTAGTAAGAGCAAAGCTCTGTTTAATAGGGTCGAACATGATTCTTACCAAATATTTGAACAAAGTTCTAACTTAAAGAAAGTTCTTTGGGCAGAAATCTATGCTCTGAAGAGAGAATTAAATTCTCAGAAAAACAAGAAGGGGAGAAGATGAACAGAAGTCATCTCAAGGACCAAAGGCCCTATTTATAGACGCTGGAAGTCGATCCAACTTCCAAATTGATCTAACGGTGGAAAGGCTTCCACCACTGCACTCATGTGTAAGCCACGTGAGCGCAACGGTGGGGGCATTTGTTTCCCCCAATCAGAGAGCAAAGCTCTATTCAAAATTTGAAATTTGAACTGAGGTAACGCCTTACGTGCAAAGCACGAGAGCGCTCGCACCAAGAGTACCAGCGCTAAGAGTCAAAAATTCTGAGGCAGTGCCTCACGTACAAAGCACGAGAGTGCTCGCGCCAAGAGCGCCAGCGCCAAGAGCCAAAGACTCTGAGGCAGTGCCTCACGTACAAAGCACGAGAGTACCAATGCTAGAACTAAATGTTCTCCACCATTGGATCAAAGATCCAACAAAGATGATAAATCATCAAAATTACAGAATTAAATTCTGTTGAGAAAATACTCCTCAAATCTTTCCAAATAAGAAAGATTGCGCTTTGTAAATCAAAGCACCATTGGATCAAAGATCCAATGGTGATTAAAAATCACCAAGATACAGAATAAGTTCTGTATGGGAAAATATTTTCCCAATCTTGTTAATAACAAGAAAAATGTTTTCTGTAAAACAGAAGTCCTTGGATCAAAGATCCAACGGTGGAAAAAATCCCCAAATCAATTAGAGATATCTCAATGAGAGATTTCCTTAACTGATTCAACAGATCAACCTCCCCTATATAAAGGACCCAAGACTTCAAGTCTTGTACAAAGAAACCTCCCCATAAGTTTTCAAATAGAAAGAATAAGAACAGAAGAGCTCCCCCATAAACTTCAGAGTTCAAGGTGAGAACTCCCTCTCTTCAAGGTAGGGAAAAACAAAAGAGATCATAGTATCTCCTTAGAAAAGAAGAAACTTAGTTCTTGGATCCAGGAGACAAAGTCTCTCATAAAGAAAAACAAAGAGATCATAGCATCTCCTCATAAAAGAAGAACTTAGTTCTTAAATTCAGGAGAAAAAGTCTCTCATAAAGAAAAACAAAAGAGATCATAGCATCTCTTCATAAAAGAAGAACTTAATTCTTAGATCCATAAGACAAAGTCTCTCATAAACGAGAATTTAATTCTCAGAGCACCGAACTGATCAGAAATGCCAAAAAACAGTGCCTGGCGCTCAGCGTAGAGCGCTCCACGTGCTCCTCATGCGGGTGCTATTATAAAGAGTGCTTCAGCACTCCAAGTCTGGCGCTCAACGCCAAGCGCTCCACGTGCTCCTCACGTGGGCGCTATTTTATAAAGAGTGCCTTAGCACTCCAAGTCTGGCGCTCAGCGCCAAGCGCTCCACGTACTCCTCACGTGGGCGCTATTTTATAAAGAGAGCCTTAGCACTTCAAGTCTGGCGCTCAGCGCCGGCGCCGAGCGTTCCACGTGCCCCTCATGTGGGCGCTATTCCATAAAGAGCGCCTTAGCACTCCAAGTCTGGAGCTCAATGCTGAGCGCTCCACGTGCCCCTCATGTGGGCGCTATTTTATAAAGAGCGCTCTGTAAATAGAGCTCAGTGCCATAAAGAGTGTTCAACACTCAATAAGAAACAAAAAAAGATGAGTGTCAGAACCCCAAATCAATGCTCAGCATTGTTGAACAAAAAGGGACTGAGCCCAAACAAATGTTCAACATTTTATTCAAAACTGAGTGGACTGAGTCCAAACAAATGTTCAACATTTTATTCAAAGCTGAGTGGATTGAATCCAAACAAATGTTCAACATTTTATTCAAAATTGAGTGGACCGAGTCCAAACAAATGTTCAACATTTTATTCAAAACCGAGTGGACTGAGCCCAAGTTGGCCACAAGTCCCCAATTCAGATCAACCAAGCACATGTGCTCACAATCTCTTTAATTGGTCTTAGTCCCAAACCTGGCTACAAATCTCCCAACCAACACTGGTTCAAGGGTATATCTCTTCACACCTCTGATATGTGTCGTTGTAATTCTTCAACGTCTTTAGAGAGGTGGTTGGTCCCGACAACCAGAAACTCTATAGGACCGCAATGTCCTTAAACTAATGATGGACTATGACCTCCTTAAACTCAACGGACTATGACCTCCTTAAACTCCACGGACTATGATGTCCTTAAACAATAGACCGCAATGTCCCAAAACTAATGACGGACCGTAATGTCCCTAAACTTAAACGATAGAACCCAAATGCTCTTTCGTTGGATCAAAAATGATCCTGAACCCCCGTGAAGTAGATCTTAGTCTAAAACATAGACTAACGTATCCTTAACAAATATTTAAGTTGATCTTAATCTTAAAAAAAAGGGTAACGATCCTTAAATCAACCAAACCAAAATCTAAGAAAATACGGATTTGAACTAATCCACGCCCTACGGGTGACAAAATAAATTAGTCTTCGTATACAATCCGCGGGCAACCAAAAATAAAACAAACACACACGACACGAAATGAACTTCTGGAGAAGGAGAAAGTGGTTATCGTAATCCGATAATGTAATTAACTGCAGGGGCTTGCACCTACAGGGAAAAACGTCCCCACATCAAAAACCCCTCGCAAGCGAGGGGAAATCTGACGAAGTCTGCTATAACGGCCGCATCTGTCCAAACCTCCGATATACGGTTCCATAAATCAACTTGGCATATTCGGAGAGGTGGACAGATAAAATCAAATAGCATCTGCCCCCAAATTCAGGCAAGACGACCTACGCGATTTCGTCTCTGTTTTCGGCAGTAAACAATCTTGATTTAATTTTGGAGACTTTCTTTTAAGTGTGTTCTGGGCATTGAAAATTTTGTGTTGGTTTAATACGTATATACCGTTGTCTAATGTACCTGACCCAATCAAATCATGATTAAGGTGAATGTTTACAATATCGCTTATAAATGTAAAATTATAACCTTCTTTAGATAATAAATATACAGAGATGATATTACATGTCAAACTAGATACACAAAAACAGTTACGCAAAACCAAAATGTGTCCACTTGTCAACCCTAAGTGATATTTCCTTACGGAAACAGCATCCGCGCTCGCTCCATTAGCAACCCTGAGGGTCATATCACCCGCCTTTATAAATCTATGGCTTCTTAGTGCCTGCAATGAATTACAGATATGAGATCCTGAACCGGTATTCAATATCGAGGAAGTAAAGTTGATTGACAGACAGTTTTCAATCATAAACACACCTGAAGCCGAAGCCACAACGTCCTTCGAATCCTGATTCCTGGCTTTCCAATCCATGCAGTCCTTCTTCCAATGGCCTTTCTTGTGACAATAAAAACATTCCTCTTTCTCTACTGTCGGCCCCAAAACTTTTGCCTTGCCCTTTCCCTGTACCTTATTGACCCACATTTCGGCCTGGTGGGGGCCTTCTTCTTCTTCCCCTTGGCTTTCGTGTTGGATATAGAAAAAGAAGATTCTCCAATAAGTAGAGAGGGTGTCTCCATGTTTTTCTTTAGGGTGCCCTCTGCACTCCTCAACATGTTGAGGAGTTCTGGAAATGTAACTTCCTTCCCTTGAATATTAAAATTCAATAAAAACTGGGTATAGGTAGAGGGGAGGGACTGTAGAATTAAGTCCGTATACAACTCGTTCTCCAACGTGGTCCCAAGGTCCGTGAGCTCCTCAATATAGCTGATCATCTTAAGGACGCGGTTCCCTACAGATGACCCGATAGCCAACCTCGCCTGAAAAAATTTCTTCGAGATCTCGTATTTTGCGATACGAGATTGCTCTTCATATAAATCCTTGGTATGGAGGAAGATGAAATCTAAGTCTATCTTCTCGTGCCGCCTCTGGTGTTTATTATCCATTGAGGCCAGCACAAGGCACTTAGCTTTTGCACTGTCTATTTTCTATGTCTTACGGATTTCAATATCCGCGACGGTGGAATCTGGACCTGGGACGGCGGGGGCTTTAGTATTAAGGAGGTAGCCCATCTTGTCATAGGTAAAGGCCATCTGGACATTTCTTAGCCAATCTTTATAGTTTGGCCCCATCAATATATTTTTATCTAATAATAATTTAAGCCCGGCCGTCTTGCTCGCTGCAATTAGGAGAGAGAGAAGAAACACTCAGCATGATGCTCTTGTAAGTTTAGATTGTGTATTAGTTTATCTAAACAGGATGACTCTCACTGTTTTCTCAAATTCTCCTTCAAACTATAAAAGAAGAATTAGTCGGGATAAATCACACCCTGTAATTCTTGCTTAACCTTTCGGCCAGGCTAGTGTCGGTACTTCGAGGGAGGTTTTACAATGCTTTCGCGAAGTTTCTTAATTAAATAATCTCTTTTCCCTAGAGGTGTAGCCCTGCTAACACCGTTCTAGACACCTACTTGGTTTATAGCATTGATTGCAAAGTGAAAAATTCTCCCGAGGAGTAATAAAACTCACGGTAGGATCGGGATCCAGCTATCATTGTGTGACAACTTTGAAGGAATTCTACCAAAATCATCACACTCAAGATGGTATGCAAAACTAGCAAGTTTGCTTTTCCTTTGAAACTCTCGATGTGGATTTTTGCCTCAGGCTCTTATGACTTTGATGAAGGCCAAAATTTCATAAAACTCAAGTCAAGTTCTACCCGTCATTATCCAGGTTAATCTGAACCGATATGCAGTTCCTTCGCTGAACACAAAAGAATGAAAAGGAATTTGTTTCATTTCAAATACTTCTTCTTATAGCGTACAAACCCTAGACGAAGGCCAAAATATCTATACGCCTATCCCAGATTAACACATCTATCTATGCTACAGATGAATACCCAGCAGCTACCAATCATTATGCCTTGAGGAAGGTCAAAATACATAGCTTGAATACTACTGAATACCCATCTGAAATGACGGAGGGCTACGACTGGTTTTGGCGGAAACCGTGAACATAATAAACTTGATATAGTCAAAGGAACCATGATAGCTTTTAAAAGGAGTGGTTTAGGCTCCGCAGTTAAAACTTATTTTTAAAGAAAACCGAGTGGTTTTGAAATTGTTCCAACGATTTAACTTTGGATTGTTTTCTTTGCATCAAACATTATTAATGTTGTCCTATCATTTAACCCTATCATTGTAGAAAGAAACGAAAATAGAACGTACGCTTATGCCATCCACATACGCCACGGGGCCCCATCATGCACCATTAGGTTACTTAACTAACGGTAGAGTGTGGGCAGGGTTAGCACGGATGCAAAACATAAGCAACGTTTATTATATATAATCAATATATATAGCCATTCGTCTCACGCAATAATAGCCATTCCAGATCACATATCACAGCACAAGAACACAGATGAATATATTGTATATGCTAGGATTTCCATGTTTCGTTTAAGCCTATAACGAAAAGCGGATTCAACGGTCGTGATGAATAGCCAAACCCTCACCCTAGACCCCTACGGGTGCGGCAAACTACCCGCCAAATCCCCGAAGTGAAAAAACCTCCCTGAATGAGATGAGTAGGACACTCGGCACTTCAAGAACCTGGTAGTTTGTGCACCCCACCTTGGGTCTATCCTAGGTGCAAGAAAAAGTAAATGAAATAATACAACGGTGGCTACAACCTCAACCCGGATGTACCTCGCAAAAGAATATTATATCACTCTACAAATTACATGAATGAATGAATAGAACACTCTTCTCACATCCCTCAGCTATTCATTCACGACGATCCAATACTTCATATCCACAAACCACAATCACAAGATACTAGATATGTGCAACCCCTACTAATCAACATATAGCAATTGGTCGACGTTTCGAAACACATATTCAAACTTAAAGCGAATAAACGATGTTAAAATTTCAATTTAGAAACACTCCATATTGCCCAAGCACAAAGATAACACAATATGAAATCTGGGCAAAATTAAACAATACCATAAATCCTAAATCCAAGAGTACAGAACACAACAAAAAACCCAAGACCTAACTCCTACAGTAAACCGGCAACGGCGGGAAAAATGCCATTTCCGGCAGTTTTTTCTTGGATTTTTGGCCTCGTTTTTCTCTGGTGTTCTAGTTACATCATAAGTAGCATTCTGCACTTGTTTAAAAAAAATTTTGAAGACTTTTTAAAATCGATAGAAACTTGTATATAGGTTTTATTGTTTCGGAGTCATTTCGGTTTCGAAACTCTAAACCTTGTCTATTCCATTAGTTAAGTGTTTGGATAGGCTCTGATACCAGTATAAGTGTATGTGTGCTCTTTGTCGTGTCAAATACGGCTATACGGAATCAAAAACTTTAAAAATCTTGAGCACATAACACTAAATCTTAGGATACAAGCCCAAACACTATACTAAACAAACCCTAACTAGAGTTTTAACTATTCGGTTGAAATTACAACCGTTGTAGACGGTCCTTTGGGTCTTGAAAGTTGACTCCTCAAGTTTCTTTGGTTGATGGTACGAGCTCTCAAAACCGATCTTCCGTGTCAAAGACGATCCACTCGAGTATGCCGATTCAAGCGATAGCTTCGTCCGAAGTAACTAAAGATCGAGCCTTGCTAAGACAAGATGCTTAGAGTGGTGTAGTTTGTGAAAACAAATGCCCTCTTTTAATCCTCACAACTCGAGAGAGAAGATTGAGGAAGAAGATGAAGATGGTGGTAACTAAAGAAAAGCTCAAGTGAAGAAAATCAACCATGCTTTTGTAAAATATCTCACACCTTACTCTTATCTCTACACCCTTCAAACAAAAGAGTGGGTGGGCTTGGTGACTCATTAGGGTGAGTCACAAGCCCACACACTTCTAGTTTAAATGGTGGAGAGAAGAGAGAGAGCGAGTGTCTGTAGCCACCTCACTAGGTACACATATACAAACATTTATAAATATAAATGTAAGTATATAAACAAGTATACCCAAACCTGTATAAATACGTATACCGTATTTCTACCAAAATACGAATACCGTATTTGTACCGAAAATATAAAATACGCATATTCATATTTAGAAAGAAATACATGTATTTGTATCAAAGTACAAATACACGTATTCATATAAATACCGTATTCGTGTTAAAATACAAATTCCCAAAAGAGAGCAATATAATACTAGCATCAAAATCGGCCTTTCAAACTTGCTAGTACTACTAAAAAGTCCGATTAAAGCACGTGCATAAATGCACGTGTTCAATCGAACACCTCTGCTTAAAACCATACGCAAACTATACCGTTTCTCCTGAACTGGGAAACCCTCCGTGTGGGACTCTAAAGACTCGACAATACGTTGGCAGTGTGTTTAACCACAAGCACGTCAGTAGCACTAGATGTACGTAACGGCTACCTAGTTATCTGTCAAAAGGGAAGATCGACACGATAACACATCCGAAAACTCTACTGAGCCTATAGGTGAAATTCTCCGTACAGTCTGGTCTGTTCGTCTAAGAGTATCGCATATCAGGCGTAGGGGATGGTAAACGTCAGACTGCTAATAGCACAATAAGTCGCGTCGGTGTGGAACCCAAATACACCGTAAGAAACTACTGGTGTACCTACCAGTAAATCTTGCTTTCCCTGGCCAGGGACTTTGTGTATTGGCCAACCGTACACAGCGCGATATCAACTCCCAATACCGAGAGAGACAAATTCCTTCTATCCTCTACTGCCTCTAGGTGCTTCGGGACTGCACAAAACTACTACATGTTTGCACGACTCATTTGAGCCATGGTAGGGTAGTAATCTAAGTACCGTAGGAACATGCTCGAGACGAATAGTGAAGTCAAGTCAACAGAATAACATGTACTCATGTCATCGGGGTACTGCTAACTGACGATAGGTATAATACCAACCAGCAGTTCCCAGCGAGTCCGTCCAGTACAACTCATCACCCAATGAGCACCTGTATACTATCTTTGGTACGTATACCAATGGCTGCGGGACAGGCCACCTCCCCTGACGGGAATAAGAAGCATATACACTAGTCTATGCTGGAGTATCGATGCCCAGTCTCGATAATCTTATGACTAGGGACAAGTTTAATGATGTGCTTATAGACTACCCAGCTCTCACTAGTGTGACTGCCACCACAACGCTAGTAGTCAAGCAAAAATCCTAAGGGCTCTATCAATATGTATTGGCGATATGTTAAAAGAAACATATACACATATTAAGATAGAATCAAATCAGATAGCATACTATCTTATTGAGCAAGACTGTTATTATATCTGTGTATATCCCAATCTTCCAAAATGTAATATACAATCTAGTACTATACAATAATGGCCTCTAGGGCATATATCACTAACAATGTAGCATTCAAAAAATTATAAAACCGAAGAAAACAAAATTTTTAGAGATTTTTTTTTAATTTAATGTTCTTCATGTGCAATAAGAAACAAAATATTGAAAAACGGAAGAAACTTAAAATTGTGTTATTGTTGAAAATTCTCTATTTTTGTGAAGCAAGCAAAATATTAAAAACCGAATAAAACAGAAAATATTGATTTTTTTTTTTGAAAATTTCTTGATTTTCATTTGCTAGCTGTATGCAAAATATTAAAAATTTGAAAGCGAAATTTTTTTGGGGAGTTTTGAAGTTATCGCTGTTTTCGTGTGTTGTAGAAAGCAAAATATTTGAATTTTAAAAAAAAATTTGATTATCATATGTTATATACCATGCAAAATATTGAAATTTTAATGTTAACAAAAAATTGAGATTTTTGCAGTTATCGCGATTTCCGTGTGCTCTAACAAGCAAAATATTTTAATTTCAAAAAATACCTGATTTTCGGAGCTACGCATATAAAATTTTTAAAAATTCGAAGATAATAGAAAATTTTGGGATTTTTGAAGTTGTCGTGATTTTAGTGTGCTATATAAGCAAGTAAAACATTTGAATTTTAAAAAAAATTGCGATTTTTACATGTTATAGCATGCAAAATATTAAAAGTTTAATGATAATTTTCGGGTGCTATAGCAAGGAAATTATTAGAATTTTCACAATTTTCGTATGAAATGCAAAATATTAAAAATTTCAAAGTAAAACAGAAAAATTTGGGATTTTCGAAGTTATCATGATTTTCATGTGCAATAGCAAGCAAAATATTTAAATTTTAAAAAAAAATCTTTATTTTCATATGCTTTAAAATGCAAAATAATAAAAATTTGTAGGTAACAGAAAACTTTGGGATTCTTCAAGTTATCACTATCGTAATTTTTAAAAAATTCGCAATTTTCGTATGCCATTCAAAATATTAAAAATTTGAAAGCAAGAGATTTTTTAAGTTATCATGATTTTTGTGTGCTATATACCAAGCAAAATACTTAAAATTTTGAAAATATTCATAATTTTCTTGTGCCATGTATGTAACAGAAAATTTTCGGATTTTTAAAGTTATTGCGATTTTCATGTGCTATATATAGCAAGAAAAATATTTAAACCTTGAAGGTATTAAAAGTTTGAAGGAAAATATTAAAATCTGAAGGAAAATAAGAGATTTTCGTTTGCAATGCAAATTTTTAAAAATTTGAAGGTAACATAAAATTTTGGGATTTTTGAAATTATCGTGATTGTCTTGTGCTATATAGTAAGGAAAATATTTGTATTTTAAAATATTTATGATTTTCATGTGTTATAACATGCAAGATATTAAACATTGGAATGTAACGGAAAATTTTGGGATTTTTGAAGTTATCACAATTTTTGTTTGTAGTAAGAAAATTCTTTGAATTTTAAAAACATCGTGATTTCCGTATGCCATGCAAAATATTAAAAATTTGAATTTATTAGAAAATTTTTGAATTTTTGAAATTATCGCGATTTTCGTGTGCCATATGGAAATAAATTTGTTTTTTTAATAAAAGCTTGCAAAATATTTAAAATTGAAGGTAACAGAAAATTTTAGGATATTTGAAATTATCGCGATTTTCTTGTGATACTACAAACAAAATGTTTGAATTTCAAAAAAGTTCGCGATTTTCTTTTGGTATATAGCATGCAAAATATGTAATAGTAAATTTTGGGATTTTTGAAATTATCACGATTTTCTTGTTGTATAATAAAAAAATGTTCGAATTTTAAAAAATTCTCGATTTTGGTATGCATTGAATGCAAAATTTTAAAAATTGGGTAAATTGTTGAAAAGTCCTTGGCCCATGAAAAACAAGTGAAAAAGTCCTTGGTATTCTAAATAGGAAGAAAGTACATACTATTCAAAAACTTGGTCTAAACACCCTAGCCCATGGTCTAGGTATTATATTTTGGTGTAGGGACGAAAATAACCCCCATTCAAAATCTTCTCTCTCTCACTAGAACTCTTACTGTCACTCGAGTGCTTCAGAAAACCCGAACCTCTCTTCGTCGTCGCCGCCGTCGTTTCCCTCGTCGCAACCTCGCCTTCCCAAGTCGACACTAAAACTCCTTCCATCGACATTTCCTGCCGCCAACGGAGATGCGGACATGGATGAAATGGTCGAGGCTCTGGGAGTTGAAGATAGAAGCGAGGTTGTCAGAGAGGAGGCGAAGGGCGTCGATGTCGATTGGGGGCGAGGCGTCGTGAGGGGAGAGGAGGCTGCTAATGCTGTCACTTCCGCTGTCGCCGCCATTTGAGGTAATCATAGAGCTGTAGTTTGTTTTCATTGTTGGTCAGGAAATGGATTAAAGAGAAAAGATTGGATTTTTATTTTGTGAGTTTTTTTTGGGAAGGAGAAGAGAGCAGAGCAGAAAGAGGGAAGAGACTTTTTGGAGATCAATCATTTTGGAGTAAAAAACACAAAGATTTTTATATTGTAGTAGAGTTGTGGGATTGGTTAATTTTTTTTTCTATTATCTTGATTTGAGTATTTATTCCTGTTAGTTAATTGTGCTTACTCTACAATGAAAGTAGAGAGGCGGAGTGTACAAAAATCAAATTTTTAGCAAGCACAATCAACAAGACCCCAGGTGTTCTAACCATAAGCCTAAACTAGTAACTACAAGGAGTTTATCTACTATGAAAAGAAATTATACCAAAGGGATCTATGTCCTTCGGTCTTAAAAACTCCTCTTCTTTGGCTCCTGGGTGTCCTGGATCAAATTTGTAGGTCGGTTTTCCCTTGTCGAAGATGATCTACCCGAGAGATGTGGTTCAAGGCTCTAGCTTCACACACAAAATAAGTGAAGCAACTAAAGGCCCTAGTTTGCTAATTAAGATGCTTAGATATGTAGTGTTGTTGTTCTAGTACTTTTATATCACTTTCTCTATTTGATTCTCAACTCATGAGAGTGTAAGTGAGAGGAAGAAGGAGGAGGAGCTAAGTGAAAAGAGAGAAAACAAATGGTGAAATGAAAAACTCATATAAGAAAATCAAATGTCTAGAATGGTTTTGTTTAGCTATTTTCAAAATAGAAAATAGCAACTATACTTGAATAGTGCATACAAATGCAATAAGTAAATACAAAACCATTTCCATCACCATTTTTTCTCCATGTCTCACCTTTACACCTAATTTCTATTTTTAACAAAAATAGAAAATCCATGATGAGCTGTTCACCTTCTAGAATGTATACTTGTATAAATAAAAGAATATATCTCCGTATATACATACCCGTATTCGTATCAAAATACGAATACCCAAAGATATAGAATGATACAATGAACATAATACTAGAATATACATATCGATATATATATATATATATATATGTAAATTATTAAATCAATACTTGATTTAATAATCCGGCTTAATCCTAAGCCGACTAGTATTACTATTCGCCTGATTGAAATCTATGTAGCTAGTACACGTATTTAATCTGAACCCTGCACGTATCAATTGTTGGATATAGGTATCTTCAAAGCAATTTTCGTAATTGAAGGAGGACCTATATGAGAGAACAATCTCACTCGAGATAATAGTATGCTATCTGGTTTGTCTTTATTTTTCATGATACGTTTTATTTACTATCATGTATCGTTTAGACATGAGGTAAAGCCCTAAGATTTTTCTTGACTACCAGGATGATGATGGAGATCATACTAGTAGGGCCTGAGTAGTCGATAAGCACATCCTTAAATGTCCCTAGTCATAGGAGTATCGAGATTGGGCATCGGTACTCCAGTTTAGACTAGCGTGTATGTTTCCTGACCTGGTTGGAGGGCAATAGCTGATCCTACAGCTATTGGTGTTTGACATCGAGAATTATATACAGGTGCTCATTGGATAAGTTACACTGGACAGACTCACCGAGAACTCCTAACTAGTAATATACTAATGTCAAGTAGTAGTTCTCTTATAACATGGGTATAGAGTAGTCCCTAGGACTTGAGATTACCATAGTGTCTCATGGATGTTCCCACTATACTTTGACTTTTACCCTACTACGACTCAAAGGAGTCGTGCAAATAAGTTTTTTTTGGGTATAGTCCCGAAGCACATGGAGGCAGTGAGCGGTCGAAGGAATTCGTCTGTCCCGGTATAGGGAGTTGATATCGCGCTGTAGATATGAATACAATCACAAGTCGATGACCATCGCATTGGAGATAAACTGATAAGTGTTATCAGCTGTATCTCCGGTTGGTTATGAGTCCTCTGTCGCACGACTTATCGAGTTATTGGGGTCTGACAGATTCCAAACCCTAGACCTGATATGCGATACTCTTAGACGAAGAGACCAGACTGTACGGTAATATCACTGATAGACTTTGCAGGGTTCTGATGAGCTTGCTCGTTGACCTTCTTTCGTTCAATATCTGGGTAGCCGTTACGTGCACTTAGTACCGCTGAGGTGCTTGTGGGCTATAAATACAATCCTAATCTATTGCCAGCGTATTGTCGAGTCTTTAGAGTCCCACACAGAGCTTTCCCAGCATACGCGAAACGATGTAGGGCACATATAGGGATACGTGCAGGAGTTCGATTAAACACGTGTATTTGATACACGTATTTTAATTGGGTGTTTACTGATATTAGCCAGTATATATATAATATAGCCGGATTATTAAATCAAGTGTTGATTTAATAATTAAATGTATATATATATATTGATATATTTATATATTAACTAATATCATGCTCACTTAATTATTTTCTTCTCTTTAATTAATATCTATATTTGATATAAATTATGGGACATGTATGTTGATACATGTATGATGAGAATATAAGACTTATATGAAAGAAATGATAATGAATCATGGTTGTAGAATTCATGAGATGATTCTTTTTTGATGACTCATTTATGTGAGTCACTATTTGTTCATGACTCATTCTTGTTTCTAGTTAAAATGTTTATTCATGCTTATTTTCTTCACGACTCTTATCTCCTTTTCCTTCTTCTACCTCTTGATTTTTCTCAAGTGAGGAATAGAAAAGAAAAGAGAAAAATTAAGTAAGCTAATTATCCTGCATCTCCTACTAATCATTCATAGCAAGATTAATTAGTGGGTTGCTTCATTTTGATGAGATCAATTTGAAGCTATAGCTTGTGTTGGAGTTATCTCAAGATGGATCATTTTCGGCGAGAGGATCATCGAGCAAGCTTGTTTCGGGCTTTGTGGAGACTAGCCGGAGTCCAAGGAGAGGTGGTTAACGTGCTACAAAGGTTGTAGTATGCTAAACTTTAGTTTTTACCTAACTAGTTTAGTGACAGGTTTAGTAGTTTAGTTTGATTCTTGGTTTGGGTTTGCTATAGTTCTCTAAATTTTTAAAATTACCGCTTCTGCCGCATTTTAAACCCTACTAGAGGTGTCTAGCAACCCAACATCAAAATACAGTCACTACATCATTTCGCCTGAATCAGGAAAACGCTCTTTATGGGACTCTAAAGACTCGAAAGTACGCTAGCAGTGGGTTTAACCATAAGCACATCAGCGTATTAGCTGTACGTAACGGCTACTCAAATACCTGTTGAAAAGAAGGCCGACGAGCTAAATCATTCGAACCCCTACTGAGCCTATCCGTGACAATCTCTATACAGCCCGGTCTCTTCGTCAAAAATGACGCATACCGGGTCCAGAGAGTGGTAAACTTTAGACCCCTAATAACCCGATAAGTCATGTCGATGTGGCTCAGGACTGATCTGAGAAACTACTGTTCTAACCATCAGTAAATTTCATCTGCCTTGACCAAGGTCTTATGGTTCTGGCCAACCAGACAGTCCGATATCGACTACCAATACCAGGAGAGACGAATCCCTGGCAGTCACTCACTGCCTCCATGTGGCTCGAGACTGTACCCAACCAAAACATGTTTGCATGACTCAGTAGAGCCGTGGTAGGGTAGTGATATAAATACAGTGGGAACTCACACGAGACAAATAACGATCTCAGGTTTAAAGAATAACTTGTACTCATGTCACCTGAGAACCGCTATCTGACGATACGTATAATACCATCTATAAGTTCTCGGCGAGTCCGTCCTGTCTACTCACCTCTAATGAGCACCTGTATACAATCTTAGGTGATCACACCAATGGCTATGGGACCAACCACCACCCCGCATCGGGGTCTAGAAACGTATATACAAATCTACTCTAGAATATCAATGCTCCTGCGACTTGAGACATTTAAGGATGTTCTTATGGACTACCCATCCCCCACAAGTATGATCGCCATCATAACGCTGGTAGTCAAGCAAAATCCTATGAGTTTTATCAGCATGTATCATCCATATGTGATATCAAGTAAAACATATGCACATGTTAAGATTAAGACAAACCAAAATTGTATACTACTGTATCGAGGCCTTATCAAAATACAAAGCAACAAGAAAAACAAAAACACATGTTTAGATAAAAACAAGCCAAATAGTATACTATATAACTGAGCAAGATTGTCCTGCACATACATATCCCTAGCATCCTATACAATACAGGCCTCTTGGGCATACATATCCAACAGTTTCTGTTGAGATGCACTCATTTTAGTAAGATGGTTAGAAATTACAAGAAACTGCTTACATGTTACAGACAAATGCTTAGATGTTACAAGCAACTGCTTACAAGTTTAGGCAAATGAATATACAGTTGTTTCTTTCTCGTTCTTTTTGTCCCTTTGCACTTTTAAGGGTATCTTCTTCTTCTTCTTTCTCTTCTTTTTGACTCTTATACTGCTTGTACATGTTCAGCTGAATATTCCATAAAGAGGAGAAGACTTTAATGCAATTTAGATGTGGGTTTCTTCTCTTTTAGCCTCAAATGTTGGTCCTTTGATGGGAAAGCTCTAGTTTTTATGAGACTACAAGTAATAGAAAATGATGCTTTGAGAAAAAGGAATGGGCTTTTGAATTGTAGTTGAAATTGCTTCTTTCTAAAGATTATGAACCGGCTATCTACTGGTTTTGGATCATTTCATTTGTTGGAGTTGAGCAGTAAGAAAGCTATGTGGGTTCTCTATTTTCCCCCAAAATCAAAGGGAAGAAATCAAGTTTAATTTTCTTTTATGAAAAGACTATTTTCTCTTGATATAAAAAGGTATGAAATTCTAACCCCCATCAAAATTTCTTCCTTTGATACCTGTTTACTAAACATGGCTCACTCTTATTTTCATAAGTTACTGCAAAAAAGATTCCATTTTTCTTTTGTTGATTAAACTACTGAACTATGACATGGACTTATTGCATCCACTCACATGCATGTTTCACTATTTCTCTAAAAGAAAGAAATCAACAAAACCAGAACACACAATGAATTTGCTTTTTGATCAAAGGTAATAGATCTTCTAATTTTATACAATTTTCCTGTTGATTCTACATAATTCATAGAATTTGTTAAGTTGTTGTCTTAAACCATTATAGAATCTCTTTACAGGCTCAACTTCGAAATAGTTGCCTCTAACTTCTAAAAAGTTGCCTGTAACTTCTAAAAAGTTGCCTGTAACTTCTTAAAAAGTTGTCTGTAACTTCTAACCAGTTGCATGTAACTTCTAAAAAGTTGCATGTAACTTCTAACCGGTTGCCTGTAAGTTCTAAGCAGTTGCATTTCCCTAATATTTAAGAAGATTTTCCTTTAATTTCTAATATGCTTGTAATATCTATATGGATACAAGTAATAATACGTTAACAAAAGCGTTTTTGTGTAACAGTTAACATGCATCATCGTCTTCCGCTCCAGCAATTGTGCATGACCGAGTACATGAGTTGGAGTCGAACTTGCCATCTGTGAGGCAAAACGATCAAATAATGAGGAACAATATCCTAGTTTCGTGGCTGTTGGATATAGGTGTCTTCAAGGCAATTATCGTAATTGCGGACTGAATTTAAGGAGGATCTATACGGAGAATAGCCTTGCTTGAGATGATAGTATGCTATCTGGTTTGTCTTTATCTTTCATGTGTATACGTTTTACTCGTTATCACGTATCGCTAACACATGATGTTAAAACCTATAGGATCTTTGTTTGACTATCAGGATTATAATATGGATCATATTAGTGAAGCATGGGTAGTCCATAAGCACATCCTTAAATATCCCTAGTCATAAGAGTATCGAGACATGACATCGGTATTCCAGAGTAGACTAGTGTATAAGTTTCTTAACCCCGACTAGGGCGATGGTTGATCTCATAGCCATTGGTGCTTGACACAAAAGATTGTATACATGTGCTCATTAGGTTATGAGTTACACTGGATGGACTCATCGAGAACCTGTTGAGAAATTGGCCAGCGCACGCTTTTAGTTTGAAAGAACGGTTTGAGCTTAGAAATGCAGCGTACATGAGATACGTCTCGTTTTAAAATATTTATAACCGCAAGTGCATGGCTCGTTGTAGCGAGCTGGCAAGTACGGGTTGATCTACTGGGAATCGGTGATTAAGAGTTTTTATCGCAAGTTCAAAGAATAGAATGTTTGTTTGGTTTGTTTGTCACAAATAAAAAAGATACAAATGTAAATAAATAAGGTAAAAGTGTCATGATCCGAAATATTAGCTCGTGACCAGCACTTAAATCACGCAACATCTAAAAGCGTAACGTAATTCAAGTAAGCTGAAACCCAGAAATCTAAACCTTTTTTTAAGAAAATAAAGGAGGTGATGTTTTGAAATAAAGGTATAATGTAATCAAGTTTCTCAAAATAGAAAAGGAACATGAAAATACAAGTGAAGTTTACTAGTTTTGAAAACGTGTTTCGTCTTGTAAAAATTTGGGCAGCACCTCCTTTGTATATTTTGATCCAAAACCACAAATACATAACAAGAATAATGGCATCCCCAAGCGGGAGCTAGCTCTTCACCAAACGGCGGATCACAACCACGCAAGACAGTATATGTAAGTATACGACGTCCAACGGCGAAGTTCACCACAAAAAGATAAAGAAATATGTAAGACATCAAAACCACAAGCAGCGGAAAACCCCTCGCTCTAAGTCTCGCAACCACAATCTCACTAAGTCTCATTACTTATACAATTTATTAATTTTGATTGATGGAGTTGACTAGATACAATATGAAATATAAATACAAGATTGGATACGATACAAATGCCCCACCTACTAATGCAAAACACCCAAAAGAAGCTATGTGCCAGCGATGCCGCTACGGATCCATGCGGTCAACCTGCAAGAACTGTGGCACAACGGGGGTGAGTTGCCAACTCGTGAGTAGAAAAACATCTACAAGTAGAAATCGAATAAACAACGACTCATAGGTCAACTATATCATACAGGTAATACTATGATATCTTGGGTGACCGAGTCATCGTATGTGCCAACAATGTAATCAATACCTATATGTATGCGGATATAATCCAACAATATAATCAATGTATGTATGCATGTGGATCTCGTCCAACCATATAATCAATGTCTGTATGCACGTAAATATCATAAAAGAGTGTGCATGAAAGTATGAGGATATAAATCAACGGTGTCCCTCGCGACACATCAAAATCATGGAACCTGGGTGTCCAACATCGACACCCGAGAACATCATGAAACCCGTGTCCAGTATCGACACGTAAATCCTCATATCTCAGGCTCCGTCAGTCCGGATCGGCCCATATCATCTCTCGACTCCGGTCGGTATCCTCCGGATATCCGCCGAGCCCAAATACTATCACCGGTAGGTAGTAGTCCCTCTGCCAGGCTCATCGTCATCCACACGAAATCTCTCTCTTGCCCCGGGGTACCATACCGGGTCCACCATGTACTCGCAAACGGAATCATCCGCCTCCTCGAATCGGGTTTCACATATCACACGTCTCAGAACCGAGAAAACGCATGGTGGACGCACTGAAATATCATATCAAGAGAAACCGGGTTTTTAAAACAGTACATACTTTCTTTTGAAATAGCCACGGCTCTCAAATCCAGAAATCTCATGGAAACAACATATCTCAATGCGTAAAATCATAAAGCATGATGCATGCGACATATGATAGAAATGTAAGCATATCCGTATATCATGCAACATGGAACAGTAATATGCACATATCGAGGAAAAACCGCTCTTTTAAATGAATCCAGTTTTTAAAATATATCATACGGTTCCCAAATCTCCAAAATTGAATGCAATATCGTATAAAGGTGCATATGTGTATATACGCAAGTATGGACGTACATATGTGGATGTCCGCAAGTATGGGCGTATAATATGTATACACGCAAGTATGGTGTACAATAAGTATGTGTGCAAGTATGGTGTACAATATGTATGTATGCAAATATGACTGTACAAGTGCTATATACGCAAGTATGAGTGTGCAATATGTATGTGCGCCAATATGGATGTAGAAGTGGTATATACGCACGTATGTTATGCGAAGAGTCATATCATGATGCGGCAATCCTACTGTGTAGTGACATGGCAATCATCGATGATGAAGTGTGTGAGCCTATAATCTGTGTACGTGTAACATACGCATCATCGATAATGGTGTAGGTGTACTATCACAGGTATAAGTAATGCAATGCGAATAACATGAATACAGCATAAGGTAAATCATATGCGAATGCTGACGGGTATACGTATCTAACATGACCGAGTCGGTAAATCTATCAATCGGCATCCAGCCTCACAACATCGCGTACGGTACAATCCATCGTATGGCATCCTATAGTCAAGGGTATAGATCAAACTTCAAGTCAAACTCATCACGTACGGAAAATCATCGTACGGCGGCATTAAGCTATCAGGAATCCTATCAACCTATAAGACGGGAAGGGTACGGACCTAACGTCACGTACGGCTAATACTCACGATTCACAACACATATAAATATCTCTATATACCCATGTCCCAGGTCACATCCGCAACAATCTTATATCAGGGGACCGGCAGGGTATCAATCATCTCAATCGACTCGCATCCGTATACCAACATATCACCAAATCATCATATCACATCATATATTCTTTTCATCGCATTTATATCCCTCATCAAATAAATTTTACAAATACATTCTACCTTTACTATAAGCATAAGTATCTAATCTAATATACACACCCGAACCATACAAACAGTTTTTTGAAAGATGCGAATCGTAGTTTTGAAAGTAGGGGCTACGGTGTTTTTAAAGAAAATATATCATTTGAAAATCCGTAATATCCCTCAAGGTATTGTTTAAAAGATGCATACGATTCATAAGTTTGGAAATAGGTATGGTTCGGATGACACACCTACGTCAACTATCTAGTCTTATAGTACCCTAAACGGTAATATCGTCAAATATCATTCTCAAGTTCCGTCATCACATACTGGTCGTATCATATCACTTCTAACTATTCTTAGTTTCTAATATGCTTCTCTAACTACCTTTTAACTCTATCTATAGTATCCTATTAAAGGTTTTATTAAACATAATATATATATATATATATATATAAATCGGTTTCCATCAAAGTTTGCGGGGGTGCTATACGCCATCCACCCGACTTCCCCCGTAGATATAGATCTACTCACCTTGATCCTTGCTTGCCGAAGTCGATGACGCCACACTCCGTCTTCTCGGAATCCACGCGAAGGTACTTACAATAATACACAATCGCAATCGCTATTAAAATCGAATCCGGAAAACCGATATGGCACACGGTGCGCTCATAGGTTTGAACCTATAGCCTACACGTGCAAAAACAATGAAACAACCCTTGTCGTTGATGTACAAACATCCAACAACCAAATACAACATCAAATACTAAAACCAAGAATTCTAAAATATGGAAAACATAGTCAAAAACACACCAAAGTGCTCCCAGATTTTGACTCAAGCCAAACTAGCCAATTTTGTATATGTAGTTGCTCTAGATATCACCTAAGGGACTTACCAACCAAAATTCAACGCATTTCCTCCCGACATGGCTGCAAATTGCGGCCCATATGAATAAATCTGCGGCCAGAAAGTAGGGTAGAGGCTCAGGTTTCAGGGGGTGGTCCATGGTTGCCTGCACGTCTCATGGTCATGCGAACTTATTCAATGGTTGTCTCGGGTCACTCCAGATCTCCAAATACCCTCACAAATCGTCAAATTTACCAATGTCGGAAAGTTCTAAGTTCGTGTTTAGGTTCTATTTTCTGTTCTAGGTCAGTAAAAACACCACCCAAGTCTAGTTAACAGCCTCTACCCATCATCAATTCCTCACAATTACTCAAACCATTCTCTAAGATTTTCTAAGATCACAATTCCACACAAAAACCAACCTCTAAACTAAACAAGAATGCAAGAAACTAGAATTACACTAAAGGAAATGAATTATACCTCATGGGTGTAGCCAAGCAAAACCCTAGCTCTCCCAAGTCCTCAAAATCCAACATTGATGGGTCCAAAGTGTAGAGGGTGAAGAGCGGATCAACTTTAATGAAAGGGGTTTAGGGTTTTGATGAAGTTTTTTTAGATGATTTCATGGGTTGGAGGTGGAGGGTGATGAGGTTGGAGGAAGATGAAGAAAGAAAATAATGGGGGAAATGAAAGATGTGGCTGCTCCACTCTCTCTTTCCTCTCTTATTCTTACCCCCATTCACTCATTTTCCCACACTCTCTCTCTTTCTAATCATCATGACACTTTTTTCCCTTTTCTCTTTTTTTGTCTCACCAATAAACACATAAATCCAATAAAACAACACTAATGAAATAACATGTAACATGTCATAGTGCACTAACCATGGAAAACTATAGAAATACGGATTTGGCCTAATCGCGATTAGCAGTGCACTAATCGGGTTTTTATCCAAACTGCATATAATAAATTTTAAAAATTCTAAATCCTTTAAATATATTTTTAAATGAATAAATCATTTAATTTCCATTTATTTCACAATTATTGGTATATATTTATACCCTTTTTCGAAAACCCCAATTTCACAAATCGGCAGTTTTCGGGAAATATATTATTTTAATATTAAATTCCAAAAATAATATTTTATATTTTCTGAAATGTTACAAAAAGAGGTCATGGCTCCGGTTCAGAAGAATGAATCGTGGTTATGTCTTCTCCTCTCTCTTGATCATGGGTGTTTCCCCTCTCATGCAAATGGATTGTGATGCATGGCGTATCAAAGCTTGTTGCAAAGTATAAACCATCAAGATAGCTGAAATTACAATGTGAGATTAAAAAAACTCTTAGAAGTGGTTTAGTGTAAAACTTGTTAAGTGGGCGTGGATGATAGTATAAGATATATGATTTAACACTAATATTGATTCTAAATTTAACATTGCATAATGAAGATATTGAGAGAATAGGGTATATGCTAAAGATTACTAAATAACCATGGAAAGCCACATACCCTATCAAATAAATACCATTAAACAATCTTAAACTTACAATCAAATTTAAGCATAACAAACAATCAAAAGAGAATGGAGGAAGGCTTTTGCCATTCATCACCATCCCTTACCATCACCAAAGCTAAGAAACTACTACTCAATCATCATAAAAAGGAGAAAAAGAGAAACACAAGAATATGAAACAAGAATGAGCAAAGAAAATAAAGCAAGTAAACTAAAACAAAAAGAGTAAAAATGTTATTAACAATGGAAAGAATTGAGTTACAAGATTAGATAACAATTTCAACCTCCTTAATGGAGCTCTCAAATGAGAGCTTCAAGAGGGAAGAAGAAGAAACCATCATCCATTTCATACATCATTTTCCAACTCAAGAACCACCCACAACACTCTCCACTTATCTACTATTTATAGAAGTTTTCCCAAAGAAAAATAATTATCCCAGAGGCTAAATTCGGCACCGATGGAGACAGGGTGAGAGAACAAGCCCACTTGGGCATGCTTGGGCAGACCAGGTCGGCCAAGAGGAATTTTTGGTCAGCCCTACTTGAAAAACATAGCTCCAACATCATACAGTGCACTCCAGGGCTCCTAATTTAATTTATAGCATATTTCTTTTCTTCTCAATCTCACTTGTTTGCACTATAGTGTTTTAAACTCAAGGATAATGTCAAGTGGGCTTGTCTTTTCTCACATCATATCACCCTTTTATCATTTTAATCATTTTGCACCAATAAGGGATTAGTGCAACCCCACTTATGTGCCCACTTGTGTGTCATGTTGTAGATTGTGATATTTTAGTTGCAACAATTCGTATCTTGATCGTTTTTCTGCCCGGTTGCAGTTTTGGGTTGAATTTATCACAAATGTGCACATTGTGCCGAGTACCTGGAACCTGTATTTATGTAGCAGTTGTGGATTAATAGCATTTGTTTATTAAAAAAATGATATAAAATGGACGGTATTAAATGCAAATATTGATGATGAACAAATACCACCCAAACCTATCTTTTACTCGTCCTGAGCAAAACAAAATCCTAATATCATATTCGCAGGAAATGCAATTGCACTGAGCATTTGTAAAAAGCTGTTAAACCCCTAGGTTGCCCTAAAGGAGGAGTGTTGTCTCGTGAAGGTTTTCAGCGGATTACACCTACAAAATCCTGTCAAGCTTGTCTCGTGAGTTAACTGTCGTCTCTAATCTAATAAAGGTTTGGTATCTAGGTTAGAAATTCTATCACCCTAAGTTAGATACATCCAGCCCTTATTTTTCACACCTCACTTCTTCATTTAACTTAAGTACCTTTATGTCATTAGGTGCTCGTGAAATAGTATCGTTTTGTTTCAAGAACTTCGATTAAAGCTCTTCATGCCTCTAATAAAGACCAAGAAAAACTTTAAAAGAATCTTGTCAGTTTGTATAGTCCTAAACTTTTCTTGAGTTTTCATTCTACAGCTTGATCTTAAATTTAGGATTTCTATCATCTTTAACAAAAACTTAGTATTATTCTTCACTCCGCTTCTCACTTGTCTTCATTCATGTTGGATATAGTGCCCTCAAGGCAATTATTATAATTTCAAGATGGAAATTACTTAATTGAAGGAGGACCTATACGGATATAACAGTCTTACTCGAGATAATAGTATGCTACCTGGTTTGTCTTTATCTTTCATATATATACGTTTTACTAGTTATCACATATCACTAATACATGATAATAAAGCCCATATGATCTTTGCTTGACTACCAAGATTATGATAGGGACTATACTAGTGGGGCCTGGGTAGTCCATAAGCACATCCATAAATGTCCCAAGTCGTGGAAGTATCGAGATTGGGCATCGGTACTCTAACTTAGATTAGTGTATACGTTTTTTGATCCCGTATAGGGCATAGTTGATCCCATAGCCATTGTTGTTTGACTCTAAAGATTGTAAAAATGTGCTCATTAGGTTATGAGTTACACCGGACAGACTCACCAAGAACTCCTAAATGGTATTATACCTATTGTCAGATAGAAATTCTCCAGTGACATGAGTATAGGGTAGTCTGTAGTTCTGAGATTGTCATAGCATCTTGTATGGTTCCCACTATGCTTTGATTACCATCCTACCGTGGATTTAAAGGGCCGTGCAAACATGTATTAGTTGGATACAGTCCCGTGACACATGGAGGCGGTAAGCGATCGGAAGGGATTCGTCTCTCCCAGTATAGAGAGTTAATGTCGCGCAATGCATAATTGGCTATAACCATAAGTCCCTGGTAGATGAGATTTACTGATAAGTGTTATCGGTAGTTTTTTGGTTAGTTATAAGCCTGAGATCGGTACAACTTATCGGATTATTAGGAGTTTGACGTTTTCCATCTCCCAGACCCAGTATGTGATACTCTTAGATGAAAAGACTAGACTGTACGGTGACTGTCACTGATAGGCTCTGCAAGGTATGAATGAGCTTACTTGTCAACCTTACTTTCGATCAATACCCGGGTAGCCGTTACATGCAGCTAGTACCGCTGACGAGCTTGTAGGCTAACTAGGTGAAGAATTGATCTGAAAGTGTTTCAGATTAATCAGATATGATCCTAACCTACTACCAACGTATTGTCGAGTCTTTAGAGTCATACACAGAGCTTTCCTGACTCAGGCGAAAAGATGTAGAGTGAGTATGGCGATACGTGCAGGATTTTGATTAAATGCGTGTGTTTGATACATATGCGTTAATCAGATATTTTCATAAACACATGTGTGTGTGTGCGCGCGCGCGCGCGCGGGCGTGAATAATGGAGGAAAGATGCCATAGGAAGGAATTTCCTCTTATGGTGTCGAAAAAATATACCCTCTCTCATTTTTTCCGATGATTGGCATCCATCATCTTCATCGTTATCATCTAAGATGTGGGTACTGTTTCCCCCAATCAGAGCAAAGCTCTGTTTGAATTTCAAAAATTCAAAATTCGAAGCAACGCTTTAAATTCCTTGCGCTGCGCGCAACGCGCCACGTGTCAAAAGCTGATACGTCAGCGCAGCGCCCAAGGCAGCGCGCCCAATCAGAGCAAGGCTCTATTTAAAACAAAAATTAAAAGAAGCAACGCTTTAGTTGCGCAAGCACTGTGCTGCGCGACACGTGTCAGCACAGTTGCGCAAGCGCAGTGGCGCAAGCGCTGCACTGCGCGACACGTGTCAGCGCAAACGCAGTGGCGTTGCGCCGTGCGCTGCGCGACACGTGTCAGCGCAGTTGCGCTGCGCTGTGCGCTGCGCGACACGTGTCAGCGCAGTTGCGCTGCACTCTGCGCAACACGTGTTAGCGCAGTTGCGCTGCACTCTGCGCTGCGTGACACGCGCCACGCGTTGGGGCGTTTGCGCTAAACAGAATTAAATTCTAGAAAGATCCTTCTGTTCTTGTTAAAACAAGAAGATTGTCTTCTGTAAAACAGAAGCCCTTGGATCAAAGATCCAACGGTGGGGAAAATTCCCCAAATCACTCAGAGAATGATCTCTTTAACAAACTTAACAATCCTATGGGCACTATATAAAGACCCCTAGACCCCAACTCAAAGAATCATCAACATTGTGAGAGATTAAGAATTTCAAAACAGAGAGAACTCTGAAGAAAGTTCAAGAAAAAGGTAAAAACCTTCATAAAATAGAAGAATTTTTTCAAACAGATCATTGATCTAAGAACAAGATCAATGATCTTCAATAAAAAAAAGAAAATAAAAATAGTGCCTTGCACTTTTTATGAAACACTGGTTCTCTGAAAACAAGAAAAAAAACAAGAAAAACTTGTTTTCTCTGATCTAAATTGGATCAAGAAATTAAACAGTGCCCTGCATTTGCAAAACTGCACTGTTGCGCTCTTGGGTTGGCGCAAGCCACCAGAGAGCACCACGTGTCAGCATTTGAACCACTTGCGCTATGCGCTTTTAAGATAGAGCCTTGCTCTCTGAAATTGGCGCAACTCACCAGAGCGCGCCATGTGTCAACAACGCAAGCGCAGTGCACTGGCGCAGCGCATTGCGCTTGCGTGACACGTGTTATCACCACAAGCACTTGCGCTCAGTGATTGGCGCAAAGCGCCTGACAAATGCACTGCATTGTTTACTGAAGGGTCAGGCCCAAATCAAAAAGGCCTAGTAGGTCAAAATAAATTGCAATGCAATAAAAGAGGCAGAGCCCAAACAAAATTGATGCTCTGCATCATTTATAAAAGGGGAGAGCCCAAACAAAATAAAATGCAGAGCCCAGACAAAATTGATGTTCTGCCTCATTTATAAATGGGCAGAGCCCAAACAAAATAAAAAAATGCAATGCATTATTTAAAAAGGGGCAAAGCCCTAGCACAGGCCTATTAGGCCAAAAACAAATAAAAATGTTGAGCATTTTTCAACTGGACTTAGCCCAATCATGGCCGTAAGTCCTCAAATTAAATTGACCGAGCACGGCTGCTCCTCTAAATCAATTTACATCCGGTTCGAGGGTACATCTCCGAACTCCTCTGACCCCTATCGTTGTAATCCTTCAACGACGTTAGAGAGGTGACGGGTCCCGACAACCACACATCAACACGGACTGTGGGGTCCTTAAACTCATGGACTTATGCGTCCTTAAACCAAAACATGGACTATGGGGTCCTTAAACCCGCGGACTTATGCGTCCTTAAACTAAGATACAGATTGTGGGGTCCTTAAACCCACGGACTTAAGCGTCCTTAAACTACCAATGGACCACCATATCCCTAAACTGGAATATAGACCACCATGTCCCTAAACTGGAATATGGACCCCCATGTCCCTAAACTGGCAATGGACCGAAATGTCCTTAAACTACCCATGGACTACTATGTTCCTAAACTGGAACAATAGAGCCCCCAAATGCTCTTTTGTCGGATCCAAACGATCCCGTTAAGTTGATCTTAGTCTCAAATCAGACTAACGTATCCTTAACGAATGTTTAAGTTGATCTTAGCCTCAATATGGCTAACGTATTCTTAAACTAAAACACCGAACCCAAATCTAAGTAAATACGGATTTGGACTAATCCACGTCCTACGGGCGACGGCATAACTTAGTCTCCGTATATAATCCACGGGCATCCACAAACAAAACAAACACACACGACACGAAGTGAAATTCTGGAGGAGAAAGTGGCTACCGCGATGCGGTAGCGTAATTAACTGCAGGGGCTTGCGCCTGCAGGGAAGAGCGTCTCCACAATCAAAAACCCCTCAAATGAGGGGGAATCTGACGAAGTCTGCTACATCGGCCGCATCCGTCTAAGCCTCCGATACACGGTGCCATAAATCAACTTGGCATCTTCGGAGAGGTAGACGGATAAAACTATATAGCATCTGCCCTGAATCCCAGGAAAGACGTCTTCACGTCGTGCCGTCTTTCGGAGGGGAACAGATTCTGGCACGCCCTGTGGGACCTTTTTCTCTTTCCACTCCACACTTCGTGTGTCGTCTTCGCCAACGAATCGCGGTTTGTTAATGGTTGCCTTTGAATTTCAAGTTACTAAGATTTGGTCTTTTGCCTGGTGCAGAAATCAAGCATCAATGGCCTCAAATTGCTCGAACTGCTCAAAGTTCCAATGCAACCGACGCTCCACCTCACCTGGAGGTGTAGCATATGGGCCTCAAGCGGCCTCCGTCTTTACTATGCCTGTGGAGCAAGTGACTCAGGCCACCACCGGCCTGTTTTTCGGAACCATGATCCCTCCAGCAAGCTTCACCATCCCTGTGCCCGTACCGGAAGCTTCAAAGAAGTCAGTCTTCGATCGACTTGCTACTCCCACGGCCCCTCTCAACGGGTCGTCCAATTCTTCAGTCTTCACCAGGCTGAGCTCGAGCACCAAAAGGCCTATCAAGAAGCCCATAACACATGAGGCGGTCATCCCAAAGACGACGGCTGCTCCCGAAGTCGCCAAGGCGGCTGCTCCCGAAGTCGCCAAGGCGGCTGCTCCCGAAGTCGCCAAGGCGGCTTTTCCTGTCAAAAAGTCAGTCTTTGCAAGGCTGCCTATTCCCACTCCCGCTCAGAAATCTGCTTTTGACCGCTTGGACACAACTCCTCAACGGACGTCAGTTTTCAAGAAGCTGACACCGGCAACAGTCCCTCGCCTGAACATGGGGCAAGAAGAAGCTGTCTCTGTCGCTGAACCAATACCGACAGCTCGTCACGCCCGACGACGCCACTGGCGCCGGATAAGGAAGACTGGGGGAAACTCCCCCTCTGGGATAACTCCGCCAGCTCCGACGGTGGAAGTTAATGTTGTTGTTCCAACTGGGAACAGCTTTAAGCTGCTGAACAGGGTACGCAGGAATTCACCAACTGCGGTGCTCAAAAGATCTCCTCCACCGGTAGAGACCACCGTGGAAGCAGAAAAGCCGGAGCAGTCTCCTCAATCGCTGTCCTCCAGGATCTACAAGACATGGCGACGAGTCCGAGAATCTGTGATTGATCCTAATTTCTCTCGCCAACATAAGAAGTCAAAAGGTCGGCAAGAAGAAAATCCCCTGGTCAAGCAACGAAAGGCGACGATCACTTGGGTGCCCAAAGCAACGGCCCCCTCAACTTCAACGGCCCATAAGAGAAGAAGGCCGGAGAAAGTTCTCACGCCGACGGCGAATATCAAAGGTGGTGAACCCAAACGCCCTAAGTCAGAGGGTATCGTAGTTCATACCGTCTATATGGCGTCTGGTAAAGAGGACAGCTGCATATCCACATGTCATTGACCGCTCACGCGTTCGGTGACCAAAGCGCAAAAGCAACAGCAGAAGCTCCAAGAAATGATAACCGCGATGGCCGCACTCACTGGGCCAAAAGAAAGCCCTGAAGCGTCCTCGGATGAACGCCAGGAGCAAGAAACTGACGCTGAATTCCTTCGTCGGATATTGGAGAAGAAGGATAAGGAGGCTGCTGAACAAGCAGCCAACATAAAGCGTATAACCCTCCTGTTCCAAGACATGGTGGGGATGATGATCCAACAAGATCCTCTGGCCGAAGATCCCCCGATCGTCCTTGAAGACGATAGGGGAGAAACGTCGAATCCTCTACCAGCTCTGTCAATAGCTAAGGAGGAGACAATCTCCAAAGCTGACTTGGACGAGTACATAGCCCAACAAATACGGGTTCATCATGCGACTGAAGCAGCCGGCCAGGTCGTAAAAACACGACCATATCCGAGCTGGTACAACCAGATCAAGTACACGCCGGGCTACACAATTCCCAAATTCCACGTCTATAAGGGGACGGGCAATCCCCACCAGCATGTTGCTCAGTTCAGGGCGCTCTGCGGCAACACCGGCGATGATGACAAACTATTGCTTCGTCGGCAGCTTGTCAGATACAGCGTTCAAGTGGTATTCTGAGCTCCCAAACGACTCTATCAAGACCTTCGCGGAGATGGAGCTACTGTTTACCCAGCGTTTTGCAAGCGCCAGCGAACGCACCCCGATGACGGCACTGATTAACGCCAGGGTGAAGCCAGGCGAGACATGGGTCCAATATGCTATACGGTGGCGGAATTTATGGTCGAAATGCGAGCAACGCATTGAAGAAGCTCCTGCAGTGGGTATGTTTGTGGGAACCCTTGATCCGCAAGCAACCATCTCGCAATTTATGATGTTCTTCAAGCCGACTACCTTCCAGGCCCTGATCGACAAGCTAGCGCAAATGGATCAGATGGGCCATAGACCTCCTCTTCCAAAGCCAGTCTCCCGAAATGACAAGGGGAAGGAAAAAGCGATCGTTGTCGCTAATGCTCAACAACAACCGAGCAATTCGAAGCCGGTTGTTCGTCAAAATAATATGCGTGCGCACGTACCCCTTGAGGAGAGACTAGGACGTTCTTACTCGTTTCTCCGAAATAAAACGAGAAGATTATTCGAGCTAGCGTTGCGCAACCGACTCATAAACCTGCCGGATCCAAAACGTCCGTCGCAACCAAATGATGTCAATGAGCCCAACTACTGTCCCTATCACCGGGTACTGGGTCATCCGATCGAAGATTGCTATGTCTTCAAAAATTGGCTTGAAGACCAGTACCAACAGGGAAAGTTCGCGTTATCCGACAGATGGAAGGTAAATCCGCCGCAACCTCACGCCTCTAAAAGGATGAATATGCCGGGGGCAACGCGCTCTCTCGTCGAAGAAGTCCCGTGGGAGGTTGTGCTGTCAGCCAAACAAAGAGGATGCTGAACGATCTTCAGACATGCCCAGCGATCAAGTGGAAGAACCCGTTGGAACCGCAGGTCATTGAGGGGATGTTGAAGCCGCGTCCAACTCCAAAGACCGATGGTGGTGGCCCAAGCACTCGCAACTAGCCGTCAAAATCTTCGAAGAAGAAGAAATCCAAGAAGCCCGTGAAGCTGGCGACAAGTGCACGGACTTACAAAAACAAATTGACGCGCTGGAGGAATACAACCAGAAAGCACGGACTCCCATTACACTCCAAGAGTTTCTCAACCACGTCTTTCAAGAGGAAGATGAGGGAGACAGTTTGTCGGATGAATCTGAGGAATACATGGCGAGCTGCCATATGATCTCCCATTCATTTACGGACGATGAGGAGACTCCTTGCACTGAAAAGCTAGGGGCAGATCCTGAACCAAAAATTCTGGGGCCATCAGATGAAGTAATTGACGCATTCCTCAACGAAGCTCTGTTGAAAAGTAAAGCTGATCGAGAACGCGAGACAGTTATATTTGAAAAGGCCAAGCACCAGTGACTTGAAGAAAGAGCTGAGACACTTCTGCTGGAGAAAAATACATCCACTACGGACAAAAGCAAATTCAAGACGAGGAAAAGGTTTGCTATGGCCATATCAATGGGCATGAAGCTACCATCCTCCGAAGAAAACATTACCGGTGAAGTGGAAATGCACCCCTCCTACTGCTTGTATCATCGGAAGATTTCGCACCCCACTGAAGAGTGCAAAGCTTTTGATAGATGGTGGCAAGGATATGTTGCTCATCGACAGCATTTTAAACGGGAGAAGCGCAAAACTCGTCGGGAGCGGAAAAATGCGACCGAAGGGCTTAACAGGACTACCGGCAATTGTCGCATGGTTAATGCCGGGGGATCACAAGTGCTTACATTCGGGAGTGATTCCGACGAGGAGCCGGCTCTTAGCCCCCTCTTTAAAGAGTCTACCTCGGGAAAAGAGGAAGAGCCGAAGGTCTGCGAAAATATCCGGCTGCGTAATCGGACGCTACCCGAAAAAAATCTTGGACCCTCCAATAAAAAAGATAAAGGGAAGGAAAAAGTCGCTGAGGATATCACCCTAGATGACCAAGTCATAGAAGAGCTAACCGCCAAGGACCCGCCAAAGAGAAATAAGGTGGATTACAACGTCTTAGCGCATCTGAGGAAGCTACCCTCGCAGCTCAGCATTCTTGACGCCCTTTTACTATCAAAAGAGGCGAGAGATTCATTAATCAAGGCACTGCAGGATCCGGAACAATTCCAAGCTTTCCTGGCCGAAGAAAAGATGAAGGATGAATTAGAGGAAGTGCACACGGCCGATGTCACTTTCGGCGACGAGGACCTTCTCCTTGGGACGTGCGAACACAATCGCCCCATCTATGTCTCAGGATACTGCCACGATATAAAGATAGGAAAAATCCTGGTCGACAATGGATCGTCTGTTAATCTCCTCAATGTGCGGGTGTTAAAAGAAATCTGCATGAGTGTCCAGCACCTTGCTCGGGACAAGATCACCATCTCCGGGTTCGACTCCCAATCATCAAGAACTTTTGGGTCTGTGATACTGATGCTACGCTTTGGGCTACTCGTCACGGACATTAAGTTTCACGTCATAGACGCCAAGACGTGCTATAATGCTCTGCTTGGCCGACCATGGTTACACGGGTACAACATCATCCCTTCTACACAACATCAGTGTATGAAGTATTTTAAGGATGGTCTCGAGTATACCGTGACGGGAGAACTGAACCCGTTCTCTGTGAACGAGGTCCATAAATATGAAGATGCCAAATACTTTTTACCGGATTTCGAAGACACGGAGATGTGTCACAAGCCGGAGAATAAGGGTAACGCCACCATCCCTGTCTTCGGCAGTGATACCGAGGAGGAAGAGGAGATGATTTATTCGGGTCCTCCCCAATACAACAATCCGGGACTATCTGCTCCTACGTTGATCTTTGGTAGCGACTCGGAAGATAAGGTCCATGCTGTGTTCTCTGCTCGGTCTTCAATACAAACGTTCGCTGACGAAGAGCAAAGTCTGCAAGTCGCCATGGTGCCGCTTAAACACCATAAAGAACTGGATGCACTTGATATCTACAGTGTAGAGGAGCTGCGAACGTTCTATCTCCCTCCCAGGCGAGAAGGCAATTCTATTCTACCGCTCTGAAGAAACCAAAGTGGAGAAAGAAATCTGGCACGGTACGGATCCTACGCTTGACAGGCTTCAGCCCATCCGTCTTCCCAGATATTATACAGAAGGCTTGAAAAGGCTGTTGAAGCGCGACCGCTCGGAAAGACAAATTCTATGACAGGGTCTGGAACGTTCCCGGGACTCAGCACAAGTTGCCTAATGGGAGAATGGAAACAATTGGGCTTAGATACATTCGGTCCAAGAAACGAGAGCTACTCCACGGATGCTACGTCGTGCATGACTTCGATGAAGAAGCGGATGCTCAATGGGAAGATGTTAATCCTGAACCAATAAAAGTTCTTGATGCAAAAGTGCCCAGTCCGTCGTTCGAAGAGCAAATGGACAAGCAAATAAGGGAAGCTGGTGAAAAAGTCCGAGACGACCATAACCGCGAAATGGCCATCTACGAGAAACGCAACGCCTCCTCCAACAGGCCGTGAAAGATGAAAGTACCGCTCCCTGTCAACCTGTTATAAAAAAGGCTCGACGCAGAGACAGAAACAAGTCGAAAGGCGAAAAAGACGCTCAACAGCAACAAAGCGGAACTAAGAAGCCATGCAAGCGGGAATCGAGCGGTTCCGATCTATCCCTCATAAGAAAAATGGGTCGGGCGTACTCTTTTCCTCAGGACAAGACGAAGAAAATACTTGATCTCACTCTAAAACATCAGATGCTTACACTGCCGGAGTCTAAACACCCCGAACAAGCAAGCGAAGTCTCTCATCCGAACTATTGCCCTTATCACCGAGTGATAGGGCACCTTCTCGAAGACTGCTTCACCTTCAAGAATTGGGTCGAAAATCAGTATCAGCTCGGCAAGTTCGCTCTATCTGACAGCTGGAGGGTAACGCCGCCACAGAAGCACGAACCCAAAGCTACGAAAGAAGAACCGGTTCCACATTAGGCTTGGAAATGAATTAGTACTTGTCACATGATAACAATATCAAAAGAAGAGCCCGAGAACATGGATGACCCTCCCGAGTGCTTCGAAAACAGCAACGATGAGGTGATCTCAGAATTTCCACCAGCATCAAAAGAGCTGGAAGATGGAATCCATACCACTGCGGATAACCTCAAGAAAATTGAGTTGGGGACGGCGAATGACCCGCGACCGACATTCATTAGTGAGCTGCTGTCTGAGGAGAGGGTGGCTTCATTAAAAAACCTTCTTATGCAGCATAAAGATTGCTTCGCATGGAACTATTCCGAAATGCCGGGACTAGATCCAGAAATTGCTGTGCATAAATTGGCAATATCCCCGGACGTCAAGCCAGTAAAGCAGGCACCAAGAAGAATGCGGCTCGAGTTTGAGATGAGCATCAATGCTGAGGTCAAGAAGCTGATCGACTCTGGCTTCATCCAGGAAGTTCAATACCCTGAATGGACCGCCAACATCGTCCCGGTGATGAAGAAAAATGGGACAGTGCGCATAAGCGTGAACTTTCGGGATCTCAATAAAGCCTGCCCGAAGTACGATTTCCTAGTGCCAGTCACCGAACTGATGATAGACAATACGTCCACTCATGAGGTTTTCTCCTTCATGGACGGCTCATCGGGATATAACCAGATAAAGATGCATCCTAAAGACCAGAAGCACACCGCCTTCAGGACTCCTTTGGGTATATTCTGCTATAAGGTGATGCCTTTCGGTTTAAAGAATGCCGGTGCCACCTATCAAAGGGCTATGACGAAGATCTTCGATGACCTTATACATGAAATTGTTGAATGTTATATCGACGACCTCGTGGTTAAAAGCAAATCATACGAGGAGCATTTAGAACATCTGAAGACCGTATTTCAACGCCTTCGACAATACAACTTGAAGATGAACCCTCTCAAGTGCGCATTTGGAGTTTCCTCAGGCAAATTCCTAGGATTCATCTTCCGACACCGAGGTATTGAGATAGATCCGTCAAAGATCAAGGCGATCATGGAAATGCCTCCGCCAAGGACTCTCAAACAGCTGCGGTCTCTCCAAGGGAAGTTCGTGTATATACGGTGATTTATAGCCAACCTTTCAGGCAAGTGCCGTCCTTACAGCCACCTGATGAAGAAGGGACCCCGTTCTTCTAGGATCAAAAATGCCAAGGCGCGCTAGATGAAATCAAGCAGTACTTGCAAAACCCGCCAGTGTTGGCTGCTCCGGTCAAGGGAAGGCCCCTCATTCTTTATACAACCGCCCTTGAAGGTTCCTTAGGCGCATTATGGGCACAAGAGAACGATCAAGGGAAGGAGAGAGCTCTCTATTACTTGAGTCGAGTTCTACTGGGGGCAGAAAGCAACTACTCCCCCATTGAAAAACACTGCCTGGCGTTGATCTTCGCGATAACAAAGCTCAGGCACTATGCGTTGGCGCATGAAGTCCGTCTCATTTCGAAGGTGGACCCTCTTAAATATTTGATGTCGAAGGCCATCTTGACAGGGCGACTCGCTAAATGGGCCCTACTCTTGATGGAGTTCTCGATAACGTATCAAGCTCTCAAGGCAGTGAAAGGCCAGGCCATCGCCGATTTCCTCGCTGCGCATCCGACACCCGCCGATTCTCCTCTGAATTGCGATCTGCCAGACGAACATGCGTTTGACGCGATCGACGGTGGTGATACCCGATGGGAGCTTTATTTGGATGGAGCATCTTCCATGAAGAAGCGCAAACAAAGTACCCCTATAATCAAATCGGGGGTAGGACTTATCTTTGTAACTCCACAAGGAGAGATAATGCGCTTTGCTTTCTCCCTAACAGAGCCGAGGACAAACAATGAAGCTGAATATGAAGCTTTAATAGCAGGCCTCAAGATCGCCATTGACATGGGAATTGAAAACCTCCTCATATATGGAGATTCCCAACTGGTCGTTAGTCAACTAAACGGCGACTACCAGACATGAAAACCAGAATTGGTGAAGTACGGCGAAAAGGTGCAACAATTGTTGACCCAAATTCCTTCCTACACTTTGGAGAACATACCGCGCGCGGAAAACAGCAAAGCGGACGCGTTGGCCAAGCTCGCTAAGGAACTGGCTGATGAGAACCTCGATGACGTAAGAATCGTGGTACAAAGCCATCGGGTGCTTGCCCCAGCAGAAATATCTCCGGAATCATCCGAAGAGAAGGAAGCAACTGAGCAAATGACCCTGCAAATAAAAGACCGGGAAAAGGCCGAGGATTGGAGAGAAGTCTTTATAGACTACTTCAAATACCGTCGAACGCCCGAAGATGCGTCCTCAAGACATCAACTTATGAAACGAGCTCTGTCTTTCGCCTTCGTCAATGATACGCTGTACAAGAGGTCATTTGATTCTCTGTGGTTGAGATGTCTGGGACCTGACGAAGCGAAAAGAGTCGTTCAGGAAGTTCATGACGGAATCTGCGGTTCTCACCAAGCAGGCCCAAAGATGAAGTTGAAGATCAAACGGATGGGCTACTACTGGCCCACGATGATTCAAGACTGCCTTGAGTATGCGAAGCAGTGCCACTCATGTCAAATTCATGGAGACTTCATCCACCAGCATCCAAATCCACTCCATCCAACGGTGACTAGCTGGCCATTCGAAATGTGGGGGACTGATAGTCGGCCCTATCGAACCAGTATCGTCCAGGGGACATCGTTTCATCCTGGCAACGACTGACTACTTCTCCAAATGGGCAGAAGCAGTACCGTTGAGGGAAGTGAAAACGGAGAATATCCTCCATTTCTTCAAGACGCACGTCATATACCGATTTGGAACTCCGCGACGGATCATCTACGATAATGGGCCGGCTTATAGAAGCCACAAGATCAGTCGCTTCGCGCAACAACACAATATAGACTAGAGATATTCCTTAGTTTATAATCCGCGAGCTAACGGTCTAGCTGAGGCCTTCAACAAGACCTTGATAAAGATCATGAAGAAGACAGTGTCCCGAAATAAGAAGGACTGGCATGAGAAACTGCAAGAAGCTCTTTAGGCGTATCGAACTACGTTCAAAACGGCCACGAACACAACGCCATATGCGTTGGTATTCGGTACAGAAGCAGTACTCCCCATCGAGATAGAGCTACCCTTTCTACGAGTGGCAGTCCAATACGAGCTGACGGACGAAGAAAATGCTCACCTTCGGCTTGAGGAGCTTGATGCCCTTGATGAAACCCGGCTCATAGCGCAACAAAATCTGGAGACCTATAAAGCAAAGATGACGCGCTCATATGAAAGATTGACCCGGCCGAGGACATTCCGCTAAGGAGAACTCGTGCTAGTGGTCAAAAGGCTTATGATCCCCAATCGTGCCAAGCGGGGAAAATTCGAGCCAAACTATGAAGGCCCGTACATCATAGACAAGGTCTACCAGGGTGGAGCCTATCTACTCATGGATATGCACGGTGAAAGGCCTTTCGGGCTAATAAATGGTCGATTCCCAAAGAAATACTACGCTTAGCGAATTATCGCCTAGGTCAATGATAGATGACGATGACTACGTCCGCTCGCTATCTTCCAAAGCTCAAACTTTACAAGCGTTAGCCAGCCTTCTCTTTGACGGAACGAAACGTCCTTAAACTAATAGCGGAACGAAACGTCCTTAAACTAATGGTGGACCGAAACGTCCTTAAACTAATGGCGGACCGAAACGTCCTTAAACTAATGGCGGACCGAAACGTCCTTAAACTACTACCGCATACTACCGCAACATCCTTAGGCTGACGAGATGAAAAAAAAAAGAAGAGAAAAAGAAAAAAATATAAAAAAAAACGGTATGTCCATAAGCAAAAAGGACACGGATGAAAACCCAAAAGGGCTCCGTGAGTAAAAACAGCAGGGCTACCGGCGAGTGTTCGTGAAAACCCGAAAGGGCGCGGCCTCGTAAAAAAATATATAAAAATAAAAAAAAGGTATGTCCATAAGCAAAAAGGGCACGGATGAAAACCCGAAAGGGCTCCGTGAGTAAAAACAGCAGGACTACCGACGAGTGTTTGTGAGAATCCGAAAAGGGCGCAACCTCGTTAAAGGACACTTACAAGGTCCTCTCGACCTTGTAAGGAGAAACCACCCGCGTGAGATCCTTACGACTCACAAGGGAGCAACACACTTAGGGATCCTCACGATTCCTAAGGAGAAAATACACTTGCGAGATCCTCACGACTCGTAAGGAGAACTCTCTTATGGGACCCTCACGGCTCATGAGATTTGAAAGTGTTAAGTTACAAAGACCTAAGCCTGTGCTTAAGCAACCCCCCACAACCTTCGATATTGCCCTACAAGTGGCTCAGCATTGACCCTTGTATACAATCCACGGGCGCGAATAAACATTTCCCTAACCAAGTCCCATCCGTGACTGGGGATATGTACGCATGACGAACAACCCTTATAAGTCCTCTGGACTTACAAGGAGAAAACCCTCTTGTAGGATCCTTACGACTTACAGAGGAACATACACTTAGGAATCCTCACGATTCCTAAGGAGAAAATACACCTACAAGATCCTCACGACTTGTAGGGAGAAATTCCTTTGTGAGACCCTTACGGCTCATGAAGTTAAAAGCCTTAGTCGACAGAACCTTAACCCTGTTCGCTAAGCCATCTTTGTTCGATATCTACAGAGGCAAATGATGATTCTCTCCTGGCAATATCCCAGTAGTAGCGGTGCTGATGCCGAAATCGGCGTCTAATTTCAAGTTTGCGGTGAAAAGCCAGCAAGCCGCACATGCATACGAAATAGCCGAAATGATGGGGCAACTTGCAATAAAAAGCAGCAAGTGGAAACGTATGCATATAAAACAGCCGAAATGATTGGGCAACTCGCAATAAAAAGCAGCGAGTAAAAATAAAATAAATAGCCGAAATGATTGGGCACCGCGAAAAATAGCCGAAATGATTGGGCAATCGCGACCTTTGCGATATAAAAGCTGAAATGATAGAGCATCGCGGAAATAAAACAATAAAAATGAATGAAACTTCTGCCCTACAGTTGAGATCATATCGATCCCTGTATACAATCCAAGGGCACAAACAAAGAGGGAACCATACCTTTCCAACAGGCACCGCCAAAAAGCTAAGCCAAATCTCGACGGTTCACCAACAGCCTAGAGACAACCGCGACATTCGTCTCAATACAGCAGACGCAGTGCCAGCAAACGAAGCGAAGATCAAATTCCTAGCTTCGAGGTCTTGACGGTAAGTTATATAAAACCTGAAAGACCACCACAAATCCTTCGATTCAAGGAAACAAGTGTCCTTGACGAAGAAAATCCCGATTCGCGTCGGCTCGCAGAGAAACCAGTGTCTCTGCGGGAAATTCCTGATTCGTTTCAACACCAGGGAAACAAGTGTCCTTGGCAAATTCCTCAACTCAGAGAAACTAGCGTCCTTGATGAGAGCCTCCTGATTCGCGTCGGCTCGCAGAGAAACCAGTGTCTCCGCAGGAAATTCCCGATTCGTCTCAACCCTGAAGAAACCAGTGTCTTCGGAAAAATCCTTCGACTCAGGGAAACAAGTGTCCTTGACGAAGAAAATCCTGATTTGCGTCGGCTCGCAGAGAAACCAGTGTCTCCGCGGGAAATTCCCGATTCGTTTCAACACCAGGGAAACAAGTGTCCTTGGCAAATTCCTCAACTCAGGGAAACTAGCGTCCTTGATGAGAGCCTCCTGATTCGCGTCGGCTTGCAGAGAAACCAGTGTCTCCACGGGAAATTCTTGATTCGTCTCAACCCCGAAGAAACCAGTGTCTTCGACAAAATCCTTCGACTCAGGGAAACAAGTGTCCTTGACGAAGAAAATCCTGATTCGCGTCGGCTCGCAGAGAAACCAGTGTCTCCGCGGGAAATTCCCGGTTCGTTTCAACCCCAGGGAAACAAGTGTCCTTGGCAAATTCCTCAACTCAGGGAAACTAGCGTCCTTGATGAGAGCCTCCTGATTCGCGTCGGCTCGCAGAGAAACCGGTGTCTCCGCGAGAAATTCCCGGTTCGTTTCAATCCCGAAGAAACCAGTGTCTTCGGCAAAATCCTTCGACTCAGGGAAACAAGTGTCCTTGACGAAGAAAATCCTGATTCGCGTCGACTCGCAGAGAAACCAGCGTCTCCACGAGAAATTCTCGATTTGTTTCAACCCCAGGGAAACAAGTGTCCTTGGAAAATACCTCAACTCAGGGAAACTAGCGTCCTTGATGAAAGCTTCCTGACTCGTGTCGGCTCGCAGAGAAATTAGTGTCTCCGCGGGAAATTCCCGATTCGTCTCAACTTGCAAAATGAAGCCTCAGGCAGCAGGGATTAAAAAACTTGTTTCCTGAGCAATGGGACCCTGCAAGTCGGTCTAAAACGGTCTCTTGCATACTATTCACGGGTCTCAATCTCCAAAGTCGAATTTCGACAAGGAGGGAAACAACCGCTTAAGGGTCCTCTCGACTTGTAAGAGGGAAAATTCTCTTATAGGATCCTTACGACTTATAAGAGAAAATACACTTAGGAATCCTCACGATTCCTAAGGAGAAAATCCACCTACGAGATCCTCTCGATCCGTAGGGAGAAAAGTCTCTATGAGACCTTTACGGCTCATAGAGTTGAAAAGTCTTAGGCAGCAGATCTGAACCTGCGGCCTAAGCCATCGCTATCTCTTGGAGAAATCTAGATGCTTACTCTATTATCTGTCAATTGTGTCTATCAAGACAGCATGCTGATAATAAGAGAAAGGAGAAAGCAAAGAAATAATACAAGAAATTCAAAAAGAAAAAAATGTGTATCTTTATTTATTAACTTCAATCAAATACAAGGTGAATCGTACAAAAGAATAAAGAATGGATACATATTATGTGAAAAAGAAAAATTTTACAAATACATTGATACAAAGGCAGCTACTGGGAAGGAAGCGTCTTAAATAACTCTATCAGTTGTTCGCACACTTCCTTCCACGCCTTTTCCTGAACGGCCACCACTGCCAGTTCTGCCTCCACCTGAGCCCTTTGCTGCGAGAGAGATGCAAGCTGCTCCCCAACGGCCTGCTGAGCTGCTTCACGGCCTTGGGCATTACGCTCGGCAGCGTTAAGTTTCTGCTTCAAGTTCAGCCCATTTGAGATACGCTCCAGAAGGCCCTCGAAGACAGCCTTCACCTGGGCAGCGTTCGCCTCAACTTCAGCACATTGGCGAGCAGTTTCGCTTGAAGACTCCTGACACTCCTTCAGCCTTAAAGCTGCTTCTTGTTCCAAATGGCGGAAATGAGAAGTACTTTGCTCGAGCCATGCTGCCCATTGAGTACTCACGGCCAAAACCTCAGGGACAGGACGCATCGACTCCAGCTGATGCAGGCGAGCCTCGATCTCCCTGCAGTGATTAACCCAAGACGCAACGATGCCTCCGTCATGAAAATTTATGAGTATCACCAGCATCGGGTTAACCGCCGTAGCAAAATCTGCAGCAGACGTAGGAGTCTCGACGTCGAGTTCCTCGATGTAGTCGCTCAACATGCGCAAACTGTTCGCGGCGCCTTTCGAGGACGGACGTCTCAGGAAAGGGCCTGCTGGCATTGTGATGCGAGGCTCGAAGGGCACCGAGATCGGAACGACAGCTGAAAAAACAAGATGCGATTAGATGACACTTTAAGAAAGACAAAAAAAGAAGGGGTCATCAATGCAATAGTTTGCTATACCAGCTGCAGCAGGTGGCAAGGCCGGAAGGGCCGGTGGCGCGGCCGATCGTTCATCCCTTCCTTTGATTTGTAGCACTACAATCAGGACGAGAAGAAGTTAGAAATAATTCCATCACTGAAAAAGAAAGATATCAGTCGGAAACGATACTCACCAGCGCCACCAGAGGGAGAAGCGAGTTCAGATGGGAAGGAGAAGTGTGGGAGCAACACCTGATAAAGATGGTCAAAAAGTACTCCTGAAAAGACACGACAGTACGACTTTTGTACATAAACTAGGCGTCTGAAAGATAAGACTAATAAGTTGCGAACCCATACCTTCCAACATCTTCGATGGCATGAGAGAGGGCTGAGAGGTGACCACCGCCAAGGCAGTAGTTGACGGCGCTCCCTCGAGCAATGGAGCATCGGTATTGGCTGCACCTGCGTTAAGAAAACAAGGGTAAACCTGTCAGGAAAGATTGCAAGATAGAAAAAAGGGGGACGGTAATCCGAAATTTACCTGATGAGCCTCCAGCAGAGACGGAGGCGTCTCCCTCCTCCATTGACATAAGTCCACCACCCGTGGCCTCATCCCTAGACTCCACGGGGGCCGTTGTCGTGCTCGCAAGGCCAGGAGACTGCGGAGGGCCATAGGCGGGGAGGGCAATAATCGGAGCATTGACGGACTCTTGAGAAGGAACGACTGGCTCTTCCCCAAGAGTCGTGCCCATCTCACCCGCTACTTCTTCGGGCTCAGCGGTCTCCATTGTCTCATCCGCCATCACCAGGAGGTCACTGGCCTCAAGCGCCTCATCCGCCGCTACCTCGGGCTCAGCTGTAGCGGTCGTCTCATTTGCCGCCATCCCAGGTTCGGCATCAACGACCTTCTTGGGTGCGGCTCCCTCAGCCCCCAATTCAGGCTCAGCAACCCCGGCGACGTTGCCCACCGTCGGCTCCGGTTCAGCCGGTGCCTCTTCCTCTGGCCCCTCAGGTTCGATGGTCTCCGCCTCCCCCTCGGTTGGACTTGGCCCTGCAGGACAGAATATATAAGAACCGACAGCTTTATAATTCTTACAACAAAATTCTGAAAGAAATATTATCTGAGGTGGACTTATCGTTATCCTCCCTATTGGCACGCACCGCCTGTCTGTGAGCTATAGACAAGGCGACCGGGGGCTCATCTGAGGGAGTATCAGCACTAGGGATGGTGCTTGGGCCCGCTCCAATGGCCAAAGCGGCCCTACGTGCCTTCGCTTCGCGCCTCAACCGCTTCCTCTCTTCCCGGACCGTCACGATGGACCTCTTCGACGCTTCCTTCATCAAGGTGTCGTCGTCCTCGTTCAGAGATGCCTCCAGAGCCTTTAAGGCATCTCTCATCGGCTTTTCAAGACGGGCCTCTCGTGGTAGCCCCGAGGAGGCAGAAACATCGGCGGCTGGGCCGGGAAGAGTCTCCGCGTCACCTGGCGGGATCGGCATTGTGGTTCCTGCGATAAAAAAGGGGGAGATTAGATCGACCATAACACAAGGAAAATGAAGACTTGATGAATCGAAATTTACCAAGGCCTAATGACGCTCTAAGGCGTTCCTCCTCTTGGAAAGTCTTGAAGGAAGCAGCAATGGCTTCTTCAATGGTGATGCCTGTTTGAAGAAAAGAAAGGAAAAACGTTAGTCAAAGGCAATAATAAAGATATGATGCAATAAAAAAATGCGATTAGTGATTACCTGATTGCGCAAGCTTAGCTAGCCACGCGTCGCGCCTCGCCAACCGCTCTGAAGCTACGATGGCGGCCTCCAAGTCCGTGTCATCCGGCGGCATGACTAAGCCCCTGTTGGTCCCGTATTCACCCAGGCCCTCACCATAGGGAGCGTGGGGTTCCTGACCGAACACAACGTCAGCTGCGAAGAGCGACTTCTTTTTCTTCTTCTGCCCACCAGCCCTAGGTGCACCTGGGATCGACTTGCGCTTTGCAGGCACCTTGGGGCGGTGGGTCCCGATGTCCGCACCCACACCAGACTCCGGTGAGGCTACAACCACTGTCTCCACTGGAGCACAGGACGCTGGTGGTGCATCCGCAATATCGGGAAGCGGCAATCCGCGTGGAGGACTCTGCGCACGCGGTGGTCCGGCCCTAGCATCTTTCAGAGGGGGAACTACCGGGGTCCTTGGCACTAGAGGAGCTTTGCGGTCGCTACCTGGAGGCACACCTTTACGGTCGACCAGCAATCGCTTTTCTTCCTTTATGACGGCTCCCGTCAAATGATTGTACCATTCTGTATATACCTTGAGGAGTCGTGGGGCGCAAGCCGGCTCACTGATAAAAAAGTGGGAACCCGTATTCAGACGCATGAAGTGATGCAGCGCGCTCTCCATCCCTTCTTCAGTAGCAGCAGATTCCGATAGGAAATCCTCCAGTGGTACCCCTTGATTATAGCTCAGTTGTTGGGCCAAACGATGCGGGTTGTATCTCATGAAACCATTCTGCCTAAACACCAGGAAGCCCGGTCTAATGGAATATAGATGGAGTGTCTCCCGGGCCGTCAAAACTGAGGCTCCATCTTTGAAAGTGTCTTGTAATGGCCGCACTGTAGTGGTAGATGCCTTTCCAATAGTCAGCACTTTGTCAATGAAAGACACCCCGTCTCCAACGGTGTGGGGGCGAAGGAGAAAACCCCTGGCATTCCGTGGCGATGGAGTCACAATTGATGCGCTAATCAGCTGTATGATGCGAGGGAAGCTGCATCTGTCATAGAACGAGGGCCTTTTGTGCATGCCAAAGATGCCCGATGTGTGTAGCTCGAGCCACGATATGAAGTAGTGCATCGGGAAGATCACGTGCAGTACCCCAAGCTCATTAGCATCCGCCGCTTGATTGAGGCCATGATACAGGTGTGCCAAGCCGGCGATCCCAACAGCCACTTTTACCCCAATGGTCATCCGGTGAGTTGGGTAAAAGACGGAGGACCGCATATGGCGAGAATGCATCGGGAGCGCAAACCAACTCAGCCATAGCCCAAGAAATCCTAAGAAGAAGGCCTCTTCGTCCATTCCGGGGGCTGCAACTTCCGCAAAAGACATAGTCGAGGAGTTAGGAAGGAAAAAACCCTTTTGGTCTATTTCCTTCGCCGGCAGGTTATCCAGACCTAGATCGAAAGGGTCATCAAGTGTGGCAAACTTGGCAACTTCTGCCGAGAGGACGTTTGGGTGAAGGAACCGAGCGATGAAATCCTCGAAGCTAACTCCGCGACTCCCACGTTCGATGAAAAGGGCCTCATAGATGTTCAACACCTTGATCAAACTTGGGAATTGATGTTGAACAGCATTCTCCGGAGTGAGGCCCCTTACTGCCGGCTTAGCACCGAAGACATGCTCGTCTGTAGGAAGCAACTTCTCATAGTGCTCCCCTATAACCGGTAAGCCGGAGACCTCTATGAATTCCTCTAAAGAAATCGACACTTCCTGGTCCATTGCGAGGAAAGTGTGAGTAGGAATGTTCCACTGCTCAAAAAAGGCCTTGAACCACCAGGTAGAAAGCGTGGGATATTGGAAGAGGGAAACGTAAACTGCAGTGTACAACCCTAACCTTATCAACTGCGACTTCTTCGCCGACAGAATATAGCGAGCCCATGGCAGATAGCCGATCGGGTGGCGGGGGATCAGACCTATGTTATATGATTTCCCCCTGTAAGTCCGCGGCGGCGCCCCGGCCATCGATCCGACGCCGGAAACGCGGAAACAAAAACTTTCAAAAACTATTGAACCGGCACCACCGCGCACTTTTCACCCGGATCGGGCCATTAACCTAGCAACTAGCAAAGTAAAAGATGGGTAGAGAAGTATACCAAGCGATCCGTGTCCTTCGGTCTTCGTCTTCACTCCGATCTCCTGCGGAATCTCTGTCTATCACGTCCTCGTCGGAAAGGCACCACGTAGCCGAATACTTTTACGGGCTCCCACCTCTGGACCGAGGCAACTCGGGCGCGAAGTTGGCTAGCCGACACGTCCAAGATTTGCTGTAGACAAGTGTAGAATCTTTGTCTCATTGAGGTTATGAAGTTGCCTTTGGAGGAAGGAAGAAGAGAAAAGGCTTTTTGAAAATGGCTTATAGATTTCTTAGCAAAGCATAATGCGATATGAATATTTCTCCAACAACAAAAGGAATCCTCTCTCTCTCCAATAGTGGCCGGCCCCTCATATGAAAAATGGTGGAGAGAAAGCAACAAGGGAGGTGAGTGTAGGAGAGAAACAATGGTAACCCTAAGCCAAATCAAATCCAATCACACACCATCACAATCTAATCCATTCTTTTCTCATAATTCAAAAGATAAGAAAGAAAAAGGATCTCATGATACTAGTCAAATCATGAAGCCATCATATGCAAGAAAACCCCTCCACAAAATGTTATTTGCAAACTGCAAATAACACCCTCCAACGAAAAGTCCGGCCGTGAAGGAACAAAGGAAAACCGGCCGGAACGGGATGCAAACTGGCAACTTCAGAAAACTGATCCCGTAATAAATTACAGGAAAACCCCGCTACTGCAAATACATGCCCGCATTTGTATTCCCACTGAACACAAATGCAAAGAGACAAAACTACACTGTCAAATACCAGGATCCGGCTTAAACCAAAGTCGGCTAGTAAAATCCGTCCGATCACGATCTGTGCAATACCGCACGTATCTGATCGAACCCTGCCATATCTCCATACGGCCTCTACAGCCCGAAACTTGAGTAACTGTGTGTGTGGTGGACTCTAAAGACTCGTCAATACTATGGCTGTGGATTTAACCACCAGCACGTCAGAGGTATCAGCCATACGTGACGGGCTACCAGCTATTGACCAAAGGGTACGTCGATGAGCGAACTCATCCTGACACCCTACTGAGCCTGTCGGTGACAATATCCGTATAGTCCGGTCCGTTCTTCTATGAGCATCGCATGGCGGGCCTAGGGGGTTGGTAAAAGTCAGACCTCCAATAGCGGTACAAGTCGTGTCGGAGTGTAGCCCAGAACACCCTGAGATACTACTGGAATACCTACCAGCAAATTTCCTACCTTGGCCAAGGACTTTTCATGTTCTGGCTCTCCTAGACGCAGCGCGACCTCACCCCCAATACCGGGAGAGACGAACCCCTGCAGATCCGCTCACTGCCTCCATGTGGCTCGAGACTGTACCCAACTAAAACCTGTTTGCACGTCTCCTTTGAGCGTGGTAGGGTAGTAATCAAAGCACGGTGGGAACTCACACGAGACAAATGACGATCTCAGGTCGATGAACTAACCTGTACACATGTCACCAGGGAACTGCTATCTGACATCAGGTATAATCCCAACTAGCAGGTTCCCGGCGAGTCCTGTCCGGTGTACTCATAACCCAATGAGCACCTGTATACATCTTAGGTGAACCAACTGAAACCAGTGGCTTGTGAGACCGGCCACCGCCCCTCGTCGGAGTCTCGACTGTATACACTAGTCTACTCTGGAGAATCGATGCTCTGTCTCGAAACTCCCTCGACTAGGGACCTTTTAAGCATGTGCTTATAGACTCCAGCTCTCACATATATGATCACCCTCATACTGCTGGAAGTCAAGCAAGAATCCTCGGGGCTCTATCAATGTGTAATAGCGACTCGTAAGGTCACCTATAGCAGTACACGATGATCAAGATAAACCAGATAGCATACTATCATCTCGAGTAAGACTGTCCTACTAGGATAGGTCCTCCCTCAATCATTGCAATCACGTGCTTGTGATCCAATAATTGACTCTGAGCGCACTATCTCCAACACCCCCAAGGTCACGCATCGCCTTGACAAATACGGCGTCCTAGGATATCCAAAACCATAGGACGCTGAACCAGAATTGCATCTATAGCGGGATGAAGAAAGCCCTTTGAAGTCCAATCGACCATCCCCACGGCATACTGCATCGGTGGTGGGCTGCCATAGTGGATCTCCGTAATAGGCTCTGATGGCACTGCGCACGAAAAACTCCGTCGACCCATGATAATCTGGTTGTACCACGACCCCCAAAGGTGGAGACTCTTATATTCCGGGTCATGGTCCCTGATCATAACTAGGACTTCGCGGTCCACGGGAGCTTCGGGAAACCCTTCCTCTGAACGAACAAATAGGAATGAAGTGTCGAAAGACATGGTCACTGCAAGGAAACAAAATTAGCCGTTAGTGTTGCAATTCCAACGCTTGACGTTTAAATTTTTTTAATTAATTAATTAATTAAATTAAAAAAAATTAATTAAAATTTGATTAAGATTAATTACACCACACTGCAGTGCAGTGGGTAGGAGACCAAAGGGGGACCCACAAAATCTGGATGACAATACATCAGTTAATAAGACAACCCCATCATTGGATGAGATTGTCAGTTAATCCCCATGAGAATATTCTCATTAATAATAAAAAAATCCCTAAAGACAAGGAGAAAATCTCCTCTTTCAGAGCAAAGCTCTGTCACAGAGTGACACTTGTCAAACTCTGGTCTCAGGGGAGTAAGATTTCTTAAAAGAGCCTAGCTCTGTGATAATGATGAGAAAATCTATTAAATTTTTTTTTCTTTAAACTCCTAAAAAACTAAAATTTTTGAAGACTCTTAAGAGTTCTTCAGTTTTAGATCAAAAAGATCTACTTTTTGGTCCATGAGCAAAGCTCTGCTCATGGGTTAAAACCCATGAACAAGATCTTTGTAGATCTATGGATTCTTGAGAGCAAAGCTCTGTTGGTGAAACCCCGAAGGGGTTTTCTTTAGATCAGAAGATCTACGAGAGCAAAGCTCTGTTGATTAAGATTAATTAAAATTAATTTAATCTAAAATTAATTTTACCTAAATTTTTTTTTAACTTTGGAAATAAGAGCAAAGCTCTGGAGTTCTTGAAACAAGAACATGACTCTGAAGTTCTTAAGCAAGAGCAAGGCTCTGAAAATCAAAATCTTGGAAAATAGTAAAGATTTTCTAAGGGCCAGGAGTCCTATATATAGGAGCTTGCGCCCCTTCAACTCCTGAGTTGATCCAACGGCCAGGATCTTACCACCGCTGCACTCACGTGCGCGCCACGTGAGCGCAACGGTGGGGTATTTGTTTCCCCCAATCAGAGCAAAGCTCTGTTTGAATTTCAAAAATTCAAAATTCGAAGCAACGCTTCAAATTCCTTGCGCTGCGCGCAACGCGCCATGTGTCAAAAGCTGATACGTCAGCGCAGCGTCCAAGGCAGCGCGCCCAATCAGAGCAAGCTCTATTTAAAACAAAAATTAAAGGAAGCAACGCTTCAATTGCGCAAGCGCTGCGCTGCGCGACACGTGTCAGCGCAGTGGCGCTGCGCTCTGCGCTGCGCGACACGTGTCAGCGCAGTTGCGCTGCGCTCTGCGCTGCGTGACACGTGTCACGCGCTGGGGCGATTGCGCCAAACAGAATTAAATTCTAGAAAGATCCTTCTGTTTTTGTTAAAACAAGAAGATTGTCTTCTGTAAAACAGAAGCCCTTGGATCAAAGATCCAACAGTGGGGAAAATTCCCCAAATCACTCAGAGAATGATCTCTTTAACAAACTTAACAAACCTATGGGCACTATATAAAGACCCCTAGACCCCAACTCAAAAAATCATCAACATTGTGAGAGATTAAGAATTTCAAAACAGAGAGAACTCTGAAGAAAGTTCAAGAAAAAGGTAAAAACCTTCATAAAATAGAAGAATTTCTTCTAATAGATCATTGATCTAAGAACAAGATCAATGATCTTCAATAAAAAAAAAGCAAATAATAATAGTTCCTTGCACTTTTTATGAACCACTGGTCCTCTGAAAACAAGAAAAAAATACAAGAAAAACTTTTTTTCTTGTTTTCTCTGATCTAAATTGGATCAAGAAATTAAACAGTGCCCTGCACTTGCAAAACTGCACTGTTGCGCTCTTGGGTTGGCGCAAGCCATCAGAGAGCGCCACGTGTCAGGATCTGAACCACTTGTGCTATGCGCTTTTAAGATAGAGCCTTGCTCTCTGAAATTGGCGCAACTCACCAGAGCGCGCCACGTGTCAGCAGCGCAAGCGCAATGCACTGGCGCAGCGCACTGCGCTTGCGTAACACGCGTCATCACCACAAGCGCTTGCTCTCAGTGATTGGCGCAAAGCGCCTGACAAATGCACTGCATTGTTTACTGAAAGGCCAGGCCTAAATCAAAAAGGCCTAGTAGGCCAAAATAAATTGCAATGCAATAAAAGGGGCAGAGCCCAAACAAAATTGATGCTCTGCATCATTTATAAAAGGGGAGAGCCCAAACAAAATAAAATGCAGAGCCCAGACAAAATTGATGTTCTGCCTCATTTATAAATGGGCAGAGCCCAAACAAAATAAAAAAATGCAATGCATTATTTAAAAAGGGGAAAAGCCCTAGAACAGGCCTATTAGGCCAAAAACAAATAAAAATGTTGAACATTTTTCAACTGGACTTAGCCCAATCATAGCCGTAAGTCCTCAAATTAAATTGACCGAGCATGGTTGCTCCCCTAAATCAATTTACATCCGGTTCGAGGGTACATCTCCGAACTCCTCTGACCCCTATCGTTGTAATCCTTCAACGACGTTAGAGAGGTGACGGGTCCCGACAACCATACATCAACACAGACTGTGGGGTCCTTAAACTCATGGACTTATGCGTCCTTAAACCAAAACATGGACTGTGGGGTCCTTAAACCCGCCGACTTATGCGTCCTTAAACTAAGATATGGACTGTGGGGTCCTTAAACCCACGGACTTAAGCGTCCTTAAACTACCAATGGACCACCATGTCCCTAAACTGGAATATGGACCACCATGTCCCTAAACTGGAATATGGACCCCCATGTCCCTAAACTGGCAATGGACCGACATGTCCCTAAACTGGAACAATAGAGCCCCAAAATGCTCTTTTGTCGGATCCAAACGATCCCGTTAAGTTGATCTTAGTCTCAAATCAGACTAACGTATCCTTAACGAACGTTTAAGTTAATCTTAGCTCAATATGGCTAACGTATCCTTAAACTAAAATACCAAACCCAAATATAAGTAAATACCGATTTGGACTAATCCACGTCCTACGGGCGACGGCATAACTTAGTCTCTGTATACAATCTACGGGCATCCACAAACAAAACAAACACACACGACACGAAGTGAAATTCTGGAGAAAGAGAAAGTGGCTACCGCGATGCGGTAGCGTAATTAACTGCAGGGGCTTGCGCCTGCAGGGAAGAGCGTCCCCACAATCAAAACCCTCTCAAACGAGGGGGGATCTGACAAAGTCTGCTACATCGGCCGCTTCCGTCTAAACCTCCGATACACGGTGTCATAAATCAACTTGGCATCTTTGGAGAGGTAGACGGATAAAATCATATAGCATCTGCCCCAAATTTCAGGCAAGACGTCTTCGCGTCGCGCCGTCTTTCGGAGGGGAACATGTACACCAAATTTCATATGATGCTATAACTTTTTCACCATTGATTTAGCAATCTAAAAAGATATGTTGTCGGTAAACCATTAATTTTGAACCCACTAAATCAACGGTGAAAAAGTTGTTGAATCACATGAAATTTGGTGTACCCACATCTTAGATGATAATGATGAAGATGATGGATGCCGATCATCGAAAAAAATGAGGGAGGGTGTATTTTATCGACGCCATAAGAGGAAATTCCCTCCTATGGCCTCTTTCCTCTATTATTCTCTCTCTCTCTCTCTCTCTCTCTATATATATATATATATATATATATATATATATATATATATATTCTAGTAATATGTTATTATTAATCTCTCTCATTTTGTATTTGTATTTGATACAAATACTAGTTTATGTATTTGATACATATTGTTTGAGTATATAATACACTAGAATATTTATAGATGAACACCTCATTTTCTTTATTTGATTAATAAAGAAATGAATCATGAAAAAGAGATTTGTGTAGATATTTTTGGGGCCTTATTGATTTTTCTTTAGGATTAAGATGGCTACTCTCTTTATCATCTAGTTCATTCTCATTCTCTCTTTCTTTCGATTTTTTTAGGAGAGAAAAAGAGAAACACTTGAGAGAAATTATTGTAAGAAATCATTCTACATCTCTTGTTTTATTTTCCTAGCAAGAAAATAAAACTAGTTGCTTCATCAAAATGTGTTCTTGAGGTGAATCTTGAGTTTGGCTTGGGTTTCCTCATGTGGATCATCTTCGGCAAGTCGATTGGCGAGCAAACTCATTCCTGGAGGACTTGGAGCCTAGATGGGGTCTTCCACAATTGGACGAACACGCTATAAAGGTTGTAGAGCACTAAACTCCTAGGTATGTTTGCAAGTTGCATGTCTTTGGGAGTTTTCTTGGTTATGGATTTGGTGCTATCTTTAAATTTTGTGTCTTGTATTGTTATCGCTTCCGTATTACACTCTAGAGAGCACGATATCCTAACAATGGTATTAGAGCCGGCCTATAGACCATAACCTGTAATTGACGATACGGTAATTTCAAATCAAAACTTTAACGGAGATTGTTTCTAGACATGAAGCCTCTGTCCATTTTAAAAACGATGACCTGAAAAAAATTTGGCATATAGTTTTGGACTGGAAACTTAACAGAAGTGAGAAAACCAAAACATGAGGCAAAACTTTTGTGCCTAAGCTGACTAGGACGTCCTTTTAGCCGCTTGGGTCGGCCTAAGAATAAAAGTTTACCCCCTGTTTTGGCATGGGGCTTTATTTTCTAGAATCAAGTATTTTTGTATACCCCAAATCATCCCAGGTATTGTTTTTGTTCTCTGGATGTTTGGGAAGCTCGGGAAACTTTCGGTTTAAATTATTGCATCATTTGGTTTCCGCATATTATGATATGTGATGGTTAACGTCGACGAATTAATGTGTGATCAATTCAACGGGGTTACACATAATGAGTCTGCTATGTTGGTGTATATGGTTTGGTTGGATTGTCGCATACGAATAGCCCCTCGGGTGATTGTTTGTAATACTTGTTTGTACTTCAATTCATGTATATGCCAAATGTATATTTTAGTATTCGGGATGAGCGGTCGACATGTGGCCGTCGTTGGCTTTATTTGTATTATTATTTGTCGGTACACGACCAGGATGCGGCCGTTGTTACCATTGTATATAATACAAGTTCAGGTTTTACCCTGCGGCGAAGCACTTGGGCACCCGAATTCTAGATGGCAGCGGGTGGCCATCTCAAGGTGTTGAGACTGGGCTTCCCCGTTCTTGAATTGGCAGGTTGATCGCCGCGCTTATATGAGGTATTGGATAGACCTGCGGAAGAGTGCTCAAATCACCGGATTCTAGAAAGTGTTGGGTGGCCTCCTCATGGTGATAATGATGGGTTGCCTCGTTTATAGGATTGGTGGGTGGCTTTCCGCGCTCGTAGGGGTCTTGGTTTAGCATTGTATAGGTTATTCAAATGAACGGGGAATGTCGCGTTTCGTTTCCGGATCAAACGAAACGCGGGATTCCTAGGAAATCCCATTATTCTATTTTCTGAGATGATATTTACCGCATGCCTATAATGTTGATTATATGCTTGTGATGATGTGTATATATATAATGATATATATGATGTATAAATAAATGCTCATATATGTTTTGCATCCGTGCTAGCCCTGCCTTCGTCCTGTCGTAAGTTAAGTAACCTTACGGTGAACCCGAAGCCCCATGGCGAATGCGGATGGCATATTTAGCATTCTATTTTTCCTTTCATATCATGTTTTTCTGTAATCGTGTGAGAAGATACTAGATAATATGTGATATTGTCTAAATGATGGGATTGTGTTAATTGGATTAATACAAAGAAAACAAACCTAACACGTTGTTGGAACCAATCTAATTTTTCAAAAGAAATTATTGATATATGCTTTTGTTTTGCATAGAGGTATTCGGTTAGGAATATCTTGCACCCCATTCGATGAGGTACCAGCCATGATCCCTTCACGGGGAATCCACACTTAAGCAAAAGTCTATGCAACTATAAATTTGCAAAACCACTCGGTTCCTTCAATGGGATCATGTTCATTACGTTAAAGGTTTTCTTCAAAACCAGTATAGCCCTCTGTCATTTCAGGAAGTAGAGTACTTAGTATTTATGTTGCGTTTGTTGACCATGTCAAGACGTAGTGTATGGTTGCTAAGTGATGCCTTCCTGCTTGCATGTTGATATGATTAGCTAGGACATCACATAGCCATGTTGACCGTGTCAAGGGCTCATACGGGTGGGTCTAAATTAATCACGAAATGATTGGTTGAACTTGACTAGCGACTTATAGTTTATTGACCGTGTCAAGGTCATAAGCTGCTAGGGGTAAAAACCATTATCAGGAGTTTCGAGTGTTGAAACTTTCACTATGATTGCACACCATTCTATGTGATAGTTTGGGTCCCAATTTTCATTGTGAGTAAGAGTTACTATTGGGAGATTTTCACTTCATAATTAACTAACCCATTAGGTATCTAGAAAGGTGTTTACGAGGCAATGCCTCTGAGGAACCAGGAATATTAAATTGGGTCCATGCGAAAGCACGGGGGACTCCCTCAAACTACTATCACTGGCCTGGCCGATCGGTTAGCGAACTTGTGGATGTACATGATCCCGGTTAGTTCTCCTTTTAGGGTTTGAAGGAAAATTCGACGAAATAGTGAGAGTCATTCTAATTAGATAAATTAATAAACCAATCTAATCTTCATAGAGTGTATACTGAGTGTTTCTTTTCTCTCTCTGCCAGCGACTATGACTGACCTTAAACTGAAACTCGCAAACCAAGCTAACCAAACATTTTTACAATAACTGGCTTTAGAATGTCATGATTGCCCTAATTCATGATGAAGTCATATATGTCATTTCCCCTCCTACTTCCACTTTGTTTTCCAGAACCCTCTGTATCATATACATGGATATATATTGCTTAGAATGGCCATCTCGTATAGTTAGATACGAACTCAAAGAAATTGTTTTAGTCCGAGGATGTTCACTGGTTCTGGAAAAAGTGAATTGTTCATTTGTCTCTCCCCTCCATCTTATCATAAGTTAAAGAGCTCTTTTTAAAAATGAGAGTATACCAATTACACATGTTGGATAGTTTTCTTCCAATCCCGAGGCTGAAGCTGACAGGAAGGGTAAGAAGAAAACCAACTAGCCTAAGTTCGGTATACAGAAGGTAAGATGGAGGGATATCAAAAGGGGCTAAAGTGAGGTAAAGAAAATTGCAACTACTGTCATGAGCCTGTGCATTGAAAGGGGCATTACTGGGAATACCTGGCCATCCCTTGAAACATTTTTTTAAGTTTCAGTTTTCCTGAGTGGTTGTAATTAAAGAATGTTTCTCAATTAATTATGACTTCTGGTATTTGGATACCAGATTGGAATCCTATACCTGTAAGACGTTACAGATGCTGAAAAGGAGTAGAGTATTGAGAAATGGTGATTTGATCCTTATTCCGCTCCGAATGGACGGCCTAGACTTTGCGTCTCGCCTGAGATTCGGGGCAGATGCTATTTGGTTTTATCCGTCTACCTCTCCGAAAATTCCAAGTTGATTTATGGCACCTTGTATCGGAGGTTTAGACGGATGCGGCCGATATAGCAGACTTCGTCAAATTCCCCCTCGCTTGAGGGGTTTTTTGATTGTGGAGACGCTCTTTCCTGCAGACGCAAGCCCCTACAGTTAATTACGCTACCGCATTGCGGTAACAACTTTCTCCTTCTCCAGAATTTCACTTCATGTCGTGTGTGTTTGTTTTGTTTGTGGTTGCCCGTGGATTGTATACGGAGACTGAGTAATGCCGTCGCCCGTAGGACGTGGATTAGTCCAAATCCGTATTTACTTAGATTTGGGTTTGGTGTTTTTAGTTTAAGGATGCATTAGCCGTGTTGCGGCTAAGATCAACTTAAACGTTCATTAAGGATACGTCAGTCCTGTTTGGGACTGAGATCAACTTAACGTAGTGATCCATTTAATATATGGCCGTCAGGACTCGTCACCTCCCTGATGTCGTTGAAGGATTACAAAGACATGTATCAGAGGAGCTCGGAGATGTACCCTCGAACCAGAGTTGATTGAGAGTTTTATAATCCATTTGAATGTTTGAGGATACGTTAGCCGTGTTTGGGACTAAGATCGACTTAAACGGGATCATTTAAATCCGGTAAAAGAGCATTTGGAGGCTCTATTGTTCCAGTTTAGGGACGTGGTGGTCCATACTCCAGTTTAAGGACGTGGTGGTCCATGTTCCAATTTAAGGACGTGGTGGCCTATCGCCTGTTTAAGGACGTGGTGGTCCATCGCCAGTTTAGGGACGTGGTGGTCCATTATTAGTTTAGGGAAGTTTCGGTCCGATATTAATTTAGGGACGTCTCGGTCCAATATTAGTTTAGGGACGTCTCGGTCCAATATTAGTTTAAGGACGTCTCGGTCCAATATTAGTTTAGGGACGTCTCGGTCCAATATTAGTTTAGGGACGTCTCGGTCCAATATTAGTTTAGGGACGTTTCGGTCCAATATTCATGGAGGGTTGTCGGGACCCGTCACCTCTCTGACGTCGTTGAAGAATTACAATGATGGGTGTCAGAGGAGTTCGGAGATGTACCCTCGAACCGGTCGTAAATTGATTTAAGAGAGAGCAATCTTGCTCAGTCAATTTAATTTAGGAACTTACGGCTATGATTGGGCTAAGTCCCGTTGAGAATATTCAACATTTTTCTTGATCTTTGGCCTATTAGGCCTGTGCTAGGGCTTTGCTCATATTTAATAATGCACTGCATTCTATTCTGGCCTGCTAGGCTTTTGATTTGGGCTCTGTCCTTTTATTTATATTGCAGATCATCTATTTTGGTTTGGGCTCTGCCCCCTTTTTTTTAAAAAATAATGCATTGCATTTTATTAGGCCTGTTAGGCCTTCTTTAATTGGGCTTGGCCCCTTTTGTATGCAATGCAGTGCATTTGTCTGGCGCTTTGCGCCAAGTAATGAGCGCAAGCTCATATGGTGATGACACGTGTCATGCTCTGGTGAGCGCAAGCGCAACAGCGCAGTGCGCTGCTGACACGTGGCGCGCTCTGGCGAGTTGCGCCAATTCCAGAGAGCAAAGCTCTATTTTAAGAGCGCGTAGCGCAAGTTGTTCTGTAACTGACACGTGGCGCTCTCTTAAGAGCGCAACAGCGCAGTCTGGAAGTGCAGAGCACTAAGAATCTTTTAGATTCAAGAACAGAAATGCAAAGCACTATTTGAAAATAAATTTTTCTTTTTTGTTTCAAGAACTAGAGGTTCATAAAAAGTGCAAAGCACTATTTTTTTTTTTATTGTTTTCTTGTTTTTAGAGTACCAGTGGTTCAAAAAGAAGTGCAAAGCACTGTTATGTGAAAAACATTGATCTGGTTTTTAGATCAATGATTTATTTAAAAAAGATTTCTTCTCTCTCATGAAGGTTTTTTACCTTTTTCTTGAAATTTTCTCAGAGATCTCTCTGTTTGAAGCTCTTGACTTTTTTCAAGAAATATTCATGCCTTTAATTGAGGCCTAGGATCCTTTTTATAGTTCCCATAAATTAGTTAAATTTGTTAAAGAGATCTTTCTCTGAGTGGTTTGGGGAATTTTTCCCCACCGTTGGATCTTTGATCCAAGGGCTTCTGCTTTGCAGAAGAAAATCTTCTTGTTTTAACAAGAACAGAAAAGATTTCTTAGAAATTTAATTCTGTTTGGCGCAGATACCCCAGCGCGTGACACGTGTCGCGCAGCGCAACTGCGCTGACACGTGTCGCGCAGCGCACAGCGCAGCGCAACTGCGCGAGCGCATCTGCGCTGACACGTGTCGCGCAGCGCAACTGCGCTAGCGTAACTGCGCTAGCGCATCTGCGCTGACACGTGTCGCGCAGCGCAACTGCGCTAGCGCATCTGCGCTGACACGTGTCGCGCAGCGCAGCACTAGCGCAACTGAAGCGTTGCTTCCTTTAATAGAGCTTTGCTCTGATTGGGCGCGCCTTCTTAGGCGCTGTGCTGACGTATCAGCGCCTGACATGTGGCGCGTTGCGCCCGAGTTTTGAAGCGTTGCTTCAAAATTTTGAATTTTGAATTCGAACAGAGCTTTGCTCTGATTGGGCGAAACAAATGCCCCCCCCCCACCGTTGCGCTCACGTGGCGCACACATGATTGCACCGGTGGCAAACTCCTAATCGTTGGATCAAAGGGTGAGCTCAAGGGGCGCAAGCGCCTTATAAATAGGACCTCTGACCCTTAGAAAAATCTCACCGTTTTAAGATTTTTGATTTCAACAGAGCTTTGCTCTTTCTTAAGAACTTCAGAGCTTTGCTCTTTCCCAAAGTTAGAAACTTTAGGTAAAAATTAACTTAAATCATATTAATTTAAATTAATCTTGACCAAAAAGCTTTGCTCTCACGGATCTTTTGATCTAAAGAAATCCCTATTGGGGTTTCATAAACAGAGCTTTGCTCTCAAAACTTATAGATCTACAGGGATCTTATTCATGGGTTTTAACCCATGAACAGAGCTTTGCTCATAGATCTAAAAAAACAGCTCTTTTAGATTTGAAAAATGAAGAGTCTTTTTTATAAATTTTTCATGAATCTTTCAAGATTCAAAAATTTTTCTGATAGACTTTTTCCATCATTACCACAGAGCCATGCTCTTTTAAGGAATCTTATTTCCCTAGGACCAGAGTTTGACAAGTGTCACTCTGTGACAGAGCTTTGCTCTGAAAGAGGAGATTTTCTCCTTGTCTCTAGGGATTCTTTATTAATGAGAATGTTTTCCTAGGGACCAACTGACAATCTCATCCAATGATGAGTTTGTCTTATTAACTGACGTATTGTCATCCAGATTTTGTGGGTCCCTTTTTAGTCTCCTGCTCACTGCACTGCTGTGTGGTTTAATTAATTAATTTTAATTTTAATTTAATTAATTCATTTTCTTCTTTAAACGCCAAACGTTGGAATTACAATACTAACGGCTAAATTGTTCTTTTACAGCGATCATGTTTCTAGACACTTCATTCCCGTTCGTCCGCTCGGAGGAGGGATTTCCCGAGGCGCCCTTGGACCGTGAAGTCCTGGCCATAATTAAGGAGTACGACCCAGAATACAAGAGTCTCCATCTTTGGGGGTCGTGGTACAATCAGATCATCATGGGCCGACGGAGCTTCATATGCGCGGTGCCGTCAGAACCTATAACGGCGATTCATTACGCCAGCCCACCCCCGGTGCAGTACACCGTGGAGATGGTGGATTGGACCGCAAACAGCTTTCTTCATCCTGCTATGGATGCGGTTCCGGTCCAACGTCCTATGGTCTTGGATATCCTAGGACGTCGTATCTGTCAGGGCGAGGCGAGACCTTGAGGGCAATCATATAACATTGGTCTGATCCCCCGTCATCCGATTGGCTACCTGCCATGGGCCCGGTACATCTTGTCGACGAAGAAGTCGCAGTTGATAAGATTAGGATTGTACACCGCGGTCTACGTCTCTCTCTTCCAGTATCCCTCGCTCCCCACCTGGTGGTTCAAGGCTTTCTTGGAGCAATGGAATATTCCCACCCACACTTTCCTTGCCATGGATCGGGAAGTGTCCATTTCTTTGGAGGAATTCGCGGAGGTATCCGGCCTACCGGTCATGGGGGAACACTATGAAGAGCTGCTCCCGACAGATGAGTACGTCTTCGGCACTAAGCCAATGGTAAGGGGGATCACGCCGGAAAATGCTGTCCAGCATCAATTCCCGAGCTTGATTAAGGTGTTGAACATCTATTAATCTCTCTTTATCGAATGCGGGAGCCGTGGAGTTAATTTTGAGGATTTCATTGCTCAGTTCCTTCATCCAAACGTCCTCTCGGCAGAAGCTGCCAAGTTTGCCACCCTTGAGGACCCTTTCGGTTTAGGTTTGGATAACCTGCCAGCGAGAGGCATAGACCAAAAGGACTTTTTTCTTCCTAACTCCCCAACCATGTCTTTTACAGAAATTGCGGCCCCCGGAATGGATGAGGAGGCCTTTTTCTTAGGATTTCTCGGACTGTGGCTGAGTTGGTTCGCGATCCCAATGCATTCTCATCGCATGCGGCCTTCTGTCTTTTACCCAGCCCACCGAATGGTCATCGGGGTAAAGGTGGCTGTGGGGATCGCTGGCTTGGCGCACCTATATCATGGCCTCAGCCGAGCAGCGGGTGCCAATGAGCCCGGGGTACTGCACGTGGTCTTCCCAATGCACTACTTTGCATCGTGGCTCGAGCTACACACGGCGGGTGTTTTCGGCATGCATAAAAGGCCTTCATTCTTTGACAAGTGTGGTTTTCCTCGCATTATACAGTTGATTGGCTCATCAATCGTGACCCCTCCACCACGAAACGCCAGGGGTTTACTGCTTCTCCCTCACACTGTTGGAGTCGGGATGTCCTTCATTGACAAGGTATTAACCATTGGAAAAGCGTCCACCACTGCGGTGCGACCATTACAGGACTCCTTTAAGGATGGAGCTTCAGTATTGACAGCCCGGGAGACCCTCCACTTGTATTCTATTAGACCGGGCTTCCTAGTCTTCAGGCAGGGCGGTGCGGCAATCTTCATGAGATATAACCCGCATCGTTTTGCCCAACAACTGGGCTACGATCAAGGGGTACCCTTGGAAGCTTTCTTACTGGAACCTGCTGCCAATGAAGAGGGGATGGAGAACGCATTACATCACTTCATGCTCCTGAACACAGGTTCTCGTTTTTTTATCAGCACGCCGGCCTGCGCTCCACGACTCCTTAATGTATATAAAGAGTGGTACAATCTTGCGACGGGGGCCGTTATAAAGGAAGAGAGGCGAGTGTTGATCGACCGTAAAGAAGCACCTCCCGGCACCAACCGTAACTCTCCCTTAGTGCCAAGGACCCCGGTGGCTCCTCCTCTAAAAGATGCTGGGGGCAGACCGTCGCGTGCGCAAAGTCCTCCACGTGAGCTTCCGCTCCCTGATATCACAGATGCACCTCCCGCACCCTGTGCTCCAGTGGAGACAGTGGTTGTACCCTCGCCGGAGTCTGGCATGGGTGCGGACATCGGGACTCGTCGTCCCAAAGTGGATGCTAAACGGAAATCGATCCCCCGTGAGCCTAGGGTCGGAGGGCAAAAGAAAAAGAAGTCACTCTTCGCTGCGGACGTCGTGTTCGGTCAGGAACCCCATGCTCCCTATGCCGAGGGCCTGCTCGAATACGGGACTAACGAAGGATTAGTGATGCCGCCGTCGGACGATACAGACTTGGAGGCTGCTCTCAAAGCTTCAGCATGGTTGGCGAAGCGTGACGCGTGGCTAGCTAAGCTTGCGCAATCAGGTAACTACTAGTCGCCTTTTCTTTATTGCAACATATCCTCTTCATTACTTTTGACTAACGCTTTTCTTTCTTTTCTTTCAACAGGCATCACTGATGAAGAAGCCATTGCCGCTTCTCTGAAGACTTTCCAGGAGGAGGAACGTCTTAGAGCATCTATGAGCCTTAGTAAGTTTCGAATCATCAAGTTTTCATTCTCCTTGTGTTATGGTCGATCTAACCTTTCCCTTTTAATCACAGGAACCTCAATGTCGTTCCCTCCAAGTGACGCAGATGTTCTACCAGCTGTCGATGTTCCTGCTTCCTCTGGGCCACCGCAGGAGGTACGTCTTGAAGAGCCGATGAGAGATGCCTTAAAGGCTCTAGAGGCATCCCTGAACGAGGATGATGACGCCTTGAAGGAGGCGTCACAAAGGTCCATCGCGACAGCCCGGGAGGAAAGGAAGCGGCTGAGGCGTGAGGCGAAGGCGCGCAGGGCTGTCTTGGCTATGGGAGCGGGTCCCAGCACCGCCCCTCGTGCTGATACTCCATCTGAAGAGGCCCCTGTCGCCCTATCCACTGCCCGCAGAGAGGTGGCGCGCGCAGTTCGGAGCGCAAATGGTAAATCCACTTCAGGTAATATTTCTCTCAGAGTTTTTGTTATAAGGATTTTAATGTCATTGGTCCTTATATCTCTTATATTGCAGGGCCAAATCTGATTGAGGGGGAGGCGGAAACCGTTGATCCCAAAGAAACAGAGGAGGAGGTACCTACCGAACTCAAGCCGACGGTGAGCAACGTCGTTGTGGCTTTGGAGCCTGAGGTGGAGGTCGAGGGGCCTGCCGCCGAGAAGGCCATTGATGCCGAACCTGAAGTGGTGGCAGATGATATGATCATTATAACTGAGCCCATGGTGGTGGCGGATGAGGCGCTCGAGGCTGGCGATCTCGTGGCGATGGTGGACGATACAACCGCGACTACTGAACCTGAGAGAGTAGTGGGTGAGGTGGCCATGATTCCCGAGGACGAGCCAACCGCTCCTTCTCTGGAATCTGGCAATACTCCAGTCATAGCCCTCCCCATCTATGGTCCTCCGCCGTCTCCAGGTCTCGCGAGCACCACAACGGTCCCCATCGAGTCGGGTGATGAGGTCACGGGCGGTGGTCTCATGTCGATAGAGGAGGGAGTCGCCTCCGTTTCAGCCGGGAGCTCCTCAGGTAAACCCCAAGTTGCTTCTTTTCTTTACTTTACTATCTTTTCTGACAAGTTCACCTTTTCGTAACGCAGGTGCAGCCAGTGCCGATGCCCCACTGCTCGAGGGAACGCCTTTAACGACTGCCTTGGCGGTGGTCACCTCTCAACCCTCTCTCATACCCTCGAAGATGTTGGAAGGTATGTGTTTGCGATTTATTAATCTTATCTTCCAGACGCATAATTTGTGTACTAAAGTCACACTGTTGTATCTTCCAGGAGTGCTTTTTGATCATCTCTATCAAGTGTTGCTCCCACACTTCTCTTTCCCATCTGAATTCGCCTCTCTCTCTGGTGGCACTGGTGAGTACCGTTCCTGATTGATATCTTTGTTTTTAAGTGGTAGAATTATTTCTAACTCTCTCTTGTCCTGACTGCAGTGTTACAAATCGAAGGGGGAGAAGAAAGATCGGCTGCGCCACCGGCCTTTCCGGCCTTGCCACCTGCTTCAACCGGTATAGTAAAATATCTTATCAATGACTTTCTCCATATCTATTGAATCATCATCTAATCGAATTTCGTCTTTTTCAGCTGTCGTTCCAGTCTCGGTGCCTTTTGAGTCTCATATTACAATACCGGGCGACCCTTCCCAGAGACGTCTGTCCTCAAAAGGTGCGGCGAATAGTCTGCGCATGTTAAGCGACTATATCGAGGAACTCGACGTCGAAGCTCCTACATCTGCTGAGGACTTCGCTACGACGGTTAACCCGATGTTGGTGATATTTGCCACCTTCCATGATGAGGGCATTGTTGCCTCTTGGGTTAACTGTTGTCGGGAGATCGAGGCTCGCCTTCATCAGCTGGAGTCGATGCGCCTATCCCCCGAGACTTTAGCCTTGAGCACTCAACGGGGAGCATGGCTCGAGCAAAGCACTTCTCATTTCTGTCATTTGGAACAAGAAGCGGCTTTGAGGCTGAAGGAGTGCCAAGAATCTTCAAGCAAAACTGCTTGCCTGCGTGCTGAAGTTGAGGCAAACGCCGCTGAGGTAAAGGCCGTCTTCGAGGGCCTTCTAGAGCGCATATCAAATGGGCTGAGACTGAAGCGGGCACTTGATGTCTCCGAGCATGACACTCCAGGACGTGAAGTTGCTCATCAGGCCGTTAGGGATCAGCTTGCATCTGTCGCACAGCAACGGGCCCAAGTAGAGGCGGAGTTGGCAGTGGTGGCCAATCAGAAAAATGCATGGAAGGAGGCGTACGAACAACTGATAAAGCTACTTAAGACGCTTCCTTCCCAATAGCTGCCTTTGTATCAATGTAGTTGTAAAATTTTCCTTTTAAATAATATGTATCCATTCTTTATTCTTTTGTATGATTCATCTTGTACTTGATTGAAGTCAATGAATAAAGATACACATTTTCTTTCGCAATGTCTTGTATGCTCTTTTGCTTTCTGCCTTCTCTTATTATCAGCATGTTATCTTTGATAAACATAATTGGCAGATAACTTAGTTTTTTTTAAGAGATAGCGTGGCTTAGGCCGCAGGTTCAGATCTGCTGCCTAAGACTTTTCAACTCTATGAGCCGTGATGGTCTCATAGAGACTTTTCTCCCTACGGATCGAGAGGATCTCGTAGGTGGGTTTTCTCCTTAGGAATCATGAGGATTCCTAAGTGTGGTTTTCTCTTATAAGTCGTAAGGATCCTATAAGAGAATTTTTCCCTCTTACGAGTCGAGAGGACTCGTAAGCGGTTGTTTCCCTCCTTGTCGAAACTCGACCTTGGAGAGTGAGACCCGTGAATAGTATGCAAGAGACCATTTTGGATTGACTTGCAGGGTCCCATTGTTCAGGAAGCAAGTTTTTTAGTCCCTGCTGTCTGAGGCTTTATTTGTAAGTTGAGACGAATCGGGAATTTCCCGCGGAGACACTAGTTTCTCTGCGAGCCGACGCGAATCAGGAGGCTCTCGTCAAGGAGTGTTTGTATCCGTGAGTCGAGGAGTTTGCTAGGGATTATTTGTTTCCCAAGCGCCAAGGATTGTTTGTTTCCTTGGGGTTTGAAACGAGTCGAGGCTTTCCCACGGAGGCACTGGTGGTTCTGCGAGTCGACGCGGATCAGGAGGCTCTCGTCAAGGAGTGTTTGTATCCGTGAGTCAAGGAATTTACTAGGGATTATTTGTTTCCCAAGCGCCAAGGATTATTTGTTTCCTTGGGGTTTGAAACGAGTCGAAGATTTCCCACGGAGGCACTGGTAGCTCTGCGAGTCGACGCGGATCAGGAGGCTCTCGTCAAGGAGTGTTTGTATCCGTGAGTCGAAGAGTTTGCTAGGGATTATTTGTTTCCCAAGCGCCAAGGATTATTTGTTTCCTTGGGGTTTGAAACGAGTCGAGGATTTCCCACGGAGGCACTGGTGGCTCTGGGGGTCGACGCGGATCAGGAGGCTCTCGTCAAGGAGTGTTTGTATCCGTGAGTCGAGGAATTTGCTAGGGATTATTTGTTTCCCAAGCGCCAAGGATTATTTGTTTCCTTGGGGTTTGAAACGAGTCGAAGATTTCCCACGGAGGCACTGGTAGTTCTGCGAGTCGACGCGGATCGGGAGGCTCTCGTCAAGGAGTGTTTGTATCCGTGAGTCGAGGAGTTTGCTAGGGATTATTTGTTTCCCAAGCGCCAAGGATTATTTATTTCCTTGGGGTTTGAAATGAGTCGAGGATTTCCCATGGAGGCACTGGTGGCTCTGCGAGTCGACGCGGATCAGGAGGCTCTCGTCAAGGAGTGTTTGTATCCGTGAGTCGAGGAGTTTGCTAGGGATTATTTGTTTCCCAAGCTCCAAGGATTATTTGTTTCCTTGGGGTTTGAAACGAGTCGAGGATTTCCCACGGAGGCACTGGTGGCTCTGCGAGTCGACGCGGATCAGGAGGCTCTCGTCAAGGATTGTTTGTATCCATGAGTCGAGGAGTTTGCTGAAGACACTGGTTTCTTCGGAGTTGGATTGAACCGTCGAGATTTGGCTTCGTCTTCTGGCGGAGCCTATTGGGAAAGTATGGTTCCCTCTTTGTTTACGCCCTTGGATTGTATACAGGGATCGATGTGATCTTAACTGTAGGGCCAAAGTTTTATCATCATCATTTTTTTTGTTTTATTTCCGCGATGCTTTATCATTTCAGCTTTTATATCACGAAGGTCGCGATTGCCCAATCATTTCGGCTATTTATTTTGTTTTCACTCGCTGCTTTTTATTGCGAGTTGCCCAATCATTTCGGCTATTTTGCATGCATACATTTTTACTTGCTGCTTTTTATTGCAAGTTGCCCTATCATTTCGGCTATTTCGTATACATGTGCGGCCTATTGGCTTTTTGCTGTAAACCAACTTCGGCATCAGCATCGCTACAACTGGGATATTACCAGGAGCGAATCATCATCTGTCTCTGTCAATGTTGAACAAAGGTTTAGCAACCAGGGTTAGGGTCCTGTTGGCTAAGGCTTTTAACTTCATGAGCCGTAAGGGTCTCACGGAGGTATTTCTCTCTACAAGTCGTGAGGATCTCGTAGGTGTATTTTCTTCTTAGGACTCGTGAGGATTCCTAAGTGTTCGTTTCCTCTGTAAGTCGTAAGGATCCTACAGGAGGGTTTTCTCCTTATAAATCGAGAGGATTTACAAGGGTTTACCATGCAAACATATCCCCAGTCATGGATGGGACTTGGTTAGGAAAATGTTTATTCGCGCCCGTGGATTGTATACAAGGGCCAGTATTGAGCCACTTGTAGGGCAATATCTAAAGTTGTGGGGGTTGCTTAAGCACAGGTTTAGGTCTCTGTAACTTAAGACTTTCAAATCCTATGAGCCGTGAGGGTCCCATAAGAGAGTTCTCCTTAATAGTCGTGAGGATCTCGCAAGTGTATTTTCTCCTTAGGAATCATGGGGATCCCTAAGTGTGTTGTTCCCTTGTGAGTCGTAAGGATCTCACGCGGGTGGTTTCTCCTTACAAGGTCGAGAGGATCTTGTAAGTGTTCTTTAACGAGGATGCACCCTTTCGGGTTTTCACAAACACTCGCCGGTAGCCCTGTTGTTTTTACTCACGGAGCCCTTTCGGGTTTTCATCCGTGCCCATTTTACTTATGGACATACCGTTTTTTTTTATTCTTTTTATTTTCTTTTTCTTTCTTTTTTTTACGAGGTCGCGCCCTTTCGGGTTTTCACGAACACTCGCCGGTAGCCCTGCTGTTTTTACTCACGGAGCCCTATCGGGTTTTCATCCGTGCCCTTTTTGCTTATGGACATACCGTTTTTATTTATTATATTTTTTTTATTTTTTTTTTATTCATCTCGTCAGCCTAAGGATGCTGCGGTATTAGTTTAAGGACGTTTCGGTATGTTATTAGTTTAAAGACATTTCGGTCCGTCGTTAGTTTAAGGACGTTTCGGTCCGTCGTGGAGAAGGCCGGCTACCTTTTTTTTATAAAGCTTAAGAAGATAGCGAGCGGACATAGTCGTCGTCATCTATCATTGACCTAGGCTGTGGCTCATTAAGCGTAGTATCTCTTTAGGAAGCGACCGTTTATCGGCCTGAAAGGTCTCTCACCGTGCATGTCCATGAGTAGATAGGCTCCACCTTGGTAAACTTTATCTATGATGTACGGGCCTTCATAGTTTGGCTCGAATTTTCCCCGCTTGGCGCGATTGGGAATCATAGGCCTTTTGAACATTAGCACGAGTTCGCCTTGGCGGAACGTCCTTGGTCGGGTTAACCTTTCATACGAGCGCATCATCTTTGCTTTGTAAGCTTCTAGATTTTGTTACGCTATGAGCCGGGTTTCATCAAGGGCGTCAAGCTCCTCAAGCCGAAGGTGAGCATTTTCTTCATCCGTTAGCTCGTAATGGACTGCCACTCGTAGAGAGGGTAACTCTATCTCGATGGGGAGTACTGCTTCGGTGCCGAACACCAACGCATACGGCGTTGTGTTCGTGGCCGTCTTGAACATAGTTCGATATGCCCAAAGAGCTTCTTGCAGTCTTTCATGCCAGTCTTTCTTATTTCTGGACACCGTTTTCTTTATGATCTTTGTCAAGGTCTTGTTGAAGGCTTCAGCTAGACCATTAGCTCGCGGATTATAAACCGAGGAATATCTCCAGTCTATATTATGCTGTTGCGCAAAGCGACTGATCTTGTGGCTTCTGTAAGCTGTCCCGTTATCGGAGATGATTCGCCTTGGCGTTCCAAACCGATATATGACATGCGTCTTGAAGAAGTGGAGGATATTTTCCATCTTCACTTCTCTTAACGGTACTGCTTCTGCCCATTTAGAGAAGTAGTCAGTCGTTGCTAGGATGAAATGATGTCCCCTAGACGATGCTGGTTCGATGGGGCCAACTATATTAGTTCCCCACATTTCGAATGGCCAGCTAGCCACCGTTGGATGTAGTGGATTCGGATGCTGATGGATGAAGTCCCCATGAATTTGGCATGAGTGGCATTGCTTCGCATATTCGAGGCAGTCCTGGATCATCGTGGGCCAATAGTAGCCCATCCGTTTGATCTTCAACTTCATCTTTGGGCCTGCTTGGTGAGAACCGCGGAGTCCGTCGTGAACTTCCTGGACAACCCTTTTCGCTTCATCAGGTCCTAAGCATCTCAGCCACAGAGAATCAAATGACCTTTTGTACAGAGTATCATTGACGAAGGCGAAAGACAGAGCTCATTTCATGAGCTGATGTCTTGTGGACGCTTCTTCGGGCAATCGGTGGGACTTAAAGTAGTCTATGAAGACTTCCCTCCAATCCTCGGCCTTTTCCGGGTCTTTTATTTGCAGAGCCATTCGCTCAGTCGTTTCCTTTTCTTCGGATGATTCCGGAGATATTTCTGCTGAGGCAAGAACTCGACGGCTTTGTACCACGATTCTAACGTCGTCGAGGTTCTCATCGGCCAGTTCCTTAGCGAGTTTGGCCAATGCATCCGCTTTGCTGTTTTCCGCGCGCGGTATGCTTTCCAAAGTATAGGAGGAAATTTGGGTCAACAGTTGTTGCACCTTTTCACCGTACTTCACCAACTCCGGTTTGCACGTTTGGTAGTCGCCGTTTACTTGACTAACGACCAGTTGAGAATCCCCGTATATGAGGAGGTCTTCAATTCCCATGTCAATGGCGATCTCGAGGCCTGCTATCAAAGCTTCGTATTCGTCTTCGTTATTTGTCCTTGGCTCTATTAGGGAGAACGCGTAGCGCATTATCCCTCCTTGTGGAGTTATAAAGATGAGTCCTACCCCCGATTTGATTATAGGGGTATTTTGTTTGCGCCTTTTCATGGAAGATGCTCCGTCGAAATAAAGCTCCCATCGGGTATTGTCACCGTCGATTGCATCAAACGCATGTGCGCCTGGAAGATCGCAATTTAGAGGAGAATCACCCGGTATCGGATGCTCAGCGAGGAAATCGGCGATAGCCTGGCCTTTCACTGCCTTGAGAGGTTGATACGTTATTGAAAACTCCATCAGGAGTAGGGCCCATTTAGCGAGTCGTCCCGTCAATATGGCCTTTGACATCAAGTATTTAAGGGGGTCCACCTTTGAAATGAGACGGACCTCATGCGCAAACACATAGTGCCTGAGCTTTGTTATCGCGAAGATCAACGCCAGGCAGTGTTTTTCAATGGGAGAGTAATTGCTTTCTGCCCCCAGCAGAACTCGACTTAAGTAGTAGAGTGCTCTTTCTTTCCCTTGATCGTTCTCTTGTGCCCATAATGCGCCTAAAGAACCTTCGAGGGCGGTCGTGTAAAGAATGAGAGGCTTTCCCTTAACTGGAGCAGCCAACACTGGAGGATTTTGCAGGTACTGCTTGATCTCGTCTAGTGCGCTTTGGCATTTTTGATCCCAGACGAACGGGGTTCCCTTCTTCATCAAGTGGCTATAGGGACGGCACTTGCCTGAAAGATTGGCTATAAATCGCCGTATGTATGCAAGCCTTCCTTGGAGAGACCGCAACTGTTTGAGAGTTCTCGGCGGAGGCATTTCCATGATCGCTTTGATCTTTGATGGATCTATTTCAATACCTCGGTGTCGAACAATGAATCCCAGGAATTTGCCTGAGGAAACTCCGAATGCACACTTGAGCGGGTTCATTTTCAAGTTGTATTGTCGAAGGCGTTGAAATACGGTCTTCAGATGCTCGAGATGTTCTTCGTATGATTTGCTTTTAACCACGAGATCGTCGATATAGCATTCGACGATTTCGTGTATGAGGTCATCGAAGATCTTCGTCACGGCCCTCTGATAGGTGGCACCGGCGTTCTTTAGACCGAAGGGCATCACCCTGTAGCAGAATATTCCCAAAGGAGTCCGGAAAGCGGTGTGCTTCTGAACTTCGGGATGCATCTTTATCTGGTTATACCCTGATGAGCCGTCCATGAAGGAGAAAACCTCATGAGTGGACGTATTGTCTATCATCAGTTTGGTGACTGGTACTGGAAAATCGTCCTTCGGACAAGCTTTATTAAGATCCCGGAAGTCTACGCATATACGCACTGTCCTATTTTTCTTCATCACCGGGACGATGTTGGCGATCCATTCAGGGTATTGAACCTCCTGGACGAAGCCAGAGTCGATCAGCTTCTTGACCTCGGCATTGATGCTCATCTCAAGCTCGAGCCGCATTCTTCTCGGCGCCTGTTTGACTGGCTTGACGTCCGGAGATATTGCCAACCTATGCACAGCAATTTCTGGATCTAATCCCGGCATTTCGGAATAGTTCCACGCAAAGCAATCTCTATGTTGTAGAAGCACGTCTTTTAACGAGGGCACCCTCTCTTCAGATAGCAGCTCGCTAATGAATGTCGGTCGCGGGTCATTTGCCGTTCCCAACTCAATTTTCTTAAGGTTATCTGCAGTGGTATGGATTCCATCTTCCAGCTCTTTTGGCGCTGGCGGAAATTCTGAGATCACCTCGTCATTGCTGTTCTCGAAGCACCAAGGAAGGCTATCTATATTCTCGGACTCTTCTTTTAATATCGTAATCATGTGACAGGTGCGAATTCGCTTCCAATCCCGATGTGGAACCGGTTCTTCTTTCGTGGCCTTGGGCTCGTGTTTCTGTGGCGGCGTTACCTTCCAGTTGTCAGACAGAGCGAAATTGCCGAGCTGGTACTGATCTTCGACCCAATTCTTAAAGGTGAAGCAGTCTTCGAGCGGGTGCCCTATTACTCGATGATAAGAGCAATAGTCCGGGTCAGAGACTTCGCCTGCTCGTTCGGGATGTTTGGACTCCGGCAATGCAAGCATTTGATGTTTTAGAACAAGGTCAAGTATCTTCTTCGTCTTGTCCCGAGGAAACGAGTACGCTCGATCCATTTTCTTCATAAGGGATAGATCGATAACGCTCGACTCCCATTTGCGTGGCTTCTTAGCCCTGCTTTGTTGCTGTTGAGCGCCTTTTCGGCCTTTCGACTTACTTCTGCTTTTGTGTCGAGCCTTGTTTATAACAGGTTGACAGGGAGCAGCCTTTTAATCTTTCACGGCCTGTTGGAGAAGGCGTTGCATTCTGGCTTTCTCGTAGATGACCATTTCGCGGTTATGATCGTCTCGTACTTTTTGACCCGCTTCCCTTATAAGCTTGTCCATTTGTTCTTCGAATGACGGACTGGGCACTTTTGCATCTGGAACTTTCACGGGCTCAGGATTAGCGTCCTCCCATTGAGCATCTGCTTCTTCATCGAAGTCATACATGACGTAACAGCTGTTTAGTAGCTCCTGTTTCTTTGACCGGATGTATCCAAGCCCTCTTGCTTCCATTCTCCCGTTAGGCAGTTTGCGTTGAGTCCCGGGGACGATCCAGACCCTGTCATAGAATTTGGCATTTCTAACGGTTTGTTTGAAGGATATCTCCTGGCGTTTCAGCAGCTTCTTCAAATTCTCTGTATAATATCTGGGAAGACGGATAGGCTGAAGCCTATCGATCGTAGGATTCGCGCCATGCTAGATTTTTTTTCTACCTTGGTTTCTTCAGAGCGGTAAAACAGAATTGCTTTCTCGCTCTCTCTCCTGGGAGGGATGTAGAATGTTTGTAGCTCTTCTACGTTGTAAATATTAAGTGCATCCAGTTCTTTATGGTGTTTAAGCGGCACCATGGCGACTTGCAGACTTTGCTCTTTGTCAGCGGAAGCTTGTATTGAAGGTCGAGCAGAGAATACGACATGGACCTCATCCTCCGAGTCGCTACCAAAGATCAACGTAGGGGCGGATGGTCCTGGCTTGTTGTGTTGGGGCGGACCCGAATACACTATCTCCTCTTCCTCCTCGGTATCATTGCCGAAGACAGGGATGGTGGCATTAGCTTTATTCTCCGGCTTGTGACACTTCTCCGTATCTTTGAAATCCGGTAAGAAGTATTTGGCATCTTCGTATTTGCGGACCTCGTTTACAGAGAACGGGTTTAGTTCTCCCGTCACGGTATACTCGAAACCATCCTTAAAATACTTCATACACTGATGTTGTGTAGAAGGGATGATGTTGTACTCGTGTAACCATGGTCGGCCGAGCAAAGCGTTATAGCATGTCTTGGCGTCTATGACGTGGAACTTAATGTCCGTGACGAGTAGCCCGAAGCGTAGCGTCAGTATCACAGATCCAAGAGTCTTTGACGATTGGGAGTCGAACCCGGAGATGGTGATCTTGTCCCGAGCAAGGTGCTGGATGCTCATGCAGATTTCTTTCAACACCCGCACGTTGAAGAGATTAACAGACGGTCCATTATCGATCAGGGTTTTGCCTATCTTTATATCATGGCAGTATCCTGAGACATAGAGAGGGCGATTGTGTTCACACGTCCCAAGGAGAAGGTCCTCGTCGCCAAAAGTAACATCGGCCGTGTGCACTTCCTCCAATTCATCTTTCATCTTTTCCTCGGCCAGGCAAGCTTGGAATTGTTCCGGCTCTTGGAGTGCCTTAATTAACGAATCTCTCGCCTCCTTTGATAGCAAAAGAGCGTCAAGAATGCTGAGCTGTGAGGGTAGCTTCCTCAGATGCGCTAAGACGTTGTAATCCATCTTATTCTTCTTTGGAGGGTCCTTGGCGGCTAGCTCCTCCAGAACTTGGTCATCTAAGACGATATCTTCTGAGACCTTTTCTTTCCCTTTATCTTTTCTGTTTGAGGATCCGAGATTCTTTTCAGGCAGCGTCCGATTCCGCAGCCGAATATTTTCACAAACCTTCGGCTCTTCTTCTTTTCCTGAAGTTGACTCTTTAAAGAGAGGGGCGAGTTCTAGCTCTTCATCAGAATCACTCCCGAATGTAGGCACTTGTGACCCGCCGGTGTTAACCACGTGACAATCGCCGGTAGTTCTTTTAATCCCTTCGGTTGTATTTCTTTGCTCCCGACGAGTTTTACGCGTTTCCCATTTAAAGTGTTGTCGATGAGCCACATATCCTTGCCACCATCTATCGAAAGCTTTGCACTCTTGAGTAAGGTGCGAAATCTTCCGAAGATATAAGCAATAAGAGGGGTGCATTTCCGCTTCACCAATAATTTTTCCTTCGGAGGATGGTAGCTTCATGCCCATTGATATGGCTTTAGCAAACTTTTTCCTTATCTTGAATTGGCTTTTGTCGGTAGTGGAGGTGTTTTGCTCTAGCGGGATCATCTCAACTCTTTCATCAAGTCGCTGGCACTTGGCCCTTTCAAATATAGCCGTCTCGCGTTCTCGATCAGCTTTACTTTTCAATCGAGCTTCGTTAAGGAACGCGTCAATTATTTCAACTGATAGCTCCGGAATTTTTGATTCGGTATCTGCCCCCAGCGTTTTAGTGCCAGGAGTCTCTTCATTGTTCGCGGTCGAATGGGAAATCATATGACAGCTCGCCACATATTCCTCGGATTCATTCGATGAACTTTCTCCCTCATCTTCTTCTTGAAAGACGTGATTGAGGAACTCTTGGAGCGTAATGGGAGTCCGTGCCTTTTGGTTGTATTCATCCAGCGCGTCAATTTGCTTTTGTAAGTCCGTGCGCTTGTCGCCAGGCTTCACGGGCTTCTTAGATTTCTTCTTCTTCTTTTTTTGAATATTTTGACGGCTGGCTGCAAGTGCTTGAACCGCCATCATCGGTCTTTGGAGTTGGACATGGCTTCAATATCCCCTCAATGACCTGCGGTTCCAACGGGTTCTTCCACTTGATCGCTGGACATACCTGAAGATCGTTTAGCATCCTCTTTGTCTTGGCTGATAATACAACCTCCCAAGGAGCTTCTTCAATGACGGAGCATGTTGCCCCCGGCGTATTCGTCCCCTTAGAGGTGTGGGGCTGCGGGGGATTCACCTTCCATTTGTCAGATAACGCGAACTTACCCTGTCGGTACTGGTTTTCAAGCCAATTCTTGAAAACGTAGCAGTCTTCGATCGGATGGCCTAGTACTCGATGATAAGGACAGTAGTTGGGCTCGTTGACGTCACTTGGTTGCAACGGATGTTTTGGATCCGGCAGATTTATGAGTCTGTTGCGCAACGCCAGCTCGAATGACCTCCTCATTTTATCACGGGGAAAAGAATAAGGATGCCCCATCCTATCCTCAAGGGGTACGTACGGGCGCATATTATTTTGACGAGCAACCGGCTTCGGGTCGCTCGGTTGTTGTTGAGCATTAGCGACGACGCTCGCTTTTCCCTTCCTTTTGTCATTTCGGGAGTCCGGCCTTGGAAGAGGAGGTTTATGGCCCATCTGATCCATCTGTGCTACTTTGTCGATCAAGGCTTGGAAGGTAGTCGGCTTGAAAACATCATAAACTGCGAGATGGTTGCTTGTGGATCGAGGGTTCCCACAAACATACCCACTGCGGGAGCTTCTTCAATGCGTTGCTCGCACTTCGACCATAAATTCCGCCATCGTATAGCGTACTGAACCCATGTCTCGCCTGGCTTTACCCTGGCGTTAATCAGTGTTGTCATTAGGATGCGTTCACTGGCGCTTGCAAAACGCTGAGTAAACAACAACTCCATCTCCGCGAAGGTTTTAATAGAGTCGTTCGGGAGTTCAGAGTACCACTCGAACGCCGTGTCTGATAAACTTCCAACAAACTGGCGAAGCAACAGCTTATCATCACCACCGGTGTTGCCGCAAAGTGCCCTGAACTGGGCAACATGTTGATGAGGGTTGCCAGTCCCCTTATACACATGGAATTTTGGTATCGTATAACCTGACGGGTACTTGATTTGATCGTACCAACTTGGATATGGCCGCCCCGTTTTTACGACCTGACCGGCCGCTTCGATCGCATGATGAACCCGTATTTGCTGGGCGATGTACTCATCCAAATCAGCCTTGGAGATTGTATCCTCTTTAGCCGTCGACAGAGCTGGTGGAGGATTTAATGTTTCTCCCCTATCGTCACCAAGGACGATCGGGGGCTCTTCAGCCATGGGATCTTGTTGTATCATCATTCCTATCATGTCCTGGAAGAGGAGGCCCATACGCTGTATGTTAGCTGCTTGTTCAGCGGCCTCTTTGTCCTTCTTTTCCAATATCCGACGAAGAAATTCGGCGTTGGTTTCTTCCTTCTGGCGCTCATCTGAGGACGTTTCAGGGTTCTCTTTTAGCCCTGTAAGTGCGGCCATAGCGTTCATCATCTCCTAGAGCTTCTATTACTGCTCCTGAGCCTTGGTCACTGACCGTGTAAGCGGTCTATGACCCGTGGATGCACGGCTGTCTTCTTTTCCCGATGCCATGTAAGCTGTATGAACTGTTATGCCCCCTGACTTGGGGCGTTTAGGTTCACCATTTTTAACTTTTGCCGCTGACACGGGAGTTTTCTCTGGCCTCCTTCTTTTGTGGGCCATTGAGGTTGAAGGAACCGTTGAAGGGGGCAGCCTAGCAGCTGTTGTCCCCTGCTGTTTAATGGGACAGTCCTTGTCTTTTTCCACCTTTGCCTTTTTTCGTTGACGGGAGTGATCCAGGTCGATCACGGAGTCTTGAACTCTCCTCCAAACTTTATAAATTCTTGAGGACAGCCGTTGATGGGGCTGTTCTTGCTTCGTTTCTGGAACTCTCTCCGCAGGTGGAAGAGATCTCTTCAGTGTAGCGGTTGGAGAGTTCTTCCGTACCCTCCTCAGCAGTTCAAAGTTGTTTCCAGTTGGAACAACAACGTTGACTTCCACCACTGGAGCCGGTGGAGTTAGCCCTGAGGGGGAGTTGCCCCCTGCTTTCCTCACTCGTTGCCAATGGCGACGTCGAGCATGACGAGCCGTTGGGACTGGCTCGGAGATTGAGACATCTTCTTTTTGCCCCCTGTCTGAATGAGACGCCGCTGGTGTTAACCTCCTAAAGACTGAGGTTATCTTTTGAGGAGTGATATTCAACCTGTCGAAGACGGATCCTCGAGCAGAGGCAGGAGCAGGAATCGTCAGTCTTGAAAAGACTGACTCTTTGACAGGGGAAGCCACCTTGACAACTTCTGGAGCAGTAGTCATTCCTTCCTTGGGACAGCCAATTTAGAGTTCTGATCCAGCCTGGCGAAAACCGAAGCTGTTGGTTTGGCAGTTGGCGACCCGTTGACAGGGGCCGTCGTGGCAGTGAGCCGGTCGAAGACCGACTTCTTGTTCACTTCCGGTGCAAGTATTGGCATAGAGAAGCTTGTAGGTGGGATCATGGCCCCGAAAAATAGGCCGGTGGTGGCCTGGGTCACCTGGTCTACCGGCAGAGCGAGGAAGGAAGCCGCTTGGGGCCCATATGCTACACCTCCCGGTGAGGTGGAGCATCCGTTGCAGTGGCATTTCGAGCAGTTGGTGCAGTTAAAGGCCATCGAATCTTGAGTTCTGCGCCAGGCAAAAGACCAAATCTTAGTAACTTGAAATCCGAAGGCAACCATTAACAAACCGTGATTGGTTCGCGAAGACGACACACGAAGTGTGGAGTGGAAAGAGGAAAAGGTCCTACCGGGCGTGCCAGAATCTGTTCCGCTCCGAATGGACGGCCTAGACTTTGCGTCTCGCCTGAGATTCGGGGCAGATGCTATTTGGTTTTATCCGTCTACCTATCCGAAAATGCCAAGTTGATTTATGGCACCTTGTATCGGAGGTTTAGACGGATGCGGCCGATATAGCAGACTTCGTCAGATTCCCCCTAGCTTGAGGGGTTTTTTGATTGTGGGGACGCTCTTCCCTGCAGGTGCAAGCCCCTGCAGTTAATTACGCTACCGCATTGCGGTAACAACTTTCTCCTTCTCCAGAATTTCACTTCATGTCGTGTGTGTTTGTTTTGTTTGTGGTTGCCCGTGGATTGTATACGGAGACTGAGTAATGCCATCGCCCGTAGGACGTAGATTAGTCTAAATCCGTATTTACTTAGATTTGGGTTTGGTGTTTTTAGTTTAAGGATGCATTAGCCGTGTTGCGGCTAAGATCAACTTAAACGTTCATTAAGGATACGTCAGTCTTGTTTGGGACTGAGATCAACTTAACGTAGTGATCCATTTAATATATGGCCGTCAGGACTCGTCACCTCCCTGATGTCGTTGAAGGATTACAACGACATGTATCAGAGGAGCTCGGAGATGTACCCTCGAACCAGAGTTGATTGGGAGTTTTATAATCCATTTGAATGTTTGAGGATACGTTAGCCGTGTTTGGGACTAAGATCGACTAAAATGGGATCATTTAAATCCGGTAAAAGAGCATTTGGAGGCTCTATTGTTCCAGTTTAGGGGTCGTGGTGGTCCATACTCCAGCTTAAGGACGTGGTGGTTCATGTTCCAGTTTAAGGACGTGGTGGTCTATCGCCAGTTTAAGGACGTGGTGGTCCATCGCCAGTTTAGGGACGTGGTGGTCCGATATTAGTTTAGGGACGTCTCAGTCCGATATTAGTTTAGGGACGTCTCGGTCCGATATTAGTTTAGGGACGTTTCGGTCCAATATTCATGGGGGGTTGTCGGGACCCGTCACCTCTCTGACGTCGTTGAAGAATTACAATGATGGGTGTCAGAGGAGTACGGAGATGTACCCTCGAACCGGTCGTAAATTGATTTAAGAGAGAGCAATCTTGCTCAGTCAATTTAATTTAGGAACTTACGGCTATGATTAGGCTAAGTCCCCTTGAGAATATTCAACATTTTTCTTGATCTTTGGCCTATTAGGCCTGTGCTAAGGCTTTGCCCATATTTAATAATGCACTGCATTCTATTCTAGCCTGCTAGGCTTTTGATTTGGGCTCTATCCTTTTATTTATGATGCGGAGCATCTATTTTGGTTTGGGCTCTGCCCCTTTTTTTTTTTAAAAATAATGCATTGCATTTTATTAGTCCTGTTAGGCCTTCTTTAATTGGGCTTGGCCCCTTTTGTAAGCAATGCAGTGCATTTGTCTGGCGCTTTGCGCCAAGTAATGAGCGCAAGCTCATATGGTGATGACACGTGTCATGCTCTAGTGAGCGCAAGCGTAACAGCGCGGTGCGCTGCGCTAGTGCGCTGCGCTGTTGCGCTGCTGACACGTGGCGCGCTCTGGCGAGTTGCGCCAATTCCAGAGAGCAAAGCTCTATTTCAAGAGCGCGTAGCGCAAGTTGTTCTGTAGCTGACACGTGGCGCTCTCTTAAGAGCGCAACAGCGCAGTCTGGAAGTGCAGAGCACTAAGAATCTTTTAGATTCAAGAACATAAGTGCAAAGCACTATTTGAAAATAAATTTTTCTTTTTTGTTTCAAGAACTAGAGGTTCATAAAAAGTGCAAAGCACTATTTTTTTATTTTGTTGTTTTCTTGTTTTTAAAAAACCTGTGGTTCAAACAGAAGTGCAAAGCACTGTTATGTGAAAAACATTGATCTGGTTTTTAGATCAATGATTTATTTAAAAGAGATTTCTTCTCTCTCGTGAAGCTTTTTTACCTCTTTCTTGAAATTTTCTCAGAGTTCTCTCTGTTTGAAGCTCTTGACTTTTTTCAAGAAATGTTCATGCCTTTGAATTGAGGCCTAGGGTCCTTTTTATAGTGCCCATAAATTAGTTAAATTTGTTAAAGAGATCTTTCTCTGAGTGATTTGGGGAATTTTCCCCACCGTTGGATCTTTGATCCAAGGGCTTCTGCTTTGCAGAAGAAAATCTTCTTGTTTTAACAAGAACAGAAAAGATTTCTTAGAAATTTAATTCTGTTTGGCGCAGATGCCCCAGCGCGTGACACGTACAGCGCAGCGCAACTGCGCTGACACGTGTCGCGCTGACACATGTCGCGCAGCGCAACTGCGCTAGCGCATCTGCGCTGACACGTGTCGTGCAGCGCGCAGCGCAGCGCAACTGCGCTGACACGTGTCGCGCAGCGCAGCACTAGCGCAACTAAAGCGTTGCTTCCTTTAATATAGCTTTGATCTGATTGGGCGCGTCTTCTTGGGCGCTGTGCTGACGTATCAGCGCCTGACATGTGGCGCGTTGCTCCCGAGATTTGAAGCGTTGCTTCAAAATTTTGAATTTTGAATTCGAACAGAGCTTTGCTCTGATTGGGCAAAACAATCCTCAATGTCGGAAATCAGAACAATTATTGCTATTGGGGAAAATCATCTGGTTTTTTTCCTAGCGGCGAATTTTTAGTTTTGAAAAACCATTGTTATGCACCAATTTTTAAAACTGATATATATGTCTCTTTATTTAATAAAGTGGGATATAAATTTTGAAAAATATGTCTAAAACATTTACCTTTATCATTTGATGATTGGGTAAGGTGCATTGAATAATAGTATAGACATTCTTAACTAATATACATTTTTCAACTTACAACATACAGAGTTTGAGTTAGTTTACTCTTAGGACTTATACATGGTGATGTATGCTATCCGAAGTTCATATGGACAATATGTTGGTCCTCATACTTCATTCTGTTTTACCTATAAGTTATCTGGTCTTATACATACATTCTTGTTGAAATGAAAAGTCCAAATATTTTGAGAAGTTCATAGGGTATAAGAATAAAGTAGAGAACCAGACGTCGGAAGTATCAAGATTTTCGAAGTGATCGAAGATGTGGATACTTATTCTCGATATTCCGTATTGAGAATTTGATTCTCTCTCATATTACTCCTCTGAGGGTGCGCTCCATAATGAGTAATGTTAGTGGCCTTTTTCATTTAGGGATATGCAAAAGAAACAGCTGCCCTTGACAAATGCTAGCCACTCCACAGATTTAGTAGGTGAACTCATGTATCTGAGAGATACTATGGTTTCCTCGTTGACGGTGACAAAGAGGCTTGTATCATATAATGATGACCATACTAGTTATCAGCAGACCATAGGAAGTAGTGCTTTCCGGATGATGGCTGGATGCCAAGTTATCATACTTGGACTCCATGCACTGCAATAAAGTGTGGACTTTGTTGGGTGCTCCTGAAGGGATAAAACCCATTAGGAGTAAGTAGATCTTCCAAAAGAAGATCAGTGCAGTTGGAAATGTATTAATTTAATAATGCTACACTTGAAGTAAAAGGTTCTCATCAAATACCCGGTGTAGATTGTGATGAAACTTTTACTTTAGTGTATGTGCTGAAGTCCATACGAATATTATTTGTCACTGTTATTTTTCATGATTATGATATATGGAAGATGGATGACTATAACATCTTTCTAAATGGGATTCAGAAGTGTACGTGTATATGACTCTGCCAGAGAGTTATTGTAGTTAGTGGGAGCAGCAGAATATGTGTAAGCTGCTTAAGTCTATTTATAGACTAAAGCAAGCATAGCGGAGATGGATCATCTATTTTGATGTTAAGGTCAAAGTGTTTGACTTCATCAAGATGATATATGAACCTGGTATTTCTAAGAAGGATGTAGGGAGTACTGTCTTATTCCTCATATGGTATGTAAATGATATACTCTTAATAGGAAGTGATGTTCCTATGCTACAATCGGTCAAACTATAATTATCACGGATGTTTCTCCATATAGAATTTTGAAAGTTCTCAGTGCCTTCGCCATTAACCCGCGGCCAATGTGGAATTAAAAAAACAAAAAAATTTATGATGGCACTAAAAACTTAACCTTAGAATCTTAACCAAACATTAAACTAGAAAACACAAGATAAGGATTTAACTACTCGGCTAGGGTTACGACCTTTGTAGACTTGTCATTTGTCTTCAATCATCTTCTTTAGCTCCTCGAGGCTCCATGATAGAATTTGTAGGCCGGTCTTCCTTCGCCGAAGATGATCCACCCAAGAGAACCAAGTCCAAGCTTCAACTTCATCAAATGAAGTAACTAAAGATCCTAGGTTGCTAATCTAGACACCCCTTGAATAATGTACCGTTAAGAAAGATTCTAAACTCAATCAAAGTGCCCTAGTGAGTGCGAATCCTTAGAGGCTGAGTTCTAATTGATTTTAAGTTAATGTGGGATGCAAAAATATTAGGTTTGTGATTTTTGGGCCATGAAAAGGGTGATAAAATCCCTCACCGTATCTTATTTGGGGTTCTCTTGCCCTTAAAATATGTATTAAAGAATGAAATATGCAAATCAATAAAAAGCTGTTCAAATCGTTAAACAATTATTTTTTTCAATTAAGCTTAGGCGCTGCAACCAAATACGGATTAGTTCTCTTTACTTTTGCGGCGAATTTGCAAAGAATCCTGCAGAAGAGCGAAATAGTGGAAGGCGTCGGATTTAAGAGAGATAAGGAGTTAGAAAACTACATACCGAATGTTTTAGGATAAGAAATCTCCATTGAGTCGATCCCGACTGCTTTAGAATGTTCGCATATTAAGGCATATCTACTTCGGTCTTTGGCACTGAACTTGAATTTTCCTTGTTCTTCCGGTCCAATTTGTCTCCACACGTTTGCCACTAGCTAACTCGTCAAGTTCTAAAAATAAAAAATCAGAGATTTTTAGAGAGAAAAATGATATATTTTACCAATCTATTATAACCAAATAATTGTCAAATTAAAGTATAAATTGGAGCAATAACAAAACAAGAAAACAACAGTAGCAAAATGAGACCCAAATATAGCGGTGGGGCCAACCTAGGTGACCAAAACGAATTTTTGGTCGGCTAGAAACAAAAATTAGGAATTCATCTTTCTACAGTGTGCTCGCAATTCAATTCTTGATCCATTTTTATATTTTAAATTATTTCATAAAACTCAGAGTAACAGCAGATTAAAATAACATAGAACCTTTATTAGAAAAGTTAGTTTTTGTTTGGTTTTTTGAAATTTTGTGTATGTTGGTTTTGCATATACAAGATAAACCTGAATAACAATCCCTAATCACTACCGCATCTTCGGCAATGGTGCCAAAAACTTTTTGAGAAATTGACCCATGCACGCCTTTAGTTTGAAAGAACGATTTAAGTTTAAAAATGCGGTGCACGTGCGCTAGGTCTTATTTTAAGAGTTTTTATCGCAAGTTCAAAGAAAAGAATGTTTGTTTGGTTTGTTTGTTACAAATAAGAAAATACAAAGTTATAGAAATAAGGTAAAAGTGGCCATGGTTCCGGTTCAGAAGAACGAATCATGGCTATGTCTTCTCCAATCTCTTGATCATGGGTGTTTCATCTCTCATGCAAATGGATTATGAAGCATGGCATATCAATGCTTGTTGCAAAGTATAAACCATCAAGACAGCTGAAATTACAATGTGAGATTAAACAACTCTAGGAAGCGGTTTAGTAAAAAACATGCTAAGTGTGTGTGGATGATAGTATAAAATATATGATTTAAGAAGGGTGGCAACCAACTATCAATCTACATACCCTATCAAATTAACTTAGCAAGCTTAACACTAATATTGATTCTGAATTTAACATTGCATAATGAAGATATTGAGAGAATAGGGTATATGTTAAAGGTTACTAAGTAACCATGGAAAGCCATATACCCTATCAAACAAATACCATTAGACAATCTTAAAGTTACAATCAAATATAAGCATAACAAACAATTAAAAGAGAATGGATGAAGGCTTTTTCCATTCATCACCATCCCTTACCATCACCATAGCTAAGAAACAACTACAATATCATCATAAAAAAGAGAAAAAGAGAAACACAAGAACATGAAAGAAGAATGAGCAAAAAAAATAAAGCAAGTAAACTAAAACTAAAAGATTAAAAATATTAATAATAATGGAGGGAATTGAGTTACAAGATTATATAACAACTTCAACCTCCTTAATGGAGCTATCAAATGAGAGCTTCAAGAAGGAAGAAGAAGAAGCCATCATATATATCATACATCATTTTGCAACTCAAGAACCACCCTCAACACTCTCCATTGATCAACTATTTATTGAACTTTTCCCAGAGAAAAATAATTATCCCAGAGGCTAAATTGGACATTGATGGAGACAGTGTCATGCCCCGCTTCCTGAAATACAGAATGCGAGGGGTGACTAGGCCAGCCAAGCTCCTACGGTTAAGGAATAATCCCGCCGTAGTCACACTTTGGTTTCTAGTATTACATGGTAATATGTAAACACAGCACTAGAGTGAAGCAAATCACAGTTCACAACTTTATTACATTAAAATAACATAGTTCATGATACATTTATTTATATGAAAGAAATAACTGACCAAAGAAATAACAGTGTTCTTATAGCAAGAAAAGGCGATGGCGCTGATGTCGTGGTCTAAACCTCCGTGATCTCGAATGGCAGGTCCTGCTCCTGGGTCGGGTCCACTCTGTCCTCTGAGCATGCACACTCAGGTCGTCAGTGCGACACATATAGCAATAAATATAGTGTGTGTACAATGTTATTAAACATAAAATGTGTGGCAGAACACAGAACTATGAGAATAATGAATATCAAGTGAAAATGAACAATATGGTATATGTATAATGTCAGCAATCCACGCAATACGTATGTCATTACTTATCAATTGCTAAGTCAAATGAAATCAATCGGTGGAAAGGATGCTCGTGTTTAACAAGGGTCTCGTGCATGCCCGAGACTACGGTCCACTGTTGCCCGGGACATAACCCTACAGCCGTGCCGCTAGGCCCAAGACCTAATATATATATCGCTAACATCGAATGATCATCCTCTAAATCACTGTACATTGCTAAATATGAATTTGATTCCACCTTGATTTCCCCATTTCCCCATGTCACAATAACTATATGTATATGATTATTTGTATACAAGCACATGCTAAATCACGGTTTTATTCACCTTCACTGCACTGTTCACTTTCACGAATCAATCCCTTATCGTTGGCGTACTTGACACAACTAATCCAATACTACTGTCACACTCCGCTTCCCGATGTACGGATAAAGAGACACAATGAGGCACGCGACGTATTTACTCAGAAGTAAACACGCTAAGCGTAAATAAGCAATATAATGTAAATGTGCACAAGAACGACATGAGATATAAATGAACATCAACTTTTTATTTATTAAACATTCTTTACAATGCAACTGAAAAGTAAATACAATATGGAAAGCAATACCTAAACAATGGCATGAACTGAAAGTAAAAGTATATACAAGTGACTAAACCTCTGGGTCTTCTGAGAACTGCTCCATGTCTTCTGAGCTGGGCTCGATCTCCAGAGAGTTGGGTCTTCCTGACAACATTCTAAAGATAGAATAGAAAAGGAATGTCGTCAGTGAACAATCGCTCGGTAAGTCCTAAAAAGATAGAAATAGACTGAAAAGATAAAGAGAATATATCTGGTATAATGTATGATTATTATGTTAATGCAGCTGTTTGTAGCTTGGTACAGAATATACCAGTGTATAGGAGAGGAGTCCAACTTATCTCGTGGACTATGGTATAAGGAGTACAAGGCCGCGTCAAAACCCACGGGACAACGGCAACGGATATTCAGGTTAGGTGTATTAAAGTGACCATCTCATGCCACTTTTAACACATTCCATACCAATCTACCCTTTTAAAACCCCGTAATGTTTTATTGTATTAACCTATAGTAATTTGTAGATGTAAGACTTACCGAAACCATGATATCAGTTGTTCATGTAAACGGAAAGAATGTAAACGGATAGTCATGTGATCAAGTCCATGTATATCCATGGTTTGGTCAAATCAAGTCATATTGATATAGATAGTATTCTGGTATAAATGGATTCATGTTGTCTTGGAGTTATATTTGAATTGTATTCATGGATGGATTGATCTCAGATTTGACTGAGACTCAGATTGAGTCAGACTCTTTAAACAGAATTGAAGTCCTGAATTAGTTTTGGAGTTATCGGTAACTGCAGCACATGGATGGCAGGATTTGTGTCTTTTTCCAAGACAATTACCGTATTGATAACCCCGTTTTAGTTGTCCACCTTAAATAGACAAGCACCCACTTTCTCCGGCTCCCTAAGGCTCAAGAGAATTGGTCCCGCTTAAACCTATATTTATTAGGTTCCTTATTGTAAATTAATATAACTTGAGGGGGTTTTATGAAAAATAGTTTTGATATATTTTCAAAACTAAATCTCAAGTATTTATTTATCGTCTTTAGGGGTTTCATAGATATAATTTTTATAAGATGAGATATTCTAGTAGATATAAACCTAAATTGAATAGTATATGGTATAAATTGAATAGTATATGGTATTTTCATGTAAATTGACTTGTATTGATTTCTTGATGGTATTTTCATGAACTTTTGTGGTTCCTTTCTTTTGATTTAGAAAACATGGAATATATTATATATTTAAAATAGATATTTTGATAATATTTACATATATATATATATATATTAAAAATAGAATTTATTTATTAATAGAAATCACGTTTTCTTAAAAATCGTAATAATAAAAATTCCATCGAGATCGTATGCTCCGTGAGAAGGTCTGCATCTCGTCCTACTAGTCCGATGGATTTGCGATAATCCACACCAACCAAATCGGATTCCCCAAAATGGGTTGTAAGGACATAATCTTATGGGATTTGATTAAAACAATTAAAAGAAAAACGGTTTTGATAGTTTATGGTATTTAACTGTAAATTCGTCTTAGCCACAAAAATATTGTTTTCAAGCCATTGTTCTATATCATGATGAGTATTGTGATGAGGTAGGTCATTATCTCGTTAGTTTTCTAAAGGTAATATGAGCAATATGATAAAGTAATGTCGTAGGAAAACTTTGTGGTATTTAAACGAAGAAGTGTAATACAAGTTGCATAGTATTTTATTTTGAATTGAAACTTGTTCTAAATGTTGTTTTATGGTTGCTAAACATCAAGAAATAGTTGATTTGTTGTTAAGAAAAGTTAGGTTTTTAATGAAATTAGAATCGGAAGTCGGAATAACTCCGCTTCCGACGAGTCTTAATAAAAGATCGTTTTAGAATAGAAAGAGAGGAGAGGAAACTTACTGGTTTGGAAGAGAGAGAAGAGGTGGAGGAAGAATTTGAAAGCGTCGTGGAGTCGCGGTGCCGCCGGAGTTATCCCGAATCGTCACCGGAACTTGACCATAGGCTAACTCCACTTGTACAACTTTTTGGACTTAGAAAAATTTGAGAGTTTTGAAATGGATTTCAGAATAAAGAGGGCTAGGGTGTAGGGTGGTATTTATAGGATAGAATTAGGGTTTATGGAATTAAAATGAGAATTAAAAATGCATTAAACATTGGATTAAAATCTCATTTTAATTCTCTGGATAATTGCAGAGAAAACAAACAGACTAGGGGTAGTGGGGGTAGGCCAAGGGGTTAGGGTTAAAAAATTAGGGGCAGTCCCTACGGGAGGAGGGCCCAGTGGCACCGGATTTTTATTGAATCTCGGCGATCCACAGTTGGAGTTTGGTGCTAGGGTGTCTACCACGTGTCCCTATATGTTCATATAACATTTTCCACATATTTGTTTTCAGTGACTTTTCATTTTTACGTGTATCACACGTGTAAACTTTTGGGCTTCCAAAAAGTTTAAAAGAAAAATCAATAAAATAATATGTGGCTGATGGGATTCGAATACATGGGCTATATCATAACAGTGCACGGCTTTACCAATGAGTTACAAGTGCTTTCTTGCTGTTCTAAAATAAATTAAATACTTATAGCATACTCAGGGTTGCAAATACTCCATTTAGTACTTTAATTTTAAACAATTTTTTACATTATAAACAGAGTCGTTACATTCTACCTCTCCTTACAAAAATTTCGTCCTCGAAATTTATAAATATTTAAGGATTAATTTAAAAATAAGAAAGGATATCTTGCACGCATGTCGTCTTCTCTTTCCCACGTTGATTCTCCTGGTGTGTCTTTTTTCTACATCACCCGGACCAAGTTTACTTCCTTATTCCGTAGAGACTTCACTTTTCTGTCCAGGATTTCAACAGGTTGTTGCTCATAAGATAGATCCGTCTGTATAGTAAGCTCAGAGTGATCAAGAATATGGCTGGGGTCGCTTATATATATTCGGAGTTGGGCACATTGTGTACATCTTCCAATGAGGGTAGAAGTGCCAAGCGGTATGCCACTTCTCCGACTCGTTCGAGTATGTCGAATGGTCCAATGTATCTCGGACTTAGCTTACCTCTCTTTCCAAAGCGAATCACTCCACGGTTTGGAGAGATCTTTAGAAAGACATGATCTCCCAGTTGGAACTCCAAGTGACGACGCTTTGCATCAGCCAAGTGCTTCGATCGGTCTTGGGCTATGCGCATTCGTTCTCTGATAGTGCGAACTACATCTACAGTCGCCACTATCATCTCAGGTCCAAGGAGTTACCTATCTCCGATGTCATCCCAACTTAATGGTGAATGACACTTCCTTCCATAAAGAGCTACAAACGGTGTCATTCCAATACTCGCTTGGTAGCTGTTATTGTATGAAAACTCTACATATGTAGGTGATCTTCCCACGATCCTTCGAAGTCTAACATACACGCTCTTAGCATATCTTCAAGGATCTGAATCGTTCGCTCAGACTGTCCATCTTTTCGTGGATGGTAAGCTGTGCTAAAGTTCAGACTCGTTCCCAAGCTAGCTTGCCAAAATTGTGATCGGAATCTGGTGTCACGATCGGAGACAATGCAAACCGGTACTCTATGTAATCTCACGATCTCCTGCATAAGTTCATGGGTATCAAAGATAGTACACATTGAAGAGTTAAATCTTATTTAGATTCAAACGTACCTCCATGTACTTCTTTGCTAGTGTCTCAGTAGATTGGCCAACTCGAAAGGGAATAAAGTGAGCCGACTTTGTGAGTCAATCCACAATAACCCATACCACATCGTTACCTTTCATGCTGCGAGGAAGAGCGGTCACAAAATCCATGGTAATGTGTTGCCACTTCCATTCTGGGATAGGTAACGGTTGAAGTAAACCAGCAGTCCTGTGGTGTTCAGCTTTCACTTGCTGACACACCAAACATTTGGCTACGCTTCTGGCTACTTCACGCTTCATTTCATGCCACCAGTAATGTTGCCGCGGATCTTTGTATATCTTTGTACCACCAGGTTGTACTGATTATGGGAAGCTGTAAGCTTCTTTCATCAACTCTTCCCGAACAGGACCTTGTGGCACACACAATCTGCTTCCGTATCTCAAAGATCTATCTTCATGGATGATGAAGTCTGTTCGAAGTCCACTTTCTACTTGTTCTCTGATCTTTAGCAACTTGGCATCACTTACTTGAGTTGTTTTGATCAGATTGACAATTGTAGACTGAACTTGTAAGTTCATCAAACTTGAAGCGTTTCCTGGCATGATCATTTCTATCTCCATCTGATGCAAATTTTGTTGTAGCTTCCACTGTGCGGTAAGATTCATTGATAGTGGTTGACGACTAAGTGCATCAGGTACTACATTCACCTTTCCTGGATGATATTGTAGGTTGATTTCGAAGTCTGCCATAAGTTCTAACAATCTTCTTTGCCGCACATTCAACTCTTTCTGAGTAAACACATACTTCAAACTTTTATGGTCTGTGTAGATATCTACCTGTTCTCCAGGAAGATAATGACGCCAAATCTTAAGTGCAAAAATAACGGCTGCCAACTCCATATTATACGTCGGATAGTTGTGATCATGAACTTTCAGCTGTCTTGATGCATAAGCTACAACTTTACCATGCTGGTGTAGAACACGTCCTAATCCCTTACCGGATGCATCGCAATGCACTACGAAACCTCCAAATTGGTCCGGTATTACGAGAATATGTGTTGTTGTCAATCTTGACTTGAGTTTTACGAAAGCTTGTCTGCATACTTCTGACCACATGAATTCTTCATCTTTACGTGTGAGCTTGGTCACGGGTGTTGCAATCTTTGAAAATCCTTCAATAAATCTTCGGTAGTATCCCGGTAATCCTAAGAAACTTCGAATGTCCTTCATTGTCTTTGGTGTCGGCCATTCACTTACTGCTGATACTTTAGATGGATCCACAGAAATTCCTTCACCTGAAACGATATGTCTGAGAAATCCGACTTGTTCTAGCCAAAACTCGCACTTGCTGTACTTGGCATAGAGTTGATGCTGTCGCAAAGTCTCCAGGACAATTCGTAGATGTTCAGCATGCTCTTTCTGATTCTTTGAATTTACCAGGATGTCGTCGATGAATATGACAACGAACCTATCTAGGTACTCTTGGAAAACTTGATTCATTATATTCATGAATATGGCTGGTGCATTGGTCACTCTAAATGGCATCACGAGACACTCATAATGTTCATAGCGAGCCCTGAATGCCGTCTTCGGAATATCAGACTCTTTGACCTTCACCTGATGATAACCCGAACGAAGATCTAATTTTGAGAAAACGCAAGACCCACTTAGCTGATCGAACAGATTGTCGATTCGCGGTAGTGAATACTTGTTCTTTATCGTGACTTCGTTCAAAGCTCTATAATCAATGCACATTCTGTAAGAACCTTCCTTCTTCTTCACAAGCAATACTAGAGATCCCCTACTTGAAGTACTGGGACGAATCCAACCTTTCTGCAGAAGTTTGTCTAGCTGAGTACGGATCTCCTTCAAACCTTCAGGACTTAACTGGTATGGTGCTTTGATCACTGGTTGAGCTCCAGGTACCAAATCAATTCCAAATTCAAGAGCTCGATCAGGAGGCAAACCTGATATGTCTTCAGGAAATACATCATCGAACCCTCGAACTACCTCTGGCTTGTCTTCTTCCGCCTGTAGAGTTGCAATCACCGCCTTCTTTGGTTTTGCCTTGTATGTTCTAGGCTCCAGGGTACGGTCTCCGCTTTTAACATAAAAGAACGGATGATCTGGTATCTCAAACACTACCCCCCTTTGACGATAGTCAATAGTAGCGTAGAAAGTTCCTAGCCAATCCATACCCAAAACTACATCGAAGTTCAGTATGTCCAGCACCTTGAAGTCAGCATAAAATTCTCTGCTACAGACGGCCACTGGACACAGGTCGTATCCCATTATTGCCTTTAGAACGCCGTTCCCTGAACTGACATTCTAGCTGGATACAAGTTGTGTGACTGGAATCGCATGAGTTCGGACGAACCGTTGCGACATAAAGCAATGAGATACTCTAGTATCGAAGAGTGCTGGTGCAGGAAGTGAGGCTACTAAGACTGTACCTACGTTATGTGGGATATGTTTAGGTATGGAAAAGAATATATGGATGTAAACAAGTATTGAACAGATTTGAAAGATGGGAAGTTACCAGTGATGACTTGGCCAGTGGCTTCAGCTTCTTCCACAGTCATTATGAAAGCCTGACGCCTAGGTACGTTCCTCTTTGCGGGAGGCGCATTCCTCTGTCTGTTCCTCTGTTCCTGAGGTAGGTTACTTTGTGCTTGATGGAACTGACGAGGATGAGGTGCAGTAGGTCCATGAGGAGGTGGAGCTGGGAGAGTAAGACGTGGAGCAGGTGCATGGATAGTTGGCTGCTGCGGATAGGTGATTGCTGGTATGGGTGCAATATTCTGATTGAGTCTGTGAGGACAAGACCTAATATCATGTGTGGATGAGCCACAGACTAAGCATAGGCGATTAGCATGCCTGTAATCCTTCGCCAGGTGTTCATTCCTTTTTCAATAAAAGCAGAAATCTGGACTGGACCGGTTGAATGGTACTCCCAGACTTCTGGGTACAAACGGTGGCCTGGAAGAGCCTCCTCCTGCTATCTGAGTAGCATAGCACTTCATACCAGCAGATTGTGCTATGCCCTTCTTCTTCACTACTGCCTCGTATCGATGGGTAGCCTTCAAAGCTAAGTCGTGGGTTGGGAAATCCCTTGTAGCTAGAGCAGCTTGGATTTCCTGGTCCAACCCCTGCTAAAATCGTCTGGCCCTGATCTCAGCAGTCGGTATGAGATATGTTGCGAACCTGTTACGGTCTTGTGTTAGCTGTATAGTATTTGATTATAGAAATTCGAATATTTAAGACATATCTTACCTGCTCAACATGGTGAATTCAGCGTCATACTCATCCATAGATTTGGTCCACTTCGAACCTTGTTGCAAGTAGATGAATTGCTACTCCATGTCGAATTGGGCAATCTCGGGGAAATATTTCGCGTCGAACATCTCGCAAAAAATACTCAATTCGATCGGCTGAGTAAGAAGGCTTTCTTCCGCCTTCCACCATACTCGGGCATTATCTGTAAGTTGTAACTTCGCAACCCTTACCCAAGCAATATATGACATTTATGTTGTTGTCAGATCGTCTTCAATCGACTGAGCCCATTCTTTGGCTTCCAAGGGGCTCTATTTCCCATAAAATTGTTTCGGATGAAGTGCTCGGAATTGTTTCACTCCAGATGCTTTTGCTTCTGGGCGATTCATGAGTATAGCAGTCTGTTGTTGCTGTCCCTCCAAGAGGCTCGTTATTGCCTCGAGCAGTTCCGTCTGCTCATTGATTGGAGCTACAATGGTAGACGTAAGTGGTAGAGGAGGTGGTGTAGTGTTGCTGTTGGCATTCGTGCTCGTATTGTTTGGGGAATCCATAACCTTGAAAGAAAAATAGGGTTAAGATAGAATTCAAGGAATAGAAATATAAAGAATGTATAGTTGCTGATTCTTGTGATATATTGCTTAGGTTTCCATGCAGAACTGACCCTGCATGGTAGGGTTCCATGCAGAACTGACCTGCATGGGCCGCCAATAAAACCTGTCACGCCCGCTTCCCGGTGTACGGATAAGGAGACGCGATGAGGTATGCGACGTATTTACTCAGAAGTAAACACGCTAAGCGTAAATAAGCAATATAATGTAAATGTGCACAAGAAAGACATGAGATGTAAATGAACAGCAACTTTTTATTTATTAAACATTCTTTACAATGCAACTGAAAAGTAAATACAATATGGAAAGCAATGCCTAAACAATGGCATGAACTGAAAGTAAAAGTATATACAGGTGACTAAAGCTCTGGGTCTTTTGAGAACTGCTCCAAGTCTTCTGAGCTGGGCTCGATCTCCAGAGAGTCGGGTCCTTCTGACAACATTCCAAAGAAAGAATAGAAAAGGAATGTCATTAGCAAAAAATCGCTCGGTAAGTCCCAAAGAGATAGAAATAGAATGAATAAGTAAAAAGAATATATCTGGTATAATGTATGATTATTATATTAACACGGTTGTTTGTATCTTGGTACAGAATATGCCAGTGTATACGAGAGGAGTCCAACTTACCCCGTGGACTATGGTATAAGGAGTACAAGGCCCCGTCAAAACCCATGGGACAACAGAAACGGATATTCAGGTGAGGTGTATTAAAGTGACCATCTCATGCCACTTTTAACATATTCCGTACCAATCTACCCATTTAAAACCCTGTAATGTTTTATTGTATTAACTTGTAATAATTTGTAGATGTAAGACTTACTGAAATCATGGTATCAGTTGTTCATGTAAACAGAAAGAATGTAAACAGATAGTCATGTGATCAAGTCCATGTATATCCATGGTTCGGTCAAATCAAGTCATGTTGATATAGATAGTACTCTGGTATAAATGGATTCATATTGTATTGGAGTTATATTTGAATTGTATTCATGGATGGATTGATCTAAAGATTTGACTGAGACTCAAATTGAGTCAGACTCTTTAAACAGAATTGAAGTCCTGAATTAGTTTTGGAGTTATCGGTAACTGTTGCACATGGACGGCAGGATTTGTGTCTTTTTCCAAGACAATGACCGTATTGATAACCATGTTTTAGTTGTCTACCTTAAATAGGCAAGCACCCACTTTCTCAGGCTCCCTGAGGCTCAAGAGAATTGGTTCCGTTTAAACCTATATTTACTAGGTTCCTTATTGTAAATTAATATAACTTGAGGGGGATTTATGAAAAATAGTTTTGATATATTTTCAAAATAAACCTCAAGTATTTATTTATCGTCTTTAGGGTTTTCATAGATGTAATTTTTATAAGATGAGATATTCTAGTGGATATAAACCTAAATTGAATAGTATATGGGATTTTCATGTAAATTGACTTGTATTGATTTCTTGATGGTATTTTCATGAACTTTTGTGGTTCTTTTCTTTTGATTTAGAAAACATGGAATATATTATATATTTAAAATAGATATTTTGATAATATTTACATATATATATATATATTAAAAATAGAATTTATTTATTAATAAAAATCATGTTTTCTTAAAAATTGTAATAATAAAAATTCCATCGAGATCGTATGCTCCGTGAGGAGATCTGCATCTCGCTCTAATAGTCCGATGAATGTGCGATAATCCACACCAACCAAATAGGATTCCCCAAAATGAGTTGTAAGGACATAATCGTATGGGATTTGATTAAAACAATTAAAAGAAACACGGTTTTGATAGTTTATGGTATTTAAAAGTAAATTCGTCTTAACCACAAAAATATTGTTTTCAAGCCATCTTGCTATGTCATGATGAGTGTTGTGATGAGGTAGGTCCTTATCTCGTGAGTTTTCTAAACGTAATATGAGCAATATGATGAAGTAATGTCGTAGATAAACTTTGTGGTATTTAAACGAAAAAGTGTAATACAAGTTGCATAGCATTTTATTTTGAATTGAAACTTCTTCTAAATGTTGTTTTATGGTTGTTAAACAAGATATCAAGAAATGGTTGATTTGTTGTTAAGAAAAGTTGGGTTTTTAATGAAATTAGAATCGGAAGTCGGAATAACTCTGCTTCCAACGAGTTTTAATAAAAGATCGTTTTAGAATAGAAATAGAGGAGAGGAGAGGGAACTTACTGGTTGAGAAGAGAGAGAAGAGGTGGAGGAAGATTTTGAAGGCGTCAAGGAGTCGCGGTGTCGCAGGATTTGTCCCGAATCGCCGCCGGAACTTCACCTTGGGCTAACTCCACTTGTACAACTTTTTGGACTTGGAAAAATTTTAGAGTTTTGACAATGTATTTCAGAATAGAGAGGGCTATGGTGTAGGGTGGTATTTATAGGATAGAATTAGGGTTTATGGAATTAAAATGAGAATTAAAAATGCATTAAACATTGGATTAAAAGCTCATTTTAATTCTCTGGATAATTGCAGGGAAAACAAACAGACTTGGAGTAGTGGGGGTAGGCCAAGGGGTTAGGCTAAAAATTGGGGGCAGTCCCGATAGGGAGGCCCGGCGGCGCCGGCTTTTTATTGAATCTCGTCGGTCCACAGTTGGAGTTGGATGCTAGGATGTGTGCTACGTATCCCTATATGTTCATATAACATTTTCCACATGTTTGTTTTCAGTGAATTTTTATTTTTACGTGTATTACACGTGTAAACTTTTGGTCTTCCAAAAAGTTTAAAAGAAAAATCAATAAAATAATATGTAGCTGATGGGATTCTAACACAAGAGCTATGTCACAGCAGTGCAAGGCTTTACCAATGAGCTACAAGTGCTTTCTTGTTGTTCTAAAACAAATTAAATATTTAAAGCATACTCAGGGTTGCAAACAGAGTCGTTACAACTACTCACATTCGACAATGCAAAGTTCGCTAAAATTACTGTGAACGTTCGCTCTTACAGTAAAACCCAGAGTTGGCATCGCCTCTTTGGGGCAATATTTCGTGACGATATTCTCAACATTTTAAACTTAAATTAATACACAATATCATTAACCATAACGAAAATCCCCTAAACACCAGATATGAGCATTTTGAAAGAGTATTCACGTCGAACGCTCTGGTTACATCTGCGGGTAATAATCGAATTATCGGTTCCATCTATTTGGTTCGACTAGCCTTCGTTTAATTAAATTCTAATCGATAATGTTACGGATTAGAAGACCGAGTAGGGATTCCATTCCTCACAATTAATCTACAAGGGTTCTCTAAAAGAATTTTTTTACACGTTATCGACATGATTATAATAGATACGCATGAGCACAAAGTCCTTTGTCACGATTTCTATTCGGTTAATTAATACAATAGCATGAATAAGCATGTGATTGAATTTCACTTGCCTGAAGATGACATCGTCACGACAGCAACGACAATGGATAGAATGGGCTCGACGGCCACGGCACAATCCCGGCAACGGCGCGACGAGGCTCAAGCTCTTGGCATGGCCTCAGTTTTGGCACAGTGGTGAGCACGGGGTGCGGCAACGATGCGGAGCTGGTGGCCTTGGCTTCACGTGGAGGAGGTCGTAGAAGGTCGTCGCGCTTAGAGTGGAGGTCGATGGGTCGTAGCTTGTAGAGGAGCTTGGGTTAGGTAATGGAGGTAGGGGCTTGGGTGCGGGGTTGAAGGGGCTTGCAGAGGAAGTGAAGGGGTTGCAGAGCTTCATCGATGGAGGAGCTGAGGCAAGGTTGATAGAGATTGACGGTGGAGGTGATGGCTGTTCCCCTCCGAACGGCGGCCCGGACTTCGCGTCCGTTGCCTGGGGTTCGGGGCAGATGCTATTTGGTTTGATCCGTCCACCTCTCCGAAGATGCCAAGTTGATTTATGGCACCTTGTATCGGAGGTTTAGACGGATGCGGCCGATGTAGCAAACTTCGTCAGATTCCCCCTCAGGGTGAGGGGTTTTTGATTGTGGGGACGCTCTTCCCTGCAGGCGCAAGCCCCTGCAGTTAATTACGCTACCGCGTCGCGGTAGCAACTTTCTCCTTCTCCAAAATTTCACTTCGTGTCGTGTGTGTTTGTTTTGTTTGTGATTGCCCGTGGATTGTATACGGAGACTGAGTAATGTCGTCGCCCGTAGGGCGTGGATTAGTCCAAATCCGCATTTACTTAGATTTGGGTTTGGTGTTTTTAGTTTAAGGATGCATTAGTCGCGTTGCGTCTAAGATCGACTTAAACGTTTGTTAAGGATACGTTAGTCCTGTTTTAGACTAAGATCAACTTAACGTGGTGATTGATTTAATTATCTGGCCGTCGGGACTCGTCACCTCTCTGACGTCGTTGAGGGATTACAGCGACAGGCGTCAGAGGAGTTCAGAGATGTACCCTTGCACCAAAGTTGATTCGGAGTTTTATTGTTTATATAAAGATCTAAGGGCGCATTAACCGTATTTGGGGCTAAGGTCAACTTAGACGGGACCGTTTAGATCCGGCAAAAGAGCGTTCGGGCTCGATTGCGCTAGTTTAAGGACGTGGCGGTCCATCGCCAGTTTTAAGGACGTGGTGGTCCATTATTAGTTTAGGGACGTTTCGGTCCGTCGCCAGTTTAAGGACGTAGTGGTCCATATTCCAGTTTAGGGACATGGTGGTCTGATATTAGTTTAGGGACGTTTCGGTCCATCGCCAGTTTAAGGACGTAGTGGTCCGATATTAGTTTAGGGACGTTTCGGTCCGATATTAGTTTAGGGACGTTTCGGTCCGATATTGATGTGTGGTCGTTGGGACCCGTCACCTTTTTGACGTCGTTGAGGAATTACAACGAGGGGTGTCAAAGGAGTTCGGAGATGTACCCTCGAACCGGTCGTGAATTGGTTTAGGAGAGCCATTTTGCTCAATCAATTTAATTTAAGGACTTACAGCCAGGATTGGGTTAAGTCCAATTTTTTTATTTATTTTAGGCTCTGCCTGACTAAAAGAATCAGTCCAAACAGGGCTCTGCCCCTTTATTATTTTGCAATTTGATTTGGGCCAGGCCCTTTTAAATAATGAGTTGCATTTCTGCAGAAATTCAAGAATTTTCCAAACAGGGCTCTGCCCTTCTATTATTTTGCAATTTGATTTGGGCCAGGCCCTTTTAAATAATGGGTTGCATTTGTGCAAAACCCCAAGAATTTTCCAGATTCAAGAACAAAAGTGCATAGCACTTTTGATCTGAATTTGGATCAAAGGAAAACAAGTTTTTCTTCTTGTTTTCCCTGATTTCACAGAACCAAGGGTTCATATCAAGTGCAAGGCACTATTTATTTCTTTTTATTGAATTATTCATTTTTTTATCCTCTGTTCTTCAGAGATTTTTCTCTTCTTCCAAAACAAGTTTTTACCTCTTTTTTGTGTTCTTGATTAATCTTCAAGAGTTCTTTCTCTTCTTTTTTTTTGCCAGAAGTTGATTCTTCCAGTTGATGCCTTTCGAAAGAGGTCTGGGGTCTTATTTATAGTGCTCACCAATTTGTTGAATTTGTTAACAGGATCTTTCCTGAATAATTTTGGGAATTTTCCCACCATTGGATTTTTGATCCAAAGGCAGAAGAAAATCTTCTGTTTCAGAAAAGATTCATCAAATTTTCATTCTGTTTCTGCGCAACTCCCCAGTGAATGACACGTGTCACGCAGTGGAAGGCTTGCGCAGCAGTGCTTGCGCAACTGCGCAGACACGTGTCGCGCAGCTGTGCACTTGCGCAACAGTGCTTGCGCAACTGCGCAGACACGTGTCGCGCAGCGGTGCACTTGCGCAACAGTGTTTGCGCAACTGCGCAGACACGTGTCGCGCAGCGGTGCGCTTGAGCAACTGCGCAGACACGTGTCGCACTGTGGACCGCTTGCGCACTGCGCAACGCACGGAATTTGAAGCGTTGCTTCAGAAAATTTTGAATTTTCAAAATTCAAATGAGCCTTGCTCAGATTGGGGGAACAAATGCCCCCCACCGTTGTGCTTACGTGGCGCGACGTAAGCGCAACGGTGGCCAGGGTCAGTTGAAGGGGCGCAAGCGCCTATAAATAGGACTCTTGGTCCTCAACAGATGATCACCATCTTCAAGATTTCTCATTTTCAGAGCCTTGCTCTTGCCTTCAAGAACTTCAGAGCCTTGCTCTTGCTTCCAAAGTTAGAACTTTTTTTAGAAAAACTTTAGGTAAAAATTAATCTTAAATTAAATTAATTTTAATTAATAGAGCCTTGCTCTCATAGATCTTTTGATCTAAGGAAAACCCCTTTGGGGTTTCACCAACAGAGCCTTGCTCTCAAGAATCTGTTTCAGGGTTTCTTAACCCATGAACAGAGCTTTGCTCTTTGGCAAAACATAAATCTTTTGATCTAAAAATGAAGAACTCTTAAGAGTTTTCATGGATCTGTAAGATCCCAATTTTTTTTTAAATTTTTAATTTTTAAAAATTAATTTTCCTTTGATGGATATTTCCATCATTATCACAGAGCCAAGCTCTTTTAAGGAATCTTGTTCCCCTGAGACCAGAGTTTGACATATGTCACTCTGTGACAGAGCTTTGCTCTAAAAGAGGAGATTTTCTCTTTGTCTCCAGGGACTTCCCCACCAATGGGTGTATCCTATTGGGCCCTTTTTATGAATTGACAGTCCTATCTGATGATGGGATTGTCTTATTAAATGATGCATATCATCCAGATTTTGTGGGTCCCCCTTTGGTCCCCTACCCACTGCATCACAGTGTGGAACAAGATTTTTATTATTATTTATTTTTTATTATTATTTTTTTTTTATAATGCCAAGCGTTAGGCCACTAATGATGTATATTTTTTTTTGTCTTTCCACAGAAAAGATGTCTGACGACTTGTATTTCCCCTTCGTTCGCTCGGAAGGAGGGTTTCCCCATGCGCCAGTGGATCGGGTGGTATTCGCTCTTATTAAAGATCGCGATCCTGAGTGCAAAAAGCTCCATCTGTGGGGAAGGTGGTATAGCCAGATCATCCAAGGCCGTCGCAGTTTTAGTTCCGCCGCGCCCTCTGAGCCCATAGTCACGATCCCTTATGCAGACGAACCCCCGGTGAAGTATGCCGTGGAGGTTAAGAATTGGAATTCTGATGACCTCCTTCAACCTGCAATCGGCGCCATCCCCGTGCAGCCGCCGCCGGCGATAGATATTCTGGGGAGGCGAATCTGTCAGGGCGAAGCACGCCCTTGGAGACAGGCTTATAACATTGGAATGATCCCGCGACCCCCCGCCGGATATTTGCAGTGGGCCCGGTACATTCTATCGGCGAAGAGGACCCACCTAACGAAGATTGGTCTATACTCAGCCGTCTTCGTCTCGCTCTTCGAGTACCCCTCTCCTCCAACGTGGTGGATAAAGGCTTTTGTTGAACAATGGAATATCCCCACCCATACCTTCCTGATGGCGGATAAGGAAGTTTCTATCTCTTTGGAGGAATTTGCCGAAATTTCAGGTCTGCCAATGAGGGGAGAGCACTACGAGGAGTTGCTTCCTCCTGATGAGTATGTCTTTGCCACCAAACAGTTGGTATTTGACTTAACCCCGGAGAATGCCATTCAGCATCAGCATCCGGGTTTGGTGAGAGTGTTGGAGATCTATAAGGAACTCCATTTGGAATCGGGTGACAAGGGCGTCAGTTTCGCAGCTTTCATTGCTCGCTTTATCCGCCCGGAGTTCTTATCAGAGCAGGGCGAGAAGTTCGCTGAGCTTGACGACCCCTTTGGTTTCGGTTTGGATCGCCGCCCCATATCGGAAAATAACCAGAGGGATTTCTATCTCCCCAATGCTGCCATCGTTGCCTTCTCGGAAATCGCCGTCCCCGGCATGGATGAGGAAACTTTCTTTATTGGATTCTTGGGCTTGTGGTTATGCAACTTTGCGCTCCCCATGCACCCGCGCTTCATGCGGCCCTCTGTCTTTTACCCGGCGCATCGGATGGTGGCCGGTCTGCAGTTATCGGTAGGAATTGCTGGGTTAGCTTACCTTTATCATGGACTCAGCGTAGCGGCGGACGCCAATGATCCTGGGACACAGCCTGCTAACTTCCCGATGCATTACTTCGTTTCTTGGATGGAGATGCACGTGCGAGGGGTGTTTGGCGCCCACAAGACTCCCCCATTTTTCGAGAAGTACAGACTCCCGAGGGTCATACGGTTAGTCGGGGCTTCAATTGTGTTTGCATCCCCGCGGGATTCTAGGGGACTCCTCCTGCGCCCACATTTGGTCGGAGCGACGACTTCTTTCGTGGATAAGGTTATCACCATAGGCTCGGAGACTACTAAGTCGGTGGTGCCCCTGCGTGACGAGTTTAAGGGCGGGGCTTCTGTACTGAAGGCTCGGGAAATCCTCCATCTCTACTCCATTCGGCCGGGCTACCTGGTGTTTCGGCAGAATGAGACGGCTTTGTTCATGAGGTATAATCCGCATCGATTCGCCCAGCAATCAAGCTACAACCAGGGGATCCCGATGGAAGCCTTCTTGGAAATGCCCGTGGTTGGCCCAGCAGGGGTAAAGAATGCGATGCATCACTTTATACGGCTTAACACGGGTTCCTATTTCTTCATCAATGAACCCAGCTGTGTGCCTAAGATGCTTAATTCATATGTGGCCTGGTATGCGCACGCTATGGGCCCAATCATTTTACTGGAGAAACGCCTGCTGGTCGACCGTAGGGGTGCGCCTCCTGGCGGTGATCGCAAGGCCCCTTTGCAGCCAAGGCTCCCGGTCGTCCCTCCGCTAAAAGATGCTGGAGTAGATCGACCACGCGTGTTGAGTCCTCCGCGGGGATTGCCGTTGCCCGCTACGGTGGATGCACCATCGGCGCCTCGTGCTCCCACGAAGGCGGCTAAAGTAGTATCGCCAGAGTCAGGCATAAGGGCAGATGTTGGGACTCGCCGCCCTAAAGTGGCTTCCAAGCGCAAATCCGCTCCAGGTGGATCTAAAGCTGGTGGACAGCAGAAAAAGAAAAAGTCCGCCCTTTCCCTCGATGCGATCCTCGGCTTAAAGCCTGCGGCTTCTCCTGCCAAGACCATATGCGAGTACGGCAGCAATGAGGGCTTTGTGGTGGACCCTGCGAACACCAATTTGGCTGCCGCCATTGCAGCTTCGGAGCGATCGGCGAGGCTCGAAGCGATGCTAAGTAAACTCGCTGAGTCAGGTAATCATCAGCCACTTTCTTCGTCATTTTATTGCACTTTTCATTATTATCTTTAGCTGATATTTGCTCCCTTTTCAACAGGTGTTTCTACCGAAGAGGCTATTGCTGCCTCCCTAAAAACCTTCCAAGAGGAGGAGGAGAAGCGTGCCCTAGCAAGCGTCGGTATGTTTTATCCCTTTCTCTTTTATACGGAAAGTTTTTTGTCTTTTTATGATAGTCAACCTGACCTTCTCTTGTTTCTTTACAGGGGTTGTATTAATCGGCGCAAGGATCCTTTCCGAGCCTGTCACCGAAGCCCCGGCTCCGTCGAAGCTGCCGCAAGAGCCTCGGCTTGACGCCACGACGAGGGATGCTCTGAAAAATCTGGAGGCATCCCTCTATACGGATGAGGATGCTTCACTCAAGGAAGCTCTGATAGTATCCGTCTCAACGGCTCGAGAAGAGCGGAAGCGGTTGAGACGTGAAGCAAAGGCGCGGAAAGCTGCTTTGGCCACGGGAGCGGGCCCTAGCACCATTCCTCACGCTAGTACTCCTTCCGAAGAGCCCCCTGTTGCCCTGTCTACTGCTCGTCGGCAAGTGGCGCGCGCGGTTCGGAGCGCCAATGATAAATCTGCTTCAGGTAATACTCCTTTCAGAACCTTGCTGTACGAATTGTAAAGCTATTGGCTCATACGTATCCCAACTTGCAGGGTCAAGTCCAACTGAGGGGGAGGCGGAGACGACCGTCGAACCCAGGGGAGCGGAGGAAGCGGTACTTGCTGAACCCGAACCGACAGTGAGCAACGTTGTCGGGGCCACGGTGCCTGAAACAGAAGTTGAAGGACCCGCTGCCGAGAAGGTCATCGATGCCGCATCTGAAGGGGCGGCAGATGAGATGATTGTCGAGCCGAAGGCAGCAGAAGTCAGGGCGCTTGAGGCCGGAGATGTCACGGTGCCGATGGATGAGACAGCTGTGACCGCAGGACCCGAAGGAGTAGCGGGTGAGGTGGCCACGATTCCTGAGGACGAGCCAGCCGCTCCTTCTCTGGAATCTGGCAATATTCCAATCATAGCCCTCCCCGCGTATGGTTCCTTGCCGTCTCCCGGGCTTGCGAGCACAACAACGGTTCCCATCGAGTCGGGTGACGAGGCTACGGGTGGTGGCCCGATGTCAATGGAGGAAGGAATTGCCTCCGTCTCGGCTGGCAGTTCGTCGGGTAAGTTTCGGGTTACTACCGTTTCCCCTTTTTTTTATATATCTTGCGATCTCTTCTAACAAGCTTGTCTTTGCAGGTGCGGCCAGTGCCGACGCTCCATTGCTTAAAGGAGCACCGTCAACTACTGCTTTGGCGATGGTCACTTCCCCGTCTTCCCTCGTGCCATCGCGGATGTTGGAAGGTATGGATCTACGATTCACAAGTTAATCTCTTAAATGTGTAGTTCATGGACTAACGCCATGCCATCACATCTTTTCAGGAGTGCTCTTTGATCATCTATATCAAGTGTTGCTCCCACACTTCTCCTTCCCATCCGAGCTTACTTCTCCCTCTAGTGGCGCTGGTGAGTGTACGTTCAATACAATATCTCTGTTCATCCCCTTTTTCTAGTAATTGAATGATTTTTGACCTTTCCCTTTCTTTATTGCAGTGTCACAAATCGAAGGAGGGGATGCCAGACCTGCCGTGCTACCGGCCCTCCCGGCTCTGCCGTCCGTTGCTGCTGGTATAGCAAATACCCCTTCTTTTTTTGTAACCCTTAAATATCTCTTGAACCATCGTTTAACCATGTTTTGTTTTGCAGCTATTGTTCCGACTCCGGTCCCTTTTGAGTCGCGCGTCCTTATACCGGTAGGCCCTTTCTTGAGACGCCCATCTTCAAAGGGTGCTGTGATGAGTCTGGGCATGCTGAGCGGGTATATCGAAGAGCTCAGCATGGATGCTCTCCCTTCTGCCGTAGATTTCGCTGTGGATGTTAATCCAATGTTAGCGGCGCTCGTAACTTTTCACAACGAAGGCGTCGTTGAATCTTGGGTTAATCACTGCAGGGAGATCGAGGCCTGTCTATACCGGCTGGAGTTGACGCGCCCTTCTCCCGAAGTTTTAGCCCTGAGCACCCAACGCACAACCTGGCTCGAGCAAAGCACTTCGCACTCCCGCCACTTGGAGCAAGAAGCAGCTCAAAGACTAAGGGAATGCCAAAAGACCTCGAACGAAACGGCCCATCTGCGCGCTGAGGTTGAGGCAAATGCTGCCCAGGTGAAGACTATCTTTGAGGGTCTCTTGGAGCGCATCTCCCATGGGCTAAACTTAAAGCGGAAGCTTGACGTGGCTGAGCGCATTATCCCAAGTCGGGAGGCTGCCTATCAAGTCGTGAGGGAGCAGCTTGCGTCAGTCTTGCGGCAACGAGCCCAAGTGGAGGCGGAGCTGACGGTGGTAGCCGAGCAAGAGAAGGCATGGAAGGACATATGCGAGCGATTGCTACATCTGTGCAAGACGCTTCCTTCCCAATAATTCTCCTTGTATCATTTGTCTTTGTAAAGTATATGTATATATTTTTTTATTCTTTAGCACAATGTATCCTGTACTCAATCAATATTTTTGAATAAAAGATACACATTTTGTAATGTCTTGTGTCATTTCTCCGTCTTTCCTTTCTTTTATTATCAGTAGGCCACCCTAATAACCATGATTGACGGACGATTGGGACGAGTATCCCGACCTTCTTAAGAAATAACGATGGCTTAGGCCGCAGGTTCAGATCTGCTGCCTAAGACTTTTCAACTCTATAAGCCGTGAGGGTCTCATAGAGACTTTTCTCCCTACGGATCGAGAGGATCTCGTAAGTGGATTTTCTCCTTAGGAATCGTGAGGATTCCTAAGTGTGGTTTTCTCTCATAAGTCGAAAGGATCCTATAAGAGAATTTCTCCCTCTTACGAGTCGAGAGGGCTCGTAAGCGGTTGTTTCCCTCTTTGTCGAGAATCGACTCCAGAGAGTGAGACCCGTGAATAGTATGCAAGAGACCATTTAGGATTGACTTGCAGGGTCCCATTGTTCAGGAAGCAAGTTTTTGAATCCTTACTGCCCGAGATGTGAGTCAAAGAAGCTCTCGTCACGGAGTGTTTGTATTCGTGAGTTGAGAATTTTGCTAGGGATTATTTGTTTCCCGAGCGCCAAGGATTATTTGTGTCCTTGGGGTTTGAAACGAATCGATGGTTCCCACGGAGGCGCTGGTGGCTCTGCGAGTCGACGCGGATCAGAAGGCTCTCGTCAAGGAGTGTTTGTATCCGTGAGTCGAGGATTTTGCGAGGGATTATTTGTTTCCCAAGCGCCAAGGATTATTTGTGTCCTTGGGGTTTGAAACGAGTCGATGGTTCCCACGGAGGCGCTGGTGGCTCTGCGAGTCGACGCGGATCAGAAGGCTCTCGTCAAGGAGTGTTCGTATCCGTGAGTCGAGGATTTTGCAAGGGATTATTTATTTCCCAAGCGCCAAGGATTATTTGTGTCCTTGGGGTTTGAAACGAGTCGATGGTTCCCACGGAGGCGCTGGTGGCTCTGCGAGTCGACGCGGATCAGAAGGCTCTCGTCAAGGAGTGTTTGTATCCGTGAGTCGAGGATTTTGCGAGGGATTATTTGTTTCCCAAGCGCCAAGGATTATTTGTGTCCTTGGGGTTTGAAACGAGTCGATGGTTCCCACGGAGGCGCTGGTGGCTCTGCGAGTCGACGCGGATCAGAAGGCTCTCGTCAAGGAGTTTTTGTATCCGTGAGTCGAGGAATTTACTGGGATTATTTGTTTCCCAAGCGCCAAGGATTATTTGTGTCCTTGGGGTTTGAAATGAGTCGATGGTTCCCACGGAGGCGCTGGTGGCTCTGTGAGTCGACGCGGATCAGAAGGCTCTCGTCAAGGAGTGTTTGTATCCGTGAGTCGAGGAATTTACTGGGATTATTTGTTTCCCAAGCGCCAAGGATTATTTGTGTCCTTGGGGTTTGAAACGAGTCGATGGTTCCCACGGAGGCGCTGGTGGCTCTGCGAGTCGACGCGGATCAGAAGGCTCTCGTCAAGGAGTGTTTGTATCCGTGAGTCGAGGAGTTTGCTAGGGATTATTTGTTTCCCAAGTGCCAAGGATTATTTATTTCCTCGGGGTTTGAAACGAGTCGAGAATTTCCCATGGAGGCACTGGTGGCTCTGCGAGTCGACGCGGATCAGGAGGCTTTCGTCAAGGAGTGTTTGTATCCGTGAGTCGAGGAGTTTGATGAAGATACTGGTTTCTTCGGAGTTGGACTGAACCGTCGAGATTTGGCTTCGTCTTCTGGCGGAGCCTGTTGGGAAAGTATGGTTCTCTCTTTGTTTACGCCCTTGGATTGTATACAGGGATCGATGTGATCTTAACTGTAGGGCCGAAGTTTTATCATTTCTTCTTTTTATTTTATTTTATTTTCGCGATGCTCTATCATTTCAGCTTTTATATCGCGAAGGTCGCGATTGCCCAAACATTTCGGCTATTTTTCGCGATGCCCAATCATTTCGGCTTTTTATTTTATCTTTACTCGTTGCTTTTTATTACGAGTTGCCCGATCATTTCAGCTATTTTGAATGCATACATTTTACTTGCTGCTTTTTATTGCAAGTTGCCCTATCATTTCGGCTATTTCGTATGCATGAGCGGCCTACTGGCTTTCGCCGTAAACCTGAAATTGGACACCGATTTCGGCATCAGCACCGCTGCAACTGGGATATTGCCAGGAGCGAATCATCATTTGCCTCTATCGTTGTCGAACAAGGGAGGCTTAGTGACCAGGGTTCAGGTCCTGTCGACTAAGGCTTTTGACTTCATGAGCCGTAAGGGTCTCACAAAGGTATTTCTCCCTACAAGTCGTGAGGATCTTGTAGGTGTATTTTCTCCTTAGGAACCGTGAGGGTTCCTAAGTGTTTTGTTCCCCTGTAAGTCGTAAGGATCCTACAGGAGGGTTTCCTCCTCATAAATCGAGAGAATTTACAAGGGTTGTTCACCATACACACATATCCCTAGCCTCGGATGGGACTAAGTTAGGGAAATGTTTATTCGCGCCCGTGGATTGTATACAAGGGTCGATATTGAACCACTTGTAGGGCAATGTCGAAAGTTGTGGGGGTTTGCTTAAGAACAGGTTAAGGTTTCTGTAACTTAAGACTTTCAAATCTTATGAGCCGTGAGGGTCCCATAAGAGAGTTCTCCTTACGAGTCGTGAGGATCTCGCAAGTGTATTTTCTCCTTAGGAATCGTGGGGATTCCTAAGTGTGTTGCTCCCTTATGAGTCGTAAGGATCTCACGCGGGTGGTTTCTCCTTATAAGGTCGAGAGGACCCTATAAGTGTCTTTTAACGAGGTTGCGCCCTTTCGTCTTTTCACGAACACTCGCCGGTAGTTCCGCTGTTTTTACTCACGGAGCCCTTTCGGGTTTTCATCCGTGCCCATTTTGCTTATGGACATACCGTTTATTTTATTTTATTTTTATATATATTTTTTTTATTTCGTCAGCCTAAGGATGCTGCGGTATTAGTTTAAAGACGTTTCGGTCTGTTGTTAGTTTAAGGACGTTTCGGTCCATCATGGAGAAGGCCAGCTACTGCTTATAAAGTTCGAGCTTAGGAAGACAGCGAGCGGACATAGTCGTCGTCATCTATCATTAACCTAGGCTGTGGCTCATTAAGCGTAATATTTCTTTAGGAAGCGACCGTTTATTGGTCTGAAAGGCCTTTCGCCGTGCATGTCGATGAGTAGATAGGCTCCACCCTGGTAAACTTTATCTATGATGTACGGGCCTTCATAGTTTGGCTCGAATTTTCCCCGCTTGGCGCGATTGGGGATCATGGGCCTTTTGACCACTAGCACGAGTTCGCCTTGGTGGAATGTCCTCGGCCGGCTCAATCTTTCATATGAGCGCGTCATCTTTGCTTTATAGGCTTCCAGATTTTGCTGTGCTATGAGCCGGGTTTCATCAAGGGCGTCAAGCTCCTCAAACCGGAGGTGAGCATTTTCTTCATCCGTCAGCTCGTAGTGGACTGCCACTCGTAGAGAGGGTAATTCTATCTCGAGAGGGAGTACTGCTTCCGTCCCAAATACCAACGCGTATGGCGTTGTGTTTGTGGCCGTTTTAAACGTAGTTCGATACGCCCAAAGAGTCTCTTGCAATCTTTCGTGCCAATCTCTCTTATTTCGTGACACTGTTTTCTTCATGATCTTCGTCAAGGTCTTGTTGAAGGCCTCAGCTAGACCGTTAGCTCGTGGATTATAAACTGAGGAATATCTCCAGTCTATATTGTGCTGCTGTGCGAAGCGGCTAATTTTATGACTTCGGTAGGCTGGCCCGTTATCGGAGATGATCCGTCGCGGAGTTCCAAACCGGTATATGACATGCGTTTTGAAGAAATGGAGGATGTTCTCCATCTTCACTTCCCTCAACGGTACCGCCTCTGCCCATTTGGAGAAGTAATCAGTCGTCGCCAAGATGAAACGATGTCCCTTTGATGATGCTGGTTCGATGGGGCCGACTATGTCAGTTCCCCACATTTCGAATGGCCAACTAGCCACTGTTGGATGCAATGGATTGGGATGCTGATGGATGAAGTCCCCATGAATTTGGAATGAATGACATTGCCTCGCGTATTCCAGGCAATCCTGCATCATCGTGGGCCAGTAGTAGCCCATCCGTTTTATCTTCAACTTCATCTTAGGGCCTGCTTGGTGGGAACCACAGAGTCCGTCGTGAACTTCTTGGACAACCCTTTTCGCTTCGTCAGGTCCTAAACATCTTAGCCACAGAGAATCGAATGACCTCTTGTATAGAGTATCGTTGACGAAGGCGAAAGACAGAGCTCGTTTCACAAGCTGATGTCTTATGGACGCTTCTTCAGGTATTCGGTGGAACTTGAAGTAATTTATGAAGACTTCTCTCCAGTCTTCGGTCTTCTCATGGTCTTTTATTTGTAGGGTCACCTGCTCAGTTGCTCCCTTTTCTTTATATGATTCTAGAGGTATTTCTGCTGGGGCGAGCACTCGACGGCTTTGTACCACGATTCTAACGTCATCGAGGTTCTCGTCGGCCAATTCTTTAGCAAGCTTGGCCAGTGCGTCCGCTTTGCTGTTTTCCGCGCGCGGTATACTTTCCAAAGTGTAAGAGGGAATTTGGGTTAGCAGTTGCTGCACTTTTTCACCGTATTTTACCAATTCCGGTTTGCACGTTTGGTAGTCGCCGTTTACTTGACTAACGACCAGTTGAGAATCACCGTATATGAGGAGGTCTTCAATTCCCATGTCAATGGCGATCTCGAGGCCTGCTATCAGAGCTTCGTATTCAGCTTCATTGTTTGTTCTCGGCTCCGTCAGGGAGAACGCGTAGCGCATTATCCCTCCTTGTGGAGTTACAAAGATGAGTCCTACCCCTGATTTAATTATAGGGGTACTTTGTTTGTGCTTTTTCATAGAAGATGCTCCATCGAAATAGAGCTCCCAACGGGTACCACCACTGTCGATTGCGTCAAACGCATGTCTATCTGGCAAATCGCAATTTAAAGGAGAATCGGCAGGTATGGGATGCTCAGCCAGGAAGTCGGCGATGGCCTGGCCTTTTACTGCCCTGAGAGGTTGATATGTTACCGAAAACTCCATCAAGAGCAGGGCCCATTTAGCGAGTCGTCCTGTCAATATGGCTTTTGACATTAGATATTTGAGAGGGTCCACTTTTGAAATCAGACGGACCTCGTGCGCCAACGCATAGTGCCTAAGCTTAGTTATTGCGAAGATCAACGCCAGGCAGTGTTTTTCAATAGGAGAGTAGTTGCTTTCTGCCCCCAGCAGAACTCGACTTAAGTAGTAGAGTGCCCTTTCTTTCCCTTGATCGTTCTCTTGTGCCCATAATGCGCCTAAGGAACTTTCGAGGGCGGTTGTATAAAGAATAAGAGGCTTCCCCTTAACCGGAGCAGCCAACACCGGCGGGTTCTGCAGGTATTGCTTGATCTCATCCAGTGCGCCTTGGCATTTTTTATCCCAAACGAATGGGGTTCCCTTCTTCATCAGGTGACTATAAGGACGGCACTTTCCTGAAAGGTTGGCTATAAATCACCGTATGTATGCGAGTTTCCCTTGGAGAGACCGCAACTGTTTGAGAGTCCTCGGCGGAGGCATTTCCATGATCGCTTTAATCTTTGACGGATCTATTTCAATACCTCGGTGTCGAACGACGAATCCCAGGAATTTGCCCGAGGAAACCCCGAACGCACATTTAAGAGGATTCATCTTCAAGTTGTATTGCCGAAGGCGTTGAAATACAGTCTTCAGATGCTCGAGATGTTCCTCGTATGATTTATTTTTAACTACGAGATCGTCGATATAGCATTCAACGATTTCGTGTATGAGGTCGTCGAAGATCTTTGTCATGATAAGTAGCACCGGCGTTCTTCAAACCGAAGGGCATCACTTTATAACAAAATATACCAAGAGGAGTCCGGAAAGCCGTATGCTTCTGATCTTCAGAATGCATTTTTATTTGATTATACCCCGATGAGCCGTCCATGAAGGAGAAAACCTCATGAGTGGACGTATTGTCTATCATCAGTTCGGTGACTGGCACTGGGAAGTCGTCCTTCGGGCAGGCTTTATTGAGATCCCGGAAGTCCACGCATATACGCACTGTCCCATTTTTCTTCATCACCGGGACAATGTTGGCGATCCATTCAGGGTATTGAACTTCCTGGATGAAGCCGGAGTCTATCTGTTTTTTGACTTCGGCGTTGATGCTCATTTCAAGCTCGAGCCGCATTCTTCTCGGCGCCTGTTTGACTGGCTTGATGTTCGGGGATATCGCCAATTTGTGCACAGCAATTTCTGGATCTAGTCCCGGCATTTCGGAATAGTTCCATGCGAAGCAATCTTTATGCTGTACAAGGACGTCTTTTAACGCAGCCATCCTCTCTTCAGACAGCAGCTCGCTGACGAATGTCGGTCGTGGATCATTTACCGTCCCCAACTCAATTTTCTTGAGATTATCTGCAGTGGTATGGATTCCATCCTCCAGTTCTTTCGGAGCTGGGGGAAATTCTGAGATCACCTCATCGTTGCTGTTTTCAAAGCACCAAGGAAGGCTGTTCATGTCCTCGGACTCTTCTTTTAGTATTGTTACCACGTGGCAAGTGCGAATTTTCTGCCAATCCCAATGCGGAGTTGGTTCTATCCTTCTGTTTTCGGGTTCGTGCTTTTGCGGCGGCGCTACCCTCCATTTGTCAGACAGCGCGAATTTGCCAAGCTGATATTGGTCCTCAACCCAATTCTTAAAGGTGAAACAATCTTCAAGCGAATGCCCTACTACTCGATGGTAAGAGCAATAATTTGGGTTGGAGACTTCGCCCGCTTGCTCAGGGTGTTTAGACTCTGGCAGTGTAAGCATTTGATGTTTTAGAGCAAGATCAAGTATTTTCCTTGTCTTGTTCCGAGGAAATGAGTATGCTCGACACATTTTCTTCATGAGGGCTAGGTCCATAACGCTCGACTCTCGGATGCGCGGCTTCTTAGCTCTGCTTTGTGGTTGTCGAGCGCCTTTCTTGCCTTTCGACTTGTTTTTGCTTTCGCGTCGAACCTTTTTCGCAGCAGGTTGACATGGGGCAGCATCTTCGTTCTTTACTGCCTGTTGAAGGAGACGCTGTGTCTTGGCTTTCTCATAGATTGCCATTTCACGATCGTGATCATCTCGGGCTTTTTGACTTACATCCCTTATAAGTTTGCTCATTTGGTCTTCAGACGATGGGCTGGGCGGTCTTGCATCAGGAACTTTTGCTGGCTCAGGATTAGCATCCTCCCATTGAGCGTCCGCCTCTTCGTCGAAGTCATACATGACATAACAGCTGTTTACGAGCTCCCGTTTCTTTGATCGGATGTACCCAAGCCCTTTTGTTTCCGTTCTCCCGTTAGGCAGTTTGCATTGAGTCCCGGGAACGTTCCAGACCTTGTCATAGAATTTGGCTTTTCTAACGGTCTGTGTGAAGGACATCCCCTGGCGTTTCAGCAGTTTCTTCAAACCTTCGGTATAATATCTGGAAAGACGGATAGGCTGAAGTCTGTCAAGCATGGGATCCTCGCCATGCCAAATTTCTTTTTCCACCCTGTTTTCTTCAGAACGGTAGAATAGGATTGCCTTCTCGCCTTTTCGTCCGGGAGGGATATAGAATGTCTGCAATTCTTCTATGCTGTTGGTGTCGAGTGCATCCAGTTCTTTGTAATGTTCAAGCGGCACCATGGTTATCTGCAGACTTCGCTCTTCATCAGCGGAAACCCGTATCGAAGGCCGAGCAGGGAATACAGCATGAACTTCATCCTCTGAATCACTACCGAAGATCAATGAAGGAACGGATGGTCCCGGCCTGGTGGATTGGGATGGACCTGAATAAATTATATCCTCCTCCTCCTCAGTGTCACTGCCGAAGACAGGGATGGTTGCGTTAGTTTTGTTCTCCGGCCTGTGACAACTCTCCGTGTCTTCGAAACTCGGCAAGAAGGATTTGGCATCTTCATACTTGCGAACTTCATTCACGGAAAACGGATTCAATTCTCCGGCCACAGTGTACTCGAGGCCATCCCTACAATACTTCATGCACTGATGCTGTGTATAAGGGATGATATTGTACTCGTGTAGCCATGGTCGGCCGAGCAGAGCATTGTAGCACGTCTTGGCGTCTATAACATGGAATTTGATGTCTGTGACGAGCAACCCGAAGCGCAGCGTCAATATCACAGATCCAAGAGTCTTTGAGGATTGGGAGTCGAAACCGGAGATAGTGATTTTGTCTCGGGCGAGGTGTTGGACGCTCATGCAAATCTCCTTTAACACTCGCACATTGAGTAAATTAACAGACGATCCGTTATCGACCAAGATTTTACCTATCTTTATGTCATGGCAATATCCTGAGACATAAAGGGGGCGATTGTGTTCACACGTCCCGAGGAGAAGGTCTTCATCACCAAAAGCAACGTCGGCTGTGTGCACTTCTTCTAATTCTTCTTTCATCTTTTCTTCGGCTAAGAAGGCTTGGAACTGGTCCGGATCTTGTAGCGCCTTAATCAAAGAGTCTCTGGCTTCCTTTGATAGTAACAAGGCATCAAGGACGCTGAGCTGAGAGGGCAGTTTCCTCAGATGTGCCAGAACGTTGTAATCCACCTTACTTCTCTTCGGCGGGTTTTTGGCGTTTAGCTCTTCCAGAACTTGGTCATCTAAAACGATGTCTTCAGAGACCTTTTCTTTCCCTTTATCTTTTCTATTCGAGGGTCCGAGGTTCTTTTCAGGCAGTGTTCGATTCCGCAGCCGGATATTTTCGCAAACCGCTGGCTCCTCTTCTTTTCCCGAAATTGACTCTTTAAAGAGAGGGGCAAGCTCTAGCTCTTCATCAGAGTCGCTCCCAAATGTAGGCACTTGTGTCCTGGTAGTGTTAACCATGTGACAATTGCTGGCAGTTCTTTCAAGCTCTCTGGTCGTGTTTCCTTGTTCCCGACGAATCTTACGCTTTTCCCGTTTAAAGCGTTGTTGATTAGCGACGTATCCTTGCCACCATCTATCGAAAGCCTTGCATTCTTGAGTGGGATGCGAGACCTTCTGATGATATAAGCAGTAAGAGGGGTGTATTTCTACCGCGCCAGTAACTTTTTCTTCGGAGGGCGGTAGCTTCATGCCCATCGATATAGCCTTAGCAAACTTCTTTTTTATCTTGAATTGGCTTTTGTCAGCGGTGGAGGCATTTTGCTCCAGCGGGATCATCTTAGCTCTTTCCTCAAGTCGCTGGCGCTTGGCCCTTTCGAATATAGCCGTCTCGCGTTCTCGATCAGCTTTGCTTTTCAATCGAGCTTCATTAAGAAACGCGCCAATCATTTCAACTGATAACTCCGGAACCCTTGACTCAGTATTTGCCCCCGGCGTTTCAGTGCCAGAAGTCCCTTCATCGTTCGTGGTCACATGGGAGATCATATGACAGCTTGCCACATATTCGTCGGATTCATCCGATGAAGTTTCTCCCTCATCTTCTTTTTGAAAGACGTGATCAAGGAAATCTTGGAGCGTAATGGGAGTCCGCGCTTTTTGGTTGTACTCATCCAGTGCGTCGATTTGCTTCTGTAAGTCCGTGCGCTTGTCTCCAGGCTTCACGGGCTTCTTAGATTTCTTCTTCTTCTTTTTCGAAGATTTTGACGGCTGGTTATGAATGCTTGAACTACCACCATCGGTCTTCAGAGTCGGACGTGGCTTCAACATCCCCTCTATAACCTGCGGTTCCAAGGGGTTCTTCCACTTGACCGCTGGACAGGTCTGAAGATCATTTAGCATTCTCCTCGTTTTGGCCGATAATACAACTTCCCAGGGAGTTTCTTCAATGACGGAGCATGTTGCCCCCGGCGTATTCGTCCCCTTAGAGGTGTGGGGCTGCGGGGGATTTACCTTCCATTTGTCGGATAGCGCAAATTTGCCCTGGCGATACTGGTTTTCAAGCCAATTTTTGAAAACGTAACAGTCTTCGATCGGATGTCCTAGCACTCGATGATAAGGGCAATAATTAGGCTCGTTGACGTCACTTGGTTGCGACGGACGTTTTGGATCTGGCAGATTTATGAGCCTGTTGCGCAATGCCAGCTCGAATAGCCTCCTCGTTTTATCACGGGGGAAGGAGTAAGCACGTCCCATCCTGTCCTCAAGGGGTACGTATGGGCGCGTATTATTTGGACGAGCAACCGGCTTCGAGTCGTTCGGTTGTTGTTGGGCATTAGCGACTATGATCGCTTTTCCCTTTCCTTTATCGTTTCGGGAGTCCGGCTTCGGGAGAGGGGGTTTATGGCCCATCTGGTCCATCTGCGCCAATTTGTCGATCAAAGCCTGGAAGGAAGTCGGCTTGAAGAACATCATAAACTGTGAAATGGTTGCTTGTGGATCAAGGGTTCCAACAAACATTCCCACCGCAGGGGCTTCTTCTATACGCTGTTCACACTTAGACCATAAATTACGCCACCGTATAGCGTACTGAACCCATGTCTCGCCGGGTTTTACCCTGGCGTTAATCAGCGCCGTCATCGGGGTACGCTCGCTGGCACTTGCAAAACGTTGGGTGAAGAGCAGCTCCATCTCCGCAAAGGTTTTAATAGAGTCGTTGGGGAGCTCGGAATACCATTCGAACGCCGTATCTGCTAGGCTTCCAACAAACTGGCGAAGCAGAAGCTTGTCGTCGGCGCCGGTGTTACCGCAAAGCGCCCTGAACTGGGCGACATGTTGATGGGGATTGCCGGTCCCTTTGTAGACATGAAACTTGGGAATTGTGTAACCCGGCGGGTATTTGATTTGGTCATACCAGCCCGGATACGGTCGCCCCGTTTTTACGACGTGGCCGGCTGCTTCGGCCGCGTGATGGACCTTTATTTGCTGGGCTATATATTCGTCCAGATCAGTTTTAGAGATTGTGTCCTCTTTAGCCGCTGATAGAACGGGCTGAGGGTTTGATGTCTCTCCCCTATCATCCCCAAGGACGATCGGGGGTTCTTCAGTCGGGGGCTCTGGTTGTATCATCATCCCTATCATGTCCTGGAAGAGGAGGCCCATACGCTGTATATTGGCTGCTTGTTCAGCAGCCTCTTTGTCTCTCTTTTCCAGTACTCGGCGGAGGAACTCGGCGTCGGTCTCTTCCTCTTGACGTTCATCTAAGGATGTGTCAGGATTCTCTTTTGGCCCAGTGAGTGCAGCCATTGTAGTCATCATCTCCTGGAGCTTTTGCTGCTGCTCCTGGGCTTTCGTCACTTATCGGGTAAGCGGTCGGTGACCCGTAGAAGTACGACTTTCTTCCTTTCCAGAAGCCATATAGACCGTATGAACCGTTATGCCCCCTGACTTGGGGCGTTTAAGTTCGCCGCTTTTAAACTTTGCCAGCGTCACGGGAGCTTTCTCTGGCCTTTTCCTTTTATGGACCTTTGAGGTTGAAGGAGCCGTTGAAGCGGGCATCCTAGCATTTGTTGCCCCTGCTGTTTAATGGGGCGGTTTTTGTCCTTTTCCACCTTTGCCTTTTTCTGGTGACGAAAGTGGTCTGGGTCAATCATGGAGTCTTGAACCCTCCGCCAAACTTTATAAATTTTTTACGACAGCCGTTGAGGGGGCTGTTCCTGCTTTGTTTCCGGAGCTTTTTCCATGGGCGGAGGAGACCTTTTCAATGCAGCAATTGGGGAGTTCTTTCTCACCTTCCTCAGCAATTCAAAGCTGTTCCCGGTTGGAACAGCAGCGTTGACCTCCACCATTGGAGCTGGTGGGGTTAGCCCTGAGGGGGAGTTGCCCCCTGCTTTCCTTATTCGTTGCCAATGGCGACGTCGCGCACGACGAGCCGTTGGGACTGGCTCGGAAATCAAGATGGTTTCTTGCTGCCCCCTGTTTGAGTGTGGGGTAACTGCTGATGTCAGCCTATCAAAGACTGATGCCTTTTGACCAGCTGGGGGAGGAGTGGGAACCGTCAATCTTGTGAAGACCGACTCTCTGATGGGAGAAGCCGCTTTAACGACTTCCAAAGCAGCGGCCGTTGCCCTCTTTGGGACAGCCACCTTATAGTTCTGACCTAGCCTGGTGAAAACGGAGGTTGTTGGTTCAGTAGCAGGCGACCCGTTGATAGGGGTCGTGGTAGTAGTAAGTCGATAGAAGACCGACTTCTTTGGAGCTTCTTGCAATGTCATTGGAGCGTCGAAGCTCATTGGTGGGAGCATAGTCCCAAAAAATAGTCCAGTCGTGGCTTGAGCCACCTGCTCCACCGGCATTTTGAAAAGGGAGGCCGCTTGGGGCCCATAAGTCACTCCTCCAGCAATGACGGAGCGAGAGTTGTTGCTGCAGGCGATGCAGTTCGAAGCCATTGATCTTCTGTTTTCTGCACGGAGCAAGACACCAAATCTTAGTACCTTGAATCCACAGGCAATCACAGCAAACCGCGATTTGTTCGCGAACACGACACACGAAGTGTGGAGTGGAAAGAGGAAAAGGTCCCACCGGGCGTGCCAGAGTCTGTTCCCCTCCGAACGGCGGCCCGGACTTCGCGTCCGTTGCCTGGGGTTCGGGGCAGATGCTATTTGGTTTGATCCGTCCACCTCTCCGAGATGCCAAGTTGATTTATGGCACCTTGTATCGGAGGTTTAGACGGATGCGGCCGATGTAGCAGACTTCGTCAGATTCCCCCTCAGGGTGAGGGGTTTTTGATTGTGGGGACGCTCTTCCCTGCAGGCGCAAGCCCCTGCAGTTAATTACGCTACCCGCGTCGCGGTAGCAACTTTCTCCTTCTCCAGAATTTCACTTCGTGTCGTGTGTGTTTGTTTTGTTTGTGATTGCCCGTGGATTGTATACGGAGACTGAGTAATGCCGTCGCCCGTAGGGCGTGGATTAGTCCAAATCCGCATTTACTTAGATTTGGGTTTGGTGTTTTTAGTTTAAGGATGCATTAGTCGCGTTGCGTCTAAGATCGACTTAAACGTTCGTTAAGGATACGTTAGTCCTGTTTTAGACTAAGATCAACTTAACGTGGTGATTGATTTAATTATCTGGCCGTCGGGACTCGTCACCTCTCTGACGTCGTTGAGGGATTACAGCGACAGGCGTCAGAGGAGTTCAGAGATGTACCCTTGCACCAAAGTTGATTCGGAGTTTTATTGTTTATATAAAGATCTAAGGGCGCATTAACCATATTTGGGGCTAAGGTCAACTTAGACGGGACCGTTTAGATCCGGCAAAAGAGCGTTCGGGCTCGATTGCGCTAGTTTAAGGACGTGGCGGTCCATCGCCAGTTTTAAGGACGTGGTGGTCTATTATTAGTTTAGGGACGTTTCGGTCCGTCGCCAGTTTAAGGACGTAGTGGTCCATATTCAAGTTTAGGGACGTGGTGGTCTGATATTAGTTTAGGGACGTTTCGGTCCGTCGCCAGTTTAAGGACGTTTCGGTACGATATTAGTTTAGGGACGTTTCGGTCCGATATTAGTTTAGGGACGTTTCGGTCCGATATTGATGTGTGGTCGTTTGGACCCGTCACCTCTTTGACGTCGTTGAGGAATTACAACGAGGGCTGTCAAAGGAGTTCGGAGATGTACCCTCGAACCGGTCATGAATTGGTTTAGGAGAGCCATTTTGCTCAATCAATTTAATTTAAGGACTTACAGCCAGGATTGGGTTAAGTCCAATTTTTTTATTTATTTTAGGCTCTGCCTGACTAAAAGAATCAGTCCAAACAGGGCTCTGCCCCTTTATTATTTTGCAATTTGATTTGGGCCAGGCCCTTTTAAATAATGAGTTGCATTTCTGCAGAAATTCAAGAATTTTCCAAACAGGGCTCTGCCCTTCTATTATTTTGCAATTTGATTTGGGCCAGGCCCTTTTAAATAATGGGTTGCATTTGTGCAAAACCCCAAGAATTTTCCAGATTCAAGAACAAAAGTGCATAGCACTTTTGATCTGAATTTGGATCAAAGGAAAACAAGTTTTTCTTCTTGTTTTCCCTGATTTCACAGAACCAAGGGTTCATATCAAGTGCAAGGCACTATTTATTTCTTTTTATTGAATTATTCATTTTTTTATCCTCTGTTCTTCAGAGATTTTTCTTTTCTTCCAAAAGAAGTTTTTACCTCTTTTTTTGTGTTCTTGATTAATCTTCAAGAGTTCTTTCTCTTCTTTTTTTTTTGCCAGAAGTTGATTCTTCCAGTTGATGCCTTTCGAAAGAGGTCTGGGGTCTTATTTATAGTGCTCACCAATTTGTTGAATTTGTTAACAGGATCTTTCCTGAATAATTTTGGGAATTTTCCCACCATTGGATCTTTGATCCAAAGGCAGAAGAAAATCTTCTGTTTCAGAAAAGATTCATCAAATTTTCATTCTGTTTCTGCGCAACTCCCCAGTGAATGACACGTGTCGCGCAGTGGAAGGCTTGCGCAGCAGTGCTTGCGCAACTGCGCAGACACGTGTCGCGCAGCTGTGTACTTGCGCAAAAGTGCGTGCGCAACTGCGCAGACACGTGTCGCGCAGCTGTGCACTTGCGCAACAGTGCTTGCGCAACTGCGCAGACACGTGTCGCGCAAGGGTGCACTTGCGAAACAGTGCTTGCGCAACTGCGCAGACACGTGTCATGCAGCGGTGCGCTTGCGCAACTGCGCAGACACGTGTCGCACTGTGGACCGCTTGCGCACTGCGCAACGCACGAAATTTGAAGCGTTGCTTCAGAAAATTTTGAATTTTCAAAATTCAAATGAGCCTTGCTCAGATTGGGGGAACAATGGCGATTGACGATGGAGGTGATGGAAGCTTGGGTGTTCGGTTGTAAAAAGAAGAAAACATAGCGTAGCGATCTCGGTAGCAAGGAAGTGGTGGCATGGTGGAGCAGTGGTGGTGTAGTGGCGGCTTGAGCTCGTCGGTGATGGGGTGTTCGGTGGTGAGGTTGGAGTGAGATATAGAGAGATGGAGTTTATTTAGAAGGAGAGAGAGATTGTGAGATAAGGAGATTGAGAAAGTGGAGCCGTTAGGATATGGAGGGGTTGCCAGGGTTGAACGCGAATCTCGAGGGAGGAGCGGGTTACGCGAGGACATGGAGGCGAGTGGGTCGTGAAGGTGAGGCAGCGATGGAGGAAAGGATCTGGGTCTTTTTCTTTTTTTTTGAAACGGTGAAGGAAGAAGAAGGGAGAGGGAAGGGCTTGGGGTTCGTGGGCTGGGCTCGGGTATAGGTTTTGGAAGTAGGGAATGAAAAATATAGAGGGAGATGTAGGAATTAAATAGATAATGAAAGGAAAAGAAAATAAAGCAGTAATTGGGAAAAGTGTGTGTGTGTGTGTGTGTGGGTAACAATTTAGGGGGGAATATTATGAAAGAAAAATAATAATTAATAGGGAAATAAATTTATTCAATACGGAAAAAGAATACAAACGAAACTGAGTATTACATCATACCCCCTTACAAAAAATTTCTTCCTCGAAATTAAGGAACGAAAACAACGGAACAAACAACAATAACAACTACTCAAACAGGTGCGGAAATTGTGGACGGATGTCCTCCCCGCGTTCCCAGGTAGACTCTCCTGGAGAACTACCACCCCAAGAAACTCGAACCAAGGGAATGACTTTGTTCTTCAACACTTTTTCCCGACGATCGGGAATGGTAGTAGGCTGCTCCTCATAAGACAGATTGGTGCCTAACGTTAGCTCTAAATAGTCCAAAATATGGCTGTCATCCCGAACATAGCGTCTCAACTGAGATACATGGAAAGTATTGTGCACACCAGCTAGTGATGGAGGCAAAGGAAGTCGATAAGCCATCTCTCCTACTCACTCCAGCACCTCAAAAAGTTCGATGAATCAGGACTGAGTTTCCCCCGACTACCAAACCTGATCACTCCCCGAGTGGGTAATATCTTCAGAAATACGTGGTCACCAACACCAAACTCTAACGACCTTCTGCCGGCATCTGCCTAACTCTTCTGTTGGTCCTGAGCAGCCTTGATACGTCATATGATCGTCTGAACCTTGCTTACCGTTTGTACTATAAGCTCAGGGCCCAGCAACCTTCATTCACCTACGTCATCCCAACAAAGAGGGGATCGACACTTCCGTCCATACAGAGTCTCGAATGGTGCCATTTAGATGCTAGCTTGATAGCTGTTGTTATACGAAAACTCTACCAGATGGAGGTGATATCCCCAAGAGCCCTGAAAATCAAGCATGCACGCCCTCAACATATCCTCGAGCATTTGGATAGTACACTCGGATTTCCCATCCGTCTGCGGAAGATAAGCCGTGCTAAACTTGAGAAGAGTGCCCAAACTCTCCTGCAGGCTCTTCCAGAAATAGGAAATGAACCTGGTGTCTCGATCAAACACGATACTAACAGGCACTCCGTGCAGTCTCACAATCTCCTGCATATACTTCTCCGCAAGCGACTCCGTCGATTGTCCCACTCGGAAAGGTATGAAATGTGTTGCCTCGTAAAATGATCAACAATAATCTAGACACCATTGTTGCCCCTTAGATTTCGAAGTAGTGCCGTCACAAAATCCATGGTGATGTGCTCCTATTTCCACTCTGGCACTGGAAGCGGTTGCAACAACCCAGCTACTCTCTGATGCTCGGCTTTCACTGTTGGAATACCAGACACTTGGAGACAAAGCGAGAAATCTCCCTCTTCATTCCAATCCACTAGATATGCTGCCTCAGATCTCTGTACATCTTGGTGCCTCCTGGGTGCACCGAGTAAGTGGAACTGTGTGTCTCAGCTAGAACTTCATCTCGAATACCCCCTTTGGAACACGCAGCCGACTGCAAAATCTCAGGGAACCATCTTCGTGAATCTGTAGATCCGTCCTCAAATCAGCCTCAACTAACCCTCTAAACTTCTGTAATTAAGAGTCTTCAGCATGTACAGCTTTAATGCGATCTATAAGTGATGATTGGACTTGCAACTGCCGGAGCCTTCTGGGCACACCCGGTGTAACTACCACTAACTCGAATGTTTGAAGGTCATTGAGAATCCCCTTCTGACAAGTCAACAACATAGTTGTCGGCCTACGACTGAGAGCATTATGGACGACGTTCACCTTCCCCGGATGATACTGCAGATCAATATCGTAGTCTGCCATCAATTCCGACCATCTGCGCTATCTCATATTCAGCTCTTTCTGAGTGAACCCGTATTTCAAACTCTTATGATCCGTATACACATCCACTCTTTCGCCCAGCAAGTAATGCATCCATATCTTTAAGGCGAACACAACGGCAGCTAACTCCAGGTCATGCGTAGGGTAGTTCTTCTCGTGGGTCTTCAACTGATGAGAGGCGTAAGACACTACTTGCCCGTGCTGCATCAAAACACAACCTAAAACCTTTCCCGACGTATCACTATGAACGACCAAGCCACCGGAACTATCTGGCATGGTCAGGATTGGGGTCGTGGTCAACTTTAGCTTTAGCATCTCGAACGCTTGGGTGCACTCCTCCGACCAAATATAAGACACCTCCTTCCGTGTGAGCTTCGTCAGGGGTTCTGCTATTCTGGAGAAATCTTAGACAAACCGCCGATAGTACCCAGCCAATCCCAAGAAGCTCCTTATCTCAGCTACTGATTTTGGGGTCGGCTAATCCTTGATAGATTCGATTTTCGCCGGATCCACTGAAATGACATCACTCGAAACGACATGCCCCAGAAATTGCACCTTGTCATGCCAAAACTCGCACTTACTTAGCTTAGGATAGAGCTTCTCCTCTAGTAGAATCTACAATACAATTCGTAGATGCTCGGCGTGCTCCTCTCGACTTCTGGAATAGACTAGAATGTCGTCGATGAATACAATGACAAACCGGTCCAAGTATTTGTAGAAAACCCTATTCATCAAGTCCATAAATATGGCCGGTATATTGGTAGCACCGAACGGCATCACGAGAAACTCATAGTGGCCATATCGGGTTCGGAAGGCCGTCTTGCATACATCCTCTGCCCTGATTTGTTGATACCCTGACCGATGATCTAGCTTAGAAAATACCCGAGCACCACCTAGTTTATCGAACAAGTCGTCGAAGCAGGGTATGGGATACTTGTTCTTCACGGTCACCCTGTTCAACTCACGATAATCGATGCACATGCGCAATGAACCATCTTTCTTCTTCACCAGTAACACAGAAGAACCCCACGAGGAAACACTTGGACGGATAAATCCCTTGTCCAGTAGGTCCTCTATCTGCTTCTTCAATTCCGCCAACTCAACTGGAGCCATCCTGTATGGAGCCTTGGAAACTGGTGCCGTACCTAGAATCAGGTCGATCGAGAAACCCAATATGCGAGTAGGGGTATACCTGGTAGATCTTCGGGGAACGCATCAAGAAACTCTCGAACTACCTCCGGTGCTGACTTCTTTTCTATCTCCATAGCGGTCAAGGTCTTCGGCTTCGTTCGGAACTTAGCTGGCTCCAAAGACTCGCTACTGCCCATGAACACGAACTCCGGATGATTAGGAATGCGAAAAGTCACACTCCTAGCCCAACAGTTGATAACAGCATGGAACGTGCTCAGCCAATCCATCTCTAGAATTGCGCCATAGCTACCAGTCCCAATAAAATGGAAGTTTGCATAAAACTCTCTGCCACAAACTACCACAGGGCATAACGTACACTCTCGGCTGGACATAATAATTCCGTTACACGTATGTATCTCCTAACCCTTGTCCAACGGCTCATGAAGTATAGAGTGTGTGTCAACAAACCGTGCAGAAATAAAGCAATGTGAAGCGTCCGAATCAAAAGAACTCTAGCCGGTACAGAATAAACAAGGAGAGTACCTGTAACCACTTCTCTGGAAGCCTCTGCCTACTCGGCGGTCAGGGTGAAAGCCCGCCCCTGATTCCAACTCGTATCAGTGTGCCTCTAATAGAATAATTGCCACTGGGATACCAGAAGTGGACCCCTCTGAGTTGAAGTGTCGTACGACGACTGTTGTTGCTCGGACCCTCCCTGTAGCTCGGATCTCTAAGGACACCCGCTGACCTTGTGCTCGCCAAATCCACAAATCAGACACTGCCCCTTGGCTCTGAGACAATCTCTTTACATGTGCCTTTGCCTCTGGCAATAGTCGCAAATCAGAGCCCTCCACTGCGACTACTAACATGAGAAAGTATGCTTCATCTGTGTAACATCCGGCCTATAAACTGGGATCGCTCTAAGAGGGGAAATGGTAGCTCATGATGGAAATACATGGGGTCTCCTGTCCACCGGTCGCTGGCCTTTGACCTTCTCCGCCTACCTTTCCTGTACCCGAGCAACGTTCAACACTTGTGCAAAGGTCTGCAGGTCGATGGACGTGATAAACTGTTGCAACTCGATATCGAGCCCTTGCTGAAACCGTATGGCCTTGACGGCTTCGGTGGCTACCATATATGGTGTGAAACGACTCGGTCAATTAAACTCTGCGGCGTAGACATCCACTGAGCGTCCATTTTGCTTCAACATGATGAATTTCTCCTCCATCTCGGTCTTGGCAGTGGCCGGGAAATAGTGATCTAGAAAGCACGAAGAGAACGTGTCCCACCCGATAGGTTTCCCTAGCCGACTTTCCTCCACTGACCACCATGTATGAGCCTCGTCCTCTAGCTGGATCTTCACCAAGATAACTCTATCATCGTTAGGGACTCGAGCGGCCATCAAAAGATTCTCCACATTGATTGGCCATTGCTCGGCCTCAAGTGGATCTACTGATCCCGTGAATACCGCTGGATAAATTCTCCTGAAATCAGAAATGGTACCAACCATAGTCTGTGTAGCCGGTACGAGGGCACCCTCGGAGGCAGCGGGGACAGAAGTAGAGCTCTCTAGAGCAATAATTGCAGTCTCTTGCACCACCTTCAATCCCTCAGCTAAGAGATCGGTCTTCCTTTCCTAAGCCTGTGCTAGGGTTGTTAGTGTGTTGAGAATCTTCTCTGTACGATCTTGGGGACCGGCACCTGAAGAGTTGCCCAAGGAGTCCATATCTCTGAAAGATGATAAAGGAAATGAATCAGATTCAAGAAAGGATTATAGGATGATTCAACGAGGATTAGAAAAGGTGAAAATGAAATGTAATAAAGTATAAACTAAGGGTGTAACTTAGTCTAGGGATCCCTCAACAGAACTGTAATTTCATCCTAACCTGGCTCTGATACCAACAAAACCATGTCACGCCTCGCTTCCCAAAATACAAAATGTAGGGGTTGACTATGCCAACCATGCTCCTACGGTCAAGGAATAATCCCGCCGTAGTCACATTTCAGCTTCTAGTATTACATGGTAATCAGTAAACATAGCACTAGAGTAAAGCAAATCACAGTTCACGACTTTATTACATTAAAATAACAGAGTTCATGATACATTTATTTGCATGAAAGAAATAACTGACCAAAGAAATAATAGTGTTCTTATGGAAAGAAAAGGCGATGGCGCTGATGTCGTGGTCTAAACCTCCACGATCTCGAATGGCAGGTCCTGCTCCTGGGCTAGGTCCACTCCGTCCTCTAAACATGCACACTCAGGTCGTCATGGCGACACATGTAGCAATAAATATATAGTGTGTGTACAATGTTATTAAATATAAAATGTGCGGCAGAATACAATAACATGAGAATAATGACTATCAAGTGAAAATGAAGAGTACGATATATGTATCATGTCAATATGTATGTCATTACTTATCCGTCGCTAAGTCGAATGAAATAAATCGGTGGAAAGGATGCTCGTGTTTAACAAGAGTCTCGTGCATGTCCGAGACTACGGTCCACTGTTGCCCGGGACATAACCCGGCAGCCGTGACGCTAGGTCCACGACCTAATATATATATATATATATATATATATATATATATATATATATAACATTGAATGATCATTCTCTAAGTCACAGTATCTCGCTAAATACGAGTTCGATTCCATCTTAATTTCTCCATTTTCCTAGGTCGCAATAACTATATGTATAGGACTAGTTGTATACAAGCACGCGTTAAATCACAGTTTTATTCACTTTCACTCCACTGTTCACTTTCACGAATCAATCCCTTATTGTTGGCGTACTTGACACAACTATTCCAATACTGCCCATGTTCGACAATGCAAAGTTCGCTAAAATCACTATGAACGTTTGCTCATGCTAAAGGTATCACGCACGGGTAAAATACAAGAATGATGCAACATAGCAAGTCATATACGATATGAAACACAATGCACCTTATGATTTCAGAAAAAATATATTAATTTACACAATCGTATTTAGACAAAACGCTACAAAATAGGTAAAAAGTAAACTCGACCAGCAATCTAACAAAATTGGTTCCAGGTCAATAGGGTTTCAGGTTTGCAAGATGCGGTCGATCTATTTTGAGCTTTCATCGCTGAAAATTCAGTTTCTGAACTGAAAGTTCAATTCGTAACACATTTTTCACCGTGTTGGGATCATAATTAGGCACGCTACAGTTGAGTAATATTTAGATCCATTAATTAGCTTTTCAATACACCAGACGGATTGACAATATCCGCTGTATGCCGGATAATATGCATTGTACAAGATCAAGGTATGCGTTCTGTCCCTACTTAGGACTGCAGTACGTAACGACAATTTAACAGATAATTAAAATAGTAAACGATGGTAAAAACGAATGAAACCACCACAGACATTTAGCTAACGGAATAAGCTTTGCAACGGTATAGCGTTTCGCATAATATTATTTTCACAGAGAGTTATAAGAGCATATTAAAACAGGTGTCGACAAGCAGTACTGCTCTGGACTGCAGTCCAGAGCCGTACTCCCAAACGGTTTTCATCATTGTTTTAAAACAGAGATGAAACATGAATTATAGAGGGTTCTAGGTTGTCAAGTCAGCTTCGATATGAGCCATGGATCAATACATTCCGATATGTATCAATTTTATATCAATATAACACCACGACATGTACAGTAAAATTCAGAGTTGGCGTCGCCTCTTTCGGGCGATATTTCGTGACGATATTCTCAACATTTTAAACTTAAATCAATACACAATATCATTAACCATAATGAGAATCCTCTAAACACCAGATATGAGCATTTTGAAAGAGTATTCGCGTAGAATACTCAGATTATATTTACGGGTAATAATCGAATTATCGGTTCCATCTATTTGGTTCGATTAGGCGTCGTTTAATTAAATTCTAATCGGTATTGTTACGGATTAGAAGACCGAGTAAGGTTTCCATTCCTCACAATCAGTCTACAAGAGTTCGCTAAAAGAATTTGTTTACATGTTATCAACATGATTATAAATGATACGCACGAGCACAAAGTCCTTTGTCACGATTTCTATTCAGTTAATCAATACAATAGCATGAATAAGCAAGTGATTGAATTTCACTTGCCTGAAGATGACAGCATCACGACAGCGATGACGATGGATGGCACAGGCTCAACGACTATGGCACGATCCCGGCAACGGCGCAACGAGGTTCGAGCTCTTGGCGCGACCTCGATTGAGCTTTGCGCGGCCTCAGTTTTAGCACAGTGGTGAGCACAGGGTGTGGCAACGATGCGGAGCTGGTGGCCTTGGGTTCACGTGGAGCAGGTCGTCGGAGGTGGTCGCACTTGGAGTGGAGGTCGATGGGTCGTAACTTGTAGAAGAGCTCGAAGTAGGCAATGGAGGTAGGGGCTCGGGTGCGGGGTTGAAAGGGGTTGCAGAGGAGGTGAAGGGGTTGTAGAGCTTGGTTGATGGAGGAGCTCAGGCGAGGTCGACAGCGAATGACGGTGGAGGTGATGGCGGTGGTTGCCGGAGATGGTGGAAGCTTGGGTGTTGGGTTGTAAAGAGAAGAAAAAATAGCGTAGCGAGCTCGGTTGCAAGGAGATGGTAGCGTGGTGGAGTTGTGGTGGTGTAGTGGCGTCTCGAGCTCGTCGGCGATGGGGTGTTCGGTGGTGAGATTGGAGTGATATATAGAGAGAGGGAGTTTTTTTATGAGAAGGAGAGAGAGATTGTGAGATAAGGAGATTGAAAGAGAAGAACCGTTAGGATATGGAGGGGTTGCCGGGGTTGAGTGTGGATCTCGAGGGAGGAGCGGGTTACGCGGGGATGTAGGGGCGAGCTGGTGGTGGGGGTGAGGCAGCGAAGGAGGAAAGAGTTTGGGTCTTTTTTCTTTTTCTTTTGAAAGGGTGAAGGAAGAAGAAGGGAGAGGGAGAGGGGAGGGAAGGGCTTAGGGTTCGTGGGCTGGGCTCGGGTATAGGTTTAGAAAGTAAGGAATGAAAAATAGAGAGGGAGATGTAGGAATTAAATAGAAAATGAAAAGGAAAGAAAATAAAGCAGTAATTGGGAAAAGTGTGTGTTTGTGTGTATGTAACAATTTAGGGGGTAATATTATGGGAGAAAAATAATAAATAATAAGGAAATAAATTTATTCAATACGGAAAAAAATACGAACAAAACTGGGTATTACAGAGAGGGTGAGACAACGAGCCCACTTGGGCATGCCTGGGCCGACCAGGTCGGCCAAAGTAATTTTTGGTCGGCCCCACTTGAAAATCTTGGCTCCAACTTCAAAAAGTTCACTCCAGAGCTCCTAATTTGATTTATAGCATATTTCTTTTCTTCTCAATCTCACTTGTTTGCATTCTGGTGTTAAGTCAAGGATAATGTCAAGTGGGCTTGTCTTTTCTCACATCATATCACCCCTTCATCACTTTAATCATTTTGCACCAGCAAGGGATTAGTGCAGCCCCTCTTGTATGTCCACTTGTGTGTCATGATGCACATTGTGATAGTTAAGTTCCAACAATTCGTATCTTGATCGTTTTTCCGTCCGGTTGCAGTTTTGGCTTGAACTTATCGCAAATGTGCACACTATGCCTGAGTATCAGGAACGTGTATTCATATAACAGTCATGGATTAATAGCATTTGTTTAGTACCAAAATGATATAGAATGGACCGTATTAAATGCAATTATTCGTGATGAACAAACTCCTAGATGGTATTAAACCCATTGTCAGATAACAGTTTTCTGGTGACAATAGTATATGGTAGTCCCTTGATCTGATATCGACATAGTGTTTTGTGTGTGTTCTCACTATAATTTGATTACTACCCTACTAACGCTCTACTGAATCGTGCTAACAGATTTTAGTTGGGTATAGTCCCGAAATACATGGAGGCAGTGAGCGGTTGATAGGATTCGTCACTCTCAGTATAGAGAGTCGATATCACGATGTGCTGGACATGATTATAACCAGAAGTCCATGGCCACGACGGTGGAGATAAACTGATCAGTGTTATCAGTTGTATCTCCGGGGGTTGTGAGTCCTATGTTAGCACGACTTATCGGGTTGTTAAGGGTCTGACGGATTCCATCCCCTAAATCCGGTATACGATACTTTTTGATGAAAAGACCGGACTGTATGGTATTCGTCACTGATATACTTTGTCGGGTCCGGATATGTTTGCTCGTCGACCTGCCTTTATCTTGCTCATACCTGGGTAGCAATTACGTACAGTTAGCACCGCTGACAAGCTTGTGGGTTAACCCGTGAGAGGATTGAATCTGAAAGTGCTTTAGATTCATTCGGATGCGATCTTGTATAACCTGCAATCAGCGTATTAACAAGTCTTTAAAGTGTCGCAACGAAAGTACCTGCCTGGGCAAAATGTGATGTGGCATACGTATGGGGATACGTGCATGAATTCGATTAAACATGTATATTAGATATATGTGATTTAATCGGACGACTTTTATACCAGCCGTTTTATTTATAAGACGGAATATTAAGTTAAGAGTTGACTTAATAACCGTATGGTTTTAGTATAGTGTATTTGATACACTCACTCTCTTCATCTCTCATTTGATTGGTGTGTGTGTATTCTCTTATATATATATATATATATATATATAGAGAGAGAGAGAGAGATAGAGAGGTTAATGGAGGAAAGGTGTCATAGGAGGGAATTTCCTCCTATGGCGTCGGAAAAACGCACCCTCCAACATTTTTCTCGACGATCGGCATACATCATGGTCATCTTTATTATCTAAGATGTGGATATACCAAATTTCATGTTATTATACCATTTTTTCACCGTTAATATAGTTGGTACAAAATTAATGGTTTACCGACAATAGAACTTTTTACATTGCTAATTCAACGGTGAAAAGGTGGTGGAATCACAAGAAATTTGGTGTATGCACATCTTAGATGATAACGATGATGCTGGATGCCGATCATCGGAAAAAATGGTGGAGGTTGTATTTTTCTCGATGCCATAAAAGGAAATCCCCTCCTATGGCCTCTTTCCTTTATTATTATTATTATTATTATTATGAGAATAATGGAGGAAAGAGGCCATAGGAGGGGATTTCCTTTTATGGCCTCGAGAAAAATACAACCTCAATCATTTTTTCCGACGATAGGCATCCATCATCATTATCGTTATCATCTAAGATGTGCATACACCAAATTTTATTTGATTCCACCACTTTTTCACCGTTGAATTAGTAATGTAAAAAGTTCTATTGTCGGTAAACCATTAATTTTGCACCAACTAAATCAATGGTGAAAAATGGTATAATCACATAAAATTTGATGTATCCACATCATAGATGATAAAGATGGAGATGGTGTATGCCGGTCGTCGAAAAAAATCATAAATGGTGTATTTTTCCGACGCCATAGGAGGAAATTCCCTCCTACGGCATCTTTCCTCCGTTAAAACCTCTCTCTCTCTCTCTCTCTCTCTATATATATATATATATATAATTAATTTTGTCATTTGATGACAAATTAGTTTGCATGTAAAGTATGGGTCCCACCTCAGACAACGATTAAGATTAAGAGGGGGGATGAGTGAGGATGACATTTTTTCCTTTTCATCTTTAGAAAAAGAAAGAAAAATGGGAGAGCTCGTCTTCCTCCTCTTCATCTTCTTCCTCCTCTCTAGTCTAATGGTGAATTGATGATATGGAAAGAAAAATAGAAAAGTGAGTTACTTTAGTGACCACATCACTTTTCTCTATACCTAGCAAGTTCCAAGAGAGAGAGAGATTCTCCACTAGCTAGTAGATGGGAATGGAGTTTCGGACGGCCTCCTTTCACCACAGATCATCTACGGCGAAGTGGTTGGCGTCCACGTTCATCCGGAAGCTCACAAGTCTAGATAGGATCTTCCGATTGGCGATCAAACACGCTACAAAGGCTGTTGCTCCTAACTTGCTCTCTAGTGTTTTCCAAGTTTGCAATTAGAGTTGTAAATGCATGATCTTGTGGTTGTTAATCGACGTTAAGTCTTGAAAATTTTGATTTGTCATTCCGCCGCGGTCCGCAAACGTTGCGACCTTAGCATCGACTAACTAAGATGGTATCAGAACCGATCATTTACTATCTAATTGCATATGTTTTTGATGATCCAATAAATTGGAATTGCTTTTCTGAGATAACCACCTCCCCTCCGCGCCCAGTGTTTGGCCGAGCACTATCTCGTGCTGCCATTTTATTTTAAATTTGGCCGAGCACTTGCTTCTGCCTTTGGCCAACACATTTACTTGTTGCCATTTTTTTTCCATCCTATCCGCTATAGCATGATGCTTGAATATGTTTGCAACTTGTATATGTTTGCAAATTCCATCCTATGATCCCCTCCACTTTAATTTAATGGCAACTTGTATTTGTATGCAAATTAGCTTGATGCTTTATTATTCTTTTTGTCGAGATGTACGTTGTGTATAGTATTGACGAGTACGTCTCCACGAGTAGACGAGTACGTCTCCGGTTTTAAGTTTTAGTAATTTTTTAATTTATTGGATCATCGGCTTGGCAAACTAGTCAAATTAAATTGTTTAATTTAATTGGTTTGCTCTCACATCTGATATGTTTTTGCTGTATTTGTTTTCGATCGGATTGTCGCAACGAATAACCCCGCGTGTGATTGTTTATAATACTTTTGTAGCATTTCAATTCTTACATTTGCCAAATATATTTTTTATTTCGGGACGAGCGGTCGACTTGTGGCCATCGTTGCAGGTTTATATATATTCTTTTATCGGGACAAGCGGCCGAATTGTGGACGTCGTTTCCACTGTTTGTATTATTATTTGTTGGGACGCGACCTGGTTGTGATCGTTATTGCCGTTGTATATAATAAAGATTTTATCCCGCGGAGAAGCGCTCGGGTCGCCGGGTTCTAAAAGGCAGCGGGTGGCCATCTCAAAGAGTTGAAACCGGACCGTCTTGTTATAGGATTGGCGGGTTGCTCGCCGCCCTTGTAAAGGGATATAGGCAGACCGGTGGAGGAGTGCTCGAATTACCGGATTCTAGAAAGCATTGGGTGGCCTACTCACGATGTTATGGGAGCCATCTCGTTAATAAGCAGGCGGCTCACCTCGTAAAGGTCTGGGTTTGGCTTTGTACGGGCTATTCACGCGAACGGGAAATGTCGCATCTCGTTTATAGCTCAAACAAAATGCAAAATTTCTAGGAAATCCGACTATTCCATCTCTGTATTGTTTATCACATGTCGGTAATGATGATTACCTGCCTGTGATGTTTACCGCATGCCTGTAATGATGATTATCTGCCTGCAATAATGTGTGTATGTGCGCGCGCGCTACTATACGTTTTGAATCCGCGCTAGCCATGCGTCCGCCCTGCCGTAAATTAAGTGACCTTACGGTGAAGACCCGATACCCCATAGCGAATGCGAATGGTGTATAAATGCATTCTATTTTCTTTTCATATCATGCTTTTCTGTAATGGTATAGGAGAATGCTAGGTAATATGTTGATATTATTTAAACGATGGGATAGCGTTAATGGGATTAATGCATAATGCAATGGAAAACAAACCTAAAACAAGTTGTTGGAACCAATCTATTTTCCAAATGAAACTATAGCCATTTTCTTTTGCTTTGCATTAAGGTATTCGGTTAAGAATATCCTGCACCTCATTCGATGAGGTAAGAGCCCTAACTCTTTCAAAGGGAATCCACACTTAAGCAAAAATCTATGTAACTATAAATTTGCAAACCGCTCGGTTCTTTCAATGATATCAAGTTCATTACGTTAAAGGTTTTCTTCAAAATCAGTCGTATCCCTCCATCATTTTAGATGAGTAGCGCTTATTATTCATGCTATGTATGTTGGTCTCTTTCAATGCGTAATGTAAGGTAGCTAAGTGTTGCTTATCTGCAGTATAGAAATGCGATTATCTAGGACAGTCGCATAATCACGTTGGTCCTTGTGCAGGTGGATCTAAATTAATCATAAAATAACGGTTTGAACTTGATTAGGTACTTAAGGCATGTTGGCCTGTATCAAGGCCATAAGCCGCTTAGGGAAAAAACCATATCAGGATTTTCAAGTGTTGAAACTTTCAATGTGGTTGCATACCATTCTATATGATAGTTTAGATCCCGATTCCTATTGTGAGTAAGAATTACTTTCGGAAGATCTTCGATACATGATCCTGGTTACTTCTTATTTTAGGGTTTGAAGGAGGATTCGACGAAACAGTGAGACTCATCTTGATTAGATAAATGTAACAACCCTAAACTTTCAATACAAAATTTTTGTGAAGTACAGAAAAGAGTATATTAGCCTGAGCACAACTTAAAAGTAATTCTTGTTTAAAAAACAACAAGAAAGCACTTATAGCTCATTGGTAAAGCCTTACACTGCTGTGACATAGTCCTTGTGTTCGAATCCTATCAGCCACATATTATTTTTAATGATTTTTCTTTTAAACTTTTTGGATGCCCAAAAGTTTACACGTTCAATACATGTAAAAATGATAATTCACTAAAATCAAACATGTGGAAATTGATATGTGAGCAGACACCAACACGTGGCACAAATCCTATACCCAAACTCATACCCACGACAGGCGAGGTCGCCCTTTGGGCCAGCGCCGCCGGTCCCCCCGCCCCCGTTGCTAATACCCTCAAACCCTGCACACTGCAACCTTTGGTCTACCACACTACCCCCATATTGTTTGAATTCTCTGTAAATTAACAGAGAGTGTTAATCCACCTCTTTAATCCAAGTTTTAATACATTTTTAATTCTCTATCCATTCCTAAAACCCTAATTCTATCCTATAAATACCACTCTGCACCCTATCCATCTCTATTCTGAAATTAATTGTCAAAACTCTCAAAGTTTTCCAAGTCCAAAAAGTTATACAAGTGGAGTTAGCCCAAGGTCACCTTCCGGCGACAACTCGGAACAAATCCGGCGACACCGCGACTCCACGAAGTTCACAACTTGTTCCTATACCTCTCCTCTAAACCCGTAAGTTCCCTCTCCTTTCTTTCTATTCTAAAACAATCTCTTATTAAAGCATGTCGGAAGCGGAGTTATTCCGACTTCCGATTCTAATTTCGTTAAAAACCCAACTTTTCTTAACAACAAATTAACCATCCCTTTATATATTGTTTAACAACCATAAAACAACATTTAGAACAAGTTTCAATTCAAAATACAATATTATACAACTTTTATTTCACTTTTACAGTTAAATACCAGAAACTTTACCTATGACATAATTTCATCATATTTGCTCATATTACCTTTAGAAAACCCACGAGCTAAAGGCCTACCTCATCACAACACTCATCATAACATAGCACGATGGCTTTTGGAACAATATTTTGTGGGACAAATACAATTTTACATTAAAATACCCGAAACTAATAAAACTGTATTTCTTTATATTGTTTTAATCAAATTCGTTACGATTATGTCCTTACAACCCACTTTTGGGGAATCCGATTTGGTTGGTGTGGGTTATCACACATCCATCGGATTAGTAGCGCGAGATGCAGACCTCCTCACGGAGCATGCGATCTTGATGGAATTTTTATTATTACAATTCTTAAGAAAACGTGATTTCTATTAATAAATAAATTATATTTTTACTATATGTGTGTGTGTGTGTAAATATTATCAAAATATCTATTTTAAATATATAATATATTCCATGTTTTCTAAATAAAAAGAAAAAAACCACAAAAGTTCATGAAAATTACCATCAACAGATCAATACAAGTCAATTTACATGAAAATATCATATACTATTCAATTTAGATTTATATCTACTAGAATATCTCATTTTATAAAATTACATTTATGAAAACCCTAAAGACGATAAATAAATACTTGAGCTTTATTTTGAAAATATATCAAAACTATTTTTCATAAAAACCCCTCAAGTTATATTAATTTACAATAAGGACCCTATTAAATATAGGTTTAAGCGGGACTAATTCTCTTGAGCCTCAAGGAGCCGGAGAATGTGGGTGCTTGCCTATTTAAGCTAGACAACTAAAAACGGGGTTATCAATACGGTAATTGTCTTGGAAAAAGACACAAATCCTGCCGTCTATGTGCAGCAGTTACCGAAAACTCCAAAACTAATTCAGGACTTTCAATTCTGTTTAAGTGTTTGACTCAGACAGAGTCTCAGTTTAATCCGAATATAGTCCATACTTGGCATAATTCCATTACAAAATGAATCCATCTATATCAACATGAATTGATTTGACCAAACCATGGATATACATGGACTTGATCACATGACTATCCGTTTACATTCTTTCCGTTTATATGAACAACTGATATCATGGTTTCGGCAAGTCTTACATCTACAAATTACTACAAAACAACACAAATAAACATTATGGGGGGTTTTAAAGGGGTAGACTGGTACGGAATGTGTTAAAAGTGGCACAAGATGGTCATTAAAATACGTAACTAAACATACATTGCCATTGTTTCGTGGGGATTGACGGAGCCTTGTACTACGGTTTACCCTAGTCCACGGGATAGTTGAACTCCTCTCGTAAACACTAATACCTTCTGTACCAAGGTACAAACAACTGCGTTAACATAACTATCAAACATTATACCAGTTATATTCTCTCTTATCTGTCGATTATATTTCTATCTCTCTTTAGGACTTACCGAGCGATTGTTCGCTGACGACATTCCTTTTCTATTCTTTCTTTGGAATGTTGTCAGGAGGACCCGACTCTCTAGAGATCGAGCCCGGCTCAGATGACTTGGAGCAGTTCTCAGAAGACCCCGAGCTTTAGTCACTTGTATATATTTTTACTTTCAGTTCATGCCATTGTTTAGGCATTGCTTTCCATATTGTATTTACTTTTCAGTTTCATTATAAAGAATGTTTAATAAATAAAAAGTTGTTGTTCATTTACATCTCATGTCTTTCTTGTGTACTTTTACATTATATTGCTTATCTACGCTTAGCGTGTTTACTTCTGAGTAAATACATCGCGTGTCTCGTCGCGTCTCCTTATCCGTACACCGGGAAGCGGGGCATAACAGGTTTTATTGGCGGCTCATGCAGGTCTAGTTCTGCATGGAACCCTACCATACAGGTCAGTTCTGCATGGAAACCTAAGCAATATAACACAAGAATTATAAGACTCAGCAACTAAACATTCTTTAGATTTCATATTATTTGAATCTATCCTAACCCTATTTTTCTTTCAAGGTTATGGATTCTCCCAACAACACGAGTACAAACGTCAACACCACACCACCACCTCTTCCACTTATGCCTACCGTTGTAGCTCCGATCAAAAAGCAGACGGTACTGCTTGAGGCAATTAAGAACCTCCTAGAGAGACAACAGCAACAGACTGCCATACTAATGAACCTCCCAGAAGCGGAAGCACCTGGAGTGAAGTGATTCTGGGCACTACATTCGAAGCAATTTTCTGGAAAAGGAAGCCCTTTGTAAGTTGAAGAATGGGCTCAATCAATTGAGGACGATCTAGCAGCAGCACAAGTGCCAGACATTGCTTGGGTAAGGGTTGCGAAGCTGCAACTTACTGATAACGCCCGAGTATGGTGGAAAGCGAAAGAAAGCGGTCTTGCCCAGTCGATCGAATGGAAGACATTTCGCGACATGTTCGATGCAAAGAATTTTCCAGAGACTGCCCGATTCAACATGGAACAACAATTCATCCACTTACAGCAAAACTCTTTGTGGAGCAAATCTGTGGATGAGTATGATGCCGAGTACACTATGTTGAGTAGGTTCGCGACATATCTCATACCGACTGCTAAGATCAGAGCTAAAAGATTTCAGCAAGGGTTGGACCCGGAGATCCAAGCTGCATTAGCTACAGGGGATTTCCCAACCCATGACTTAGCTTTGAAAGCTGCCCGAAAATATGAGGCAGTGGTGAAGAAGAAGGGCATACCTCAATCTACCGGTTTGAAGCGCCCTGCCACCCAGATAGCAAGAGGAGACCCTCCTACACAAACTTTTGCGCCTAGGAGACCGGAAGTAACATCTAACCGGCCCAGTCCAGACTTTTGTTACTACTGCAAAAGGGATGGACATCTGCTGAAGGACTGCATGCGCGCAAAAGGCCTGTGCTTAGTTTGTGGCGCATCCATTCATGGTATTGGAACATGTCCTCATAGACGCAACCTAGTTCCAACACACATCAACTATCCGCAGCGGCCAACTATTCAAGCACCTGCACCTCGTCTTGCTCTTCCAACTTCACCTCCACATGGACCTCCTGCACAGTCTAATCGCCAATTCCATCAGGCACTAAGGAACATGCCTCGAGGGTAGAGGAACATAACCCAACGATAGAGGAATGTGCCTCCAGGTAGGAGGAATGTACCCCGGCGTCAAGCTTTCACTTTAGCGGCCGTAGAAACCGAAGCTATAGGTCAGGGTAACACTGGTAATATTTTTTCTTTCAAAACTCTTACATCCTTTCGTTCTTTCAAAACTATTTTAATGCACTTTCTATAGTTCTTTTCACCACCACTGTCATCAAATTTTCTTGAATCCGTTACAACTTCCTTCTATAAATTTCAAGGACGAAATTTTTATAAAGAGGGTAGAATGTAACAACCCTAAACTTTCTGTACAAAATTTTTGTGAAGTACATAAATGAGTATCTTAGCCTGAACACAACTTAAAAGTAATTCTTGTTTAAAGAACAGCAAGAAAGCACTTGTAGCTTATTGGTAAAGCCTTGCACTGCTGTGACATAGCCCCTGTGTTCGAATCCCATCAACCACATATTATTTTTGATGATTTTTTAAAAATCTTTTAGAAGCCCAAAAGTTTACACGTGCAATACATGCAAAAATGAAAAGTCACTAAAATCAAACATGTGGAAATTGATATGTGAGCAGACACCAACACGTAGCACAAATCCCACACCCCAACTCATACCCACGACCGGCGAGACCGCCCTTTGGGCCGGCGCCGCCGGTCCCTCCATTGCTAATAACCCCAAACTCTGCACACTGCAACCTTTGGCCTACCCCACTATCCTCATGTTGTTTGAATTCTCTGTAAATTAACAGAAAGTGTTAATTCACCTCTTAAATCAAACTTTTAATACATTTTTAATTCTCTATTCATTCCCAAAACCCTAATTCTATCCTATAAATACCGCCCTACACCCTATCCCTCTCTATTCTGAAATTCATTATCAAAACTCTCAAAGTTTTTCAAGTCCAACAAGTTATACAAGTGGAGTTAGCCCAAGATCATCTTCCGACGACAACTCGGGACAAATCCGGCGACACCACGACTCCACGAAGTTCACAACTTCTTCCTATATCTCTTCTCTCTTCTCCAAACTCGTAAGTTCCCTCTCCTCTCCTCTCCTCTCTTTCTATTCTAAAACAATCTCTTAGTAAAACTCGTCGGAAGCAGAGTTATTCTGACTTCCGATTCTAATTTCATTAAAAACTCAACTTTTCTTAACAACAAATTAACCATCTCTTTATATATTGTTTAGAAACCATAAAACAACATTTAGAACAAGTTTCAATTCAAAATACAATGTTATACAACTTTTATTTCACTTTTACGGTTAAATGCCACAAAGTTTACCTACGGCATTATTTCATCATATTTGCTCATATTACCTTTAGAAAACTCACGAGGTAATGGCCTACCTCATCACAACACTCATCATGATATAACACGATGGCTTTTGGAACAATATTTTGTAGGAAAAATACAATTTTACATTAAAATACCCTAAACTAATAAAACCGTATTTCTTTAAATTGTTTTAATCAAATTCCTTTCAATTATGTCCTTACAACCCACTTTGGGGAATCCGATTTGGTTGAAGCGGGTTATCGCACATCCATCGGACTAGTAGGGCGAGATGCAAACCTCCTCACGGAGCATACGATCTCGATGGAATTTTTATTATTACAATTCTTAAGAAAACGTGATTTCTATTAATAAATAAATTCTATTTTTACTAAATATATATATATATATATATATATTATCAAAATATCTATTTTAAATATATAATATATTCCATGTTTTCTAAATCAAAAGAAAAGAACCATAAAAGTTCATGAAAATTACCATCAACAATTCAATACAAGTCAATTTCATGAAAATACCATATACTATTCAATTTAGGTTTATATCCACTATAATATCTCATCTTATAAAATTACATCTATGAAAACCCTAAAGACGATAAATAAATACTTGAGCTTTATTTTGAAAATATATCAAAACTATTTTTCATAAAACCCTCTCAAGTTATATTAATTTACAATAAGGACCCTAGTAAATATAGGTTTAAGCGGGACCAATTCTCTTGAGCCTCAGGGAGCCAAAGAATGTGGGTGCTTGCCTATTTAAGATAGAAAACTAAAAACGAGGTTATCAATACGGTAATTGTCTTGGAAAAAGAAACAAATCCTGCTGTCCATGTGCAGCAGTTACTGATAACTCCAAAACTAATTAAGATTTTCAATTTTGTTTAAATGTCTGACTCAGACAGAGTCCCATTTTAACCCGAATACAGTCCATACTTTGTATAATTCCATTTCAACATGAATCCATCTATATCAACATGACTTGATTTGACCGAACCATGGATATACAGGGACTTGATCACATGGCTATCCATTTACATTCTTTCCATTTACATGAACAACTGATATCATGATTTCGGCAAGTCTTACATCTACAAATTACTACAAACAACACAAATAAACATTACTGGGTTTTTAAAGGGATAGACTGGTACGGAATGTGTTAAAAGTGGCACGAAATGGTCATTAAAAGACGTAACTAAACATACATTGTCATTGTTTCGTGGGGTTTGACGGAGCCTTGTACTACGGGTTACTTTAGTCCACGGGATAGTTGGACTCCTCTCGTAAACATTAATACTTTCTGTACCAAGGTACAAACTATTGCGTTAACATAACTATCAAACATTATACCGGTTATATTCTCTCTTATCTGTCGATTATATTTCTATCTCTCTTTTGGACTTACCGAGCGATTGTTCGCTGACGACATTCCTTTTCTATTCTTTCTTTGGAATGTTCTCAGGAGGACCCGACTCTCTAGAGATCGAGCCCAGCTCAGACGACTTGGAGCAGTTCTCAGAAGACCCCGAGCTTTAGTCACTTGTATATACTTTTACTTTCAGTTCATGTCATTGTTTAGGCATTGCTTTCCATATTGTATTTACTTTTCAATTGCATTTTAAAGAATGTTTAATAAGTAAAAAGTTGATGTTCATTTACATCACATGTCTTTCTTGTGTACTTTTACATTATATTACTTATCTACGCTTAGCGTGTTTTCTTCTGAGTAAATACGTCGCGTGCCTCGTCGCGTCTCCTTATCCATACACCGAGAAGCGGGGCGTGACAATAAATTAATAAACCAATCTAATCTTGATAGTGTGCACACTAAGTGTTTCTTTTCTCTTTCTGGCAGCGACCCATGACTGACTTTAAAACTAAAACTCATAAACCAAATTAATCGAACCTTTTTACAATCTTTGGCTTTGGAATGTCATGCTTGCCCTAATTCATGATGAAGTCGCATATATCCTTTCTCCTCCTACTTCCACTTTGTTTTTCTAGAACCCTCTGTATCACATACAGGGATACATATTGCTTAGAAAATCCATCACGTATAGTTAGATACGAACTCGAAGAAAGTGTTTCAGTCCGAGAATGGCCACTGGTTCTGTAGAAAGTAAATGTTCATTTTTTTCTTCCTCCACCTAATCTCAAGTTCGAGAGCTCCTTAAATAAGGAGAATATACCAGTTACGCTTGTTGGATAGTCTTCTTCCAATCTCAAGGCTGAAGCTGAAAGAAAGGTTAAGAAGAAAACCAACTAGCCTAACTTTGATATACATAAGGTAAGACGTAGAGAGACATCAAAAGAGGATGAAGTGAAACAAAGGAAGTTGCAACTACTGTCATGAGCTTGAGCAGTGGAAGAGGCATTACAACAAATACCCGGTCACCCTCTTAAAACATTTTGATGTTTCTCTTGTCCTATGTAGTTGTAATTGTAAACTTTTTCTCAATTAACTTTGACTCCTAGGCATATGGATATTGTTAGTGATATATGCTCTACATGCCATTATTGTATAGTACTGGATTGTATATTACATTTTGAAAGCTTGGGATACACGCAGATATAATAACAGTCTTGCTCAATATGATAGTATACTATCTGGTTTGATTCTATCTTAATATGTGTATATATTTCTTTTAGCATATAGCTAATACATATTGATAGAGCTCTTAGGATCTTTGCTTGACTACCAGCACTGTGATGGCAGTCACACTAGTAGGGGCAGGGTGGTCTATAAGCACATCCTTAAGCTTGTCCTTAGTAGTAGGATTATCGAGACAGGGCATCGATACTCCAGAGTAGACTAGTGTATACGCTTCTCATCCCAGTCAGGGGAGATGGCCTATCCCGTAACCATTGGTATGCGATACCAGAAATAGTATACAAGTGCTCATTAGTGTAAGTGCATGGCGGCGCCCCGGCCGTCAATCCGACGGCCAAATGCGGAAACGGTGATAAACTTTAATTTTGCGAACTTAGCAAACCGGCACCACCGCGCACTAAACACCCGGATCGAACCATTAACTAGTCTAAGCTAACTACAAGAAGGGGAAGAGATATACCGAATGATCCGAGTCCTCCGGTCTTCTCCTCGTCGTCCCGATCTCCTGCGAAAAACTCCGGTCGTCGCCTCCTCGCCGGAAGGGCACCACATCGCCTGTATCTTTTACGGGCTCCCACCTCAATACCGAGGCAACTCGGGCGCGAAGTAGGCTAGCCGACGCGTCCAAGATTTGCTGTAGAATGTAGTGTAGAATCATAGTCTCTTTTGGGGTGGTGAAGTTGCCATGGATGGAGAAGAGAATAATTTGGAGAGAGCTTGTGAACTTTGATACAAAAAATGAGAATGAGAATAATTTCCATACAACAAAGGAAAACCTCTCTCATTTTTCCCACACCCACTCCAAAAGTGGCCGGCCCCCCTTTTTTTCTCTCAAAATGGTGGAGCAAAAACAAATACAAGAAGGGAGGTGATGGTAGTAAAAGGTGAAGGGGTGACTACAACCAAACATCATAATAACAAAACTCAAATCAATTCCTAATCAACTCTAATCACCATAAATGAAAAAGGTTGATACAAAAGGAATCTCATCATGATGCCACACAATTACAAAGGACCCCCTCCACAAATACCAATTTGCACAATTGCAAATTAGTCCCTCCATCGGAAAAGTCCGGCCGGGAAAGAACAAAGGAAAAACCGGCCGGAACGGAATGCAAACTGGCAACTCCAGAAAACTGGTCCCGTAATAAATTACAGGAAAACCCCCATACTGTGCATACACACCCGCATCTGTATTCCGACCGGATACAAATGCAATGAGACAAAATCTACACTGTACTATACTAGGATTCGGCTTAAAACAAAGCCGGCTAGTAATATCCGTTCGATCCTGATCCGTACAATACCGCACGTATCTGATCGAACCCTGCCATATAACCATACGGCCACTAGTACAAACCGTCCGATCCTGATCCGTGCAATACCGCACGTATCTGATCGGACCCTGCCATATCTCCATACGGCCTCTACAGCGTTTCGCCCGAAAGCTTGAGTAACTGAAAGTGTGGTGGACTCTAAAGACTCGTCAATACTATGGCTGTGGATTTAACCACTAGCACGTCAGAGGTATAAGCCAATACGTGACGGGCCACCAGCTATTGACCAAAAGGGACGTCGATGAGCGAACTCATCCTGACACCCTACTGAGCCTGTCAGTGACAATATCCGTACAGTCTGGTCCGTTCGTCTATGAGCATCGCATGTCGGGCCTAGGGGTTGGTAAAAGTCAGACCCCCAAAAGCGGTACAAGTCATGTCGAAGTGTAGCCCAGAACACCCTGAGATACTACTGGAATACCTACCAGTAAATCTCCTGCCTTGGCCAAGGACTTCGTGTAATGGCTCTCCTAGACACAGCGCGACCTCACCCCCAATACCGGGAGAGACGAACCCCTGAAGATCCGCTCACTGCCTCCATGTGGCTCGGGACTGTACCCAACTAAAACCTGTTTGCACGACTCCTTTGAGCCGTGGTAGGGTAGTAATCAAAGCACAGTGGGAACTCACACGAGACAAATGACGATCCCCAGGTCGATGAACTAACCTGTACACATGTCACCAGGGAACTGCTATCTGACGTCAGGTATAAGACCAACTAGCATGTTCCCGGCGAGTCCTGCCCGGTGTACTCATAACCCAATGAGCACCTGTATACATCTTAGGTGAACCAACTGACACCAGTGGCTTGTGAGACCGGCCACCGCCCCTCGTCGGGGTCTCGACTGTATACACTAGTCTACTCTGGAGAATCGATGCCCTGTCTCGAAACTCCTACGACTAGGGACCTTTTAAGGATGTGCTTATAGACTCCAGCTCTCACTTATATGATCGCCCTCATACTGCTGGCAGTCAAGCAAGAATCCTAGGGGCTCTATCAACGTGCAATAGCGACATGTCAGGTCACCTAAAGCAGTACACGATGATAAAGGTAAACCAGATAGCATACTATCATCTCGAGTAAGACTGTCCTACCGGGATAGGTCCTTCCTCAATCATTGCAATCACGTGCCTGTGATCCAATAATCAACTCTGAGGGCACTATCTCCAACAATCTCCCACTTGCACTCAAGGCTAATTATTGCGATGTCGCATACTCACAGCCTGTGTGATACCGAACACCCAACTCCCCTACTAGTCAGTCTCACAAAATCCGTTTGTGAAACTATTGCGTTCGAGGAATAGCCTAAGTGAGTGGATCCGCCTAGATGTTTCTTTCTATGTCTCTCTCTATCTCAAGTTCGCGGAGAAAGCCATCTCCCGAAATGAGCAATACCTGTCTTAGAATGTCTGGATGTCTGATGGGACCTAGCTCATAAATGAACTCCAAATCCAAACTTCTTAGACTGTATCGTCAACTGAACTTAATCAGTATCCTGCGCCATGCCATCCTCAGTATTGCCTTGGACCACCTGTCCAAAATACTGCCCCTCGTCAGAAGGAAAACTATAACTCTGACAACCTCCTTGTCGTCCATGTCACCTTGGAAGCCTGGAATGATAACTGTCTCCCAAAGGAGGCAGCCGTTATCATATCCCTAGAACATTCACTTATGTTCTAAAATTGCTTCCGACTGTTTCTCCAGGATTGGATCAATGTCAACTTATTGCATCTACTGCAAGAACAATATCTGGTGTGGTACTTGACATCTCATGATTGACTCAATTGCCTAAGCAAGTGATCTGCCAATCATGCATATCCCTCTCTACTTTAGTCTATAAGACACCTTTAGAGAGGGTGACTCCATCACTTGCAGGTACACTACCGTGCCAGGAGTCGTCCATTCTAAATAATCTTAGAATGCTGTCTAAGTACCCTGATTGGGAAACCACCCAAATCTAGATCTAAGACCATAGATCTAGTAACCAGTATGTCTGATATAATGTCCAAGTCCCATGTGGAGAAACCACTGTGTGACGACCAAAGTATAACCGATCGTAGTATAGGAATGTCACTTCCTACTTTGTGTATGTCATCCAAAACCCGGATATCACACCCTACTACCTTCTCAACAGATCCATCCCCTATTCTGATGAAGTCAAACCTATGACTGTCACGTCAGAAATAGATGATCTATCTCCGCTACATCTGCTTTAGTCTATAAATAGACATAAGCCTGATATCCGCCAATGCTTCCGCTGCTCCCACTGACTACGACAACCCTCTGGCTGAGTCATATAGACGTGCATTTCTAAAGCTAGTTTAGAACGACGCTATACTCATCCTCCTGCCGGGTCTCGCAGCTTGGAACAACAACAATGGCAAGTGAGGGTAAACAAGAACTTCCCTGTCACCGTCCTTGAGGCTACCGGTGTACCTCTCGGGTGCCTGAAGTTACCCACCTTATCTGCGGAGTGGCCAATGGAATGTCAAATCAGATTGAATCTTCAGGTTCCTTATCAAATCTTCAGTAATCGTTTGCGGTTCTGGAATCACTTCCAGTTCTACCATACTCCCACTACTGTTTTTGAAAAAAATCCATTTTTAATAAAACTGTGGCGAGTCTAGAACAATATTTCTATTGATCTGCCAGATGGTAGAAAATCAACCCTCGTCATAGCCTGGGTCAACCCACAAACAGCCATTACAGAAACGTGCCTTGAGTTATCCAGAGTCTGGTTTTAATCATAAGCCAGACAACTCCCCGTACCTTAACAACGTTAAGATATGAACTGTTCTATATCCAATATAGAACCAGAGGCACTGATTTAATTGAACCAGATTCAAATCATGCAGCTGTCTCCAGTGCATGTCAACTAAATGGAAGGAGGCCGATCAGCGCCACTCAACTTAGGAATGCTTCCAATTATGAGTAACCTGAAAGAGAAGCAGTTTCTTTTTATCATTACTATCAACTGAATACCATACACAAGTATCTACATCTTCGATCACTTTGAAGAATCCCGATACTTGCTATACCTGGTTCTCTACTCTATTCAAATACCTATAACTCCTCAAAACTTAGACCATGTGTTTCCACGAAACACAAGTCTAAGAACTAGAGAAGTTAAAAGTAAACAGAATATAGTATGAGGACCAACCCCTCTGTCCTAATGGACACTGGACAACATACAATACTCTGTATGAGTCCGCTGAGTCTAACAACTCTTTCACTGTGTGTCGTAGGTTGAAAACTGTACTTATGGTTAAGAAGAATTGCACCGCTGTTTAATGCTCCTTACCTAACCATCCACTGATATAGGTAAATGTCATCGACATAATATCAAAAGGTATATCTCACTCTATGAAAATAGACGTACAGATATATCAATTTGAAATTGGTGCACAACAGCGGATATTCAAAACCAAATATTTGCCGACCGGCAAACAGCCCATGTGATCTCCTCAAATATCACCGATTACAACGAATCCCGATATAATGAGGATGATCACCCAATTCCCAATGACTTACTCCCACTCATCATCTGTAAAACCATACAGATGTGAGAATCATACCTGGTAAATACATACCCTGGAGTAAGTAGCTAATCGGGAAATCAGTTTTCTTTTAACAGTACACAGTTGAACTGAAACATTGAAATGTTTCGATAGGGTATCCTGGTATTCCTAGTAATGCCTCTTCTATTATCCAGATTCACAACTATAACCGTATAATTCTTTGCCACCTCTCCAAATCCTTTTATATGTCTTTAGTCATTACCTTCTGCACACCCCTTAGGCCAAATGGTTTTCTTCCTTCCCTACCGTTCGGCACCAGCCTATGGTTTGGAAGAAGACTATCCAGTAAGCATAATGGGTGTACTGTCCTAATCCTAGGAGCACTCGCAATGCGAGAGAAGGTGAAGATAAAAGACAACCGAATAAACCTTATTCATATTTCTCCTGAACCAGAATCCATCCCCGAACTGGAACAAGTTCCTTTCGAGTTCGTATATAACCATACGATGGAGTATCCAATAAACTGTGGATCTTCGTAGTGATACGGAGTGTCCTGGAGAAATACAAAGGTGATTTAGGATTGGCGAAGAAATACTTGGTTTGGTCGTGAATATCAGTCGCAATTTACTTTGCCCTCTTACTAATCCCTTGCTTTGTCTTAATCTTAATACCTTCTGCACACCGTTTAGGCTAATTGGTTTTCTTCATTCCCTACCGGTCGGCACCAGCTTAAGGTTTGGAAGAAGACTATCCAATTTGCGTAATAGGTGTACTATCTCCTAAACCAAGGAGTACTCACAACTTGAGAGAAGGGAAAAGGGAAAAGACAACTGAATTGTCCTATCCGTTTTCTCCAGAACCGGAAACCATCCTCGAATTCCTTCGAGTTCGTATCTAACCATACGATGGTTTTGTCCAATGGAAGTGGATGTTCACGGTAATACGGGGTGTCCTGGAGAAAAAGGTAAAAGTAGGAGTGGCAATGAGGTCTGCAACTCTGACAATCCAAAAGCCAGTGTTAAGAAGGTTCGGTCAACTTGGTCACTGAGTCATAGTCTTAGGGTCGGGTCAATGGTCGCTGCCAGAGAGAGAGAGAAAAGAAACACTCAGCGTGCACTCTATCCTAGATCAGAATGGTTACCAATTTATCTAATCTGGAAACCTCCCACTGTTCCTCAAATTCTCCTCCAAACCTGAAAGAAGAATTAGTTGGGGTCACCCGAGGAGTAAACCAACTCATCAGTGGGAATCGGGATCCAACTATCATTGCATGATAACGTGACGGAATCCTCTCACGTTATCACACTCCAGAAGGTATGCGCATATCTGGCAAGTTTCAGTTCTTTTGAAACTCCCGATGTGATTTTTACCCCATGCTCTTATGACCTTGACTTTGGCCAACAAATCATAAGTCACATGTCAAGTTCTGCCCGTCATTCTCCAGGTTAATTTGAGCCCACCCGTACAAGCCCTTGACTTTGGCCAACAAGGCTATACGACTGCCCCAAACCAACGCATCTATCTATGCTGCATATGAATAACCAACAGCTACCAAACACTGTGCCTTGACTTTGGCCAACAAACACAGCTTGAATACTATTGACTATCCATATGAAACGACGGAGGACTACGAATGGTTTCTGGCGAAAACCTTTAACGTAATGAACTTGATATCGTTGAAGGAACGGATAGCTTTTTAGAAAATATAGTGACGAAAACCTTTACTAAAGAGGTCACTCCCGGTGAAGGGATCTCGGCTCTTTCCCCGTAGAATGGGATGCAGGATATCCCAAATGAATACCACGATGCAAAGCAAAAGTAATCGGCTATAGTGAAGTTAATGCCCTGACGCAAACTTCTGTCCAAGGGGTCACTCCCGGTGAAGGGATCTCGGCCCTTGCCTCGTCAACTGAGGAGCAGGATATTCCAAGTGAATACCGCGATGCAAAACAAAAGTGAACGTCCTTGCAATAACAGCTTTTTGAAAAGTGTTCCAACAACATCAGAATAGGTTTGTTTTAACTTGCATTGATCCGAATCAACGCAGTCCCATCAATTGATCACACCACAAAGAACGAAAATATACTGACGTACGTATATACCATCCGCATTCGCCACTGGGTCCCGTCATCACCCGTTAGGTTAGCTAACTAACGACAGAGCGGGGACTGGACTAGCGCGGATGTAAAACACATACAACATCTACTAATATATATACCAATATATTATATTCGCTCAAGGCGTGATAAGAAATGCAACATCACAGAAATGTACAGCATCACAGAACAATACAGATATCTGGGATCCCCGGGTTTCACAGAGCCACTACTGAAACCCGACGTTCTCCTGGTCGTGTGGATAGCCTGTGCAATGAAATCCTAAACCCCTACGGGTGCGGCAAGTTACCCGCCAAAACCCGAAGCGAGGCAGCCCCCTTCAGCGCCGTGAATGGACCACCCAGCACTTCACGGAATCCGGTAACTTGGGCACCCCTCCTGGGTCAACCTGTACCCCCTACGAGTGCGGCGAATAGCCCGCCAATCCTAGAGTGAAGCCCCCTCCGTCTCAATGCCATGAGATGCGGGCTTGTTACCCTCTAGAACCCGGCTATCCGTGCACCCCTCCGTGGGGTAATCCTAGTACAGAAAGTAAAATATACATACAACGGGTAAATCGACCGCAACCAGGTCGTGCCCCAAAAGAATAATACAAACTGGCAGTGACGGCAGTCCACATGTCGGACGCTCGCCCCGCAATAACAAATGTACATGATACAATCACAACTGTACTAGCATTGCATCCAGGCTATCCCCCACGACCGATCCGCAACATCACAGCAAAAACACAAAACATCAACGTGAAAGTCACGTTCGCAAATCCGTCTAACCGGGCTATAGCAGTTAGACCGGATTTACCGATCGAGTGACATTCACGGTCGCAGATATAATGTAAATACTGTGAAAAATGTGTTTAAAATATCCGATCGATCAAATAATTAACAAGTGGGCCCCAAGCAGTACTGTAGCACTCACAGAAAATTCTGGGCCCAATTTTAATATTCCAAAAACCCTAAAATCAACCCAGAAAGAAACTGTAGAAATTTGACATGGCAAAGACATCATATTGCGGCGGAACCGCGGCGGAAAGGGGGTTTTCGCCGCGGTTCCGCGCTCTGTATGTCGATTTGCTGTGTCGAATTTTCACAGTATTCTTAGAATTTCCAGTACATTAGTTTTCTACAACCTGAAAAATTTTTCGAGCAAGAAAAAATTCAACAGAAAACTAATGTGAGGAAAAATGTAGATTTTGGAATTTTGGTCGATCGGAAACGCAAAACACATTAAACCAAGCTAGACGAAGTTAATGGCGAGGCTCTGATACCACTGTAAGTGCATGGCGGCGCCCCGGCCGTCAATCCGACGGCCAAATGCGGAAACGGTGATAAACTTTAATTTTGCGAACTTAGCAAACCGGCACCACCGCGCACTAAACACCCGGATCGAACCATTAACTAGTCTAAGCTAACTACAAGAAGGGGAAGAGATATACCGAATGATCCGAGTCCTCCGGTCTTCTCCTCGTCGTCCTGATCTCCTGCGAAAAACTCCGGTCGTCGCCTCCTCGCCGGAAGGGCACCACATCACCTGTATCTTTTACGGGCTCCCACCTCAATACCGAGGCAACTCGGGCGCGAAGTAGGCTAGCCGACGCGTCCAAGATTTGCTGTAGAATGTAGTGTAGAATCATAGTCTCTTTTGGGGTGGTGAAGTTGCCATGGATGGAGAAGAGAATAATTTGGAGAGAGCTTGTGAACTTTGATACAAAAAATGAGAATGAGAATAATTTCCATACAACAAAGGAAAACCTCTCTCATTTTTCCCACACCCACTCCAAAAGTGGCCGGCCCCCCTTTTTTTTCTCTCAAAATGGTGGAGCAAAAACAAATACAAGAAGGGAGGTGATGGTAGTAAAAGGTGAAGGGGTGACTACAACCAAACATCATAATAACAAAACTCAAATCAATTCCTAATCAACTCTAATCACCATAAATGAAAAAGGTTGATACAAAAGGAATCTCATCATGATGCCACACAATTACAAAGGACCACCTCCACAAATACCAATTTACACAATTGCAAATTAGTCCCTCCATCGGAAAAGTCCGGCCGGGAAAGAACAAAGGAAAAACCGGCCGGAACGGAATGCAAACTGGCAACTCCAGAAAACTGGTCCCGTAATAAATTACAGGAAAACCCCCATACTGTGCATACACACCCGCATCTGTATTCCGACCGGATACAAATGCAATGAGACAAAATCTACACTGTACTATACTAGGATCCGGCTTAAAACAAAGCCGGCTAGTAATATCCGTTCGATCCTGATCCGTGCAATACCGCACGTATCTGATCGAACCCTGCCATATAACCATACGGCCACTAGTACAAACCGTCCGATCCTGATCCGTGCAATACCGCACGTATCTGATCGGACCCTGCCATATCTCCATACGGCCTCTACAGCGTTTCGCCCGAAAGCTTGAGTAACTGAAAGTGTGGTGGACTCTAAAGACTCGTCAATACTATGGCTGTGGATTTAACCACTAGCATGTCAGAGGTATAAGCCAATACGTGACGGGCCACCAGCTATTGACCAAAAGGGACGTCGATGAGCGATCTCATCCTGACACCCTACTGAGCCTGTCAGTGACAATATCCGTACAGTCCGGTCCGTTCGTCTATGAGCATCGCATGTCGGGCCTAGGGGGTTGGTAAAAGTCAGACCCCCAAAAGCGGCACAAGTCGTGTCGGAGTGTAGCCCAGAACACCCTGAGATACTATTGGAATACCTACCAGTAAATCTCATGCCTTGGCCAAGGACTTCGTGTAATGGCTCTCCTAGACACAGCGCGACCTCACCCCCAATACCGGGAGAGACGAACCCCTGAAGATCCGCTCACTGCCTCCATGTGGCTCGGGACTGTACCCAACTAAAACCTGTTTGCACGACTCCTTTGAGCCGTGGTGGGGTAGTAATCAAAGCACAGTGGGAACTCACACGAGACAAATGACGATCCCCAGGTCGATGAACTAACCTGTACACATGTCACCAGGGAACTGCTATCTGACGTCAGGTATAAGACCAACTAGCATGTTCCCGGCGAGTCCTGTCCGGTGTACTCATAACCCAATGAGCACCTGTATACATCTTAGGTGAACCAACTGACACCAGTGGCTTGTGAGACCGGCCACCGCCCCTCGTCGGGGTCTCGACTGTATACACTAGTCTACTCTGGAGAATCGATGCCCTGTCTCGAAACTCCTACGACTAGGGACCTTTTAAGGATGTGCTTATAGACTCCAGCTCTCACTTATATGATCGCCCTCATACTGCTGGCAGTCAAGCAAGAATCCTAGGGGCTCTATCAACGTGCAATAGCGACATGTCAGGTCACCTAAAGCAGTACACGATGATAAAGGTAAACCAGATAGCATACTATCATCTCGAGTAAGACTGTCCTACCGGGATAGGTCCTCCCTCAATCATTGCAATCACGTGCCTGTGATCCAATAATCGACTCTGAGGGCACTATCTCCAACAATTAGGTTATGAGTTACACTGGACGAACTCGATGGGAACTGCTGGTTGGTATTATACCTATTGTCAGTTAGCAGTTCCCGGGTGATATGAGTACAGGTTAGTCTGTTGACTTGACATCACTATTCGTCTCGAGTGTTTTACCATAATACTTAGATTACTGCCCTACCACAGCTTAAATAAATCGTGCAAACAGGTGGTGTTTGGGTGCAGTCCCGAAGCACTTGGAGGCAGTAGGGATTAGAAGGGATTTGTCTCTCCCGGTATTGAGAGTTGATATAGCGTTGTGTTCGGATAGCCAATACACAAAGTCCCTGGGCAGGGCAAGTGAGATTTACTTGTAGGTACACCAGTAGTTTCTCATGGTGTATTGGGCTCTACACCGACACGACTTATTGCACTATTAGGGGTCTGACGGTTACCACCCTCCAAGGCCCGATATACGATACTCATAGAAGAACAGACCGGACTGTACGGAGATTGTCACGGATAGGCTCAGTAGGGGTTCAGATGAGTTCGCTCGTCGGCCTTCTTTTCGACAGCTACCTGGGTAGCCATTACATACAGCTAGTACTGCTGACGGACTTGTCGTTAAACCCACTACCGGCGTACTGTCGAGTGTTTAGAGTCCCATACAGAGAGTTTCTCTGGTTCAGGCGAAACGATGTAGAGGCCGTATGGTTTTACGTGCATGGTCCGATCATATACATGTACTGGATACACGGATGTTGTTCGGACGGATAATAATTGTGGGCTTTGGTTTAAACCAGATCTAGTATCTTATCGTATTCGTATTTTTTCAGTACGAATACAGGTATGTATATACGGTGAGGGCATTCTTGTAATTTTACAAGAGATGCTTCTAGAAGGGGAAACCTCATTATTGGATTTATCTATTTTTAGAAAATATATTAATAAGGTGGAAAATGGAGATATTTGTGGTATGGGTGAAGCATGGCTAATTCATTTGTTTATTGATTTGGACTTACTATTGAAACATAGCTACAGTTTTCTATTGAAAATTATTGCATGCTTCATGTGAGAAAAGAATGAGCCATTCTTCACTTGCACAAGACTTAGCTCATTTGTGTATTTTCTTTTTCTCTCCATTTTTCTCTCCTCCTTCTTTCTCAAGACCCTAACCCCCACATGTGTTGTGAATCCTAGAATCACTTGAGATTAAATAGTCCAATTAACACTCTACATCTCCTAAGTTATCTAATTTAGCAAACTAGGTACTTTAGTTACCTCGGTTTAGAGGTTGGAGCTTGAACCATAGACTCTAGGGTGGATCGTCTTCGATACGAGGATGCCGACGACCGAGCTAGATCCACACTTCTTAGGAGCTCAAGGAGAGGAGAACAAGACCCGAAAGACTTGATTCAATAAGGTATAAAACACTTACATAGTAGTTTAGAATCTATGTAGTTTAGCTAGTTAGGGTTTCCGAAAAGATCCAGTATGATAGGTCGGTGTTCCAAAGTTAAAAATCATTTTTTAGATATTCCACCTCCCCACAAGTGCGTGGGGTGTGTGATGTCGACTTACAGTGGTATCAGAGACTACTTAAACCTTAACTAGCTTGTTAGTTAGTAATTAGAACTTCGATCGACGAAAAATTGTCCGAAATTGCATTTCCATATGTAGCTTGCTGTTCGTTTTTAAAAGTTGTTCAAAAAATCATTTCAGTTACTTTAAAAATATGAGCAGGCTTTTATAGAACCAAGGAAAAATTTTAAGCACATAACCTTTCAACTAAACAGCGGTAAAATAGGTCATTTGGCCGCGGATCCACGGCCGAGTTATAACTAATGTGCTCCAAATTTTTCTGTGGTTCATGTACTTGGAAATATGATTTTTGGCATATTTGGATTTTACCCAGATTTGTTTGTGTACTGGTTTATGCATGGGGTAAAGGCGAAAAGTTATAATCGATCGAAATTCTAAGTTCTTGCTAATCTGTGTTTTTATGTATTGTATATGAGTTTCTAAACGTCTACTAATTGCTATATGTCGATTAGTGGGGGTTGCACATATCTAATATCTTGTTGATGGTTTGTGGATATGAAGTATTGGATAGTCGTGGATGAATAGCCGGGGGATATGAGAAGAGTGCTCTTTTCTTTCATTCATGTATATTTGTAAATTGATGTAATATTCTTTTGCGGGGCACATTCGGGTTGAGATTGTAACCACCGTTGTATTATTTCATTTACTTTTTCTTGCACCTAGGATATACCCAAAATAGGGTGCACAAACTACCGGGTTCTTGAAGTGCCGAGTGGCCTACTTATTTTATTGAGAGTGGTTGCTTCACTTCGGGAATTTGGCGGGTAGTTTGCCGCACCTGTAGGGGTCTAGGGTAGGGTTTGGCTATTCATCACGACCGTGGAATCCATTTTTCGTTCTAGGCTAAAACGAAATACGGATATCCTAGTATATCCAATATATTCATCTGTGTTGCTGTGATCTGTGATCTGGAACGACTATTATTGCGTGAGACGAATGACTATATCTATATATATATATATATATATATATATATATATATATATATATATATATATAATAAACGTTGCTTATGTGTTGCACCCGCGCTAGTCCAGCCCCCGCTCTGCCGTTAATTAAGTAACCTAACGGTGCATGACGGGGCCCCGTGGCGAATGCAGATGGCATAAGCGTACGTTCTATTTTCGTTTCTTTCTGCAATGATAGTGTTAAATGATGGGACAACATTAATATTAATTAATGCAAAGAAAACAAACCAAAATTAAATCATTGAAACAATTTCAAAACCACTAAGTTTTCTTGAAAAACAACTTTTAAATGTGGAGCCTAAACTACTCCTTTTAAAAGCTATCACGGTTCCTTCGACTATATCAAGTTCATTACGTTCACGGTTTTTTCCAAAACAAACCGTAGCCCTCCGTCATTTCAAATAAGATATTCAGTAGTATTCAAGCTATACATTTTGACCTTCACCAAGGCATAGTGATTGTTAGCTGCTGGGTATTCATCTGTAGCATAGATAGATGCGTTAATCTGGAATAGGCGTACAGCTATTTTGGCCTTCGTCAAGGGTTTGTACGAATGGGTTCAGATTAACCTGGACAATGACGGGTAGAACATGACTTGCGTCTTATAATATTTTGGCCTTCGTCAAGGCCATAAGAGTCTGGGGCAAAAATCCACATCGGGAGTTTCAAAAGAAAAGGAAACTTGCTAGTTTTGCATACCATCTGGAGTGTGATGATTTTGATAGGATTCCTTCAAATTTGTCACACAATGATAGTTGGATCCCAATCCCACCGTGAGTTTTTTTACTCCCCAGGAGAGTTTTTCACTAAACAATCATTGCTATAAACCAATTAGGTGTCTAGAATGGTGTTAGTGAGGCTACGCCTCCAGGGAAAAGAGGTTATATAATCGCGAAATCGTTGGAAAACCTCCCTCGAAGTACCGACACTAGCTTGGCCGAAAGATTAAGCAAGAATTATAAGATGCGATTAATCCCGACTAATTCTTATTTTATGGCTTGAAGGAGGATTTAAGGAAATAATGGAAGCCATCCTGTTTAGATAAACTAATAACCAATCTAAACTTGCAAGAGCATCATGCTGAGTGTTTCTTCTCTCTCTCTCTTAATTGCAGCGACCAAAATGACTGGGCTTAAGTTACTGCTGGATAAAAATATATTTATGGGGCCAAACTATAAAGATTGGCTAAGAAATGTCCAGATGGCCATAGTCTATGACAAGCTGGGCTACCTCCTTACTACCAAAGCCCCTGCCATCCCAGGTCCAGATTTCACCGTCGCGGATATTGAGATCCATAAGACATGCGAATTAGACAGTGCAAAAGCCAAGTGCCTTGTGCTACCCTTAATGGATAATGAACACCAGAGGCGGTACAAGAAGATGGACTCAGTTTCCATCTTCCTCCATACCAAGGATTTATATGGAGAGCAATTTCGTATCGCAAGATACGAGACCTCGAAGAAATTGTTTCAGGCAAGGTTGGCTATCGGGTTATCTGTAGGGGACCACGTCATTAAGATAATTAGCTATATTGAAGAGCTCACAGACCTTGAGACCATGTTGGAGAATGAGTTGTATACATACTTGATTTTACAGTCCATCCCTTCTACCTATGCCCTGTTTATCTTGAATTTCAATATTCAAGCTAAGGAAGTTACACTTCCAGAACTCCTCAACATGTTGAGGAGTGTAGATGGCACCCTAAAAAACTAAGGAGACACCCACTCTGCTTATTGGGGAACCTTCCTCCTCTAGATCCAAGGAGAAAGCCAAGGGGAAGAAAAAGAAGGCCTCCACCAAGCCGAAAGGAGGTGTCAATAAGGTACAGGGGAAGGGCAAGGCAAAAGTTGAGGGCCGACAGTAGGGAAAGAGAAATGCTTCTATTGTCACAGGAAAAGCCATTAGCAAAAGGTCTGTAGGGACTAGAAAGCCCAGAACCAGGATTCGAAACAAGTTGTGGATTCGGTTTCAGGTGTATTTATGATTGAAAACTTTCTGTCAATCAACTCTACTTTCTGGGTATTGGATACCGAATCAGGATCTCATATCTTTAATTCATTGCAGACGCTGAAAAACCGTAGAGTTTTGAAGGCAGGTGATATGACCTTCAGGGTTGCTAACGAAGCGAGCATAGATGTTGTTTCCGTAAGGGAATATCACCTAGGATTGATAGGTGGACATATTTTGGTTTTACGTAACTGTTTTTTTGTACCTAGTTTGACATGTAATATCATCTCTGTATCTTTACTTTCTAAACAAGGTTATGATTTTACATTTTTAAGCGATATTGTAAACATCCACCTTAATCATGGTTTGATTGGGTCCGGTACACTAAACAACGGTATATACGTATTAAACCAACACCAAGTTTTCAATGTCTAGAACACACTTAAAAGAAAGTCTCTAGAATTAAATCAAGCTTTCTTATGGTATTGTAGACTAGGTCATATCAATGAAACACGGTTGACGAAGTTACATAAAGAGTGATATTTGGATCCGTTTGAATATCTGTCTTATGCAACTTGTCAATCATGTCTCAAAGAAAAGATGAAAAAGATTCCGTTCACTGGACACGGAGTAAGAGCCACCGAGCTCTTGGGGCTCATATACAGCGACGTATGTGCTCTAATATTTATACATGCAAGAAGTGGTTATTCCTACTTCATTACTTTTACGGATGATTTATCAAGGTATGGACATGTATTCTTAATGAAACATTTTGAAGCCTTTGAGAAATTCCAAGAATACAAGAATGAAGTGGAAAAACAAACAGGCAAAAGTATCAAGACACTTCGATCTAATCGAGGTGGTGAATATTTAAGTGTCAAGTTCCTGGATTACATAAAAGAGAATGGAATTCTCTTTCAACTTACTCCTCCATACACAGCTCAGCACAACGGTGTATCAGAAAGGCAGAACCGCACCTTATTGGATATGGGACATTACATGATGGGTAACGCTGAGTTACCGCGATCCTTATAGGGTTATGCACTGGAATCTGCTGCATATCTTTTTAACAAAGTTCCCACTAAGTCAGTGCCTACCACACCATATGAAATGTGGAGTGGGAAGAAACCCTATCTTAAGTATCTTAAGATATGGGGATGTCCAGCTTTTGTCAAAAAGCAGCATGCGGACAAGCTCGAGGCACGATCGGTACTGTGTAAGTTTTTGGGATACCCAAGGAACTCCAGGGGTATCTTTTCTATTATGCAGAGAAACAAAAAGTTTTTGTTTCTTGGCATGCCCACTTTCTGGAGATTCAATTTCTTGAAAAAGAAATAAGTGGGAGAGTAATAGAACTGGAAGAAATTCAAGAACCACAAACTATTACTGAAAGCATGGTGGAACTAAAAGTTTCAAAAGAACCGGACGTCCCTGCGCCACTCCGCAGATCTAGTAGGCAGTCTCATCCGCCCGAGAGATACTACGGTTTTCTCATAGACGAGGACAGAGAGGGTTGCATCATCGACGATGATGAGACAACTAGTTTCCAGCAGGCCATTACGACCAGAGACTCGGTAAATGGCTAGATGCAATGTAGACCGAAATGGAATCCATGTACACCAACAAAGTTTGGACTTTGGACATTGCACCTCAAGGGGTAAAACCCGTAGGCTGCGAATGGATCTTCAGAAAGAAGATTGGTGCAGATGGACAGGTTGAAACCTATAAGGCAAGCCTTGTAGCAAAAGGTTTTCGTCAAAAACCTGGCTTGGACTATGATGAAACATTTTCTCCAGTGGTTATGCTTAAATCCATTCGGATCCTACTTGCCATTACCGCCTTCCATGATTATGAAATTTGGCAAATGGACGTAAAGACCGCTTTTCTGAATGGAAATTTGGAAGAGTGTGTTTATATGGATCAGCCAGAGGGTTTCATAGAGAGTGGGAGCAACGGAAGAGTGTGCAAGGTGCTTAAATCCATTTATGAATTAAGGCAGGCAACGCGGAGTTAGAACATCTGCTTTGATGAAACGGTCAAATAATTTAACTTTATCAAAAATTCAGATGAACCATGCATTTATAGTAAGATTGTAAGAACTTTAGTATTCCTTGTCTTGTATGTAGATGACATTTTTCAGATAGGAAATGACATTCCTATGCTACAATCAGTCAAAAGATTCATGTCACAGATGTTCTCCATGAAAGACCTGGGTGATGCCTCCTACATTCTGGAGATCCAAATCCATCGTGATAGATCTAAAAGATTTAGTATGGAAGATTCTAAGCGCGGTAATCTACCAGCTTGTCACAGGATCACCTTCTCCAAAGAGATGTCTCCCAAGACTGATTTGGAAAGTGATCATATGAGTATTATACCCTACGCTTCTGCGGTAGGCTCTATAATGTATGCGATGTTGTGTACTAGACCAGATGTTGCTTACGCACTGAGCGTAGTAAGCAGGTATCAGTCAAACCCTGGGGAGAAGTGCTGGATAGCGGTTAAGAACATTCTCAAGTACCTGAGAAGGACTAAGGAGATGTTCTTAGTGTACGGCAGTAAAGACCTCCAGATCAAGGCCTTCGTTGACTCCAGCTTCCAGAGTGACAAGAATGACTCTAAATCCATATCGGGTTATGTCTTTACCCTCAATGGAGGGGCGGTCTGTTGGAAGAGCTCCAAGTAGGACATCGTTGCTGACTCGACAATGGAAGAAGAGTATATCGCTGCATGTGACGTCGCGAAAGAAGTTGTCTAGATGAAGAAGTTCATTACAGAACTTCATGTGGTTTCGTCCATTGTTGATCCAATATTTTTGTATTGTGACAACAATGGGGCTATAAGTTTAGCGAAGGAACCAATGACCCATCAGAAGTCCAGACATATCTTGAGGCGGTATCACCTGATCAGGGAGATCGTGGATCGCCGGGAGATCAAGGTGCGGAGAGTAGACACGGAGAACAACACTGTAGATCCATTCACAATGGTCATCCCTCAGACACAGTTTGAAAGACTATTCAAGATACTAGGTCTGCGATATGCCAATACATGGCCTTAGTGTAAGTGGGAGATTGTTAGTGATATATGCCCTAGAGGCCATTATTGTATAGTACTGGATTGTATATTACATTTTGGAAGCTTGGGATATACACAGATATAATAATAGTCTTGCTCAATATGATAGTATGCTATCTGGTTTGATTCTATCTTAATATGTGTATATGTTTCTTTTAGCATATCGCTAATACATATTGATAGAGCCCTTAAGATCTTTGCTTGACTATTAGCGTTGTAATGGCAGTCACACTAGTAGGGGTAGGTAGTCTATAAGCACATCTTTAAGCTTGTCCCTAGTCGTAGGATTATCAAGACAAGGCATCGATACTCCAGAGTATACTAGTGTATATGCTTCTCATCCCAGTCAGGAGAAATGGCCTGTCCCGCAGCCATTGATATGCGATACCAGAGATAGTATACAGGTGCGCATTAGGTTATAAGTTACACTAGAAGGATTCGATGGGAACTACTAGTTGGTATTATACCTATTGTCAGTTAGCGGTTTCCGGGTGACATGAGTACAGGTTAGTCCGTTGACTTGACATCACTATACGTCTCGAGTGTGTTCCTACTGTACTTAGATTACTACCCTACCACGGCTCAAATGAGTCATGCAAACAGGTGGTGGTTGGGTGCAGTCCAGAAGCACTTGGAGGCAGTAGGGATTAGAAGGGATTTGTCTCTCCCTGTATTGGGAGTTAATATAGCGCTGTGTTCGGATAGCCAATACACATAGTCCCTGGGCAGAGCAAGTGAGATTTACTTGTAGGTACACCAGTAGTTTCTCATGGTGTATTGGGCTCTACACCGACACGACTTATTGCGCTATTAGGGGTATGACGGTTACCACCCTCCAAGGCCCGATATACAATACTCATAGAAGAATAGACCGGACTGTACGGAGATTGTCACGGATAGGCTCGGTAGGGGTTCGGATAAGTTCGCTCGTCGGCCTTCTTTTCAATAGCTATCTGGGTAGCTGTTACGTACAGCTAGTGCCGTTGACGGACTTGTGGTTAAACCCACTGCTAGCGTACATTCGAGTCTTTAGAGTCCCACACAGAGGGTTTCTCTGGTTCAGGCGAAACGATGTAAAGGCCGTATGGTTTTATGTGCACGGTTCCGATCATATACGTGTACTGGCTATACGGATGCTGTTCGGACGGATAATACTAGTGGACTTTGATTTAAGCCAGATTCTAGTATTATATTATTGGATTATTATTATCTTATCGTATTTGTATTTTTTCAGTACGGATACAGGTATGTATATACGGTGAGGGCATTCTTGTAATTTTAGAAGAGATGCTTCTAGAAGGGTACACCTCATTATTGGATTTATCTATTTTTAGAAAATAGATTAATGAGGTGGAAAATGGAGATATTTGTGGTATGGGTGAAGCATGCCTAATTCGTTTATTTATTGGTTTGGACTTACTATTGAAGTATGGCTACAATTTTCTATTGAAAATTATTGCATGCTTCATGTGATAAAAGATTGAGCCATTCTTCACTTGCACAAAACTTAGCTCATTTGTCTATTTTCTTTCTATCTCCATTTTCCTCTCCTCCTTCTTCCTCAAGACCCTAACCCTTACATGTGTTGTGAATCCTAGGGTCACTTGAGATTAAATAGTCCAATTAACACTCTACATCTCCTAAGCTATCTAGTTTAGCAAACTAGGTATTTTATTTACCTTAGTTTAGAGGTTGGAGCTTGAACCATAGATTCTCGGATGGATTGTCTTCAACACAAGGAGGCCGACAACCGAGCTAGATTCACACTTCTTAGGAGCTCAAGGAGAGGAGAACAAGACCCGAAGGACTTGATTCAACAAGGTATAAAACACTTACATAGTAGTTTAGAATCTATGTAGTTTAGCTAGTTAGGGTTTCCGAAAAGATCCTGTGTGATAGGTCGGTGTTGCAAAGTTAAAAACCATTTTTTGTATATTCCGCCTCCCCATAAATGCGTGTGGTGTGAGACATCGACTTACAGATACCGGATTAAAATCCAACAGCTGTAAGATGTTATAGATGCTGAAATGGAGTAGGGAATTGGGAAATGGTGATTTGATCCTCAAATTCAGAATTCGGAGCAAATGTTGCTACTGAGGGAAATCACCGGGTTTTTTCCAATCGGCAAGCTTTTGGCTTTGAATAACTATTATCGTATACCAACTTTTCTTTTAAAATGAATATTCGTCGCTTTATTAGATAAAGAAAGGATATTCAATTTTTTAAATTATGTCATGGATATTTACCTACATCAAATGTTGATTGGGTAAGGTGCATAAAGATAATTTTATAGACATTCTTAACCAAAATGCAGTTTACAACTTACAACTTACAGAGTTTGAGTTAGTGAAATCTTGGGACTTATACATATAGATATATTTTGTCCGATGTCCATGAGAACAAGGGGATGGTACTCGTACTTCATTCCATTTACCTATGTGTTCTCTGGTTTTTGGACGCACGTTCTTCTTGAACCGCAAAGTCCAAAGATTTTGAGAAGTTCGTAAGGTATAAGAATAAAGTAGAGATCAAGATGTTGGAAGTATCGAGATTTTTCGATGTGATCTATGTGGATACTTATGCTCGGTGTTCCGTATTGAGAATTTGATTCTCTCTCAGATTACTCATCCGAAGGTGCGCTCCATTATGGGTGATGTTGTGTAGCCTTTTTCATTTAGAGAATATGCACTGGAAACAGATGCATACCAATTGAATATGGTTCCGTCTAAATTAGTGCATGTGATTCTATATATGATTTAGAATGTGTTTGTCACGCCCCCACCCCCAACACAGACGGTATTTTCCGTTGTGGCCTAAACCGCATGGTTTTGTCCTTTGAAGCGAACCAGACTCGATCAGGGGCCACTTCCCAGGAGGTCACCCATCCCAGAACTTCCCTGGCTCAAGCATGCTTAACTACGGAGTTCTCAAGCTCCTGTAGTGCCGGTTCACTTAAAAGACGCCTCTATGTTATAGGAGTGGTATCATTTCATTTATAGTTCCGGATCTGCCCTCTTTTGGAATGTATTCCTAAGATTCCCAATTGTATAGTGTGTCCCACGAACTCAAGAGGTGGCCCTCGCCCCCTTGGCATAACACTTGGCATGGCACTTTGTTCCGTGAGCAAGAACCGGGTCCCGACATCCTCTCCACCATTGAACAATGGTTCGTTCTCAAACCACAAACCTACTATTGAGGGACACCAGCTCTGATACTATTCTGTCATGCCCCATCCCCAACACAGACGGTATTTTCCGCTCTAGCCGAAGACGCACGGTTTTGTCCTTCGTAACGAACTAGACCTGATCAGGGACCACTTCCCATGAGGTCACCCAACCCAGAACTTCCCTGGCTCGAGCACGTTTAACTACGGAGTTCTCAAGCTCCTGTAGTGCCGGTTCACTTAAAAGGCACTTCTGTGTTATAGGAGTGGTATCATTTCATTTATAGTTCCAGATCTACTCTCTTTCGGAATGTATTTTGAAGATTCCCAATTGTTATATAGTGGGTCCCACGGATTCAAGAGGGCCCCCGTATTGGCGTGACACTTTGTTCCGTGAGCAAGAACCAGGTCCCGACAGTGTTCATATTTTAAGGTTGTAAAAATATGGAGTTATCCGACTTATGCATAAAACCAAAATCCGGACAAACTCAAGGCACGTTTCCATAATATACAGTTTGTGGGTTATTCCAAACATTAGCAAGGGTTTAACTTCTACCATTTTTCAAGATCAAAAGTTGTTTTGCTCTTGACTCACCGCCTTTTTAGAAAAGGAATTTCTTGCAAAAGAAATTAGTGGGAGTATGGTAGAACTAGAAGTGATTCCAGAACCATAGACGGTTACTAAAAATTTAGTAGAACCTGGAGATTCAATTGATCCTGACAAACTTTAGCTACTCCGTAGATTTAGTTGGTGACCTCAGCCATTCGAGAGGTATTTTGGTTTCCTCGTAGATGGTGACAAGGAGGTTTACATCATGGTGATGATGAACCTACTAGTTATCAGAAGGCCATAAGAAGTGGTGACTTCCGACTGATGGCTATCCAAGTTGGACTCCACGCACTCCAACAAATTATGGACTTTATTGGATGCTCCTGAAGGGGTTAAACCCATTAGGAACAAGTTGATCTTTCGAGATCAGTGCAGATGGAAAGGTAGTAACCTAATAAGGCTAGACTTGTAGTAAAAGGCTTTCATTAAATACCTGGTGTGGATTGTGATGGAACTTTTACTTCAATTTCTGTGCTGAAGTCCATACGGATATAACTTGCCACTTATGTTTTTCATGACTATGATATCTGGCAGGTGGATGATTATAACATCTTTCTACATGGTAATTTAGATGTGTACATGTGTATGACTTCGCCAGAGGGTTATCGTAGTCAGTAGGAGCAGAGAATCGTGTGCAAGTTCCTTAAGTCTATTTATAGATTAAAGCAGGCATAGCGGATATGGATCATCTGTTTTGATATTACGGTCAAAGTGTTTGACTTCATCAAGATGATAGATGAACCTGGTATTTGTAAGAAGGTAGTAGAGTGTAATGTCATAGACCTCTTATTGTATATGGATGACATTATTCTGATAGAAAATGACGCTCTTATGCTACAATTCGTTCGATCTATGGTTGTCACAGGTATTTCTCCAGAGAGAATATGGATATTAGTCCAGTCCTGGAGAAACATAGGATAGTAGTGAAGAACATAAGTTAATGTTTTTGGTGTACGGTAATGGCAGGCTCCTACAGGAGGCGGTTACCGATTCCAGCTTCCAAGGTGACATGGATGACAGAGTGTCTGTCGCGAGTTATAAGTTTATCCTCGTTATAGGAGAAAATATTGGAAAGAGTTCCAAGCGAGATACTAAGGTAGTCGTAGCGCTGGCTACTGATTATGACTCAGCAGAGGATACAGCTTAAGAACTTGTTGAAAAAATTGTTCATTTATGAACTTGCTCCCAACATCTATCCAGACAAATTCTAAGGAAAGTATCGCTTGATTCGAGAAATATTAGATCTCCGTGAGATTGAGATTTAGATAGATACAATTAGAAATATTGTAGTTGATCCACTCACTGAAGCTATTTCTAGAACACGGTTTGCGAAACTGTTAGTAGAGAAGTTGGGTATGCGATAACACACGAGATGTGGGTATGCGATACCGCAATAATTGGTCTTAAGTGCAAGTGGGAGATTGTTGGATATAGGTGCCCTCAAGGCAATTATCGTAATTGCAGGAAAGCAATTGCTGAATTTAAGGAGGGCCTATATGGAGAACAGTCTTGATCGAGATGATCGTATGCTATTTGAATTATCTTTATCTTTCATGTCTATACGTTTTACTCATTATCATATATAGCCAATACATGATGATAAAGCCTATAGGATCATTGCTTGACCACTAGGATTATAATAGGGATCAATAGGGCCTGGGTAGTCCATAAGCACATCCTTAAATATTTCTAGTCATAAAAGTATCGAGATAGGGCATCGGTATTCCAGAGTAGACTAGTGTATACGTTTCTTGAGCCCGACCGGGGAGATGGTTGATCCCATAGCCATTGGTGTTTAACACCAAAGATTGTATACAGGTGCTCATTAGGTTATGAGTTATACTGGACGAACTTACCGAGAACTCCAAGATGGTATGATACCTATTTGAAAGTAGATCCTAACACCTCTACTAGGGTTTTAACAAGAGCAGGTATCAATTTAAAAATTTCTAGAGGGGTAAGTTTACAAAAAAAAAAATCCAACTAAAGGTTTAGGATTTCAAAAGAAAGCAAATAAGAGATTTATCTAAGTGATAAGGAGCTACAACCTTTGTAGCCAAGTTCTTCACTTCTAAACTCCTTGTAGTACTCCCTTGAACTCTTTCTTAAGCTCCACTTGAAAAAATGAATAAGTTTTCTTGATGCCTTTTTCGTCGAAGATAATCCACCTTGAGTCTACTCTAACTCAAGCTCAAACTTCACTAATCAAACTATTAGTGAAGAGAACAACCTAAACTAATTTGCAAGTTTAGTTTGGGTTGATGAAGTAGGGTTTTAGCACACTTAAAATTCTTTTCCTTTTCTTTTCTCTTGAATGAATAATATTTTCAAGAGAAGTGATGAAGAAGATGAAGATGGAGCTGAGAATGGCTTGGAGTTGTGGATAAGTGCAAGATGATAAAACTTATATGAAAAAAACAAAGAGAAATGAGTCATGCAAACTAGGATATTCTAAAAGAAATGACTCATCTTTCTTTATTCAAATTCAAATAAGCAAATCATTATCCTCATATCATTAACCCTATATAATTCTCATATACACAACTCTTGTGTATAATCAACCATGTCAAACATATTTTTATATATTTATATCATAAATATATATATATAAAGAGAAATAAATATCAAGTGAGCATAATATTAGTTTATATATATGTAGAGAGAGAGAGAATAATGGAGGAAAGATGCCATAGGAGGGAATTTCCTCCTACGGCATCGAAAAAATATAATCTCCATCATGTTTTTCGACGATCGGCTTCCATCATCTTCATCGTTATCATCTAAGATATGGGTACACCAAATTTCATGTGGTTCTACAATTTTTCGCTGTTGAATTAGTGGGTTCAAAATTAACAGTTTATCGACAATAGAACTTTTTACATCGCTAAATCAAAGATGAAAAGGTTGTAGAATCACATGAAATTTGGCATACCCGCATCTTAGATGATAACGATGAATATGATGGATTCCGATCGTCGGAAAACACGATGGAGGGCGTATTTTTTCGATGCCATAGGAGGGAATTCTCTCATATGGCCTCTTTCCTCCATTATTCTCATATTCTCTCATATGGTCTCTTTCCTCCATTATTCTCATATATATATATATATATATATATATATATATATATAATTATTAAATAAATACTTGATTTAATAATTCGTTTATATCAAATATAATCCGGCTAATATCAAATAACGTTAGATTATAATACGGTATTATATATCCGTATTTAATCAAGCTCCAGCACATATACTATACATGCCCTATTTCATTTCGCTTGAGCTAGGAAACCTCTATATCAGACTCTAAAGACTCATCAATACGCTATCAGTAGGTAATGATCACATCAAACACCTATAAGCACGTCAGCGGTACTAGCTTCACGTAACAGCTACCCAGGTATTGAACGAATAGAAGATTGACAAGTAAACTTATCCAAAACTCCCTGAAGAGCCTATAAACAACACTTACTGTACAGTCCGGTCTTTTCGTCTGATATGTTGCATATCGATTCTGGGGGGTGGTATCGTCAGACCCCAATAACTCGATAAGTCATGCCGATATATAGCCTATAACCAATCGAGAAACTACTGATAACACTTATTAGTAAATATCATCAGCTCTGGCCAGGCACTTGCGGTTATAGCCAAACACGCATAGCACAATATCAACTCCCAATACCGGGAGAAACGAAACCCCTCCTATCGCTCGCTGCCTCCATGTGACTTAAGACTGTATCCAACGACCACCTATTTGCATGACTCAGTAGAGCCGTGGCAGGGAGGTAATCAAAGCACAGTGGGAACCACACAAGACACTATAACGATCTCGGGTGTATAAATTAACATGTACAAGTGTCACCAGAGAACTGCTATCCGACGATAAATATGGTACCATTTAGGAGTTCTCGGCGAGTCCGTTCGATGTACTCATTCTTCAATGAGCACATGTGTACAATCTTTGGTGTCAAACATCAATGGTTGTGGGATCAACCATCGCCCTATACAGGGTCAAGAAATGTACACACTAGTCTACACTGGAATATCGAAGCCATATCTCGATACTTTCTTGACTAGGAACAATTAAGGATGTGCTTGTGGACTACACATGCCCCACTAGTATGATCTACATCATATTCCTGATAGTCAAGCAAACATCCTAAGGGCTTATCAATATGTATCAATGAAATAGTAAACTAAAACAAGTGCACATGTTTAGATAAAAAGAAACTAGATAGCATATTATCATATTAAGCAAGAATGTCATATATATATATATATATATATATATATATATATATATACACACGTCCAAGCATCCACTATAATTTACAATAATGGCCTCTAAGGTATACATATCACTAACAATCTCCCACTTGCACTAAGGCCGGTTGTTATAGTATCTCATACCCAACATCCAAAAAATTCTCTCGAACTGTGTCTGAGGAAAATCCTTGGTGAGTGGATCCGCCGTGTTGTCCTTCGAGACTTTTTCTTATTGACTTTATCAGGAGATCTCCGAGGTATGTAAATATCCTGTGCTTTTCTTCCTTTCTTTTTGTATGTGTTAACTCTTCTGACCTTGATCTCGCGGTGATCTACTATCTCCCGGATCAGGTGATACTGCCTTAGAATATATCTGGATCGCTGATGGGACCGGGGTTCCTTGGTCAAAACCACAGCTAACTTGTTATCACAATACAAGGGTATTGGATCAACAATGGATGGAACCACACTAAATTCAGTGATGAATTTCTTAATCCATACAGCCTCTTTGGAAGTATCATTAGCAGCGATGTATTCAGTCTCTATCGTCGAGTCTGCAACGGTATCCAATTTGGAACTCTTCCAACATACCACTCCTCCGTTGATGGTGAAGGTAAAACCCGAAACAGACTTGCTGTCATCCTTGTCACTTTGGAAGCGAATCGGTAAAGAACTCCGTTTGAAGTTCTCCATTACCATACACCAAGAATATTTCTTTAGTCCTTCGTAAGTATTTAAGAATGTTCTTCACAGGTATCCAGTTTTTCTCTCCTGGGTCAGATTGATACCTACTTAGCACACTGAGTGCTTAAGTACATCCGTTCTGGTACATAATATCGCGTACATTATAGACCCGACTGCAGAATCATAGGATATCATGTGCATGCGAGCCATCTGCTCATCAGTCTTGGGAGACATCTCTTTGAATAGGGTGATTCCTGAACAAGCGGGTAAGTTAGCTCGCTTGGAATCTTCCATACTAAACCTCTTTAGTATGGTGTCAATATACCTGGATTGGGATAATCCCAATATCTTTTTAGATATATCCCTATAGATCTTTATTCCCAGGATGTAGGAGGCATCACCCAGGTCTTTCATGGAGAATTTTTGCGACAGGAAGAGTTTGACCGGGTGCAGCATAGGAACGTCATTTCTTATCAAGAGTATGTCATCTACGTACAATACGAGGAAAACGACCTTACTCTCTACTACCTTTTTATATATACAGGGTTCATTTACGTTTTTGTTAAAGTCGAACTCTTTGACTGCTACATCAAAACAGATCTTCCAGCTCCGCGATGCCTACTTTAATCTATAAATTGATTTAAGCAGCTTGCACACCTTTCCGCTGCTCCCACTGTCTATGAAGCCCTCTGGCTGTGTCATATACACGCTCTCTTCTAAATCACCATTTAGAAAAATGGTCTTGACATCCATCTATCTAATTTCATAGTCATGGTAGGTAGCAATAGCAAGTAGGATCTGGATGGACTTAAGCATGGCCACTAGAGAAAAGGTCATGTCATAATCAACACCTGGTCATTGACGAAAACCTTTTGGTACAAGTCTAGTTTTGAAGGTCTCAACCTTTCCATCTACACTGATCTTCTTCTTGAAGATCCATTTGCTCCCAATGGGTTTTACCCCTTCAGGAGCAACCTTAAAAGTCCATACTTTGTTGGTGTACATGGATTCCATCTCAGATTGCATAGCATCTAGCCATTTCATATAGTCTCTACTTGTGATGGTATGCTCGAAACTAGTCGGGTCATCATCTTCCATGATGCAATCCTCTCTCCCACCGTCTATGAGAAAACTGTAGTATCTTTCAGGTGAATAAGAAACCCTACTAGATCTGCGGAATGGCTGAGGTTCGTCGAGGACAATTGAATATTTTGGTTCTACCAAATCTTCAGTTGTAGTTTGTGTTTCTGGAATTTCATCCAGTTCTACTACGATCCCACTAATTTCTTTTACAAAAAATTTCCTTTTCTAAAAAGGTGGCGTGTTGAGCAACAAATAATTTTTTTTCCTTAATGTGGTAGAAAATATATCCATTTGAATATTTTAGATATCCCACAAACTTACACAAAACTAATCGTGTTTCAAGTTTGTTCTGATTTTATTTTTAAACATAGGCCGGACAACCCCATATCTTAACTCGCTTAAGACATGGTCTATTCCCACTCCATATCTCATATGGTGTTTTAAGCACAGATTTGGATGGAACTTGATTCAATAGATACACTATTGTTGTAAGTGCATATCCCCAAAATGAGAGGTAACTCAGCATTACTCATCATAGAACGTACCATATCCAATAGGGTGCGATTCCTCTGCTCCATTACACCGCTGTGCCGTGGTGTATACGGAGGAGTAAGCTGAGAGATAATCCCATTCTCTTTTATATAATCTCGGAATTCCATGCTGAAGTATTCTCCTTCTCGATCAGATTAGAGGAGTTTGACACTTTTCCCGTCTGGTTCTCTATTTCGCTCTTATATTCCTTAAATTACTCAAAAGATTCAAATTTGTGTTTCAACAGGAATACATGTCCGAATTTAGAGAGATCATCTGTGAATGTAATGAAGTAAGAGAAACCACTCATAGTATGTGTAGACATAGGACCGCATACATCACTATGTATCAGTCCCAAGAGTTCAGTAGCTTTTGCTCTGTGTCCTGTAAACGAAGTTTTGGTCACCTTTCCTTTGAGACAAGACCGAAAAGTTTCATAAGATGTAAATTCGAACGAATTCAAATATCCATTCTTATGCAACTTAGCTAGTCTGGTCGCATTGATATGACTAAATCTACAATGCCACAAGAAGATTTCGTTCATTTCTGAACTTTTCCTCTTGTGTGTATTCTGTATGTTTAGAACTGTATTTTGATTTAGTACATATAAACCATTATACAATATACCAAACTCAATCAACACTTGATTTAGGAAAATATTCATAACATTTTTCTCTAATGCAAAGTTATATCCATATTTATCTAATAAATAAACGGATATTAAATTGCATATTATTGACGGTACGAAATAACAGTCGTTCAAAATCAATGTATTACCAGTTGGCAATACAAGGTGATATTCGCCGGCAGTTTCGGCAGCAACAATTGCTCTTTCCCCCACTCTGAGAGACATCACATTTTCCCAGTCCTCTACTTCTTCTTAACCCTTACAACATATTATAAATGTGGGATCCTGATCCGGTATCTTATACCTAGGAGGTAGAGAAGACTGAGAAATGGTTTTTAATAACTAACACACTCGAAAAAGATGTATCAGAATGCTCCTTCTTCATTAGGGTTGTGTGGAAATCCTTGCGTTCTCCTATCCCTTGCCCTAACCCATGACAATTTTCATAAAGTGGAGCGGAACCAACGTTTTCCAGCCCAGTATAATAAGCGAGTTCGGTCAATACATCCATATTATTATCTTGATTAAGGCGTGATATGGTCACTACCCGAAGAGAGAGAGAAGAAACACTTTAGCATGCGCTCTTCCAAAATTAGAATGGTTATTATCTTATCTAATCAAGATGGCTCCTACTGTGTTTTATTAAATCTTCCTTTAAATCCTAAAAGGAAAGATTAGCTGGAATTAATTACACCCTACAAGTTATCTAATCATTCAGCCAGGTTGGTTTTGGTACTCCGAGGGAGTCTCCCCGTGCTTTCACACGGAACTAATTAAATAACCTAATTTCCACATAGGCATAACCCATTAATACCTTTCTAGACACCTACTGGATTAGCTAATTGTAAAGTGGAAAACTCTTCTGGGAGTAACTCTTACTCACAATGGGTATCGAGATCTAACTATCATATAGAAGGTATTCAATCTCATTGCAAATTTCAACACTTGAAACTCCTGATAATTTTTTTACCCTATGCGGCTTATGACCCCCACAAAGGTCAGCAAATGATAAATCGCAAGTCAAGTTCAACCCATCATTTCGTAACTGATTTAGACCTACCCGCACGACCTTTGGCAAAGGTCAACAAAGTCGTACGACTGTCCTAACCAAACGCATCATCATGCGGCAGAAAATCACTAATTAGCTACCGAACTCTACGCCTCGGCAAAGGTCGACAAACATAGCACGAATACTAAACAATACCTATCTGAAATAACAGAAGGCTACGACTGGTTTTGAAGAAAACGTTTAACATAATGAACTTGATATCGTTGTAGAACCCAGCGATTTGAAAAGAAGTGGTTTAAGCTCCGCTTTAAATATCGAGTAGTTTCCAAAACAAACCGAGTGAATTATAGCATATGCTAGTTTTTTCTAAAGAGGTCATTCCCGGTAAAGGGATTTAGGCACTTTCCTCATCGAATGAGGTGCTGGATATTTATAATTGAATACCTCTATACAAAGAAAAAACTAGAGCTACCTTTTTGAAAAACGTGGTTCTACAACATCTTTTAGATTTCTTTTCTTTTCATTAATCTTATTAATGAAGTCCCATCATTTAAGTTCCTAAATATCATAGAAGAAACGAAAATCAAACACACATATATGCCATCCGCATTCGTCACAGGGACCCGGGTCTTCACCGTAAGGTTACTTAACTTACGGCAGGGCAGGGTCGGGACTACCGTAGATGCAAAACATATATAATTTCTACTAATATATCATATATATAAATAGAATTCGTCTCACGTATTTATATGATCATATCAAAGCACAGCATAGCATAAGCATATATATATATATATATATATGAATTATAGGATATACCAGGAGTTCCGTGTTTTAGATTAGGCCATTAACGAAAACACGGATTCCACAGTCATGATAAATAGCCAATCTCACACCCTTAGACCCGTACAAGAGCAGAAAGCAACCCTGCCAATTGTAGAGTTAGGCTACCAGTCTCGACTCCTCGAGATGGCCACCCACTGGACTCGAAAACCCGGTTACTTGAGCCTTCCGCCTTGGGTCTATCCTAATGCGGAAAAGTAAATAATATGCATCAAGGTGACTACATCCTCACTCCCGGATGTACCCTAATAAAAGAATATTACGTACAATAATTTACATGAATGAAAATGAAAAATTCTCATCTCACATAAACTCCCGGCTATTCAATTACGACGATCCAATATATCATATCAATACAGCAACACAATAATATCACATGTCATCAACGTAAGTAAATATGTGTATCCTTAATATCGTTGATGTATAGCAACAAGATTGGGAACGCTTCCACATATTACACTTATAGTCCCAGAAAAGAAATGAAAAATGCAACAATTAGAATCCGCAACTGTAGACATCATAAACCTGGATTATCATATAGTCCGAATTTCATGCCTAACCCCATAAACCTTACATTTAAGCCTTGAATTGAAAACCATTTTCAATGATAAAGCCAGGAAATTCAACAAGATTCCCTGTGAAGGAATCGAAAGCTCGTCGGGAATGTTAGGGTAAGGCCACACCCTCGAGGCCGTCAACGAAGTGGCCTTGGGCAGGACACCATGGCCGCGAGCACCCAAGTGGATGCTTTTGGCCATGAGGTTCTCCCATGGTCACTTTGTCAGGGCATAAGGTGAGGCTCTACTCTAGTATCTCCCGGCGAGTTTTCGCGTACATTACGAAACTACGACGGAGTTTTGATCAAACTCCCTGGTAATCCATCAAGTATGGATAAAAAGTTATATTTATATATAACTAGTTTTCACAAAACTAATTAATGTGGATTCTAAAAATTGCATCAAACAACCATAATATTTAAACGACATTAACAATTCGACCGACTTTCATTTCTACTTCGATAAGCAGAGACCTCAACCACTTGAGTCCCAACTAAAACACCCAGAAAACTCAGTGCCTAAAATTACAAGACCACAAGAAAATTAGGGTAAAAAATCCCCAAAGTCACGTCGGAACCACCGCCGACTCCATAGAGATGGTCGCGCATTTGCAGCACTTTAGTGGATTTATGAGCTCTGTTTTCTTACGGGCCTATAAAATCACCTGCATGATTTTCTGAGAATTTTTTATTTGAAAAAAATCACAGTTTCAAAAAATGGGCAGAGAGGTGTTTTAATTGGAAAAAAAATTGTCAATCGAACATTTTAACTTCATCTAAATATTTCCTAAGCCTCTAATTTGGCTATGATACCATGAAAGTAGATCCTGGCACCTCTACTAGGGTTTTAACAACAGCAAGTAGCAATTTAAAATTTTCTAGAGGACTAAGTCTATGAACAAGAATCAATCTAAAGGTTTAAGGTTTCAAAAGAAAACAAACAAGAGATCTATCTAAGTGATAAGGAGCTACAACCTTTGTAGCCAAGTCCATCACTTCTAAAACTCCTTGTAGTAGTCCCTTGAACTCTTTCCTAAGCTCCACGTGAAGAAATGAACAAGCTTTCTCGATGTCTTCTTCGTCGAAGATGATCCACCTTGAGGCTACTCTAACTCAAGATCAAACTTCACTAATCAAACTATTAGTGAAGAGAACAACCTAAACTAATTTGCTAGCTTGGTTTAGGTTGATGAAGTAAGATTTTAGCTCACTTAAAATTCTTTTCTGTATCTTTTCTCTTGAATGAATAGTGTTTTCAAGAGAAGAGATGAAGAAGATGGAGATGAGAATGACTTGGAGTTGTGGATAAGTGCAAAATGATAAAACTTATGTGAAAAAGATAAAGAGAAATGAGTCATGCAAACTAGGATGTTCTAAAATAAATGACTCATTCTTTCTTTATTCAAATTCAAATAAGCAGATTATTATTGTCATATCACTAACCCCATGCAATTCTCATATATACAACTCTTGTATATAATCAACCATGGCAAACATATTTTTATATATTTATATCATATATATAAATATATAAAGAGAAGTAAATATCAAGTGAGCATAATATTAGTTTATTTATTTATTTATATATATATGTCAAATTATTAAATCAACACTTGATTTAATAATCCGGTTATATCAAATATAATCTGCCTAATATCAAATAACGCTAGATTATAATACATATCATATATCCGTATTTAATCAAGCACCCGTACATATCATTATCCATGCCCTACTTCGTTTTTCTTAAGCTAGGAAACCTCTATGCGGGACTCTAAAGACTCGTCAATACGCTGGCAGTAGATAATGATCACATAAAACACCTACAAGCATGTTGGCGGTACTAGCTGCACGTAACGGCTACCCAAGTATTGAACGAATAGAAGATCAACAAGTAAACTTGTCCAAAACTCCCTATAGAGTATATAAGCAACACTTACCATGCAGTCCGGTCTTTTCGTCTAATATGCTGCATATCAAGTCTAGGGGGTGGTATCGTCAGACCCCAATAACTCGATAAGTCATGCCGATGTGTGGCCTATAACCAATTGAGAAACTACTGATAACACTTATCAGTAAATCTCATCAGCCCTGACCAGGAACTTATGGTTATAGCTAATCGCGCATAGCACAACATCTACTCGCAATACCGGGAGAGACAAAACCCCTCATATCGCTCACTGCCTCCATATGACTCGGGACTGTACCCAACTACCACCTGTTTGCATGACTCGGTAAAGTCGTGGTAGGAAGGTAATCAAAGAACGGTGAGAACCACACAAGACACTATGACGATCTCAGGTATACAAACTAACTTGTACAAGTGTCACTAGAGAACTGCTATCTGACGATAAGTATGGTACCATCTAGGAGTTCTTTGCGAGTCCGTTTGGTATACTCATTCTCCAATCAGCTGTGTACAATCTTTAGTGCCAAACACCAATGGCTGTGGGATCAACCATCACCCCATACAAGGTTAAAAAACGTACACACTAATCTACACTGGAATATCGATGCTCTGTCTCGATACTCCCTCAAATATGAACAATTAAAGATATACTTGTGGACTACACATGCTCCACTAGTATGATCTACATCATATTCCTGGTAGTCAAGGAAACATCCTAAGGGCTTTATCAATATGTATTAATGAAATAGTAAACTAAAACAAGTGCACATGTACAGATAAAGAGTAATCAGATAGTATACTATCATGTTGAGCAATAATTTCCTCTTTATATATACGCCCATGCATCCACTATAATTTACAATAATGGCCTCTAGGGCATACATATCACTAACACTATTGTCAGATAGCAGTTCTCTGATGATGATAGTACAGGGTAGTCCCTTGACCTGAGATCGCCGTAATGGCCTGTGTGTGTTCCTGCTAGACTTTGATTACTACCCTACCACGGCTCTGCTGATTTATGCAAATAGGTTTTACTTGGGTATAGTCCCAAAGCACATGGAGGTAATGAGCGGTCTTGGGGATTCGTCACTCCCGGTATAGGAAGTCGATATCGCGCTGTACAGGACATGACTATAACCAGAATTCCATGGCTACAGCAATGGAAATAAACTGATAAGTTTTATCAGTTATATCTTCAGTGGTTATGAGTCCTCCGTCAGCATAACTTATCGGGTTATTGGGGATCTGAAAGATTCCATCCCCAGACCCGGTATGCGATACTCTTTGAAGAGACCGAACTGTATGGTATTCGTCATGATAGATTTTGTCGGGTCCAAATGATTTTCCTCGTCGACCTGCATTTATCTTGCTCATACCTGGGTAGCCGTTATATACAGCTAGTACCGCTGACGAGCATGCGGGTTAACCCGTGAAGGGAATGAATCTGAAAGAGTTTCAGATTCATTCATATGTGATCCTATATAATCTACTGCCGGTGTGTTGACATGTCTTTAGAGTCCCGCAACAAAAATGCCTGTCCGGGAAAAATGTGATGGCGTGCGCATGAGGATATGTGCATGAGTTCAATTAATTATGTATATTAGATTTATATGATTTAATCATACGACTTTTATACTAGCCGGTTTATTTAAAAACTAGAATATTAAGTGAAGAGTTGACTTAATAACCGTATAAATGATATGTTTTCTGGTATAGTGTATTTGATACACTCACTCTCTTTGTCTCTCATTTGATTGGTATATGATACCGATATATTATTGTGTGTGTTTGTATTCTCTTATTTTATATATATATATATATATATATATATATATATATATAAATTCATCTCTCTCTCTTTTTGGATTTATATACATTTACTTATATATATAAATATTTTTGTCATTTGATGACAAATTAGTTTGCATGTGGAGTATGGGTCCCACCTCACTCTAGAGTAAATTACTATTAAGAGAGAGAAGGGATGGGTGAGGGTGTTAATTTTTCCTTTTCATGTTTAGAAAAAGAAAGAAAAATGAGAGAGCTCTTCTTCTTCCTCTTCATCTTCTTCCTCCTCTCTGCTCTAATGGTGGATTGATGATATGGAAAGAAAAATATAAAAGCGAGTGACTTTAATGACCAAATCACCTTCCTCTATACCTAGCAAGTTCATATAGGGAGATTCTCCCCTGGTAGATGGATATGGAGTTTCGAGCGGTCTCCTTTCACCGCGGATCATTTACGGCGAGGTGGTTGGCATCCACGTTCGTCTAGAAGCTCACAATTATAACTAGGGTCTTCCGATTGGCGATCGGACACGCTACAAAAGTTGTAGCCCCTAACTTTCTCTCTAGTGTTTTCCTAGTTTGCAATTAGAGTTGTAAATGCATGATCTTGTGGTTGTTAATCGATGCTAAGTCTTAAAAATTTTGATTTGTCATTCCGCCGTGGTCCGCAAACATTGCGACCCTGGCATCGACTAACTAATAGTGGCATGACGCAATTCAGGGTACATCTTAAATATTCAAGGGTTCTTACGAAATTAGAATGGCTCTTTACCAATTTGCTATTGCGAAACAATTCAATTTCGACTACATAAAGAACGATGGCTCTAGGGTAACATTGGAATGTTCCCAAAAGGATAAAGGATGCCTATGGGGAGTGCATGCATGCCCCTTCTTAGATCTTTTGTAGTAAAATATTATGATGTTCGTTATAATTTTACTGTAAATTTTCTATTGGTTAAGTATGTATCTGAATGGAATTTAGAAACTGTTTTATGAATCTCTTTATTTGTAACCACCTGTAACATCTAGGCACTTGCCTGTAATTTCTGATAAGTTGCAAGTAACTTGTAAGCAGTTGCATGTAACTTCTAATTAGTTGCATGTAATTTCTATTCACTTGTCTTTAACTTCTAACCACTTGCCTGTAACTTCTAATTAGCTGCACGTAACTTCTAGCATCGGTTATATAAAACTGATAATATCAATAAAAATATCATTAATATCACAGTATCGGCTAATATCGGCTATATAAAACAGATAATATCAAAAAAATATCATTTGTATCACAACATCGGCCAACATCAATGATTAAGTAAATATATCAACAATTTTTTACATTCATTAAACAAACCGGTAACATTTAAGAAATTTGTCGTCCTCACTCAGAACAAGTAATAATATCGGCGAAAATCGGTCAAATACAAATAGATAAATATATCGTCCGTCGAACTAGAGACAATTGTCTGCAACTTATAAGCAGTTGTCGGTAACTTATAAGCAGTTCCATGTAACATTTAAGCACTTGCTTGTAACATTTACCCACTAGCCTGTAATTTGTAAGCAGCTGCATGTAACTTATAAGCATTTGCCTGTAATTTCTAAGCTGTTACCTGTAACTTCTAATAACTTGCTAACTTCTAAGCAATTGCCTGTAATCTTTAACATAATCAAGAATATATCAACAATTTTCTCTCTTCTTCTTCTTCCTCTTTACAACTCAAAACTTCTTTTATTTAATTTCCCATTATCTGTTCTATTTTATTTTCTTTTTTCTTTTTTTCTTTTTTCTTGCAATTCCAACACAAGCCATCAATATTTTGCTCCCCTCATAATCATCCTTTTTCAACACAACCCAATTCTCTCTATTCTTCTTCCTCTTTATAGCTAAAAACTTCTTCTCTTTAAATTTCCAATATCTGTTCTTCTTTCTTTTCTTTTTTCTTTTCTCCTTACAATTCCAACACAATCCATCAATATTTTGCTCCCCATCTTCATCATTTTCCAACACAATCCATCAATATTTTTCTCCCCACCTCAAACCCAACCGGATGGCAGGATTGCCTTTAACATGGGCATAAATTACATTTACATTTCTGCAAAAATAAAAATTTTGAACAAAAACAACTAGCTCTATTCCTCTGTTTCCTTCGGTTTTTTCTCTTTTAGAAGTTACATGCAATTTATTAGAAGTTATAGGCAAGTTATTAAATTTATAGTCAACTGCTTAGAAATTACAGGCAACTGTTTAGAAGTTACATGCATGTAGCATATTAAAATTACATGCAACTGCTTAGAAATTACATGCAGCTTATTAGAAATTACAGGCAAGTTATTAGAAGTTAAATGAAAATGGAGTAAATGAGAGAAGGATAATTGTAACGACCGTGTTTTCATATACCTAATAAAATATCTCTTATCTAATTTTCCAGTATCAAGTAATTATTTACGTGTTTCGTTAATAGAAAAATATTTCATTTTAATAATTTTATTTTTCAAAGTAATGTTAATAAAGCATTTAAATATAATTAAAGGAATTTTCTAAAAACTATTTATATTTTTCTGGGCTTAAAATGTTTTAATGAAATTTTATAATACATTAAAATAAATTACATGTTTTTGTTATCAATTAAAATAATTATTTCGTAATTAAAATATTTTCAAGGATAAAATAGATTTTAAATAATTATAATAACTAACAGATATCCTAGATATGTGAATATTATTTGGTTTTAGCCAAAATTATTTTTAAACTGAAGATAACAATAAAATATATTTTCTGGAATTTTTCTCATATTTTCCCCGTATTTTTCAATATTTTTAACAATTTTTTTTAAAACAAATTTGATTTTTTTAAAAGCAGTTTTAGGTTTAAAAATTAAAAGAAATATATATATATATATATATATATATATATATATATATATATATATATATATATATATAAGGGTGATAAACCTGGACTGTTGGATTTTAAATCCAACGGCCTAGGGCAACAGGCGGTTGCCCACGAGGGTGGGGACCACGCGCTTGCGCCGCAAGCACGTGAATCCTTCCCTCATGGCCACATGGCCAGCGGCGGCGGCTCGTGGGCCGTTGGATTTAGATCCAACAGCCACGATTCGAGGCGGCGGCGGCTAATCATCAGATGATGATTGGGGAATCATTGGGGCACGGATTTTGGGGGATTTGACCGGATTTTTGGATTTTATTGTTGGGAGAAAGACCCTATAAATAGAGACCTTCAAACTCTATTTTCTCACACCGCAGAACTCCGAAAATTCTGAAAAAAATACCCAAACCTTCGTATCGATGACGCCGACGCTGTGATTCCACCCAATCATCAAGGAAAAATCCGAGCACAGAGTTATTGAGATTTTAGTACAAGTCTACGCTTTCGACTCATCGACATCTAACTCAAAATAAAGGTAGGATCCGCCTCTTACCTCTTGTCTGTCACCTTCTTTCCTTTAGTGGTCTTAGTTTCATGTCCTAATCTCTAACCTTATTTTAAAATGATGTTAAAAATAATTCTGTATGCCTTTTTGTGATACCTCTTAATTATAGTTTTGTCACATACTTGAAATGGAATAATTAAACTATCCTTATATATGTGTAAATATTGCACGTCGTCCCACATGGAAAATGATATGCTTGATATTATAACCCACAGAGTATCAATCCATCTTTTAGGTACACACACTTACCTATGATACCAATAAGATCTCGAAATAGATTACTTCCACAAAATACCCTCATTTTATTAAAATGTTGTATCTGATTAAAATACCAATCGGATATAAGACGATTTGAATAAAATACTTTAGTCACTCTAAAACGATATATTTTTACTTTCACTATTATCCACTAATTACTTTAGTTTTTATTATAATCCCTTTACCTTTTGAAAAGGGGTAATACTAAGCTAAATAATTATATTATGGTTTCCAACTTAACCCCTTTCACTTAGAGAGAATATTTTTATATTAATTTTTTTCTTAGCCTATTAACTAAGGTTTAATAATTACCCTAATAAGGTAATACTTTACTTGAAACACCTCATGGCTACTAGACGATCGTCCGTGAAAAGGATACAGATCCTGCCGTCTATGTGCAGCGGTTGTCAACGCGGAGTTGTTCTTGTAGAATATCACTTTTAATAAAATACCCTAATTTTATAGGACAATTTTTACGTAAATATCTCGTGGTTGATAAGCAATCGTCCCTGAAAAGGACACAAATCCTGCCGCCCATGTGCAGCGGTTGCCAACACGGACGTATTTCTAAAATGTTACCCCTAAATAAAAATCATAACTTTATAAAATTATTATTTACAATAAAATACCTTAATCCATTCTAAAAGGATATAATTTCATTTAAATACTTTGATCTTTACTAAAAGGCTATTTTCAGCAAAAGCCATAACCTTTATAAATAATATTTTCAAAAAAGGAATACCTAAAACTTTATTAAAAGATAATTTTAAATAAATACCATAATCTTTCAACTAAAAGATATTTTCATTAAAATACCATGGGTTTCCCAAAATTATAATTACTTTAAATATCATAGTTTTCTTATAAACAATAACTACCATTAAATACCATGATCTTTTTAACTAAGGGTTCTATAAAATATTATGATACACCATACAGACTTTAAAAGGTAACAAGATAAAATGAATGGTTGTGGAAAGCCATATTAAATGAGATCAATTATTTAAATACAAGTTACAACATACATGACACATGATACGGTTGGGATTAGAATGCGCGAACCTAGGTATGAAATACTTATAAATGAAGATCTCTGCAGGCAGGGTGAACAGTCCAATATGTGGACGACTACTAACCCGGTCTCCGGGCGAATACTAACCCAATATCCGAGCGAATACTAACCCTACTTTGATGGAGAATAATCCAATATGTGGATGACATACAATGTGGAAATTCCATGTCTAGATGATATACGCATTAATTCTAATTCATCAAAACCTTTACACTAAATAACGGGGATGGGTAGTTTGATTAAGCAAGGAGATACGGAACTCGGATTCCCCTACTACTCGATCGTGATCCCGGAAAGTGAAACGGTACATTTCATTTTCCCAGTTGTTGTTCCGTGGCCACAACGGAATAATCGTGAGTATCCGGACCCATATTTAACAAACTAATGCGAACTTTTGTCTAACAGATATCTCATACAACATACTCTTATTCACATATACCTCATACAACATACTCTTATTCGCATATACCTCATACAACATACTCTTATTCACATATATCTCATTCAACATGCCTTTATTTCCATACACCTCATATCCTCATACCCATATACATCATATCTATACAGACACATCACACCTATATACATTTGCTCGTTTTTGTACGTTTACTTTCCAAGAAAGCAATCGTACTCGAGTGTAACTCGCTGACGTACTTTCCTTTTCTCTATCTCTGAAATGTACGTTAGATGAGGACGAGTATTATGATGAGGAGTGGAACCTACTAATGAAGATTATGCAGACTTGACGATGGAAGATTAGCTAGTTATATTTTTATTTGTTGCCCACCTATTTAGGGTTTTTGCTTCTTCTTTGATATAATTAAACTATTTAGTTTATTTTACTCATTCTTTTAGGATATAATAAAGTTTGGTTAATGGAAATAAATGTCTTCCGCTTTTATTATTTTGTTTTGGTACATATCCTGCATGTTATAGATATTCATACGCTTAACCTAAGTACATTGAATAGACCACCTTCAATACAGTTAGGTTGTGGACCATACCATGTCACTTTTCACCTTCTTTTGGGAAGCGGGGCGTGACAATAATGGAGAGAATGAATGCGATAATTCTTGTTTTGTTGGCACTATAGGTTTTTTAGAGGGCAAAGTGGTGTGTTTGGAGAGAAAATGGCTAGGTTGGAGCACTTAATGTTCAATCCTTAAGGAAAAATCAATAAAACAAAATTAGGCATAGAAATTACAGGCAACTGCTTACAGGTTCCATGCAACTCAACTACATATTTTTTGCAAACAAATTGGCAACTATCTTTTTGTACTTGCGCATATGGGTCACAAGAGACGGTTTTGGGATATACCAAAATACACAAAACTTAGAGTATTTCAGGGATAAATTGATAGGCCTTAGGGGTTTTCAACATATTGGAAAAAAGCCCAGGGAGTTTCTTATAAGTTTTTAAAGGGTCGGGTTTTTTTTCAACAATTTAACTTTAAAAATTTGAAGATAACAGAATATTTTAAGATTTTTGAACTTATCGCGATATTCATGTGTTGCAACAAGAAAATATTTGAATTTAAAAAAATTCACGATTTTTGTACACTAACATGGAAAATATTAAAAAATTTGAAGGTAACATAGAATTTTAGGATTTTTTAAACTATCGCGATTTTAAGATGCTGTAATATGTAAAATATTTGAATTTTTAAAAAAATCATGATTTTCATTTGGTATAGTATGCAAACTATTAAAAATTTGAGAGTAACAGAAAATTTTGGGATTTGTTGAAAAATATTCGAATTTTAAAAAATTCGCAACTTTCGTATGCTACATGCAAAATATTAAAAATTTGAACCTAACAGAAAATTTTCAAAATTTTCAAGTTATTGCGATTTTCGTGTGCTATAGTAATCAAAATATTTGAAATTTTATAAAATTCGCAATTTTCTTATGCTATGTAAACCATTAAAAATATGAAAGTAACAAAAAATTTTAAGTTATCGCAATTTCCATGCGCTATAAAAGGCAAAATATTTAAATTTAAAAAAAAATTGCGATCTTCGTATGATATAGCATGCAAAACATTAAAAAATTGAAGGTAACAAATTTTTTTGTGATTTTTGAAGTTTTCGCAGTTTTCATGCACTCGTAAGTAAAATATTTGAAATTATAAAAGTCTTTGTTTTGTATGTTAGCGTGCAAAATATTAAAAATTTGATGGTAACATAATTTTTTTTGGAATTTTGAAGTTATTGCGATTTTCGTGTGTTATATTGCAAGGAAAATATTTGAATTTTAAGAAAATCACGATTTTCAGACGCTAGCATGCAAAATATTAAAAATTTTAAGGTAACAGAAAATTTTGGGATTTTTGAAGTTATCTGGATTTTCTTATGCTATAGCAAGCAAACTATTTGAATTTTTTTTCAAAATCACGATTTTTGTATGCCATGAAAAATACTAAAAATTGGAAAGTATAGAAAATTTTGGGATTTTTGAAGTTATCGCAATTTTCGTGTGTTATATAGTAAGCAAAATATTTAGACTTTTAAAAAATTCACGATTTTCATATTGGATAATAAATATTAAAAATTTGAAGAGAATAAAAAATGTTTTTTGGATTTTGGAAGTTATTTTGAGTTTCGTGTGTTATATATATAACAAGCAAAATATTTAATTTTAAAAAAAATTCTCGATTTCCGTATGCTATGCAAATTATAAAAAATTTGAATGTATAAAAAAATTTGGGATTTTTGAAGTTATCGTGATTTTCGTGTGCTATATAGCAAGGAAAATATTTGAATTCTAAAAAAATTGCGATTTTCATGCACTATAACTTGTAAAATATTTTAAAATTTAAGGATAACAAAAAAATTTGGGATTTTTCAAATTATCGCAATTTTCATGCCAAGGAAAATATTTGAATTTTTAACAAGTTGCGATTTTCGTTTGGTATAGCATGCAAAATAATAAAAATAAGATGGCAAGCAAAATGTTTGAATTTTTAAAAGGCTAAAATGTGGGAAACCCCCTTCACTTTTGCCGAAAAGCAGGAAACCCATCCTAAACTTGGAAAATATGTGCTTTACCTCCAAAACCCTAACAGTGTTGGTTTTTCCATCCATTAGATTTTTATGCCCCTTTGATATACTTATTTGACTAACCTAATATTCTCTTTCCCTTTTCTTTTATCCTCTTCAAATCCATACCTTTTGAATTCATTCTCACTTTTTTGGAGGATAAGAGAAAAGATAGGTGATATTTTGAATTAGAGATTTAAGGAAAAATGATTGAAAAAAGTTTGGAATGACAAATTTTTTAAAGAAAAAGAGAATTTGGAGGAAAAAGGTTTGAGAGGCATTTTGGGTAATATACTCCTAAAAAAACTAACGGTGTTTAATTTTTGGGGTAAAATGTAATAAGTTTATATGGGGGTTCCTTCTTTTTCAGGCAAAAGTGAGGGCGGTTTCTCGCATTTAGCCTTTTTAAAACTCACGATTTTATAGCTTGCAAAATATTAAAAATTTGCAGATAAAAGAAATTTTCGGATTTTTGAAGTTATCACGATTTTCATATGCTATACAATAAGGAAAATATTTGAATTTTAAAAAGTCAATTTTATTGTATGCTAACATGCAAAAGAGGAAAAAATTTGAAGATAATAGAAAATTTTAGAAGTGTTGAAGCTATCGTGATTTTTGTGTGCTATACAAACAAAATATTTGAATTTTAAAAAAAATCGCGATTTAAGTTTTGCATAGAATGCAAAATATTAAAAATTTGAAAATAGTAGAAAATTTTGGAATTTAAAAACAAAATGTTTGACTTTCTAAAAAATTCACGATTTTCGTAAGTTATAACATGAACAATATTAAAATTTTGAAAGTACTAGAAATTTTATGATTTTTGAAGTTATCGCAATTTCGTGTGCTATATATCAATCAAAATATTTGAATTTTAAAAAATTCTCAATTTTCTTATGCCAATTAAACTTTTAAAAATGTAAAAGTAATAGAAAATTTTGGGATTTTGGAAGTTATCGCGATTTTCTAGCACTATAACAACAAAATATTTATATTTATAAAAAATTAGCGATTTTCATATACTATAGCATGCAAAATATCAAAAACTTGAAGGTAGCGGAAAATTTTGGGATTTTTGAAGTTATCGCGATTTTCAAGTGTTATAGCAAGCAAAATATTTGATTTAAAAAAAACTCATGATTTTCATATGATATAGTATGCAAATTTTAAAAATTTGAAGTAAACATAAAATTTTGGGATTTTTGATGATATCGCGATTTTCGTTTGGTTTAGAATATAAAATATTAAAATTTTGAAAATAAAAGAAAATTTTGGGATTTTGGAAAAATATTTGAATTTTAAAAAACTTGCAATTTTTGTATAATATCATAACATGCAAAGTATTAAAAATTTGAAGGTAGCAGAAAAATTTATGATTTTTGAAGCTATCGCGATTTTCATGTGTTATATAGCAAGCCAAAAATTTGAAATTTTAAAAAATTCGCAATTTTCTTATGCCACATAAAATATTAAAAATTTAAAAGTAACAAAAAATTTTGGGATTTTTTAACTTATCATCATTTTCATGTACTATACGAAGCAAAAATTTTAAATTTTTAAAAATATTAAGGTTTTCAAATGCTATAGCATGCAAAATATTAAAATTTGAAAGTAACAAAAAAATTTGGGATTTTTTAAGTTATCATGATTTTCATGTGCTAAGTAAGCAAAATATTTGAATTTTTAAAAATCCGTGATTTTTGTATGCGTCTAGAAAATTTTAAAATTTTGAAGGTTGTAAAATATTTTGGGATTTTTTAATTTATCACGATTTTTGTTTACTAGTAATCAAATTATTTGAATTTTTATAAAATTCGCGATTTTCGTAGTAGGCAAAATATTGAACATATGAAGATAACAAAAAATATTTGGGATATTTGAAGTTATCGCGATTTTCGTGTGTTATTTGAAGCCTAGGCAAATATTTGAATTTTAAAAGTTCCAGATTTTCGAAAGCTAACTTGGAAAATATCTAAAAATTTGAAAGTAACAAAAAATTTCGGGATTTTTGAAGTTAATGGGATTTTCGTGTGCAACAAGTAAAATATTTGAAAATTTTGAAAAATTCATCATTTTCGTTTGGTATTTCAAGAAAATTATTAAAAATTTAAAGGTAATAATTTTTTTGGGGATTTTTGAAGTTATCTCGATTTTTATGTGCTAGCAAGTTATATATTTGAAATTTTTAAAAATCCGCTATTTTCATATGCTATAGCATGAAAAAGATTAAAAATTTCATGGTAACGGAAAATTTAAAAGTTATTGCTATTTTAGTGTGTTATATAACAAGAAAAATATTTGAATTTCAAAAATTCCGCACGGTGACAATCAAAATGTTAAAAATTTGAAGGTAATAGAAAATTTTGGTATTTTTTTACTTATCGCGAGTTTTATATGCAATAGCAAGCAAAATATTTGAATTTTAAAATAAAATCGAGATTTTCGGATGCTATTTTCATGCAAAATATTAAATATCTGAATGGAAATGAAATTTTTTGGATTTTTGAAGTTATCACGATTTTCGTTCTTTATGCAAGCAAAATATTTGAATTTTAAAAAAAATCCTAATTTTCTTATCCGATGCAAAATATTAAAAATTTGAGAGTAATAGAAAATTTTGGGATTTATGAAGTTATCACGATCTTCGTGCACTAGAGCAAGCAAACAAAATATTTGAATTTTTAGTAAATTCGTAATTTTCAAATGCCACGCAAAATATTAAAATTTGAAGGTAACAGAAAATTTTGGGATCTTTAAAGTTATCGCATTTTTCGTGTTATCTGGTAAGCAAAATATTTGAATTTTAAAACAGTTCACCATTTTTGCATGTTAAAGTATGCATAATATTAAATATACAAAGGTAACAGAAAATTTAAAGTTTTTGAATTTATAGCGATTTTTGTGTTCTAAGCAAACAAAATATTTGAATTTAAAAATATTCATGATTTTCGTATGTAAATGCAAAATATTAAAATTTTGATGGTAAGAAATTTTTTTGTGATTTTAGAAATTTTCGGGTGTTATATAGCATGGATAGTAATTGAATTTTAAAAAAGTTGCAATTTTCATACCTTAACATGCAAAATATTAAAAATTTGAAGGCAACAGAATTGTTTTATGATTTTTGAAGTTGTCAAGATTTTCATATGCTATATTGCAAGAAGAATATTTGAATGTTTAAAAAATTCATGATTTTCGTAGGCTACAACATGTAAAAAATTACAAATATGAAGGTAACGAAAATTTTGAGATTTTTGAAGTTGTCTTGATTTCATGTGCTACGCAAGAAAAATATTTGAATTTAAAAAAATTCGTGGTTTTTGTATGCAATGAAAAATATTAAAAATTTGAAAGTAATAGAAAAATTAAAGATTTCTTTTAAGTTATCGCGATTTTCGTGTGCATAACAAGCAAATTATTTGAATTTCGCGATTTTCGAATGTCATGCAATATGATAAAATATTTAAAGTAACAGAAAATTTTGGGATTTTTAAATCTATCGTGATTTTCGTGTGCTAAAGAAAGAAAATTATTTTAAATTTGCTATTTTCGTATACCATGCAATATAGTAAAAATTTGAAAGTAACAGAAAATTTAGGGATTTTTAAAGCTATAACGATTGTCGTGTGCTATAACAAGCAAAATAATTAGACTTTTGAAAAAAAATCGTGATTTTTATATGCAAACAAGCAAAATATTAAAAATTCGAAGAAAACAATAAATTTAGGATTTTTGAAGTTATTGTGATTTTCATGTATTATATAGCAAGCAAAATAACTGAATGCTTAAAAAATTCGCGATTTTCGTATGCTACACATGCAAAACATTACAACTTTGAGGGTAAAAGAAAATTTTGTGGGTTTTAAAGTTATCTTGATTTTCGAGTGCTATAGCAAGTAAAATTTAAAAAATTAACGATTTTCGTATGCGATACAAAGTATTAAAAATTTGGCAGTAACAAAGAAATTTGGGATTTTTAGAGTTATAGCGATTTTGATGTACTATAAGAAGCAAAATATTTATATTTTTTAAAAATCGTGAGTTTCATATGTCATAGCAAGCAAAATATTAAAAATTTGAAGGTAATAGAAAATTTTGGGTGCGGCAGGCAAAATATTTGAATTTTAAAAATTCTTGATTTTCGTTTGCGATAGCATGCAAAATATTAAAAATTTGAAAATAGAAGAAAATTTTGGGATTTTTTAAGTTATCACGATTTTCAGGTGCATAGCAAACAAAATATTTGAATTTTAAAAACCATGCAAAATATTAAAAATTTGAAAGTAATAGAAAATTTTGGGATTTCTGAAGTTATCGTGACTTTCATTCACTTCAATAAAAATAATTAGAATTTAAAAAAAAATTAGCGATTTTCATATATAGCAAGCAAAATATAAAAAATTGAATATAATAGAAAAGTTTTAGATTTTTTAAGTTATCACGACTTTTATGTTCTATAACATGAAAAATATTTGAATTTTTATACAATTTGTGATTTTCGTATGCCACGCAAAATATTAAAAATTTGAACGTTACAGAAAATTTTGGGATTTTTTAAGTTATTGCGATTTTCGTGTACTGCAAGGAAAAAATTTGTGATTTTCGTATGCGCATGCAATATATTAAAAAATTACAATTAATAAAAAATTTGGGGTTTTTAAAGTTATCACGATTTTCATGTGAAGTTTTAAAAAGATCGCAATTTTCGTTTAGTATGGCATGCAAAATATTTAAAAATTTAAGGTAATATTTATTTGATATATTTTAAATTATCGCGATTTTCGTGTGAGGCAAGCAAAATGTTTGAATATTTAAAAAAAATCATGATTTTCGTATGCTATAGCATGCAAAATATTAAAAAATTTAATGTAAGAGAAAAATTTTGGATTTTTGAAGTTATCACAATTATCATATGCTACAGAAAGAAAAATATTTGAAATTTAAAAAAAATCTTGGCTTCGTGCCTATAAAATATTAAAAAAATTAATAGTAAGAATAAATTTGGGATTTTTGAAACTATCGCAATTTTCGGATGTTATATTTATTTTTTTTTAATGAAAGGAAAGGCAAGACACCACTACTCGATAAAATAAAATATTTACAAGATGTTGGGACTTCACGCGCGTGCATATGTGCTTTGAAAGATAAGTTTTTAGAAATACGGCATACGTGAGCTTGGTCTCGTTTTAAAATATTAACCGCAAGTGTACGGCTCGTTGTAACTAGACGGCAAGTACGGGTCGATCCATAGAAAATTGGCGATTAAGAGTTTTTACCTCAAGCGCAAAGAGAAAAGAATTTGGTTTGGTTTAGGTTTGTCGCAAAAAAATAGAAAACGAAGTATAAGAAAAGAAAAGCAGACATGGCTCTAGTTCGGATGGTGAATCGTGGTGAATCTTTTGACTTTCTCTTGATCATGAGTGTTCCCTCCTTGTATTGGATCCAATCATGAAGCATGGCTTGTCGCAAAGCATAAACCTTCAAGACAATGTGATATCACAATGCAAGGCATGAACTATCCGTTACGTTCTCACTTACCGTTTGTATGTCCGAGTATGATGTATTAAGACTAAGCACAAGGGTTAGCAAGCATACAGCATCATAAATAAACAAATTAGCACATGAGAAGTAGAGTTAGTGTTAAACTTATTATGTGTGGGGTGATAGTATAGAGTATATGAATGAAGAAGGGTGTCAAACAACTTGTTAACTAAACACCCTGTCTAAACACTTAGCAATCTTAACACTAATTTGATTCTAACTTTAACATTGCTAAATGATGATACTAAGAGAATAGGGTATATGATAAAGATTACAAGTAACCATCAAAATCAAAATACCATATCAAACATATCCATAAAACAATCTTGAAATTACAATCTCTTTTTTAGCTCTTTAAATATTCACAAAAGAAAGAGGAATGCTAAGTCATTCATCTCAATCCTCACCGTCACCACAACCAAAGAGTTGCTCAATCATCACAAAAAGAAAAAAGAGAAACACAAGTGAAGAAAAACATCAACACAAGAACACCAAGTTAAAGCAAAAAGAGTGCAAGTCTTTATTCATATGGGAGGCTTGAGCTACAAGATAGATAAAAACTTCAACCTTCTTAATAGAGCTCTCAAATAAGAGCTCAAAAAGTGAAGAAGAAGAAACTATCAAATGTTACAATATATTTTTCTCACTCAAAATCAACCCAGAACTTAATCTGTGATCTACTATATATAGGCAATTCAAAATAAAAAAACAAACAATAAAAATGGACTAACAAGACAACAAGAGACCTACAGAAAGTGCATGAGCCAAAATGGCCAAGATCAAGGCCGCAATTTACGACCAAAACGATTAAATTTGCAGCTAGGAAATGGAGAATGGGTCCCATCTTTGTACTATGGTCTTCTAATCTCAAGAGTATCTCTCTGGTATCTTCTTTTCTTTTAATTCGTACTTGGTTGTAATCTGGAGTTAAAGAATAGAGAAGGGGATCAAGTGGGCAATGTGTTCATACTTCAAATCACTTCTTTATTAAATACTTATGACCATGCCCACTTGCCTAAACTAGTTGTGCATCCACTTGTATGCATCATGATGGTGCTTGCCCATTTAATCCAAGCCACTTGCACTTGTTCACACTTGATCATGTTCACATCATGTTGGACTAAAAAATGATTTATTTTCTATACACACAAAATTTGCCGCAAAACCCATAGACTTGATCTGTTTTCTGTCTCGTTTGCAGTTCTGGCTAAAAACCGCCATAATCCGTGCATGCAAAGCAATGTTTCCGGTGTTTTTTCCTGTGTACCTATAACTTGTACTAAAGAGCAGACACGGATTAAATAGCATTATTTATTAACAAAATGATAAGAAATGGGCTGTGTTAAAATGTAATTAATTGTGCCGAACAAATACTCCTAAACCTATCTTTTGCTCGTCCCGAGCAAAACAAAATCCTAACCTTACTTTCGTAGGGAATGTGATTGAACTGAGAATATGCAACAAGCCGTTGAACCTCTAGGTGTCCCTAATATGAGGGTTTTGTCTCCTTAAGGTTTTCAGCGAATTACACCCACACAATCCCGTCGAGCTAGTTTCATGAGGTAAAAATCGATTCTAATCCTAAGGTTAAGTATCAAAGCTAGAAATTCTATCACCCTAAGTTAGAAACATCCAACCCTTATTTTTCACTTCTCACATCTAAGTTCATATACGTCTTTACGTGATTGTGCAAATTGTGTCGTTACGTTTCAAACACTTCGATTAGAGTCTTCACTTCACAAATACGGACCAGGCACAATTTCAAAAGGATCATGCGAGTTTGAAAAGACTTAGGATTTTCTCAATTTTCATTCTCCGGTTAAGTCTCAAATCAGGATTTCTATCATCTTTAACAGAAAACTAATTCTTATTCTTCACTCCTACCTTTCACCTGTCTTTGTTCATGCATACCTTTCATGATCGTGTAAAAAGTCTTATGATTTTTCAAATCAAACTTTTTTATCTCCGCTAAAAAACTGTTATAATCGAAAACTCGTCGCAACCAAGATTATTCTCCCACAAAGAACTGTGAGGGGTTTTAATTCAGAGAAAACACTTGCTTGACTTGTTTTATTTGGCGATTGAAGACTGTTCAGTCGAAAATATCGCACATTTGATATAACATTTTCCTTACTTTTCTTAAATATTTAAAGGTGTTTATTATAAATATGAAACATATGAGGGTTTATCTGTAAAATATCTATTGTCGTATGTTTACATATTATAATTAACATTATGAAGGAAAATATATGCATATAATATTTATATAATATTTTAGTAATTTAAATATGCATATCATATCAAATATCCCTAATCAATATTCTTAAAATATAATATCATATAAAATGGTTAGGATAATATCTCAAAAACACCAAATATTACTAACACTTTGATTTGAGATATTGTGCAGATATTAGCTCAGGTCCGAAATCAAGGAGATCCGGATTAAATCAAGATGTCGGAATCGAATCTGCCAAAATATTGAAGGAAACAATAGATCTAGCAATGGCAGAGACCCAGAGCATTATTTTCAGAATCTATACATCTAGGAGATCTCCAAATATCAACACAAAATACCAGAAAAAATCCCAAACCCTAACTCCACTAAACCGCGGCGAAAGGGTGGCCAAATAGGGTAAACACGGCAGATCCGCGGCGCTTTGGTGGCTATACGATGTGAGATTTCAGTATCATGATCTTAACAACATATCTTAACCTATGGAATCTATGGTTTCTGGTTTTAGGACTATATAAAGGACCGAGAGCCTCACTTAGAAAATCATTAAACCGAAGAGATCACGAAGTCCAAGTCAACTCACGTATCCAGGTTGATCAATCAGCTGTTCATCTACCTCTTTCATCGAGAAGAAAATTAAGGTTTTGTATTCCACTTTCTAAAGGAACAAAAAGTGTAATTGATCAAGTTGATTAATAAAGGTAATTGTTTTATTCTTATCGCATTTATTTTTACATTATGATCTCTAACCGTTCTTCTTCTATCTCCATCATGCGCAAGTAATTCTCCACTTGTTAGGATTCGTAGGATTAAGGTAAATCAATAGAAGATGAAAAATTTCTTAACTCCTTTTATGTCTTATGAAGTTTATAAACTCTAGCAAAAGAATTGTTAATATCCTAATCGGGCGCGCTATCAATTTATTGATAGTCTTGACCGCGATTTGAGATTAGATTAACAGTTATTTTGTTAAGGGATAGACATGAACAGAGATCAATGAAGGGACAAGGGTCAATATTGTCGAAACCCTAGTTTCTTCTAAGAACCCTAATTCTCATTCATCACTATCTATCTAGTATTAAATCTATCAAAAGATAAAATGAGTCATCTTTAATTAATCATCCATGACTACTAAATCCGATGAACCTTACAATCCCTCTTCTTTATATATATTCTACATCCGTGTTTAATATAGATCTAGAATCTACTCTCTATTCTTCCTCTTTTTAATCAACTCGTCTGAAGAAAGATTAAAAGATTCGACGTTTCCCTGAGGACGACCCATACTCATCTCCGCTAGATACACGCGACACCGTTATTGATTGCGGTTAACTACAAACACTTTTCACATAGGGTAAATCAAATGGCGCCGTTGTCGGGGATACGTGCGTAATTTTTTTCTTGCTATTCGTGTTGAATTCTTATTCGATCTATATCATAAAAATAAAATAAAATCGCAAATTATGCATTTAACGATTAGTGTGCGATTTTTGCGAGGATATCTGGAGTCACTTTAGCAAGGAGATAAAGTTTCAGAGGCATCAAGTAAATCCCAGAGGAGCAAAGGGGGCAAGTGAATAATTTTTTCTCAAAAGAACCCTAAATACCGCGGTGGAACCGCGGCCATAGTATGCAATTGGTGGCGGAACCACGGCGGAGTTGGTGAGTTGGAGAGCCAAATTCTTCTGGTAATCTTCTCTGATTTTTCTCTCTCCTCTGAAATCCAATAATATATTTTTCTGCAGGATTCTTTGCAAAATATTGCCGCTCAAAAATCTTTTTGCGTGTTTTGTAATTGGTTTGTGTGTGCATATTTTAAAAAAATGGAGTTTAAGGAGCAAGACCAAAATTCAGATTATGTGGGGATTTCATCACCCTTCCTAGGCCTCACAAATCACAAAACGAGCATCCACATCACTCTACATTAATTAAAAAATATCTAGACCAAGACTCTAAGGACCATCACGCTCAATTAGGACAGAGGAAGGTTGTGGGTAATCTATCGCTTATCCGCATTTCTTTTGTGGTGTATAGGGAAGTGTGTCTAGGCAAGTGGTTACTTAATTAGGCCCGCTATTTTCGGTGATTCGTATAGCGGATACCTCCCACTTACCTGGCACTTACCTGGCCACAAGAGTTATAAAGAGGTGGTAGAGGATTGATCCTGCGACTTGTCTTTTGGAAGTCTATGAGCGGTCTAGTGACTTGACCTAGGTGACCTTAGTTCTAAGGTTGTTTGTGTATTTTTGTGTGATTTGTCTCACGTCCGACACTTTTCAAAACAAACTAATTTAAATCATTCACATGCTGCCTTGTGCGCTAAACCCGATTAGTGCATGCTCGGCTGGACACAGGATTCTAGTGCCCGTCTTGTCCGTGTTTCTGCCATCGACCCCGAAGTCGGTACTTCTTCATCTCCTTTTTCCCCTCCATCCACCACATCGACCGAGATGAACAGTTCTCCATCAGATTATAACACCACCCTGCCACTACCCGTAGGTGCGCAGAATCCACCGCGCATCTTTCTCCAAGAAAGATGCTACCCCATGCGTGAACCCCTTCCTACTTGTCTATCTATTCAACCAGTCAATGGGGATAATTTTTAAATTAAACCCCACTTTATCAAACTGTTGCCCAAATTTCATGGGCTTGAATCCGAAGATGCATATGTTTTTATAAACAAATTCGAAAACGTATGTGCAATGATGGGCACGTCACAACTTTCTGTGGATACTATGAGATTACGTCTTCTCCCTTTTAACTTGTGCGATCTTGCAAAAAAACGGCTTTATAACACTGTCGCACATTCTATTGCCAAATGGGATGAATTCGTTGTAGCATTCCTTAAGAAATTTTATCCAAATCATAAGACCGTCCACGTTCGAAGCGAGATCAACCAGTTTACCCAACTTTCCAGTGAACCATTCTCGAAATGCTTTGAACGGTTTAAGGATCTTCTTCTACAATGCCCTCATCACGGAATCAATAGATGGGTCCTTTGCCGCATTATATATGAGGGTATTAATCCTGCAACAAAACAGATGCTTGAAACCATTTATCAATGTCATTTCCTGTCTAAAAACGATGGTGAAGCTAAGAAATTTCTGGAAGATCTCGCCGAACAAACTTTACGATGGGAAAGTGTTATACCATCATCTTCATCTAGGGCAGGTATCCATCAGCTCGATGTTTCCATCGTAATGAAAGATGAAATGGAAGTGATGCAGAAAAAACTAGAAGCTATGGAAGATAAATTTTCATCAGCCTCCTTAAACTAGGTTACGCTCCCCAAAACTGTATGTGGTTGCTGTTCCGACCCATCATATCTAACGAAAGAATGTCCTTTGAGTCCACCGTTTCAAGATCAAGAACAAACTAATGCTGCTTTTCAGCAACGACTTAGAAACGATCCTTATTCTTCCACATACAATCAGGGATGGAGGAATCATCCTAATTTTGCTTGGAACCAAACCCAAACTCAAAATCAAAACCAGTTCCCAAGCAACTATCAAAGACTTCCTCCACAGCAGCAACCACCACCATAAAGTCAGCACCTCTTTTGATCGTAAACTTTTCAAAATCCAGCCAACAATTATGCACTGATTAATGATTCTTTCCAAACGGCTGGTACCGAAAAACTCTCCGCACTCGAACAAAGCGTGGATATGTTTATTAAACATTCCATGCAAATGACGGATGATTTAAAGTCTTCTATTTAAACGTTAACGCGGAACACTGCTTCCCATGGTGAAAGTATAAAATCGATAGAAGCACAACTTGCACAGTTAAATGTCGCGATGAGTGCGAGAGAAAAAGGGAAACATCCATTTCAACCTATACCGAATCCTGGCCACTCACAAAGTTATAATGTGAGTGCCGTTACCACGTTGAGATCAGGAAGAGCATTGAACAACCAAGTCGGTGAATAGGTTGATGATAAGGAATCAATTGAAACCCCGGCTTCTACTTCTAACCCTATTTCGTCTAGTCCACCTTCTTCCAAGCCTATTCTCCGTGTTCTCCTAGGCTCGAACCCTCCCCCCACTTCCTCGAGTCAACCTAAAATGATCCCAACTCCAATTCTGGGATCCATTCCATCTCCACAATCTTCTCCAACGTTGGACCCAACCCTTATTGATAAAACTCCTTATCCATATAGGTTAAGAGGCAACAGACCAAGTCCACAAATGGAGAAGATTGTGGAAATTTTTAAGCAAGTTAATATAAATATTTCTCTCCTAGATGCTATTCAACAGGTTCCGTCTTATGCGAAATTTCTAAATGACTTGTGCACTAGGAAGAAAAAAATTCAAGTACCTAAAAAAGTTTTCTTAGTGAGTAATGTGAGCACTGTGTTTACCCAACAATTACCCAAGAAATGAACGGACCCCGGAAGTCCTACCATATCTATTTCTATTGTGGGTAAAACTATCAATCGTGCTCTACTCGATTTAGGTTCTAGTGATAACTTGCTTTCGTATTCTGTGTATGAGCAATTAGGGAATGGAGAGTTAAAACCGGCGCATTGCACTCTCTAGATGGCAGATCTATCTATAACCCAACCTAGGGATGATCTAGAGGATGTGTTAATCAAAATTGGGGAATTTATATTCCCTGTGGACTTTATCGTTATAAATAAACAGCCTGTAGCAAATTCCCGAAACCAAATCCCAGTGATTCTAGGTCGACCTTTTCTTGCGACTTCTAACGCAATAATCAATTGTCGAAACGACTCTATGACTCTATCCTTCGGGAAGATGTCAATTGAGCTTAACATTTACAAGTTGGAAAGTGAACCCTCCGAACCCTATGCTCAAGTATTTTCTTTCGAAAGGATGGATTCCGACAGCAGCGAATTTGAACAGCTTCACAATTCTGATCTTGACTCCGCTAGTCTGCTATTTGTTATACATATATGGACCCTTTTATCGAGCTGTCCGGGTCAACATCTAACGCTAAATATGAACCTTTTATGGATTCCAAGTATCATCCCGTTCTTTCCGATGAGATTATTATTCGGGATATCGATGAAAGCTTTGAAGAAATCTTCGCTAAAGAACTCGCATTCTTAGAAAATATGGGAGTTGTGATGAATCAACCCCAACACAAACAAGTTAAACCAGCACCCCTTCTTCTTATCAATAACGAGAATGCGAGTAATCCACCATCATTGTTTCGTCTCTATAAACTAAGACGTAAACCCATTCTATTCCACCTCTTATCCCCTCCCCACTTCTTCACGTTGATAGGTGACATGATCTTTTACCAACTAGTGCGTTATATCGATAAAATATTTGAATGGTTGGTGTTGACTTTTGGTCTTTGTAAAGCTTTATATTGACTAATAACTTTAACTCCCCCTCATAATTTTAAATGTTTAATACGATTTTACTCAAGTTTAGGGAGGGGGGAGAAAATATATTTTGGTTCTTGAAAGAAAATAAATTTTTACAAAATTATGAGCCAAAAATAAGTTTGGGGGAGGATTTCACTGTCATTTATTCATGTCCCCGTTACTAACTTTTCCTTCCAAGTCTACGGGTTTTCTAAAACAAGATTAAAAGATTCGATATTTCCCAGAGGACGACCCGTACTCATCTCGGCTAGCTACACGCGACACCGTTATTGATTGCGGTTAACTACAAACACTTTTCACATAGGATCAATCAAATACTTAACGAGTTTTGGGTCAATGACTCCCAAACCAGATGGTTTTAGAGCATTAGATATAGAGACATCCCTAGGACTTAATTGCTCAAGTCACCAAGGCCATAAAATAAAAGACTCATTTTTATGCGTTTAAATTCAGAAAGCAGTGTGAATGGAGATATTGCCAGTTTTTTTCTTTTCATCCCAAAGACGTTTATGTGTGGATTAGGTGTGTAATCGCTCCAATCAAATTCCTGATGGGTTATTTTTAGACTTTAGCCTCCATTATAACTTTTAATAATATCCTTTCATATCCACTTCACTTTATGAATTAATCTTGATATTACTTATTTCAGAACAAACATGTTTGATCCTAACGAAATTTATCAACTTTATAAAAAATTTAAGACACTTCAAACTTGTCATCTAATTCTCAAAAACTCACGACATGTGTAGTGTTATGCAAAGACGTGTATTAGCTAAGGTTAAACTCAAAGGAGGGTTATCTTTCGGGTGTTCAATCTTTAAAAATAGGATTTAATTATTTCTATCTTATCAAACTAAACCGTCGGATTTCGAGTCTAAGTTTCCCCACTAGCTAACTTGACGACAAAATATTTATGTTTTGAAAAATTTTCAAATTTTTATGGTTTTTTAATATGTATGTAATACATAATTTATACATAATGCAACAAAGCAAACATGGTGCTCACCCCCAAACCTGATATTTACGATGTTCTCATCGTTGCCCCATCTCCGGTTGCTAGATTTAGACATGTAGGGTGAGTTTCTATTCACAAAAAGGATACCTAAGAACTAAGAAGCTAAAATGGTATTCACAAAAAATTACCTAATTACAGCAGTTAAAAGTTAGGAGATTGTGTTAGTCTAGAAATTAGTACCGACAATTCAAAAAAATTTGTCAGTATAAGAACAGACCTCGTAAAAGAAAAAGTATATGAAAAAGAAAAAAAAATGTTAGTAGTATGGTTAGATGTTAGTATTGGGCAAGGGTAGGGATCATAAAACATTGAAGATGAAGACGAAATTTTGAAGGAGTCGGTTGCCCGGATGATCTTTATTTTCAAGAAGCATTTGTTAAGTTTCGAGGTCAAGTTCGTTTAAAAATTGGAGTTCATTCTCAAAAAGTTCAGCAAAAGAGAGGTCCTTAGGATGCACCCAAAGTGATCGTGACTCAAACTCACCAAGAATATAAAGCTCATCTGCGTATATCTCCTCAAAACTAGGCATGAAAGAATGTTTATCAAGATTATCTTCCTCCCAATTTTTCTCCACAATCATATTCTCATCAATACAGCTCACATCTCCCAATTCAGGTTCTCCTTCAACACACTGACTTATAGGTAGGTTGATGTCATCTAGGAATGTAGGTTCCTACTCTAAAATTTCTTCAAAACCTATATCAATCAGTAACACTAAAGTCGTGGGTTCTTAATTGTGAATTTCGTTGAACACTATATCGAAACCATACCCGTCAAATTCACAAGTTTCCTCCTCTAAAATTTTAACGCTAAAATCAGTCGGTGTAAGAATCTCATCTTCAAATAGTTTATCGGTTAAATCATCCTCAAGATCATAAGTGATAGGAGGTCCATTTGGTATCTGAAGGCTAGTGTCGGACCGACTCGAAGGGTTTTCTTACTTGTCCTCATAACATTCAGTCCAATCAGTTATATCATCAACTATGAAATCATCAAATTTATTTGATCATTTATCTCACTCAGCTGACTTCCTAGATGATAGATATTGGCATTATTGGTTTCAAATTGACTGTGTTCACTCCCTAGAATCTGTACAGCTAAATATTTCACTTGTTCGTCGATTCTAACCAATGATTGAGATTGAGCGTGAAACAATTGATCAGATTGTTGTATGAACATGGCTAGGGTTAAAGCTATTTAATTCTCGGCTGCAGTTATCACTTCTAAACCTTTCTCTAAAACGTTCAACCTATCATCTATCTCACTATCATACCCTATTGATGTATCAATTATTTCAGGAAGGAAAGGTTACGATGGTAGCGATGTTAAAACAGTCATCTTGTCGACATCTTTCTCTAGCTTTTCAATCAATTACTCTATATTTGAAGTGGAATTGGGTTCAAGAGTGTTAGGAGATGGACAAATATCAAAATTTTGGAATGATTGGTCACCCTCTAAGAAAGGACAGTTGTCGAAAATATGGGAAGAATCTTTACAGTTTGAACAAAAGAATTGGGTATGTATATAAACAGAAGAATATGGATCGTGAAGAATTGAATTGAACTGTGTATCAGCCATATCAACAAGCATTCAAAAAGTCACAAAAACAAAAAATACTACACTCCTAGCAGTCAATATTTTTCTAAGTCAAATAGACCTGCTCAAGAACCTGATTGTCGAAGTAAAACTATGTCGAGAAACGGGATCAATATATACTAATCATGAAGCCAGATAAGTGCTGAGATAAGGGAAGGTTTTCCAACGTTTTCGCGAACTTCCTTAATTAGAATAACCCTTTCTCTTTTGGTAGTTGCGTTGTGAACACTTGCTTAGACACCTCATGAATAATATAACATTAAACGGTGTTCTAAACACAATTAACTTGCCCTATTGAGCGTGAATCCTTAAAGTCAGAGTTCTAATTGATTTTAAAATTACTGTAGGTATGCAAGAATACAGTTTTTTGATTTGTGGGCCACGGAAAAAGGTGATGAAATCCTTTGCCGTATCTTTTTTGGGTTCTTTTCCCTTAAGTCCGTATTAAGATGCAAATGCGCAATCAATAAAAGAATTTAAGCAAATCAATCAATCAAGCACATCTTTTTCGTTTAAGGCTTAAGCGCTATGATTGATTTGTTTTAAAGATGAAGTGTTGTAAAGTAACCGCAATCAGGACGGTATCGCTAGTAGCTAGCCGCGATGAATACGGGTCGTCCGCAGGGAAACGTGAACCTTTTTCTTGTTTTAGACGAGTTGATTGATAAGTGGGTTGATTGGTTGTAGATCTATTTTAATACGGATGTAGATTTTATGAAGAAGAGGCTTTTAGGGTTCATAGGATTTAGTAGTAATGGATGATTAATTAAAAATGACTCCTTTTATTTTTTAATAGTTTAAAACCAGATCGATAGTGATGCATGTAGATTAGGGTTCTTTTGGAAGAACTAGGGTTTCCCCACTCCTAATCCTTGTCTTTGCATTGATCTTTATTCATGTTTAGCCCCTCATAACTATGTGGGTGAACAAAGTATGTACTTTAACACAATGAGGACATTGTTTGATTTAAGTGTGGGGAGTGGTTTTGTACAAAAAAAATTCTTTTATTTTTAGGTTCTTTAAAAAAATAGAAAATTTTGAAAATGAAAATTAAAAAGTGAAAAACGTATATAAAAGAAAGAGATTTTAAGAAAAATAAGAAAAAGAGATAGTTAAATGGATCTAATAATAAGTTGTCATGAGCTCATTCCCAAAAAATTAGTATCATGAAAGAGTTATTAGGTTTGAGAAGATGTAAGTGGAGTCTATTTTTGAGGCCAAACATTTGAACGTTGATACCCTACCATACGCACATGCACACATCTTAAAACTTGGAATAGTAGAAGAGACCTATCATGCTCTTGTCTGTAATGCACTAATATGGAAAAAAAATTAATATCACCAAAAAAATGAACATTGTCTTGTAATTATCAAGATAGCATAAAAAAATTCAGCAACAGTGCTTCATCACCAAGTGACTTAAACCAACCGGTTTGGGATCAGTTGTTGTGCCTTAGGTGTTGCAAGATTAGGATACTGATATTTATGCTCAATAAGTGATCGCAGTCGGTAATTGGTTGGTTAGTGCTACACGAAGCATTAACGGTCGCATGAAAAATGTGGAAACAAATCCATCAATTTGATCTGCCAATTAAAAAAGTAATAGGGAGCTAAAGGTAAGAGTATGAGAGCTTGAATTGAATTCTCCAAGTGTAGGATAATTTGTTGCACACACGTAGGGGTATATGATCATGTTTGGTAGCAAAATAGGTAGGAAATATTGGATGAATGATTAGGAAGTAATTTTCAACATAGATCAAAATCTATGAAGGCATGGTTCATGACGACTAAAAATCTAGTAAAGTTTAAACTCTTGTTTTTCGTATTTATCTTATTTATTCCTATTTTTGTATGTAGTTTTCATTTTCTTATTTTTGTTTCATTTATTTTCTTTTATAAGAATAGGAGTAGGAAAAAGAGTAGGAGTAGGATTTAGTTAGATAGTAGTTTAGATTTTGAAACCCTAGATTTGCTTGAGGACTAGTAAAAGATAAGTGTGGGGGTATTATTCAGGTGTAATTTATTACACATTTTTCTAACCCATTTATCATGTTATTGTCATATATTATGTTGTTCCGGGTATCTTTTGTGAATTATTACAGATAAAAGGGTTTGGATGCAAAAGAACGGAAAATTGTCCTAAAAGAAGGATTACGTGCGTATAATGGAGATTTAAGGGAATTATTCAGAAAATCAAAAAGCAATTTTCAAATTTGGAATAAATATAGGAATATCATTACAAATCAGCAAAAGTTTTAACAAATATAGATGAATCAATTATCACAACAACAAATCAATTGGAGAAACCAAATCAAATCAAAAAACAACAAATCAACCTGCCTAATTATATGCTAAATTTAGGAACAATTCGGAGATTTACGCAACTACAGAGATACAGCGAGATATTCAAGATTTTATGTGCTCAAAAATCATCTAAATTTACGATAAAACCATAGAAAAAATCTAGACCCACGATGCCAAATAACGGCGGCAGATTAGCGGCCAATATAACCAAAAGGCGGCGGATCAGCGGTCGATTTTGACCCGTTCGATGAGATTTTTTATGGGCACGATCGTCATTCAACATAAATTAATATGAGATGTGGAGTTTCAAATTTTGAAGATTATAAAGACACGCAACAGTATTCAACAGAGCAATTAGATTAGATTATCATAATTGTTAGAAAGTAGATTCTCTTGTATCTTCTTTTACTTATTCTCCAATCTTTTTTAGCCCTATATAAGCACTTGTATAGTCTTAGGCTTTCATATGTCTCTCATCTCTCTCATAGGCTTCTCAAGAAGAAAAAATCGAGTCTACTGTAAATACTCTTAATTATGAATAAGATTTATTTTTCTTTTATAAATATGAGTAACTAATTCTTTTCTAGGGTTGTGTTTATATTTATTTTGTGGTTGGGTAATCTTTTATCTCTTCTTTTCTATACTTTTATGATAAATGTCTTATGATTTAATTATTCTCTTTATAATTTTCATCTAATAAACCAATCTCATAATGGAAGTTGACGTCTAGAATAAGATTAGGGAAAGGTGATAACACAAATAATCTAATTAGAATAAAGAAAGTTTGACAAACTAGAAATTTAATTAGGTAAGGTAAGAAATAATTTAATCATAAGATATTCAACCTAGGTAGTTAAAAGAGGTCTAAATTAATCGATAAGACATTAATTGTAGACTCATGACCTACGTATTTTTGTGGAAGATTAAAACTAGGTTACTTCTAATTAACTAGAACTAGGGTTTTAATATGATCTAGATGATGTTATAATTTTGATATGCTATGTCTATAATTTAAATATAACATATGCTTAGTTATAACTAATGGAAATATAGTAGAACTAGATTAGAAAAGAAGATGAATCTTTTAAACCAACCATAGAAATAAAGCAAATAAAAACCCTAGATTTCTCTCTCTTGAAAACCAACTTTTATTTTATTTTGCATTTAAATATTTAGATTTTAAAAACAACTCAATTTTAATTTAATTTAAAAGTAGTTAACACACCTCTCTATGGGAACGATTCTCAAGTACAACTACGATAAACAAAATACTTGCGGTTAAATTTAGAGACTAATAAAATCCCTATCAATTTCGAACCCCATTTCTGCTCAGCATTCTTGAGCGAAGAGGAGGCTCCACACGACAGAAAGAAATGTTTACTGAAAGTGGTATTAGTAATTAATTTTCTCTTATGAGCTGTTTTCCTGAAGCGGTGTGGTTTGAATCCAGGACGGATCATAAGATCTCCTTCCGAGTCAAACTCATTGGAAAAGGAACTTTGCACGGCTGAATTATCAGAGTAAACAGATTTGGATGCCATGTATAGTAATACATATTTACCATTTTCCTCTTTAGAAAGTGGAGAATTAACCTGAGGATCAGTATTGGCCATTTAATTGTTGATATTAGAATCAAGAGCACCAAAAGCTTGGTTGTTGGTATCAAAGACATCCGTATCAGAAGCTAGAATGTCAGTAGCAGAATTAAAAGCAGATACGTCATAATGCACTAAAATTAAATTCACAGTGGGTGATTTAGTTGAATCACTTACAAATGGATAATTCATTAATGCCTCGGTATGAAATTTATTTAGAACCCATTCCTTGGTAGTGACTGGCATGTCAGATACATTATTATGAATAGGCATAATATTCTCAACAGCATTTGAATGATTTGGAGTGATAGATATATTAACCTTAGATGCAGGAGCAGCAGGAAATTGAGATATTTCTATCAAGTTTCCAGTGGGATTCCATGCATTCATCATCTTAGTTTTGGGGATGATTGATTGCTTCTTGATCTTGATCTTGCACATTAGATTGATTTACCTTTTGATCTTTCTTACAATTTTCTATGGTGTGACCATTTTTTGCACAAGCAGAAAAAATATTTGTAATTTTTATCAAAAATGAATTTTTGAGGAAACTTAACAACAGAGAATATACCAATCCAAAGCTTAGAAGGTAATGAATTGTGGATGTATATTCTACACAAACACGAGCTCTATCTGTCACGACTCGAAAAGGCACATGATCGGCAGAAAGATCACGTGAAGTCTGTGGACCCCACCGTAACCCAAGTAAACCAAAATTAGGAATCTAAACCACATATAAGAGAAATAGGTAATATAATATAATAAAATGGAGGTGAAGTTTTAAGAAAAGTTTTATAAAAAGAAATAAAACTTGTTTTGTAAAGATATTTGAAAAACGGACAGCACCTCCTTTATAAATTTCGAATAAAACCCTGTACGATAATAAAATATAAAAGCATCCCTACACTTGAGCTAGCTTGATGCCCACACGGCAGAGACACAATCCACGAAATAATATACGATACCAAAAGGTGAAGATCAATAAACGAAAAGAAAAAAACACTATATATACATAAATTCAAGCCGACTCCATACGAGTTCGACTATAACAACAATACAACATCTAAGGTCTCGGTCCAATACACTAGATTTGGTTGATGGAGTATTTTTAGATACAATAATAGATACAAGGCAAATGCCAAACCGAATTCTAACCCACCTAGCTCAAAAGATAGAGACAATCATGTCCAAAGAAAGGAAATGTGCCAACAAATCCGCTACTGATCCATGCGGTCAAAACTGCAAGAACTATGGCACAACGGGATTGAGTTACCAAATCGTGAGTAGAATTCGCATAACACGATAAGAATCGTATGCATAAGCGGTGAAACAACTAAGCATGATAAACAATTACATCAAGGAGGGTAAATAAGCATGCATCGAAACTAGAGTTCGAGTGATGAACAACAATAATGATAATAACCCCTCATGTACAACTCGTGTACTGCTATCCTATCATGTGCGGTAATAATATGTGTGGTTATCATGTCATCATCAAATAATCTATATCTCTCCTGATATGGGTATAACATAACCACAAGCATAAGAAATCAAGTGAGTCATGAACGTAATATGCATAATTACGCAATGAAACGATAACAATAATCATTCATCAATAACTCAACTGCATATATATATATAACAGTGTCAAATCACTATCACCATAGCCGTAGTGCAATATCTATAGCACACGACCAAGCATAAACACAATAAAGGCTATAATATATATATAGCACACATCCATGTGTAATCATATAAAAGTAGCCGAAAGATGTATGTATGTAAAATCCTTTCCAAATAGCCGTATGGTGTGTATATCATGGCATAAGAAGCGAACGTTAATTTGTGAAGCGATATAAGCATATCTTTTATTGTATATGTCACGCCTTTTGAAAATGATTTAAAAGGGTTTTCTTTTGAAAGAATCTTATGTCGATCATAGACACGTGTAAAATAATATGACTATAGCGCTTTTGAAAACCTCTTTAATATATATCGATATGTGAAAATAATATTTCAGGTACTATCTCTTGGACCAGTCATGTTCATCTATTATAAAACATAATACATCTCATTCTCGGCAGGATATCTATATCGACCCTCCGATCTCCATCAATACATCTCGTGTCTTCTCACCTCAATCACTCATGGATTGATCACAAGACACACACAAATACACATATTCATACATACATACATACATACATACATACATATACATACATACATACATACATATACATATATATATATATATATATATCACAGAACCCTAGACATATCTACCGTGTTCAAACCATCACAGAATCCCCGCCATATCGACCGTGTTCAAACCATCACAGAACACCGGCCATATCCCCCGTGTTCGAAACTATCATTTCACACCATAATTCTCTTTCATATAATCTCTTTCATATATTCTCAATCTCTTAGGATTGATATCATATCATATCTTCACAATAATATAAATCTCGTTTAAATCATACCTTTTTAGTATGTGTGAAATAAGCATAGCACAGACGGGTAGCATAACACAGCACAAACCAGTATCATAATCATAGCGCGAACGGAATCATAAAGCATCGTATAAACTGATAATATAATCATAGCGCATACGGAATCATAAAGCGTAGCATAAACTGATAACATATAAAATAAGCATAGCGCAAATTAATAAGATAAACAAAGCGCGAACGAATAACATATAAAGCAGGCGTAGCGTGAACAAGAATTGCAAATAGATAAATACCCCTCGAATAATCTTATATATATATATCGTGAACAAGAATTGTAAATAGATAAATACCCCTCGAATAATCCTATATATATATATTAAAGAAGAATGAAACGTTGTTTGAAAATATGGAGGCTGCGATATTTTAATATATATATATATATATATATACCCTTTTGAAATCCAAGCAGTACATTTTTTTGTATTATCGCTTTTAAAACATGAAACGAATTTTTATTTAGAAATAGGTAAAATCTTTATATTTTCATAATCCCCCAATCGGAGTAAATAACAAGACTCCGCGAGTCAATATAATAAAAGGCCGTATTCGGCTCACCATCATCAGCTCATCCAGTATGGAATCTCACATCATACAATGACAACCAAATAATCCATTTAATCAAATCATAATAATCGGTACAGACATCTAGTCTACGTATCCAAACACACAGTTTAACTAGTATGGACATCAAGTCTACATACACACATAGCAATTAGTACGGATATCTAGTCATGTACGCACACAACGCCTGATGCTGACATCTCGTCAACGCATTCGCTCAACAATCGGTATGGATATCAAGTCACGTACACACACAGCGACTGGTACGGACCTCTAGTCACGTACTCACCCAACAATCGGTATGAACATCTAGTTACATACATAACATAACGTTGATCATTTTATAACATGTAAAGCATAGCAAGTCCTATTTGTATCATTAATCATACTATAACATTAATCCTACCATCATATGTAAACCATGTCAAGTTCTACGTGGTATGGAAATTACTAGTAATGTAAAGTGTTGCATGTGAGTTTGTGATTATGCCACATGGCAATTACTTGTAATGTGCAAGTGTTCTAACGAGTGTATTTACGATAAGTCTATTAAAGCAAAACTAATGAATTTTACTAATTAACGGACAACTAAATATACGTGGCATGAATCGTAACGTATCAATAGCATAAATAATCAATGTAAATATGTTTCATCGGGGTGTATACGCCATCCATCCAATTCTCCACTCGTAGATACAAATCTACTCACAGTAATGTGGTTCAGGCTAATCGAAGCCTACGACCGCCTTGCCTTTCATCGTCGACTCGGGAGTCTCCGCAATCGACCCTATAACCAATCATAATCGTAAATAAGCAAGGAAATCCCATCAATATTGATATAAACCCGAGAAAATGAAATATGATGAAAACATCAAGAAATCATGCCATAAAAAGAGCATTTGACGTCTGAAGAACAATGTCTCAGACGTCTAATGAAAATGTCTCAAAGAGACAGAAAAGTAGCAGACGTTTAAAGAAGGACTTTCAGACGTCTAAGGAACAACATCCAAAAGTCACAGATTATAGGCAGATGTCTAATGGTTTAAGTCCAGACGTCTGAAAAACAAATATGAATAAATAACAGAGAATTGAAAGTCGTATGAAGAATAACGTCTAGACGTCTGAACAAGAAAAATGCTGGTTCGAAATCTGGAATTTTACAAATACTTTAAAATCAAAAATTTTGCATCATATTATCCTTTACTATCCACAATAAGTTTGAAATCAACAAGAAACTCCACTAACACACTACAACTACAAGTAACCATCAAAACCTATCTTTTGTAAGATTGGAACCATAAAAACATGATTTTTATGCAAAGGAATAATTTTTCATGCAAAACTCTAGATATTAGAGACCAAATGGTTTACCTTAGAAGGTTTGAGCAAAATAGGAGATTCAAGGTTTGTATGTAGCTACTTGGAAACTTGATGAAGGCTTCTACTTGAAGTCTTGAAGTGGCTTCAAGTTGAAGAAGCTTGAGGAGATGAAAAACTTGTAGGTTGGTTTGAAGTTTGGAGTTTGGAGTTAGGTTTTGAGTATTTGAGAGAGAATGAGAGAGCTAGAGTTTGTGTGAGATTTGAGAGAGAATGAGAGATATTTTGAAGAAGGAAGAAGAAAAGGTGAGTGAGAGTGAGAGAGAGATGAAGAAAATGAAGAAGCATGTGAGCCCATGCCTCTCCCTCTCTCCAGATATTGTAATAGACATGTCAAAAAATATTAAATCCCAATTCTAAATCAACCATGGTGATAACCACATAATATTTATTTAGGAAAACAAATAATGGAAACATTAATACTAACATAAGTTTGCCATTCCAAACAAGTATTAATTAGACTAAAAAAATATTGGTTTTATTATTACCAATTTGTATAGATATATTTATACCAAATTATGATAACTCAATCCAATAATTGGTATCATTTTAATAAAACTCATAATATCATTATTTAAATTCTAAAATAAATTTTAAAATTTTGTGAAATGTTACACTATCGGTGCGTCTGCAATGTAAATTGTTGGCATCTATTTTGAAAAGTCTACCAATAGGCTTAACAACAGATTTCAACATTTCTTGATTAAAAAAATTCATAGGCAAACCAGGAAGGATCAACCATACTGTCACAATAGATAGCTCTTGATCCACATTAAAAAAAGGCGACCACTTGAAAATTAGAAATAGAAAACCTTTAATATATAAGTACTCTTGCAACCATACCTTATTAAAATCTTCAGCATTGTGAAATCAAAGAAAGAGATAAATTCGATCTAGCACGCTAATTACAAAATCTTCATGAATGAGGAAATACTATTTGAGAATTTCTTTGGTGTCGAGAATGTTAGATCCTGCATAGGAGCATTTAGCTATCAAAGCATAGGAAAAAAGAAGAGTCGATCTCTTGATTTCATCTTTGGAGAAGAAAATAGCAGGATCTCCATCAATGGTTAAAGAGATCTCTTTTTTGGGTATATTGAACGGAGAAAGATGGAGATCCTCTATTTTTGTGTGTTATATATTAAGGAAAATATTTGAATTTTAAAATATTCATGATTTTCATACGTAACAAACAAAATAGTAAAAATTTGTAGGTAACAGAAAATTTTGGGATTTTTGAAGTTATCACTATTTTCGTGTATTACAACAAACAAAATGTTAGAATTTTTAAAAAATCATTATTTTCATTTGCTATGGCGTGCAAAATATTAAAAAATTTAAAGTAATTTTTTTTCGGATATTTGAAGTTATCATGATTTCCTTGTGCTAGAAAGCAAAGTAATTGAATTTTTAGGAAAAAAAATCACGATTTTTGTATGCCATCTAAAATATAAAAAAATTTGAAAGTAACGACAAATTTATGGATTTTTGAAGTTATCGTGATTTTCATGTGCTATAGCAAGCAAAGTATATAGACGTTTTACAAAATTCATGATTTCTAAACGCCATAGCAAGCAAAAGATTAAAATATGAAGAGAACAATTTTTTAGGGATTTTTGAAGTTATCGTGGGTTTCATGTGCTGTATAGCACAAATTTTTTGAATTTTAAAGAAATTCGCGATTTTCGTATGCCATGCAAAATAATAAAAATTTGAGCGTAAAAGAAAATTTTGGGATTTTTGAATTTCTCGCTATTTTTGTATGCTATACTGAGCAAAAATTTTGAATTTTTACAAAATTCACGATTTTCATTTGGTATGGCATGCAAAATATTAAAAATTTGATGTTGACAAAGTTTTGGGAATTTTTAAGTTATCGCAATTTTCATGAGTTATATAGCAAGCAAAATATTTGAATTTTAAAAATTCATGATTTCCATTTGGTCTATCACGCAAAATATTAAAATTTTAAAGGTAGCAGAAAATTTTGAAATTATCGCGATTTTCATGCGCTATTAAAAAATATTTGAATTTTTAAAAAACTCACGAATTTCGTTTGTTATGGCATGCAAAACGATAAAAATTTGATGGTAATAGAAAACTTTTGGAATTTTAAAGTTATCACGTTCTTCACGTGTTATATAAAGCAAAATATTTGAATTTTAAAAAATCCATGATTTTCATTTGGTATAGCATGCAAAATATTAAAATTTTTAAGGTAGGATAAAATTTTGGGATTTTTGAAATTATGGTGATTTTCGTATGCTATATATAGTAAACAAAAATATTTGAATTTTAAAAAAATTCATGATTTTCATTTGGTGTAGCATGCAAAATATTAAAAATTTTAAGGTAGGATAAAATTTTGGGATTTTTGAAATTATGGTGATTTTCGTATGCTATATATAGTAAACAAAAATATTTGAATTTTTAAAAAAAATCACGATTTTCTTTTTTCTGACAGAAAAAGCAGGACAAGACGTCCTACTCAATAAAATAAATTAAACAAACAAAATATTTACAAGAAAAAACATATATGCATCGAGATAAACAATTAGTGCTGAAACTAATATCTTACGATTTTATATGTGGAAGGGGAACAAACAATCATCGTTATCCTTCACATAAATGCAACCATAAGATATATGCTCTAAACCGTACAATTAAAATCTTTGATTCATCATATAAAAATACAATAAAAAAATGCTGCAACTATTCATTTAAACATCGGCAGCTTCTAAATTGAATGCATTGCAAATTTTTCTTTGAAGTCAAAATAAGTATCCGTCATGGAAAGCTTCAATCAATATCCTCGAAAAGAATGCTCATCAAAATACCAAGGATTAAGATCCTCCCTTGACTCTGTATTTATCCAAAAGTCAAAAACTATTAATAGTATTTCCATCCTTAATAATAACACCGCAAGAATTAGCAATATCCATAATAGCATTTTCATCATAGTCATTAAGAGATTTTGTAGAGGAATATTTAGTAGAGCGTTTCGTATCCGCTTTCTGCTTAGAATTTTGAACGAAGAGCTAAATCCACACGACAAAGAATGATGTTTAGAGAAAGCTATAGCGGTAAACAATTTTTCTTAGGGCTCATCTTCTTGGAACGAGATGGTTTAAATTCAAGAGGGATCAACGGATCCCCATCCGAATCCGACTCAACAGAACTGGCTTTGCAACACCGTATTATCTTAGGTAACGAGTTCAAACGTTGCATGTGGAATCACATGAATATTATTTTTCTCTTTATCTGAGTTTTCCATTAATTGAATTTCACATGAGGGAGCACGGGCAAATATATGATTAGAAGCAGATTTATTGATACGTAATATTGATGTATTTATTATAGTCGCATCCTCCATTGGACCAGAGGAAGGTGGAACTGTAAGATCGTGACAGGGAGCAGTTTCAGGTGCAAAATTGGTTGGAACATGATAAGAATTTTGTGCACGATCAGTGGTATCTTAAAAGAAACCTTGAGATACCGATGCTTTAGTAGAAAGTACAAACTTTGTATGGGAGGGTATGATGTCAATTGGACCTAAATTTTCTTTGACAGACAGAATGTCAACTTTCTTTCCGGTAGGATGCCATTGAGACACCTGATTTTTATTTGGGTGCATGACCTTGTTTCCTTAAGTTATTGAAATATTAACATTCTCGGAATCACTAGGATTTTTATGAACTTTCTGTGCATGGTGCAAATTACTAATAGAAGGTTGATCATTTTGGACTGTTTTATTACAATCTGAATTTCTATGGAAATATATTGTGCAGTAAACAAAATTATTTTCAAAAGAAAAGGCTTGCTAATCTCTCTCAAGATCTTTCGTTGAGGTTCCAATCCAAATTTTATTCGGAAGAATTTTAGATAGATCTAATTCTATACAAACCCTTGCTTGATCTGTTCTTGTGCCTCTTAAGGTGTTTATATCAACAGTTAACAATTTTCTTAAGGTTTCACAACTGATCGTAACATATCAGAATAATAAAAATTAAAAGGAAGTCCAGGAAGAATTACCCATGCCGGAACAATGGTAGGTTCCCTCCCAACGCGAAAGGTTGGGGACCACTTGAGAAATGGGAATAAAACCCCTTTAATATAGAGAATATTTTGAAGCCAAACCTTAAAGTAGTCATTCTCCTCATGAAAGTGCATTAAAAGATGTCTTCGATCAAGAACGCTGATCATGATATCCATTGATATGCTACACTGTTGCTTGATGATTTCCTTGATCTTGTGGATAGAAGGCCTTCCATAAGAATACTTCGCTACGATGGAAAATATGAAAGCATAGGCCGATCGGCTGATCTTCTCGTGTGTAAAAAGATCATAACAAGGGATCTATCAGAAGTCAAAGAAACAACTTTTTCTGGGATTTGTATTGACAGCAGAAGAAGTTTTTCATTTAATGCTGAAGCATATGATAATATTTTGATGGTTGGAGGAGTCACCGGTGAAGAAGACTCCTCTTGCGCTACCATCACCAATGAGCAGATCGCCACAGATCGGGATCGGAGAAAGTCGTGAAGGCTAGGGTTTTTTGTTGTGGTGGCTAGAGTTTTTTCTTGTGATGAGTACTTACAGTCGCATATGAAGAGAGACCTTTGATCGCTTACACCACATTTGATGGAAAAACTTTCAGATAATTCACGATTTTCTTATGCCATGCAAAATATAAAAAACTTGAAAGTAACAGAATTTTTTTGTATTTTTGAAGTTATCACGATTTTTGTATGCTATGTAGCAAGAAAAACATTTGAATTTTAAAAAAATTCGCAATTTTTGTTTGATATAGAATGCAAAATATTAAATATTTGAAGGTACAAATATTTTTGGTGGAGTGAAGGCAGGGTTTTTCTTTTTCTTTTTTGAATTTTTGTTTGTACTTACATTATTTTAATTCATTTTGTATGGAATGGACTCTTTTGGAGTCCTGCTCTTTTTATCAAAACAAAAAACAAATACTTTTGGGTATTTTGAAGTTATCTAAATTTTCATGTGCTATAGAGAAAAAATATTTGAATTTCTAAAAAATTCATGATTTTCGTATCATATAACATGCAAAATATTAAAAATTTAAATGTGACAAAAAATTTGGGGACCTTTGAAGCTATCCCGATTTTCGTGTGATATAATACGAAGCAAAATATATGATTTTTAAAAAATTAGCTATTTTCGTATGCTTAACCATGCAAAATATTAAAAAATTTAAGTAAACGGAAAATTTTGAGATTTTTGAAGTATGGTGATTTTCGTGTACTATAGCAAGGAAAATATTTGAATTTTAAAAAATTCACGATTTCCGTATGTTATAGCTTGCAAGAAATTAAAGTTTTTGAAAGTGGCTAAAATATTTTGGATTTTTTAAATTATCGCGAAGTTCGTGTGCAAGCAAAATATTTGAATTTTAAAAAAATTCGACATTTTCATATATTGCATGCACATTATTAAGTATTCGAAGGTAAAAAAAAATATTAGGGGTTTTGAAGTTATCACAATTTTCGTGTTCTATATAGCAAGCAAAATATTTTATTTTTTTAATAATTCACAATTTTCGTATGCTGTAGCATGCAAAATTAATAATTTGAAGTTATCGCGATTTTCGTGTGCTAAATCAAGTAAAATATTTAGATTTTACAAAAATTCAAGATTTTTATATGTTATAGTAAGCAAAATAATAAAAATTTGAAGCTATTAAAAAAATTGGTATTTTTGAAGTTATCGTGACTATTGTGTGCAACCAGAAAAATATTTGAATTCGTAAATAATTCCCTATTTTCATTTGCTATTATAGCATGCGAAATATTAAAAATTTAAATATAAAAGAAAATTTTGGAATTTTTGAAGTTACCGTGATTTTCATGTGCTATAACAAGCAAATTACTTAAATTTCATGATTACTGTATGCCATGCAAAACATTAAAGTTTTGAAAATAATAGAAACTTTTGGGATTTTTGAATTTATCCCGAATTTCGTGTGATATAACGAGCAAAATAATTAGACTTCTTAAAAAATTCGGGATTTTCATAGCAAGCTAATCTTAGAAATTAGGAGATAACAGAAAAAATTTGATTTTTGAAGTTATCGCGACTTTCATGTTCTATATGGGAAGCAAAATATTTGAATTATTAAACAATTCACAATTTTCGTATTCCATGCAAAATATTAAAAATTTGAACGTAAAAGTTTTTTGGGGGATTCTTGAAGTTATCATGATTTTCATGTGATACAAGCAAAATATTTGAATTTATAAAAATTTTACGATTTTAATATGCGCATGCAAAATATTAAAAATTTGAAGTTAACAAAAAAATTTGGAATTTTTGAAGTTATCGTGATTTTCGTGTGATATAGCAAGAAAATTTTTTGAATTTAAAAAAGTTCATGATTTTTGTTTAGTATATCATATAAGATATTAAAAAATTGAAGGTGAAAGAAAATTTTGCTACCTTTTAAGTTATGATGATTTTCGTTTGCAGCAAGAAAGATGTTTGAATTTTTAAATAATTCATGATTTTAGTATCCTGTAACATTCAAAATATTAAAAATTTTAAGGCAACGGAAATTTTTGGGGTTTTTGAACTTATCATGATGTTCGTAAACTATATCAAGCAAAATATTTGAAAATTTAAAAAATTCTTGGCTATGTATAAACTATGCTAGCATGAAAAATATTAAAACATTTATGGTAACAGAAAATATTGGGTTTTCTAAAGTTATCAAGATTTTCTTGTATTATATAGCAAGAAAAATATTTGAATTTTAAAAAATTCGCGACTTTCATACAATAACATGCAAAATATTAAAAATTTGAAGATAACAGAAAATTTTAGGACTTTTAAGTTATCACGATTTTCGTGTGCAATAGAGCAAGCAAAAAAATATGAATTTTTAAAAAAATTGCAATTTTATTATATTATGGCAAAATTTTAAGGTGAAATTTTTTTGGGTTTTTGAAATTATCATGATTTTCTTGTGCTATAGCAAACAAAATGTTTGAATTTTAAAAAAAATCTCGTCCAAAATATTAAAATTTGACATTAACTAAAAATTTTAGGATTTTTTAAGCTATCGTGATTTTCGTGTGCTATAATAAGAAAAATATTTAGACTTTTCAAAAAATTCGCTATTTTCATATGCTTTAGCAAGCAAAATATTAAAAAATTCAAGAGAACAAAAAAATTGGGATTTTTGAAGTTATTACGATTTTCGTGTGCTCTATAGTAAGCATAATATTTGAATTTTAAAAAAAATCATGACCTTTTTATGTCACAAAATTTTAAAAATTTGAACATAACAAAAAATTTGGGGATTTTTGAATTTATCACGATTTTCATGTGCTATATCAAACAAATTTTTTTGAATTTAAAAAAATTCACGGTTTTCATTTGGTATAACTTGCAAAATATTAAAAATTTGATAGTAAAAGAAAATTTTAGGATTTTTGAAGCTATCGCGCTTTTTGTGTGTTAAAAATAAAAAGTAAGCAAAATATTTGAAATTTAAAAATTTGTGATTTTTGTTTGGTAGCATGCAAAATATTAAAATTTTGAAGGTAACATACAATTTTGGAATTATCGCGATTTTCATGTGCGAACGAAGCAAAATATTTGAATTTTTTTAAAAATTCATGATTTTCTTTTGATATGGCATGCAAAATATTAAAAATTTGATTGTAACAGAAAATTTTGGGATTTTTTCAGTTATCGTTATTTTTATGTGTTATATAGCAAGCAAAATATTTTTATTTTGGAAATTTCTTTATTTTCGTTTGGTATAAATGCAAAATATTAAATTTTGAAGGTAACAAAAAATTTTGGGATTTTTGAAATTATCGCGTTTTTCGTCTTCTATATATATAGAAAGAAAAATATTTTTGTTTTTAAAAATTTCACGATTTTCTTATGCCATGCAAAATATTAAAAATTTGAAAGTATCAGAAAATTTTGGGATTTTTGAAGTTATTGCGATTTTCGTGTTCTAGCTAGCAAAATATGAATTTAAAAAAAAATCTCAATTTTCATATGATATAGCATCCAAAATATTAAAATTTTGAACCAAACGGAATTTTTTGGGATTTTTGAAGTTATCATGATTTTTGTGTAGTATATAGCAAACAAAATATTTGAATTTTTATGAAATTCGTTGTTTTCGTATGCTATAGCTTGAAAAATATTAAAAATTTGAAGGTAATAGAAATTTTTTTGATTTTTGAAGTTATCACGATTTTCATGTGTTATATATAGCAAGCAAAATATTTGATCTTCAAAAAAAATCATGATTTTCGTAGTCTAAAAGCATGCAAAATATTAAAATTTTTTAGGCAACAGAAAATTTTCTGATCTTTTAAGTTATTGCGATTTCTGTGTGCTATAGCAATGAGAATATTTGAACTCTTAATTCATTCGTGATTTTCGTATGCCATAGCTTGTAAAATATAAAAAACTTTGAAGGTAACTGAAAATTTTAGAATTTTTTAAGTTATCGTGATTTTCGTGTGCTATATATAGTACACAAAATATATGAATTTTTAAAAAAAATCATGATTTTCATATGCTACAACATGCAAATTTTTAGAAATTCGAAAGTAACAAAAGAATTTAGGATTTTTGAAGTTATCGCGATTTTCATGTGCTATTGCAAGCAAAATATTTGAATTTTAAAAAAAATCACTATTTTCTTATGTTGTAGCATGCAAAAGATTAAAAATTGAAGGCAACAAAAAATTTTAGGATTTGTGAAGTTATCGCAATTTTTGTATGTTATTTGTAAGCAAAATTTTAAAAAATCGAAGAGTAAAGAAAATTTTGAGGATTTTGAAAATATCGTGGTTTTCATTTCTATACCATGCAAAATATTGAAAATCGAAGAAAGTTGTAAGTTCTTGCGATTTTTTTGCGTTTTTCTTACATTAATGTGCAAAATACTATCGGAAATTTAAAGAAAACAAATAATGTTAGGATTTTTGTAAATTTCACGATTATTGGATTCTATAATATGCAAAATATTATAAAAAAGGAATCTAAGAAAAAAGAAATTTTTGAGATTCTTGAAAATTTCATGATTTTAGTGTGATATAGGATGCATGGTATTGAAAAAAAAGGTAGAAAATACGAAATTTAAGCCTTTTGATTTGGTTAATTTTGTATGTGATATCATAGAAAATATTGGAAACCCGAATTAAAAAATTATTTTTCTAAAATTTCATGATATTTTGTGCTTTAGAAAACAAAATATTGGCAAACCGAAGAAAACAGAAAGTTTGAGATTTGAAGCAAAAAAATATTGGAAAATGTAGAAAATTGAAAGAAAACATAAGTGGTTCTCATGTGTTATAACAGCAACATATTGAAAACCAAAGAAAAAAAATAGTTTTAAAAAAATTTCGTGATTTACAGATTAATCGTTCATATGTTTTATATATAAAGTTCATAAATATAAGATATCACAACTTACGAATCATATAATAATACCATAGCCTTTAAATTAATATGATTTTTCTTGATTTTGGACATGCTCACTGGTTCAATATTAAAGTCGGACCATGTCTTGGCCAAAAATTAACTACTCTATATCTAAACATTAAAGAATTGAATCGACATGCGTTGAATAGAAAAATCATTGTGTGAATTAAGCAATTAATTAATTTGTGAATTCAAATTTTGAGTCCTGACTCCTGCTCCCCAACCACATTTTTCTACATGAACAGAAGCAAAAGTGGGGCCATTCCATGTAAACGATAACAACCGGTCGGTGACTCGGCGTTTCAATTGGACAGCTGCCTATTCAACTCATTTTTCCAAAGTAGAAAATGGATGCACGTGAAGCGAAGGGTTCATAATGTTCCACATGTAAGGGGCTGTATGAATCGAAGTGCTTACTCCATTTTTACTCAATATGTTTGGTTAAGAGGGTTCGGTTTCAAAAGCTGGATGTTTGCACGTCTGATGCACATAAGCTTCACACGGGTCAGGTCCTTTAGTGCTTTGGCTAATCAAAATGTCGGGAAATTTGATTAAGAGCCCAACTTATTTTTCGGCTGAAGCAGAGGAATTCTGACTGAAGATTCTCGTTGTCAGTTAGCAGGGCATGCTCAGGAACGTGAGTTTGAACTGGGCGAGCGGCTATGGCGAACATGGGGGAGTTATTATGATTCTCATTAGGCATAAGTACGACTGCATAAGGCTATAAATATGAGAAAGCACCAACAATTAAAGACCTCTCTCAGATCAATCACAACTTCTATCATATTGATGTCTTAATTTATATAATGAGTAGTGTGGAAGATCCTGCTATGGGAGACCCTTTCCGGAATAGAATGTGAATCCATCGCCGTCAGTTAACTCCTGTCATATTGATGGCGTCAGCTGGTGGATCGAGTTCCACCAAAGTAGAGTGCAAATCTCTCGCCGGTGAAGCTTCGACCGTGATCGACATTTGTATCTGGATTCTTTTTAAGGTTGAGCTTGGGATGTACATTGCAGATCCATGCATTCAGGGTTGGCTTAAGTGAAGAGGATGCCAAGGCTTGAACAAACACACATGGCCTTCTACACCGTAAATCCATGCACGCCGGCCTCCTATACAATACGAATTAGGCCAGGCAAAACGACGAATCGACTCGACTCGCCTTGCAATGAGGCGAAATTTACTCGCCTTGTTGTTGACGTGGGCGAGTCGGCGAGTCGACCTCGCCGACTCGCCTCGTCTACACGAGCCCAACGAAAGCGAGTAGTTTGTGAAAAAACCCAATGTTGTCTCGCTGTGGCTTGCCTCGTTGAACTCACGAGTCGAATCGTCTCGCCTAGTCGACTCACGATTCGACTCGCCTAACTAGCCGTTGGCGAGTTCCAACGGTCGAAATCGTCCTGAGTTGCCTTAACTAGCCTCGCCTCGAATCCCACGCCCAACATTCGAATTCGCCTCGCCTCGCCTCGAAACCCACACGTAACGGTTGGAAAAGGTTGAATTTGGACGACTCGCCTTGTCTCGTTGCGGCTGAAAATTTTTAAATCTCTATAAATACAACCCCTCACTCTAGGCCTGGCAAATAAGACGAGTCGTCGACGAATCGACTCGCCTCGCCTCGCAACGAGGCGAATTTTACTCTCCTTGTTGCTGATGTGGGCAAGTCGGCGAGTCGACTCTCCTCGTCTACACGAGCTCAACGAAGCGAGTGGGTTTGTGAAAACCCCAATGTTGCTTTGTCAACTCGCCTTGTTTAACTCGCCATTCGAATCGCCTCGTCTTGTCGACTCGTGAGTCGACTCGCCTGACTAGCCGTTGGCAAGTTCCAAAGGTCGAAATCGCCCCGGGTCTTCTCAACTCGCCTCGCCTCAAATCCCATGCCCAACGTTTGAATTCGCCTCGCCTCGTCTCAAAACCCACACGCAACGGTTGAATTTGGACTACTCGGCTCGGCTCGGCTCGTTGCGACTAAAAATTTTGAAATCTCTATAAATACAACCCTACACTGATCATTTCATTTCACACCAAATTTCTTTCTCAAATTTGGAAAAAAAAACTCTCTCTCAAGTTTCTACTCTCATCAACATTCAAGCATCAAGAATTGAAGATCAAGTTCAATTAACACAGCTCCGAGTCTTCGACACTCCGACTTACTCTACTCCTATTCTGCTCAATTGCTCTACCATAAGTTTCAACATTTTAGCTATTCTTACTTTTACAAATTTAGCTCTCTTTTCGTGGTTAAATCGGTATTGGTAATATTTAATGTTTAATTTTTTAATTAGTTAAAAAATTATTATTATGGATGGTTCATCTGAAACATATCATTCCCCACTTCCTAATCGTAATTTACAAACACAAGTAGAAGAACCCACAGTCACACCCAAATCTAGAGAAGCTAAAAAACATGCACTTGGTAGTAATGTTTGGAAACACTTTACTATTGAACATAGAGAAGGAGTTAGATACGCGGTGTGCAAATATTGTGTCGCTCCATATAAACATTAGGACGGTACCGGCACTGATACTTTACATAAACATGTAAAAAACATATGGAGAGTACGGCTGGTTTCTCCTCCACACAATCATAAATAAATTTTTTCGAGGAAGGTCTTTTCCAATATAATGAAGAAATGATAAAATTTGTTATGGTAGATGAAAACATTTTCGGATTCGGAGAAAATCAAGCTTTTGAGCGGCACGTTCAAAGGGTATTACAAGTGGGATACAAAAGGGTTCCGAGGAGTATGCTGAAAAATCGTTATTTACGCTCTACGCCGAAGGTAAACAATTATTAATTGATACTCTTGCTTCTTTAGATATTAGTATTTCATTAATTTCTGATGTTTTGACAGATTGAAGGAAACATCCCTGAATTTGTGTTATTGCACACTGGATAGATTCTGACTGGTATTTGCAAAAAAGAATTATTGCTTTCAAACAGTTTCAATTCCCGCATAATGCGTTTAATATATCTTCTAAAATTATATATGTTTTATAAGAATATGAATGTGTAAATAAAAAAAAATTATTTCTTTCGACAATGCTAGTAATAATAACTCTGCTGTTGCTGAATTTATTAAGCTGTGCAAACCAATTTGCGATGGTCGCTTTTTTCATATTCGATGTGCCTGCCATATACTTAGTCTTGTTGTACAGGATGCATATCAAGTATATTCTTCAAATATTTAACAATTAAAGATACATATAGGTTTATTAAAAGTTTTGAAAAAGGAAACTCTGAATATAAAGCTAAATGCTAGGCTATAGGATTAAGTCTGTCTCTTAAAAAAGATGTTACCACGGGGATGAATTGTACATATGACATACTTCGTACTGCATCAAAAACTAGCGGAATTATTAGTAATATGTGGAATGAGCAAATGCCCGTAGAAAACCACTTAAAAGATGATCATTGAGCGGTTGCAGAACTTTTCAAAGATTTTCTTATGACTTTTAAAATAGCAACAGAACATTTTTCTGCTAGTTATAACCCCGCTTCTCATATTATTATCTCTGAATTGTATAATATAGCTCAATATTTTTCTAATCATTCTACTAATGAGATACTTCATCCCGTGATACTTGCTGTGTTAACTAAGATTTTTTAAATATTACTCTGAAATTCCAATTGTTTATAGTTTGTGTTCGATAATGGACCATAGAATTAAATTAGAAAGTTTGGATGCTCTTTCAAAGGGGTTCCATAGATGTATGGGGCATATTTTAGATATTGATGCTTATATTAATATTGTTAAACGTACATTAAATAGAGTGTTTGATTTATATGCGGCACGATCTCCTACTGGTAGAATTAGAGCACCGGTTGCGACCGGTTCACGTGCTTCGACTCCGGCCTTTACACTTATTCAACGGTCAAAAAGGGCAAGGGGCCCCATGGCTTGATCATCGTCATCTTTAAATAAATTAACAATATATTTACAAACTGAGTTAGACCTAGATTATACTATAGACGAGATTGATGTTTTAGCCTGGTGGAAAATCCACGAACATTTGTATATGGTGTTTTCTACAATGACTCGTGATTTACTAACAATCTCGATGTCTACAGTAGCATCGGAAAGTGCATTTAGTACAGGTGGCAGGATATTAAGAGAAGAGATGCGGTTTGGCGTACGACGCTATGAAGTGCATTATTTGCTTGCAAGATTGGAAAGCAGCAGCTATCAAGAAACAAAATGCAATTAATCTAGACTCGGATTATCTACCTAAGGAGCTTATAAGATCGGGAGAATCAATCACCAAAGGAGGAGGAACCACAACCGGAGGTGAAGAGTAGTGTGGATAAGTAGAAAAAGAACTACGCAGACTTGATTCACTCTTATTGAGCTCAATACATGGAGGGATACGTAGGCAACCCGAGTGGGTTCGATCTTTAATGTAAAAAAAATAAATTGTATTATTTAATTGTAATTTGATTTATATTAATGAAAATTTTAGTTTATTTTTCATTTATTTTAGTCTATTTATTTAATTTTTAAGTCAATTTTTTTATTTTAAAAAAACTAAAGTCAGGCGAGTAACTCTCCTGACTCGCGAGTCGTCTAGACGGGTCAGTTTGAGTTTTTGAGTTTGCTAACTCGCCTTGCCTGACCTCATCTGAGGGAGGTGAGTTGAACTCGCCTCGCCAGAGAAGAGAGTCAGGCGAATCGGCCCGGTTCGTCTCATTTGTCAGGCCTAATTACAAATCCTTGAGTGACTCCTCATATAAAGTTAAAATACCTAATTTGGCTTTTACGAAAATGCAATCTATGTAATATTTTCTTGAATGTGAAAACGGCCTCTAGGTCGATATATGGATCCTACAACATGTGCTTGCCCCACAACTTCCGTCCAAGGTGCTTTCATTTATAAGATAAATGTAAAATTATTTGCCCATAATTTGAATGCAAAATATCATTTTCTTAGCCGGCAATCAGCAATGAATAATAGTTCACTTGTACAATAGATTTGATCATTTTATTTTTTCAAGTAATAAATTGTATCGGTTTTTCTTTCATAAATAACAACTTCTAGTCGGCTGGGAATCGACCTTTGTGATGAGTGAAATTAACCTACCAAGCGCAGATCATTCATTCTCCTATTTTCCTGACCATTATAGTTGGGAAGACATGTTCTACTTTAAATATTATATTGTTGGACGCTAATCCTTTAATCTATGAAATATTTAGAACTAAGACCGTGCATGTAATAGAGAGTTTTTTTTTATCTTAATGATAGGTCATAACTGATGCAAGCGGGATAGTTTTGTGCAAAAAATAAATGCAATAGTGTGTGAGATATATATATATATATATATATATATATATATATATATATATATGATGGTATATAATAAAATATATATCCATAAGCAATCTAATGTGGGTGAGAAGATAAATAAAACATATTATAATGGAGGAGAAATCTCTAAAATTTATTAATCTCAAAAAATTCTTCTCTCTCTTGAATAATCTCTCTCAATTACAAAATTTGAGTGAAGACTCTTTAAATATCTAATACATGATAAAACTAAATCTTCTCAAACTACTTTAAATTTATCTCTAATTTAAAACTCAATCTAATTCAAACATAAACATTTAAGTTTAAAACTTAAATCTAACTTAATCTAAGAATTGAATTATAATCTCCAACAGCCTCTCTTAATTCAATTCTTCTATGCACGCACATTGAGCAACCTTTGAAGATCCTTCTTGCTTCGTCTTGCCCAATCAAGGTCTCATTTGTATTACTCGAATGGTTTTCTTCAATTTTGAATAACAACTGACTTATTATTTGCATAAATTCTTGATATCGCATCTTCACTTTTTTCTTCCACTTAATTCCCACAAGCTTTCCACCTTTAGTCGAACCGATCAATAATTTTATTTTATCTCGACCTTTCCTTTTCTCTGCTTTAATATTTACATTTTGAACCTTTTCTTTTCTTGATTTTTTATATACAATTTCTTCATTCTTCTGTCTTTTAACCTTTTTCTTTTTATAAATTCTTTTGCAATAAATTCATTACCTCTTCCTTCCCGTCCTTTTCTTTTCCAACGAACTCAATGCTGAACTCCGATTTCTTCCTTCTCGATATTGTGACCTTGTTCGTTGTCATTTTCTTTTGTAATAAATTCTATCTCGAATTTTTCATGGTTACTTTTTCTTTTCCTTCTTTTCTTGAAATCTATGATTTTTTGAATCTCTTCCTCCCTCTCTTTAAATACTTTAATTTTTGAAATTTTCTTTTCTTCCTCCTCTTTAACTCCTTTGATATCCTGAATTTTCTCTTTTTCTTTTTCATAATTCTTGATTTCTTGAATTATTTGAATACTTTTCACAAACTCCGTAATATACTCGATATTCTTCTCTTCCTCATTCATCATGTTTTTAACTTCTTGAATTTTCTTTCCTTCTTTCTTGAACTCTTCAAATTTTATAACTTCCATTTCTTCATCTTCAGCTGTAATGATTCCTTGAATTTGTTTTTTCGCTTTCACAAAATCTTTCTGAATCTTTTTCTTTCTTTCAACAAAATCTTGTGTTTCTTGAGATCTTTTTTCCTCTTCCATGAATTCTTGGATTTCTCCTCTTTTTCTACTATATTTGTTGCTTCATGTGTTAGAAACGGTGGAACATTCTTCAAGGCAGACGTCTGATTCAGAAAGGATAGCAGATGTCTGAAGGTGTTAGCATTTTCACTTCAGACGTCTGACCAAATCAACTTCAGACGTCTGGTATCTACATAAGAAACGACAGAGTGAAGGAAGACATATATAGTTCATCGGGGCATACGTCTACAGGAGCCACGAAACCCAATACAAGATGGAGGAAGACATCCGCCCAAGTGAACTGCAGACATCTGGCGGAAGCGAATTCTGTGGTAACTAACTTTGGAAAGTTTGTTTATTTTCAAGGATTGTTAGGATTAGGGTTTGCCTAATTAAAGGAACCCCTCATATATATTATTTACATCCAATTGAGAGAGATCGTCGTATGAGAAGGTGACGGCTAGGGCTAGAGAATTTTGACAAAAAATTCATAGGGTTTTGCGCGTGTAATTGATTCAAAGATTATAATGGAGACTTTCCAGATTCCGCTCTGCCGGGGATTAGCCATACGGTAGGTGAACCCCGTTAACAAATCGCTTACCTCTTTGTGTTTGATTTCCTATTTTATTCTCGCATATTTATATTGTTCTTTCATCATTTAATTGCGTAATTGTGTTTGCGTGATTTGGGTGTTGTCGCGAGCATTGTTTCTCATTTTGATCTCTCCCCGTCAGTCCCCAACAACTGGTATCAGAGCCAGGGTTAAGCAACTTAGGGTTCTTCAAATCTATGATCTAAATCAATGGTGGGTAATGACAACTACGTACTCTTCCCTACTTTCTTAGATTGGGTTCAGTTCAAGAGAGAAGTCAAGTTTGCTGCGACAGAGACGAAAGATGGCGGATGATAAAGTAAGGATTGAAAAGTTCAATGATCAGAATTTTGGTTGGTGACACATGCAGATGGATGGATACTTAAATCAAAAGAACATGTTTCTTCCGTTGCTTGGAGAAATGCTAGAGAAGATGGCCGATGAGGCATGGAACCTTTTGGATAGGAAAGCCCTGGAGACAATTCGGTTGTCATTAACTCTGCAGGTGGCCTTTAATATCTTGAAAGAGAAAACAACCAAGGCGTTAATGAAGACGTTGGCGAAGTTGTATGAAGAGACTTTTACATCAAACAAAATCTTCCTGGTGAAGAAACTTTTCAACATGAAGATGGCTAAAAACGGCTTGGTGATGGAGCACCTGAATGAGTTCAACAGCGTGACGAGCCAACTCGAATAAGTGAAAATCATATTTGAAAACGAGATTCAAGCACTTTTATTCCTCTGTTTGTTGCTGGAGAGTTGGCAGAACCTGGTGTTAGCGGTTAGCAACTCGATCTCAGGGACTCTCATGTTTAATGATGCGGTGAGTTGCATATTAAACGATGAGATGCGAGAAAGGCCGGGAGTGGGTGTTTGGGAACTTCCACTCTTTCGGTGGAGAATCGTGGTAGAACAATAGAAAGGGGAAAAGGGAAGAAGGGCAAGTCTAAAAGCCAAGGAAAATCACAAGGAAAAATCCAAGACGCGTGTTGAAATTGTGAAAAGAATGGTCACGGGATAAGTGACTGTAAAGCTCCAAAAAAAGACTCGAATGAGAAGGCAGATAAAAAGGAAGCTAATGTGGTGACTACATAAGAACAAGGGGAACAAGGTCTTTGTATATCGGCAAACATAAGCACAAAGACAGATACTTGGTTCCTAGATTCGGGAGAATCCTTCCATTGTATTTTGGAGCGATATCACTTCAGCGAGTATGATCAATGGGACCTTAGGCATATGATGGTGGGAAACAGTCAGCCGTACAAGATCGTTGGTAAAGGGACGATCATCTTGCAATCGCCAGGAGGTGGTCAATTAAAATTGAAGAATGGTCGTCATATTCCAGATTTGAAGAAGTGCATGATTTCTACGCTTAACAACGAAGGTTTTATTACGACGTCTGGGAATTCACGGTGGAAGATTACCAAAGGGTCGTTGGTGGTTGTTAGAGGCAAGTTGAGCGGTTCATTACATTCCTTCAGTGGGAGTAGCGAAGGTTCGGTTGCATTAGCAACGGGTTCGGAGTTAAATTCATAGACTTCGTTGTGGCATGGGCGATTGTGGCACCTTAGCAAGAAGAACATGAAAATTCTTCAAGGAAGGGGGCTTCTTTCGGGGCTGAAAAAGGAGGAGTTGAGGCAGTGCAAGAGTTGTGTTTGCGAGAAGCAAAATGCACTCAAATTTCATATTGGCGGCGTAGCAAAAAAGACCAAAAAGCTGGAGATGGTGCATACTGACGTATGGGGTCCAGCCTTGGTGGAGTCTTATGGAGGTAATCAGTAATTCGTGACATTCATCGACGATGCAAGCCGGAAGATATGGGTTTTCATGATGAAGAAGAAGTCCGATGTGTTTGGTATCTTCAAACACTGGATTGTGCAGGTGGAGAACCAAACGGGGCTGAAAGTTAAATGCCTTAAGTCCGATAATAGAGGGGAATATTGCACATAGGAGTTTGAGGGGGTTTTCTCATAGAAGGGTATTCGTTGGTTGATGACGGTACCGAGGATGCCACAGCAAAATATATAGTATCGCTAAAAGGATGAACAGGACGATCCTAGAGCGAGTACGGAGTATGACCTTGGACGCGGATGTACCAAAGTTCCCAAAGTCAGTGGTGGTTGATACTGTTGTGTACATGATTAACAGATGCCCGACAAGTGCTCTTGATAGAGGCATTCCGGAAGAAAATTAGTCTGGTAAACGAATTGATTATCCGCACCTAAAAGTATTTGGCTACGTTGTGTATTCTTTGGTTGATAAAGCGGGAAGGAGTAAGTTTGACTCCAAGTCTAAGAAGCCCAATTTCATCGGATATAGTGGGGATGAGTTCGGATTTAGGCTGTGGGATTATATAAGCAAGAAAGTAATACGAAGCCGGAACGTCATCTTTGATAAGCAGCGCTTGTGCAAAGAAGAAAAGCAATCCAAGGAAGGTGCATTATGTGAATTCGTTGAGCTAGATGGAACTCAAGAAAGCATTCAGGTACCTACAGGTGGTGATCAGAACTTGGATGAAGCCGCAGTGCAGGATCAGGTTCAAGAACAGGATAGTGACCAGGTTCAGCAACCATATGTGCCAGTTCTGAGGAGATCTACGAGAGAAATGAGGATATTTGAAAGGCTTGTGACCGACTTCGTTTTGTACACAGATGTGGGAGATCCCGAATCCTTTGAGGAAACAACAAACGATGGTGCTAAAAAGCAGTGGGAGCAAGCTAGAGACGAGGAGATGGAATCTTTAAAGAAGAACCATACATGGGACCTAATGAAGCTACCCAGGGATCGGAAAGCGTTGCTTAATAGGTGGGTGTACAGGATTAAAGATGAGGCTGATAGTATGAAGCAGTACAAGACTCGTTTGGCAGTCAAGGGATACGCACAAAAACAAGTTATTGACTATCAAGAGATTTTTTTTCCCCCTATTGTAAAAATGACATCTATTCGGGTAATCCTTAGTATTGTGGTGGGGGGAGATTTATACTTAGAGCAGTTAGATGTCAAGACTGCATTCCTTCATGAAGATTTGGAAGAGGAGATTTATATGATGCAACCACCAGGATATGAAATGAAGGGGTAAAAGAATATGGTATGTAAGCTGTGAAAGAGCTTGTATGGCTTCAAGCAAGCTCCTAGGCAGCAGTATCTCAAGTTCGATCAGTTCATGCTAGAGACAGGATTTGTGCGGAGTAAATTAGATCACTTTATCTGCATTCAAACTTTCAAGGATGGAGACTATTATTTTGTCATTGTATGTAGATGACATGTTGGTAGTGGGTCCGAGTTTCGAGAAGATTCAAAGTTTGAAGAAGGTAATGGCCAAGAAATTCTCTATGAAGGATTTGGGAGCAGCGAAGCAAACCTTGGGCCTGAAAATCGTTCGAGATAGGAAACAGCAGAAGCTGTGGTTATCTCAAAGGGGCTACATTAAAAAGGTTTTAAAGTGGTTCAACATGGACAAGTCAAAACCGATGAGTACACCCTTAGCGAAGCACTTCAAACTCATGAAGGAGTTATGCCCAATAACTCAAGAGCAGAAAGAAACGATAGAGATAGTACTATATGCTTCTGTAGTAGGGAGTTTGATGTATGTGATGGTGAGTACGAGACCTGATATTGCATGTGTAGTAGGAGTTATTACCAGGTATATGCAAAACCCGGGGTAGGAGCATTGGAATGTGGTGAATTGGATTCTAAGATATCTTAAGGGTATATCTAGTCACTGTTTATGCTTCGAGGGTAACTCTCTAAAGGTGCAATGGTACATTGATGCGGACTTTTTGGGAGATAGAGATAGTGGGAAGGGAACAACGAGGTACGTATTCATAATTGGAGGAAAAGCAGTGAGTTGGGCCCCTCAATTACAAAGGTGGTGGCATTGTTAACTATGGAGACGGAGTACGTGGCGGTCATGGAAGCCAGCAAGGAGACGATATGGTTGCAAGGGTTGCTTGAAGAATTGGGCAAAAAGCAATACTTCAACACCTTGTGGAGAGACAGACAAAGTGCGATACATTTGGCGAAAAATGCAACATATCACTCTCGGACGAAGCACATCAAAGAGTGGTACCATTTCATTCGCATAGCGATTGAAGAGGAGGAGTTAACATTACATAAAATCGCTAGAGAAAAGAATCCGGCGGATATGTTTACCAAGGTCGTAGACAGATATAAACTGAATCTCTATTGCAAGTTGGTGAAGCTCTCTATGAAAATCTGATGAGGAAAGCGTAGGGCGGAGTCGTGTGAAGTCTACTAGCGTCGAGAATCAAGGCTAAAGAATTTCCAAGTGGGAGAATGTTAAAATGGTGGAACTTTCTTCAGGGAAGACGTTTGATTCAGAAAGGACGATAGAAGTCTGAAGGTGTCAACATTTTCATTTCAGGTGTCTGGCCAAATCAACTTCAGACGTCTGATATCTAACATGAGAAACGACAGAGCGGAGGCAGACGTTTGTAGTTCATCAGGGTAGACGTCTGCAGGAGCCACGAAATCCAATCCAAGATGGAGACAGACATCTGCCCAAGTGAACTATAGACGTCTGGCGGCGAATTCTGATGGTAACTAACTTTGGAAAGTTTGTTTATTTTCAAGAATTGTTAGGAATAGGGTTTTCCTATTTAAAGGAAGCTCTCATATGTATTATTTATAGCCAATTGAGAGAGATCATTGTATGAGAGGGTGAAGGCTAGAGCTAGAGAATTTTGAGAGAAAATTCCAAAAGTTTTGCTCATGTAATTTATTCAAAGATTATAATGGAGACTTTGCAGATTCCGCTCTGCCGGGAATTAACCATACTGTAGGTGAACCCCGTTAACAAATCTCCTGTCTCTCTGTATTTGATTTCCTATTTTATTCCCGCATATTTAAAATTTGCTTTCGTCATTTGATTGCGTAATTGTGTTTGCGTGACTTGGATGTTGTCGCGAGTATTGTTCTGCATTTTGATCTATCCCCATCGATCCCCAACATCATGAACTGCTTTGATCTCTATTATTAACTTTACTTCCTCTTCTGAGAATTCTTCAGCTCCTTGATTTCTCTCTTTTTCAAAGAGTTCTTGTTGAATTGGAATTTCCTTTTTCAATTCAATAAACTCTTTCTTATCTTTAATTCTCTTTTCTTCTTCCATTAGCTTTTCTGCTTCATGAGATTTCCTGATTTCTTTCTCCTTCTCGATTTTTTGATCCATCTTTTTATCTAACTTTTCAAGTTCTTCATCTTTCTTAATCTCTTATTCAGACTTTTTGGTTTCCTGGGGTTTCTTCATCTCTTTCACAAAATCTTCACTTCATCAACTCTCAGATTTTTCTCCACTTCCTCTATCTCTTTTCATTCTTTATAGATTTTCCGCAGAAGTACCCAAACTTTCTTTACTATTGTAAACCCACCTGTGATGACGTATACTGTAGTAAAGTCATTATTTCTATAGATCAAAGATGTGGCTAAATTATTTTTCTCTCGTAATTTAATATAAACTTCCTTTCCTTTTTGTGTTAGGTCAGCCATACTATAAAGCATTTTTACTTCTTTTTCTACAAATTCCCAAACACCATAAGATTTTAGCAAATCCTTCACCATGGTACTCCAACTCTGGTAGTTATCTTTGGTAAGATGATATCGAGCGATCTCATCAGGCCTCATTTTCTTTTCTTGATGTTGGCTTGTTGAATGGCGACAATCAAAACCTTACGCGCAGCAGGGAACACCTGCTCTGAAACCACTGATGTTATATAATAAAATATATACCTATAAACAATCTAATGTGGAGGAGGAGATAAGTCAAAACTAATGTAATGGAGAGGAAATCTCTAAATTTTATTAATCTCAAAAAACTCATCCCTATAATAGATAATCTCTCTCTCTCTCTTGAATAATCTCCCTAAATTATAAATTTTGAGCGATGACTCTTTAAATAGCTAATACATGATAAAACTAAATCTTCCCAAACTGTTTTAAATTTATCTCTAATTTAAAACTCTAACTAACTCAATCTAATTCAAACATAAATATTTAAATTTAAAACTTAAATCTAACTTAATCTAAGAATTGAATTATAATTTCCAACAAGAGAGAGGTGGTGCTGGTGGTGTATCAATCCGGAAGTTAAAGAAATTTTCGTAGATTTTTGAATTTTTCTTTGCTCAAAGAATAAAAAGGTAAATGGAACTCTTAAGTTTAGGTTATCATAGTAAAAATTATGTATTTGTAGTGATTGAAGGTCAAAATGTAAGCTTTCAAAGCCGAGGCTACATTTTATTGAAACTATAAGACAGTTAAAATGAAGTTTTTAGAATCCAGATTACAATATATTTTAAGTATGATTTGATTGCATATTGCATATATCACGCCCCACTTTCCATAAGACGAGGCGCAAGAGCGGACAAGCTCGCGACGTATTCACGCAGAGAAACACGCCTTCCCAATATGATATGAATACGCTAAGCGCCGAGATTAAGCAAAATAAATAATAAAAGAATTTAAAAGAAAAATAAATAAATAAAGTATTCAACATCATTTATTACATCGTAAAAAATCTAGAGGGATTCAAGGCCCAATAAAGAGTTTCTACTGAAAATTAAAGTTTTGAAATAAAGCCTTAAACATAAGGCACACTGAACTGGAAAAGAAGACTAAAGCTCGGCTGGTGAAGAAAGATATTGAACGTCCTCCTCGCTCGGATCGATCTTATACTGAGCCTCGTCATCTGTCCCTGTACCTCCTGACAGATATCCCCAAGAAGAAAGAAAAACAAAATGGACTGTCTGTCGGCGAACTTGCCCCCGGTAAGTCTCACATTACAAAAATATTTTAAATTTGAATAGGTATAATGTAAAGCATGTAAGAATGGTAATAAAGGACATGAATACAAGCATGCATATAAGTAAGGAAATATTTAACAATAAAGTGTAGTTCAAGGGATAAATGACAATGTCATAATATAATTCAAGTAACAGTAACATACTTTCTAACATGAGTTTAAGGCACGAGTGTTCAACCGCTTCATGAGATTTTAGTTAGTAATGTATTTTTCCGGCTAAGTACCAAAGCAAATCGGATTCATGAGTTAGTAATGTACTGTTATGGCTTGATACCACAACAAAACATATTCATGGATTCATATAAGGGACTAAGAAGCAAATTGAACCAACTTATCCTTAAACTACCCCAACACCTCCGTCAAAGATTTCATCATGTCTGTTTATAAACTAATATGGGTTCATGGATACATGCAATTGGTTCAGGTTCATACGAGATTCACGGATTCACGGTTCATGTCACGTTCAAGATAAAATACAAATATAAATATACATATGTAGTTTCAATCAATATAAATTCACATTCAGGCCAGAAATCAGTCACGAGTTCACAAACAAAAAAAATCAGTTTAGACTTTAATTTGAAAATATTTATCACTGAGTAAATTCTAGTATCAGGATTTCGTGTAAATATCGAGACCGAGTTTACCTTGATCGGATTCCAGATAAGAGAGTTATGAGTGTTTTCGTAACCCTGCGCGGAGCAAGCCAAAGCAGTTTTCAGAATACTTGTAATGGTGATAAATTGCATTTTCGAAAGAGTTCTATTTGTTATATGGCTTTGGGTATAAAACAAGATTAAGCGTCCATCTATTGTGAATAGTTTCCAACAACAATTATCGTATTTCAATAACCGGGTAGGGAGCTATGCATATTTTACGACAGCTGCGCAGACAATTTCTGCAGCTGTCCAAATCCGTCGTATTTTATAAAAACACATTTTAAAGTGGTTTCCATCAGTTTTCAGGAAATTTAACCTAGGAGAAAAATGTAGCTAACTCTCTGAACTTATTCCAAAAACTTGAGTTTAGTCAATTTGGATTTCGGAACTAAGAGTTATGTCTATTTTAAAAATAGATGTAAAACGGTTTTCTGCATACAAAAAAAAACATATTTCAACCTTAAAAGAAAACAACGAATACATCCAACCTAATCTAAATCATGTTGTTCAGCACAATTAATTGCATTTTAATACCGTTCATTTCTTATCATTTTGTAAATAAATAGTGCTATTTAATCCGTAACTGCTCATCAGAACAGGTTACAGGTACACTAAAGAATATCATTGAAAGCACGAACAACTTGCACGGATACGGAGATTTTGAGCAAAAAGTGCAAACGGAACGGAAAAGTGAGCAAATATCAAAGTGTTTTTGCAACAATGCATGTGTGTACAAATATACCCATTTTTTGTTCAACATGATACAAGTCATTGTAATAACCGGTTTCCTTTAAAAATAATTTTCGTATTTATAAATAAACATTTTCCGTATTTTTCCCTATTTAAATATTTCTATTTTTCCTAACACTATCCAAACCCCTAACCCAATCCCTTCTCTCTCTCATTTCTTTTCTTTCTTCTTTTTCCCTTCTCTTTCTCCCCAAGCCCAACTCCCTCAGCCCAAATCCTATTCTACCTAAACCCAAACCCTAACCTTTATTTACTATTTTTCCCTAATTCTTTTCTCAACCCAAACTCCAACTCCCTATTTTCCTTTCCCTTCCTTTCTTCCCGAGCCCGGCCCACAAAACCCAACTCGACACCCAAACCCAACCCACATCCTTCACCCGCTTCTTCTTCCTCCCCCGTCTCTCTTCTTCTCGCTCATTTCTCTGTCGCGCCTCCGTGTCCCGCGCCCACGCCCATGCTCGCACCCATGCCCAAGCGACCCGCTCCACTCCAGCGACCACGTCCTCGCCTCCCTCAACAACCCCAACGACTCTCCCCCGCTTCTCTCGCTCACACCCCCAACGGCCGCGCTCACAACCCACCGACCCCTCTCTCATTCTCGTTCTTTCACTCGCATTCTCCTCCTTCTCCTCTTCTCCATCTCCCATTCTTCGCTCCTTTTCAGTCAACTCACCACCACCTCGCGAGACCCCTAACTTGAGCCCCTGCAACCCTCGCCTGCACCTCCTCTGTCACCTTCGCCGCCGCCACCGGCCCTTGCCTCGACCATTGCCGACACCCTCGTTCTCATCCCCATCGCCTCACCCTCTTCCTCCTCACCTCCTCCTTCATCTCCGACGAAACCCGACACCAAGAAACCACGCCTGCAACCCTCACCTTGCCTGCACACCCCACCTCCACCACCGGCGAACACGCTCGTCATCGCCTCACCCTCTACCTCGCCTCCATCATCTCATCGCCAACCTCCTCACCTCTCTTCTCCCGCCTGTTAACCCCGCTGCAACCCAACCCAAGATCCCAAAACCCGCGCACCTTGTCGTCGCTGTCGCCGTTCCCCCACCGCCGGCGATCCCGGCCCCATCACCCCCTTGCCGCTTTCTCTGGCACCACCACCCTCACCTGAGTACCAAAAACCCTACACACCCTGATCCCCGAAGATCATTAAACCCCGCTGCCTTTTGCCGGAAACCATTGCCGGAATCTTGTCGTCGACGGTCCGTCATCGTCGTCATTTTCCTTGCCTCGCCTCTGTCCCAGAACCACCGTGCCACCATCGGACCCACTCACGTGTCGTGCCTCGTACCCACTCCCCGTGTCGTGTCGGACTCACTTCCCGTGCTATGACGTGCCAGCCCCCGTGCCATACCGTGCCCGATCCAGTGCACGCGCCGTGCCGCTCCTGCACCATGCACCGAGTCAAGACCGTGCCCAATGCCGTGTCGCGCCGTGCCACGTACCGAGCCAGGACCACGCCCACTACCGTATCACGCCCGCGTCGCCACAGCGCCTAGTACCGGATCTCCACGCATCGTGCCCACGTCACGCCTTTGTCCAGCATCACGCCGTCTCGTGTGTCGAGACAAACTCTGCAGCGGCGTCGCTTCTATATCAAGCGACCGAAGGCAAGTGAACTCCCCCTCACTTTCTTAACCTGCTATAGTTATCTTAATTAATATCTTTTCACACGTAATTTGACATCCCAATTGGTTACGTAAATTCTGAAAATCACCGTACCCATCATGTCGTAAAATTAGTAGTTAATTAAATATAAATCCAATCATGGTGTTCCAGGGCTCGTATCGAACCTAACTATATAACCTATAACCCTATGTAATTATTTATTGAATATTGCAATTTCATGACACTGAAAAATGAGGAGTAACACAACTCAGGACTGCAGTCTGGGGTAGCATTCTATGGGGAAACTGAATTCTAAGCACCTGTACATACCTGCTTAAAACTGAAAATGCACGGAACCCCATATTATTACGTAGATAGTTTAGTTAGATAACCTATGGATCTGGTCCCGTGTCGTTCCACCATCGTTTGATATTTAATTCGTATTTTAGAATACCGTGGTGTTCTGCAGTTTCTGCAGTGACCTCTCTTACACCAGCACCTTGAACATAACCTGACTTCTAATACAGGAATCCTATTGATAATACATTTAATGCGTTGGAAAGATAACAGAAAAATCTACAATTAGTTTAACTGTAGCATCTCCTAGTTATGCTCCCAACTGGGAGTAAAACGTGTTATAAAACGGACTTCCAGTTCTGAAACTAGATTTCCAGCAGTGAACACTTAAATTGAAATGGCCATATCTAGCGAACCTGAAACCCGATTGACGCGAAACCAATTTTGATGGATATATAATTAAACATACTGCTTACCCCCTTTACATTGTTTCGCTTAATTCTGCATGTATGGTTTATAGTAAATTATGTAAGTGGTAGGAAACTGGCTGACAATATTTTATTCATATCATAATTATTGCATTCTCATCATATCATGTAGAGTTCATATGCATTGGTAACCTAATGATCGTGTGCATTACCCAGTGATAGATATTAGTAATTGGATTGTGGCAAGTACGTTAGTGTTAAAGCGTGAATGAATAAATGAAGTGACACGTACTTATACACAATCAGCGGAACCAGTTAAATTATTGCATTGTCGACGTCTATGAGACATATATAAGTGTAACTATAACTGAAATGGGACAGTTATGGAGCATTTATATTAGTGTCATAGGTAAGGCACCAAACACTGTCTATTTATCTTGGGTACCAGTCGAGACATGCATGATAGAGATCCTGTCTCCAGTTCTCGCGTAGACTTGTCATGGACCGACTAGTATTTGGGTCGATGGTTGGTGTTTGATGTAGACCACGGGGTGTGGGGTAGTTTGAGTGTAAGTTCAACGGAATCTCGGGAGTCCCATTGCTGGCATATACAGCGATTCTGGGAGTCATATGGGTGATATTACTGATTATTAGCGAGCGTTTCGGGCCCATGTTCCCTTGCCCCTGGGGCCCTACCCTTGGGTTGGGGATACTCCTGCGTGGTTGACTCTCACACTTGGGCTGACGATAGGTTTAGCAACCTGGACAGTGAAACTTAGAGACTGATAGGGTTAGTAACATTGACATGCACAGCTTACTGATTTGATATACCTACTTTACTGTTTACATGTACCGATTATTTCATGTGTGTCATCATTCTATATTTACTGCTTCATGTTCAACATCATTGCATGTGTTTACTTTTGCATTTACATATATTTCTATTGTGTCACTCTGACGACCTGAGTATGCGTGCTCAGAGTGAGAAGTGGACTTAGCTCAGATCAGCACCTGTCGTACCTCGAGGATATTGCGGACATCTAGAACAACGACGTCAGCGCTATCTTTCCCTTGACTCCATCTGGTTAGTTTTATATCTGTTTTGATTTAGTGACTGCATTTCTCATTTCCTGTGCATTGATTACTGATTACCACGTAAAAGCTAGAAGCCGAAATGTGACTACCGCAGGATATTTCCTTGACCGTAGGAGCATGGCTGGCCTTGTCAACCCCTTGTATTCCGTATTTTGGGAAGCGGGGCGTGACATCGTTTTGTTGGTATCGAAGCCCGGTTTTGCTATGATTGGGATTGCAGTTTCCGGGTAAGTCTTGACAATCTAAGCCGCCCTTTCGGTCTAGATTGTAGACTTGTTATCCTTGATCTTGATTCATATAGTGTGTTATGCTATATATTTTGATCCATCCGTTAGAATTTTGGATGACTTAGTAGAGTTATGTGATTGTAACTATGAACTTCAGTATAGTTACAAGGCAGCACTCTGCTTGAGTGACTTGGAGTTCTACATTTGATTTCAACTCATTTGAGTTTCACCTCACCCGATATTCTTGTTTCGTTGTCTATTCTATATTCAATTCTGATTCGTATTCCTTTTACCTTATATCGTCCTCAAATTTTTTGTTCCAGGACCATGGCTTCCAATGACTCTTCTTCCAACTCTACTCTCCAGAGTCAGACCGTCGGGATTTTGAGTGTACTGCAAGGCTTGAAGGAAGCCCAGGAGCGAACAAACGACCTCTTAGCTGAAGGATTAAAAAGGCAAATGGCTCAGGCACCAGCGGAAGTCTCCAATCATAAGAGAATCCCTGATAAGCAAAGAAAAGATGTGAAGATGAAGCGCCCATTTGTTCCCGAGCAACGGAACCAACGGAGAACTCAACGTTGTGGATACTGCAATAGACCAGGACACCTTCAGAGAGACTGTCGCAGGGCTAAAGGGCAATGCTTGATTTGTGGATCCAACGAGCATCTTATCAATGGTTGCCCTCGAAGGAAAGAGCTACAAGAAGGAGATTCGTCAACACCTTCCACATCTACTTGAGTGACTTGGTTGTTTCGTAGTTCGAGTTCGAGTTCGAGGATGATATGGACCCAGCACAAGATTCGGACTTGTCTTACGAGATTGCAGAGATAGATATCGACGCAGAGTTGTCACCTTTTCTGCTTTCAATAAAATTATTGTCACTCTTTAGTAAATGTTTCCTTTCGTTTAAAATCTTGTATCCATTGAACTTCTTAGTTTGAATGCAGTAAAATTATGAGTTGTGATGTATGTATCGTACCCTTGCCACTCATTTTCCTTACACTGCTTACTTCATCATTATTCAAAATTTTGATTTTTCAGTCCTCACCTGCCGTATATTTTCCATATGATCCACATCTTTGGTTATTTTCCTTGTGTGTTCCACTATCTGATCATGACTCTCCCTTTTCAGGCCATGGCCAATCCCGGAGCAGCGCCGCCTATCGATGAGGACACTCGGTCCTGCATTTCTTTGGACTGCATGCTGGTAAGTTCAGATGACGAGGTCGACGGCCCACATGTTATTTTCGGCAACAGCGATTCCGAGGACGAGGGAGTCGCAGCCCCAGAAGTCGACATGATCAGCGACTCTGATGACGGAGAAGATGGCCCAGAAGAAAATCCAGAAGAGGAAGATCCTAAGGAGAATCCAGTGGAAGAAAACCCAGTAGAAGAGAATCCAGTGGAAGAAGATCCAGAAGAGGTGAATCACGTGGAAGCAAACCACAGTGAAGAAGCTCCAGCCGAGGGAGAAGGACCAGGAGAAGAAAACCCCGTGGGGAAGAACCCGAAAACGAGTCCCCAGCTAAGGAAGAGTCGGAGGATGAAAGCTCGAGTGAGGAGGAATTTGAGGCGGAAGAACCTTCAGTGGCAATCCCCGTGAGGCGCTATGGAAATGGACGCCCCTATCTTAGCGCGAGAGCTTACCGTAACCTGTTGAACATCCATAACCGCGACTGACGCGACTTATCTTTGCTTCTTCTGGCCAAGTAAATCTATGTATAGTTTAAGGCCACTTTTATCTTTCGAGTATACCTTGTTTAAATTTTTTCTGGAAAAACTAAATAATAATAAAGTTCTGAGTGCACAAATTTTTTAGTATTGATTCGCATGATGCATTGACTATTTTCCCTCCCCAATAAATTTCCTTCCTTCATGAGATTCATTACTATTCATCCTTGCACCTTGTGCTGACCTGACCCCAGCCTCTTCAACATTCAGATTAAGGTACCGCATTCCGACCTTTTGAATGGGCCATGCTCCATTGTAATCCATACCTTGACTAGCCCTTATACATTATTAGTGCTATTTCTTATCACTATAATTACATTCAGTGACATCGTTATTCGAAATTTAGTTTTCGTTATTTTGTGTGTATCGAAAAATTGCGTGTTATTAACTGCTTCTGTTTTATTTATTCTAAATACTTTACTATTCTTCACATTTTCAATAGCGCAAACATATAACGCATATACTATTTCGTTTTATTTTTCTTATTTCACCAGATGAGTTTCCTCAAGTTATTTTAAATTGCTTGATTGCTATTTTCTAAAATATTTTGGCCTATCGGCAAATCCTCCACTATTGTTTATTATTGTTATTTTATTTTTCCTTGTATTGTGCATATAGTTTATCATTATAGATGGTTATGCCTTGTGCTTTCTATGCCTATTCTTCTACTTGCGCTATTTCTTATACATATATAGATCATTAACTTTCATCTAGTTGCTTTTGCATAAATCGCTATATAGCAGTATTTGATTTTGTGGTTTTTCGCATAGTGTTTTATAGCTCATTGTTTATTTTAAATTTCGAGGATGAAATTTTATATAACTGGGGTATGATGTAATAACCGTTTTCCTTAAAAATAATTTTCGAATTTATAAATAAACATTTTCCATATTTTTCCCTATTTAAATATTTCTATTTTTCCTAACACTATCCAAACCCCCAACCCAATCCCTTCTCTCTCTCATTTCTTTTCTTTCTTCTTTTTCTCTTCTCTTTCTCCCCAAGCCCAACTCCCTCAGCCCAAATCCTATTCTACCTAAACCCAAACCCTAAGCTTTATTTACTATTTTTCCCTAATTCTTTTCTCAGCCCAAACTCCAACTCCCCATTTTCCTTTCCCTTCCTTTCTTCCCGAGCCCCGCCCACAAAACCCAGCCCGACACCCAAACTCGACCCTCATCCTTCACCCGCTTCTTCTTCCTCCCTCGTCTCCCTTCTTCCCGCTCATTTCTCTGCCGCGCCTCCGCGTCTCGTGCCCACGCCCACGCTCGCACCCGCGCCCAAGCGACCCGCGCCACTCCAACGACTACGTCCTCGCCTCCCTCAACAACCCCAACGACTCTCCACCGCTTCTCTCGCTCACGCCCCAACGGTCGCACTCTCAACCCACCGACCCCTTTCTCGTTCTCATTCTTTCACTCTCATTCTCCTCCTTCTCCTCTTCTCCATCTCCCCTTCTTCGCTCCTTCTCAGTCAACTCACCACCACCTCGTGAGACCCCCGACTTGAGCCCCTGCAACCCTCGCCTACACCTCCTCTGTCGCCTTCGCCACCACCGCCGGCCCTCGCCTTGACCATTGCTGACACCCTCGTTCTCATCCCCATCGTCTCACCCTCTTCCTCCTCACCTCCTCCTTCATCTCCGACGAAACCCGACACCAAGAACCCGCGCCTGCAACCCTCGCCTCGCCTGCACACCCCACCTCCACCGCCGGCGAACACGCTCGTCGTCGCCTCACCCTCTACCTCGCCTCCATCATCTCATCGCCAACATCCTCACCTCTCTTCTCCCGCCTGTTAACCCCGCTGCAACCCAACCCAAGATCCCAAAACGCACGCACCTTGTCGTCGTCGTCGCCTTTCCCCCACCGTCGGCGATCCCGACCCCATCACCCCCTTGCCGCCTTCTCTGGCACCACCACCATCACCTGAGTACCGAAAACCCTACACACCCCGATCCCCGAAGATTATTAAACCCCACTGCCTTTTGCCGGAAACCATTGCCTGAACCTTGCCGTCGACGGTCCGTCGTCGTCGTCATTTTCCCTGCCTCGCCTCTGTCCCAGAACCACCGTGCCACCATCGGACCCACTCACGTGTCGCGCCCCATACCCACTCCCCGTGCCGCGTCGGACTCACTTCCTGTGCCACGACGTACCAGCCCCCGTGCCACACCGTGCCCGATCCAGTGCACGTACCGTGCCGCTCCCGCACCACGCACCGAGTCAAGACCGTGCCCAGTGCCATGTCGCGCCATGCCATGTACCGAGCCAGGACCACGTCCACTACCATATCATGCCCGCGTCGCCACAGTGCCTAGTACCGGATCTCCACACATCGTGCCCGCGTCACGCCCATGTCCAGCATCGCGCCGTCTCGTGTGTCGAGAAAAACTCTGCAGCGGCGTCGCTTCTATATCAAGCGACTGAAGCAAGTGAACTCCCCATCACTTGCTTAACATGCTATAGTTATCTTAATTAATATCGTTTCACACGTAATTTGACATCCCAATTGGTTACGTAAATTCTGAAAATCACCGTACCCATCATGTCGTAAAATTAGTAGTTAATTAAATATAAATCCAATCATGGTGTTCCAGGGCTCGTATCGAATCTAACTATATGACCTATAACCCTATGTAATTAGTTATTGAATGTTGCAATTTCATAACACTGAAAAATGAGGAGGAACACAACTCAGGACTGCAGTCCGGGGTAGCATACTACGGGGGAAACTGAATTCTAAGCACCTGTACATACCTGATTAAAACTGAAAATGCTTGGAAACCCATATGATTACGTATATAGTTTAGTTAGATTACCTATGGATCAGGTCCCATGTCGTTCCACCATCGTTTGATATTTAATTCTTATTTTAGAATACTGTGGTGTTCTGCAGTTTCTGCAGTGACCTCTCTTACACCAGCACCTTGAACATAACCTAACTTATAATACAGGAATCCTATTGATAATCCATTTAATGTGTTGGAAATATAACAGAAAAATCTACAATTAGTTTAACTGTAGTATCTGTTTACCCCAATCAGAGCAAAGCTCTGTTCAAATTCCAAGGCGGAAGATGAAGCAACGCTTCATCTTCCCCCAATCAGAGCAAAGCTCTGCTTTGAAAATTTAAACTTCAATTAACGAAGCAACGCTTCAAATTCTTTGTGCTGCGTGCAAAGCGCCACGTGTCAGGCGTAGATTCATCAACGCAGCGCCCAAGGCAGCGCACCCAATCAGAGAAAAGCTCCGTTTTAAACAAAATTAAATGAAGCAACGCTTCAGTTGCGCTGCGCTGTGCGCTGCGCGACACGTGTCAGCGCAAATGCGCCAGCGCAGGTGCACTGCGCGACACGTGTCAGCGCAGATGCGCCAGTGCAGGTGCGCTCGCGCAGTTGCGCTGCACGACACGTGTCAGCGCAGATGCGCCAGCGCAGTTGCGCTGTGCTTTGCGCTGCGCAACACGTGTCAGCGCAGATGCGCTAGCGCAGTTGCGCTGCATGACACGTGTCACGCTCTGGAGCATTTACGCCAAACAGAATTAAGATTTCAAAGAAATCTTTCTGTTCTTGTTAAAACAAGAAGATTTTCTTCTGTAAAACAAAAGTCCTTAGATCAAAGATCCAACGGTGGGGAAAATTCCCCAAATCACTCAGAGAAAAATCTCTTTAACAAATTTAACAAATTTATGGGCACTATAAAAAGGGCCCTGGACCTCAATTCAAAGGCATCAACATTTTCTGAGGAAAAAAAGAGAACTCTGAAGAACTCCTCAAGAACAAAAAAGGTAAAACCTTTAGAAAAAGAGAAAGTTCTCTTATGAACAGATCATAAATCTAAAAACAAGATCAATGATCTTTAATAAAAAACAAAAAAATTAAATAGTGCTTTGCACTTTTTTTATGAACCTTTGGTTCTCTGAGATAAGAAAAAAAAGAAAAACTTATTTTTCTTTGATCTAAATTAGATCAAGAAATCAAATAGTGCTTTGCACTTCTGTTCTTGAATCTAAAAGATTCTTAGTGCTTTGCACTTCCAAACTGCGCTGTTGTGCTCTTGGGAAAGCGCCACGTGTCAATTACTTGCGCTATGCACTTTAAGATAGAGCTTTGCTCTCTGTAATTGGCGCAACTCACCAAAGTACGCCACGTGTCTGCAGCGCAAGCGCAGCACACTAGCGCAGCGCACTGCGCTTGCATGATACGTGTCGTCACCATAAGCGCTTGCGCTCCCTGATTGGCGCAAAGCGCCTGACAAATGCAATGCATTTCTTAAAGGGCCAGGCCCAAATAAAAAAGACCCAACAGTCCAAAATAAATTGCAAAGCAATAAAAAAGGGCAGAGCCCAAACAAAATGGATGCTCTGCATCATTTATAAAAGGGCAGAGCCTAGTCCAAACAAAAATAGAAAGTAATGCAATGCATTATTTAAGTGTGGGCAAAGCCCTAACACAGGTTTAATGGACCAAAAATAAATAAAAGTGTTGAACATTTTCAACTGGACTTAGCCCAATTTTGGCCGTAAGTCCTCAAATTTAAGTTGACTGAGCACAGCTGCTCTCTTAAATCAATTTATATCCAGTTCGAGGGTACATCTCCGAACTCCTCTGACACATGTCGTTGTAATCCTTCAACGACGTCAGAGAGGTGACGGATCCCGACAACTACATATCAATATGGACTGCGGGGTCCTTAAACTCGTGGACCGAAACGTCCTTAAACTAATATCGGACCGAAACGTCCTTAAACTAATATCGGAACGAAACGTCCATTAAACTAATATCCCGCCGGGCGTGCCAGAATCTGTTCCCCTCCGAATGGCGGCCTAGACTTTGCGTCTCGCCTGAGATTCGGGGCAGATGCTATATGGTTTTATCCGTCTACCTCTCCGAAGATGCCAAGTTGATTTATGACACCGTGTATCGGAGGTTTAGACGGATGCGGCCGATGTAGCAGACTTCGTCAGATTCCCCCTCGGGGTGAGGGGTTTTTGATTGTGGAGACGCTCTTCCCTGCAGGCGCAAGCCCCTGTAGTTAATTACGCTACCGCATCGCGGTAACAACTTTCTCCTTCTCCAGAATTTCACTTCGCGTCGTGGGTGTTTGTTTTTTTTGTGGTTGCCCGTAGATTGTATACGGAGACTGAGTGATGCCGTCGCTCGTAGGACGTGGATTAGTCCAAATCCGTATTTACTTAGATTTGGGTTTGGTGTTTTTAGTTTAAGGATGCATTAGTCGCGTTGCGGCTAAGATCAACTTAAACGTTCGTTAAGGATACGTTAGTCCTGTCTGAGACTAAGATCAACTTAACGTGGTGATCCATTTATTATATGACCGTCAGGACTCGTCACCTCTCTGACGTCGTTGAAGAATTACAACGATAGGTGTCAGAGGAGTTCAGAGATCTACCCTTGGACCCAAGTTGATTTGGAGTTTTATAGTCCATTTGAACGTTTAAGGATACGTTAGCCGTATTTGGGGCTAAGATCAACTTAAATGTGACCATTTAGATCCTGCAAAAGAGCATTTGGAGGCTCTATTGTTCCAGTTTAGGGACGTGGTGGTCCATGTTCCAGTTTAGGGACGTGGTGGTCCATCGCCAGCTTAGGGACGTGGTGGTCCATCATTAGTTTAAGGACGTTTCGGTCCGATATTAGTTTAAGGACGTTTCGGTCCGATATTAGTTTAAGGACGTTTCGGTCCAATATTGATATGTGGTTGTCAGGACCCGTCACCTCTCTGACGTCGTTGAAGGATTACAACGACATGTGTCAGAGGAGTTCGGAGATGTACCCTCGAACCGGATATAAATTGATTTAAGAGAGCAGATGTGCTCAGTCAACTTAAATTTGAGGACTTACGGCCAAAATTGGGCTAAGTCCAGTTGAAAATGTTCAACACTTTTATTTATTTTTGGTCTATTAAACCTGTGCTAGGGCTTTGCCCACACTTAAATAATGCATTGCATTACTTTATATTTTTGTTTGGACTGGGCTCTGCCCTTTTATAAATGATGCAGAGCATCCATTTTGTTTGGGCTCTGCCCTTTTTTATTGCTTTGCAATTTATTTTGGACTGTTGGGCCTTTTTGATTTGGGCCTGGCCCTTTAAGAAATGCATTGCATTTGTCAGGCGCTTTGCGCCAATCAAGGAGCGCAAGCGCTTGTGGTGACGACACGTGTCATGCAAGCGCAGTGCGCTGTTCACACCATAATATTGCATTATTATATTCCTCATTCTTATTCTTTTTATAAATAAACAGGTACTTTTGACGCATGTCTGCTACATGTTACAGGTTACAGGTTTTTGGACAGGAAGTAGTGAAAACGATGTAAAGGCGATGAAAATATGGACTTTTGACCAACAAATGGGAGGATCTTAGTCAAGCCTACATCGAAAGACAGCCCACAATTAACAAGGGAACGCAAGACCCCAAAATGTCAAGGCAAACGGTTAAAAAGCCATTGCAAATTGTTCACTGAAGATCTGGAACCAACCTATAACCCCAAATGGAAAAAGACATATAGAAACAGGAAGACAAAGTTACCAGGAGCCCACACCAGAAACTGCAAAGCCCAATCACTCCTTTTGGCCGTGGAACCGCGGCCAAACAGGGCCTCGGGCCGCGGTTCCGCGGCATGGTAGTGCAGTTAGGAGCGCAAAACTTTACAGTAATTTGTGGCGGCGTTGACTAAGTCTTTCTAGGGCTATTTGTGTAATTGTGGACATGAGAAACAAATGTAACCCTAGGGTTTCCTATTTGTTATAAATAGGAACTCTAAAGATTGTAATTTCTTATGCCTCCTTTTAATAAAATACAATTTCTTTTGGAGAGCATCGGTGTTTCTTTTCCATTCAGAAATTCAGATCTGACAAACCTGCATGGATGATTGGAGGGATGTATCTGTAAGTAGATTTAATTTCTCGCCCTAGTTTAGATTTCAATTCTTTGCCCTAGGTAGATTTAATTTCATGCCCTAGGAACTTGTTTAGGGTTTAGCTTTGGGGAAGGATATTGAGAGATGAGATCTCTCATCCCTTTCTTACCCACCAAATATTTACAATAGGACTCCATGCATACACGCACATACCGCGCCTTACGGCATCCTACCCCTCGAGGTAACGATGACACCGTAGTGTAAAGGCCCGGTTGCGCGCGTTTTCCATGGAGGTTAGGATAAGGATCTCTAAAGGAAGGACAAGAACCTAGAGGAAGGAACACCTTCCCGAATGGATCTAATCCCCTTTATTGATAATTATCATAACTCCTCATAGATCTTCATTCGGGTATAGAAAGCGTTGAGATTTAATTGCATTTCCAAACCATCCCTAAACTTAGCCCTAGCAAGAATAGATCTAGATAATTGCCCTAGGTTAATTAGATTTTTAGATTTAATAATCAATCCGAACACCCTTCGGAATTAACTCGTTAGCGCGAATCGGAGATTCACAACATCCCTATGGACCGACCCGTACTCACCGGCTAGCTTCATGCGACGCCGTTCTTGATTGCGGTAATAGATAGTTTTTGAGATCAAATCAAATGGCGCCGTTGCTGGGGAACCGCGGAACCGCGGCCGTCTTGTCCAATCCGAACACCCTTCGGAATTAACTCGTTAGCGCGATTAGGAGATTCACAAAATCTCTGTGGACCGACCCTTACTCACCGGCTAGCTTCATGCGACGCCGTTCTTGATTGCGGTTTAGAAATAGTTTTGAGATACAAATCAAATGGCGCCGTTGCCGGGGATGGCGTAGAACTTTCCTTTTCGCAATTTCGGGTTAATCAAAATAAAAAAAAATCATAAAAATCTGAAAAATCACAAAAATTATAAAAATATATCAATTGTTATTTTTGGAAGGGATACTTTGTTGTTTTAATTTTTGCAGGATATACAAATTTGGATCTGGAGATTTCCAGAAAGCAAAACAGGAAACAAAATATCGGAACAGAAGAGATTTTGAACAACAGAACAAGAAAGTTTTTTTGGAGACCCAAATCGCCCAAACCGCCGTGATTCCGCGGCCAAAACCCACCTTAGGCCGCGGAACCGTGGCTGTCTTGTCGAATCAGAGCATCAAAATTTTTTTGGGGACACGTGCTGTTTAGACTGCTGCGAAAACGCGGCAATAACGCGTTTATACCGCGGAACCGCGCCCTTTTGGTGATATCATCCTCTGCAATTTGCACTGTAAACTCCTCTGTTATTTCTCTTCTGTAATTTTTAATAAATTTTCTGAAAAATGCCTGCAGGATTTTGTGCACTTTAAAAATATATTCCCTTCCAAATAACGATCTTGTGTAGGATTTTTGTGCCTTGCTTAAAATGAAATTAGATTGCAAGTAATATTTTGCTGTTGCATATCTTGTGTTAAAAATCTTTTTGCAACAAATTTTTCCTAATAAAGAGAAAAAGAATATAAAAAAAAAAGAATAAGGAAAATTTTGATAGAAACTTGCAAAGTTTTTAGCCGCAAATAAATCCTTGCACCACAATAAACTTTCTTTCTTTCCCCCTTTCGTCCAACATGGGTACCCCACATAATAAATCATTAGCCGAACTTTGATATCCCGAACCTAATTTTGCGTCGTACGTTAATTTGTTCGGTCAATTTAAAGACGATCCTTCCTTGCCAAAAAAATCTTTGAAAGATCAAATAGAGGCGTCTAGGAGAAACAGTTTGACTTTTCAACCCACTTTGTGTCAACCGAGTCAACCTTTACCACCTACATATGTTGACACCACTTTTCCAAGTCCTGCTGTAACATCTAAGCCGATGTCCATTGCTGAGCATATTGCTCAACCTCGCAGCCGATCTTTCACCCCTCTCCACTCATCCAGTTCTAGGGATCAACACGACTATTCACCTTTTTATCCATATGTTGACCCTACCCCTGCCCAAACACCCACTTCCAACAAGTCATACCCGATCTTCCCACCTTCACTAGACACCGTTTCTACACATCCTGTTGGGAGTTTTGCATATCCACACCAATTTGATTTTTTTACCGAAACCCCCTCACCATCTAAGTCTAGTTTGGAAGAGTCGTTGGAAGCTTATATTGCAGCAACAAATAAAATGACTAGGAATGTGGAAGAGTCCGTGGCCGCCCTTATGCAACCTAGTGAACCGGTAGCTAGTTTCCCGCTAGCTCAAAAAAATTTAATGTATAAGGAGGCGGTTGGACATAGTGAGAATGAGAGAGGATTTTCAAATCAAACCTACCCTTACCCAATTGAAGCCCACAACTCCTGTTTTCCATCGATTGCCCTAAATAGTTCACCAGTTGAAAATAAAAACGAGTTGTGTGATTTTGTAGTGTTTGATTTGCCAAATTGTGAAGAACCCCTTTCGAGTGAAACCGCACCTAATCCTTTCGATCTTTACACCTCCACTCTAGAACCTAAATCGATAGATATCCATGCTTTTGATAAGGTGTCTAAAGAAATTGATTTTCACTTGATTGAGGATATAGACACCGGGAATATTTCGAATGATGAACCTGTCGATTTGCTTGAAATGTTATGTTCAAATCATCATCCTGAGTTATTAAATATTTCTCCCGAATCTCATATGCGTCTAGATTTTGATGATAATGGCATGGATGGGTTAAATATTGAGGATAGTATTGAGGAGAGTCTTGAGGATAATATTGAGGTTGAATCATTTTTGTTTGATGTGTCTGATTTTCCAATTCATCCTCCTGAACCTTTGACTGTTATATCACCCTCCCTCCTTCCCATCGTTCCGACCCCACTTGAAGACTGTGAGCTTGAAACCTTTTCCTTTGAATCTGACACAATTCTCACAGACGATAACACCTACGAGTGTTTATCTTTTTCGGACGATGTTGATGACTCACCGCCCGAGTTTGAGTCCTTTACATTTTCAGATAAGCCATCAGACTCGGTTGATTATAGTAGTTTCGAACCATTAATGGAATCTTTCAAGTTCGAAACAGTTTACTACGGTGAGAAAGATACTATCCCTAATTCACTCCCTTTCGTCCGTCCTATCGTTCCGACCGGGCAAATGACCGTTACGCTTTCATCTCCTATACCAAGTTCGGCGTACCCATGTTTTCTTGCGAATCTTAAGGGATTTGACCCCATTTACCGACGGGTTGATAGGTTAGCGCAATCGCTTATAACATATCGGACATCACATATTGCGCTAATTTATTTACTCAATTTACACCCTCAAGATCGTACTCTACTTCTTTCTTCTTTCCGCCATTCTCCTCCTCTGCCGAGACCATCTTCCATTCTTCTTTCCACACGGTCTCATGTGCTTCTCATCTCTTGTCTTTCCATCCCATTCTTGCACCAACTATACCATTATCACGATAAGATTTTTGAATGGTTGGTGCTAACCTTTGGCTTGTGTAAGGCCAAGCTTAAGTTTGGGGGGAAAGTTGTTGTATATATGTATATATATTTTTTGTTTTCTTTTTCAATAAAGAAAATTAAAAATATAAAAAAATATAAAAATATAAAAAAAATTATAAATAAATAAACAGGGGAGTGCCGGTATTTTGACCCTCTTGGTTTAGTATGACAGTGAGGACACTGTCAAGTTCAAGTTTGGGGGTATGCTCGGTACGTCTTCTTCCTTCGCATTCATTTGTACATATTTTTGCATTTGCATACTTATTTGAAAACCCATAAAAATTGAAAATTTTCAAAAATTATAAAAATTCAATTTTGGCTAATTGACTTGAGTTTGACAAATAGGTTAACTAGCTAGGAACAACTAGATCTTAGACTTAGTAAATTAAAAACCCTAAAAATAACATTCCTTAAAGTTTAACGATAGAAAGTATATGCCTTGTAGTTTATTTAGAAATAGGCAAATTTTGGGTTCACTTCTTGGGCTAGGTCGCAACAAAGGAAAAATATTGAAGTTTTTATTAGAGTATAAGTTTGAAAAATAGTTCCTAGCTTAAGTCTAGATTCTGAAAATGTATACCCTACAACTTGCACAATCATGCACCTTGAAACTTGGAATAGTAGAAGAGACCTTGAAATGCTCTTTTCTAAAGTCCTTAGTACGAAGAAAATAAAAGAAAAAAAAGTGTGAATAAAGAATAAGAAAATGGACACTGGTTTTTGTGATTACTTAAGGCTGTAAAAAATAGAAAAATATTTAGCGAGGGTGCTTCATCACCTAGTGCCTTAGACCAACTGGTTTGGGAGTCACTGCTAAAGCCTTGGGTGTTGCAAAACTAGGAAGTACGCTTTAAAGTGCTAACGCGTCTTGTAATCGGTTGTTGGTACCTCAAGAAGTATTAACGGTCGCATGAAGGATGTGTAAGCAAAAATTCAATTAAAAATTCACCTACTATTAAGTGCTTTGGACAACGGACGAGAGTATGTTGCTTGATTTGAATTTCCAAGTGTAGGGGTGATCTATACACACATGTAGGGGTATGTAATTGGAGTTTAGATGAGAGAAAGGGATGAAGAATAGAACTTGTATCTTTAGTAGAGTTGATAGAAATTCCTAAGTGGAGATGGAACTTTAGAAGGAAAACTTAAGAGATGCCGAAAGCTAAATAAGTCTATAGAACATATATAATCTTAAGTTAGATGATGAGGAAGTGTGAAGAATATGGGTGGATAATTAGCGAGTCAAAAGATAATAGAATTCCTTGTTAGAAAACCTAATTGGAGAACAAAAGTCAATGGGCCGAGTTGATAGGATTTTGTAGGTGTAATCTGCTAAAAACCCTCAGGAGACAACACTCCTCCTACTAGGGACACCTAGAGGTTTAACGGCTTGTTGCACGTGCTCAGTACAATCGCGTTTTCCCTGCGAAAGTGTGGTTAGGATTTTAGTGAATAAAAATAATTTTGCTCGAGGACGAGCAAAAGATAAGTTTGGGGGTATTTGTTCACACCATAATATTGCATTATTATATTCCCCATTCTTATTCTTTTTATAAATAAACAGGTACTTTTGACGCATGTCTGCTACATGTTACAGGTTACAGGTTTTTGGACAGGAAGCAGTGAAAACGATGTAAAGACGATGAAAATATGGACTTTTGACCAACAAATGGGAGGATCTTAGTCAAGCCTACATCGAAAGACAGTTCACAATTAACAAGGCAACGCAAGACCCCAAAATGTCAAGGCAAACGGTTAGAAAGCCATTGCAAATTGTTCACTGAAGATCTGGAACCAACCTAGAAGCCCAAATGGAAAAAGACATATAGAAACAGGAAGACAAAGTTACCAGGAGCCCACACCAGAAACTGCAAAGCCCAATCACTCCTTTTGGCCGCGGAACCGCGGCCAAACAGGGCCTCGGGCCACGGTTCCGCGGCATGGTAGTGCAGTTAGGAGCGCAAAACTTTACAGTAATTTGTGGCGGCGTTGACTAAGTCTTTCTAGGGCTATTTATGTAATTGTGGACATGAGAAACAAATGTAACCCTAGGGTTTCCTATTCGTTATAAATAGGAACTCTAAAGATTGTAATTTCTTATGCCTCCTTTTAATAAAATACAAATTCTTTTGGAGAGCATCGGTGTTTCTTTTCCATTCAGAAATTCAGATCTGACAAACCTGCATGGATGATTGGAGGGATGCATCTGTAAGTAGATTTAATTTCTCGCCCTAGTTTAGATTTCAATTCTTTGCCCTAGGTAGATTTAATTTCATGCCCTAGGAACTTGTTTAGGGTTTAGCTTTGGGGAAGGATATTGAGAGATGAGATCTCTCATCTCTTTCTTACCCACCAAATATTTACAATAGGACTCCATGCATACACACACATACCGCGCCCTACGGCATCCTACCCCTCGAGGTAACGATGACACCGTAGTGTAAAGGCCCGGTTGCACGCGTTTTCCATGGAGGTTAGGGTAAGGATCTCTAAAGGAAGGACAAGAACCTAGAGGAAGGAACACCTTCCCGAATGGATCTAATCCCCTTTATTGATAATTACCATAACTCCTCATAGATCTTCATTCGGGTATAGAAAGCGTTGAGATTTAATTGCATTTCCAAACCATCCCTAAACCTAGCCCTAGCAAGAATAGATCTAGATAATTGCCCTAGGTTAATTAGATTTTTAGATTTAATAATCAATCCGAACACCCTTTGGAATTAACTCGTTAGCGCGAATCGGAGATTCACAACATCCCTGTGGACCGACCCGTACTCACCGGCTAGCTTCATGCGACGCCGTTCTTGATTGCGGTAATAGATAGTTTTTGAGATCAAATCATGCGCTGCGCTAGTGCGCTGCGCTTGCGTTGCTGACACGTGGCGTACTTTGGTGAGTTGCGCCATTTACAGAGAGCAAAGCTCTATCTTAAAGGACATAGCGCAAGTAGTTGACACGTGGCGCTTTTCCAAGAGCGCAACAGCACAGTTTGGAAGTGCAAAGCACTAAGAATCTTTTAGATTCAAGAACAGAAGTGCAAAGCACTATTTGATTTCTTGATCTAATTTAGATAAAAGAAAAATAAGTTTTTCTTCTTTTTTTTTCTTATCTCAGAGAACCAAAGGTTCATAAAAAAGTGCAAAGCACTATTTAATTTTTTTTTGTTTTTTATTAAAGATCATTGATCTTGTTTTTAAATCTATGATCTGTTCATAAGAGAACTTTCTCTTTTTCTAAAGGTTTTTACCTTTTTTGTTCTTGAGGTGTTTTTCAGAGTTCTCTTTTTTTCCAGAAAATATTGATGCCTTTGAATTGAGGTCTAGGGCCCTTTTTATAGTGCCCATAAATTAGTTAAATTTGTTAAAGAGATCTTTCTCTGAGTGATTTGGGGAATTTTCCCCACCGTTGGATCTTTGATCCAAGGGCTTCTGTTTTACAGAAGAAAATCTTCTTGTTTTAACAAGAACAGAAAGATTTCTTTGAAATCTTAATTCTGTTTGGCGCAAATGCCCCAGCGCGTGACACGTGTCATGCAGCGCACAGAGTAGCGCAACTGCGCTAGCGCTTCTGCGCCGACACGTATCGCGCAGCGCACAGCGCAGCGCAACTGCGCTAGCGCAACTGCGCTGACACGTGTCGTGCAGCGCACAGAGTAGCGCAACTGCCCTGGCGCCTCTGCGCTGACACGTGTCGCGCAGGGCACAGCGTAGCGCAACTGCGCTGGCGCATCTGCGCTGACACGTGTCGCGCAGCGCAGTGCTTGCGCAACTGAAGCGTTGCTTCCTTTGATTTTTCTTTAAACAGAGCTTTGCTCTGATTGGGTGCGCTGCCTTGGACGCTGCGCTGATGCATCTGCGCCTGACACATGGCGCGTTGTGCCCGGGATTTGAAGCGTTGCTTCAAAATTTGAATTTTGAATTTCCAGCAGAGTTTTGCTCTGATTGGGGGAAACAAATGCCCCCCCACCGTTGCGCTCACGTGGCGCGCACGTGAGTGCAGCGGTAGCAAGCCCCTGACCGTTGGATCAAGGGGTGAGCTGAAGGGGCGCAAGCGCCTTATAAATAGGACCTATGGCCCTTTAGAAAACTTCACCATTTTCTAGATTTTGATTCCAGAGCTTTGCTCTTGCTTAGAACTTCAGAGCTTTGCTCTCGTTTCCAGAACTTTAGAGCTTTGCTCATTTCCAAAGTTAGAAACTTTAGGTAAAATTAATTCAAATCAAATTAATTAATCTTAACCAAAGAGCTTTGCTCTCACAGATCTTTTGATCTAAAGAGATCCCCATTGGGGTTTCATAAACAGAGCTTTGCTCTCATGAATCCATAGATCTGGAGAGATCTTGTTCATGGGTTTTAACCCACGAGCAGAGCTTTGCTCATGGATCCAAAAGTAGATCTTTTTGAATCTAAAAATGAAGAACTTCTAAGAGTCTTCAAAATGTTTTAATTTCTTTAGGAGTTTTAAATAAATTTTCTCACCATCACCACAGAGCTCAGCTCTTTTAAGGAATCTTATTCTTTTAAGACCAGAATTTGACAAGTGTCATTCTGTGACAGAGCTTTGCTTTGAAAGAGGAGATTTTCTCCTTATCTCTAGGGATTCTCTACTGATGATAATATTCTCTTGGGGATCTTTTCTTTAACTGACAGTCTCACCCAATGATGAGGCTGTCTTATTAAAAGAGGTGTTTTCATCCAGATTTTATGGGTCCTCATTGGGTCCCCTACCCGCTGCACTGCTGTGTGGTGCAATTAATTAGTTTTAATTTAATTAATTTTTAATTTAATTAATTAATTAAGGCATTTTTTTATAAAAAAAACGCTAAGCGTTGGAATTACAACACTAACGGCTAAATTGTTCTTTTGCAGCGATCATGTCTCTAGACACTTCATTCCCGTTCGTCCGCTCGGAGGAGGGATTTCCCGAGGCGCCCTTGGACCGTGAAGTCCTGGCCATGATTAAAGAGTACGACCCGGAGTACAAGAGTCTCCACCTTTGGGGGTCGTGGTACAATCAGATCATCATAGGCCGACGGAGCTTCACATGCGCGGTGCCGTCAGAACCCATAACGGCGATTCATTATGCTACCCCACCCTCGGTGCAGTATGTCGTGGAGATGTTGGATTGGACCGCGAACAGCTTTCTTCATCCCGCTATGGATGCGGTTCCAGTCCAACGTCCTATGGTCTTGGATATCCTAGGACGCCGTATCTGTCAGGGCGAGGCGAGACCCTGGGGGCAATCATATAACATTGGTCTGATCCCTCGCCACCCGATTGGCTACCTGTCGTGGGCCCGGTATATCCTGTCGACGAAGAAGTCGCAGTTGATAAGATTAGGATTGTACACCGCGGTCTACGTCTCTCTCTTCCAGTATCCCACGCTCCTCACCTGGTGGTTCAAGGCTTTCCTGGAGCAGTGGAATATTCCTACCCACACTTTCCTTGCTATGGATCGGGAAGTGTTCATCTCTTTGGAGGAGTTCACGGAGGTATCCGGTCTACCAGTCATGGGAGAACATTATGAGGAGCTGCTCCCGACAGATGTGTACGCCTTTGGTGCTAGGCCGGTGGTAAGGGGGGTCACACCAGAGAATGCTGTTCAACGTCAATTCCCAAGCTTGATTAAGGTGTTGAACATCTATGAATCTCTTTTTATCGAACATGGGAGTCGGGGAGTTAACTTTGAGGATTTCATCGCTCAGTTCCTTCGCCCAAGCGTCCTCTCATCAGAGGCTGCCAAGTTTGCCACTCTGGATGACCCTTTCGGTCTAGGTGCGGATAACCTACCGAAGAAGGAGATAGATCAAAAGGGTTTTTTCCTTCCGGACTTTCCTACTATGTCATTTGCAGAAATTGCGGCCCCTGGAATGGATGAGGAAGCCTTTTTCTTAGGATTTCTTGGATTGTGGCTGAGCTGGTTTGCGATCCCAATGCACTCTCATCGTATGCGGCCCTCTGTCTTTTACCCAGCCCACCGGATGGCCATCGGGGTAAAGGTGGCTGTTGGGATTGCTGGCTTGACGCACCTATATCATGGCCTCAGCCGAGCAGCGGATGCTAACGAGCCCAGGGTATTGCACGTGGTCTTCCCGATGCACTACTTTATGTCGTGGTTTGAGCTACATACGACGGGTGTCTTCGGCATGCATAAAAGGCCCTCGTTCTTCGACAAGTGCGGTTTCCCTCGCATCATACAGCTGATTGGCGCATCAATCGTGACCCCGTCACCACGGAATGCCAGGGGTTTACTCCTTCGCTCTCACACCGTTGGAGCCGGGATGTCCTTTATCGACAAGGTGCTGACTATTGGAAAAGCGTCCACCACCGCGGTGCGACCATTACAAGACTCCTTTAAGGACGGAGCATCAGTTTTGACGGCCTGGGAGACCCTTCACTTATAATCTATTAGACCGGGCTTCCTAGTCTTCAGGCAGAATGGTGCGGCGATTTTCATGAGATATAACCCGCATCGTTTTGCCCAACAACTGGGCTACGATCAAGGGGTCCCCTTGGAAGCTTTCTTGCTGGAACCCGCTGCCACTGAAGAAGGGATGGAGAACGCGCTGCATCATTTCATGTGCCTGAATACAGGCTCTCATTTTTTTATCAGTGTGCCGGCCTGCGCTCCACGACTCCTCAATGTGTACAAAGACTGGTACAATCATGCAACAGGAGCCGTTATAAAGGAGGAAAGGTGACTGCTGGTTGACCGTAAGGGTGCGCCTCCAGGCAGCGACCGCAACGCTCCTTTGGTTCCGAGGACTCCAGTAGTTGCCCCTCTAAAAGAGGTTAGAACCGGGCCATCACGTGCGCAAAGTCCTCCGCACGGATCGCCGCTCCCTGATATTGCAGATGCACCTCTAGCGTACCGTCCTTCAGCGAAAATAGTGGTCATGGCCTCACCAGAGTCCGGTGTAGGTGCAGACATCGGGACCCGCCGTCCCAAGGTGGCTGCTAAACGTAAGTCGATCCCGCGTGCATCTAGGGTTGGCGGGCAGAAGAAAAAGAAGTCGCTCTTCGCCGCGGACGTCGTGTTCAGTCAGGAACCCCATGCTCCCTATGCCGAGGGCCTGATCGAATATGGGACTAACGAGGGACTGGTCATGCCGCCGCCGGACGATACAGATTTGGAGGCCGCTCTCGAAGCTTCAGCGTAGTTGGCAAGGCATGACGTGTGGCTAGCTAGGCTTGCGCAATCAGGTAACTACTAGTCGCATTTTCTTTATTGCAACATATTTCCTTCATTGCTTTTGACTAATGCTTTTCTTTCCTTTCTACCAACAGGCATCACTGATGAAGAAGCCATTGCCGCTTCTCTGAAGACTTTCCAGGAGGAGGAACGTCTTAGAGCGTCCATGGGCCTTAGTAAGTTTCGATTCATCAAGTTTTCATTTCCCTTGTGTTATGGTCGATCTAACCTTTCCCTTTTAATCACAGGAACCACAATGCCGCTCCCGCCAAGTGACGCAGATGTTCTACCAGTTGTCGATGTTCCTGCTTCCTAAGGGTTACTGCAGGAGGTTCGTCTTCAAGAGCCGATGAGAGACGCCTTAAAGGCTCTGGAGGCATCTCTGAACGAGGACGATGACGCCTTGAAGGAAGCGTCACAGAGGTCCGTTGCGACAGCCCGGGAGGAACGGAAGCGGTCGAGGTGCGAAGCAAAGGCACGCAGGGCTGCCTTGGCTATGGGAGCGGGCCCCAGTGCCGTCCCTCGTGATGATACTCCTTCCGAAGAGGCCCCTGTCGCCCTCCTATCCACTGCTCGCAGACAAGTGGCACGTGCAACTCGGAGCTCAAATGATAAATCCACTTCAGGTAATATTTCTCCCAAGATTTTGTTGTAAGAGTTATAATGCCATCGGTTCTTATATATTTTATCTTATAGGGCCAAGTCCGACCGAGGGGGAGGCAGAGACTGTTGAACCCAAGGAAGCAGAGGAGGCGGCACCTGCCGAACTCGAGCCGACGGTGGGCAACGTTGGTGAGGCTTCGGGGCTTGAGATGGAGGTTAAGGGGTCTGCATCCGAGAAGGTCATTGATGCCGAGCCTGAAGTGGCGGCAGATGAAATGATCATGGTGACGGCGGCAATCTCATGGTGACGGCGGATGAGCCGATGGAGCCCGCGAAGCCCGCAGAAGTAGCGGGTGAGATGGGTACGACTCTTGGGGAAGAGTTAGTCGCTCTCTCCCAAGAGTCCGGCAACGCTCCAATCATTGCCCTCCCCGTCTACGATCTTCCGCCGTCTCCTGGCCACGCGAGCACGACGACGGTCCCCATCGAGTCGGGTGATGAGGCCACGGGCGGTGGCCTCATGTCAATAGAGGAGGGAGTCGCCTCCGTTTCAGCCGGTAGCTCATCAGGTAAATCCCATTTTTCTGTCTTTCTTTACCTCACAATACATTCTGACAAGTTCACCTTTTTTTGTAACGCAGGTGCAGCCAGCGCTGATGCCCCACTGCTTGAGGAAGTGCCTTCAACGACTGCCTTGGCGGTGGTCACTTCTCAACCCTCTCTCATACCATCTAAGATGTTGGAAGGTATGGGTTTGCAATTTATTAATCCTATACTTCAGACGTATAATTTGTGTACTAAAGTTATATTTTTGTGTCTTTTCAGGAGTGCTCTTTGATCATGTATATTAGATGTTGCTCCCACACTTCTCCTTCCCACCCGAACTTGCTTCTTCCCCTGGTGGCGTTGGTGAGTATGATTTCCATTGACATCTTTCTTTTTTCATTGATGGAATTACCTCTAACCCTTTTTTTTCTCATCTCGACTGCAGTGCTACAGATTGAAGGAGGGGATAAAAGATCGGCTGCGCCATCGGCCCTTCCGACCTTGCACCTGTCTCAACTGGTACAACGAATATCACATTGATAACTTCCCTCTCTTTATTTTCTGTACTGTTATCTGATCGCATCCTGTTTCTTTTCAGCTGTCATCCCGGCCTCGGCGCCCTTCGAGCCTCGTATTACAATGCCGGCGGGTCCTTATCTGAGAAGTCCGTCTTCAAAAGGCGCCGTGAATAGTCTGCACATGTTGAGTGACTACGTCGAGGAACTCGACGTTGAAACTCCTACATCTGCCGCAGACTTCGCTACGGTGGTTAACCCGATGCTGGCAATACTCGTGAACTTTCATGATGAGGGCATCATCGCATCTTGGGTTAACCATTGCAGGGAGATCGAGGCCCGCCTGTATCAGTTAGAATCGCTGCGTCCCGCTCCCGAGACCTTGGCTGCCAGCAATCAAAGAACAGCGTGGATTGAGCAGAGCGCTTCTTACTTCCGCCACCTCGAACAAGAAGTCATTTCAAGGCGTAAGGAGCGCGGTGAGGCTTCAAGCAAGTCTACCCAACTGCACACTCGGGTGGAGGCCAATGCCACACGGCTGAAGGTTGTCTTTGAGGGCCTTCTGCAATGTCTTTCTGAAGGGTTATCATTGAGGCAACAACTTGACATTGTCGAGCGAGATGCACCCAGCCAGGAAGCAGCCCAGAAGGCGGCGGAGGAGCAACTTACATCCTTCTTGCAGCAGCGGGCTCAGGTGGAGGCGGAGGTGGCTGCGGCTGTCACCCAGGAGGAGGCGCTGAAGGAAGTGCGAGAGCAGCTTGTGAATTTACTAAAGACACTTCCTCCTCAGTAGCTATCCCTCTTTGTGTCTTTTGTACTTGTAGATAAACAAATGTGTATATATATTTTTTCATTCTTTAACATAATGTATCCTGTACCCAATCAAGTTTATGAATAAAAGATACACACATTTTTTTTGTCTTGTGTCATTTTCTCCGTTTTTTCTTTCTTTTATTATCAGCATACCACCTTTAGTAAACATGGTTGACGGATGATTAGAGCGAGTATCCTAACTATCTCAAGAAATAGCGATGGCTTAGGCCGCCGGTTCAGATCTGCTACCTAAGACTTTTCAACTCTATGAGCCGTGAGGGTCTCATAGAGACTTTTCTCCCTACGGATCGAGAGGATCTCGTAGGGGGGGTTTTCTCCTTAGGAATCGTGATGATTCCTAAGTGTGGTTTTCTCTTATAAGTCATAAGGATCCTATAAGAGAATTTTTCCCTCTTATGAGTCGAGAGGACCCGTAAGCGGTTGTTTCCCTCCTTGTCGAAACTCGACTTTGGAGAGTGAGACCCGTGAATAGTATGCAAGAGACCATTTTAGATCGACTTGCAGGGTCCCATTGTTCAGGAAGCAAGTTTTTCAATCCCTGCTGCCTGAGGCTTCATCTTGCAAGTTGAGACGAATCGGGAATTTTCCCGCGGAGACACTGGTTTCTCTGCGAGCCGACGCGAATCAGGAGTCTCTCATCAAGGATTGTTTGTTTCCTTGAGTTGAAGGATTTGCTAGGGATTATTTGTTTCCCTAGTGCCAAGGATTATTTGTTTCCTTGGGGTTTGAAACGAGTCGAGAATTTCCCACGGAGGCACTGGTGGCTCTGCGAGTCGACGCGGATCAGGAGGCTCTCGTCAAGGAGTGTTTGTATCCGTGAGTCGAGGAGTTTGCTAGGGATTATTTGTTTCTCAAGCGCCAAGGATTATTTGTTTCCTTGGGGTTTGAAACGAGTCGAGAACTTCCCACGGAGGCACTGGTTGCTCTGCGAGTCGACGCGGATCAGGAGGCTCTCGTCAAGGAGTGTTTGTATCTGTGAGTCGAGGAGTTTGCTAGGGATTATTTGTTTCCCAAGCGCCAAGGATTATTTGTTTCCTTGGGGTTTGAAACGAGTCGAGGATTTCCCACGGAGGCAGTGGTGGCTCTGCGAGTCGACGCGGATCAGGAGGCTCTCGTCAAGGAGTGTTTGTATCCGTGAGTCGAGGAGTTTGCTAGGGATTATTTGTTTCCCTAGCGCCAAGGATAATTTGTTTCCTTGGGGTTTGAAACGAGTCGAGAATTTCCCACGGAGGCACTGGTTGCTCTGCGAGTCGACGCGGATCAGGAGGCTCTCGTCAAGGAGTGTTTGTATCCGTGAGTCGAAGAGTTTGCTAGGGAATATTTGTTTCCCAAGCGCCAAGGATTATTAGTTTCCTTGGGGTTTGAAACGAGTCGAGAATTTCCCACGGAGGCATTGGTTGCTCTGCGAGTCGACGCGGATCAGGAGGCTCTCGTCAAGGAGTGTTTGTATCCTTGAGTTGAGGTGTTTGCTAAAGACACTGATTTCTTCGGCGTTGGGACGAACTGTTGAGATTTGACTTCATTTTCTGGCGAAGCCTGCTGGGGAAGTATGGTTCCCTCTTCGTTTACGCCCTTGGATTGCATACAGGGATCGATGTGATCTTAACTGTAGGGCCAAAGTTTTCATCATTTTCTTCTTCCTTTTTTTTGTTTTATTTCCGCGATGCTCTATCATTTCAGCTTTTATATCGCGAAGGTCACGATTGCCCAATCATTTCGGTTATTTTTCGCGGTGCCCAATCATTTCGGCTATTTTGCATGCATACATTTTTACTTGCTGCTTTTTATTGCAAGTTGCCCTATCATTTCGGCTATTTCGTATGCATGTGCGGCCTATTGGCTTTTCGCTGTAAACCGATTTCGGCATCAGCACCGCTACAACTAGGATATTACCAGGAGCGAATCATCATCTGCCTCTGTCGATGTCGAACAAAGATGACTTAGCGACCAGGGTTAGGGTCCTGTCGGCTAAGGCTTTTGACTTCATGAGCCGTAAGGGTTTCACGAAGTTATTTCTCCCTACAAGTCGTGAGGATCTTGTAGGTGTATTTTCTCCTTAGGACTCGTGAGGATTCCTAAGTGTTCGTTTCCTCTGTAAGTCGTAAGGATCTTACAGGAGGGTTTTCTCCTCATAAGTCGAGAGGATTTACAAGGGTTGTTTACCATGCGAACATATCCCCGGTCACGAATGAGACTTGGTTAGGGAAATGTTTATTCGCGCCCGTGGATTGTGTACAAGGGTCAGTATTGAGCCACTTGTAGGGCAATATCGAAAGTTGTGGCGGGGTATGCTTAAGCACAGGTTTAGGTCTCTGTAACTTAAAACTTTCAAATCTTATGAGCCATAAGGGTCCCATAAGAGAGTTCTCCTTACGAGTCGTGAGGATCTCGCAAGTGTATTTTCTCCTTAGGAATCATGGGGATCCCTAAGTGTGCTGCTCCCTTATGGGTCGTAAGGATCTCACGCGGGTGGTTTCTCCTTACAAGGTCGAGAGGATCTTGTAAGTGTTCTTTTAACGAGGTTGCGCCCTTTCGGGTTTTCACAAACACTCGCCGGTAGTCCTGCTATTTTTACTCATGGAGCCCTTTCAGGTTTTCATCCGTGCCCTTTTTGCTTGTGGACATACCGGTTTTTTTTTATTCTTTTTATTTTTATATACATTTTTCCACGAGGTCGCGCCCTTTCGGGTTTTCACGAACACCCGCCGGTAGTCCTGCTGTTTTTACTCACGGAGCCCTCTCGGGTTTTCATCCGTGCCCTTTTTGCTTATGGACATAGCGTTTTTATTTATTTTATTTTTTTTATTTTCTTTTTCTCCGCTTTTTTTTATTCATCTCGTCAGCCTAAGGATGCTGCGGTAGTAGTTTTAAGGACGTTTCGGTCCGTTATTAAGAAGGCTGGCTACTGCTTATAGAGTTTGAGCTTTAGGAAGATAGCGAGCGGACATAGTCGTCGTCATCTATCATTGACCTAAGCTGTGACTCATAAGGCGTAGTATCTCTTTAGGAAGCGACCGTTTATCGGCCTGAAAGGCCTTTCACCATGCATATCCATGAGCAGATAGGCCCCACCCTGGTAGACCTTATCTATGATGTACGGGCCTTCATAGTTTGGCTCGAATTTTCCCCGCTTGGCGCGATTGGGGATCATAGTCCTTTTGACCACTAGCACGAGTTTGCCTTGGCGGAATGTCCTCAGTCGGGTCAATCTTTCATATGAGCACATCATCTTTGCTTTATAAGCTTCCAGATTCTGTTGTGCTATGAGCCTTGTTTCATCGAGGGCGTCAAGCTCCTCAAGCCGAAGGTGAGCATTTTCTTCGTTTGTCAGCTCGTAGTGGACTGCCACTCATAGAGAGGGTAACTCTATCTCGAGGGAGAGTACTGCTTCCGTCCCAAATACCAATGCATACAGCGTTGTGTTCGTGGCCGTCTTGAACGTAGTTCAATACACCCAAAGGGCCTCTTACAGTCTCTCGTGCCAGTCTCTCTTATTTTGGGACACTGTCTTCTTCATAATCTTTGTTAAAGTCTTATTGAAGGCCTCAGCTAGTCCGTTGGCTCGTGGATTATAAACCGAGGAATATCTCCAGTCTATGTTATGTTGTTGCGCGAAGCGACTAATCTTGTGGCTTCTATATGCTGGCCCGTTATCGGAGATGATCCATCGCGGAGTTCCAAACCGATATATGACGTGCGTCTTGAAGAAGTGGAGGATATTCTCCGTCTTTACTTCCCTCAGCGGTACTGCCTCTGCCCATTTGGAGAAGTAATCAGTCGTCGCTAGGATGAAACGATGTCCCATGGACGATGCTGGTTCGATGGGGCCGACTATATAAGTTCCCCACATTTCGAATGGCCAGCTAGCCACTGTCGGGTGTAGCGGATTTGGATGCTGATGGATGAAGTCCCCATGAATTTGGCATGAGTGGCATTGCTTCGTATATTCGAGGCAGTCCTGAATCATCGTGGGCCAGTAGTATCTCATCCGTTTGATCTTCAACTTCATCTTTGGGCCTGCTTGGTGAGAACCGCAGAGTCCGTCATGAACTTCCTGGACGACCCTTTCCGCTTCGTCAGGTCCTAGGCTTCTCAGCCATAGAGAATCAAACGTCCTCTTGTATAGAATATCATTGACGAAGGCGAAAGATAGAGCCCGTTTCATGAGCTGATGTCTTGTGGACGCATCTCCGGGCATTCGATGGGACTTAAAGTAGTCTATGAAGACTTCTCTCCAGTCCTCAGCCTTTTCTCGTTCTTTTATATGTAAGGTCATCTGCTCAGTCGCTCTCTTCTCTTCGGGTGATTCCAGAGATATTTCCGCTGGGGCAAGCACCCGACGGCTTTGTACCACGATTCTTACGTCATCGAGGTTGTCGTCGGCCAGTTCTTTAGCAAGCTTGGCCAACGCGTCTGCTTTGCTGTTTTCCGCACGCGGTATGTTCTCCAAAGTGTAGGAGGGGATTTGGGTCAACAGCTGTTGCACTTTTTCGCCATACTTCACCAATTCTGGTTTGCATGTCTGGTAGTCGCCGTTTATTTGACTAATGACCAGTTGAGAATCTCCGTATATGAGGAGATTTTCAATTCCCATGTCGATGGCGATCTTGAGGCCTTCTATCAGAGCTTCGTATTCGGCTTCATTGTTTGTCCTCGGCTCTGTTAAGGAGAAAGCGAAGCGCATTATCCCTTCTTGTGGAGTCACGAAGATGAGGCCTACCCCCGATTTGATTATAGGGGTACTTTGTTTGCGCTTTTTCATGGAAGATGCTCCATCGAAATAAAGTTCCCATTGGGTATCACCACCGTCGATCGCGTAAAACGCATGTTCGTCTGGCAAATCGCAATTCAGAGGAGAATCAGCCGGTATCGGATGCTCAGCGAGGAAATCGGCGATGACCTGGCCTTTCACTGCCTTGAGAGGTTGATACGTTATCGAGAACTCCATCAAGAGCAGAGCCCATTTAGCGAGTCGACCTGTCAATATGGCCTTTGACATTAGATATTTGAGAGGGTCCACCTTCGAAATGAGACGGACTTCATGTGCTAATGCGTAATGTCTGAGCTTTGTTATCGCAAAGATTAACGCCAGGCAGTGCTTCTCAATGGGAGAGTAATTGCTTTCTGCTCCCAGCAGAACTCGACTTAAGTAGTAAAGTGCTCTTTCCTTCCCTTGGTCGTTCTCTTGGGCCCATAATGCGCCTAAAGAACCTTCGAGGGCAGTCGTGTAAAGAATGAGAGGCTTTCCCTTAACTGGAGCAGCCAACACTGGAGGGTTTTGCAGGTACTGCTTGTTCTCGTCCAGTGCGCCTTGGCATTTGTGATCCCAAACAAATAGGGTTCCCTTCTTCATCAGGTGGCTATAGGGACGGAACTTGCCTGAAAGATTGGCTATAAATCGCCGTATGTATGCGAGCTTCCCTTGGAGAGATCGCAACTGTTTGAGAGTTCTCGGCGGAGGCATTTCCATGATCGCTTTGATCTTTGACGGATCTATTTCAATACCTCGGTGTTGAACAATGAATCCCAGGAATTTGCCTGAGGAAACTCCGAATGCACACTTGAGCGGGTTCATCTTCAAGTTGTATTGCCGAAGGCATTGAAATACGGTCTTCAGATGCTCGAGATGTTCCTCATATGATTTGCTTTTAACAATGAGGTCGTCGATATAGCATTCGACGATTTCGTGTATAAGGTCATCGAAGATCTTCGTCATGGCCCTTTGATAAGTGGCACCGGCATTCTTTAAACCGAAGGGCATCACCTTGTAGCAGAATATACCCAGAGGAGTCCTGAAGGCGGTGTGCTTCTGATCTTCGGGATGCATCTTTATCTGGTTATACCCCGATGAGCCGTCCATGAAGGAGAAAACCTCATGAGTGGACGTATTGTCTATCATCAGTTCGGTGACTGGCACTGGGAAATCGTCTTTCGGGCAGGCTTTATTGAGATCCCGGAAGTCTACGCATATGCGCACTGTCCCATTCTTCTTCATCACCGGGACGATGTTGGCGATCCATTCAGGGTATTGAACCTCCTGGATAAAGCCAGAGTCGATTAACTTTTGACCTCGGCGTTGATGCTCATCTCAAGCTCGAGTCGCATTCTTCTCGGTGCCTGTTTGACTGGCTTGATGTCCGGGGATATCGCCAATCTATGCACAGCGATTTCTGGATCTAGTCCCGGCATTTCGGAATAGTTCCACGCAAAGCAATCTCTATGTTGTAGAAGCACGTCTTTTAACGTGGCCACCCTCTCTTCAGATAGCAGCTCGCTGATGAATGTCGGTCGCGGGTCATTTAGCGTTCCCAACTCAATTTTCTTGAGGTTATCTGCGGTGGTATGTATTCCATCCTCCAGTTCTTTCGGAGCTGGCGGAAATTCTGAAATCACCTCATCATTGCTGTTTTCGAAGCACCAGGGAAAGTCGTCCATGTTCTCGGGCCCTTCTTTTAATATTGTTATCATGTGACAAGTGCGAATCCGCTTCCAATCCCAATGTGGAGTTGGCTCTGTTCTCGTGGCTTTGGGTTCGTGCTTCTGTGGCGGCGCTACCCTCCAGTTGTTAGACAGAGCGAACTTGCCGAGCTAGTACTGATCTTCAACCCAATTTTTGAAGGTGAAGCAATCTTCGAGAGGGTGTCCTATCACTCGGTGATAAAAGCAATAGTCCGGGTGTGAGACTTCGCCCGCTTGTTCGGGATGTTTAGACTCCGGCAGTGTAAGCATCTGATGTTTTAGAGAGAGGTCAAGTATCTTCTTCGTCTTGTCTCGCGGAAACGAGTTTGCCCGACCCATTTTCTTCATAAGGGATAGATCAATAACGCTCGACTCCCGTTTGCGTGGCTTCTTAGCCCTGCTTTGTTGTTGTTGAGCGCCTTTTTGGCTTTTCGACTTATTTCTGCTTTTGCGCCAAGCCTTCTTTATAACAGGCTGATAAGGAGCAGCATTTTCATCCTTCACGGCCTGTTGGAGAAAGCGTTGCGTCTTGGCTTTCTCGTAGATGGTCGTCTCGCGGTTGTGATCATCTCGGACTTTTTGACCAGCTTTCCTTATAAGTTTGTCCATTTGTTCTTCAAACGACGGACTGGGCTCCTTTGCATCTGGAACTTTCACTGGCTTAGGATTAGCGTCCTCCCATTGAGCATCCGCTTCTTCATCAAGGTCATACACGACGTAGCAGCCGGGTAGTAACTCTCGTTTCTTTGACCGGATGTATCCAAGCCCTTTTGTTTCCATTCTCCCGTTAGGCAGTTTGCGTTGAGTCCCGGGGATGTTCCAGACCCTGTCATAGAATTTGGCCTTTCTAACGGTCTGTTTGAAGGGTATCCCCTGGCGTTTCAGCAGCTTTTTCAAACCTTTCGTATAATATCTGGGGAGACGGATAGGCTGAAGCCTGTCGAGCGTAGGATCCGCGCCATGCCAGATTTCTTTTTCTACCTTGGTTTCTTCAGAGTGGTAAAACAGAATTGCTTTCTCGCTCTCTCGCCTGGGAGGGATGTAGACAATACGTCCACTCATGAGGTTTTCTCCATCATGGATGGCTCATCGGGGTATAACCAGATAAAGATGAATCCCGAAGATCAGAAGCACACCGCCTTCAGGACTCCTCTGGGTATATTCTGCTACAAGGTGATGCCCTTCGGTTTAAAGAATGCCGGTGCCACTTATCAAAGGGCCATGACGAAGATCTTCGATGACCTTATACACGAAATCGTCGAATGCTATATCGACGACCTCGTTGTTAAAAGCAAATCATATGAGGAACATCTCGAGCATCTGAAGACTGTATTTCAACGCCTTCGGCAATACAACTTGAAGATGAACCCGCTCAAGTGTGCATTCGGAGTTTCCTCAGGCAAATTCCTGGGATTCATTGTTCGACACCGAGGTATTGAAATAGATCCGTCAAAGATCAAAGCGATCATGGAAATGCCTCCGCCGAGAACTCTCAAACAGTTGCGATCTCTCCAAGGGAAGCTCGCATACATACGGCGATTTATAGCCAATCTTTCAGGCAAGTGCCGTCCCTATAGCCACCTGATGAAGAAGGGAACCCCGTTTGTTAGGGATCACAAATGCCAAGGCGCACTGGACGAGATCAAGCAGTACCTGCAGAACCCTCCAGTATTGGCTGCTCCAGTTAAGGGAAAGCCTCTCATTCTTTACACGACCGCCCTCGAAGGTTCTTTAGGCGCATTATGGGCCCAAGAGAACGACCAAGGGAAGGAAAGAGCACTTTACTACTTAAGTCGAGTTCTGCTGGGAGCAAAAAGCAATTACTCTCCCATTGAGAAGCACTGCCTGGCGTTAATCTTTGCGATAACAAAGCTCAGACATTACGCATTAGCACATGAAGTCTGTCTCATTTCGAAGGTGGACCCTCTCAAATATCTAATGTCAAAGGCCATATTGACAGGTTGACTCGCTAAATGGGCTCTGCTCTTGATGGAGTTCTCGATAACGTATCAACCTCTCAAGGCAGTGAAAGGCCAGGCCATCGCCGATTTCCTCGCTGAGCATCCGATACCGGCTGATTCTCCTCTGAATTGCGATTTTCCAGACGAACATGCGTTTGACGCGATCGATGGTGGTGATACCCAATGGGAACTTTATTTCGATGGAGCATCTTCCATGAAAAAGCGCAAACAAAGTACCCCTATAATCAAATCGGGGGTAGGCCTCATCTTCGTGACTCCACAAGGAGGGATAATGCACTTCGCTTTCTCCTTAACAGAGCCGAGGACAAACAATGAAGCCGAATACGAAGCTCTGATAGCAGGCCTCGAGATTGCCATCGACATGGGAATTGAAAATCTCCTCATATACGGAGATTCTCAACTGGTCATTAGTCAAATAAACGGCGACTACCAGACATGCAAACCAGAATTGGTGAAGTATGGCGAAAAAGTGCAACAGCTGTTGACCCAAATCCCCTCCTACATTTTGGAGAACATACCGCGTGCGGAAAACAGCAAAGCAGACGCGTTGGCCAACCTTGCTAAAGAACTGGCCGATGAGAACCTCGATGACGTAAGAATCGTGGTACAAAGCCGTCGGGTGCTTGCCCCAGCGGAAATATCTCTGGAATCACCCGAAGAGAAGAGAGCGACTGAGCAGATGACCTTACAGATAAAAGAACGAGAAAAGGCTGAGGACTGGAGAGAAGTCTTCATAGACTACTTTAAGTCCCATCGAATGCCCGAAGATGCGTCCACAAGACATCAGCTCATGAAACGGGCTCTGTCTTTCGCCTTCGTCAATGATATTCTATACAAGAGGATGTTTGATTCTCTATGGCTGAGATGCCTAGGACCTGACGAAACGGAAAGGGTCGTCCAGGAAGTTCATGACGGACTCTGCGGTTCTCACCAAGCAGGCCCAAAGATGAAGTTGAAGATCAAACGGATGGGATACTACTGGCCCACGATGATTCAGGACTGCCTCGAATATGTGAAGCAATGCCACTCATGCCAAATTCATGGGGACTTCATCCATCAGCATACAAATCCGCTACACCCGACAGTGGCTAGCTGGCCATTCGAAATGTGGGGAACTGATATAGTCGGCCCCATCGAACCAGCATCGTCCAGGGGACATCGTTTCATCCTAGTGACAACTGATTACTTCTCCAAATGGGCAGAGGCAGTACCGCTGAGGGAAGTAAAGACGAAGAATATCCTCCACTTCTTCAAGACGCACGTCATATATCGGTTTGGAACTCCGCGACTGATCATCTCCGATAACGGGCCAGCATATAGAAGCCACAAGATTAGTCGCTTCGCGCAACAAAATAACATAGACTGGAGATATTCCTCGGTTTATAATCCGTGAGCCAACGGACTAGCTGAGGCCTTCAATAAGACTTTAACAAAGATTATGAAGAAGACAGTGTCCCAAAATAAGAGAGACTGGCACGAGAGACTGCAAGAGGCCCTTTGGGCGTATCGAACTACGTTCAAGACGGCCACGAACACAACGCCGTATGCGTTGGTATTTGGGACGGAAGCAGTACTCCCCCTCGAGATAGAGTTACCCTCTCTACGAGTGGCAGTCCACTACGAGCTGACAGACGAAGAAAATGTTCACCTTCGGCTTGAGGAGCTTGACGCCCTCGATGAAACACGGCTCATAGCACAACAGAATCTGGAAGCTTATAAAGCAAAGATGATGCGCTCGTATGAAAGATTGACCCGACCGAGGACATTCCGCCAAGGCGAACTCGTGCTAGTGGTCAAAAGGCCTATGATCCCCAATCGCGCCAAGCGGGAAAAATTCGAGCCAAACTATGAAGGCCCGTACATCATAGATAAGGTCTACCAGGGTGGGGCCTATCTGCTCATGGATATGCACGGTGAAAGGCCTTTCAGGGCGATAAACGGTCGCTTCCTAAAGAGATACTACGCATAATGAGTCACGGCCTAGGTCAATGATAGATGACGACGACTATGTCCGCTCGCTATCTTCCTAAGCTCAAACTCTATAAGCAGTAGCCAGCCTTCTTAATAACGGACCGAAACGTCCTTAAAACTACTTTAAAAAAAAGATGAGAAAAAAAAAATAAAAATAAAATAAATTAAATAAAAACGGTATGTCCATAAGCAAAAAGGGCACGGATGAAAACCCGAGAGGGCTCCGTGAGTAAAAACAGCAGGACTACCGGCGGGTGTTCGTGAAAACCCGAAAGGGCACGACCTCGGGGAAAAATGTATATAAAAATAAAAAGAATTAAAAAAAACGGTATGTCCACAAGCAAAAAGGGCACGGATGAAAACCCGAAAGGGCTCCGTGAATAAAAACAGCAGGACTACCGGCGAGTGTTTGTGAAAACCCGAAAGGGCGCAACCTCGTTAAAAGAACACTTACAAGATCCTCTCGACCTTGTAAGGAGAAACCATCCGCGTGAGATCCTTACGACCCACAAGGAAGCAGCACACTTAGGGATCCCCACGATTCCTAAGCAGAAAATACACTTGCGAGATCCTCACGACTCGTAAGGAGAACTCTCTTATGGGACCCTCACGGCTCATAAGATTTGAAAGTCTTAAGTTACAGAGACCTAAACCTGTGCTTAAGAAAACCCCGCCACAACTTTCGATATTGCCCAACAAGTGGCTCAATACTGACCCTTGTACACAATCCACGGGCGCGAATAAACATTTCCCTAACAAAGTCTCATTCGTAACTGGGGATATGTTCGCATGGTAAACAACCCTGTAAATCCTCTCGACTTATGAGGAGAAAACCCTCCTGTAAGATCCTTACGACTTACAGAGGAAACGAACACTTAGGAATCCTCACGAGTCCTAAGGAGAAAATACACCTATAAGATCCTCACGACTTGTAGGGAGAAATAACTTCGTGAAACCCTTACGGCTCATGAAGTCAAAAGCCTTAGCCGACAGGACCCTAACCCTGGTCGCTAAGCCATCTTTGTTCGACATCGACAGAGGCAGATGATGATTCGCTACTGGTAATATCCCAGTTGTAGCGGTGCTGATGCCGAAATCGGTTTACAGCGAAAAGCCAATAGGCCGCACATGCATACGAAATAGCCGAAATGATAGGGCAACTTGCAATAAAAAGCAGCAAGTAAAAATGTATGCATGCAAAATAGCCGAAATGATTGGGCAACTCGCAATAAAAAGCAGCGAGTAAAAATAAAATAAATAGCCGAAACGATTGGGCACCGCGAAAAATAGCCGAAATGATTGGGCAATCGCGACCTTCGCGATATAAAAGTTGAAATGATAGAGCATCGCGGAAATAAAACAAAAAAAAGGAAGACGAAAGTGATGAAAACTTTGGCCCTACAGTTAAGATCACATCGATCCCTGTATGCAATCCAAGGGCGTAAACGAAGAGGGAACCATACTTCCCCAGCAGGCTTCGCCAGAAAATGAAGTCAAATCTCAACAGTTCGTCCCGACGCCGAAGAAATCAGTGTCTTTAGCAACACCTCAACTCACGGATACAAACACTCCTTGACGAGAGCCTCCTGATCCGTGTCGAATCGCAGAGCAACCAGTGCCTCTGTGGGAAATCCTCGACTCGTTTCAAACCCCAAGGAAACAAATAATCCTTAGCGCTTAGGAAACAAATAATCCCTAGCAAACTCCTCGACTCACGGATACAAACACTCCTTGACGAGAGTCTCCTGATCCGCGTCGACTCGCAGAGCAACCGGTGCCTCCGTGGGAAGTTCTCGACTCGTTTCAAACCCCAAGGAAACAAATAATCCTTGGCGCTTGGGAAACAAATAATCCCTAGCAAACTCCTCGACTCACGGATACAAATACTCCTTGACGAGAGCCTCCTGATCCGCGTCGACTCACAGAGCCACCAGTGCCTCCGTGGAAATCCTCGACTCGTTTCAAACCCCAAGGAAACAAATAATCCTTGGCGCTTGGGAAACAAATAATCCCTAGCAAACTCCTCAACTCACGGATACAAACACTCCTTGACGAGAGCCTCCTGATCCGCGTTGACTCGCAGAGCCACCAGTGCCTCCGTGGGAAATTCTCGACTCGTTTCAAACCCCAAGGAAATAAATAATCCTTGGCACTAGGGAAACAAATAATCCCTAGCAAATCCTTCAACTCAGGGAAAAAAACAATCCTTGACGAGAGCCTCCTGATTCGCGTCGGCTCGCAGAGAAACCAGTGTCTCCGCGGGAAATTCACGATTCGTCTCAACTTCCTAGATGAAGCCTCAAGCAGCATAAAAAATAAATAAAAAAATAAAAAAACTTGTTTCCTGAACAATGGGACCCTGCAAGTCGATCTAAACGGTCTTTTGCATACTATTCACGGGTCTCACTCTCCGAAGTCGAGTTTCGACAAGGAGAGAAACAACCGCTTATGAGTCCTCTCGACTCGTAAGAGAGAAAGTTCTCTTACAGGATCCTTACGACCTATGAGAGAAAACATACTTAGGAATCCTCATGACTCCTAAGGAGAAAAACCCACCTACGAGATCCTCTCGATCCATAGGGAGAAAAGTCTCTACGAGACCCTCACGGCTCATAGAGTTGAAAAGTTTTAGGCGGCAGATCTGAACCTGCGGCCTAAGCCATCACGATCTCTCGGAGAAATTAAGTTGTCTTCCAATTATGTTTATCAAGACAGCGTGCTGATAATAAGGGAAAGAAGAAAGCAACAGAAAGAGTATCCGATTTACATTTGATCAAGCGTGCGAGACGCACTCATTTATGCATGTGCAGAAGACTCAAGACGAGAAATAAGACAAGCTGAATAAAAAAAGGGGTTTCCACTCATATTGCTAAAAATTCTTACAATCATCAAAGCAATGAATAAGAAACATTATTCAAATTATTACAAAGGTATAACCTCAGATCCGGGGCACGGATTGAGGAATTCAAAAGTAAGGCCATCCAGAGTTCTTCTGGCCTTTCTAATTATTCTTATGCGCAGCCTCTCGCGCTCCTGTGTGTCAAAGATCCTCGGCAAGCCCTCCCAGCCTTCGATAAGCAGCAACTATCGTCGTCTGCTGGAAGATTTGATGTAGGATGTCAATGAGGCTGTCCCGCCGTTTCTTCGAGATCAGCCCCGTCAGGTACACTGAATGCACCTTGTCTTCAGCATCATCCAGCGCATTGAGCGGTAGGGCCTCGTGAAGACCCGGAAGTGCTCTCCATATTGTTCCCAGCACGACTTTCAGGAGAGCCGAACGACGAGGAAGCAGCCAACCACCGCTTGCGTTCAGACGACCCATGACCTCTGCATATTGAGCGTCTGTAAACTCCTGGTTTTATTGACGACCCTGTGCGCGGATATCTCATAGGTAATGAACTCGTGCAAACTGTATAGACACACCGCCATTATGCCTGGAGGAAATACCATAGGAAAATTAGCGATAGAAGAAAAATAATATACACAGAGGGCTAAATTCCTCGAGAGCAAAGCTCTGTTCAGGGATTAGAACCCATGAACAAAAGCTCTGCAGATCTATAAGTTTTTTGAGAGTGAAGCTCTGTTTATGAAACCCCAATGGGGATCTCTTTAGATCAAAAGATCTGTGAGAGCAAAGCTCTTTAGTTGAGATTAATTTAAATTAATTTGATTTACATTAATTTTACCTAAAGTTTCTAACTTTGAAAATGAGCAAAGCTCTGCTAGTGAAACCCCGAAGGGATTTTCTTTAGATCAGAAAATCTATGAGAGCAAAGCTCTGTTGGTTAAGATTAATTAAAATTAATTTAATCTAAGAATCAATTTTACCTAAAGTTTTTCTAAAAACTTTGGAAAGGAAAGCAAAGCTCTGAAATTTTTTGAAAATAAAAATCTGAAAGATGATAAGCATCTGTGGGGGGACCAAAGGTCCTATTTATAGGCATCAAGTGCCTCTTCAACTTCCAAAAGTTGCCACGGCGGTCGGAATTCCGCCACCGTTGCGCTCACGTTTGGGGCCACGTAAGCGCAACGGTGGGGGGGCATTTGTTTACCCCAATCAGAGCAAACCTCTGTTCAAATTCCGAGGCGGGAGATGAAGCAACGCTTCATCTTCCCCCAATCAGAGCAAAGCTCTTCTTTGAAAATTTAAACTTTAATAAATGAACCAACGCTTCAAATTCTTTGCGCTGTGTGCAAAGCGCCACGTGTCAGGCATAGATGCATCAACGCAGCGCCCAAGGCAGCGCACCCAATCAGAGCAAAGCTCTGTTTTAAACAAAATTAAATGAAGCAACGCTTCAGTTGCGCGAGCACTGCACTGCGCGACACGTGTCAGCGCAGATGCGCTGCGCTGTGCGCTGCGCGACACGTGTCAGCGCAGATGCGCCAGCGCAGTTGCGCTGCGCTTTGCGCTGCGCGACACGTGTCAGCGCAGGTGCGCCAGCGCAGGTGCGCTGCGCGACACGTGTCAGCGCAGATGCGCCAGCGCAGTTGCGCTGCGCTTTGCGCTGCGCGACACGTGTCGCAGATGCGCTAGCGCAGTTGCGCTAGCGCAGCTGCGCTGTGCGCTGCATAACACGTGTCACGCTCTGGAGCATTTGCGCCAAACAGAATTAAGATTTCAAAGAAATCTTTCTGTTCTTGTTAAAACAAGAAGATTTTCTTCTGTAAAACAGAAGCGCTTGGATCAAATATCCAACGGTGGGGAAAATTCCCCAAATCACTCAGAGAAAGATCTCTTTAACAAATTTAACTAATTTATGGGCACTATAAAAAGGGCCTTAGACCTCAATTCAAAGGCATCAACATTTTCTGAGCAAAAAAAAAGAGAATTCTGAAGAACTCCTCAAGAACAAAAAAGGTAAAAACCTTTAGAAAAAGAGAAAGTTCTCTTATGAACAGATCATAGATCTAAAAACAAGATCAATAATCTTTAATAAAAAACAAAAAAAATTAAACAGTGCTTTTGCACTTTTTTTATGAACCTTTGGTTCTCTGAGATAAGAAAAAAAAGAAAAACTTATTTTTCTTTGATCTAAATTAGATCAAGAAATCAAATAGTGCTTTGCACTTCTGTTCTTGAATCTAAAAGATTCTTAGTGCTTTGCACTTCCAAACTGCGCTGTTGCGCTCTTGGGAAAGCGCCACATGTCAATTACTTGCGCTATGCGCTTTAAGATAGAGCTTTGCTCTCTGTAATTGGCGCAACTCACCAAAGTACGCCACGTGTCTGCAGCGCAAGCGCAGCGCACTGCGCTTGCATGATACGTGTCGTTACCATAAGCGCTTGCGCTTCCTGATTGGCGCATAGCGCCTGACAAATGCAATGCATTTCTTAAAGGGCCAGGCCCAAATCAAAAAGACCCAACAGTCCAAAATAAATTGCAAAGCAATAAAAAAGGGCAGAGCCCAAACAAAATGGATGCTCTGCATCATTTATAAAAGGGCAGAGCCCAGTCCAAACAAAAATAGAAAGTAATGCAATGCATTATTTAAGTGTGGGCAAAGCCCTAGCACAGGTTTAATGGACCAAAAATAAATAAAAGTGTTGAACATTTTCAACTGGACTTAGCCCAATTTTGGCCGTAAGTCCTCAAATTTAAGTTGACTGAGCACAGCTGCTCTCTTAAATCAATTTATATCCGGTTCGAGGGTACATCTCCGAACTCCTCTGACACATGTCGTTGTAATCCTTCAACGACGTCAGAGAGGTGACGGGTCCCGACAACCACATATCAATATGGACTGCGGGGTCCTTAAACTCGTGGACCGAAACGTCCTTAAACTAATATCGGACCGAAACGTCCTTAAACTAATATCGGACCGAAACGTCCTTAAACTAATATTCCCCACCGTTGGATCTTTGATCCAAAGGCTTCTGTTTTACAGAAGAAAATCTTCTTGTTTTAACAAGAACAGAAAGATTTCTTTGAAATCTTAATTCTGTTTGGCGCAAATGCTCCAGAGCGTGACACGTGTCATGCAGCGCAACTGCGCTGACACGTGTCGCGCAGCGCCACTGCGTTGGCGCATCTGCGCTGACACGTGTCGCGCAGCGCAACTGCGCGAGCGCACCTGCGCTGGCGCATCTGCGCTGACACGTGTCGCGCAGCGCAACTGTGCTGGCGCATCTGCGCTGACACGTGTCGCGCAGCGCAACTGCGCTGGCGCATCTGCGCTGACACGTGTCGCGCAGCGCAACTCCGCGAGCGAATCTGCGCTGACACGTGTCGCGCAGTGCAGTGCTCGCGCAACTGAAGCGTTGCTTCATTTAATTTTGTTTAAAACAGAGCTTTGCTCTGATTGGGTGCGCTGCCTTGAGCGTTGCGCTGATGCATCTACGCCTGACACGTGGCGCTTTGCACGCAGCGCAAAGAATTTGAAGCGTTGCTTCATTTATTAAAGTTTAAATTTTCAAAGCAGAGCTTTGCTCTGATTGGGGGAAGATGAAGCGTTGCTTCATCTCCCGCCTCAGAATTTGAACAGAGCTTTGATCTGATTGGGGTAAACAGTATCGCCTAATTATGCTCTCAACTGGGAGTAAAACGTGTTACAAAACGGATTTCCAGTTCTGAAACTGGATTTCCAGCAGTGAACACTTAAATTGAAATGGCCATATCTAGCGAACCTCAAACCCGATTGACGCGAAACCAATTTTTATAAATATATAATTAAACATACTGCTTACCCCCTTTACATTGTTTCGCTTAATTCTACATGTATGATTTATAGTAAATTATGCAAGTGGTAGGACACTGGCTGATGATATTTTATTCATATCATAATTATTGTATTCTCATCATATTATGTAGAGTTCATATACATTGGTAACCAAGTGATCGTGTACATTACCCAGTGATAGATATTAGTGATTGGATTGTGGCAAGTACGTTAGTGTTAAAGCGTGAATGAATAAGTGAAGTGACACGTACTTGTACACAATCAGCGGAACCAGTTAAATTATTGCATTGTCGACGTCTATGGGACATATATAAGTGTAGCTATAACTGAAATGGGACAGTTGTGGAGCACTTATATTAGTGTCATAGGTAAGGCACCAAACATTGTCCATTTATCTTAGGTACCAGTCGAGACATGCTTGATGGAGATCCTGTCTCCAGTTCTCGCGTAGACTTGTCATGGACCGACTAGTATTTGAGTTGATAGTTGGTGTTTGATGTAGACCACGGGGTGTGGGGTAGTTTGAGTGTGAGTTCAACGGAATCTCGGGAGTCCCATTGCCGGCATATACATCGATTCTGGGAGTCATATGGGTGATAAAACTGATTATTAGCGAGCGTTTCAGGCCCGTGTTCCCTTGCCCCTGGGGACCTACCCTTGGATTGGGGATACTCCTGCGTGGTTGACTCTCACACTTGGACTGACGATAGGTTTAACGACCTGGACAGTGAGACTTAGAGACTGATAAGGTTAGTGACATTGGCATGCACTGCTTACTGATTTGATATACCTACTTTACTATTTACCTGTACCGATTATTTCATGCGTGTCATCATTCTATATTTACTGCTTCATGTTCAACATCATTGCATGTGTTTACTTTTGCATTTATATATATTGCTATTGTGTCGCTCTGACGACCTGAGTATGCATGCTCAGAGTGAGAAGTGGACTTAGCTCGGATCAGCACTTGTCATACCTCAAGGATATTGCGGACATCTAGAACAGCGGCGTCAGCGCTATCTTTCCCTTGACTCCATCTGGTTAGTTTTATATTTGTTTTGATTTAGTTACTGCATTTCTCATTGTCTGTGCATTGATTACTGATTACTACGTAAAAGCTAGAAGCCGAAGTGTGACTACGGCAGGATATTTCCTTGACCTTAGGAGCATGGCCGGCCTTGTCAACCCCTCGTATTCCATATTTTGGGAAGCGGGGCGTGACAGTCATACAAGTGTGAACACAATGGAGCAACATGCCATGACTCGTGTTGATGAGATAATGCAAGTAGCAATACACAATTCAAGCCATGGGTATGTGTGAACACATGTTGGCATGGAAAGTAGATCAAGTGGGCATGGCAAATGGATTGACGTATGATGAGTTATGAAAAGTGTTGATATGATGTTTAAAGATTTGATCTTTTCCCTCCAATCCATCAGAGAAGAATCCATGTTTTTTCAAAAGAAACAAATAATCACAGAGAGTTGATAATGATGCCAGAAGACCACAAAAAAGGATGGGCCTCACTAGCCACCTTCTGGCTGCAAGAAAGCCGCAAGTAGTGGCCCCACCTCCTCCATGTGGGCCCGCCCTGCCATGGGTCCATCTCTATCATGTGATGCCACTTGCATACTTTGTTTTGTCTGGAAAAACCTTATACACAACAAGTTGCTGGTTAAGTTTTGTGTTGGATTTTGAGTGGAAAAACAAATTGTAATGCTTGCACATTTCTTCTTCTTCCCCTTGCAAGCTCTCATTTGAGAGTCTGGAAAGTGGCAAGTCCTTCCATTTGTGAATAAAACTTGCACTCTTTTTCTTTATTTTCTTTGCCCATTTCTTTACTTGTTTCTTATGTTTTCTTCTCTTGTGTTTTCTTTTTCTCTTTTTGTTCATGATGATTAAGTAACTCTTTGTCTTCCTCCATTCTCTTGTGAATATTTAATGTGCTCAAAGTGATTCTAAAATTAAGATTGTTAAAAGGTTGATGTTTGATATGGTATTTTGATTTGAATAGTTACTTTTAACCTTTATCACATACCATATTCTCCCATCATCACCATTTTCCAATGTTAAGCTTAGAATCAACATTAGTGTTGAGCTTGCTAAGTGTTTAGATAGGGTATTTTACTTGATGTTGTATGACGCCCTTCATTTAGCATGTGTCGTATACTTTCACCCCACACTTAGCAAGTTTAATCCTAAATCTACTTCTTATGTGCTAATTTGTTTATCTATGATATTGTATGCTTACTAACCCTTGTGCTTAGTGTTGATACATCATGCTCTGACATATAAATGGTAAGTGAGAACGAAACGAAACAATTTCATACCTCGCATTGCAAAATCGATGTCTTGATGGTGTATACTTTGCAACCCGCCTTGATAAGCCATATTTCATATCGGATCTAACAAGAGGAGGGAAACTCGTGATCAAGAGAGCGTTAAAGAATTCACCACGATTCATTCATCCGAACCAAGCCACGACCACTTCTTTAACTCTTTTTCTTATACTTCGTATTTTCTATTTTTCATGACAAAGCAAACCAAAATCGATTCTTTTCTTCTTGAATGTGACGTAAAAACCTATAATCACTAATTCCCTGTGGATCGATCCGTATTTACCGGCTAGCTACAACAAGCCGTGCACTTGCGGTTATAAATATTTTTAAACGAGACCGAACTCGCGTGCGCCTAATTTCGACTAAAAAACATTCTTTAAAACTAAGGGTGTACACGCGTAAAGTTCCAACAAGTTTTTAGTGCCATTGCCGAGGATGCGGTAGTTATTGGGGGTTATTATTTCAGGTTCATTTGTACATACAAAACTAAATTTCACAAAAATTTCAAAAACCAAACAAAAAACTAACTTTTTTGACATTTGTTCTTTGTTATTTTGATCTGCTATCACTCTGTGTTTTATTGAAATATTCAAAGTATAAAAATGGGACACTAGGAGAACACAAAGCACACAATAAAAAAATTGGACCCCAAATCCCTCAACTTGGTCGCCGGTTTAATATGTTTGGTCGACATGGGCGGCCCAAGTTGCACATCTTGACTAAATATTTTGTCGTATGCTCTATTGTTCTGTTATTAATCCATTTCATAATTTGGATTGGCTATCTGTATCGCTTCTTTCGCTAAATATCCATTTTTCCGACATTGTAGATTTTCAAACGGACAATTGAGCGAACAGCGATCGTGCGGAGCAAATTGAACTTTCAAGGACAAGGGGAATTCGAAGTTCAGTGCCAAATATCCGGGTAGTTTTTCATGTGCAAACGTACCATTTCAAGCCATCGGGATTGACTCAACGGGGGTTTCTTAACACAAAAAATTTCGGTGCGTAATTTCTATCTCCTTCTCTCTCAAATCTGACGCTCCAATATTTAATCTTTTGCAGGATTCCTTACAAGTTCGCCGCCAAAAACCAAAAGTGACTAACCCGTATTTGTTGCGGCATCGCCGCTTAACTTAAAATGATTGTTTGATATTTTGAACAACTTTTTATTGATTTGCGTATTGCATTTTAATACAGACTTAAAGGCAAAAAGAACCCCAACAAGAAATGGTAAGGGGTTTCATCATTCTTTCCGTAGCCCACAAATCACAAAACCGAGCATTCTGGAATTCCCACAGTAATTTTTAAATCAATTAGAACTCTGACTCTAAGGATTCGTGCTCAATAAGAAAACTTAATTGTATTTAGAACACTATTTAACAGTATATTGTTCAAGGGGTGTCTAGGCAAGTGTGAACGGTGCAACCATCGAAAGAGAAAAGGTTACTATGATTAAGCAATTTCGCGAAAGCGTCAGAAACCACCTCTTATCTCTGCACTTACCTGGCTTCTTGATCAATATATCTTGAGCTCGTTTCTCGACACAGTTTTATTTCGACAATCAAGTTTTTAAGCAGATCCAGTTGACTTAGCAAAACGTAGACTGTTAGGGGTGTAATATTCTTTTCGTTTGTGATTTTTGTGGATACTTGTTGATATAGGTGAAACACATTTTAATCCGATTCTTTACAATCCATATTCTTTTGTTAATACACATCCGCAATTCTTTTTTCAAACTGTCAAGATTCTTCCTACGTTTTCAACAACTGTCCTTTCTTAGGGGACAACCAACCATGCCAAAATTTTGATATTTGTCCACCTCCTAACACTCTTGAGCCTAATCCCACTTCAAATATAGATAAATTGATTGAAAACTTAGAGAAAGAGCTCAACAGGATATTTGTTTTAGCATAACCGTCTTTTCCTAAAACAACCGTCATATCTATAGGGTTTGATAGTGAGATGGATACTAGGTTGACCATTTTAGAGAAAGATTTAGAAGTGATGATTGCAGTCGAGAATCAAACAGCTTCGACGCTAACCATATTCATGCAACAATCTGATCAATTGTTTCACGCTCAATCTCAATCACTAGCTAGAATCGACGAACAGGTGAAACAATTAGCTATACAGATTCTCAGGAGTAAACACAGTCAAATCGAAACCAATAATGGGATAATCTGTCAATTAGGAAGTCAGCTGAATGAGATACACGATCAAACAATTTTTGATGATTTCATAGTTGATGATGATGATATAATTGACTTGACTAAGTGTTATAAGGACAGGCAAGAAAACCCTCCGAGTCAATCCGACACTAGCCTTTAGATACCAATTAGGCCTCCTATCACTTGTGGTCTTAAGGATGATTTAACTGATGAATCACTTGAAGATGAGATTCTTACACCGACTAATTATAGCGATAAAGTTTTAGAGAAGGAAACTTATGAAATTGTTGGGCATGGTTTTGATATAATGTTCAAAGAAATTAATGACAAGGAACCCACAACACAAGTTTTACCGATTGATAAAAATTTTGACGAAATTCTATAGTGGGAATCTACGTTTCTAGATGACATAGACCTACCCATAAGTCAGTATGATGACGGAGAAAGCGAATTGGGAGATGTGAGCTGTATTGATGAGAATATGATTGTAGAGAAGTATAGGGAGAAAGATAACTTTGACAAACATTCTTTTACGGCGAGTTTTGAAGAGATTTTTGCGGATGAGCTTGATATTCTTGATGAGTTTGAGTCACGATTACTTTGGGAATATCCTAGGGACCTCTCCTTTGATAAACTTTTTGAGGATGAACTCCAGTTTCTAAACAAACTTGACCTTGAAACTCACCACACGATTCTTGTACACAAAACTTATCCGAGCAACAATCAGTTGACTCCTTCAAAATTTAATCTTCTTCGTCAAAGTTTTCCGATCCCTACATTCATGCACCCATACCTGACACTAACATCTAACTATACCACTAACATTTTCTTTTTCTTTTTTGTATAATATTTGTTTTACCAGCCCTGGTCTTACATTCACAAAAATTTTGAATGGCTGATACTAATTTCTGGACTAACACAATCTCTTAACTATTAACCACTATAAATAACTCTTAGGTTTTCTTTTTGTTTTGAATAAAAGCTCACCCCATATGTCTAAATCTAGCAATCAGAGACGGGAGCAACGATGAGAACATCGTATCTCAGGTTTGGGGATGAGCATTCCATTTGCTTTGTTGCATCATGTGTAAATTTTGCATTGCATGCATCACTCCGTTTACTTTGTTGCATCATGTGTAAATTTTGCATTGCATGCATCACTCCGTTTACTTTGTTGCATCATGTGTAAATTCTGCATTGCATATATATTTTAAAAAACACAAAAATTTGAAAAAATTTCAAAACATAAAAACTTTGTCGTCAAGTTAGCTAATGGGGAAACTTAGATTCGAAATACCGACAGTTTAGTTTGATAAGATAGAAACAACTAACTCCTATTCTTAGAAATTGAAAGCCTTAAAGATAACCTCCCTTTGAATTTAATCGTAACTAATATACATCTTTGCATCACACTACACATGTCGTGAGTTTTGAGAATTAGATGAAAATTTTGAAATGTCTTAAAATTTTTGAAAAAATGTGAAACTTCTAAAGAATCAAACAGGTTTGTTCTGAAATAAATAATATCAAGAATAGTTCATAAGTGAAGGGGTATTATTGAAAACTTTAATAGAGCCTAAGTCTGAAAAATAACTTATCTGGAACTTAACTGGAGTGATTGTTGGGGTAAAAATTTACACCCCGGTTGACCAAGTCAAAATCAAAATCAACCCCACACCAAGTGGGCCCAAGCCTAGATCAAGTGGGCCCATGCCCGGGTCGAGTCCGAACATGAAGCGGCCGGCCCCCCCCATGCCAAGATAAAAATTTTGTAATAAATAATTTTATTGTATTTCTTTTATTTTATTTTACGAATGAATGTAAGAAAAATGAGCATAAAGCCAAACTTTTGTAAAACCCATGGCTTATGTGCAAAAAGAAATGGCACATGAGCCATAGGATAGGCAAAATGCCATTTTGTGAAGCCCAAGGGGCTATGTGTAAAGTGTATAGCCTATAAAGGAAAGGATAATGAAAATATCCCAACAACTTTTTCTCTCTCCAAAGAGCAAATCTAGATCTGAGATCTTTCTCCTTCCTCAAGGTTCTAAATCCTTCTTCTTTCTTGAATTAAATCAAGAGTTTTACTCTTCCTTTTAAAAAAAACTAAATAGTTTTTCACCACAAAACCAATAAAGGGGAACTCAGATCTTCCATCAGATCTCAAAAAGAAGAGATTTTTAAAATCTCACACTTCTTGATCTTCAAGATCCGGCAAACAAAGGAAGAAGAAGGAGACCCATCTCCAGAAACCCCACTTTGGGGAAGAACTAGGGCTCAAGGGGAGAAGCCCTTCATCAGCTTTAAAACATCTTAGGAGTTTAACTCCACTCTAATTTCTCTTTTGGGAGTTTCTGGGGCTAAAAGCCTCTTTCTCTCGCCGGTGCCCGAGCGCCTTGCACTCAAGCACCCAGCGCCCATGTGCCGACACGTGGCGCACTAGCGCTCGAGCGCCTAGCGCCCAGCACCCACGTGCCGACACGTGGCGCGCTAGCGCTCGAGCGCCTAGCGCCCAGCGCTCAAGCGCCCAGCGCCCAAGTGCCGACACGTGCCGCGCTCGCGCTCGAGCGCCTAGCTCTCCAGCGCCCAGCACCCACATGTCGATACGTGGTGCGCTAGCGCTCGAGCGCTCAGGGCTCAAGCGCCCAGCGCCCACGTGTCGGATACGTGGTGCGCTAGCGCCTAAGCGCACAGCGCTCAAGGCGCTGGCCCCACGCGTCCTTTAGGCACTTTTTTCCTTTTTATATATATATGTATACATGTATATATATATATATACATACACACACTCCACAACACCTTCCCTGTTGGAAATAATTTCTAACGAGGCGCTGCCCCGCACCCCGCAAAGGGGCTGCTAGCCCCCTTGACCCCCAGTCCGCTATCCGGGTAGCGGGACCCCGTAAAAACTCTGCGTGGCTCCCGATATATCCAAGCCCTCCTCCAAAACAAAACACACGTACACTGCACATTGAGTTTGCATGACCAGTTTAACCCGTCAATCGGAGGTTCCCTTGCTCCAAAGGTGAGGGGTAATTAACGGCAGCTTAGTCCGCGGCTGCCGGAGATTCGGATCCCCATAATCAATAAACCCCGGCCTACCCTAGACAGGGGGAATCTGTAGTACGCCTGACGAGCGCGCGTGTATTCCTATCTCAATGGGGTGACGAAAAACACCCTACAGATTCTAGCACGCCCGGTAGGACCTTTCTCTCCTCCCATATTTCGGGTTAAATGTTCATGCGAACTCAATAAATATACATGTCGATTGCCTACACTGAAATGATGTTTTTTCCCGTGCAGCGATCAGCTTTCGACGACAATGTCTCCCAAGATGAATTCAGCTTCCGACATAACCCCGATCCCGTGCGTGGTCAAGGTCAATACCCGTGTGGTTCTCCCCGCAAACCTCAGTTGACAGTGGGAGGAACTGCCCCGCCAGTTTGGCTCCGTCATTATTTACCCTGCCGGAAACGCTCATCTTGCAGAAATCCCGGCAAAGCAGGTGGCCAAGCCGGTCTTAAGGGGCAAGAGGACGAATGTCGTGATCGCCAAGGCACCACAACCGAAACTTAAGACGGTGTCTGAACGACTCTCTGGTGCTCCAGCTGGGGGCAAGACTTCCGGTACAAAGGGCAACATCAAATGTTGCGGACGAGCTCAGGCGATGACTCCAACAAATGCACAATCGAGCGTATCTCCAAAATCCTCCATCACCCGGTCTACGGCGTCTTCCCGAAGAGCGAAAGTTTGCCAAGTGCTTAAAGAAGAAAAGTTAAGGCAGAAGCGGCTCAGGTATCGAGCCAACAAGAGGGCCAGGACTTCAGCCAAGTGGAATCTTGTGAAGTTCCAAGGGCAGGGTTACTCTGTGATGACGGCTGAGTCAGCCGTACAAATCAGCAATTACTTCGAACCTCTGAAGTGGGTTCAGAAAAATGCCATGACCGCCAGAATCAAGAAGACAGCGGTCCGAACGTTGCTACAAAGAGATGTTTCCCAGCCCCAACAGAAAAAGTATGACACTATCTCTTCAAGAGTCTATCAGGCGCTCTGTGCCGCACGAAAGCAACGGGGCAAACCTAGAAACGAAACGCCAGCACCATTCAAGAACCTGGTCAGGCCAGCCGCCTTCAATCGACTGCCCGCTACCGAAACAGGGGGGTCAAGACAGCGATCTGTGAAATCATCCGCCGATGATAAAAAGACGGCTGGATATATTATCCATACGGTCTATATGGCGGGTGGGCGCCCCAGCGACAACCTTCACAGTAAAAGCAAGGATGGGGCCACCACATCTCAAGCCCAATCTGGCTTGAATGTGGTTGCCGCTTCCCAAGAACAGACGCCTCCCCTGGATGAAGAAAATCCTCTCGATGAGGATGATAGGCAGAAAGACACCTCGGTCCATGCAGAGTCAAGCTCGGACAGCGAGGAAGAGCCGACTTTCCGCCCCAGGACCGCGGAGCAAGAGCTGCTTCAAGAGCTTCGAAAACAGCTCAAGAGCAAAGATAAAGAGATGGCCAAGCTCTATTCGAAAATCGACGACCTAACGAACATTGTGATGCAGCTTACAGCTCAAATTGCTCGAGCGCCTCCCAATCAAGCACAAGTCGCTACTCATCAGCCGGATGATAACAATCCGAATCAGCCAATGCCTGTTCCTTTGGGTCCAAGACTGGTCGAGCCGCACGAAAGCCAGCCACATTCCGCTTCTGGGTACGCCTTGGCCCCAGATAGCACTATCCCACTAACACAGAATCGGATAATGGATTTGGCCACCAGCAAAGTTAAAACATTGGTGGCTGAAGCTGAAGCTCAGAAAGAAATTGGCAGTAGTGGGCGGCCATATCCCGCACAGTACGATCTGATCGAGTTCCCGAGCGGCTACGTCATTCCTAAGTTCGGAAGATTTGATGGAACGGGGAATGTAAATCAGCACGTCGCCCACTTCAAAGCATCGTGCGGAAATACAGGGGGCAATGACACGCTCCTTCTTCGTCAGTTTGTCAACAGCCTGACCGGTGTTGCCTTCGACTGGTACGCGAGTATACCAGACGGGTCCGTCATTACCTTTGCCCAAATGGAGTCTCTGTTTCGGCAAAGATTCATGAGTGTCGGTGATAAAATCTCCACTGCTGACCTTGTGAGGACCAAGCCAGGGAAGAATGAAAGCAACACCGACTTCATCGCCCAATGGCGTAATCTCACAGTCAAGTGTGAACCACCGCTAGAGCAGGACCAGTCCGTCAGCCTTTTCATCGGGAACCTCAGCAATTGGATGGTCTCATTCTTGTGTACAGCAGACCTCAAGACGTTTCAAGAGATAACAAGAAAGTACAAATTCTAGAACGCTCGAAGCAAGAGTCCATCCCGGACTCTCAGAGAGACAAGACTTAGAAAAGAAAGCGGGACGACAACCGTAGAAGCGGGAGTTCCAGCAGTACCAATGTCTTCAATAAGTCCGACAATGAAGAAAAGTGAAGGGCGGGAGAATCTAAAACCAACCGGTCTCGAAAGCCAGTGTTAGGAGGAGAAGGGCCTTCCCTAGAGGAGAAAAAGAACAAGGTTTACTCTTTCAGAAGAGACAAGGTCCACAAGATATTTAAAGATGCCTTGAACAACGGCCTACAATTGCCGGAGTCGAAAAGACCCCAAGAAGCAAAAATGACAGACAATCCTCTGTATTGACCGTACCACCGAGTAGTGAGCCATGCGATCGAGGATTGCTATATCTTTAAGGACTGGGTCAAGAAGCAGTACAAGACTGGAGAGATCGAGCTGTCCAAAAGCGTGTTGGTGAACAATCAAGTTGCAACCACCAACTTTATACAGACAGAAGCTGAAACCTTCTGGGAGCGGACAGCTGAACCCGTTGCCCTGAGAAATGGAGCGGACTCACCGTGGAGTACGCACATATCTAATAAGACGAAGAAGATGATAAAGCTACTTCGGAAAGAGCCCAGGATGGAATGGGAAGGGCGGAAGAAATCTACCTTTCCAGCTGCCAATGCGGCTCCATCAGGCTCAAAATTCAAAAAGCTCAAGAAGAAGAAAAGTGCAGCTCGGTGCGAAAAGGAGTCTGCAGGGAGATCGACCATTCAAAAATATATCGATTCCCTCGAAGAATATGAACAGAAGGAAAAAAAACTCTAATTCAATTGAAGGAGTTCCTCCCTGTACGAGCGGCTGAAATTCTGGAGGAGTTAGAAGAAGACTCCAATGAAGAGATCCCAGTAGTGACCTGCTACGCCATCCATCTTGGCAGCGACTCAGAGGAGGAGCTCTGTTTTCCCGAAGAGGACGAGGAGCTCGCCACAAAGGCCAATCAAATCCAGCTCAGAAGCGGCAGGGCTCTACCGCCAAATTAGGGAAACGCCTCAAAAGGGAAGGAAAAACATGTGGCTAATGAGGAAGATGGAAGAGAACCGGCTGATGAAAACTCAAGTCCTTCCTTGGTGGACTATAATGTCTTGGCTCATCTCCAGAAGCTTCTGTCTCTCCTGAGCATCTACGATACCTTGGTCCTATTTAAGGAACTTAGAGATGCTCTCATTCATGCTCTACAAAACCCCGAGCGGTATCAGGCTCGCTTTGCGGAAATTAATATGAAAGAAACCCAGTACGCTTTGCATGCCGCCGCAGTCACGTTTAAGGACAAAGACTTTCTACTGGGAATGGCTGAGCATAATCGGCTGCTTTACGTGACCGGGTACATCGACGGAGATCAGATTAATCGCATATTGATTGATCCGGGGTCCTCAATGAACATCATGAACTTGCGAACTCTGAAGAGTTTGTCAATGGACGTCTGACACCTGTCAAGGGAAAGGATTGTCATTCAAGGCTTCATCCAAAATTGCCAGCAAGTCTGGGGTCCATAGCTCTGCCAATCAAATTTGGGGATCTGCAAACTGAAGCTAAGATATACGTGATCGACGCCGACACGTCTTATAAGATTCTCTTAGGACGGTCGTGGCTCCATGATTACGGCATCATTCCGTCAACTCTCCATCAATGCATGAAGTATACTAAAAATGGCGAAGAAAGACGCATTGACGGAGACATCCAGCCGTTCGGTGTGCATGAAGTCCAATATGAAGATTCTCGGTACTTTATGAACCACCAAAATGCTAAGCCACAACTGACTGAGGATAGAGCGGCCCCAAGACTCAAAAGAAAATCTGAGCCGGCTGTCACTTTCAAAAGCAAAAACGCCCAAGTGCGCCCGCGTTTCGGTAGCGACACTGATGAGTCTGACGCTGGAAGTCCGTCCTTCCGTAAAACTCAACCTCGTTTCGGCAGTGGTACAGACGAATCCAATACTGAAGGCCCATCTAGCAGCAAAGTCCGCCCTCATCTTGGCAGCGACACTGAAGAGTCAGAGGAAGAGGACCTGCCATGTGACAGCGGTGCAGATTGGACCCCCATGCAACAAGCGAAACTACGAGAGACCTTCGAAATTGCGGAAGGGTCCCTAGCCGTCACAAGGGTACCAGAGCAGATGTGTAAAGAGCTCGATACGTTGTCAGTCTCCACCGTGGACCAGCTGAAAACTTTCTACGTCCCCGGAAGGAAAAGTGGACAGAAAGGCATCTTATTTTATGGGTCAAACCCCGTTGTGCACCCGGACGATTTTTCTGTCGCGTGCCTTCCATATGAAAGAGGCATAAGAGCCATCCTCAATCCCAGATACTATGCACCCGAGATGCGGGAATATTTCAGAAAGTGCGGATGCTGGTTATATCAAATGGAGTCCGAAGCAAAGTTTTATGAAGGGCTATGGCATCCGCCCCAGGTCCGAGCACTCATCGATGGACGAATTCCAGATAGACGGGGCATAGGCTTCATTCAACCTGATTCCAAAGCATGCTACATGATCCATGTTAGTGAAGCCAGCGAAAGATCAAATGATGATGACTAGATAGCCGAACCAGAAGAAGCTCCTCAAGAGCTCGAAGATGGCGGACAAGCAACCTTTGACGAGCTAACCAAGATTGACTTAGGAACGCCCGATAATCCAAGGCCGACCTACATCAGCTCGCTCTTGCCAGAGAAAATGAAAGCGCAGATAATCACCCTGCTGCGCGAGTTCGTCGACTGCTTCGCGTGGACGTACAAAGAAATGCCTGTCCTTTCCCTTGAGGTGGCCGTGCATAAGCTGGCTATATCTCCTGATACTAAGGCAGTCAAACAAGCTCCTCGAAGAATGAGAAGGGAGTTGTAAGAAAAGGTCATCGAGGAAACCAAGAACTCATTGATGCCGGCTTCATCAGGGAGGAAAAATATGCGGACTGGATCGCATGCATAGTCCCAGTGAAGAAGAAAAATTGGCAGATCCGAGTTTGTGTCGATTTCAGGGACCTCAACAAGGCATGTTCTAAAGACGACTTCTCGCTACCGGTCATGGAAATGATGGTCGATGACACCTCAAATTACGAGCTGTTTATCTTTATGGATGGCTCGTCCGGGTATAATCAGATCAAGATGTCGCTTGAGGATGAGAAGCACACAGCATTTCGAACCCCGATCGGAATATACTGCTACAAAGTGATGCCGTTCGGACTGAAGAACACAGGCACTACATATCAAAGGGCGATGACCAATATCTTTGATGACCTAATTCATAAATTCGCCGAATTTTATGTTGAGGATCTGGTCGTCAAGACTAAAGCCAAGGCCGATCACATCCATGATCTTAGAACCGTTCTCACCAGAATGAGGGAGTACGATCTAAAAATGAATCCTCTGAAGTGCGCTTTTGGCGTGTCATCGGGAAAATTCCTGGGCTTCATAGTCCGACATCGAGGGATTGAAGTTGACCCGTCCAAGATAAAGGCCATCATGGAGATGCCCCCTCCGAAGAGTCTGATGCAGCTAAGATCTTTTCAAGGCAAGCTTGCTTATATACGGAGGTTTATCTCAAATTTATCGGGGAGATGTAGGCCCTTCTCAAAGCTCATGAAGAAAGGAGCTCCTTTTATCTGGGATGCCGAATGTCAAGCAGCGTTCAAAAGCATCAAACAATACTTGTTGCACCCTCCAGTGCTGGCCGCTCCCATTTCAAATAAACCGCTGATTCTCTACACTGCCGCGCTGGATGAGTCACTCGGTGCGCTCCTTGCTCAGAACAACGAGGATGGAAAAGAGAATGCCCTCTACTACCTCAGTCAATCTTTAGTCGGGGCGGAACACAACTATTCCCCGATCGAAAAGCAATGCCTGGCTTTGATATTTGCTGTGAAGAAGCTGAGGCACTATTTGCTCACTCATCGGGTTATGCTGATCTCTAAGGTCGACCCGCTCAAACACTTGATGACCAAAGCAAGCCTAGCCGGTAGAATGTCAAGATGGGCTGTCATGTTACTTGAGTTTGACATAGTTTATACTTCTCAGAAAGCAGTGAAAGGGCAAGCTCTTGCAGACTTCCTCGCCGCTCATCCTATACCAGAAGGGTCGCCGCTAAATTGTGAGTTACCCGACGAACAAGTGCTGCACCTCGAGGAAGATGAGCCATGTTGGGAGCTCTACTTCGATGGAGCCTCATCAATAAGGACCTCCAGTAAATCAAGCGTCCCGGAGATAAAAGCAGGGATAGGGTTGGTGTTCATCACGCCATCAATGGGAACCTTATGGTGTTCTTTTGCTCTCACTGAGCCTCGAACAAACAATGAAGCTGAGTATGAAGCTCTGATAGCTGGTCTGGAGCTCGCCATAGAAATGGAAATCCTTCGGATACGGGTTTACGGTGACTCTCAGCTTATCGTCAACCAAGTAAGCGACGACTATAAGATATACAAACCTGAGTTAGCTCGATATAGAAACCGAGTGGTGGAACTCATGAAACGGTTCACTCACATTGAACTAATGAGAGTCCCTAGAGCGTTGAATGGAAAGGCTGACATACTCGCTCGCTTAGCCAAGGAGTTGGCTGATCCTGACATGGAAGAAATTCTGATCACAGTCAGGAGCCGGCAAATTCTACCCCCTTTCTCTCTATGAGAAGAGGAAAGCGCGGAACAGAAGAGCAGTCCCGCCGAAGAAGCTTCGATAGTTCAAGACGAGTCCGATTGGAGAGAACCCTTCATAGAGTACTTCCGATACGACAAGCTGCCCGAAGGAAGGTCTACGAAGGTTCAACTGAAGAAGAGAGCTCTCCGATACGTGTTTGTAAATGACACGCTATACCGCAGGTCATATGACCAATTCTGGCTCAGGTTCCTGTCATCGGTTGAAGCCCAAAAAGTCATGAAAGAATTTCACTCAGGCGTTTGCGGTGCTCACCAATCTGGACCCAAGATGCAACTTCAAATTAAACGGCTTGGGTATTACTGGCCCACCATGATACGTGATTGCGGAGAGCATGCAAAGAAATGTTATATCTGCCAAATTCACGGTGATTTCATTCTCAAGCATCCCAATCTTTTGCATCCTACGATGGCGTCGTGGCCCTTCAAAGTCTGAGGCACCGACATAGTTGGCCCAATTGATCCTCCGTCATCCAAAGGCCACCGGTTCATATTGGCCGCAACTGACTATTTCTTAAGATGGGCTGAAGCTGTCCCGTTAAAAGAAGTCGGGACAGAAAATATTCTGATGTTTTTCCGGCATAATATTTTATACCGCTTCGATACACCAAGAAGAATCATTTCTGACAACTGGCCTTCTTTCAAGAGCTTCAAAGTCTCAAGATTCGCTACTCAACATAAAATAGACTGGAGATATTCCTTCATCTATAATCCAAAAGCTAATGGGCTAGCCGAAGCCTTCAATAAGACTCTATGCAAGCTCCTGAGGAAAAATGCTTCAGCCAACAAGAGAGACTGGAATCTCAAGCTTCACGAGGCGTTGTGGGCATATCGTACCATGCACCGTACTCCAACTCAGTCCACTCCATACTCATTGCTCTTTGGAGTGGAGGCGGTCCTCCCCCTCGAAGTCGAAGTTCCAAGCTTAAGAATGGTCGTTCAGCACGAGTTGACGGAGGAGGAAAACGTGCTCCTTCGGCTTGAAGAGCTCGACGCCCTCGAAGAAAAGAGGCTCGCGGTGCAACAAAATCTGGAGCTATACCGAGCCCAAATGTCACAGGCCTATGACAAGATAACCCGTCTCCGCGCTTTCAAGAAAGGTAAATTGGTGTTGGTGCTCAAAAGACCGATCATCCCCAATCGACATGCCAAGGGAAAATTCGAGCCAAACTGGGAAGGACCATACGTCATCGAGAAAGTGTTCGACGGAGGATCCTACCAACTAATAAGTGCCGAGGGAGAAAGGCTCATGCCACTCATCAATGGCTGATATCTCAAGAAATATTACGTGTGAATGCTCCAAGTCGCAGGCGAATTGAGCACACCAGCCCTATGGTATGGATCATACGTCCTGCAAAACCGTACACAATCCACGGGCGTAGATGACCCCTATCTCTCCCAAATCTTGCCGGTGAGACTACTTTTAAAGTCCCAAGCGGTATAAAAAAAGGTATGTCCACAAGCAAAACGGGCACGGATGAAAACCCGAAAGGGCTCCGTGAGTAAAAACAGCAGGACTACTGGCGAGTTTGTGAAAATCCGAAAGGGCGCAAACTCGTGAAAAGAGATGAAATACACTCGCAAAGTCCTCTCGACCTTGTGAGGAGAAAATCCCTGCGTGAGATACTTACGACTCACAAAGGGGCAACACACTTAGGAATCTTCACGATTCCTAAGGAGAACATACACCTACGAGATCCTTTCGACTCGTAGGGAGAAAATGCTTTTATGAGACCCTTACGGCTTATAAAATTGAAAAGTCTTAGGTGACAGGGTCCTAAACCTGTCTCCTAAGCCACCGCTCCCCAACAGGAAATGGCAAATGATGAGTCGCTCCTGGCGTTACGCTTCAGTGTCAGCGGTGCTGATGCCGACCAAAACCCAAATCCCAAGTCCTCCCGAGGCAAATGATGAGTTGCTCCTGGCATTGCTCCAGTGCAGCAATACTGATGCCAAACAAGATCCAAATCCCAAGTCCTCCCGAGGCAAATGATGAGTTACTCCTGGCATTGTTCCAGTGCAGCAATGCTGATGCCAAACAAGATCCAAATTCCAAGTCCCCAAACGGTGAATGATGAGTCGCTCCTGATATCATATTCCAGTGTAGCGATGCAGATTCCAACCAAAATCCAACTCCTCAAAATTCTCCCGGCCCTACGGTTAGTCCCCAAATTGACTGCCGTATACAATCCACGGGCTCAAATAATTCTCAGCATACCCATGCCCCACCGCAATCACCAGTTACGCGGCCGGTCTCCGCCCTTGGAATTATGCTCCATTAGGAAAGACCCACTCATGTGTCCTCACGATATATGAGGAGAACAAACCTTCGTGGGATCCTTACAACTCACAAAGGAAAAACACACTTGGGAGTCTCCACGACTCCTAAGGAGAAAGTGCACCTACGAGATCCTTTCGACTCATAGGGAGAAAATGCTTTTATGAGACCCTTACGGCTCATAAAATTGAAAAGCCTTAGGTGATAGGGACCTAAACCTGTCTCCTAAGCCACCGCTTTCCAACAAGAAAAGACAAACGATGAATTGCTCCTGGCACATGTGCTTCAGTTTTAGCAACGCTGATGCCTACCCTAATCCCAAAATTCCAAACTCCAGTCCAAATGACCCCTAAGTCGTTAAACTGGGAACGAGTGAAACTTCCTTATGGCAAATGATGATTCGCTCCTGGTACCATATTCCAGTGTAGCGGTGCTGATATCAATCCAAATCACATCAAATCAGCAAAATAATCAATGACCTCCCTGGCAAAATCAAATTCCACCTCAGAAACAAGTCAACTTCATCCCTGACACTGCAAGAAGCGGAGCAAGTCAAATCCAGAATCGACCGTCCACGTCGCTAAAATGGCAGCATCGACCGTCCACATTGCTAAAATGGAAGCACCGACCGTCCAAGTCGCAAAAGGGGCAGAATCGACCGTCCACGTCGCTAAAATGGCAGCATCGACCGTCCAAGTCGCTAAAAGGGCATAATCGACCGTCCACGTCACTAAAATGGCAGCATCGACCGTCCAAGCGCTAAAAGGGCAGCACCGACCGTCCAAGTCGCAAAAAAGGCAGCACCGACCGTCCACGTCGCTAAAAGGGCAGCACCGACCGTCCAAGTAGCAAAAAAGGCAGAACCGGTCGTCCACGTCGCTAAAAGGGCAGCACCAACCGTCCAAGTTGCAAAAAGGGCAAAACCGACCGTCCACGTCGCAAAAAGGGCAGCATCGACCGTCCAAGTCGCTAAAAGGGCAGCACCGACCGTCCAAGTCGCAAAAAGGGCAGAACCGACCGTCCACATCGCAAAAAGGGCAGCATCGACCGTCCAAGTCGCTAAAAGGGCAGAATCAACCGTCCATGTCGTAAAAATGGCAGTGCCAGCTTCCCAAAAGCAAGAACCAAATCAAGTCGCCTCCACGTGAAAGAAAATCCATCAATTCTATGCACATGACCCACATGTGTGGTGTGCATTCACTGATGGGGGGCAATTTGTTGGGGTAAAAATTTACACCCCGGTTGACCAAGTCAAAATCAAAGTCAACCCCAAGCCAGGTGGGCCCAAGCCCAGATCAAGTGGGCCCATGCCCGGGTCGAGTCCGAACATGAAGCGGCCGGCCTCCCCCCATGCCAAGATAAAAATTATGTAATAAATAATTTTATTGTATTTCTTTTATTTTATTTTACGAATGAATGTAAGAAAAATGGGTATAAAGCCAGATTTTTGTAAAGCCTATGGCTTATGTGCAAAAAGAAATGGCACATGAGCCATGGGATAGGCAAAATGCCATTTTGTGAAGCCCAAGGGGCTATGTGTAAAGTGTATAGCCTATAAAAGCAAGGATAATGAAAATATCCCAACAACCTTTTCTCTCTCCAAAGAGCAAATCTAGATCTGAGATCTTTCTCCTTCCTCAAACTTCTAAAACCTTCTTCTTTCTTGAATTAAATCAAGAGTTTTACTCTTCCTTTTAAAAAAACTAAATATTTTTTCACCACAAAACCCGTAAAGGGGAACTCAGATCTTCCATCAGATCTCAAAAAGAAGAGATTTTTAAAATCTCACACTTCTTGATCTTCAAGATCCGGCCAACAAAGGAAGAAAAAGGAGACCCATCTCCAGAAACCCCACTTTGGGGAAGAACTAGGGCTCAAGGGGAAAAGCCCTTCATCAGCTTCAAAATATCTTAGGAGTTTAACTACACTCTAATTTTTCTTTCGGGAGTTTCTGGGGCTAAAATCCCCTTTCTCTCGCCCCGAGCGCCTTGCGCTCCAGCGCTCCAGCGCCCACGTGCCGACACGTGGCGCGCTGGCGCTCGAGCGCCCAGCGCCCACGTGCCGACACGTGGCGCGCTGGCGCTCGAGCGCCCAGCGCTCAAGCACCCGGCGCCCAAGTGCCCAGCGCTCAAGCACCCGGCGCCCAAGTGCCCAGCGCCCACGTGTCGGATACTTGGCGCGCTAGCGCCAAAGCGCACAGCGCTCAAGGCGCTGGCCCCACGCATCCTTTGGGCGCTTTTTTCCTCTTTTTTATATATATGTATACATGTATATATATATATACACACACACTCCACAACACCGTCCCTATTGGAAAAATTTTCTAATGGGGCGCTGCCCCGCACCCCGCAAAGGAGCTGCTAGCCCCCTTGACCCCCAGTCCGCTATCCGGGTAGTGGGACCCCCGTAAAAACTCTGCCTGGCTCCCGATATATCCAAGCCCCCCTCCAAAACAAAACACACGTACATTGCATATTGAGTTCGCATGACCAGTTTAACCCGTCAATCGGAGGTTCTCTTGCTCCAAAGGCGAGGGGTAATTAACAGTAGCTTAGTCAGCGGCTGCCGGAGATTCGGATCCCCACAATCAATAAACCCCGGCCTACCCTAGGCAGGAGGAATCTGTAGTACGCCTGACGAGCGCGCGCGTATTCCCATCTCAATGGGGTGACGAAAAACACCCTACAATGATTACACACCCGATTTACACAAACACGTCTTTAATCTTAAAAATAAATGAACAACTGGAAATGTCCCCGTTCGCATTGATTTCTGATGATTTTCACGCATAAAATGAGTGTTTTTGTTTTAGGGCCTAGATGACTTGGGCAATTAAATCTACTATAGTGTTTTCACTCCTAATGTCCTAAAACCATCTGCTTTGGGTGCATTGGTCCAAATCTCGTTAAGAAACCTAGAAAGTCTGATATAAATAAAGTTAAGCAATTGTTCTCTCCGAATTTAAAGTCTTCAAGGTTAATCTTGGCTTAAGACGATTTTTTTTACAAAAAAAATATTTTAACGGACATATGAAGGTTTGATTTTACACGATGACAAAACTATTGTACGCTCACGAAGGTGTGTATGAACAAAGACAGGTGAAAAGTAGGAGTTAAAAATAAGACTTATTTTTTTGTTAAAAATAATAGTAATTCTGGATTTGAGACCTAGCTGGAGAATGAAACTTGAGAAAAGTTTAAGTCTTAACAAACTTGCGTGATTCTTTTGAAGTTTTGCCTGGTCCGTATTTGTATGATGACTCTAATCGAAGTTTTTTGAAACATAATGACGCTATTCGCACGAGCATGTAAAGACGTATATGATCTTAAGTTAAATAAGATGTGAGGAGTGACAAATAAGGTTGGACATTTCTGACTTAGGGTGATAGAATTTCTAGCTTGGATACAGAAGAATTTCTAGTTTGGATACTGGACTTTAGAATTAGAGTCGATTGTGAACTCACGAAACTAGCACGAAAAAACAAATTGTAATGCTTTCCAACTTCTTCTTCCTCCGCTTGCAAGCTCTCATTTAAGAGCTTAGAAAGTGGAGGTTGAAATTGCAAGCTATCTTGTACTCAAGTCCTTCCATTTGTGAATAAAACTTGCACTCTTTTTGTTTATTTTTTTTGCTCATTTCTTTACTTGTTTCTTATATTTTCTTCTCTTGTGTTTTCTTTTTATCTTTTTGTGCATGATGATTGAGTAACTCTTTGGTTGTGATTGTGGTGATGGTGAAGATGTGAGATGAATGGTTTTGTCTTCCTCTATTCTCTTATGAATGTTTAATGTGCTCAAAGTGATTCTAAACTTAAGATTGTTACAAGGTTGATGTTTGATATGGTATTTTGATTTCAATATTTACTTATAAGCATTATCATATACCATATTCTCTCATTATCAACATTTTTCAATGTTAATCTTAGAATCAATATTAGTGTTAAGGTTGCTAAGTGTTTAGATAGGGTATTTTTCTTGCTTGACACCCTTCGTTTAGCATATATCTTATACTATCACCCCACACTTAACAAGTTTAATTCTAAATCTACTTCTTATATGCCAATTTGTTTATCTATGATGTTGTATGCTTACTAACCCTCGTGCTTAATGTTAATATATCATGCTCGGACATACAAATGGTAAATGAGAACGTAACAGAACCGTTTCATGTCTCATGTTGCGAAATCGATGTTTTGATGGTTTATACTTCGCAACCCGTCTTGATAAGCCATGCTTCATATCGGATCTAACAAGAGGAAGGAACACTCATGATCAAGAGAGCGTCGAAGAATTCACCACGATTCATTTATCCAAACCAAAGCCACGACCACTCTTTAACTCTTTTTCTTATACTTCATATTTTCTAATTTTCGTGACAAACCAAACCAAAACCGATTCTTTTCTTCTTGAACTTGACGTTAAAACCTCTAATCACCAATTCCCTGTGGATCGATCCGTATTTTCTGGCTAGCTACAACCAGCCGTGCACTTGCGGTTATAAATATTTTAAAACGAGACCGAACTCGCGTGCGCCTAATTACGACAAAAACCGTTCTTTAAAACCAAGGGTGTGCGCGTAAAGTCCCAACACTTGTGTTTCGTAATGACCCACAAAAAAAAACCAATAACGATATCATCATACCTATGACATGAGGTGAATGATATCAAGCAGTAAAATATACATAAATCAATGAAACATAATAACCCGTTAATATTTTCCCCATGACATACAAAGGTAAAATCTTGCATGCAAAAGTAGATCCTAATAAAAAATTTGACAACAAGCTCTTAAAAATAAGATGACTATGACATACATTATGAATCTAACAAAGGAATTTATGATATATGCATGAACGAAAATAAAGTAATCGGTATAATAATACTACGACGAAATTGAATGAATTATTAGGCACACTGATGTATATGATCTAACTATAATAGCTTGACAATTGTTATGCTAAATTACCTAGCTGTGTATGATCATAACCTAAAAGTTTAATATATGACTTCGCATCCAATCATAACATACAATATTCAAATCAGAAATAAAAACAAGACTCGATATTTAAAAATACGATTTGTACTCTTAACAATTTATTAACCTTTATTTTCCTAGGCAATAAAAGATATGGCAAGGGTTGCGCGACGAGAGAGGATGAGAGGGAAGAGGGACTTACAATGAAGGAGGATTTAGGATCTTTCTTAACGATAAAGGAGGCTCTCGATTCGATCGAGACGATGGATGATTTTTGGAAGAGCTTCTTCTCTGAAAGTCTTATTCATTTTTGCTAGGATTTTTAGGGCTTGAGAGAAAATCAGCAAGGAGAGGGAAAAGGCAAAGGAAGAAGATGTATTTTCGGAGTGGAGGAGACGGCTATGAAAAGAAAAGAAAACTAGGGTTTTGAAGGATTGTAAAGGCTTCTGATCTCTCGGTTAGATTTAGAAAGATTGGAAGTAAAATATACGATACTAACAATCGTATAAGCTTGCACGAAAAAGATTGTGCGATCCGAGCCTAAAGAGCCTTCGGGGACGATCTTAGTGTCGTCGGGGACGGCCAAAGCTTGAGCTTTGGGCTCGGGCTTTTGTGGGGTCTCATACTTGTCTACCAAAGTGTATTTTAGATTACGGGATTCATGCGGGATTCATGCGGCACACACGTGAAACTAAAGATTCAAAAGAAAACAAAATAAATAAAACAAAAATATTTGGGAATAAGGGGTTACAAACTATTAAAATCCCATCAATCCCTCAAAATCAAAATAACATATCAAAACAGATAAATAAATTATTTAAACAAACAAACAAACAATTTAAAATAACAACCAAATAAATAATTATTTAAAATTATTTTCTAATACAATTTTTCTTTCTAAAATGTAATAAAATCTTTAATATGTTAATTCTATTCTTTCAAGAATAAATAGTATTCTTTTCAAATGAAATCTTAAATATCATAATTCTTTTTTTAGGACAATTTATCTTCTCTTTTCTTTAAAAACAAATCAATAAAATATAATGAATTCTTTAAAATCCTTTTCTCCGCTTTTTAAACTAATAAAATATTAATTTTATCTTTTCCAAAAATTCTTTTCTACAGAATATTCCGTTTTGAAAATCTAACAAAAACCATTTTTCTTAAAACAATTTTTTTGTTTTTCTCTTTTTTTTCAAAATTAAAATTCTATTTTATTATTTAAGAATCAAAACAAACAAAGTTCAAATAAAATTTTATTTATTTCAAAATGGTCACGGTCCGTACAACATATATGTGTGATATGCAGTATATGTTGATGAAGATAGTTGAATCTTGGAGCCCCATTTTGAGTGAACCAAAAAAAGGCATGCATGCACTATAATTAGTAGGAGGATGATTTAGATATAGTTGTATCTTTGTTGACAAGCAAGATATGCATAATACTCATCCCTCGACCATTCATGCATGATGATTCCCCAAAACGCCACGAGGGCCAATAGTGAGTTTGCTTCTTCTTCAAGCACTACCCTTGTCTTATGCCCTCATATTGATTATAACATCAACACAAATTAATTGGATGAATTAATTTTTATTTGCAAGAATATTAGTTTTTCTTAAAAAGCAGGGTCAAACACAACACACACACACACTCCTGTCTTAAAAAGCAGGTCAAACAAACCTCTCTCTCTCTATCATTATTATATATTATTATATTATACTGCAAGAGGTAGGGTCTCCAATTTAAAATTGATTTGGAGTTTTGGCTACCTAATCTGCCAGAGAAATTCAATAAAAAAATATTTAAAAATCGAATTATTAATTATTATTATTATTATTATTATAGTGCAAAAGGCAGGGGGTCTCCAATTATAAAATTGATTTGGAGTTTTGGCTATCTAATTTGCAAGAGAAATTCAATAAAAAAATATAAAAAATCGAATTTCAAACTGTAACCGCAACTAATCCCACATATATACATCTCTTCCAATAACTAACTTCACAAATCTCTCTCTCTCTCGGTAACTAAATCTATTCAAAAGAAAAATTCATTTAAGATGTAACGTGCATGCATTACACATGCAAAATACTAGTGTGTGTATGCCTGTGTATCTATAGAGAGGGAGAGGGAGAGGGAGAATGAAGAAAGGGGAGGGAAAGGATAGTATCTATAGAGAGGGAGAGGAGAGGGCTTAATATTTAAAGGCCAACTCTTTGAACTTTTTTATAGCATGTAAAATAGCAAAAGTTTGAAAGAAACAAAACATTGAAATTTTCGAAAATTTGGTGATTTTCGAATGTTATGCCTAAGCATGCATAATATTGGGGAAAGGAGGGGGAAACTTTGCGATTTTGAAAATTTACGATTTTCTTGTATTGCAGTATTTAAAAAATAAAAAAACGATAGAAACATAAAATATAGACTTTTGAAAATTTCATGAGGTGTGCTGGATGTTGAGAAAACTGAATAAAAAATTTCTTGAAATATTTGAAAATTTACGATTTTCGTATACTATAACAAGCAAAATATTAAAAAACCAAAAAAAGCAAAAAAATGAGATTTTTGAAAATTTCAACGTTTTTCGTAGGTAGCATGCAGAATACTGGAAATTTTAAGAAAATAAAAAATTTCAACATTTTTGTGTTTTGCATGGGATTTCTAGTCATCGGATTCTCGGTTGCATGGACCGGATTTTGCTCTGATAGGTTATTAGTAGCAATTGGTGACTTTTCTTCTTTTAATTCACATTGCTTTTTGGATCCTTCATACACGAAAATTCTCCAAAAATATAAGCAAGTAAAATATTAGAAAATCGGAAAAACAAAAAATTATGAGATTTTTGAAATTTCACGATTTTCATGTGCTATGCACCATTCAAAATAAGGAAAGATAATTTGTTTGAGGGTTTTGAAATATTTGATTTTTAAATGCTATATCATACAAAATATTGAAAAAATAAATAAAAGTTATAAGCTTACTGAAAAATTTACGCTTTCGTTTTTTAACTAGCAAAATATTAAAAAATCGAAAAAAAAACCATAAATTTTGGTATTTTAAAATTATTGTAATTTTCATGCTCTATAGAACAAGCAAAAAAAATAAAAAAACGAAAAAATAAATTTTTTAAAGATTTTTTGGAAATTTCATGATTTTCATGTGCTAAAAGTGTAAATCGAAGAAAACAAAAAAAAAGATTTTTTAAGGTTTAGCAATTTTCATGTGCTGAGAACGAAATATTTGAAAATGGAAGAAACGGAAAATTTTGATATTTTTGAAAATTTCATGATCTATATGTTCAAACAAATATTGAAAAGCGGAAGAAACTAGAAAATAATGAGATTTTTAAAAATTTCGTAATTTTTTTGTGCTATGCAAAATCGAGAAAACTTTTAAAACTCTAGTTTTTGTGATTTTATAAAATTTTCAATTTTCATGTGCATGCAAATTATTGAAAATTCGAAGGAAACGGAAATTTTTAAGATTTTTGAAAGCATCGCGATTTTCGTGAGCTACAACAAGCAAATATTGGGAAAACTGAAAAATATTGAAAATTTTGAGATTTTTTAAATTGCACGATTCACGCTTGCTACCGCAAAATATTGAAAAATCGAAGGATAAAAACTAAATTTTTTTTATATTTTAAAAAAATTTATGATTTCTGTATACTGTGTCAAACAAATTATTGAAAAACAAAAGAAAATTGAGAAAGAAATTCTTTATTAAAGTTTGGCTTCGAGAAATTCTTTATATTAAAGGGTTTTATTCCGATTTCTCAAGTGGTCCCCAACCTTTCACGTCGGGAGGGACCAATCATTATTCCGGCATGGGTAATTCTTCATGGACTTCCTCCTAATTTTTTTTATTCTAATATGTTGCAATCTATCATGAAACCATTAGGCAAATTGTTATTTGTTGATATAAACACCTTAAGAGACACGAGAACAGATCAAACGAGGGTTTGAGGGTTTGTACAGAGCTAGATCAATCTAAAATTCTTCTGAATAAAATTTGGGTTAGAACCTCAACCAAAGATCATGAGGGAAATTGGTAAGCCTTTTCTTTCGAAAAGAATTTTGTTTATTGTACTAGCTGTTCCAAATTGGGCTATAGAAATTCAGATTGTAATAGAACAGTCCAAAAGTATCATCCTTCTATTAGCAATGTGCACCACGCACAGTAAGTTCATAAAATCCTAGTGATTCCGAGAATGTTAATATTTAAATAACAAAAGGAAAGAAGGTCATGCGTTCAAATCAAAATCAGATGTCTCAACGGAAGCCTACCGGAAAAAAGGTTGACATTGCGTTTGTCAAAGAAAATTTAGGTCCAATTGACATCATACCCTCCCATACAGAGCTTATACTTTCTACGAAAGCATGGATACGTATCTCAAGATTTCTTTCAAGATACCATTAATCGTGCACAACATTCTGGTCATGTTCCAACCAACTTTGCACCTGAAGCTAACCTTCCTTTGGTCCAATCGAAGATGCGACTATAATCGATGCATCGGTATTGTACATCAGTAAATCTCTCTTACTCACTCATGTGAAATTCTAATTGAAAACTCACATAAAGAGGAAAATAATAATCTTGTGATTCCAGATGCGGCGTCTGAACCCATTAACTCAGAAAATTCGGTGGTGCAAAATTTTAATGCTATTGAGGTAGATTCGGAAGGAGATCCTTTGATCTCTCCTGGATTTAAACCACCTCGTTCCAAGAAGATGATTTCTAAGAGTAAATTGTTTACCGCTACAGCGTTTTCTAAACATCATTTTCTGCCACATGGATTTGTCTCTTTGTTCAAAAAATTCTAAGCCAAAAAGCGGATACAAAATGCTATGCTAAACCTCTCTTTACCAAATCTCTTGATGACTATGATGATAATGCTACTATGGATATTGCTAATTCTTGCGACGTTATCATGAAGGATGGAAATACTATTAATAGTATTCTACTTTTGGATAAAAACAAAAATAAGGGAGGATCCAAAATCTTGGTATTTTGGTAAACATTCTTTCCGAATATATTGGTTGGAGCTTTCCCAGAAAGATACATATTTTGGCTTCAAAGAAAATTTGCAATACATTCAATTTAGCAGCTGCCGATGTTTAAATAAATAGTTGCAGCATTTTTTTATTGTATTTTTATATGTTGCATCGAAAATTTTAATTTTAACATCTAGAGCATATATTATATGGTTGCATTTATGTGAAGGATAACGACGATTGTCTATTTCCCTTCCACATAAAAAATCATGAGATATTAGCTTTAGCACTAATTGTTTATCTCGATGCATAAATGTTTTATCCTATAAATTTTTTATTTGTTTAATTTATTTTATTGAGTAGGACATCTTATCATGTTTTTTCCGTCAAAAAAAATACGACCACAATTTATACAAAAGTGGGAATGCTTCAATTTGGTACAAAGAATATTTACATAAAGAACATAATCTAATATTGACCTGTACGCATGGCAATAAATTAACGTAAATAGAGTAGTAAATTTCGGAAAATGGGGTAGAAAATTTTCAGTTTGAATTGTTCATCTAGAAATTTTTTAGCGGAAAAAGAAATTTATTTTTTTAAAATTTTAGGATAACAAACATTATCTATAATTTCTCAATGTTATTTGTCATCAGTTTTAGGTTTACCTTTTCCATGAACTTTAAGTTTTTTTATTTTCTTAAGATGTCTATGAACTTTGAACTCTCATGCATCATGCATCATGCATCATGCGAGCTAATTTCTCAGTATAATGTATTGAAAGAGACTTTTATTATCTATATGAATGGATTGAATTAAGAATAAAAATTTATTTTACCAAATCAAAAAATATTCAAAATTAGATTGTATAGCTATCTTATGTATGTCTATATATGATTGGTGGGGGACTGGAAGGGTTAGGTTCATGAAAAGTAATTTGAAGGTTCTCCAGTCTTCAATTGTAGACTTAATTCTTTTGATAATGTCACATACAACATAAGATACCCCACTTGTGATGCAACAATGAAGAGACAGAGAGGACCAATGCAATGTATATATTTTACTAGTAAATTGATCTTTTCCAAATTTTCACCTAAAAATATTGATATTTCAATTGTTTAATGGTATGTCTGGGACGAGGAAAGTGCAGAGGAATTGAGAAATTGAAGCTCGCTTTCTCAATTCTTTTGTTTGGGCACAAAAATAAAGTTGGGAAAGTACTTTCCCACTTTCCTTTCCCCTCACATTTACTTCTCATTCTACTTTCTCTCCAAAAACTTAGAAAGTGGAGGAAAGTGAGAAGAAAGCAGGTTATTTATTTATTTTTTTATTCTACTTTCTATTTTTATTTCACACTTTTCTGCATTCTACTTTTCCAACCAAACAACCCAATTTTTCATTGCCTCATAAGCACTAACTCGGTTTTTTTTTTTCCATTTTTTTTAACAAAACAACAAGGAGTGATACTCTTTTTTTCACTTTCTTTCTGTTTCAATTTCCTACTAGGTTTATCACTTTCCTACTTTTCTTTTACTTTCCCATTGCTAATCATGCCGCAAAGGTGTAGGAACAACATCTAACAAGGACAAAGGAAGATCTTCATTATACTATAATTCCAAGTAATAATAATAATTAATTAAGTTTGAGCTAACATGTAGAAATTTTGGTGTGTGTGTGTGTGTATGCACAATTAAGATGTTAGAATTATATATGCTTTTGAAATGAATTATAATTAGTCTCAATTAAGATAGCTATTATAAATATCATGAGCATTGTGGTCTTCTTAAATAATCCCTAACCAAGGGAAGAATAGAATAATGAAGAAATATGGAAATTTAAAATAAATATAAAAAAGGAACTTGTCAACTCATGCATCTTCTGCGAAAAAATAGAAAAGGAAATATTCAACTCAAAAGTTGACCAAAAGATACTACAAATTAAGCAATGGAGGTAGACCTTCTTTGTTTTATCAACTAGCTTCAAGTATATTGTAGCATACTCTTGTTCATACTCAAATGGCCATTACCAAAGTACAAATGCCTTTCAAAATCCTTAACTCACCCAAATAAACATTAAACGATAACTTCTAGGCCTCGTTAGGCAATGGGTTTATAGTTTGTGAAACCCTTGTTTTATACAAGGGTTTTCGATGCTAAACTTAAAAGATAAAAACTATGGCTCGTTGGCAATCAAACAGTGGTTTCAGAAACTTTGTGGCCCAAAAAGACTTTAAATTTAAATTAATATATTTATTAAAAATAGTTTTATTTTGTGATCTCTAATTAATTTAAACTTCAACCTTTTATTCTAAAACCATGTTATGTTACACTTAAACTTTCTTAATCCATAAATTTAGTCCTTTAATGTTTTATGATTCGGGTATTAATGAAGAAAAAGTGATGCAGTATTGAAATAGATTCAAATATCATGAATTAGTGTTAAAATTATAGAAAATTGATGAAATGTGCGAAAGAATTGCCTTTATTCAGAAGATTATGCAACACAAACAACAATTTAAAAAATGACATTCATTTTATTTTTACATGAATACGGAAGAAAAATATCTAGAACTAGCTAGCATCAATAGAAAAAGATTCTTGTAACAATTTGAGAGATTTTTAAGGGATAAATAGAAATGTGAAGAAGTTAGAGAAGCATGCATAAACATATGGAAAAGAAGTTAGGGATATAAGCCCAACTTACTGTTCTATTTGATTAATAAAAATTCACATTTCCGTCCACACATCAAACATGCTGTCTCTCGTTGGAACATAATATAACTCCGTCTTGTAGGTTAAAATTCATGAGGATATATAAGATTCTTAGAAAATATTTCTAAGCCTTATACAGTTTCACTATCTTTTTCCGAGAATCTGTATTTCCACATCATCATACACCAGATGAATATTTAATTTTTGTCAAGATCGTTTTTGCGTTCACCATATTTCCTCATGTAGGATATTTTTCTAAACTGTTCGTGAAAATCACGTCTTCACAGAAACTTTCTGGTCTACGTAGAAAATATTTCATCGCTACAGAGGTTGAGATTCAGTTTTCTCTCTACAATCCTATATGATAACGAAGTTTCGATTAAATAAAGAAAAGCAGCAGTCAAACTGAAAGAGTCCCTTTGGGGTGGGCCCCACAATGCAGCTCAGCAAGAACACTTGTTGCCCTCCACTTAATCCAACGGCAGGGATCTCTTTCACACAACATCCGATGTTCCCAAGAATTCTCTTTTTTTTATAAAAAAAATACATAGACGGCACGTGTGTCAGCAGATGGCGGGAACCCAAAAAAGAATACGTACGTGCTCCCTTGGGTTGGGCCCACTCCGCCTCTTGATCAATTATCACGACCGCATAGCGCACGTGATCATCCAACGGATCACAATCACTTAACTACACGTGGCATTATTAAGTTCTATTAACCGAATTTAATTAGGAAAAGGCATCACGTGGCGCGTGGGGGCCCAGGGTCGTCCAAGATAAGGCAGAATAGCCTGCAAGTGGGACCCAGCAAGGCGGCTGCCATCCCCATTAGTCGCAACTAATGGAGTGAAGTGCGGAATATTCTAATTACGAAAATACCCTCGACCGCATCGATTTCTATTACAATTTTTCTCTCGATCTTTTTCCTTGTACTTTTAATAAGTATATGCTAACATATGCGGTACTTTTCGTTTTCATTCATCAAATACCATATTATGTATATACACTGAAAAATTATTATGAGCTTGGCATTTCTTTAAATGAAATCGTGAGTTTTGGCATGAATTTTTGTATATCGTCTCATTATTTTTTTAACTGCTTGTCTGATTTAGCATAAATAATATTTTTGGAAAATTTATGATCTCTGAAATATCTTTATGTTTATTTGAAAGAGAGATGGGTTTAACTTTTGCTTGCATCAACTTGGGAATTATTATTCCCTAGAGAGAGAAAAAGGAAGACGATTAATGTTTGCAAGAAATTAGGATTTCCATATGAACTAGTTGCCCTCAAATAATGAAAATCTTACTTCATTTAAGTTGGCGTCAATTTGAATATTCTCACCCAAATTTCTACTTGATATAACCCGTGTCATGATTATTGCCATGTCCGCTTGAAGTCGGCTGTCAACCGCGGCCAACGCCGGCCAATCGCTCACCTGTCGCACATCGCAGCTAGCCCCACATCTCCCATCCATCGATTGTTTGCTTATCATCGCCTATTTCATCAATTGTTTGCCTGTCATTGCTTGGCATTTGTTGTCATATGGCATTTGTTGTCGTCGTTCGTTGATCGCTCGCTCGCCGCGTGACGTTCATCGCAACAGGTCATCGCCCTCCAATACCGTAGGCAGCCGTCGACGATGCCCTCCTGGGAGTAGCGTACGCCTCTGGCATCCTTACCGCTGTTCGCTTTCCTGCCGACCAAAAGTTCCCATCACCACCCTCATGTCTGCCCACTCGCCAGCTTCTCGTTGTGCATGTATTTAAAAGTGAATGGTCAAATTGTAACAAACACATAAATCCAACATTTTCTCACATCAGATCAGATTGCTGGAATCACATTTGCCGGAATGTATGAAGTCCGGACTATCTTTCACGAGTCCCCAGTAGTTCTGGGCCTGAGATTATTGTTGTAAAATTTGTATTGTAAAATTAATAAAATAAATTTTAAATAATGAAAAATCCATAACAATTACAAGTACTAAATGAAAAGCTGACCCGGTCCTAATAACCGCAGCAGATTTTCTTGCCTGAAAATAGGCGATGGATGTGAAAATTACATGAGGGGCGGTATGGACCATTTGAGGGATGATAACTCTACCTGGTCCATAAATATCTGCTCCTTCGCTCTATTTTCTCATCTCATTTCCGCGTATCCAACCCTCATCCGCTCTCCTCTTAATTTCCTCCTCCCTCCCCAATCTCACTCTCACTCTTGTCTCCCCCAAAAAATAAAATAAAATAAAACCACCCATCCAAAACCCTAAACCCTAATCCCCGAATCGAGATCTATTCATGGAACCTCGAATCAACCTTTAGCTCCGAGGTATGAATCGAACGGTCATCCAAAGCCTCGACCTCGCCGGAGCTCCGGTCAAGCTCACCGAGCACGTGACCCGCACCAAAAAGCTCGTGACAGCCAAAAACCCCAGCATCGCAAGCCACAAGCTCATCAGGCTCCGCTTCGCCGATCCCGACGCCACCGATTCCTCCTCGGGCGAAGAGGATGACGAGGTCCCCCATCGACGCCGCGTGAAGCGCTACGTCCACGAGATCGAGGTCGCCGCTTCGCCCTCCGCCACGTCAGTGCCTCGGAGGAGGAAGGCCGCGTCAACGGCGGCGAGGAAGATATCGGCGACGCCAGATCGGAAGGGATATAGAGGCGTTCGGAAGCGGCCTTGGGGCCGATGGGCCGCCGAGATCCGAGATCCCGGCCAAAGGAAGAGACTTTGGCTTGGGACTTTCGACACGGCCGAAGAGGCCGCGGCCGTTTACGACAGCGCCGCCGTTAGGCTCAAGGGGAAAAGGGCCGTCACCAACTTTCCTTTACCGTCGCCGTCTCCGTCCAAAACTGAAAAAGAGAAGGGTTCTTCGCCGTTTTCGCCCTCGTGTAATTTTTCGTCTCCTACTTCTGTGCTGCGTAACGGAACAGAGCAAACACCGTTTGATTGTTTCACTTTTGGGGACGTTGACGCCTTAGGGTTCAGTGTGGATCCGCCGTTATTTCTAACGGAGGCTCCTTTGTCGAATATGAATTTTTGGAAAGAGGAAAGTTTTGCGGATTTTGATTTTGAGGATTTCTCTTGAGACGGTTGCCTGCCTATAGTAATTATTTGGTTTATTGTTATTTGTTATTAAATTATGAGTGTGGAGTGGGCTCAGTTTTGATAGAGGGGAGAGTAACCAAATTTAAAAGCTTTTTGTGGGTTATTCGTTTTGTGTTTTTTTCCCTTTCTTTTTTATTTATTGGAAAGAACTTTCTTTGGGCGTGAGGGCTTTACTTGATTTCTACGCTTGATGTGGAAAAGGTTGGAGATATTCAATGAATAAGAAAATTAATAAAAACTAGCATTTTTCTTTGGGTGTGAGGGCTTTACGATTGCAGCTTTTTCCTATATAGAAATAGTATAAAAAAAATTATTGAGCCTATAGATAAATATAAAATGGGGGCTTTTAGTGTAAAATTATTTTGAATGTTAATAAGTGAATAAAATAGTAATTTTAGTAACTTGAATTAAGAGTATTGTAGAAGGTATTATAATATGTTATTTACCATATTTAAGTAAAAAAGATAGTTATAAATAAATGAAAGTAGAATTTGAAAAATAATAAAATTAAAATAATTTCTAAAAAGTTCTTTTTTATCTTAAGTATGAGTATAATATAGATTGAATTTGGAATTCAAATTAATTTCTCTAAAGGCTTTTTCTGTCTTAACTTCTTGAAAGTTCTTTTGTTTTCCAAAAAATGGAGAAATTGAATTATTTTTGTCTTTTTCTTTAATAGTGTGGAGCCTCTAAAATTTGTTTTTTTAACATAATAATTAATTATTTTTATCTAATTGTATGATGATGTGGAGGCCTTAAGAATGAAGGATTTTACTCCTTTTTTTCTTTGTTTTTTTAAAAAAAGAAGAGGGTTATTTCTAACCAACTTCATTTGCATTATATAATAGTACTAGAATTTATGCATGTGTATTCCACGCGTTAGTTTAAAAAATTTAAGGAGGGGAGAGAAACGTGAAGGGTTCTAGAGTCTTATTTATATTTTAAAAAAATTGGGAGAGGGTCCTCTAACCAAACCAACCTCTATTTGCATGAATATGCGTTGCACGTGCTAATTAAAAAATTGATTTTTTGGCAGAAGAGAGATGTGGAGAGAGATGTGGAGGTTTCTTTTATGATAATTAAAAAAATAAATTTTTTTGGGGAGAAGAGAGAGATGCGGATATTTCTAGATTATGTGGAAGTCTTTTTGAAGATGTGGAGTTTTGAAAATGTAGAATTTTTCTCCTTTATACTTTTTTCCTGGAAAAAAAAAGGAGAGGGATGGTGTAAATCCCCAGTTCTTATATATACTTTTTCTGTATTTTTTAGATTTTTCCTAGATTTTTTACACTTATTTTGATTTTTAATTATTTTATTATTTTATTTAATTATTATTCCTAACTCTAAACCCAACCTAAGTCTACCCGAACCCGACCCAACTCACCCACTTCCTTCTTCTTCTCCCTCGTCTCGTTTCTTTTCCCGCTTCTTTTTCCCTTCTAACATTCCCTCGCTCCTCGTGCCCGCGACGATCGCACCCACCTCCATGAGGCCCACGTCTCGTCGCCAACAAACTCCCCGCGATCTCCTCCACCAAATCTCCTCCCTCCAACAGCTCCCCCCTCTCGTCGTCTCCGCGACACTGCTCCCCCCAACGGCCACGACAACCAAACCCACTCACCTCATCCTCGTCTCAACACCGAACCCCTCTCCCCCCTTATCCCATCTCTCTACTTTACTCTCTCTCCTCCGACCCCTCTCGTTCTCCCTCTCTCATTCATCATCACGATGAGCCCAGACCTCTTCATCCCGTGCACACCAAGCTCCAACGCCCCGAGCGCGACCACCTCTGCAAACTCCGCCACTGATCATCTCTCGTCGCCAACCCCATCCTCTTCACCACCATCGCCTCGACGCTGACGTGCTCCTCCAACACCGAACCCAGCGACCCACTGCACCTAAGCGTGAGCCCACTGCCACTTCGCCGACTGCACCACCCCTGGAGTTCCGCTGCACCTCACCGCCGTGCCACAGTCTCCGTGCTCACCCTTGCATCGTGCCGAGCCCCCGAACTCCTCACCCGGGCCACTACAAACACACCGGCAACCTACCGCCCCGTTAGCGCCACCACTGCAGATCTACTTCCCGTGCCGTCGCCACGCCATTGCCGTCGTCGATGAGCCACGTGTCACAGTGCCACTGCCGCTGCAGCTTGTACTGTTCGTGATCCGTGCTAGTCGCGCGTGTATCGTGCCGTGACGTCTCCGTGTCGTGGTTATAGCCCGTGTCGTACCGCCGCCTCAGTCATGCTACTTTCGCCAAGGCAAGAGAAAACCCGTCTCTTGTTGTTCATGCTATTTTAATATTTAGGCTAATGTTAGATTATTTTGTTATATAGTAGTGTAGATTTCGACCGATTACCAAACGTTGCCCTACTGTTTGAGGCAAACTATAAACCCAAACTTATCTTGTTATGGCGTAACCTGCGATAGTTAGAGCACTTTATCGATTACGAATACTGTTTTGAAATCTGGATGCAAAATAGCATGTTTATAATCATGTAAAGTCCCCCTTAAAGGCGACACTAAATCTGAATTTTACCGCACATGTTACCTTATTAAAATCATTGTAAATTCAATATAGTTTGGAATGTGATGTTCTATGGCTCATATCGAAACCGACTCCATAATATAGAACCTTCCATAGTTTATATCTCGACATTTATAGATTACTGTAACAAGATTTTTCTGCCAATGTGGCACTAGACTGCAGTCCGGGACAACATTTCACGAGGATACCTGAATTTGAATACCTGCACGTCCCTACTTAAAACTGAAAATACGCGGAGCCCCATATAGGCGCATAGATAATTTATTTAACTAACACATGAATCTGGTCCCGTGCATTTTCGCAGTCGTTTGATATTTACTTCGTATTTTAGAATGTTGATGTGTTCGGCAGTTTCTGTAGTGACATTTCCTACACCGTCACATTAAATACGACGTAACTTCTAGTACAAGAAGGCTATTGATAATCTTCTTGATGATCTGAAAACCTAACAGATAGAACTAGATTTTATTCAACTAGAGAAATACTTGAAACTGAACACAATCCTTAGTAAACTGCGCGCGAAGTTGGACTTCCAGTTCTGAAACTGGAATTCTAGCAATCGATCATTAATTTAAAATGATGATTAGTCCCTAACCTGAGTTCCATTTGACATGAAATTAAATTTATTGAGTAGATAATCAAGTGTACTTCGTACGACTTTTACATTGTTTTGGTTGATTCTATGTGTGTGTTTTATGATAAATTGTGCAAGTTATATGGCGTTGGCTGTCAAAATATAGTGAATGTCTGTTTAGTGCATTTTTGCCTAATTGTGTGCTTGTTTTATACCTGCTGCATATTGATTGTTTACGTTGAGACCTAACGACTGTTTTGCATTGTCGTTATATAAGTGTTGGTGATTGGGTTGTGGGAAATACGAAAGTGACATTGATTAGTGGAAATGTGATAGAAAGTGAAAGCGAAACGTATTTATTCACAACCTATCTAATACCTGAATTCAAACTATAACTTGGGGAATGGGGAAATCAAGATGGAATTGAACTCGTATTTCACGAGTTACAGTGATTTAGAGGATGATCATTCACTATTAGTGATATATATATATATATATATATATATATATATATATATATATATATATATATATATATATATGAGAATAATAGAGAAAAGAGGCCATAGGAGGGAATTTCCTCTTATAGCGTCGAAAAAGTATGCCCTCTGTTCAGTTGATAAAACTGCACATTTGTTATTACATTTTTCCTACTATTTCCATATTAAAAAGGGTCTTTATTATAATATATCATACATATGAGGGTTTATCTGTAAAAATAATATTTTCCATGTGTTGATATATTATAATTAGCATTTGGTAGGAAAATGTATTCAAATAATATCATTGACCAAATCTTAACTCTACTAATATTATTTGAGTTGTTGTGCAGAATTTTCAGGTCTAAAATTAAGGAAATCAAGTTGTTAAAACAAACCTGCCTAATTAAGAAATCAAAACTTAGAAATCAAGTCTGGCAGCAACTACGAGAAGATTTTCAAGTTCCAAAGCTACCAAAGATTGCCACATGTCATAAGGATCTACCCACAGAAAGATGATGAGGAGATCTCCACCATTGGCCACGGATCCGCGGCCAAACCCCCCTGTTGGCCGCGGATCCGCGGCAAGATTGAGGAGTTAGGGGATGTAATTTTCTAGGGTGAATCTATACTGTTATCTTCCTAATTTGGAGGCAAGATTTCTGGCTTTGGGACTATAAATAAAGACCGAGAGCCTCTTGGAAAAATCATCAAGCTGAAGAGATCACGAAGTCCAAGACGGCTCACGCATCCAGGCTGAACATCAACGGTTCATCTACCTCCTTAGAAGAGATCGAGAAGAAAACTAGTATTTGTAATCATTTTCTAAGGAAACAAAGTGTAAATGAGTTTTGTTGATTAATAAAGGTAGTTCTTTTTCTTATTCTATTTCTTTGTAGTTTTAATATGAATTCTCTCTCCATCTCTTCTTCTCCCAACATGCGCGAGTAATTCTCCGCTTGTTAGGGTTCGTAGGATTAGGGTAGGCTCATGGATGATGAACATCCCTAAACCCTTTTTAAGTCTTATAAAGTTTATGAACTTTATCAAAAGAATCATTAACATCCTAATCGGGCGCGCTAACAATTCCTTGTTAGTTCCGACCGCGATTAGAGATTAGATTAATGATTGTTTTGGTAAAGGCTAGATATGAACGGAGTTCCGTGTCGAGATAAGGGTTAAGAGTGGGATTCCTTTTCCCTCCAGAAACCCTAATCTACACGCATCACCGTCGTTCTAGTTTTAAATCTATTAAAGGATAAAAAGGGTAAGTTTTAATTAATCGTCCATAACTACTAAATCCTAACGAACCCTACAAGCCCTCTTATTATATTAACTACATCCCTAAAATAATCTAGATCTATATATTTTGCATTCTTGCTTAACGTAGATCTAGAAACCTTTCCACAAAATTCTTTATTCCTTCTCTCTTTTTCAACACATCTAAAGTAAGAGTAAAAGATTCAACGTTTCCCAGAGGACGACCCGTACTCACCTCGGTCTACCTACATGCGACACCGTTCTGATTGCGGTTATTCTACTACAAACACTTTTTCGAAACAATCAAATGGCGCCGTTGCCGGGGATACGTGCGTAATTTTTTTTTATTCTTACTATTTGTGTTGAATTCTTAGACGATTCATATCATTATTAACACGAAACTGCAAATTTCATATTTAACGATCTGTGCGTGAATTTTGCAAGGAGATCTAGAGTCACAGACTTGAGGAAAACAGAAGACAAAGATATTCTTAGAGATCCAGAGGAGTACAGGAGGCCAAAGAAAAATTTTCATCACCTGATCCCTCCACTTCGCGGCGAAACCGCGGCACGAAGGCACTTTAGGCGGCGGAAACGCGGCTTAACTAAAGGATCTAGGGTTTAAACTTCTCTGGTATCTTTTTTAACTCCTTCTCTCTCCTCTCAAATCCAATGAAATCTATTTTCTGCAGGATTCTTTGCAAAATAGCGCCGCTCAAAAATCTTTTTGCAAAAGTTTTATGATTGGTTTTGTTTTGCATATTTTAATACGGACTTTAAGGGGCAAAAACCAAATCAAGATTAGGTGGGGATTTCATCACCCTTCCTATGCCCCACAAATCACAAACCGAGCATCTGCATCAACCCTACATTAATTTAAAAAATATCTAGACCAGACTCTAAGGACTGTCGCGCTCATTAAGGACAGAGGAAGGTCGTGGGTAATCTATCACTTATCCGCATTACTTTTGTGGTGCCTAGGCAAGTGTGTCTAAGGCAAGTGGTTTACTTAATTAGGCCCGCTATTTTCGGTGATTCGTATAGCGGATACCTCCCACTTACCTGGTACTTACCTGGCCATAAGAGTGGAAAAGAGGTGGTAGAGGATTGATTCTACGGCTTGTCCTTTGGAAGTCTAGGAGTGGTCTAGAGACTGGACCTAGGTAACCTTAGTTCTAGGGTTGTTTGTGCATTGTAGAGTGATTTGTCTTGAGTCCCACTTTTTACAAAACAAACCAATTTTAAATCCCACACGCTGCCACTTGCACTAAACCCGCTTAGTGCATGCTTGGCTGGACACGGGATTCTACTGTCCGTCTTGTCCGCGTTCCTACTATCGACGTCGAAGTCGGTACTTCTTCATCTTCTTTTCTCCCACCACACACCACGACCGAGATGGACGGCACTCCATCAGATTATAACACCACGCTGCCACCGCCCGTAGGTGCGCAGAATCTACCGCACATCTCTCTCCAAGAGAGATGCTATCCTATCCGTGGTCCCCTTCCTACTTGTCTATCCATTCCACCAGCTAACGGGGAAAATTTCGAAATTAAACCCCACTACATCAATCTGCTGCCCAAATTTCACGGGCTTGAGTCGGAAGACGCGTACGTTTTCATCACCAAATTCAAAAACGTATGCGCAATGATGGGTACTTCACAGTTGACTGTCGATGCTATGCGTTTGCGTCTTCTCCCATTCACACTATGCGACTTGGCAGAAAAATGGCTTTACAATACTGCCGCATACTCTATCACTAATTGGGATGAATTCGTCATAGCATTTCTTAAGAAGTTTTACCCAAACCATAAGACTACCCGTGTTAAGAGCGAGATCAACCAGTTCACCCAGCTTCCCAATGAACCCTTTTGGAAGTGCTTTGAACGTTTCAAGGATCTGCTTGTCCAATGTCCTCATCATGGAATCAATAGATGGGATTTATGTCGAATTATATATGAGGGCATTAATCCAGCGACAAAGCAGATGCTTGAAACAATGTGTCAATGCAATTTCATGTCTAAAGATGACGGTGAAGCTTGGAAGTATCTGAAAGACCTCGCTGAAAACACTTTGCAGTGGGAAAGCGTAAGACCACCTTCATCTAGGGGAGGTGTTCACCAGCTCGATGTTTCCATCGCAGTGAAAGCCGAAATGGCAGCGATGCAGAAGAAACTCGACGCTATTGAGAACAGATTCTCATCAGTCTCCCTAAATCAGGTTACGCTTCCCAAAACCGTCTGTGGTTGCTGTTCAGATCCTTCACACTTAACGGAAGAATGTCCTATGAATGCACCGTTTCAAGGTCACGAGCAAACTAATGCTGCTTTTCAGCAGCGACCTAGAAACGATCCTTATTCTTCCACGTACAATCAAGGATGGAGGAATCATCCTAACTTTGCTTGGAACCAAAACCAACAAAGCAATTATCAAAGACCTCCTCCACAGAAACCACAACCACAAAGTCAGCCCCCCTTTCAGTCACAAAATTTCTAAAATCCGGCCAACATTTCTACACCACAAGTGGCCGGTACTGACAACTCTTCACTTGCGCAAACTTTGGATTTGTTCATGAAACATTCCATGCAATTGTCGGCTGAGATGAAGTCTTCTATTGATACCATACAGAAAAACTCTGCCTCCTACGGTGAGAGTATTAAATCAATAGAAAACCAAATTGCACAGTTGAACGCCGCAATGAGTACGAGAGAAAAAGGGAAACTCCCATCTCAACCCCTACCGAATCCTGACCATTCACAAAATCATAATGTGAATGCCGTTACTACGTTGAGATCGGGGAGAGTGCTGAATAACCGAGTGGGTGAGCAATGTGATGATGTTAGTGACACCAATGATACCCCAGCTTCTACTTCTTCCCCTAATTCGTCTAGTCTCCCACCTTCATCCGAGCCTATTCTCCGTTTTCCCCAAGCTCGAACCCTTCGCCCATTTCCTCGAATCTACCTAAAACGATCCCCGCTCCAATTCTGGGATCCACTCCATCCCCACAATCCTCTCCAATGTTGGACCAAACCCTTATTGATAAAGCACCTTATCCAAACAGGTTAAGGGGCAACAGACCAAGTCCACAAATGGAGAAGATTGTGGAAATTTTTAAGCAAGTTAACATAAACATTCCTCTCCTAGATGCTATTCAACAAATTCCGTCATATGCGAAAATCCTAAAGGACTTGTGCACTAGGAAGAGAAAAATTCAAGTACCTAAAAAAGTTTTCCTTGCGAGTAATGTGAGCACTGCTTTTACACAACAACTACCCAAGAAACGAAAGGACCCCGGAAGTCCTACAATTTCTATTTCCATTAGGGGTAAAAATATCGATCGTGCACTACTCGATTTAGGTGCTAGTGTTAACTTGCTTCCGTATTCTGTTTATGAGCAATTAGGGATCGGAGAGTTAAAACCTGCGCATTGCACTCTTCAGATGCCGATCGATCTATCACCCAACCTAGGGGCGAGCTAGAGGATGTGTTAGTCAAAATCGGGGAATTTATATTTCCTGTGGACTTTATCGTTATTGATACACAACCTGTGGCAAACCCACGCAATCAAATCCCGGTGATACTCGGTCGACCCTTTTTGGCCACTTCCAACGCTGTAATCAATTGCAAAAACAGCTCTATGACCCTATCCTTTGGAAAGAAGTCAATTGAGCTTAACATTTACAAGTTGGGAAGTGAACCCTCCGAACCCTATGCTCATGTGTGTTCTGTCGAATTAATGGATGTCGACAGCAGCGAATTTGATCAACCTCATGATACTGACTCTTTTCATATGTTGTTGCTTGACACGGACTCTTCCACCGAGTTGTCCGGGTCAACATCTAACGCTGATGAGGAACTTTTTATAGAGTCTGACGATCACCCCATTTTTTCTGATGACATTATTCTTCGGGGTATCGACGAAAGCTTTGAGGAAATTTTCGCTGATGAACTCGCATTTTTAAAAGATACGGGTGTTGAAATGAATCAACTCCAAGATAAAGAAATTGAACCTCCATCCCTTCTTCTGGACAATCACGATAATGAGAGTAATCCATCATCACTATCACTGTGTCGTCTCTCCAAATTGAGACGCGATCCTTTTCCATTACACCTCTTATCACCTCCCCACTTCTTCACGTCGAAAGGTGACATGTTTTTCCACCAACCTTGGTGCTTCATCGATAAATTTTTTGAATGGTTGGTGTTGACTTTTGGTCTTTGTAAGGCTTTACTTTGACCAATAACCTTGACCCCCCTCGTATGATTTTAAAAGATTAACATTGTTTAACTCAATTTTTGGGGGGGAGGGTATATTTTGGCTCTTGAAAGAAAATGATTTTTACAAAATTGTGAGCCAAAAATAGGTTTGGGGGAGGATTTTCACTTTCATATATTCTTGCTTCCATTAATAAATTCCTCCCAAGTCTACAGGTTTTTGAGCTTAGCGAATGACATCAGCGAAGACACTGCTGTAAACAGGTTTGGGGGAGGTTTGTGCTTATTTACGCATCAATTTGCATCATACTTTGCATAAGCACAACATTTTTCAAATTTTTTTTAAAAAAAAAATTCTTTTATAACAAAAGAGTAGAAAGTGAAAAATTACATCCAGAAGATAGGAATAGTTTAAGAAAACCAAGAAAATTAGAAGTTTTCTTAAACGAACTGGTAATAAGTAGTTATGAGCTGTTGTCCCAAGGGTTAGTAAGATGAAAGAAGTCACTAATCTGAGGATAAAAATAAGTCTGAAAAATAGTTTCTATTATGGAAGCCAAACATTTGAATGATGATACCCTACTATATGCACTTACACACGTCTTGAAACTCGGGATAGCAGAGGATACCTTGAAATGCTCTTGTCTAAAAGCCAAAGTATGAAGGAAATAATAAATGAATAAAATATAAAATGGTGAAAAGAAAAATGAACACTGGTTTTGTTATCGCCAAGGCAGCAATAAAAAATATTGCGAGGGTGCTTCATCACCTAGTGCCTTAGACCAACTGGTTTGGGAGTCACTGCTAAGCCTTAGGAGGTGCAAGACGAGGAAAATATTATCACCTAATCAGCAAGCACATGAGTAATCGGTCGGTTAGTACCTCAAGAAGTATTAACGGTCGCATGAAAATTGTGTGAGCAAATTCAACTAAATATTCATCGATTAAAAAGTACTGAGGCAGATGGACAAGAGTATGATAGCTTGAAATGAATTCTCCGAGTGTAGGGATGTCCATTTCACACACGTAGAGGTATATGATCGATATTTGGATGAAAGGTAGGAATGAAGAATAAAGACGATATTTTATTGAGGGATGATGTGATTTCTAACATCATTTCATGACTATTAAGATAGGGCTCATGACAACTGAAAAGCTAGTGTAGTTGGAAACTCTAAATTTTCAAAGTATTTCTTTTATGGTTCTTATCTTTATATGTAAATTTCACTATCTCTCTTTTATTATAGGATTTTGTGGGTGTAATCCGCTGAAAACCCTCAGGAGACAACACTCCTCCTACTAGGGACACCTAGAGGTTTAACGGCTTGTTGCACGTGCTCAGTGCAATCGTGTTTGCCTACGAAAGTGTGCGTAGTTTTCTCCTTCCTTTTTTCTCCTTCTCTTGAATAAACTAGTTTGCTCGGGACGATCAAAGATAAGTTTGGGGTATTTGTTCAGTTGATAAAACTGCACATTTGTTATTACATTTTTCCTACTATTTCCATATATAAAAAGGTCTTTATTATAATATATCATACATATGAGGGTTTATCTGTAAAAATAATATTTTCCATGTGTTGATATATTATAATTAGCATTTGGTATGAAAATGTATCCAAATAATATCATTGACCAAATCTTAACTCTACTAAATATTATTTGAGTTGTTGTGCAGAATTTTCAGGTCTAAAATCAAGAAAATTAAGTTGTTAAAACAAACCTGCCTAATTAAGAAATCAAAACTTAGAAATCAAGTCTGGCAGCAACTACGAGAAGATTTTCAAGTTCCAAAGCTACCAAAGATTGCCACATGTCATAAGGATCTACCCACAGAAAGATGATGAGGAGATCTCCACCATTGGCCGCGGATCCGCGGCCAAACCCCCTTGTTGGCCGCGGATCCGCGGCAAGATTGAGGAGTTAGGGGATGTAATTTTCTAGGGTGAATCTATACTGTTATCTTCCTAATTTGGAGGCAAGATTTCTGGCTTTGGGACTATAAATAAAGACCGAGAGCCTCTTGGAAAAATCATCAAGCTGAAGAGATCACGAAGTCCAAGACGGCTCACGCATCCAGGCTGAACATCAACGGTTCATCTACCTCCTTAGAAGAGATCGAGAAGAAAACTAGTATTTGTAATCATTTTCTAAGGAAACAAAGTGTAAATGAGTTTTGTTGATTAATAAAGGTAGTTCTTTTTCTTATTCTATTTCTTTGTAGTTTTAATATGAATTCTCTCTCCATCTCTTCTTCTCCCAACATACGCGAGTAATTCTCCACTTGTTAGGGTTCGTAGGATTAGGGTAGGCTAATGGATGATGAACATCCCTAAACCCTTTTTAAGTCCTATAAAGTTTATGAACTTTATCAAAAGAATCATTAACATCCTAATCGGGCGCGCTAACAATTCCTTGTTAGTTCCGACCGCGATTAGAGATTAGATTAATGATTGTTTTGGTAAAGGCTAGATATGAACGGAGTTCCGTGTCGAGATAAGGGTTAAGAGTGGGATTCCTTTTCCCTCCAGAAACCCTAATCTACACGCATCACCGTCGTTCTAGTTTTAAATCTATTAAAGGATAAAAAGGGTAACTTTTAATTAATCGTCCATAACTACTAAATCCTAACGAACCCTACAAGCCCTCTTATTATATTAACTACATCCTTAAAATAATCTAGATCTATATATTTTGCATTCTTGCTTAACGTAGATCTAGAAACCTTTCCACAAAATTCTTTATTCCTCCTCTCTTTTTCAACACATCTAAAGTAAGAGTAAAAGATTCAACGTTTCCCAGAGGACGACCCGTACTCACCTCGGTCTAGCTACACGCGACACCGTTCTGATTGCGGTTATTCTACTACAAACACTTTTTCGAAACAATCACCCTCCGTCGTATTTTTCGATGATCGGAATCCATCATCTTTATCGTTATCATCTAAGATGTGGGTACGCCAAATTTCATGCGATTCTACAACTTTTTCACTGTTGATTTAGCAATGTAAAAAGTTCTATTGTCGGCAAACCGTTAATTTTGAACCCACTAATTCAACGGTGAAAAAGTTGTAGAATCACATGAAATTTGGTGTACCCATATCTTAGATGATAACGGTGAAGATGACGAATTCCGATCCTCGGAAAACACGATGGAGGGCGTACTTTTTCGACGCCATAGGAGAAAATTCCCTCCTGTGGCATCTTTCCTCCATTATTCTCTCTCTCTATACACACACACTCACACACACACACACACACACATACATACATACATTAGGTCGTGGGCCTAGCGGCACGGCTGCAGGATTATGTCCCGGGCAACAGTGGACCGTAGTCTCGGGCATGCACGAAACCCTTGTTAAATGCGAGCCTCCTTTCCACCAATTGATTTCATTGACTTAGTGACTGATAAGTAGTGACATACACATTGCCTGGTTTATTGACATGATACATATATCACATTGTTCATATGCAAATGATGTTCATTAATTTCATGTTCTGCATTTTGTTGCACTTTTCATGTGTAATAACATTGCACACTCATTATATAATTATTGCTATATGTGTCGTCCTGTAGACCTGAGTGTGCATACTCAGAGGACAAAATGGATCCAGCTCAGGAGCAGGACCTGCCATTCGAGATCGCGGAGGTCTAGACTGCAACATCAGCGCCATTCCTTTTGCTTTAAGCACTTTGTATTTCGTTGGTTAGTTTTGTATTCTGCAAAATAAATGTATCTCGAACTCTTTTTATTGTGATGTAATAAAGTTGTGAACTATGACTTTCCTTTACTCTAGTAATGTTTACTGACTACCATGTAATATTAGAAGCCGAAGTGTGACTACGGCGGGATGACCGTAGGAGCATGGCTGGCCTAGTCACTCCTTATTTTCCGTATTTTGGGAAGCGGGGCATGACATGGTTTTGTTGGTATCAGAGCTAAGGTTTTGGATGAAATTACAGTTCCGTCGAGGGATCCCTAGATTGAGTTACACCCTTGACGTGTGCTTTACTACATTTCTGTTCACTTTCTAATTCTCGTTGAATCATTATGCAGCCCTTATTTGAATCTAATTTCTTTTGATCATCTTTCAGAAATATGGACTCCTCGGGCAACTCCTCAGGTGCCGGATCCCACGATCGTACCGAGAAGATCCTCAGCACACTGACGACCCTGGCCCAGGTTCAAGAAAAGAAGACCGATCTCCTGGCCGAGGGATTGAAGGCAGTATAGGAGACAACAATTACTGCGCTTGAGAGATCTACGGCTGTCCCCGCCGCCCCCGAGAGCGCCCTCGTACCGACTACACAAGCTCGAGTTGGTACCGTTTCAGACTTCAGGAGACTTCATCCAGCGGTCTTCACGGGATCAGCAAATCCACTTGAGGCCAAGCAATGGCTCATCAACGTAGAAAACCTTCTGACGGCCACTTGAGACGATGACAGAGTGAACGTGGTGAAAATTCAGCTGACATGTTAGTAATATGTATGCCCTAGAGGCCATTATTGATGATATAGTGGATGCTTGGACATATATATAGAGGACTTTCTTGCTCGACATGATAGTATGCTATCAGGTTACCTTTATCTTAACATGTAGACTGGTATTTATACTGTCTGTCTCTTACATGTTGATAAAGCCCTTAGGATATGTACTTGACTACCAGGATTATGATGAGATCATACTAGTGGGGCCAGGGTGGTCCAAAAGTACATCCTTTAATCAGTTCCTAGTCGAGGGAATATCGAGACTAGGGCATCGATATTCCAGAGTAGACTAGTGTGTACGTTTCTTGTCCCTTAGAGGGCGATGGTTGACCCCATAACCGTTGGTGTGTGACATCAAAGATTGTACATAGGTGCTCATTGGAGAATGGATACACCGAACAGGACTCGCCGATGACTCATATGTGGTAGTATACCTATCGTCAGATAGCAGTTCTCTGGTGACACCGGTACATGTTAGTCTGTAAACCCTAGATCGTCTTAGAGTCTTGTGTGGCTCCCACTGTGCTTTGATTTCCTCCCTACCACGGCTCAAAGGAGTCGTGCAAACATGTGGATTTTGGGTACAGTCCCGAGTCACATGGAGGCAATGAGCGATAGGAGGGGTTTCGTCTCTCCCAGAATTGGGGGTTGATATTGCGCTATGCTCGATTGGCTATAACTGGAAGTCCCTGGCCAGGGCTGCTGCCGATATTTACTGATAAGTGTTATCAGTAGTTTCTCGAACCTTTATAGGCCAGACAACGGCATAACTTATCACGTTACTGGGGACTAACATTTACCACCCCTAGACATGATATGTGACATATCAAACAAAGAGACCGAAATGTACGGTAGTGTTACTGATAGGCTTCATGGAGAGTATGGACGAGCTTCCTTGTTGATCTTCATATCGCTCAATACCCGGGTAGCCGTTACGTCCAGCTAGTACCGCTGACGGCTTGTAGGTGATTGATATTTGTTTCCCCCAATCAGAGCAAAGCTATATTTGAATTTCAAAAATTCAAAATTTGAAGCAACGCTTCAAATTTCTTGCGCTGCGCGCAACGCGCCATGTGTCAAAAGCTGATACGTCAGCGCAGCGCCCAAGGCAGCGCGCCCAATCAGAGCAAAGCTCTATTTAAAACAAAAATTAAAGGAAGCAACGCTTCAGTTGCGCAAGCGCTGCACTGCGCGATACGTGTCAGCACAGTTGCGCAAGCGCTGCGCTGCGCGACACGTGTCAGCGCAAACGCAGTTGCGTTGCGCTGTGCGCTGCGCGACACGTGTCACGCGCTGGGGCGTTTGCGCCAAACAGAATTAAAATTCTGTAAGATCCTTCTGTTCTTGTTAAAACAAGAAGATTGTCTTCTGTAAAACAGAAGCCCTTGGATCAAAGATCCAACGATGGGGAAAATTCCCCAAATCACTCAGAGAATGATCTCTTTAACAAACTTAACAAATCTATGGGCACTATATAAAGACCCCTAGACCCCAACTCAAAACATCATCAACATTGTGAGAGATCAAGAACTTCAAAACAGAGAGAACTCTGAAGAAAATTCAAGAAAAAGGTAAAAAAAAACCTTTATAAAATAGAAGAATTTCTTCTGAATAGATCATTGATCTAAGAACAAGATCAATGATCTTCAATAAAAAATAAATAATAACAGTGCCTTGCACTTTTTTATGAACCATTGGTTCTGGAATTTCTGAAAAATTCTTTTCTTGAATCCAAAATTGGATCAAGTTATTGAAACAGTGCCTTGCACTTGCAAAACTGCACTGTTGCGCTCCTGGGTTGGCGCAAGCCACCAGAGAGCGCCACGTGTCAGCACCAGAACCACTTGCGCTATGTGCTTTTAAGATAGAGCATTGCTCTCTGAAATTGGCGCAACTCACTAGAGCGCGCCACGTGTTAGCAGCGCAAGCGCAGCGCACTGGCACAGCGCACTGCACTTGCGTGACACTTGTCACCACCACAAGCTCTTGCGCTCAATGATTAGCGCAAAACGCCTGACAAATGCACTGCATTGTTTACTGAAGGGCCAGGCCCAAATCAAAAAGGCCTAGCAGGACAAAATAAAATGCAATGCATTAAAAGGGCATAGCCCAAACAAAATAGATGCTCTGCATCATTTATAAAAAGGGCAGAGCCCAAACAAAATAGATGCTCTGCATCATTTATAAAAGGGCAGAGCCCAAACAAAACAAAAAATGCAGTGCATTATTAAAAAGGGGCAAAGCCCTAGCACAGGCCTAATAGGCCAAAGACAAATAAAAATGTTGAACATTTTCCAACTGGACTTAGCCCAATCATGGCCATAAGTTCTCAAATTAAATTGACTGAGCACGGCTGCTCTCCTAAATCAATTTACATCCGGTTCGAGGGTACATCTCCGAACTCCTCTGATTCCTATCGTTGTAATCCTTCAACGACGTCAGAGAGGTGACGGGTCCCGACAACCACACATCAACACGGACTGTGGGGTCCTTAAACTCATGGACTTATGCGTCCTTAAACCAAAACACGGACTGTGGAGTCCTTAAACCCACGGACTTATGCGTCCTTAAACCAAGATACGGACTGTGGGGTCCTTAAACCCACGGACTTATGCGTCCTTAAACTAATGGACCGCCATGTCCCTAAACTGGCAATGGACCGCCATATCCCTAAACTGGCAATGGACCGCAATGTCCTTAAACTACCTATGGACCACCGCGTCCCTAAACTGGAACAATAGAGCCCCTAAATGCTCTTTTGTCGGATCCAAACGATCCCGTTAAGTTGATCTTTGTCTCAAATCATACTAACGTATCCTTAACGAACGTTTAAGTTGATCTTAGCCTCAATATGGCTAACGTATCCTTAAACTAAAACACCAAACCTAAATCTAAGTAAATACGGATTTGGACTAATCCACGTCCTACGGGCGACGGCATAACTTAGTCTCCGTATACAATCCACGGGCATCCACAAACAAAACAAACACACACGACACGAAGTGAAATTCTGGAGAAGGAGAAAGTTGCTACCGCGATGCGGTAGTGTAATTAACTGCAGGGGCTTGCGCCTGCAGGGAAGAGCGTCCCCATAATCAAAACCCCCTCAAACGAGGGGGAATCTGAAGAAGTCTGCTACATCGGCCGCATCCGTCTAAACTTCCGATACACGGTGCCATAAATCAACTTGGCATCTTCGGAGAGGTGGACGGATAAAACCAAATAGCATATGCCCCGAATCTCAGGCAAGACGTCCTCACGTCGTCGCCGTCTTTCAGAGGGGAACAGATTCTGGCACGCCCGGTGGGAACTTTTTCTCTTTCCACTCCACACTTCGTGTGTCGTCTTCACGAATGAATCGCGGTTTGTTAATGGTTGCCTTTGGGTTACAAGTTACTAAGATTTGGTCTTTTGCCTGGCGCAGAAATCAAGCATCAATGGCCTCTAACTGCTCGAACTGCTCGAAGTGCCAATGCAACCGACGCTCCACCTCACCTGGAGGTGTAGCATATGGGCCTCAAGCGGCCTCCGTCCTTACTATGCCTGTGGAGAAAGTGACTCACCTGTTTTTCGGGACCATGATCCCTCCTGCGAGCTTCACCATGCCAGTGCCCGTACCGAAAGCTTCAAAGAAGTCGGTCTTTGATCGACTTGCTACTCCCACGGCCCCTCTCAACGGGTCGTCCAACTCATCGGTCTTCTCCAGACTGAGCCTGAACTCCAAAGGGCCCGCCAAAAAGCCCATGATACCTGAGAAGGCCATCCCAAAGAAGACGGCTGCTCCCGAAGTCGCCAAGGCGGCTTCTCCTGTCAAAGAGTCAGTCTTTGCAAGGCTGACTATTCCCACTCCTTCCCCTGCTCGAGGATCTGTCTTTGACAGATTGAATACCGCTACTCAAAGGACGACCTCAGTCTTTAAGAGGCTGGCACCAGCAGCGCCTCATTCAGACAGGGGGCAAGAAGAAGTTGTCTCTGTCGCTGAACCAATACCGACAACTCGTCACGCCCGACGACACCACCAGCGTCGGATAAGGAAGACTGGGGGCAACTCCCTCTCTGGGATAACTCCGCCAGCTCCAACGGTGGAAGTTAATGCTGCTGTTCCAACTGGGAACAGCTTTGAGCTGCTGAACAGGGTACGCAGAAATTCGCCAACTGCGGTGCTCAAAAGATCTCCTCCACCGGTAGAGACCGCCGTGGAAGCAGAAAAGCCGGAACGGTCTCCTCAATCGCTGTACTCCAGGATCTACAAGACGTGGCGATGAGTCCAAGAATCGGTGATTGATCCGAATTTCTCTCACCAGCACAAGAAGTCGAAAGGTCGGCAGGAAGAAAATCCCCCTGTCAAGCAACGAAAGACGACGACCACTTGGGTGCCCAAAGCAACGGCCCCTTCAACTTCGACGGCCTACAAGCAAAGAAGGCCGGAGAAAGTCCCCACGCCTGCGGCGAATATCAAAGGTGGTGAACCCAAACGCCCTAAGTCTGGGGGCATGGTGGTTTATACCGTCTACATGGCGTCTGGTAAAGAGGACAGCCGAGCATCAACAGGTCATCGACCGCTTACACGGTCAGTGACCAAAGCTCAGGAGCAACAGCAAAAGCTCCAGGAGATGATGAACGCGATGGCCGCACTCACTGGGCCAAAAGAAAGCCCTGAAACGTCCTCGGATGAACGCCAGGAGCAAGAAACTAACACCGAATTCCTTCGTCGGATGTTGGAGAAGAAGGATAAAGAGGCTGCTGAACAAGAAGCCAACATAAAGCGTATAGCCCTCCTGTTCCAAGACATGGTGAGAATGATGATCAAACAAGATCCTCCAACTGAAGATCCCCCGATCGTCCTTGAAGACGATAGGGGAGAAACGTCAAATCCTCCACCGGCTCTGTCAACAGCCAAGGAGGAGACAATCTCCAAAGCTGATTTGGACGAATATATAGCCCAACAAATATGGGTTCATCATGCGACTGAAGCAGCCGGTCAGGTCGTAAAAACAGGATGACCATACCTGAGCTGGTATGATCAGATAAAGTACCCGCCAGGCTACACAATTCCCAAATTCCATGTCTATAAAGGGACGGGCAATCCCCACCAGCATGTTGCTCAGTTCAGGGCGCTCTGCGGCAACACCGGCGGTGATGATAAGTTGTTGCTTCGCCAGTTCATTGGCAGCTTGTCAGATACAGCATTCGAGTGGTACTCTGAGCTCCCAAACGACTCTATTAAGACATTTGCGGAGATGGAGCTGCTGTTTACCCAGCATTTTGCAAGCGCCAGTGAACGCACCCCGATGACGGCATTGATTAATGCCAGGGTGAAGTCAGGCGTGACATGGGTCCAATATGCTATACGGTGGCGGAACTTATGGTCAAAATGCGAACAACGCATTGAAGAAGCTCCTGCAGTGGGTATGTTTGTGGGAACCCTTGATCCGCAAGCAACCATCTCGCAATTTATGATGTTCTTCAAGCCGACTACCTTCCAGGCCCTGATCGACAAGCTAGCGCAAATGGATCAGATGGGCCATAGACCCCCTCTTCCAAAGCCGGACTCCCGAAATGAAAAGGGGAAGGCGAAAGCGATCGTTGTCACTAATGCTCAACAACAGCCGAGCAACTCGAAGCCGGTTGTTCGTCAAAATAATATGCGTCCGCACGTACCCCTTGAGGAGAGGCTAGGACGTCCTTACTCGTTTCCCCGAGATAAAATGAGAAGATTATTCGAGCTGGCGTTGCGCAACCGACTCATAAATCTGCCGGATCTAAAACGTCCGTCGCAACCAAATGATGTCAATGAGCCCAACTACTGTCCCTATCACTGAGTACTGGGTCATCCGATCGAAGATTGTTACGTCTTCAAAAATTGGCTTGAAGACCAGTACCAACAGGGCAAGTTCGCGTTATCCGACAGATGGAAGGTGAATCCGCCGCAACCTCACGCCTCTAAAAGGATGAATATGCCGGGGGCAACGTGCTCTCTCATTGAAGAAGCCCCATGGGAGGTTGTGCTGTCAGCCAAGACAAAGAGAATGCTGAACGATCTTCAAACATGCCCAGCGATCAGGTGGAAGAACCCGTTGGAACCGCAGGTCATTGAGGGGATGTTGAAGCCGCGTCCAACTCCAAAGACCGATGGTGGTGGCCCAAGCACTCACAACCAGCCGTCAAAATCTTCAAAGAAGAAGAAGAAGAAATCCAAGAAGCCCGTGAAGCCTGGCGACAAGCGCATGGACTTACAAAAACAAATTGACACGCTGAAGGAATATAACTAGAAAGCACGGACTCCCATTACACTCCAAGAGTTCCTTAACCACGTTTTTCAAGAGGAAGATGAGGGAGACAGTTCGTCGGATGAATCTGAGGAATACGTGGCGAGCTGTCTTATGATCTCCCATTTGTTTACAGACGATGAGGAAACTCCTTGCACTGAAAAGCTGGGGGCAGATCCTGAACCAAAAAGTCTGGGGCCATCAGATGAAGTAATTGACGCATTCCTCAACGAAGCTCTGTTGAAAAGTAAAGCTGATCGGGAACGCGAGACGGCTATATTTGAAAGGGCCAAGCGCCAGCGACTTAACGAAAGAGCTGAGTCACTTTCGCTGGAGCAAAATACATCCACTACACATAAAAGCAAATTCAAGACGAGGAAAATGTTTGCTAAGGCCATATCAATGGACATGAAGCTACCATCCTCTGAAGGAAGCATTACTGGTGAAGTGGAAATGCACCCCTCCTACTGCTTGTATCATCGGAAGATTTCGCACTCCACCGAAGAGTGCAAAGCTTTCGATAGATGGTGGAAAGGATATGTCGCTCACCGACAACATTTTAAGCGGGAGAAGCGCAAAACTCATCGGGAGCGGAAAAATATGACCGAAGGGCTTAACAGAACTACCGGCGATTGTCGCATGGTTAACGTCGGGGGATCACAAGTGCTCACATTCGGGAGCGATTCTGATGAGGAGCTGGAGCTTGGCTCTCTCTTTAAAGAGTCCACCTCAGGAAAAGAAGAAGAGCCGAAGGTCTGCGAAAATATCCGGCTGCGTAATCGGACGTTGCCCGAAAAGAATCTTGGACCCTCAAACAAAAAAGATAAAGGGAAAGAAAAGGTCTCTGAGGATATCGCCCTAGATGACCAAGTCATGGAAGAGCTAGCCGCCGAGGATCCGCCGAAGAGAAATAAGGTGGATTACAACGTCTTAGCGCATCTGAGGAAGCTACCCTCGCAGCTCAGCATTCTTGACGCCCTTTTACTATCAAAAGAGGCGAGAGATTCGTTAATCAAGGCACTTCAGGACCCCGAGCAATTCCAAGCTTTTCTCGCCGAAGAAAAGATGAAGGATGAATTGGAAGAAGTGCACACGGCCGATGTCACTTTTGGCGATGAAGACCTTCTCCTTGGGACGTGCGAACACAATCGCCCCCTCTATGTCTCAGGATACTGCCATGATATAAAGATAGGCAAAATCCTGGTCGACAATGGATCCTCCGTTAATCTCCTCAATGTGCGGGTGTTAAAAGAAATCTGCATGAGCGTCCAGCACCTTGCTCGGGACAAGATCACCTTCTCCGGGTTCGACTCCCAATCATCAAGAACTCTTGGGTCTGTGATACTGACGCAACTTTTTGGGCTACTCATCACGGATATTAAGTTCCACGTCATAGACGCCAAAACATGCTACAATGCTCTGCTCGGCCGACCATGGTTACACGAGTACAACATCATCCCTTCTACGCAACATCAGTGTATGAAGTATTTTAAGGATGGTCTCGAGTATACCGTGATGGGAGAACTGAACCCGTTCTCTGTAAACGAGGTCCGCAAATATGAAGACGCCAAATACTTCTTATCGGATTTCGAAGACACGGAGAGGTGTCACAAGCCGAAGAATAAGGCTAACGCCACCATCCCTGTCTTCGGCAGTGATATCGAGGAGGAAGAGGAGATGGTTTATTCGGGTCTGCCCCAATACAACAAACCGGGACCATCTGCTCCTACGTTGATCTTTGGTAGCGACTCGGAAGATGAGGTCCATGCTGTATTCTCTGCTCGACCTTCAATACAAACGTCCGCTGACGAAGAGCAAAGTCTGCAAGTCGCCATGGTTCCACTTAAACACCATAAAGAACTGGATGCACTTGATATCTACAGTGTAGAGGAGCTACGGACGTTCTATGTCCCTCCCAGGAGAAAAGGCGAAAAAGCAATTCTATTCTACCGCTCTGAAGAAACCAAAGTGGAGAAAGAAATCTGGCACGGTATGGATCCTATGCTTGACAGGCTTCGGCCCATCCGTCTGCCCAGATATTATACAGAAGGCTTGAAGAGGTTGCTGAAGCGCCAGGGGATATCCTTTAAACAGACCGCTCGAAAAGCCAAATTCTATGACAGGGTCTGGAACGTTCCCGGGACTCAGCACAAGTTACCTAATGGGAGAATGGAAACAATCGGGCTTGGATACATCCGGTCCAAGAAACGAGAGCTACTCCACGGTTGCTACGTCGTGCATGACTTTGATGAAGAAGCGTATGCTCAATGGGAAGATGTTAATCCTGAACCAGTAAAAGTTCCCGAGGCAAAAGTGCCCAGTCCGTCGTTCGAAGAGAAAATGGACAAGCTTATAAGGGAAGCTAGCCAAAAAGTCTGAGATGATCATAACCGCGAAATGGCCATCTACGAGAGAGCCAAAACGCAACGCCTCCTCCAACAGGTTGTGAAAGATGAAAATGCCGCTCCCTGTCAACCTGTTATAAAAAAGGCTCGACGCAGAGGCAGAAACAAGTCGAAACGCGAAAAAGATGCTCAACAGCAGCAAAGCGGGACTAAGAAGCCACGCAAGAGGGAATCGAGCGGTTCCGATCTATCCCTCATAAAGAAAATGGGTCGAGCGTACTCTTTTCCTCGGGACAAGACGAAGAAAATACTTGACCTCGTTCTAAAACATCAGATGCTCACACTGCCGGAGTCTAAACATCCTGAACAAGCAAGCGAAGTCTCTCACCCAAACTATTGCTCTTATCACCGAGTGATAGGGCACCCTCTCGAAGACTGCTTCACCTTCAAGAATTGGGTCGAAGATCAATATCAGCTTGGCAAGTTCGCTCTGTCTGACAACTGGAGGGTAACGCCGCCACAGAAGCACGAACCCAAAGCCACGAGAGCAGAACCAGTTCCACATTGGGCTTGGAAGAGAATTCGTACCTGTCATATGATAACGATATCAAAAGAAGAGCTCGAGAACATGGATGACCTTCCCTGGTGCTTCGAAAACAGTGACGATGAGGTGATCTCAGAATTTCCACCAGCACCGAAAGAGCTGGAGGATGGAATATATACCACTGCGGATAACCTCAAGAAAATTGAGTTGGGAACGGCGAATGACCCGCGACCGACATTCATTAGTGAGCTGCTGTCTGAAGAAAGGGTGGCTGCGTTGAAAGACGTGCTGGTACAGTATAGAGATTGCTTCGCATGGAACTATTCCGAAATGCCGGGATTAGATCCAGAAATTGCCGTGCACAACTTGGCGATATCTCCGGACGTCAAGCCGGTCAAACAGGCGCCAAGAAGAATGCGGCTCGAGCTTGAGATGAGTATCAATGCTGAGGTCAAGAAATTGATCGACTCTGGCTTCATTCAGGAGGTTCAGTATCCCGAGTGGATCGCCAACATCGTCCCGGTGATGAAGAAAAATAGGATGGTGCGCATATGCGTGGACTTCCGGGATCTCAATAAAGCTTGCCCGAAGGACGATTTCCCAGTGCCAGTCACCGAACTGATGATAGACAATACGTCCACTCATGAGGTTTTCTTCTTCATGGACGGTTCATCAGGGTATAATCAGATAAAGATGCATCCCGAAGACCAGAAGCACACCGCCTTCAGGACCCCTTTGGGTATATTCTGCTACAAGGTGATGCCCTTCGGTTTAAAGAATGCCGGTGCCACCTATCAGAGGGCCATGACGAAGATCTTTGATGACCTTATACACGAAATCGTCGAATGCTATATCGACGATCTCGTGGTTAAAAGCAAATCATACGAGGAACATCTCGAGCATCTGAAGACCGTATTTCAACGCCTTCGACAATACAACTTGAAGATGAACCCTCTCAAGTGTTCATTCGGAGTTTTCTCGGGCAAATTCCTGGGATTCATCGTCCGACACCGAGGTATTGAGATAGATCCATCAAAGATTAAGGCGATCATGGAAATGCCTCCGCCAAGGACTCTTAAACAGCTGCGGTCTCTCCAAGGGAAGCTCGCGTATATACGGCGATTTATAGCCAACCTTTCAGGCAAGTGTCGTCCTTACAGCCATCTGATGAAGAAGGGAACCCCGTTCGTCTGGGACCAAAAATGCCAAAGCGCGCTAGACGAGATCAAGCAATACCTCAAGAACCCGCCGGTGTTGGCTGCTCTGGTCAAGGGAAAGCCCCTCATTCTTTATATAACCGCCCTCGAAGGTTCCTTAGGCGCATTATGGGCGCAAGAGAACGATCGAGGGAAAGAAAGAGCACTCGACTATTTGAGTCGAGTTCTACTGGGGGCAGAAAGCAACTATTCCCCTATTGAAAAACACTGCCTGGCGTTGATCTTTACGATAACAAAGCTCAGACACTATGCACTGGCACATAAAGTCCGTCTCATTTCGAAGGCGGACCCCCTTAAGTATTTAATGTCGAAGGCCATATTGACGGGACGACTCGCTAAATGGGCCCTGCTCTTGATGGAGTTCTCGATAATGTATCAACCTCTCAAGGCAATGAAAGGTTAGGCCATCGCCGACTTCCTTGCTGAGCATCCGCTACCCGCCGATTCTCCTTTGAATTGCGATCTTCCAGACGAACATGCGTTTGATGTGGTCAACGGTGGTGATACCCGATGGGAGCTTTATTTCGATGGAGCATCTTCCGTGAAGAAGCGCAGACAAAGTACCCCTATAATCAAATCGGGGGTAGGACTCATCTTTGTAACTCCATAAGGGGGGATAATGCACTTTGCTTTCTCCCTAACAGAGCCGAGGACAAACAATGAAGCCGAATACGAAGCTTTGATAGCAGGCCTCGAGATCGCCATTGACATGGGAATTGAAAACCTCCTCATATACGGAGACTCCCAGCTGGTCGTTAGTCAAGTAAACGGCGACTACCAAACGTGCAAACCAGAGCTGGTGAAGTACGGTGAAAAGGTGCAGCAACTGTTGACCCAAATCCCTTCCTACACTTTGGAAAACATACCGCGCGCGGAAAACAGCAAAGATGACGCGTTGGCCAAGCTTGCTAAGGAACTGGCTGATGAGAACCTCGATGACGTAAGAATCGTGGTACAAAGCCGTCGGGTACTTGCCCCAGCGGAAATATCTCCGGAATCACCCGAAGAAAAGGGAGCGACTGAGCAGACGACCCTGCAAATAAAAGATCGGGAAAATACCGGGGATTAGAGAGAAGTCTTTATAGACTACTTCAAATACCGTCGAGCGCCCGAAGATGCGTCCATAAGACATCAGCTTATGAAACGAGCTCTATCTTTCGCCTTCGTCAATGATACTCTGTACAATAGGTCATTTGATTCTCTGTGGTTGAGATGTCTGAGACCTGACGAAGCGGAAAGAGTCGTTCAGGAAGTTCACGACGGACTCTGCGGTTCGCACCAAGCAGGCCCAAAGATGAAGTTGAAGATCAAACAGATGGGCTACTACTGGCCCACGATGATTCAAGACTGCCTTGAGTATACGAAGCAGTGCCACTCATTCAAAATTCATGGGGACTTCATCCATCAACACCCAAATCCTCTACACCCGACAGTAGTTAGCTGGCCATTCGAAATGTGGGGAACTGACATAGTCGTCCCCATTGAACCGGCATCGTCCAGAGGACATCGTTTCATCCTGGCGACGACCGACTACTTCTCCAAATAGGCAGAGGCAGTACCGCTGAGGGAAGTGAAGACGGAGAATATCCTCCATTTCTTAAAGACGCACGTCATATATCGGTTTGGAACTCCGCGACGGATCATCTCCGATAACGGGCCAGGTTACAGAAGCCACAAGATCAGTCGCTTCGCGCAACAACACAATATAGACTGGAGATATTCCTCGGTTTATAATCCGCGAGCTAATGGTCTAGCTGAGGCCTTCAACAAAACCTTGACAAAGATCATGAAGAACACGGTGTCCCGAAATAAGAAGGACTGGCACGAGAGACTGCAAGAAGCTCTTTGGGCGTATCGAACTACGTTCAAGACAGCCACGAACACAACACCATATGCGTTGGTATTCGGAACAGAAGCAGTACTCCCCCTCGAGATAGAGTTACCCTCTCTATGAGTAGCGGTCCACTACGAGCTGACGGATGAAGAAAATGCTCACCTTCGGCTTGAGGAGCTTGATGCCCTCGATGAGACCCGGCTCATAGCGCAACAAAATCTGGAGGGTTATAAAGCAAAGATGACGCGCTCATATGAAAGATTGACTTGGCCGAGGACATTCCGCCAAGGCGAACTCGTGCTAGTGGTCAAAAGGCCTATGATCCCCAATCGCGCCAAGCGGGGAAAATTCGAGCCAAACTATGAAGGCCCGTACATCATAGACAAGGTCTACCAGGGTGGAGCCTATCTACTCATGGATATGCACGGTGAAAGGCCTTATAGGCCAATAAATGGTCGCTTCTTAAAGAAATACTACGCTTAGCGAGTTACTGCCTAGGTCAATGATAGATGACGACGACTATGTCCGCTCGCTATCTTCCTAAGATCAAACTTTATAAGCAGTACCCAGCTTTCTCCTGGACGGACCGAAACGTCCTTAAACTAATGGCGGACCGAAACGTCCTTAAACTAATGGCGGACCGAAACGTCCTTAAACTAATACCGCAGCATCCTTAGGCTGACGAGATAAAAAAAAGAAGAGAAAAAGAAAAAAAATATAAATATAAAAAAAACGGTATGTCCATAAGCAAAAAGGGCACGGATCAAAACCCAAAAGGGCTCCGTGAGTAAAAACAGCAGGGCTACCGGCGAGTGTTCATGAAAAACCCGGAAGGACGCGACCTCGTTAAAAAAATATATAAAAATAAAAAGAATAAAAAAGGTATGTCCATAAGCAAAAAGGGTACGGATGAAAATCCGAAAGGGCTCCGTGAGTAAAAACAGCAGGACTACCGGCGAGTGTTTGTGAAAACCTGAAAGGGCGCAACCTCGTTAAATGACACTTACAGGGTCCTCTCGACCTTGTAAGGAGAAACCACCCGCGTGAAATCCTTACGACTCACAAGTGAGCAACACACTTAGGGATCATCACGATTCCTAAGGAGAAAATACACTTGCGAGATCCTCACGACTCGTAAGGAGAACTCTCTTATGGGACCCTCACGGCTCATAAGATTTGAAAGGCTTAAGCTACAGAGACCTAAACCTGTGCTTAAGCGACCCCCACAACCTTCGATATTGCCCTACAGGTGGTTCAATACTGACCCTTGTATACAATCCACAGGCGCGAATAAACATTTCCCTAACGAAGTCCCACCCGTGACTAGGGATATGTTCATATGATGAACGACCCTTGTAGGTCCTCTCGACTTACAAGGAGAAAACCCTTTTGTAGGATCCTTACGACTTACAGAGTAATATACACTTAGGAATCCTCACGATTCCTAAAGAGAAACACACCTACAAGATCCCCACGACTTGTAGGGAGAAATACCTTTGTGAGACCCTTACGGCTCATGAAGTCAAAAGCCTTAGCCGACAGGACCTTAACCCTGTTCGCTAAGCCACCTTTGTTCGACATCGACAGAGGCAAATGATGATTCGCTCCTGGCAATATCCCAGTTGTAGCGGTGCTGATGCCGAAATCGGTGCCTAATTTCAGGTTTACGGTGAAAAGCCAGCAAGCCGCACATGCGTACGAAATAGCCGAAATGATAGGGCAACTCGCAATAAAAAGCAACGAGTAAAAATAAAATAAATAGCTGAAATGATTGGGCACCGCGAAAAATAGCCGAAATGATTGGGCAATCGCGACCTTCGCGATATAAAAGCTGAAATGATAGAGCATCGCGGAAATAAAATAATAAAAATGAATGAAACCTTTGCCCTACAGTTGAGATCACATCGATCCCTGTATACAATCCAAGGGCACAAACAAAGAGGGAACCACACCTTTCCAACAGGCTCCGCCAGAAAGCTAAGCCGAATCTCGACGGTTCGTAAACAGCCTAGAGACAACCGCGACATTCGTCTCGATACAGTAGACGCAGTGCCAACAAACGAAGCGAAGATCAAATTCCTAGCTTCACGGTCTTGACAGTAACTTATATAAAACCTGAAAGACCACTACAGATCAGTTCAACTCAGGGAAACTAGCATCCTTGATGAGAGCCTCCTGATTCGCATCGGCTCGCAGAGAAACCAGTGTCTCCGCGAGAAATTCCCGATTCGTCTCAACCCCGAAGAAACCAGTGTCTTCGGAAAAATCCTTCGACTCAGGGAAACCAGTGTCCTTGACGAAGAAAATCCTGATTCGCATCGACCCGCAAAGAAACTAACGTCTCCGCGAGAAATTCTCAATTCGTTTCAACCCCAGGGAAACAAGTGTCCTTGGCAAACTCCTCAACTCAGGGAAACTAGCGTCCTTGATGAGAGCCTCCTGATTCGTATCGGCTCGCAGAGAAACCAGTGTCTCCGCGAGAAATTCCCGATTCGTCTCAACCCCGAAGAAACCAGTGTCTCCGGCAAAATCCTTCGACTCAGGGAAACCAGTGTCCTTGACGAAGAAAATCCTGATTCGCGTCGACCCGCAGAGAAACTAGCATCTCCGCGAGAAATTCTCGATTCGTTTCAACCCCAGGGAAACAAGTGTCCTTGGCAAACTCCTCAACTCAGGGAAACTAGCGTCCTTGATGAGAGCCTCCTGATTCGCATCGGCTCGCAGAGAAACCGGTGTCTCCGTGAGAAATTCCCGGTTCGTTTCAACCCCGAAGAAACCAGTGTCTTCGGCAAAATCCTTCGACCCAGGGAAACCAGTGTCCTTGACGAAGAAAATCCTGATTCACGTCGATCCGCAGAGAAACTAGCGTCTCCGCGAGAAATTCTTGATTCATTTCAACCCCAGGGAAACAAGTGTCCTTGGCAAATACCTCAATTCAGGGAAACTAGTGTCACGCCCCGCTTCCCAGAGTACGCAGGATTGGGCACGTAACATAGCCAACCATGCTACCTGTGGGTAGGAAGTATCCATCCACAGTCACATTACGGTTGTAAGGATATCAAAAACAAGATAATGAACTAATCTAACACATGTCCAAATCCATAATAACAAGAATCAATAAACAATAAGTGCGGAAGCAAATGATCCAATACAATAAATAAACAGTACGTCCCATAATGCGGGCTCACATCTGGAAATGAAATGAAAATGAATAAACTAAACCCTAAGGAACTCACAGTTCAGCCTGCTGGCTGAAGTACTCCTGCTCGGTCGTCGACAGTGGTACGGAATCTGGGCCATGCAAAACCCAGACGTCAGCGCGTCATGACATCAAGTATATAGTATAAACATGGTAATAAACAATGCAGGTATGAACATGAATAAAGCAGTACTAAGGATTAACAGTGCGGTGTAATGTGCAGTGGTGACTAAACTGTCCTATCAGGTTTCTACTCTATAGTCTTTGAAATCAATTGATGAATCGTCGATGTAACTCAATAGTATCCCGTGCGTGCCCGGGACCACGGTCAAGGTCCTCGGGGCTGAATCCGAGACGTGCCGCTAAGCAGTAATAGGTAGTAGGATGGATGAGTGATGTCAGCATCATCACTCCCGGACTGGCCAAGCCCGTAAGACTGATCAGAACAAGTATCGAACTGTTGAGTTACAAGTCGGTTTCACCTTTGATTTCCCCATACCCCCAAGCTATATATGTCAGGTCAGGTATTCAGTAGTCAAGGACTAATGCCAACACAAAATCAGGTAAGGTAGGTCTGTCTGGATAGACAGCAGGAATGGTCAGGTTTGTCGGCATTAGGCATGAAATCAGGTAACAGGTCAGGTCACGTTTCGACAGGTTGAGTTGATATGTACAGGGTGTCATGTCCGGTGTATCAGTACATGTGTCAGGTGTATCAAGATCGGTCAATATGTAATGCAATCAAACGTATGCTGATAACAGGTATAGTTAAGAACAACAGCAGGAACGGCAATAACAATATTATTCAATGTAAACACAGTGATGCTTTGTATTCTCTTGTTAACAGGTTCAGGCACCCTTGGGGTGCAGTAATTACAGTGTAGCGCAATATTAATAACAGCAGGCAATAAAGATATAAGTGTGCGACTATTATCCTCTAAATAGTAAAATGATTAGCAGGTAGTTGTTATTAAGGTTAGGTGGCAAAATACGATTTAGGTGGCAGTATTATAATATACATCATATTTCATCCAATGAGATAAGTAGCAATACTAGTTAATATAGCAAGTTTGTGAGTCAAACATTTAATTAGTTTAACGTAGCATGTAGCACGAAATCTTGCCTCGACGGTTTCGCAAACCGGAAAGCACGGATGCAATGTCGGCAGAAAACACGAGACGGGTGCACAGGCCACGGATCGAGTCCCAACAGCGAACAGCGGGACCACACGGACCAGGGTACTTCGCTGGATCGTCGGGACACGTCATCTTCACCTCGAAGCAACTGATCTAATTCTGGCCATAAAGCTCTCTCCATGCAGTGAAGTCATCCTCAATGCACTGATCATCATCCCCAAGGCCCACAGGGACAAAGCGCTTCCCTCCCTGTTCAGTAAGGAGTTCATCCACCACTTTTGCAACCTTATTAAAGTGCTCATACTACCTGTTTCCCCAAACCAGACACAGCATACTAGAGATTCTCTAACCACCTTTCCCTATCATCCCCCTCTGTAAACCATTTGTAGAATCTCGCAGCATATCTGTCGGTTCTCCGTTTCCATACGTCGCCATGAAGAACAGAGCTAGGGTTTCTTCTTCATTTTCTCCTCGCGCTCATCGTCCTCAGCAGCGTAGTCATCCAGATCGACGATTTTGAATGTCTCCTTATCGTATCTAGCCTTGGCCTCTTCCGCAAGTGCCTTAGCGAAACCTTCAGCAGTCCCAGTCTGAGTCCCGAAAAATATGGTGACCTTCTTCTTCCCATCTCGACCTTCGACTCCTTCGCGATCACGACAGGCTTCAAGGGCACGGCAGCCATTGGTCGATTTCCCGCTCGATCACTGCCACAGGGAAAACGACGGTGCGACCCATCAATACAGCGATCGACGTCGTCAAAATCATCAGTCGCTCGTGGTTCTCGGTGAACGTCACCACCTCAGGCGGAAGGCCGCTGGAACGGTTGCAGGTGGTCGCGGTGGTGAGCAGGCGCACGAGAAGGAGGACGAGGGGCTTGGTGAGGTGAGGAGGTGCGGGTGCAGGCGACGGGGTTGCGGCGGCGACGGGGGTCGCGGCGGTGGCTAGGGTTCGAGGATGAAGGTGGGTTCGCGTTCTGGGTTCTCTGAAAAGAAATGAAGAAGGGAAAAATATATAGATAGAAGAGAGAGAGAGAGAAATATTGAGATTGAGAAAGAGGAGAGAGAGACGGGTAGGGAGATAGAGAGAGAGAGAGAAATGGAGAGAGATTGAGGAGGTAGGGCCCACGGAAAATATGGATCTCGTGATTGGCTTGGAAGGAAACAGTCTGTTAGGAAAATTAACAGAAAGATTTGATTTTAAAATTTTATATGGTTAATGTAGTGGTTTTAAATATATTCAATCAAACGGACATCTTGGCGCTAAATGAAACATTTCCAAATCGCGCCCGGTTTGCGCCCAAATGTTCCAAATTCAAATTATAGGATTTTAAGCGAGTTCCAAATTTTGAAAAGAGGTGTTTAATGATAAAAATGCATGCCCCCAAGTCGGACACTTGCACGCGCACGTAGTCGTCCAAACATGCCCGTTTCACCGAACGGGACGGAATCTCGACGTGCGGACGCTACCACGCGACTAGTGGCGACGAGTAGGCCAACATGGATATTTTAAATTTCATTTTCGGTGTTAAAATTTGTTATGTGCCAAAATGATTTAACCGGTTAAAATTTAGCAATAAGCACCAAACCATCAGGATAATTGGAATGAGCAACATATAACACTCAACTAGCAAAAGAAATAGTATTATTCGACCCAGGGAAACCAGTGTCCTTGACGAAGAAAATCCTGATTCACGTCGATCCGCAGAGAAACTAGCGTCTCCGCGAGAAATTCTTGATTCATTTCAACCCCAGGGAAAAAAGTGTCCTTGGCAAATACCTCAATTCAGGGAAACTAGCGTCCTTGATGAGAGCCTCCTGATTCGCGTCGGCTCGCAGAGAAACCAGTGTCTCTGCGGGAAATTCCCGATTCGTCTCAACTTGCAAGATAAAGCCTCAGGCAGCAGGGATTAAAAAATTTGTTTCCTAAGCACTGGGACCTTGCAAGTCGGTCTAAAACGGTCTCTTGCATACTATTCACGGGTTTCACTCTCCAAAGTCGAATTTCGACAAGGAGGGAAACAACCGCTTACGGGTCCTCTCGACTCGTAAGAGGGAAAATTCTCTTATTAGATCCTTACGACTTATAAGAGAGAACGCACTTAGGAATCCTCACGATTCCTAAGGAGAAAATACACCTACGAGATCCTCTCGATCCGTAGGGAGAAAAGTCTCTATGGGACCCTCACGGCTCATGGAGTTGAAAAGTCTTAGGCGGCAGATCTGAACCTGCGGCCTAAGCCATCGCTATTTCTTTTAAAAAAAAACTAAGATGTTTACTCTATTATCTGTCAACCGTGTTTATTAAGATAGCACGCTGATAATAAAAGAAAGGGAGAAAGCAAAAGAGCATACAAGACATTACAAAGAAAAAATGTGTATCTTTATTTATTAATTCAATCAAGTACAAGGTGAATCGTACAAAAGAATAAAGAATGGATACATATTATTTGAAAAAGGAAAATTTTACAAATACATTGATACAAAGGCAGCTACTGGGAAGGAAGCGTCTTAAATAACTCTATCAGTTGTTCGCACACTTCCTTCCATGCCTTTTCATGATCGGCCACCACCGCCAGTTCCGCCTCCACTCGAGCCCGTTGCTGCAAGAGGGATGCAAGCTTCTCCCCAACGGCCTGCTGAGCTGCTTCGCGGCCTTGGGCATTACGCTCGGCAGCGTCAAGTTTCTGCTTCAAGTTCAGCCCATTTGAGATGCGTTCCAGCAGACCCTCGAAGATAGCCTTCACCTGGGCAACGTTCGCCTCAACTTCAGCACGTAGGCGAGCAGTCTCTCTTGAAGACTCTTGACATTCCCTCAGCCTAAAGCCGCTTCTTGTTCCAAGTGGTGGACGTAAGAAGCGCTTTGCTCAATCCACGCTGCTCTTTGATGGCTTGCGGCTAAGGTCTCAAGAGCAGGGCGCATGAACTCCAGTTGATGCAGGCGAGCCTCGATCTCACTACAGTGATTAACCCAAGAAGCGACGATGCCCTCGTTATGGAAGTTTACGAGTATCACCAGCATTGGGTTAACCGCCGTAGCAAAATCTGCGGAAGACGCAGCAGTCTCGACGTCGAGTTCCTCAATGTAGTCGCTCAACATGCGCAGACTAATCGCGGCGCCTTTCGAGGACGGACGTCTCAGGAAAGGGCCTGCCGGCATTGTGACACAAGGCTCGAAAGGCGCTGAGATCGGAACGACAGCTAAAAAAAACAAAATATGATTAGATGACAGTTCAAGAAATAAAAAAGGGGGTCATCAATGTGATAGTTTGCTATACCAGCTGCAGCAGGTGGCAAGGCCGGAAGGGCCGGTGGCGCGGCCGATCTTTCATCCCCTCCTTCGATTTGTAGCACTGCAATCAAGACGAGAGAAAGTTAGAAATAATTCCATCACTGAAAAAGAAAGATATCAGTCGGAAACTATACTCACCAGCGCCACTAGAGGAAGAAGCGAGTTCAGATGGGAAGGAGAAGTGTGGGAGCAACTCCTGATAGAGATGGTCAAAAAGCACTCCTGAAAAGACACAACAGTACGACTTTAGTACATAAATTATGTGTCTGAAAGATAAAACTAATAAATTGCAAATCCATACCTTCCAACATCTTTGATGGTACAAGGGAGGGCTAAGAGGTGACCACCGCCAAGGCAGTAGTTGACGGCGCTCCCTCGAGCAATGGAGCATCGGCACTGGCCGCACCTGCGTTAAAAACAAGGATAAACCTGTCAGGAAATATTGCAAGATAAAGAAAAAAGGACAGTAATCCGAAATTTACCTGATGAGCCTACAGCCGAGACGGAGGTGTCTCCCTCCTCCATCGACATAAGTCCACCACCCATGGCCTCATCTCTAGACTCTACGGGGGCCGTCGTCTTGCTCGCGAGGCCAGGAGACGGCGGAGGGCCGTAGGCGGGGAGAGCAATGATCGAAGTATTGCCAGACTCTTGAGAAAGAGCGGTCGGCTCGTCCTCAGGAATCATGTCCACCTCACCCGCTACTCCCTCGGGCTCAGCAGTCGCGGCCACCTCGTCCACCGTTGCCACGGGGTCATCGGTCCCAGGCGCTCCGTCCGCTGCTGCCTCGGGCTCGGCATCGACCACCATCTCAGGCATAGTGGACGTGACCATTTCGTCAGCCACTAGCTCGGGCCCGGCAATCCCGGTTGTGTCGTCCGCCATCGGCTCGGGTTCGACCAATACCTCTTCCTCTGGCCCCTCAGGTTCGACGGTCTCCGCCTCCCCCTCAGTTGGACTTGGCCCTGCAGGATGGAATATATAAGAACCGACAGATTTATAATTCTTACAACAAAATTTTGAAAGAAATATTACCTGAGGTGGACTTATCGTTAGCCTCCCTATTGGCGCGCACTGCCTGTCTGTGAGCTGTAGAAAAGGCGACCGGGGGCTCTTCTGAGGGAGTATCAGCACGAGGGACGGTGCTTGGGCCCGCACCAATGGCCAAAGCAGCCCTGCGTGCTTTCGCTTCGCGCCTCAACCGCTTCCTCTCCTCCCGGGCCGTCGCGATGGACCTCTTCGACGCTTCCTTCATCAAGGTGTCCTCGTCCTCGTTTAGAGTTGCCTCCAGAGCCTTCAAGGCATCTCTCATCGGCTCTTCGAGTCGGGTCTCTCGCGGTAGCCCCGAAGAGGCCGAAACATCAGCGGCTTGCTCGGGAAGGGTCTCCGCGTCACCTGGCGGGACCGACATTGTGGTTCCTGTGATTAAAAAAGGGGATTAGATCGGCCATAACAAAAAGGATAATAAAGACTTGATGAATCGAAATGTACCAAGGCCTAAGGACGCTCTGAGTCGTTCCTCCTCTTGGAAAGTTTTGAGGGAAGCAGCAATGGCTTCTTCAGTGGTGATGCCTGTTTGAAGAAAAGAAGGGAAAAACGTTAGTCAAAGGCAATAATAAAGATATGATGCAACAAAAAAATGCGACTAGTAATTACCCGATTGCGCAAGCTTAGCTAGCCACGCGTCGCGCCTCGCCAATCGCTCTGAAGCTGCGATGGCGGCCGCCAGGTCCGTGTCATCCGGCGGCATAACTAAACCCCTGTTGGTCCCGTACTCACCCAGGCCCTCGCTATAGGGAGCGTGAGGTTCCTGACCGAACGCAACGTCAGCTGCGAAGAGCGACTTCTTTTTCCTCTTCTGCCCACCAGCCCTGGGTGCACCCGGGATCGACTTGCGCTTTGCAGGCACCTTGGGGCAGCGGGTCCCGATGTCCGCACCCACACTAGACTCCGACGAAGCCACAACTACTGTCTCCACTGGAGCACAGGGCGCTGGTGGTGCATCCGCAGTATCAGGAAGCGGTAATCCGCGTGGAGGACTCTGTACACGCGGTGGTCCGGTTCTAGCATCTTTCAGCGGGGGAACTACCGGGGTCCTTGGCACCAGAGGAGCTTTGCGGTCGCTACCTAGAGGCACACCCTTACGGTCGACCAGCAATCACTTTTCTACCTTTATAATGGCGCCCGTCGAATGATTGTACCATTTTGTATATGCATTGAGGAGTCATAGGGCACAAGCCGGCTCGCTGATAAAAAAATGAGAACCCGTATTCAGACGCATGAAGTGATGCAGCGCGTTCTCCATCCCTTCTTCAGTAGCAGCAGGTTCTAGTAGGAAAGCCTCCAATGGTACCCCTTGATTATAGCTCAGTTGTTGGGCGAAACGATGCAGGTTGTATCTCATGAAAATCGCCACACCGTTTTGCCTAAACACCAGGAAGCCTGGTCTGATATAATATAGATGGAGGGTCTCCCGGGCCGTCAAAACTGAAGCCCCATCTTTGAAAGTGTCTTGCAATGGCCGCACTATGGTGGTAGATGCCTTTCCAATAGTCAGCACTTTGTCAATGAAAGACACCCCGTCTCCAACGGTATGGGGGCGAAGGAGCAAACCCCTGGCATTCCGTGGCGATGGAGTCACAATTGAGGCGCCAATCAGTCGTATGATTCGAGGGAAGCTGCACCTGTCATAGAACGAGGGCCTTTTGTGTATACCGAAGACGCCCAATGTATGTCGCTCGAGCCATGATACAAAGTAGTGCATCGGGAAGATCACGTGCAGTACCCCAGGCTCATTAGCATCCGCCGCTTGACTGAGGCCGTGATACAGGTGTGCCAAGCCGGCGATCCCAGCAGCCACTTTTACCCCAATGGTCATCCGGTGAGCTGGGTAAAAGACAGAAGGTCGTATATGGCGAGAATGCATCGGGAGCGCAAACCAACTCAGCCATAGCCCAAGAAATCCAAAGAAGAAGGCTTCCTCGTCCATCCTGGGGGCTGCAACTTCCGCAAAAGACACGATTGGGGAGTTAGGAAGGAAAAAACCCTTTTGGTCTACTTCCTTCACTGGCCGGTTGTCCAAACTTAGACCGAAAGGGTCATCAAGTGTAGCAAACTTAGCAGCTTCTGCCGAGAGAACATTTGGGTGAAGAAATCGAGCAATGAAATCCTCGAAGCTAACTCCGCGGCTCCCACGTTCGATAAAAAGGGCCTCATAGATGTTCAACACTTTGATCAAACTTGAAAATTGATGTTGAACAGCATTCTCCGGAGTGAGGCCCCTTACTGCCGGTTTAGCACCGAAGACATACTCGTCTGCAGGAAGCAACTCCTCATAATGCTCCCCTATAACCGGTAAGCCAGAGACCTCTGTGAATTCCTCCAAAGAAATCGATACTTCCCGGTCCATTGCGAGGAAAGTGTGAGTAGGAATGTTCCACTGCTCTAAAAAGGCCTTAAACCACCAGGTGGGAAGCGTGGAATATTGGAAGAGGGAAACGTAAACTGCAGTGTACAACCCTAGCCTTATCAACTGTGACTTCTTCGCCGACAGAATGTAGCGAGCCCATGACAGATAGCTGATCGGATGGCGGGGGATCAGACCTATGTTATATGATTACCCCCAAGGTCGCGCCTCGCCTTGACAAATACGGCGTCCCAGGATGTCCAAAACCATAGGACCATGAATCGGAATTGCATCTATAGCAGGATGAAGAAAGCCCTTTGAAGTCCAATTGACCATCTCCACGGCATACTGCACCGGGGGTGGGCTGGCATAGTGGATTGCCGTAATAGGCTCTGACGGTACTGCGCACGAAAAGATCCGTCGACCCATGATAATTTGGTTGTACCACGACCCCCAAAGGTGAAGATTCTTATATTCCGGGTCGTGGTCCCTGATCATAGCTAGGACTTCACGGTCCATGGGCGCTTCGAGAAATCCTTCCTCCGAACAAATAAACGGGAATGAGGTATCGAAAGACATGTTCACTGCAAGGGAACAAAATTAGCCGTTAGTGTTATAATTCCAACGCTTGGCGTTTTTTTTAAAAAAAATTTAATTAATTAATTAATTAAATTAAAAATTAATTAAAATTAAATTAAAATTAATTACACCACACTGCAGTGCAGTGGGTAGGAGACCAAAGGGGGACCCACAAAATCTGGATGACAATGCACCAGTTAATAAGACAACCCCATCATTGGATGAGATTGTCAGTTAATCCCCAAGAGAATATTCTCATTAATAATAAAAATCCCTAGAGACAAGGAGAAAATCTCCTCTTTCAGAGCAAAGCTCTGTCACAGAGTGACACTTGTCAAACTCTGGTCTTAGGGGAATAAGATTCCTTAAAAGAGCCTAGCTCTGTGATAATGATGAGAAAATCTATTAAAAAAAAGGTTTTCTTTAAACTCCTAAAAGATTAAATTTTTTTTTGGGATCCTAAAAGATCCATGAAGACTCTTAGGAGTTCTTCATTTTTAAATCAAAAAGTTCTACATTTTGATCCATGAGCAAAGCTCTGTTCATGGGTTAAAACCCATAAACAAGATCTCTGTAGATCTATGGATTCTTGAGAGCAAAGCTCTGTTGGTGAAACCCTAAAGGGGTTTTCTTTATATCAGAAGATCTATAAGTGCAAGACTCTGTTGTTTAAGATTAATTAAAATTAATTCAATCTAAGATTAATTTTACCTAAAGTTTTTCTAACTTTGGAAATGAGAGCAAAACTCTGTTGGTGAAACCCCAAAGGGGTTTTCTTTAGATCAGAAGATCTATGAGAGCAAGACTCTGTTGGTTAAGATTAATTAAAATTAATTCAATCTAAGATTAATTTTACCTAAAGTTTTTCTAACTTTGGAAATGAGAGCAAAGCTCTGGAGTTCTTGAAAACAAGAGCAAGTCTCTGGAAAATCAAATTTCTTAAAAGATGGTAATCATCTACTGAGGGCCAGGGGTCCTATTTATAGGCGCTTGCGCCCCTTCAACTCCTGAGTTGATCTAACAGTCAGGATCTTGCCACCGCTGCACTCACGTGCGCGCCACGTGAGCGCAACAGTGGGGGGGCATTTGTTTCCCCTAATCAGAGCAAAGCTCTATTTGAATTTCAAAAATTCAAAATTTGAAGCAACGCTTCAAATTCCTTGTCCTGCGCGCAACGCGCCACGTGTCAAAATCTGATATGTCAGCGCAGCATCCAAGGCAGCGCGCCCAATCAGAGCAAGGCTCTATTTAAAACAAAAATTAAAGGAAGCAACGCTTCAGTTGCGCAAGCGCTGCGCTGCGCGATACGTGTCAGCGCAGGTGCGCAAGCGCTGCGCGACACGTGTCAACGCAAACGCAGTTGCGCTGCGCTGTGCTCTGCGCGACACGTGTCAGCGCAGTTGCGCTGCGCTCTGCGCTGCGCGACACGTGTCACGCGCTGGGGCGTTTACGCCAAACAGAATTAAAATTCTAGTAAGATCCTTCTGTTCTTGTTAAAACAAGAAGATTGTCTTATGTAAAACAGAAGTCCTTGGATCAAAGATCCAACGGTGGGGAAAATTCCCCAAATCACTCAGAGAATGATCTCTTTAACAAACTTAACAAATCTATGGGCACTATATAAAGATCCCTAGACCCCAACTCAAAACATCATCAACATTGTGAGAGATCAAGAACTTTAAAACAGATAGAACTCTGAAGAAAATTCAAGAAAAAGGTTTAAAAAAATCTTTATAAAATAGAAGAATTTCTTCTGAATAGATCATTGATCTAAGAACAAGATCAATGATCTTCAATAAAAAATAAATAATAACAGTGCCTTGCACTTTTTTATGAACCATTGGTTCTGGAATTTCTGAAAAATTCTTTTCTTGAATCCAAAATTGGATCAAGTTATTGAAACAGTGCCTTGCACTTGCAAAACTGCACTGTTGCGCTCCTGGGTTGGCGCAAGCCACCAGAGAGCGTCACGTGTCAGCACCAGAACCACTTGCGCTATGTGCTTTTAAGATAGAGCATTGCTCTCTGAAATTGGCGCAACTCACTAGAGCGCGCCACGTGTCAGCAGCGCAAGCGCAGCGCACTGCGCTTGCGTGACACGTGTCACCACCACAAGCTCTTGCGCTCAATGATTGGCGCAAAGCGCCTGACAAATGCACTGCATTTTTTACTGAAGGGCCAGGCCCAAATCAAAAAGGCCTAGCAGGACAAAATAAAAAGCAATGCATTAAAAGGGCAGAGCCCAAACAAAATAGATGCTCTGCATCATTTATAAAAAGGGCAGAGCCCAAACAAAATAGATGCTCTGCATCATTTATAAAAGGGCAGAGCCCAAACAAAACAAAAAATGCAGTGCATTATTAAAAAGGGGCAAAGCCCTAGCACAGGCCTAATAGGCCAAAGACAAATAAAAATGTTGAACATTTTCCAACTGAACTTAGCCCAATCATGGCCGTAAGTCCTCAAATTAAATTGACTGAGCACGGCTACTCTCCTAAATCAATTTATATCTGGTTCGAGGGTACATCTCCGAACTTCTCTGATTCCTATCATTGTAATCCTTCAACGACGTCAGAAAGGTGACGGGTCCCGACAACCACACATCAACACGGACTGTGGGGTTCTTTAACTCATGGACTTATGCGTCCTTAAACCAAAACACGGACTGTGGGGTCCTTAAACCCACAGACTTATGCGTCCTTAAACCAAGATACGGACTGTGGGGTCCTTAAACCCACGGACTTATGCGTCCTTAAACTAATGGATCGCCATGTCCCTAAACTGGCAATGGGCCGCCATGTCCCTAAACTGGCAATGGACCGCAATGTCCTTAAACTACCTATGGACCACTGCGTCCCTAAACTGGAACAATAGAGCCCCTAAATGCTCTTTTGTCGGATCCAAACGATCCCGTTAAGTTGATCTTAGTCTCAAATCAGACTAACGTATCCTTAACGAACGTTTAAGTTGATCTTAGCCTCAATATGGCTAACGTATCCTTAAACTAAAACACCAAACCCAAATCTAAGTAAATACGGATTTGGACTAATCCACGTCCTACGGGCGACGGTATAACTTAGTCTCCGTATACAATCCACGGGCATCCACAAACAAAACAAACACACACGACACGAAGTGAAATTCTGGAGAAGGAGAAAGTTGCTACCGCGATGCGGTAGCGTAATTAACTGCAGGGGCTTGCGCCTGCAGGGAAGAGCGTCCCCATAATCAAAACCCCCTCAAACGAGGGGGAATCTGAAGAAGTCTGCTACATCGGCCGCATCCGTCTAAGCTTCCGATACACGGTGCCATAAATCAACTTGGCATCTTCAGAGAGGTAGACGGATAAAACCAAATAGCATATGCCCCGAATCTCAGGCAAGACGTCCTTACGTTGTCGCCGTCTTTCGGAGGGGAACAATGTGATCATCACCTACTGCTGGCGTATTGACGAGTCTTTAGAGTCCCACACAGAAGTTTTCTGGTTCGAGCGAAACGAAGTAGGACACATATGTTGATATGTGCGTGGGCCTGATTAAATATGAGTATGTGATACCATATTATAATCTGGCAGGTATCTGATGTCGGTCAGGTTATATATGATATAACCAGATTATCGAATCAAGTGTTGGTTTGATAATATGATATTCAGATTAATGATATTATTCGGTTATATGTGATATAACCGGATTATTAGATTAAGTGTTGATTTAATAAAGTGATATATATATTATATGTGATGTAATTATATCTTTATCATTAGCTCACTAATTATTTTTCATTATAAATATATTAATATATATATGATATATATATATATATAATAATGAAGCATGGCATATGAATTTCTATTTTGCGAAAATAGAAATGAGGTGGAAAATGAGAGCATGGTTACAAGCATGGGATTTATATTTGTTTATTTATCTTGACCCACTATTCAAGCATGGTTGCAATATTATATTGCAAAATTCCATGCTTGAATGAGTGGGGGTCAAGAGTTGCCATTCATTTTTTTGCTCATTCTCAACACTTAGCCATTATTCATGGGTTGCTCTCTAGCTTCTTCTTCTTCTTCCTCAATTGCTATAGTTCAAGCTTCAACCCTCACATGTGATGTGAACCATGAAGCTTGAACACAAACTAGTGAGCAAATTAAACCCCTACTTCACTATCACACATTAGATTAGCAATTTGATATGGAGAGTTGCCTTCACTAATGAGATTAGTGAAGGGTTAGCTTGAGCTTGTGGACTTCAGATGGATCGTCTTTGGCGTGAAGATCACGAAGGAGGTTTGCTCAACTCGAAAAGGAGCCTAGTAGAGTCGCGTGGACTTCAACCCGGAGCTATTGAAGAGAAGGACTCGAACTACAAAGGTTGTATGCTATTTTCTTCTCTTTTGTTCATCACAATCACAAAGGCAAACCCTAATAATCTAGTAAAGATCTTGTTAGTCTAGATTAGCATCTAATAAAAATTAAAATTTGGCATGCTTGATGCCTCTTGAACCACATGGTGGTGCTAAGATCGAATTTCATGGTATCAGAGCCAAGCTAGAACATTAGGGTAACTTGTACCGACGTTAGAAATCCGCCGTTTTTGTCGCGCAAAAACTGCTAATAAAAACAGTTTTCCAAAATGATGTTTTGAGTTGTTTGCATACCCCACGGGCTCACAGTTTGAACCGAGAAGCTGCGGGGTGGAGCGTTCGTACCCTGGAGACACCCTCGGGGGACCAAACGGCTGGGCCCACCCCTCAAGACCACCACAAGGTGGTCTTGGCGGTGGGGACCCGAAACTGCCCCACCTTAGGCGGTTTCAGGTCTGCCTAACCCCCTGGCCACCTGGTGGTGTCTTCACGGGTGAGGTACCCCCTTTAGGCCCCCCATTTGATAGTTAATTTTGGGATCTTCTTCCCCGCAAAGATTCGGGCGGGTTTCGAATTCTTTTCGACTCCCGGATTGGCTTAAAACGATCGGTTTTGGAACTTTAGCTCACTGGATTTTTCATGTCTTGGAAAAATTGGTTAAGTTTGCTAATTGCGTGCGGAATTCTAATGTCGCGGTTACTTTACAAGATTTGTGATGTGTGTGATAAAATTATTAGAATCCGGATTAATTAGTTTTATGAAAACTAGTTAGTATATTGTAAAGCTGGCCGTTTAGTCTCAATTGATCGATTGCCACACAGTTTTGATTCGGATCAAAACTCTGTCGCAATTGTGTATTGTGCACGATCACTATGTCGGGAATCTTGTTGAATTATCCGACAACCAATTGAAAAGAATTTTCAATTTGAGGCTAAAATGTAAGTTTTATAAGTTAGGCATGAAATCCAGAATATGAGATATTCCGGGTTTATGATGTCTGAGGATATTGCGGATTCTAATTATTGTAGTTTTCTGTTTTCTTTTCTGCGACCGTAAGTATAATATGTGGGGTATCTCAATCTCATTGCTATATGTCAACAAGTTTTAGGGATACGCATATTTGCTTACGTTGATGATATGTGATATCATGTGTTGCTGTTGATATGATTTATTGGATCGTCGTGAAAGAATAGCCGGAAGGTTTTATGTGAGATGGTTTTTTTTTATTTTCATTCACGTAAAATCTGTATGTAATATTCTTTTATTGGGGCACTTCCGGGTTGAGGATGATGTCACCACTGTTGTATATTATTTACTTTTATGCATTAGGATAGACCCAAGACGGGGAGCATAAGTAACCGGGTTCTAGGGTCCAGTGGGAGACCATCTCAAGTAGTTGAGACCGGATCTCCTAACTCTAGAATTGGTAGGGCTACTTGCCACTCTCGTAGGGGTCTATGGGATGTGGGTTTGGCTATTCATCACGACTGTGGAATCCGTGTTTTACATTACTGGCTAAATTTAAAACACAGAAATTCTAGTATATCCAATATTTCATATGTTTCTTCTGCTGCTTAGTTCTGTGATGTTGATCATATAACTGCGTGAGACGAATGTAATATTATATATATGATATATAATAAATGTTTCTTATGTTTTGCACCCGCGCTAGTCTAGCCTCCGCTCTGCCGGTAGTTAAGTAACCTAACGGTGCATGACGGGGCCCCGTGGCTAATGCGGATGGCATAAGCGTACGTTCTATTTTCGTTTTATTTTTTTGCAATATTTAGGAAACATTAATTGATGGGACTTCATTAATGAGATTAATGAAAAGAAAGAAACCAAAAGATGTTGTAGAATCAAATTTTCAAAAAGGGTAGCTCTAGTTCTTGTGTCACGCCCCGCTTCCCAGTGTATGGAAAGAGGACGCGACGAGGTCGCTATGAGGCCGCTACGTATTTACTCGGAAGTAAATACGTTAAGCGTACCTAAGCAATATAAAAGAAATATACACAAGAGACAAATGTAATGAACAGTAGGTATAACTGAACAACAACTTTATTAATTAACATTCTTTTTACAATACATGGAAAAGTAAATACATGGGATAAAGCGATGCCTAAACAGTGGCATAACAGAAATGAAAAGTACTGAAATAAAATGTGTACAATGAATCTAAAGCTCTGGGTTGTAGGCCAGCTGATCCAAGTCCTCGCTGGTGGGCTCGATCTTCTGAGTGTCCAGATCACCTGACAACATTCCAGAGAAGAAAGAGAAGGAATGTCCTCAGCGAACAATCGCTCGGTAAGTCCCAAAGATAAGGGGGAAATACAATATACATAGAGTAAGAGAAAGAGAGAGAGAGTAGCTTTTACAGATGTATTATATTGTTATATTGTTGTATTTAGTGTTAACGCTGTTGTTTGTAGCTTGGTACAGAAGAATGCCAGTGTATACTGTTAGTGTATATGCCCTAGAGGCCATTACTGTATCATACTAGTTTGTATATTACTTAATGGAAGCTTGGGATATTCACCTTGTATAAACAATCTTGCTCAATATAGTAGTATGCTACTTGGTTTGTTTCTACTTCAATGTGTACTTGTGTTTATTTTACTATATCACTTATACGCATTAGTGGAGCCCTTAGGATCTTTGCTTGATTACCAGCGTTGTGATGGCAGTCACACTAGTGGGGGCTGGGTAATCTATAAGCACATCCTTATACAGGTCCCTAGCCGCAGGACTATCGAGACAGGGCATCGATACTCCGGAGTAGACTAGCGTATGCGCTTCTCATCCCAGTGTGGGAGATGGTCTGTCCCACAGCCATCAGTACGTCGTACTAGAGATAGTATACGGGTGCTCGTTAGGTTACGAGTACACTGGACAGGACTCGTCGGGAACTGACAGGTTGGTATTATACCTATCGTCAGTCATCAGTTCCCAGGTGACATGAGTACAGCTTAGTCCGCTGACTTGACACTAGCACTTCGCCTCGAGTGTGTTCCCACTGCACTTTGATCACTACCCTACCACGGCTCAAAGGAGTCGTGCAAACAGGTGGTGGTTGGGTGCAGTCCCGAAGCACTTGGAGGCAGTGCCGGTTAGACAGGATTCGTCTCTCCCGGTATTGGGGGTTGACATCGCGCTGTGTCTAGGAGAGCCATTACACGAGTAGTCCCTGGCCAGGGCAAGCGAGATATACTGGTAGGTTCCAGTGTTATCTCAGGGTGTTTTGGGCTTCACTCCGACACGACTTGTACCGCTATTGGGGGACTGACGTTTTACCGCCCCCTAGGCCCGACATGCGATGTATCAGACGAACAGACCGGACTGTACGGAGACTGTCACATTCAGACTCAGTAGGAGTACAGATGGGGTTTTCACCTCGTCAGCCTTCTTGTCGGCATCTACCTGGGGACCGTTACGCACAGCTAGTGCCGCTTGCGGTCTGTGGTTAAACCCACTGCCAGCGTAGTGTCGAGTCTTTAGAGTCCCACACAGAGGGTATTCGCCTCTGGGCAAAACCGAGTAGAGGTCGCATGGTTTTGCGACAGGGTTCGTTCTCCTCCGCGCACTTGTGCACGTTTGGAGTCCGGACGGATATTGCCAGCAGGCTCTGGTTTGAGCCGGATACTGGTATATGTTTTGGGGGTTGCTTTTATCTCTCAGTATTCATGTTCCTCGGAACAAGAATGCAGGTGTGTATGCACAGTTTTTGAGGAGGAGGAAGATGACTTTCATTAGGGTTTCGGAACGGGTGCGTATGCACAATTGACAGTTATCATTTTCCAAACCCTAATGGATTTATGGATTATCTATTAATAATAGTAATTAAATGAGAATTATGTTATGGTTGATTTTGTTGACTTGTTGACCATGGTTGACTTGTTGACCATGGTTGAATGTTGACCACCATCATGCTTTGTAAAGATCCTCCTTGATTCATGCTTACATTTCATTTAAAGAAGCATGATAGTGGTCATTCCAAATTACCATCAACTATTCTTATTTTGAATTATTATTATTTAGATAATTCTTTTCTTTTGGCAATATGGTTGCAAGAAAGAAAAACATAGCTCATTATCTCATTTAGCTTCTCTCTCCTCTCTTCATCTTCTTCTTCCTCTAGCAAAAGAGAAACCTTCTCATGTGTTGAGAATCCTTCTCTTTTAAAAGAAAAGCACCCCTTAAACACTCTCTACTCATTCTAGGTTCAAGGTTTAGCAAGCCGGAAACCCTAGTTCACTCAAAGATCGAGGAAGAGCCCAAAGGTTGAACCTTCGAGGTGGATCCATCTTCGACGGAAGAAGGCTACAAGGCAAGAACCATCAACCTCTACAAGGTTTGAAGAAGAAGGAGTTCAAGTTTAGGTATAACCTTCATCCGAGTAGCTAAGACTCTTTAGCTTGTATGCTAGTTTAGTTTAGACACGATCCCGACCTTGTTTAGTCCATGTTGTCTCTTGCGATAAAAATTTGTTTTTTATACCGTTTCCGCCTCCCCGTAAGAACCGGGGGTCGCAATATGGACTTACATATACGAGATGAGTCTCTATATACCAGAGACTAAAGGAAACTGGAAGTACAAGGCTCCGTTAGAAAGCCCGGAACAACGGCGTTGTATTCAGGTTAGGTGTCTTAAATCTTGCAGTCTCGTGCCACTTTTAACACCTTCCGTACCAATCTACCCCTTAAACCCCGCTACGTCCTGGTTGTATTGTTTGTATTGTATTGCAACTTGTAATGTCTTGTAATATAGATTGTATAATTGGATGACTTGCCGAAACCATGATATCAGTAAATGGATGTAACTGGAGGATGTAACTGGAGAATCATGTAAATGGAAGTATATCCATGGTTCGGTTCAATAATACAGATTGAATATATGGATTCATGGATTCATATTGGATTGTAGATTGTAGATTGTACTTGAATCATATTCAAGTCAGATTATTTATAATAAGACTTAGTCTGAGTCAGAACAATTAGAAAAGAAATTGAAGTCCTGAATTAGGTTTTGATGTTATCGGTAACCGCTGCACATGGGCGGCAGGATTTGTGTCTTTTTCAAAGGCGATTACCGTGTTGATAACACCGTTTGTTAAGTTATCTACCTTAAATAGGCAAGCACCCATATCTCTGGCTCTCTGAGGCTTAAGAGACCAGTCCCGCTTAAACCTATGTTTACTAGGGTCCTTAGGGTAATTTATAGAACTTGAGAGGGTTTTATATAAAAATAATTTTGTATAGTTTTCAAATTATACCTCGAGTATTTTATTATCGTCTTTAGAGTTTTTATAGATGTAGATTTATATATATGACATTTCTAGTGATTAAAGCCCGATTTCATAATACATGGTATTTATTTGTAATATTGAACTTGTATGGAAATTCATGGTATTTTTATGTAAAGTGATTCTTTTGACTTAGAAAAGTTGGAATATTTATGAAAAGTTTAGACACGATCCCGACCTTGTTTAGTCCATGTTGCCTCTTGCGATAAAAATTTGTTTTTTATACCGTTTCCGCCTCCCCGTAAGAACCGGGGGTCGCAATATGGACTTACAGTGGTATCAGAGCCTAACTAAACTTAAACTAGCTTGGTAGTGAAGTGTAACGAAGTTCGGAACCGAAAAAGTCACAAAACCGGAAAAACAAAACCCTAAGTTTCTGTTAAAATTTTTTCTGCTCTAAATGAAAAACTTTATACTTGTAAATTCGGCTCAGGGTTTTGTATGAACACCCAAGAAAAACGACACAGTGATTCGTTCAAACCGCCGCGCTTCCGCCGCACGAGGTAGGCATCTGCCGCTGAAGCGCCGCGGTTTGTCGTCTTCTGTGCATCGTTTTTCGTGCAGTGTGTTTGTGTGTTGGTTTTGGGATTTTTAAAATATATTATATGTGCCCAGATTTTCCAGAACAGAAATTTGCTTTTGGGGTCCTATAATTCCGTATTTTTTCCGAACTTCACTGCATTTTGACTATGATGTTTATATCTGTGATGCTTGCATGTATTGAACGTCGGCTAATCGCTATAAGACGATTAGTCGGGGTTATACATGATCTGTGTTTGATATTGGAATGTGTATATGAATGTGTTGGACTGTCGCGGGTGAATAGCCGGGGTGGATGTGAGATGAGCTTTTGTTTTTCTTTCATTCATTGTAAATGTAAATTGATATAATAATTATTATTTGTTTGGCCGCACAACCGGGTCGGGGTTGTAGCCGTCATTGTATAATTCTTTTTACTGTTTTTGCTCCTAGGATAGACCCATGGAGGGGTGCACAAACTGCCGGGTACTTGGCGGGTAGTTTGCCGCACCCATAGGGGTCTTGGGTGGGGTATTGGCTATTCACCGCGACCGTGTTATCCGCTTTTCGTTTCAGGCTCGAAAGGATTGCGGATTGCTAGTATATTCAATGTATTCATCTGTGATCTGTAATGTCTATCATTGCTTTCTATTTAGGCGTTGCTTATGTTTTACAGCCGCGCTAGCCCAGCCCCTGCTCTGTCGTTAGTTAAGTAACCTAACGAGTGATGACGGGACCCCGTGGCGAATGCGAATGGCATAAGCGTACGTCATATTTTGGTTGTTTTCTGCAATGGTAGGATTTAAATGATGGGACGCATTAAAAGTACTAATGCAAGAATATCACGCATTAAAAGAACTAATGCAAGATAATAAACCAAGTTAAAATCGTTGGAACACTTTCGAAAAACCACTCGGTTCTTTTCAAAACTAACTTTTAAATGCGGAGTTTGAGCGACTCCTTCTAAAAGCTATCTCGTTCCATCGATTATATCAAGTTCACTACGTTCACGGTTTCGCCAAAACCATTCGTAGCCCTCCGTCGTTTCATATGAATATTCAACGGTATTCCAGCTGTGTTTGTTGGCCTTAGTCAAGGCACAGTGTTTGGTAGCTGGTGGGTATTCATATGTTGCATAGATAGAATGCGTTGGTTTGGGACAGTCGTATTGCCTTGTTGGCCATAGTCAAGGGTAGATACGGGTGGATTCAAATTAACCTGGATAACGACGGGTAGAACTTGACATGTGACTTATGATTTGTTGGCCTTAGTCACGGTCATAAGAGCATGGGGCAAAAATCCACATCGGGAGTTTCATAAGTACTGAAACTTGCTAGATTTGCATACTATTTGGAGTGTGGTGATTCTGGTAGGATTCCTTCAGTTTCGTCACGCGATGATATTTGGATCCCGATCCTACTGTGAGTATATGCTACTCCTCGGGAAATTTCTCACTAGACGATCAATGCTATAAACCTAGTAGGTGCCTAGAAAGGTGTTAGCGGGGCTACGCCCCCAGGGAAAAGAGGTTATTTAATTAAGGAACTTCGCGAAAGCGTTGGAAAACCTCCCTCGAAGTACCGACACTGGCCTGGCTGAACGGTTAAGCAAGTATTACACGGTGGGATTGATCCCGGCTAATTCTTCCTTTGTGGTTTGAGGAGGGATTCGAGAGACAGTGGGAGCCATCCTGTTTAGACAAATTAAAACCATTCTAAAACTTGCAAGAGCATCGTGCTAAAGTGTTTCTTCTCTCCCCCCTGCAGCGACCAAATCGAAATGACTGGACTTAAGTTGATTCTAGATAAAAACATATTGACAGGGCCAAACTACAAAGATTGGCTCAGGAATGTCAAGTTGGCAATCACTTACGACAAGCTGGGGTATCTTCTTACCACCAAAGCTCCCCCCGTCCCAGGTCCCACCTCCAGCGTCGCGGATAAGGAAATCCGTAAGACTTGGGAGATTGACAGCGCGAAGGCCAGGTGCCTCGTACTTGCCTCGATGGACAACGAACATCAGAGGAGGCACGAGAATATGGATTTGGAATCCATATTTCTTCATACAAAAGAACTGTATGGAGAGCAGTCTCGTATCGCAAGATACGAAGTGTCGAAGAAGTTGTTTTCGACAAAGTTGGCCGTCGGATCATCGGTAGCGGACCACGTGCTTAAGATGATTGGCTACACTGAAGAGCTCGCGGAACTTGGGACCACGTTGGACAGTGAACTCTACACGGATATAATTCTCCAGTCCCTTCCATCCACTTACGCCCAGTTCATACTGAATTTCAACTTGCAAGAAAAGGAAGTTGAACTTTCAGAACTCCTCAACATGCTGAGGAGCGCAGAGGGCACCCTACAGAAGGGTAGGGAAACACCCGCTTTGTTTGTAGGAGGATCTTCTTCCTCTAGGTCCAAGGCGAAAGCCAAGGGAAAGAGGAAGAAAGCCCCCGCCAAACCAAGAGGCGGTGTTAGTAAAGTGGGTACGAAGGGAAAGGAAAAGGCAACAAAGATTGCGGGGAAGCTTGTTGGAAAGGAAGAATGCTTCTATTGTCATAAGAGTGGACACTGGAAGAAAGATTGCAGGGCTTGGAAGGCCAAGACACAGGAACTGAAGCAGGTTGCGGCTTCAGCTTCAGGTGTGTATGTTATTGAAAACTGTCTTTCTATAAACTCTACTTCCTGGGTATTGGATACCAGATCAGGATCTCATATCTGTAATTCTTTGCAGGCGTTGAGAAACCGTAGGTTTTTGAAGGCAGGTGACATGACCCTCAGAGTTGCGAACGGAGCTAGCATGGATGCTAAAGCCGTGGGGGACTATCACCTGGGAATGTCAGATGGGCATGTTTTGGTTTTGCGTAATTGCTTTTTTGTACCCAACGCAACTTGTAATATCATTTCTGTATCTTTGGTTTCTAAAGAAGGTTATGAATTTGCGTTTGTAAGTAATGTTGTAAACATTCACCTTAATCAAGTTCTGATTGGGTCAGGTACACTGAGCAATGGTATATACGTATTGAACCAACTACAGATTTTCAATGTCCAGAATACACACAAAAGAAAGTCTCCAGATATCAATCAGGCTTTCTTATGGCATTGTAGACTGGGTCACATCAATGAGACACGGTTGACTAAGTTACATAAAGAAGGATACTTGGATCCGTTCGAGTATCAGTCTTATGCCACTTGTGAATCTTGTCTCATGGGAAAGATGACAAAGACTCCGTTCACTGGACACGGAGAAAGAGCGAGCGAGCTCTTGGGACTCGTACACAGCGACGTGTGCGGTCCAATGTCTACACATGCGCGAAGCGGTTATTCATACTTCATTACTTTCACAGACGATTTCTCTAGGTATGGACATGTCTTCTTAATGAAGCACAAATCCGAGGCCTTTGAGAAATTTCGGGATTACAAGAATGAAGTTGAAAAACAAACAGGCAAAAGTATTAAGATTCTAAGATCGGATCGAGGTGGAGAATACTTGAGTGCCGAGTTCCTGGACTATTTAAAAGAGAATGGAATTCTCTCTCAGCGTACTCCTCCATACACTCCGCAACATAACGGTGTATCGGAAAGGAGGAATCGAACCCTATTGGATATGGTTCGTTCCATGATGAGTAAGGCTGAGTTACCGCGATCTTTCTGGGGTTATGCACTGGAAACAGCTGCACATCTCTTGAACCAAGTTCCTACTAAGACAGTGCCTACCACACCATATCAGATGTGGAGTGGGAAGAAACCCTGTCTTAAATCCTTTAAGACATGGGGATGTCCGGCTTTTGTAAAAAAGCAGCATGCGGACAAGCTCGAGGCACGCTCAGTACAGTGCAAGTTTGTGGGATACCCAAAGAACTCCAAGGGGTATCTTTTCTACTACGAAGAGGAACAAAAAGTTCTTGTTTCTCGTCATGCCTACTTCTTGGAAACTGAGTTTTTGGAAAATCAGATAAGTGGGAGCGCAGTAGAACTGGAAGAAGTTCCAGAACCACAAACCATTACTGAAATCTTAGAGGAACCAGAGGGTTCGAAAGAACAGGACATTCCTACGCCGCTCCGCAGGAGTAGTAGGCAGTCTCATCCGCCCGAGAGATACTACGGTTTTCTCATAGACAGGGATAGAGAGGATTGCATCATAGATTATGATGAGCCTACTAGCTTCCAGCAGGCCGTTCAGAGCGTTGACTCGGTAAAATGGCTGGATGCAATGCGGACCGAAATGGAGTCCATGTACACCAACAAAGTATGGACGTTGGACATTGCTCCAGACGGGGTAAAACCCGTAGGATGCAAGTGGATCTTCAAAAGGAAGATTGGTGTAGATGGACAGGTTGAGACCTATAAAGCTAGACTTGTAGCAAAGGGTTTCCGTCAAAGACCTGGCTTGGACTATGACGAAACCTTTTCTCCAGTGGCTATGCTGAAATCCATTCGGATCCTTCTTGCCATTGCTGCCTTCCACGATTATGAGATTTGGCAGATGGACGTAAAGACCGCTTTTCTGAATGGAAATTTAGAGGAGTGTGTCTATATGGATCAGCCAGAGGGTTTCATTCAGAGTGGGAGCAGCGGAAAGGTGTGCAAGTTGCTTAAGTCCATCTATGGACTAAAGCAGGCATCGCGGAGTTGGAACATCTATTTTGATGAGACGGTCAAGGAATTTGGCTTTATCAAAAATCCAGATGAACCATGCATCTATAGTAGATTTGTAGCGAGAACTGTAGTATTCCTCGTTTTATACGTGGATGACATTCTCTTAATAGGAAATGACATTCCTATGCTACAATCTGTCAAGGGGTTCTTGTCACACAGGTTCTCCATGAAAGACCTGGGTGATGCCTCATACATCCTGGGGATCCGGATCCATCGTGATAGATCCAAGAGGATATTAGGACTTTCTCAGTCCAGGTACATCGACACCATAGTGAAAATATTCAGTATGGAAGATTCCAAGCGCGGTAACCTACCGGCTTGTCACGGGATCACCCTCTCTAAAGAGATGTCTCCCAAGACTGATTTGGAGAGGGATCGCATGTCTATTATACCCTACGCTTCTGCGGTAGGCTCTATAATGTATGCGATATTGTGTACCAGACCGGATGTAGCTTATGCACTGAGTGTGGTAAGCCGGTATCAGTCAAACCCTGGGGAGAAACACTGGATAGCGGTAAAGAACATTCTCAAGTACCTGAGAAGGACTAAGGAGATGTTCTTGGTGTATGGCGGAAAAGACCTCCAGATCGAGGCCTTTGCTGACTCCAGCTTCCAGAGTGACAAGGATGATTCCAAGTCCATGTCGGGTTTTGTCTTTACCCTCAATGGAGGGGCGGTGTGTTGGAAGAGCTCCAAACAGGAAACCGTTGCAGACTCGACTATGGAAGCGGAATACATCGCTGCATCTGATGCCGCAAAAGAAGCTATCTGGATGAGGAAGTTCTTAAAAGAACTTCAGGTGGTTCCGTCCATTGTTGACCCAATACCTCTGTATTGCGACAACAACGGGGCTATAGCTTTAGCAAAGGAACCCAGGTCCCATCAGAGATCCAGGCACATCTTGAGGCGGTATCACCTGATCAGGGAGATCGTGGATCGCAAGGAGATCGAGGTTCGGAGGGTTGCTTCAGAAGAGAACACTGCAGATCCATTCACCAAGGCCCTACCCCAGACTCAGTTCGAGCGGCTGATCGAGATGATAGATCTTCGATACGCCAGTACATGGCCTTAGTGCAAATGGGAGATTGTTAGTGTATATGCCCTAGAGGCCATTACTGTATCATACTAGTTTGTATATTACTTAATGGAAGCTTGGGATATTCACCTTGTATAAACAATCTTGCTCAATATAGTAGTATACTACTTGGTTTGTTTCTACTTCAATGTGTACTTGTGTTTATTTTACTATATCACTTATACGCATTAGTGGAGCCCTTAGGATCTTTGCTTGATTACCAGCGTTGTGATGGCAGTCACACTAGTGGGGGCTGGGTAATCTATAAGCACATCCTTATACAGGTCCCTAGCCGCAGGACTATCGAGACAGGGCATCGATACTCCGGAGTAGACTAGCGTATGCGCTTCTCATCCCAGTGTGGGAGATGGTCTGTCCCACAGCCATCAGTACGTCGTACTAGAGATAGTATACGGGTGCTCGTTAGGTTACGAGTACACTGGACAGGACTCGTCGGGAACTGACAGGTTGGTATTATACCTATCGTCAGTCATCAGTTCCCAGGTGACATGAGTACAGCTTAGTCCGCTGACTTGACACTAGCACTTCACCTCGAGTGTGTTCCCACTGCACTTTGATCACTACCCTACCACGGCTCAAAGGAGTCGTGCAAACAGGTGGTGGTTGGGTGCAGTCCCGAAGCACTTGGAGGCAGTGCCGGTTAGACAGGATTCGTCTCTCCCGGTATTGGGGGTTGACATCGCGCTGTGTCTAGGAGAGCCATTACACGAGTAGTCCCTGGCCAGGGCAAGCGAGATATACTGGTAGGTTCCAGTGTTATCTCAGGGTGTTTTGGGCTTCACTCCAACACGACTTGTACCGCTATTGGGGGACTGACGTTTTACCGCCCCCTAGGCCCGACATGCGATGTATCAGACGAACAGACCGGACTGTACGGAGACTGTCACATTCAGACTCAGTAGGAGTACAGATGGGGTTTTCACCTCGTCAGCCTTCTTGTCGGCATCTACCTGGGGACCGTTACGCACAGCTAGTGCCGCTTGCGGTCTGTGGTTAAACCCACTGCCAGCGTAGTGTCGAGTCTTTAGAGTCCCACACAGAGGGTATTCGCCTCTGGGCAAAACAGAGTAGAGGTCGCATGGTTTTGCGACAGGGTTCGTTCTCCTCCGCGCACTTGTGCACGTTTGGAGTCCGGACGGATATTGCCAGCAGGCTCTGGTTTGAGCCGGATACTGGTATATGTTTTGGGGGTTGCTTTTATCTCTCAGTATTCATGTTCCTCGGAACAAGAATGCAGGTGTGTATGCACAGTTTTTGAGGAGGAGGAAGATGACTTTCATTAGGGTTTCGGAACGGGTGCGTATGCACAATTGACAGTTATCATTTTCCAAACCCTAATGGATTTATGGATTATCTATTAATAATAGTAATTAAATGAGAATTATGTTATGGTTGATTTTGTTGACTTGTTGACCATGGTTGACTTGTTGACCATGGTTGAATGTTGACCACCATCATGCTTTGTAAAGATCCTCCTTGATTCATGCTTACATTTCATTTAAAGAAGCATGATAGTGGTCATTCCAAATTACCATCAACTATTCTTATTTTGAATTATTATTATTTAGATAATTCTTTTCTTTTGGCAATATGGTTGCAAGAAAGAAAAACATAGCTCATTATCTCATTTAGCTTCTCTCTCCTCTCTTCATCTTCTTCTTCCTCTAGCAAAAGAGAAACCTTCTCATGTGTTGAGAATCCTTCTCTTTTAAAAGAAAAGCACCCCTTAAACACTCTCTACTCATTCTAGGTTCAAGGTTTAGCAAGCCGGAAACCCTAGTTCACTCAAAGATCGAGGAAGAGCCCAAAGGTTGAACCTTCGAGGTGGATCCATCTTCGACGGAAGAAGGCTACAAGGCAAGAACCATCAACCTCTACAAGGTTTGAAGAAGAAGGAGTTCAAGTTTAGGTATAACCTTCATCCGAGTAGCTAAGACTCTTTAGCTTGTATGCTAGTTTAGTTTAGACACGATCCCGACCTTGTTTAGTCCATGTTGTCTCTTGCGATAAAAATTTGTTTTTTATACCGTTTCCGCCTCCCCGTAAGAACCGGGGGTCGCAATATGGACTTACATATACGAGATGAGTCTCTATATACCAGAGACTAAAGGAAACTGGAAGTACAAGGCTCCGTTAGAAAGCCCGGAACAACGGCGTTGTATTCAGGTTAGGTGTCTTAAATCTTGCAGTCTCGTGCCACTTTTAACACCTTCCGTACCAATCTACCCCTTAAACCCCGCTACGTCCTGGTTGTATTGTTTGTATTGTATTGCAACTTGTAATGTCTTGTAATATAGATTGTATAATTGGATGACTTGCCGAAACCATGATATCAGTAAATGGATGTAACTGGAGGATGTAACTGGAGAATCATGTAAATGGAAGTATATCCATGGTTCGGTTCAATAATACAGATTGAATATATGGATTCATGGATTCATATTGGATTGTAGATTGTAGATTGTACTTGAATCATATTCAAGTCAGATTATTTATAATAAGACTTAGTCTGAGTCAGAACAATTAGAAAAGAAATTGAAGTCCTGAATTAGGTTTTGATGTTATCGGTAACCGCTGCACATGGGCGGCAGGATTTGTGTCTTTTTCAAAGGCGATTACCGTGTTGATAACACCGTTTGTTAAGTTATCTACCTTAAATAGGCAAGCACCCATATCTCTGGCTCTCTGAGGCTTAAGAGACCGGTCCCGCTTAAACCTATGTTTACTAGGGTCCTTAGGGTAATTTATAGAACTTGAGAGGGTTTTATATAAAAATAATTTTGTATAGTTTTCAAATTATACCTCGAGTATTTTATTATCGTCTTTAGAGTTTTTATAGATGTAGATTTATATATATGACATTTCTAGTGATTAAAGCCCGATTTCATAATACATGGTATTTATTTGTAATATTGAACTTGTATGGAAATTCATGGTATTTTTATGTAAAGTGATTCTTTTGACTTAGAAAAGTTGGAATATTGATATTATAACAAAAATAGATTTTTTGATAATACATATATATTTATAAAAATAATTTTTAATTTATTATTTTCAAGAATTCTCATTTTTTAAAGATATTTGTATTTTAAATTTCTCGAGACCGAATGCTCCTTACGGAGGTCTGAATCTCATACTACTAAGCCCAGGGATGTGCGATAATCCGCACCATCCCAGTCGGGTTCCCCAAAAATGGGTTGTAGCGGCGCTTTGTAAAGATTTGTAAAAATACGTAATCTTGTAGAAAACGGTTTTTATAAGTTAAAGATAGTTTTGTGTAAAACGGTATTTTCCGAATCTATATTTCCCAAAAGGTATTGTGCTATATTTCATATGAGTTTTGTGAAGATGTAGGTCATTACCTCGTGATCTAACTAAAGGTATAGCAAGATTAATGATGTTTTAAAGTCGAAAGTATACTACATGGTATTTTACTGAAAAGGAGCGGTAAAAGTTACAAAATGAAATATTTTGCAATGAAATTTGTTCAACATATTTTGTTAATGATTAATAGTCAAGATGTAAGAGTTTTGTATGGTTGTGTTAAGGAAAATTGAACTTTACAAAGAAAACCGAATAGGAAGTCGGATTTAACTCCGCTTCCGTCGGGTTTTGGTAAAAGAAGTTTTAAGAATAGATTGGAGAAGAGGGAGGTGGGACTTACTGGCTAACAAGAAAGAGGGAGGATAAAGGTAGAGAGGGGAATCGCCGGTGCATCGTTTCATCGCTGGAAACTCCTCGTATCGCCGTCAGAAATTCGCCGGAGTTTCGCCCTTTGCTAACTCCACTTGTACAAAAAATTTCTATAGACTTTTCTTGAGAGTTTGGACAGAATTATGAGTGAGGGAGGTGTGTTTAGGGGTGGTATTTATAGGGTAAAATTAGGGTTAAGGTAGGTGAAAAATTATATTAAAAATATATTAAAAATTGTATTAAAAATATTGCTTAATGGGGGTTTAAAGAGTTCTGTTCATGTGCAAGAAATTTAAAGTATACAGGAGTTTCCGGAAGACAAAGAGGCATAAGTTTCATGAAGGGTCAACTCGGATTCAGCCGAGTCAACCCGGCCTCGCCGGCAGAGTCGGCCGAGTCGTCGGCCCGATTCGGCCGAGTCGGGCCCGGGATCGCCGTAGAAGGTCCGTCGTTGTCTGGTTAGCACAGTGGGGTAGTTTGTTTTTAGTGTGACCTTTGGTTTTACGGATTTAGCACGTGTAGACTCTTGGAATTCTAAAAAATTAAAAAGAAATCAATATTAAAAATAATGTGGGGGATGGGATTTGAACTTTGGTGCTTTGGTTCAGCAGTGCAAGGTCTTACCAATGAGCTACAAGCTCCTTCTTGCTATTAAAAAGCAAAACAAACTTATAATTTATGCTCAGGCAAAAGTACCTCTTTCTATATTTTTCAAAAAATTGTACAGAAAGTTAGGGTTGTTACATCTTGCTTTGCATAGTGATATTCTTTAATGAATATCCAGCACCTCATTCAATGAGGAAAGAGCCGAGATCCCTTCACCGGGAGTGACCTCTTTAGCGAAACTAGCAAATGCTACAACCCACTCGGTTTTGTCTTTTGACTGCTTCTCTAGTTCTTACTTTGCATAGTGGTATTCATGAATATCCAGCACCTCATTCGATGAGGAAAGAGCCAAGATCCCTTCACCGGGAGTGACCTCTTTAGCGAAACTAGAAAAAGCCTCAAAAATACTCCTTTCAAAATCACTAGATTCTACAACGATATCAAGTTCGTTACGCTCATAGTTTTCTTAAAAATCTGCGTAGCCAGCTGTCATTTAAGATAAGTACTATTTAGTATTCGTGCTATGTTTGTTGGCCTTCATCAAGGCATAGTGTGCGGTAGCTGATTAGTGCTTATCTGCCAGCATATGATACAATTGGATTAGGGTAGTCGTGCGACTTTATTGGCCTTCGTCAAGGGTCGTGCAGGTGGGTTTAATTCAATCAAGAAATGAAAGGTTTGAACTTGACTGGAGGCCTATGGTTTGTTGGCCTTCGTCAAGGTCATAGGAAGCTAGGGGTAAAAACATTATTGGGAATTTCAAGTGTTGAAATTTGAGATTGCATACCTTCTATATGATAGTTGGATCCCGATACCCACTGCGAGTAAGAGTTACTCCTGGGAGAGTTTTGCACTTTACAATTAGCTAATCAAGTAGATGTCTAGAAAGGTGGCAACGGGGTTATGCCTCTAGGGAAACGAGATTTATTTTAATTAGGTTCGTGCGATAGCACGGGGAACCTCCCTCGGAGTACCGATATCTGTCTGGCTGAACGATTGGCGAACCTGTAGAGTGTAATTAATCCCGGCTAATCTTATCTTTTATGGTTTGAAGGAAGATTTGATAAAAACAGTGGGAGCCATCCTGATTAGATAAGATAATAACCAATCTAATGTTGCAAAGAGCGCACGCAAAGTGATTATCCTTCTCTCTCTCCTGGTAACGACCAATGAAATGCCTTAATCAAGATAATAATATGGATGTTTTGACCGAACCTACTTATCATACTGGGCTAGGTTCTGCTCTACCTTATGATTGTCATAAGTCTGAGCAAGGAATAGGGGAATATTCGGATTCCCATGCCACCCAAACGAAGAATAAGCATGTTGATGCATTGTCTTCGGGTGTGTTCGTAACCAAGAACTGTTTCTCGGTTACCTCTACGTCCTGGGTATTGGAAACCGGATCAGGATCCCACACATGTAATTTGTTACATGGGCTATACACAGGTGGAGAACTGGGAAAGGGTGATATGTCTCTAGTAGTAGAGATGGTGCAATTGTTGCAGCTAAAGCAGTTGGCAAATATCACCTTGTGTTGCCTACTGGTAATACATTGATTCTTAGTGACTGTTATTTCGTACCAATTAATATTGTGAATATTTTCCTAAATCAAGTATTGATTGGGTAAGGTATGTTGTATAACAGTGTACACGTTCTGAATCAAACTACAGTTCTAAACGTATAGAACACACAGAAGAGGAACAGTTCAGAAATGAACGATGTCTTCTTGAAGCATTGTAGACTCGGTCATGTCGATAAGAAAAGACTAACTGAAGTTCTATAAGGATGCATATTTGAATCCATTCGAATTTACATCTTATGAAAACTTTCCAGTCATGTCTCAAAGACTAGGTGACCAAATCTTCGTTTACTGGAAACGGAGAAAGAGCTACTGAACTCTTGGACAGATACATGGTGATGTATGCGGTCCTATGTCTACAAATGCCAGGAATGGTTCCGCGTACTTTATTATATTTGCCGATGTTCTCTTAAGATACGAACGTGTGTTCTTGTTGAAACAAAAAACTGAATCTTTTGAGAATTTCAAGGAATATAAGTACAAAGTTGGGAACCAGATGGGTAAAGGTATTCAAGTCCTTCAATATGATTGAGGAAAAGAATACTAGAGCACGGAATTCCGACACTATTTAAAAGAGAGTGAGATTCTCTCTCAATTTACTCCTCCGTATACACCACAGCACAACGGTATATCGGGGTGGAGGAATCGCACCCTATGAGATATGGTGCGCTCTATGATGAGTACTGCTGAGTTGCTTATTTCCTTTCAGGGACATGCACTTGTGAAGATGCATACCTATTGAATAGAGTTTCGATCAAATCCGTTGCCTACCACTCTATATGAGATATGGAATGTGAAGAGACCATCTCTTAAACGAGTTAAGATATGGGGTTGTCCTGCCTATGTTTAAAAGCAAAATCCGGAAAAGCTCGAGGTAATGTCAGTTCTGTGCAAGTTTGTAGGATATCCCAACCATTCACGAGGGTTTATCTTCTACCATACCGAGGAACAAAAGATGTTTTGTTTCTCGACATGCCACCTTTTTAGAAAAGGAATTTCTTATAAAAGAAATTAGTGGCAAAGAGGTAGAACTGGAAGAAGTTCCAGCAACGCAAACTATAACTGACGATTTGTTGGAACCGGAGGATTCAATAGTCCCTGACGAACCGAAACCACTCCGCAGATCTAGTAGGGTGCCTCATCCACCTGAAAGATACTCCGGTTTTCTCTTAGAGGTGGGAGCGAGGATTGCATCATGGAGATGATCACCTAACTAGTTTCGAGCAGGCCATCACAAGTGGAGACTATGTGAAATGGCTGGATGCTATGCGATCTGAGATGGAATCCATGTACACCAGCAAAGTGTTGAATTTGCATGTTGCTCCTCCTGAAGGGGTAAAACCCATCGGGAGCAAGGGGATATTTGAGAAAGATAATTTGGTGTAGATGGAAAAGTTGAGACTTTTAAAGCTAGACTTGTTGCTAAGCTTAAGTCTATCAGGATCCTACTTGCCATTGCTGCATATCATGACTACGATATCTGGCAGACTGCACGTCAAAACCGCTTTTCTAAATGGTGATTTAGAAGAGAGCGTGTATATGACACTGCCAGAGGGCTTCGTAGATAGTGGGAGCAACGGAAGCATGTACAAGCTGCTTAAATCCATCTACGGGTTAAAGCAGGCATCGCGAAGATGGAACATCTGTTTTAATGAAGCTGTCAAAGAGTTTGACTTCATCAAAAAGATAGATGAACCATTTATAAATAAGAAGGTTGTAGAGAGTATGGTTGTCTTCCTCGTATTGTACACGGATGAGATACTCTTGATAGGAAAGGGTGTTCATATGCTACACTCGGTCAAGCACCTCTTATCACAGAGGTTCTCCATGAAAGATCTAACTGATGCCTCTTACCTCCTGAGGTTATAGATCTATAGAGATAGATCTAAATGGATTTGGGATTGTCCCAATCCAGGTACATAGACACCATGCTAAATGGGTTTTAGTATGGATGATTCTAAGCATAGTAATGTACCCGCTTGTTCAGGAATCACTCTCTCCAAAGAGATATCTCTCGAGACTGATTTGGAGAGGGGCATACAAGGGATACCCTATGCTTTGGCAGGCGGGTCATTCATGTATGCAATATTATGTACCAGACTAGTTGTAGCTTACTCACTAGGTGTAGTGAATAAGTATCGAAAAGATTTTTGGGAAAACCACTGGACAGCTGAAGAACATTCTTAAGTGCTTGAGAATGACTAAAGAGATATTCTTTGTGTATGGTAACGGTGAACTCCAGATGGAGTCTTTTACCGATTCGAGCTTCCAGAGTGATAAAGATGACTGAAAGTCAGTCTCGGGTTTTGTCTTCACCCTCAGTGAAGGGACGATATGCTGGAAGGGTTCCAAGCTATATACCGTAACAGACTCGTTGATAGAGGCTAATTACATCGCTACCAATGATGTTGCCAAAGAGGTTGTCTGGATGAATAGAGTTCATGAGATGAACTAGGTTCCTACCATTGGGCATCCAATACCTGTGTATTGTGATGACAATGGAGCTGTGGCTTTAGCCTAGGAACCCCGGTTCCGTCAGCGATCCAGACATATTCATAGACAATATCACCTGATCAGGGAGATAGTTTTATCTCCGGGAGATCGAGGTCAGGAGAGTTGACACAGAGGATAATATAGCGGATCCACTCACCGATGCCATCCCTCAGATGCTATTCGAAAGACTTTTGGGATGTTGGGTATAAGATACTACAACAACTGGACTTAGTGCAAGTGGGATATTGTTAGTAATATGTATGCCCTAGACGCCATTATTGATGATATAGTGGATGCTTGGACATATATATAGAGGACTTTCTTGGTCGACATGATAGTTTGCTATCAGGTTACCTTTATCTTAACATGTAGACTGGTATCTATATTGTCTGTCTTTTACATGTTGATAAAGCCCTTAGGATATGTACTTGACTACCAGGATTATGATGAGATCATACTAGTGGGGCCAGGGTGGTCCAAAAGTACATCATTTAATTGGTTCCTAGTCGAGGGAATATCGAGACTAGGGCATCGATATTCCAGAGTAGACTAGTGTGAACGTTTCTTATCCGTTAGAGGTCGATAGTTGATCCCACAACCATTGGTGTGTGACATCAAAGATTGTACACAGGTGCTCATTGGAGAATAGGTACACCGAACAGGTCTCGCCGAGGACTCCTATATGGTAGTAAACCTATCGTCAGATAGCAGTTCTCTGGTAACACTGGTACATGTTAGTCTGTAGACCCGAGATCGTCATAGAGTCTTGTGTGGCTCCCACTGTGCTTTGATTTCCTCCCTACCACGGCTCAAAGGAGTCGTGCAAACATGTGGATTTTGGGTACAGTCCCGAGTCACATGGAGGCAATGAGCGATAGGAGGGGTTTCGTCTCTCCCGGTATTAGGGGTTGATGTTGCGCTCTGCTCGATTGCCTATAACTGGAAGTCCCTGGCCAGGGCTGCTACCGAGATTTACTAATAAGTGTTATCAGTAGTTTCTCGAACCGTTATAGGCCAGACATCGGCATGACTTATCACGTTACTGTGGACTGACGTTTACCACCCCTAGACATGATATGCGACATATCAGACGAAGAGACCGGACTATACGGTAGTGTTACTGATAGGCTTTATGGAGAGTATGTATGAGCTTGTTTGTTGATCTTCATATCGCTCAATACCCGGGTAGCCGTTATGTCCAGCTAGTACCGTTGACGGCTTATAGGTTATTGATGTGATCATCACCTACTGCTGATGTATTGACGAGTCTTTAGAGTCTCACACAGAAGTTTTCTGGTTCGAGCGAAACGAAGTAGGGCACATATGTTGATATGTGTATGGTCATGATTAAATATGAGTATGTGATACCGTATTATAATCTGGCAGTTATCTGATGTCGGTCAGGTTATATGTGATATAACCGGATTATCGAATCAAGTGTTGGTTTGATAATGTGATATTCAGATTAATGATATTAGTCGGTTATATGTGATATAACCGGATTATTAGATCAAGTGTTGATTTAATAAAGTGATATATATTATATGTGATATAATTATATCTTTATCATTAGCTCACTAATTATTCTTCACTATAAATATAATAATAATAATAATAATAATAATAATAATAATAATAATAATGAAGCATGGCAATGAGGTGGAAAATGAGAGCATGGTTGCAAGCATAGGATTTATATTTGTTTATTTATCTTGACCCACTATTCAAGCATGGTTGCAATTTTATATTGCAAAATTCCATGTTTGAATGAGTGGGGGTCAAGAGTTTCCATTCATTTTTTTGCTCATTCTCAACACTTAGCCATTTTTCATGAGTTGCTCCCATGGTTGTTCTTTAGATTTTTCTTCTTCCTCAATTACTATAGTTCAAGCTTCAACCCTCACATGTGATGTGAACCATGAAGCTTGAACACAAACTAGTGAGCAAATTAAACCCCTACTCCACCATCACACATTAGATTAGCAATTTAATGTGGAGTGTTGCCTTCACTAATGAGATTAGTGAAGGGTTAGCTTGAGCTTGTAGACTTCGGGTGGATCGTCTTTGGCGCGAAGATCACGAAGGAGGTTCATTCAACTCGAAAAGGAGCCTAGTAGAGTCGCGTGGACTTCAACCCGGAGCTATTGAAGAGAAGGACTCGAACTACAAAGGTCGTATGCTCTTTTTTTCTCTTTAGTTCATCACAATCACAAAGGCAAACCCTAATAATCTACTAAAGATCTTGTTAGTCTAGATTAGCACCTAATAAAATTAAAATTTGGCATGCTTGGTGCCTCTTGAACCTCATGGTGGTGCTAAGGTCGACTTTCAGGACGATGCCCACACGTGGTGGTCCGTAGAGGAAAGTCGGCTAGAGAAACCTAACGGATCGGACATGTTCTCCGCATGCTTCCTGGATCGCTATTTTCCGGCCACTGCTAAGGCCGAGATGGAGGAGAAATTCATTATGTTGAAGAAAAATAGACGCTCAGTGAATGTCTACGCCGCAGAATTTAACCGGCTGAGTCACTTCGCACCGTACATGGTAGCTACCGAAGCCGCCAGGGCCAGATGGTTTCAGCAGAGACTCAATATTGAACTACAGCAGCTTATCGCGTCTCTCAATCTACCGACCTTTGCTCAAGTGTTGAACGCTGTCCGAGTGCAGGAAAGATTGGCGGAGAAGGCTAAGGGCAAACGATCAGTGGACAGGAGACCCAACGTAGTTCCAGCATGGGCTACCATTTCCCCCCGTGGAGCGATCCCAGTTCACAGGCCGGGTGTTACACAGATGAAGCGCACTTTCTCACCTCAGCGGCCGCAGCGGAGGGCCCTGTTTTGCGATTATTGCCAGAGGCCTGGACACATGTAGAGAGATTGTCGCAGAGCTAAGGGGAAATGTCTGCTTTGCGGATCCAGCGAGCACAGGGTCAGCGGATGTCCCCAGAGATCTGAGCTACAGGGAGGGTTCGAGCAACATCAATAGTCGTACAACACTTCAGCTTAGAGGGGTCCACCTCGGGTATCCCAGCAGCGGTTATTCGATCTGAGGCAGACTGGTACGGGTTAGAATCAGGGATGGGCTTTCACCTTGTCCACCGAGCAGGCATAGGCTTATGGAGAAGTAGTTACTGGTACCCTCCTTGTTTATTCTGTACCAGCCAGAGTTCTTTTTGATTCGGATGCTTCGCATTGCTTTATTTCTACGCGGTTTGTTGACACACACTCTATACTTCACGAGCCGTTGACTAAGGGTTGGGAGATACATACGGGTAACGGAATTATTGTATCCAGCAAAGAGTGTAGGTTATGTCCGATGGTAGTATGCGGCAGGGAATTCTATATGAATTTCCTTTTCATCGGAACGGGCAGCTATGACGCAATTCTCGGAATGGATTGGATGAGTACCTTCCATGCGATCATCGATTGTCGAGCTAGGAAAGTGACTTTCCGCATTCCCAATCACCCCGAGTTTGTTTTCGAAGGTGGAAGCGAGTCTTTGGAGCCAGCCAAGTTTAGAGCCAAGCCAAAAGCGTTGACGGCTATGGAGATTGATGAAAGTCCAGCCCCAGAGGTCTATCGGGATTTTCTTAAGGTGTTCCCTGAAGATTTATCAAGTCTACCACCTCCTCACGTCTTAGAATTCTCAATCGACTTGATTCCGGGTACATTACCAGTCTTGAAAGCACCGTACAGAATGGCACCGGTTGAGTTGGTAGAATTAAAGAAGCAGATAGAAGATCTTTTGAACAAGGGATTTAAGAAGAAAAACGGATCTTTGCACATGTGCATCGACTACCGGGAGTTGAACTGAGTGACCGTGAAGAACAAGTATCTCATTCCCCGCATCGACGACTTGTTTTCCCAGCTGGGTGGTGCTCGGGTATTCTAAAAACTAGATCTTCGGTCAGGGTATCACCAAATCAGGGTTAAGGCGGAGGATATATGCAAGACGACTTTCCGAACCCGGTATGGCCACTATGAGTTTCTTGTGATGCTGTTCGGTGTTACCAATGCACCGGCCATATTTATGGACCTGATGAAAAGGGTTTTCTCCAAGTACTTGGATCAGTTTGTTGTCGTATTCATCGACGACATTCTAGTCTATTCCGGAAGTCGAGAGGAGCACGCCGAGCGCCTACGAATTGTATTTCAGGTTCTACAAGAGGAGAAGCTCTATTCTAAGCTAAGCAAGTGCGAGTTTTGGCTCGACAAAGTGCAATTTCTAGGGTATGTCGTTTCGAGTGATGACATTTTAGTGGATCCGGCGAAGATCGAATCTATCAAAGACCGGTCGACACCGAAATCAATTGCTGAGATAAGAAGCTTCATGGGATTGGCTGGGTATTATCGACGGTTTGTCCAAGATTTCGCCAGAGTAGCGGAACCCTTGACGAAGCTCATACGGATGGAGGTGCCGTATGTTAGGTCGGAGGAATGCACCCAGGCGTTTGAGCTGTTGAAACTAAAGTTAACCACGGCCCCAATCCTGATTGTGCCAGACAACTCGGGTGGCTTGGTTGTTCATAGTGATGCATCGGGAAAAGGTTTGGGTTGTGTATTAATGCAGCACGGTCGAGTGGTAACTTATGCCTCTCATCAGCTGAAAACTCACGAGAAGAACTACCCCATGCATGACCTGGAGTTAGCGGCCGTTGTGTCCGCCTTAAAGATATGGAGGCATTACTTGCTAGGCAAAAGAGTGAAGGTGTACACGGATCACAAAATTTTGAAATACGTGTTCACTTAGAAGGAGCCGAATATGAGACAACGTAGATGGTTGGAGTGGATGGCAAACTACGACATTGATATACAGTATCATCCGGGGAAGGTGAACGTCGTTCCTGATGCGCTCAGTTGCAGGCTGTCAGCTACGTTGCTGACTTGTCAGAAGAGGATTCTCAATGACCTTCAGAGACTCGAGTTAGAGATAGTTACACCGGGTGTGACCGGACAGCTCTGGCAGTTGCAAGTTCAATCATCGCTTCTAGATCGCATTAAAACTGCGCAGGCTGGAGACCCTCAGTTGCAGAAGTTTAGAGGGTTAGTTGAGGCTGGTTTGAGGATGGATTTGCAGGTTCATGAAGATGGATCTCTGAGATTTGGCAGTCGGCTGTGTGTTCCAAAGGGGGTATTCGAGATGAAGTTCTAGCAGAGGCACACAGTTCTGCTTACTCGATGCACCTAGATGGCACCAAGATGTACAGAGACCTGAGGCAGCACTTCTGGTGGAATGGAATGAAGAGGGAGATTGCTCGCTTTGTTTCCAAGTGTCTGGTATGCCAACAGGTGAAAGCCGAGCTGTCACGACCCGAAATATTAGCTCGTGACCGGCACTTAAATCACGCAACGTCTAAAGGCGTAACGTAATTCAAGTAAGCCGAAGCCCAGAAATCTAAACCTTTTTAAGAAATAAAAGAGGTGAAGTTTTGAAATAAAGGTATAATGAAAACAAACGTTTTATTAAATGCATGGATAATAGAACATGAAAAATGCAAGTGGATTTTATTAGTTGGAAAACATGTTTCGTCTTTTAAAAATTTGGGCAGCACCTCCTTTGTATATTTTGATCAAAAACCACAAATACATGATAATATAAAAGGCATCCCCAAGCGGGAGCTAGCTCTTCGCCAATCGGAGGATTCACAACCACGCAAGTCATAAAATAAGTATATGACGCCCAACAGCGAAGATCGGCACAAAGAATAAAGTAAAGCAAGACATCCAACTCACCAAGCAAACATATAACCCATCGCTCAAGTCTCGCAACTACAAGTCTTTCTAAGTCTTACTATTTATACAAATACTACTTTTGATTGATGGAGTTGACTAGATACAATATGAATAATAATACAAGAGGGGTACGATCAAACATGTACCACCTACCAAAGCAAATCACCCGAATACAACTGTGTGCCAGCGATGCCGCTACTGATCCATACGGTCAACCTGCAAGAACTGTGGCACAATGGGGGTGAGTTGCCAACTCGTGAGTAGAAAAACATCATCAGGTAGAAATCGAATAAACAACGATTCCTAGGTCAACTACATCATAAAGGTAATACTATGATATCTAGGGTGACCGTAACTGTAAATATGTGCCAACAGTATACTCAAGCCTATATGCAAGTGGATATCATCCAACCATATAATCAATACATGTAAATATCATAAAAGCATATGCATGTAAATATGAGGATATCAACTATCGTGTGTCCATCAACGACACATTGCAATTATGGAACCTGAGTGTCCAGCATTGACACTCGAAAACATCATGAAACCCGTGTCCAATATCGACACGTAAATTATCATATCTCAGGCGCCGCATCCTCAGATTGGCCCTCATATATATCTCATCTCAGGCGCCGCATACTCTGGTCGACCCTCATATCCATCTCATGACTCCGGTCGGTATCCTCCGAATAACCGACGGGTCAAAATACTATCACCGATAGGTAGTGCTCCCCTGCCAGACTCACCGTCTAATTATACGAGTCTTCTTGTCCTGGGGTACCTCACCGGGTCCACCATGTACCCGCAGACGGTGCCTATCGCTCCTCAAATCGGGTTTCACATATCAATCTCAGAACCGAGAAAACACATGGTGGACGAACAGAAATATCATATCAAGAGAAACCGGGTTTTTAAAAACAATACATACTTTTTTTTTGAAATAACCACGGTTCTCAAATCTAGAAATCTCATGAAAATAGCATATTTCAATGCGTATAATCGTAAAGCATGATGCATGCGACATATAACAGAATGTAAGCATATCCGTATATCATGCAACATGCAACAGTGATGTGAGCATGGACATATCATCATAATGTGAGCATAGCAATATAATAGCATGATGCAACAATTCTACTGTGTGAGTGACATAGCAATTATTGATGAGGAAGTGTGTGAACCGGCAAATCTGTGTAAGTGTAACATACGCATCATCGATAATGGTATAGTGTACTAGCACAGGTATATGCAATGCAATTAGAATAACATGAATGTAGCATAAAGTAAATCGTCAGCTAAATGCTATAAGATATACGTATCTAATATGACCGAGTTGGTGAATCTATTAATCGGCATCCAGCCTCACAACATCATGTACGGTATAATCCATCGTACGGCATCCTCTAGTCAAGGGTCTGGATCAATCATCAAGCCAAACTCATCACGTACGGTAAATCACCGTACGACGGCATTAAACGATTAGGGATTCTATCAACCTATATGACAATGAAGGTACGGACCTAACGTCTCGTACGGCTTATCACTCATGATTCACAACAGTTTATATCTCTATATGCCTATATCCCAGGTCACATCCATAACAATCTCATATCAGGGGACCGGCAAAGATATCAATCATCTTATATCGACTCACATTCATATACCAACATATCAATCAAGTCATCATATCACATCGTATATCCTTTTCATCGCATTAAGTCATCTTACATCAAGTCAATTCATATATACATTCTACCTTATACATCAAGTGTCATGCTACTCTAAAACTCATACCTATCCTAGTGCCACTATATATCTATAAGTCGTGATTCACATTCACTTTTCATATCCCTAAAGCTTTCATCTCATATCCCAATCTGTATATTCAATCACTCATATCATCTCTAACTATCCTTTTTAAAACCATAACCATAGTTCCTAATCTAGGTTTCTACGACTGTATCCTATAGATCAATTTCCATTTATAATTTACGGGGGTGCTATACGCCATCCACCCGACTTCCCCCGTAGATATAAATCTACTCATCTTGATCATTGCTTGCTGAAGTCGATGACACCATACTCCGTCGTCTCGGAATCCATACGAAGGTATCTACAATCAATACAAATCGCAAATGCTATTAAAATCGAGTTCGGAAAACAAATACAGCACACGGTACGCTCATAGGTTAGAACCTATAGCCAACGAATGCAAAACAATCAAACAATCCTTGTTGTTGACGTACAAACGCCCAACAACCAAATACAAATCCAAACATCAAAACCAAGCATTCCAAAATACGGAAAACATAACCAAAAACCACTCACAACAGCTCCCAGATTTCACCCTAGGCCAAACTAAGAGATTTTGCACATATAGGAGGTCTAATTATCAGGTATAGGAGCTATGGACCAAGAATCACACAGTTTCACCATGACCAGGCCGCAATTTGCGGCCTGGGGGAGTTTATTTGCGGCCAGGTAGTTAAGTTGGGGTCTCGGGTCTTTAGGTTATGCTCTAAATCACCTGCACACGTCTCTATGTTTGCTAAATGAATTTTAGTGTCTGCGGGTTACTCCAGATTCCTATATACACTCACAATCTGCCGATTAACCGATATCGGGGAATTCTAACTTCGTGTTATGGTGCTAATCTATGGTCTCGGCCAGTAAAACACCACTAAGGGTCTTGTAGACACCCACTACAAATCATGATCCCACACAAACATCCAAACCTTCTCTAGAAATTTCTAACTTCACAAACCCTAACTAATTCACATTCTAAACTAGACTAGAATACAAGAAAACTCAAACTAAACTAAATGGAAGAAGATATACCTCATTTGGGCAACTCAAGAAAAACCCCTAGATGCCCAAGGTTATCAAAATCCAACTTTGATTGGTCCAATGTGTTGAGGATGAAGTGGGGATCATTTTTAATGAAGAGGGTGTAGGGTTTTGGGAAGGAAATTGAAATGAAGTTTGGGGGTGAAGGTGGAGGGAGATGAGGAAGAAGAAGGAGATGAAGAAACAAATGGGGGACGAAATGAATGTGGCTGCCCTCTCTCTCTCTCTCTCTTTCTTATTCTTACCCACTCACAAGTCATGCCCCACTCTCTCTCTCTCCAATCATTCTCTCTTTTACCCTTTTCTTTTTTTCTTTTCTTTTTAAAACCCAAACCACATAATACCCCAAAAACAACACAAGATCACAACATGTAACCAAAATACAACATGGCATGGTGCACTAACCATGGAATACTGTAGAAACACGGATTTGGTTTAATCGCGATTAGTAGTGCACTAATCGGGTTTAATTTTAAACTTGCATATAATAAATTATAAATTGCTAAATCCGATAAATATATTTTTAAATGAATAAATCATTCTAATCTCCAATTATTTCACAAATATTGGTATATATTTATACCATTTTACGAAAACCCCAATTTCGCAAATCGGTTAGTTTTCGTGAAATATATTATTTTAATATTAAATTCCAAAAATAATATTTTATATTTTCTGAAATGTTACACGAGCATCAGAGAATAGCTAGGTTGTTGCAGCTGCTTTCAGTTCCAGAGTGGAAATGGGAGCACATCACCATGGATTTTGTAACGACACTACCTCGAAGCCCAAGGGGCAATAATGCTGTTTGGGTTATTGTTGATCGTCTTACGAAGGCAGCGCGTTTCTTACCCTTCTGGGTCGGACAATCGACGGAGTCGCTCGCGAAGAAATGTTTGCAGGAGATTGTGAGACTGCATAGGGTGCCCGTTAGTATCGTGTCTGGTCGAGACACTAGATTCATTTCCCATTTCTAGAAGAGCCTGCAGGAGAGTTTGGGCACGCGTCTCAAGTTCAGCACGGCCTACCGTCCACAGACAGACGGGAAATCCGAGCGTACTATCCAGACGCTCGAGGATATGCTGAGGGTATACATGCTCGATTTTCAGGGTTCTTAGGAGGATCACCTCCATATGGTGGAGTTTTCGTATAACAACAGCTACCAAACTAGCATCCAGATGGCACCGTTCGAGGCTCTATATGGACGGAAGTGTCGATCCCCTCTTTGTTGGGATGACGTAGGTGAACGAAGGTTGTTGGGTGTAACAACCCTAAACTTTCTGTACAAATTTTTTTTTTCAAAAATACAGAAAGGGGTACTTGAGCTTGAGCACAAGTAATAAGTTTGATTTGCTTTTGAACAACAAGAAAGAGCTTGTAGCTCACTGGTAAGACCTTGCACTACTGAACTAAAGCACCGGAGTTCAAATCCCATCAGCCTCACATTCTTTTTATTTAAAATTCTTTTAATCTTTTAGAAGCCCAAGAGTCTACACGTACACTACACGTAATAGGGTAAGTTACAGAATAAACAAACGTGTCCACGAGGCTAGACCAAGCGTCAGGGACACGTGGCAAAGACACGAGCCCCCACTCGGGCCGGCGAATCGGTTGACTCGGCCGGCGCCGCCAGTCCAACTCGGTCCGATCCCAATTTTTCTTTAACCCCATGCACCCTTTGGCCTACCCCACCCCCTGCACTGTTTAAATTCTCTGCAATTAACCAGAGAATTAAAATACCCCCATTTAATCCATTTTAATACAAATTTTTAATACACCCTTTCACTACCCTAAAACCCTAATTTTTTTCTATAAATACCACCCTCAAATCACCCCTCCTCACTCCCAAATCTCTGCCCAAACTCTCAAAAAAATTCCCAAGTCTTTTGTGTGCAAGTGGAGTTAGCAAAAGGGCGAAACTCCGACGAACTTCCGACGGCAATCCGAGGAGATTCCGAGGACGAAACGACGCACCGACACCTCCCACCTCTTCCTCCTTCTCTCTTCTAGTCAACTAACATGTAAGTCCCTACTTCTCTTTCTTTTCTCTATTCTAAAAACTTTCAAAACTAAAACCCGACGGAAGCGGAGTTAGTTCGACTTCCGATTCGGTTTTCTTTAAAAACTATAATTTTTCTTAATCAAGATACCTTCATATCATCACATATTATTCATTAAACATTAATAAACATTTTTAACAACTTTCATCACAAAATATTGTTATATGCATCTTTTATCGCAAATTTACATTAAAATACCTTCATATTTCATTTTGACATACTTGAACTTTTTAAACCGTATTATCTTAGAAAACTCACGAGATAATGACCTACCTCCTCACAACACACATATCTAACATAGCACGATGAAATTTGGGAACATAGATTTGGAAAAAATACGATTTTACATATAACTACCTTCAACTTATAAAACTTTTTTCTACAAGAAGTGTATTTTAAAAAATCTTTGCAAATGCGCCTCTACAACCCATTTCGGAGAACCCGTTCGAGATGGTGTGGATTATCGTACATTCTCGGGCCTAGTAGAGTGAGATGCAGACCTCCGCAAGGAGTATACGATCTCGAAAGATTTAAAATATAATTTTCTTTTGAAAATTTGATTTCTATTATAAATAAAACTTATATTTTTAATAAATAAATATATATGTAATTAATATCAAAATATCTATTTTTAATATTTATAATATTCCACATTTCCAAAATTCAAGAAAAACATCCATTTACAAGAAAATACCATACAAATCCAATATTATAAATAAATACCATATATTATGAAATTATGTTTTATTCACTAGAAATGTCACATTGATAAAATATATATCCATGAAAATTCTAAAGACGATAATAAAATACTTGAGGTGTATTTTGAAAATATAACAAAACTATTTTACATAAACCCCCTCGAGTTATATTAAATTCCAATAAGGAACCTAGTAAACATAGATTTAAGCGGGACCAGTCTCTTGAGCATCAAGGAGCCGGAGATATCGGTGCTTGCCTATTTAAGGTAGATAACTTAACAAACGGTGTTATCAACATGGTAATTATCTTTGAAAAAGACACAAATCCTGATGTCTATGTGCAGCAGTTACCGATAGCACCAAAACATAATTCAGGACTTCAATTTCTTTTCTTATTGTTTGACTCAGACCGGGTCTCAATATAATCAATCTGACTTGAATATGATTCAAGTATTAAACTGCAAAATCAAACTACAATTCAACATGAATCCATGAATCCATATATTCAATCTATTCAATCTATGTTGACTGAATCGAACCATGGATATATTCCATCTACATGTTCATCCATTATATCCGTTCAATTACTGATATCATGGTTTCGGCAAGTCATCCATCTATACAATTCAATCTACAAGACAATACAATTCAAACAATACAAACAAGACATCGCGGGGTTTATAAAGTGGTAGACCGGTACAGAACATGTTAAAGGTGGCACGAGGTGGTCACTTAAGACGTAATTACATTCATGACGTTGTTCCGTGGTATTATCGATGGAGCCTTGTACTCCTGATACCTTAGTCTCCGTGGAAAGTGAGACTCCTCTCGTATACATTGGCATCTTCTGTACCAAGCTACAAACAAAAGCGTTAACATTAAATACAACATTATAATAATATGCTCTCCATTCTGTCTATTCCATTCTTGTCTATTTACGGGACTTACTGGGCGATTTGTTCGCTGACGACATTCTCTTTCTTCTTCTTTGGAATGTCGTCAGGTGATTCAGACTCACCGGAGATCAATCCCACCAGCGAGGATTTGGAACAGCTAGCTTTCGACCCAGAGCTTTAGATTCCTTGTACACATTTACATTCTGTATTTTCCATTTCTGTTATGCCACTGTTTAAGCTTTGCTTTCCGTTCCATGTATTTATTTTTCAGTTGTATTGTAAAAAGAATGTTTAATAAATAAAGTTGATGTTCAATTATGTTCATTCATATATGTCTCTTATGTTCATTTTCCTTTATATTGCTTAGATACGCTTAGCATGTTTACTTCTGAGTAAATACGTGGCGGCCTCGTCGCTTCCTCTGTCCGTATACTGGGAAGCAGAGCATGACATTGGGCCCTGAGCTTATAGTACAAACAGTGAGCAGAGTTCAGACGATCATGCAACGTATCAAGACGGCTCAGGACCGACAGAAGAGTTGGGCACCTGCAGAAGATCGTTGGAGTTTGGTATTGGTGACTACGTATTTCTGAAGATATCGCCCACTCGGAGAGTGATCAGGTTTGGTAGTCGCGGAAAACTCAGTTCCCGATTCATCGGACTTTTTGAGGTGCTAGAGCGAGTAGGAGAGGTGGCTTATCTCCATCGCTAGCTGGCGTGCACAATACTTTCCATATTTCTCAGTTGAGACACTACGTTCAGGATGATAGCCATATTCTGGACCATTCGGAGTTAACATTGGGCACCGATCTGTCTTACGAGGAGCAGCCTACCACCATTCTCGATCGTCAGGAAAAAGTGCTAAAGAACAAGGTCATTCCCTTGGTTCGAGTTTCTTGGGGTGGTCGTTCTCCAGGGAAGTTTACCTGGGAACACGAGGAGGACATCCATGCACGTTTTCCACACCTGTTTGTGTAGTGTTGTCGTTCCGTTATTTTCATTCTTTAATTTCGAGGACGAAATTTTTGTAAGGTGTCACGCCCGGCTTCCCAGAGTACGCAAGATTTGGGCACGTGATATAGCCAACCATGCTACCTGTGGGTAGGAAGTATCCATCCACAGTCACATTACGGTTGTAAGGATATCAAGAACAAGATAAAATAAACTAAATACATGTCCAAATCCATAATAACAAGAATCATTAAACAATAGGTGCGGAAGCTAATGATCCAATACAATGAATAAACAGTATGTCCCATAATGCGGGCTCACATCTGGAAATGAAATGACATAAATAAACTAAACTCTAAGGAACTCACAGTTCAGCCTGCTGGCTGAAGTATTCCTGCTCGGTCGACGACAAAGGTACGGAATCTGGGCCATGCAAAACCCAGACGTCAGCGCGTCATGATATCAAGTATAAAGCATAAACATGGTAATAAACAATGCAAGCATGAACATGAATAAAGCAGCAATAAGAAGTAATAAACAGGGTAATGTGCAGTGGTGACTAAACTGTCCTATCAGGTTTTCTACTCTATAGTCTTTGAAACCAATTGATGAATCGTCGATGTAACTCAATAGTATCCCGTGCGTGCCCGGGACCACGGTCATGATCCTCGGGGCTGAATCCGAGACGTGCCGCTAAGCAGTAAAAGGTAGTAGGATGGACGAGTGATGTCAGCAACAACACTCCAGAGCTGGCCAAGCCCGTAAGACTGATCAGAACAATGTATCGAACTGTTGAGTTACAAGTCAGTTTCACCTTTGATTTCCCCATACCCCCAAACTATGTATGTCAGTCAGGTATTCAGTGGTCAAGGACTAATGCCAACACAAGGTCGAGTAAAAGTAGGTCTGTCTGGATCGACAGCAGGATTGGTTAGGTTGTCGGCATTAGGCATGAAATCATGAAACAGGTAATGTCATGGTACAACAGGATGAGTCGGTATGTATGTATACGTCAGGTGTAGCAGGGTCAGGTCAATATGTCGTGCAATCGGGTAAGTGCTCACAACAGGTATACAATCAATAATGAATAACAGCAGGAAACAGTAATTAATCACAATATTCCATATAACTACAGTGATGTTTATATTCTCTTATTAACATGTTCAATCATCTTTAGGGTGTAATAGCCACAAGGTAAAGCAATATTCACAATTATAAATTGAGGAACTACATGAAATTATACTGAATGTAATAATTGTCTCAAGAATAGTTTAACAGTTCAAGCATATCTGATTCAGTCGTTTTATTTAGTTAAAGCATGGAGTGATGTGGGTTAGTTAATTACGAGGAACGGTTGTAACGATTCCATTATGAGGATAACAGCAACATTACGATATCAAATGCCATCATTAAGTTACGGTATTAAATAGTGTGAATTAAATTGCGTGGCAAGACTAGATCTCGCACGCTAGCATGTTCAAGCAAGTATTCAGATACTTGCTTCGACGGTCTGCAAACTGGAACACGGATGCGATGTCGGTAGAAACCACGATAAGATAGCACGGGCCACGGATCGAGTCCCAACAGAGGTCAACGGGATCACACGGACCAGGGGGCTTCGCTGGAGCGTCGGGTTCGCCAAGACAGCACGGTCGGATTCCGGCAAAAGTCATCGGTGACAAGTTAGCAACAAGATACGATACACGCAAAATACGACCAGCGAAGGGATTGTACTAAAAGGAAGCACAAGGAAAACTCACCGAGAAGAAACAGGGTGCAAACACGATGGCTCGACGGCACTGGGACGCCGGCGAGGAAGCGACGGTGAAGAACGGTGGCTGGACAAATCCGGAGTTGCTGGAACGAGGGTGCTGCAGCGGGTGTGAGGGTGGTAGTCGACTCTGGTGGTCGAGGGGGAAGGGAGGTGGTCGGAGGTGGCGTCGACGAGGTCGCCGGCGCGTTTCTCCGGCGAACAGCGGGGTAGGTGAGGGGTTATGGCTCGTGTGGGTGTTCCGGCGAGGGGAGGAGGGCAGCGACGACGAGGTCGGGTCGAGTAGGGTGAGAGGGTGCCGCGGGAGTCGTCGTCGACCGTAGGTGGCGTCGACGGCGAGGTCTGTGAGGGGATGGAGGCGTCGGGGTGATGGGTGCAGGCGCAGGAGAGAGAGGAGGAAGGAGGGAAGAGGTGTGGCTGGCTCGCGGTGGCGAGGGCGGCGACGGCGAGGTCGCGGGGGAACCGGCGGTGAGGTCGCAGGACGCTAGGGTTAGGGTTTGTGGGGTTCTCTCGTGACGAAGATGGGTCGGGGAGGCGGCTGCTGCATGGGATTTTAAAGAGGAAGAGGGAGAAAGAGATTGGAGAGAGAGAGGGGGATAGGAGAGAGAGAGAGAGAGGGATAGGAGAGAGAGAGGGATAGGAGAGAGAGAGACTGAGGGAAAGAGAGGCGGAGAGAGAAAAGATTGAGGTGGGGCCCATGCGCAGATTTGGGCCTCGTGATTGGCTGGGGAGGTAAGGAGGAAATATTTGGTTAAGGATTTGAGGAAAAATTTCTGTTAGGAATATATTCGTAGGTATAATTTAGTTTTATATATATTAAATTGAAACGGGCCCTTTTTGGCGCGAAATGAAACATTTCCAAATCGCGCCCGGGTTGCGCCCAAATGTTCCAAATTCAAATTATAAGATTTTAAGCGGGTTCCAAATTTTGAAAAGAGGTGTTTAATGATTAAAATGCATGCCCCCAAGTCGGATACTTGTACGCGCGCGTAGTCGCCCAAACTTGCCCGTTTAGCCAAACGGAACGGAATCTCGACACGCGGACGCTACCACGCGACTAGTGGCGACGAGTAGGCTAACATGGATGTTTTAAATTTCAATTTCGGAGTTAAAATTTGTTATGTGCCAAAATGACTTAATCGGGTAAAATTTAGCAATAAACACCAGAAAATCAGGAAAATTGGAATGAGCGATAAATAACCCTCAACTAGTAATTTAAATAGTATTATTGGGCTCGGGTGTTACATCATACCCAACTACAAAAAGAATTTCGTCCTCGAAATTCCAAGAATACAAGGTAACTAACTACTGGAAAAGATGAGGGAATTTCTGCCGGATCTCGTCTTCTCGCTCCCAAGTGGATTCTCCATGCGATCGATTACCCCAAGAAACTAGCACAAGAGGGATAACCTTGTTCTTGAGAACCTTTTCTCTTCGATCCTTGATTTCGACTGGTCGCTCCTCAAAAGTCAGGTCCTCTCGTACAGTCAACTCCGAATGATCCAAGACATGAGTCTCATCACGAACATACCTCCGTAGTTGAGACACATGAAACACATCGTGAACTCCTGCTAATGACGGTGGTAACGCCAACCTGTACGATACCTCTCCAACACGCTCCAATATCTCGAAGGGTCCAACGAATCGGGGACTAAGCTTTCCCCGACTTCCAAAGCGAATCACCCCTCTAGTCGGTGATATCTTCAGGAATACCAAATCGCCCACGGCGAACTCTAGAGGTCTTCTTGACGTGTCGGTCCAACTCTTCTGTCTGTCTTGAGCTGCCTTCATATGCTTCCTGATTGTATTCACCTTCTCGACTGTCTGTACCACCAAATCTGGTCCTAATAACCTTCGTTCACCAACATCATCCCAACAAACAGGTGAACGGCACTTACGACCATACAGCGCCTCGAACGGAGCCATCTGAATTGTCGCTTGGAAGCTATTGTTGTACGAAAACTCCACCAGGTGTAGATGATCCTCCCAAGAACCTTTGAAGTCTAACATGCAAGCCCTCAACATATCTTCAAGGGTCTGGATCGTTCTCTCTGATTGTCCATCAGTCTGGGGATGATAAGCTGTGCTAAACTTCAATCGAGTCCCCAAACTTTCTTGTAAACTCCTCCAAAAGTGTGACAAGAACCGAGTGTCCCGATCGGACACGATGCTTACCGGTACTCCATGCAATCTGACAATCTCCTGCATGTACCGCTCTGCCAAAGTCTCTGTCGATTGACCAACCCGAAAAGGAATAAAGTGAGCTGCCTTGGTCAACCGATCGACAATCACCCATACTGCATTGTTACCCTTTGGACTCCGCGGTAAAGCCGTCACGAAATCCATGGTTATATGTTCCCACTTCCATTGAGGAATCGGAAGTGGTTGCAACAAACCAGCAACCCTTTGGTGTTCAGCCTTGACTTGCTGACACACCAAGCACTTAGCCACGAAGCGAGCAATTTCCCGTTTCATACCTTCCCACCAGAAATGCTGTCGAATATCTCGGTACATCTTTGTCCCTCCTGGATGTACAGAGTAAGCTGAACTGTGTGCCTCCTTCATGAGCTCTTCACGCACATCTCCTTTTGGCACACACACACGGCTACCATATCTCAACGAACCATCTTCATGGATCAGTAAATCGGTTCGTAGTCCGGCTCCAACCTGCTCTCGAAACTTCTGGAGTCTAGGATCCTGCGATTGCACCGCTTTAATCTTCTCAACTAAGGACGATTGTACTTGCAACTGCATCAACTGTCCTGTAGCACGCGGTAGCACAACCTCCAAGTCAAATCTCCGAAACTCCTCAATGATCTCTCTCTGTGCAGTCAATAACTGAATTGCTGGTAACCGACTTAGCGCATCCGGCACGACGTTAACCTTTCCCAGATGGTACTTAAGGTCAAGGTCGTAGTCGGCCATCAGCTCCAACCATCTGCGTTGCCTCATGTTCAACTCCTTCTGAGTGAACACATATTTCAAACTCTTGTGATCCGTAAAGACTTCAACTCTCTCGCCCAAAAGGTAGTGTCTCCAAATCTTCAGGGCGAAGATCACGGCTGCAAGCTCTAAGTCATGAGTCAGATAGTTCTTCTCATGAGTCTTCAGCTGTCTCGATGCGTAAGCGACGACTTTCCCATTCTGCATTAAAACACATCCCAATCCCTTTCCAGATGCGTCGCTATGAATCACCAGTCCTCCTGAATCATCCGGTACGGTTAGGATAGGGGCGGTTATCAACTTCTGCTTCAACGTCTCGAAGGCCAATGCACATCCATCTGTCCAAACAAACGGTACCTCCTTACGCGTAAGCTTGGTTAACGGCTCAGCTAAACGAGCGAAGTTCTCCACAAATCTTCTGTAGTAACCGGCGAGTCCAAGAAAACTTCTTATCTCCGCAACATTCTTCGGAACAGGCCAATCCCGAACTGCTGTAATCTTCTCGGGATCAACGGCGATTCCATCGCCCGACACGACATGCCCCAGAAACTTCACTTCTTCCAGCCAGAATTCGCACTTACTCATCTTCGCAAATAATTTCTCTTGTCTTAGCGTTTGCAGTGCGATCCTTAAGTGCTCAGCATGCTCCCCCGGACTCTTCGAGTACACCAGAATATCGTCAATGAATACCACAATAAACTGGTCCAAGAACGGTGAAAAGATCATGTTCATCAAATCCATAAATATTGCCGGCGCATTAGTCACTCCGAAGGGCATCACTAAATACTCGAAATGCCCATACCGAGTTCGAAACGCCGTCTTGCAAATGTCTTCTGCCTTCACTCGGACCTGATGATATCCTGATCGCAAGTCCAGTTTCGAGAATACCCTCGCGCCACTAAGCTGCTCAAAGAGTTCTCCAATGCGAGGGATCGGGTACTTTTTCTTAATAGTCACCCGGTTCAATTCTCGGTAATCAATGCACATCCTTCTCGTGCCATCCTTCTTCTTTACTAAAAGAACTGGAGCTCCCCAAGGTGAGTTGCTGCTTCGAATCCATCCCTTCTCGAGTAATTCACCTACCTGTTTCTTAACCTCTTCCAATTCCACCGGTGCCATCGGATAATAAGATTTTGATACTGGCGCTGCACCAGGAATGAGGTCAATCGCAAACTCCACATCTCGCTTCGGCGGTAAGCCCGAAATATCTTCAAACACATCCATAAAGTCGCGAACAACTGCCGGCTCATCATTACTATCCACTACCATAGCCGCAAGAACATTGTTCGTCGGCCTAGCCCTAAACTCGACTGGCCCGACAGAACTGCTTCCCCCAATGAAAATAAACTCAGGGTGTCCGGGAATCTGGAAAATTACTTTCTTTGCCCTACAATCAATGTGTGCGTGGAAAGTGCCAAGAAAATCCATTCCCAAGACTACTTCATAACTGCCCGTATCAATCACCAAGAAATCTGCGAAAAGCTCCCGTCCACAAACAACAACCGTACAATCTTTACATTCCTTACTAGCTATGATTTTCCCATTCCCAGTGTGTATGTCCCAGAAACTAGACAGGGTCGTGCAGGTGATCGAGTGTGTAGTTATAAATTTGGATGACATAAAACAGTGGGATGCTCCGGAATCAAATAATACCAATGCGGGAAAACCATGGACGAGCAAAGTACCTGAAACCACTTCTCCTGATGCTTTGGCTTCCTCAGCTGTCAATGTGAAAGCTCGACCCTGGTTGGGTCCTTGTGTCAGCTGCTTCTGCCCTTGGAACGGTCTCTGCGGAGGCTTCTGTATCTCATCTCTCGTGCGAAGCTTCGACGGACAAGCACCCACTGCGTGATCGGCTGCTCCACAAACCAGACAAAGTCCCAGTCTCCTTCGACAATCCTTCTGCACGTGCCCGGGTAAACGACAGTAATCAGAAATCACGCTCTTCCTTCGATCAACGATCGCAGGCTTCTTCATTGGCGCTACACCTCGACGGTCCACTGGAATACCTCTGCGCCCATGATCTCGGTTAGGTACAAATGCAGGCTTCCTGGCCGCAGCTGCTGTCTGGTGAAGGTTCCCCTTCGATCCTGATAAACTCTGTTGCTCTCTGGCTGCCGTAAGAACCTGCGAGAAAGTGGTCAAACCCAGGGAGACAATCTGCCTCTGGATGTCCACATCCAAACTGCGCAAGAACCTTCGCGCCCTGTCTGCCTCCTTGGCGACCAAGGGCCCAGCGAAACGGCTGAGTCTTGTCCACTCCGCTGCATGTACATCCACAGCTGCTCCATTTTGTTTCAGTCCAATAAATCTCTCCTCCATTTCCTCCCGCGCAGTCCGCGGGAAGAACTTTTCCAAGAAACTTTTGGAGAAATCCGCCCAACTGATTGGCTTGGACAAGCGGGTCTCCTCCACAAGCCACCACTCTCGGGCGTAATCCACCAGCTGAATGCGCACCACATCAACTTTCTTGTCTTCCGGGATCTGTGCTGCAATCAGTAAGTTCTCCGTGTCCACAAGCCACTGCTCGGCTGGCAACGGCTCCTCCAAGCCAGTAAAAGTAGTAGGACCCAACCGTCTGAAATCTGCCATGGTCCCTACTCGGTCGACTGGCTTCGCTACAACGGTGTTTACAGACTGCTGCATAGCCTGCAAACCCTCCTGAAATGAATCTGCTTGCTTCTGGATCAGCTCCGTTTGCCTCTTCTGATTTTCCAACATCCCTCGTATCACTCCTAACATGGCGGCTTCATCCACACGCCTCTGATACGTCTTGAAATTCTTATCTGCCATGGTCCTGAAATCAAAACAAACAACATTAGCATGATGATAGATTCAATATATAAATCAAGGCTAGAACTCCAAGATACTTAAATAGAGTGCTGCATTGTAGCTATGCCGCGGTATCATAGCCGCAATTACTTAACTCCACCCAAGTCGCCTAAGTCCTAGAAATAACAAGAAGTTAGGTTTTCGAGTTAACAGTGCAAAGTAAGTTTGCATGTCGACATGAACTGGAAGAATGATTCAAGGACGGTAAGACGGTCAAGGTGGCAGGACATGTTTCCTAATCACAGGTATTACGATTCGTGTATCGGGTGCGATACCCAACTACAAGGAATCAACCCAATTAACCTATGGCTCTGATACCATAAAACCATGTCACGCCCCGCTTCCCAGAGTACGCAAGATTTGGGCACATGACATAGCCAACCATGCTACCTGTGGGTAGGAAGTATCCATCCACAGTCACATTACGGTTGTAAGGATATCAAGAACAAGATAAAATAAACTAAATACATGTCCAAATCCATAATAACAAGAATCATTAAACAATAGGTGCGGAAGCTAATGATCCAATATAATGAATAAACAGTATGTCCCATAATGCGGGCTCACATCTGGAAATGAAATGACATAAATAAACTAAACTCTAAGGAACTCACAGTTCAGCCTGCTGGCTGAAGTATTCCTGCTCGGTCGACGACAAAGGTACGGAATCTGGACCATGCAAAACCCAGACGTCAGCGCGTCATGATATCAAGTATAAAGCATAAACATGGTAATAAACAATGCAAGCATGAACATGAATAAAGCAGCAATAAGAAGTAATAAACAGGGTAATGTGCAGTGGTGACTAAACTGTCCTATCAGGTTTTCTACTCTATAGTCTTTGAAACCAATTGATGAATCGTCGATGTAACTCAATAGTATCCCGTGCGTGCCCGGGACCACGGTCATGATCCTCGGGGCTGAATCCGAGACGTGCCGCTAAGCAGTAAAAGGTAGTAGGATGGACGAGTGATGTCAGCAACAACACTCCGGTGCTGGCCAAGCCCGTAAGACTGATCAGAACAATGTATCGAACTGTTGAGTTACAAGTCGGTTTCACCTTTGATTTCCCCATACCCCCAAACTATGTATGTCAGTCAGGTATTCAGTGGTCAAGGACTAATACCAACACAAGGTCGAGTAAAAGTAGGTCTGTCTGGATCGACAGCAGGAATGGTTAGGTTGTCGGCATTAGGCATGAAATCATGAAACAGGTAATGTCATGGTACAACAGGATGAGTCGGTATGTATGTATACGTCAGGTGTAGCAGGGTCAGGTCAATATGTCGTGCAATCGGGTAAGTGCTCACAACAGGTATACAATCAATAATGAATAACAGCAGGAAACAGTAATTAATCACAATATTCCATATAACTACAGTGATGTTTATATTCTCTTATTAACATGTTCAATCATCTTTAGGGTGTAATAGCCACAAGGTAAAGCAATATTCACAATTATAAATTGAGGAACTACATGAAATTATACTGAATGTAATAATTGTCTCAAGAATAGTTTAACAGTTCAAGCATATCTGATTCAGTCGTTTTATTTAGTTAAAGCATGGAGTGATGTGGGTTAGTTAATTACGAGGAACGGTTGTAACGATTCCATTATGAGGATAACAGCAACATTACGATATCAAATGCCATCATTAAGTTACGGTATTAAATAGTGTGAATTAAATTGCGTGGCAAGACTAGATCTCGCACGCTAGCATGTTCAAGCAAGTATTCAGATACTTGCCTCGACGGTCTGCAAACTGGAACACGGATGCGATGTCGGTAGAAACCACGATAAGATAGCACGGGCCACGGATCGAGTCCCAACAGAGGTCAACGGGATCACACGGACCAGGGGGCTTCGCTGGAGCGTCGGGTTCGCCAAGACAGCACGGTCGGATTCCGGCAAAAGTCATCGGTGACAAGTTAGCAACAAGATACGATACACGCAAAATACGACCAGCGAAGGGATTGTACTAAAAGGAAGCACAAGGAAAACTCACCGAGAAGAAACAGGGTGCAAACACGATGGCTCGACGGCACTGGGACGCCGGCGAGGCAGCGACGGCGAAGAACGGTGGCTGGACAAATCCGGAGTTGCTGGAACGAGGGTGCTGCAGCGGGTGTGAGGGTGGTAGTCGACTCTGGTGGTCGAGGGGGAAGGGAGGTGGTCGGAGGTGGCGTCGACGAGGTCGCCGGCGCATTTCTCCGGCGAACAGCGGGGTAGGCGAGGGGTTAGGGCTCGTGTGGGTGTTCCGGCGAGGGGAGGAGGGCAGCGACGACGAGGTCGGGTCGAGTAGGGTGAGAGGGTGCCGCGGGAGTCGTCGTCGACCGTAGGTGGCGTCGACGGCGAGGTCTGTGAGGGGATGGAGGCATCGGGGTGATGGGTGCAGGCGCAGGAGAAAGAGGAGGAAGGAGGGAAGAGGTGTGGCTGGCTCACGGTGGCGAGGGCGGCGACGGCGAGGTCGCGGGGGAACCGGCGGTGAGGTCGCAGGACGCTAGGGTTAGGGTTTGTGGGGTTCTCTCGTGACGAAGATGGGTCGGGGAGGCGGCTGCTGCATGGGATTTTAAAGAGGAAGAGGGAGAAAGAGATTGGAGAGAGAGAGGGGGATAGGAGAGAGAGAGAGAGAGGGATAGGAGAGAAAGAGACTGAGGGAAAGAGAGGCGGAGAGAGAAAAGATTGAGGTGGGGCCCATGCGCAGATTTGGGCCTCGCGATTGGCTGGGGAGGTAAGGAGGAAATATTTGGTTAAGGATTTGAGGAAAAATTTCTGTTAGGAATATATTCGTAGGTATAATTTAGTTTTATATATATTAAATTGAAACGGGTCCTTTTTGGCGCGAAATGAAACATTTCCAAATCGCGTCCGGGTTGCGCCCAAATGTTCCAAATTCAAATTATAAGATTTTAAGCGGGTTCCAAATTTTGAAAAGAGGTGTTTAATGATTAAAATGCATGCCCCCAAGTCGGACACTTGTACGCGCGCGTAGTCGCCCAAACTTGCCCGTTTAGCCAAACGGAAGGGAATCTCGACACGCGGACGCTACCACGCGACTAGTGGCGACGAGTAGGCTAACATGGACGTTTTAAATTTCAATTTCGGAGTTAAAATTTGTTATGTGCCAAAATGACTTAACCGGGTAAAATTTAGCAATAAACACCAGAAAATCAGGAAAATTGGAATGAGCGATAAATAACCCTCAACTAGTAATTTAAATAGTATTATTGGGCTCGGGTGTTACATAAGGAGGGTATGATGTAAATCTCCAGTTCTTATATATATATTTTCCGTATTTTTCAGGTTTTTCCTAGATTTTTTGCACTTTTTGATTTTAATTATTTTATTTAATTATTATTCCTAACTCTAAAACCCAACCTAACTCTACCCGAACCCGACCCGAACTCACCCGACCCGACCCAACTCACCCACTTCCTTCTTCTTCTCCCTCGCTTCGTTTCCTTTCCCGCTTCTTTTTCCCCTCCAACGTTCTCCCGCTCCTCACACCCGTGACGACCGTGCCCACCTCCACGAGACCTATGCCCTGTCGCCAACGAACTCCCCGTGATCTCCTCCTTCCAACGGCTTCCCCCTCTCATTGTCTCCACGAGACCCGCTCCCCTGAACGGCCACGACGACCAAACCCACTCGCCTCATCCTCGTTTCAACACCGAGCCCCTCTCCTCCCTTATCCCATCTCTCTACTTCACTCTCTCTCTCTCCCGACCCTTCTCGTTTTCCCTCTCTCACTCATCATCACGACGAGCCCAAACCTCCTCATCCCCTGCACACCAAGCTCCAGCGCCCCGAGCGCAACCACCTCTGCAAACTCCGCCACTGATCATCTCTCGTCGCCAACCCCATCCTGCTCACCGTCATCGCCTCGACGCCGACGTGCTCCTCCAACACCGATCCCAGCGACCTATTGCACACAAGCCCGAGCCCACTGCCACTTCTCCTCCTGCACCACCCCCGGAGTTTCGATGTACTTCACCGCCGTGCCACAGTCTCCGTGCTCACCCCTGCATCGTGCCGAGCCCCTGAACTCCTCACCCGAGCCACTGCAAACTCGCCAGCAACCCACCCACCCCCGTTGCCGCCACCACTGCAAATCCACTGCCCGTGCCGTCGCCATGCTATTGCCGTCGTTGATGAGCCACGTGTCACAGTGCCACTGCCGCAGCTGCTTGTACTGTTCGTGAGCCATGCTAGTCGCGCGTGTATCGTGTCGTAACGTCTCTGTGCCGTGGTTATAGCCCGTGTCATGCCGCCGCCTCAGTCGTGCCACTTTCACCGAGGCAAGAGAAAACCCATCTCTTGTTGTTCATGTTATTTTAATACCTAGGCTAGATAATAATATTAGATTATTTTGTTATATAGTAGTGTAGATATGTGTTTTCGTCCGATTACCAAACGCTACCCTACTGTTTGATGCAAACTATAAACCAAAACTTATCTTGTTATGGCAGAACCCGCGATAGTTAGAGCCCTTTATCGATTATGAATAACGTGTTGAAATCTGGATGCAAAATAGCATGTTTATAATCATGTAAAGTCCCCCTAAAGGCGACACTAATTCTGAATTTTACCGCGTATGTTACCTTATTAAAATCATTGTAAATTCAATCCAGTTTGGAATGCGATGTTCTATGGCTCATATCGAAGCCAACTCGATAATATAGAACCTTCCATAGTTTATTTCACGACATTTATAGATTACTGCAACGAGATTTGGCTGCGAATGCGGCACTGGACTGCAGTCCGGGGCAGCATTTCACGAGGATACCTGAATTTGAATACCTTCACGTCCCTACTTAAAACTAAAAATGCATGGATCCCCATATAGTCGTATAGATAATTTAGTTATCTAACACATGAATCTGTTCTCGTGCAGTTTCGCAGTCGTTTGATATTTAGTTTGTATTTTAGAATGTCGATGTGTTCTGCAATTTCTGCAGTGGTATTTCCTACACCGTCACCTTAAACAGGACGTAACTTCTAGTACAGGAAGGCTATTAATAATCCGCTTGATGCGTTGAAAACCTAACAGATAGAACTAGATTTTATTCAACTGTGGAAATACCTGAAACTGAACAAAATTCTTAGTAAACTGCGCGCGAAGTTGGACTTCCAGTTCTGAAACTGGAATTCTAGCAATCGATCGTTAATTTAAAATGATGATTAGTCCCTAACCTGAGTTCCGTTTGACATAAAATTAATTTTATTGCGTAGATAATCAAGTGTACTTCGTACGCCTTTTACATTGTTTTGTTGATTTTATGCGTGTGTTTTATGGTAAATTGTGCAAGTTATATGGCGTTGGCTGTCAAAATATAGTGAATGTCCGTTCAGTGTATTTTTGCCTAATTGTGTGCTTGTTTTATACCTGCTGCATATTGATTGTTTACGTTGAGACCTAGCGACTGTTTTGCATTGTCGTTATATAAATGTTAGTGATTGGGTTGTGGCAAATACGAAAGTGGCATTGATTAGTGGAAATGTGATTGAAAGTGAAAGCGATACGTATTTGTTCATAACCTATCTAATACCTGAATTCATACTATAACCTGAGGAATGGGGAAATCAAGGTGGAATTGAACTCGTATTTATCGAGGTACAGTGATTTAGAGGATGATCATTCGCTATTAGTGACACACACACTTTAGGTCGTGAGCCTAGCGGCACGGCTGTAGGGTTATGTCCCGGACAACAGTGGACCGTAGTCTCGGGCATACACGAGACCCTTGTTAAACACGAGCCTCCTTTCCACTAATTGATTTCATTGACTTAGTGACTGATAAGTAGTGACATACACATTGCCTGGTTTACTGACATGATACTTATATCACACTGTTCACATGCAAATGATGTTCATTAATTTCATGTTCTGTATTCTGTTGCACTTTTCATGTTTAATAATATTGCACACCCATTATATAATTATTGCTATATGTGTCGCCCTGACGACCTGAGTGTGCATGCTCAGAGTACGAAGTGGATCCAGCCCAGGAGTAGGACCTACCATTCGAGATCGCGGAGGTCTAGACTGCAACATCAGCGTCATTCCTTTTGCTTTAAGCACTTCGTATTTCATTGGTTAGTTTTTTATTCTGCAAAATAAATGTATCTCTAACTCTTTGTATTGTGATGTAATAAAATTGTGAACTGTGACTTTCCTTTACTCTAGTATTGTTTACTGACCAACATGTAATACTAGAAGCCGAAGTGTGACTACGGCGGGATTATTCCCTGATCGTAGGAGCATGGCTGGCCTAGTCACCCCTTATTTTCCGTATTTTGGGAAGCGGGGCGTGACAGGTGGACCTCTATGCAAAGGGTATTTGAATTATATATATATATATATATATATATATATATATATATATATATATATATATATATATAATATGGAAGATTCTCGATGTATATAGAAGAAATAAATATATATATTGGGAGAGATGATATGGAAGGTGCTGGATAAATAATTAATTGCTTTTTAGGAGAGAGAGATGATGTGGAGGGCTTGAGAGGTGAGAGAGATGATGTAGAAGGCTTGAGAGGTGAGGATTTTTCTCATTTTTTCTATTTCACTAGAAAAAAGAAGAAGGGTGGACCTCTAACCAAGGGTATTCGCATTATATATATATATATATATATATATATATATAGAGAGAGAGAGAGAGAGAGAGATGACATGGAAGGCTCTAAATGTATATAGAAGAGATAAATATATATATTTGGAGAGATGATATGGAAGGTTTTAGATAAATAATTAATTGTTTTTTAGAAGAGAGAGAGAAATGATGTGGAGGGCTTGAGAGGTGGGAAAGATGATGTGGAGAGCTTGAGAGATGAGCATTTTTCTCATTTTTTCTAAAAAAAAGAAGAAAGGTGGAAATCTAACCAAAGGTATTTGCATTATATATAGAAGACTAGAATTTATGCACGTGCATTGCATGTGTTAGTTTAATAAATTTAAGAAGGGAAAGAGAGAAAAATGTGGAGGGTTCTAGAGTATTATTTATTTTTTAAAAAAATTAGGAGAGGGTCCTCTAACCAACCCCTATTTGCATTATATATATATATATATATATATATATATATATATATATATATATATATATATATATATATATGAGAATAATGGAGGAAAGATGCCATAGGAGTGGCGTCGAAAAAATACCCCCTCCATGGTTTTTTCCGACGATCGGCACCCAACATCTTCATTGTCATTATCTAAGATGTGGGTATACCAAATTTCAAGTGATTCTACAACTTTTTCACCGTTGATTTAGCAATGTAAAAAGTTCTATTGTCGGCAAACCGTTAATTTTGAACCCACTAAATCAACGGTGAAAAAGTTGTAGAATCACATGAAATTTGGTGTACCCACATCTTAGATGATGACGAAGAAGATGGTGGGTGCCGATCGTCGGAAAAAATTAGGGAGGGGGTATTTTTTCGACGCCATAGGAGGGAATCCCCTCCTATGGCCTCTTCCCTCCATTAATCTCTCTCTATATATATATATATATTGGAAGAGATGATATGAAAAGTTCTAGATAAATAATTAATTATTTTTTAGGAGAGAGTATATATATATTGGGAGAGATGGTATGGAAGGTTCTAGATAAACAATTAATTGTTTTTTAGGGGAGAGAGAGATGATATGGAGGGCTTGAGAGATAAGAATTTTCTCCTTTTTTCATTTTTCTAGAAAAAAGGAGAAGGGTGGACGTTTAAGCAAGGGTGTGTGTCCTTTTTTCATTTTTCTAGAAAAAAGGAGAAGGGTGGACGTTTAAGCAAGGGTGTGTGTGTGTGTGTGTGTGTGTGTATTGGGAGAGTGGGAGAGATGATTTGGAAGGTTCAAGATAAACAATTAATTGTTTTTTTAGGAGAGAGAGAGATAACGTAGAAGGCTTGAGAGGTGAAATAGATTATGTGGAGGGCTTGAGTGGTGAGGATTTTTCTCATTTTTTCTATTTTTCTAGAAAAAATGAGAAGGGTAGACATCTAACCAATGGTATTTGCAATATATATACTAGAATTTATGCACGTGCGTTGCACTTGTTATTTTAAAAATTTTGAGAAGGGGGAGATATGTAGAAGGTTCTAGAGTTTAATTTATTTATTTTTTTTAAATGATTGATGATGTGGAGGTTTTAAATAAACAATTAATTGTTTTTTGGTAGGAGAGAGAGATGATGTGGAGGGCTTGAGATGTCAGGATTTTTCTCGTTTTCTCTTTTTTTTAAGAAAAAATGAGAAAGGTGGATCTCTAACCAAAAATATTTGCATTATATATACTAGATTTTATGCACGTGCGTTGCACGTGTTAATTAAAAAATTAGTTTTTTTTGGGAGAAGAGAGAAAGATGTGGATATTTCTATATTATGTGGAGGTTTTTTTAATAATGTAGAGATTTGAAAATGTAGAATTTTTCCATTTTATTCTTTTTCTCTAGAAAAAAGGAGACGGGTAGAGCTCTATGTAAAGGGTATTTCCATTATATATAGAAAGATTTTTGCATTATATATATATCTTCTCTTTATAATGCAAATACCCCATGATGAGGTGGACATCCTCTCTTTTCTCCAAAATTCAAAACAAAAAGGAGAAAAATCCTTTTTTCCTAAGGCCTCCACCTCATCCTCCTATTCTCCTAAAGCCTCCACCTCATCAAGGAAGTGGACAAAAAAAATAATGCCTTACAATGTAAATTTACACATAAACCCTCAATATTTACAAATTTACACCTATGCAAAAAATTGATTAAATTTGCACATTTACACATAAACCCTCATTATTTATAAATTTACATATATACTCATTCTTACAAATATAAAATATTACATTTGACACGTGCAACGCACGTGCACAAAATTCTAGTATATATAATGCAAATACCCATGGTTAGAGATCCACCCTTCTCCTTTTTTCTAGAAAAAAGAAAAAAAATGAGAAAAATCCTCACCTCTCAAGCTCTCCACATCATCTTCCTCACCTCTTAAGCCCTCCACATCATCTCTCTCCTCCCAAAAAGCAATTAATTGTTTATCTAGAACCTTCCACAACATCAATCCCTTTTTAAAAATAAATAAATAAAACTTAGAACCCTCCATATCTCTCTCACCCTCTCCCCTTCTCAAAATTTTTTAAACTAACACGTGCAACGCACGTGCACCCTCCATATCTCTCTCACCCCCTCTTTCCTTATCAAATTTTTTAAACTAACACATGCAACGCACGCGCATAAATTCTAGTGTATATAATGCAAATGGACTTGGTTAGAGGTCCACACTTCTCCTTTTTTCTTAAAAAAAAGAAAAAAAAGAAAAATTCTCACCTCTCAAGCCCTCCACATCATCTCCCTCACCTCTTAAGCCCTCCACATCATCTCTCTCTCCTCCCAAAAAACAATTAATTGTTTATCAAGAATCCTCCATATCATCTCTTCCAATATATATATATATATATATATATATATATAATCCTTCACATCATCTCTCTCTTCCTTCTTCCAAAAAATAATTAATTGTTTAATTAATACGTGCAACGCACGTGCACAAATTCTAGTATTTATATATGTTGGAAGAGATGATATGGAAGGTTCTAGATAAACAATTAATTGTTTTTTAGGAGGGAGAGAGAGAGATGAGGTGGAGGGCTTAATAGGTGAGAGAGATGATGTGGAGGGCTTGAAATATCTCATTTTTTCTATTTTTCTAGAAAAAAGGAGAAGGGTGGACCTTTAACCAAAGGTATTTGCATTATATATACTAGAATTTATGCACGTGTATTGCACGTGTTGGTTTAAAAAAATTTGAGAAGCAGGAGATGGGTTAGTTTAAAAAATTTGAGAAGGGGGAGATGGGGGGAGATGTGTAGGGTTCTAGAGTTTTATTTATTTAAAAAAAGAGAATTGATGATATGGAGGATTCTAGATAAATAATTAATTGTTTTGTGGGAGGAGAGAGAGAGAAGATGATGTGGAGGACTTAAGAGGTGAGAGAGATGATGTGAAGGGCTTGAGAGGTGAGGATTTTTCTTCTTTTTTCTTTTTTTCAAGTAAAAAGGATATGGGTGAATTTCTAACCAAGGGTATTTGCATTATACACACACACATATGGAGAGATGATATGGAAGATTCTAGATGTATATAGAAAAGATAAATATATATATATATATTTAGAGAGATCATTTAGATAAATAATTAATTGCTTTTTAGAAGAGAGAGAGTGATGATGTGGAGCGCTTGAAAGGTGAGAGAGATGATGTGGAGGGTTTGAGTGGTGAGAATTTTTCACATTTTTTCTATTTTCCTAGAAAAAAGGAGAAGGGTGGACCTCTAACCAAGAGAATTTGCATTATATATAGAAGACTAGAATTTATCCATGTGCATCGCATGTCTTAGTTTAAAAAATTTAAGAAGAGGAAGAGAGAGAGAAATGTGGAGGGTTCTAGAGTCTTATTTATTTGTTTTAAAAATTGGGAGAGGGTCCGCTAACCAACCCCTATATATATATATATATATATTCGGAGAGATGATACGGAATGTTCTAGATAAACAATTAATTGTTTTTTAGGGGAGAGAGAGAGTGTGTGTGTGTGTATTGGGAGAGATGGTATAGAAGGTTATAAATAAACAATTAATTGTTTTTTAGGAAAGAGACAGATGACGTGGAGGGCTTGAGAGATGAGAATTTTTCTCATTTTTTCTATTTTTCTAGAAAAAAAGGAGAAGGGTGAACCTCTAACCAAGGGTATTTGTATTATATAGAGAGAGACTAGAATTTATACACGTGCGTTGCACGTGTTAGTTTAAAAAATTTTGAGAAGGGAGGAGAAAGCGAAAGAGATGTTGAGGGTTCTAGAGTTTAATTTATTTATTTTTTTAAAAAAATAGGGATTGATGATGTGGAGGATTCTTGATAAACAATTAATTGTTTTTGGGAGGAGAGAGAGAGATGATGTGGAAGGCTTAGGAGGTGAGAGAGATAATATGGAGGGCTTGAGAGATGATGATTTTTCTCTTTTTTTAGAAAAAAGGAGAAGGGTGGACCTTTAACCAAGAATATTTGCATTATATATATTAGAACTTATGCACGTGCGTTGCACGTGTTAATTTAAAATTTTTGAGAAGAGTGGAGAGGGGGGGAGAAAGAAATATGGAGGGTTCTAAAGTCTTATTTATTTATTTTTATTTAAAAAAGGAAGGGATAAGGTGGAGGAACTATGAATCTAGGATTTTTCTCTCTTTTTATTGCCTTTTAAAAAAAATTTGGGAGGCGGTCCTCTAACCAACCCCTATTCGCATTATGTATAAAGAAAAAATAAATATATATATATTAGGAGATATGATATGAAAGGTTCTTGATAAATAATTAACTGTTTTTAAGGAGAGAGATGATGTGGAGAGCTTGAGAGGTGAGAATTTTTCTTCTTTTTTCTAGAAAAAAAAAGGGTGGACCTCTAACCAAGGGTATTTGCATTAATATATATATATATATATATATATATATATATATATATATATATATATATATAATTTATGCACGTGCGTTGCACGTGTTAGTTTAAAATTTTTTGAGAAGGTTGGAGAAGAGGAGAGAGATATGGAAGGTTCTAGAGTTTTATTTATTTATTTATTTAAAAAAAATGATTGATGATGTGGAGGGTTCTAGATAAACAATTAATTGTTTTTGGGAGGAGAGAGAGATGATGTGGAAGGCTTAAGAGGCGAGAGAGATGATGTGGAGGGTTTGAGAGTAAAGGATTTTTCTCATTTTTTCTAAAAAAAAGGAGAAGGGTGGACCTCTAACTATGGGTATTTGCATTATATATACTAGAATTTATGCACGTGCGCTGCACGTGTTAGTTTAAAAAATTTAAGAAGGGGGAGAGAAATGTGGAGGGTTCTTGAGTCTTATTTATTTTTTAAAAAAATTGAGAGAGGGTCCTGTAACCAACCCCTATTTGTGTGTGTGTGTATATATATATATATATATATATTGGGAGAGATAATATAGAAGGTTCTAGATAAATAATTAATTGTTTTTTATTTTTAAAAATGGGGAGGGATGAGGTAGAAGGCTTGAGAGGTGAGAGAGATGATGTAGAGGGTTCTAGAGTCTTATTTATTTATTTATTTTTTAAAAAAGAGGAGGGATGAGGTGGAGGACTTGAGAGGTGAGAGAGACGATGTGGAGGGCTTGAAATGTGAGGATTTTTCTCATTTTTTTTATTTTTATAGAAAAAAGAAGAAGGGTAGAACTCTAACCAAGGGTATTTGCATTATACACACACACACTAGAATTTATGCACGTGCATTGCACGTGTTAGTTTAAAAATATTTGAAAAGGATGGAGAGGAGGAGAGAGATGTGGAGGGTTCTGGAGTTTTATTTATTTATTTTTTATAAAAAAGGGATTGATGATGTGATGGGTTCTAGATAAACAATTAATTGTTTTTTGGAAGGAGAGAGAAATGATGTGAAGGGCTTAAGAGGTGAGGGAGATGATGTGGAGGGCTTGAGAGGTGAGAATTTTTCTCATTTTTTCGTTCTTTTAGAAAAAAGAAGTACGGTGGACTTCTAATCAAGGGTATTTGCATTATATATATATATATATATATATATATATATATATATATATATATATTTGCATTATATATATATATATATATATATATATATATATTGGGAGAGATGATATGGAAGGTTCTAGATAAACAATTAATTGTTGTTTTAGGAAGGAGAGAGATGGCGTGGAGGGCTTGAGAGGTGAAAGAGATGATGTGGATGGCTCATTTTTTTTTTCTATTTTTCAAGAAAAAATGAGAAGGGTGGATCTCTAATCAAGGACATTTGCATTATATATAGAGATATATTGGGGGAGATGATATGGAAGGTTCTAGATAAATAATTAATTGTTTTTTAGGGGATAGAAAGATGACGTGGAGGGCTTGAGAGGTGAGAGAGATGGCGTGGGGGGGGGGGGGGCTTCAGAGGTGATGATTTTTCTCATTTTTTCTAGAAAAAATGAGGAGGGTGGACCTCTAACCAAGAGTATTTGCATTATATATGCTATAATTTATGCATGTGTTAGTTTAAAAAATTTAAGAAGGGAGGAGAGAAATGTGGAGAGTTCTAGAGTCTTATTTATTTTTTTAAAAATTGGGAGAGGGTCCTCTAATCAAGAGTATTTGCATTATATATATATATATATATATATATATATATATATATATATATATATATATATATATATATATATATATATATACTCTCTCTCCTAAATAATTAATTGTTTATCTAGAACAATTAATTATTGGGAGAAACGATATGGAATGTTCTAGATATTCTCTTAAAAAATAATTAATTATTTATCTAGAACATTCCATATCATTTCTCCCAATATATATATATATCTCTTAGGGAAGATGATATGGAAGGCTTTAGATAAGCAATTAATTGTTTTTTAGGAATGAGAGAGAGAAATGATGTGGAGGGCTTGAGTGGTGAGAGAGATGATGTAGAGGGCTTGAGTGGCAAGAATTTTTCTCATTTTTTCTAGAAAAAATGAGAGCGGTAGATCTCTAACCAAGGGTATTTGCATTATATATAGAGATATATATAGATGGTTCTAAATAAACAATTAATTGTTTTCTAGAAGAGAGAGAGAGAGATGACGTGGAGGGCTTGAGAGGTGACAGAGATGATGTGGAGGACTTGAGAAATGGGGATTTTTCTTATTTTTTCTATTATTCTAGAAAAAAGGAAAAAGGGAGGATCTCTAACCAAGGATATTTGCATTATATATAGAGAGCATTATATATATTAGAATTTATGCACATGCGTTGCACGTGTTAGTTTAAAAAATTTTGAGAAGGGAGGAGAGGGGCTGAGAGATGTAGAGGGTTCTCGAGTTTTATTTATTTATTTTTTTAAAAAGGGGATTGAAGATGTGGTGCGTTCTAGATAAACAATTAATTGTTTTTTTGGAGTAGAGAGAGAGATGATGTGGAAGGCTTAAGAGGTGAGAGATATGATGTGGAGGGCTTGAGTAGTGAGAATTTTTCTCATTTTTTTCTTTTTTGTAGAAAAAAGAAGAAGGGTGGACCTCTAACGAAGTGTATTTGCATTATATATACTAGAATTTATGCGCGTGCGTTGCACGTGTTAGTTTAAAATAATTGAGAAGGGGGGAGAGGGGGAGAGAGATACGGAGGGTTCTGGAGTTTTATTTATTTAAAAAAAATGGGATTGATGATGTGGATGGTTCTAGATAAACAATTAATTGTTTTTTAGGATGAGAGAGATAATGTGGAGGGCTTAAAAGGTGAGGAAGATAATGTGGAGGGCTTGAGAAGTGAGGATTTTTCTCCTTTTTTCTATTTTTTCTAGAAAAAAGAAGAAGGGTGCACCTCTAACCATGCATATTTGCATTATATATATATATATATATATATATATATATATATATATATTTGGAGAGATGATGTGGAAGATTTTAGATAAACAATTAATTATTTTTTAGGAGAGAGAGAGACGACGTAGAGGGCTTAAGAGGTGAAAGAGATGATGTAGAGTGCTTGAGAGGTGAGGATTTTTCTCATTTTTTTCCTATTTTTCTAGAAAAAATGAGAAGGATGTATCTCTAACCAAGGGCATTTGCATTATATATAGAGATATATTGGGAGAGATGAAATGGAAGATTCTAGATAAACAATTAATTGTTTTTTAGGAGGGAGAGATAACGTGGAGGGCTTGAGAGGTGAGGATTTTTCTCATTTTTTCTGTTTTTTAAGAAAAAATGAGGGTGGACCTCTAACCAAGTATTTGCATTATATATGCTAGAATTTATGCACGTGTGTTGCACGTGTTGGTTTAAAAATTTATGAAGGGGAGGAGAGAAATGTGGAGGTAGAGTCTTATTTATTTTTTAAAAAAATTGTGAGAGGGTCCTCTAACCAAGAATATTTGCATTATATATATATATATATATATATATATATATATATATATATATATATATATATATATATATATATATATATTGAGGAAAATGATATGGAAGGCACTAGGTAAACAATTAATTGTTTTTAGGAAAGAGAGAGAGAGAGAGAGAGAGAGATGACATGGAGGGCTTGAGAGGTGAGAAAGATATTGTGGAGGGCTTGATTGGTAAGAATTTTTCTCATTTTTTCTAGAAAAAATGAGAATAGCGGATCTCTAACCAAGGGTATTTGCATTGTATATTGAGACTGGATTTTGTGCACGTGTTAATTAAAAAGATGATTTTTTGGAAAAAGAGAGAGATGCAGAGTTTTTTTTTATGATAATTAAAAAATTAATTTTTTCGGGGAGAAGAGAGAGAAAGATGTAGATGTTTTTAAATTATGTGGAGACTTGAGAATGTAGGGTTTTTCTTCTTTTTTTTTCTAGAAAAAAGAAGAGGGTTGGACCTCTATACAAAGGGTGTATATATATATATATATATATATATATATATATATATTGGGAGAGATGATATGGAAGGTTCTAGATAAACAATTAATTATTTTTTAGGAGAGAGAGAGAGAGATGACGTGGAGGGCTTGAGAGATGAGCGATATGATGTGGAGGGTTTGAGATGTGAGAATTTTTCTCATTTTTTTCTAATTTTCAAGAAAAAAGAAGGGTGGATCTCTAATCAAGAGTATTTACATTATATATACTAGATATATATAGAAGGTTCTAAATAAACAATTAATTGTTTTTTAGAGTAGAGAGAGAGAGATAATGTAGAGTGCTTGAGAGGTGAGAGAGATGATGTGGAGGGTTTGAGAAGTGGGGATTTTTCTCATTTTTTCTATTTTTCTAAAAAAAAGAAGGGTGGATCTTTAACCAAGAGTATTTGCATTATATATACTAGAATTTATGCATATGTGTTGCACATGTTAGTTTAAAAAAATTTGAGAAGAGGGTAGATGGGGGGAGAGATGTGGAAGGTTCTAGAGTTTTATTTATTTATCTTTAAAAAAAAGGATTGATGATATGGTAGATTTTAGATAGACAATTAATTATTTTATGGGAGGAGAGAGAGATGATGATGCGGAGGGTTTAAGAGGTGAAAGAGATGATGTGGAAAGCTTCAGAGGTGATGATTTTTCTCCTTTTTTTTCTTTTTTACAAGAAAAAAGGAGAATGGTGAACCTCTAACCACTGTATTTGCATTATATATATACTAGAATTTATGCACGTGTTTAAAAAATCTGAGATAGGAATTGAGAGAAATGTGAAGGGTTTTAGAGTATTATTTATTAATTTATTTTTAAAAAAGGGAGGGATGATATGGATGGCTTAAGAGGTGAGGATTTTTCTCCTTTTTTCTTGAAAAAGGAAGAATGGTGGATTTCTAACCAAGGGTATTTACATTATACACACACACACACACATACACACATACACACTAGAATTTATGCACGTGTGTTGCACGTGTTAATTTAAAAAATTTAAGAAGGGGGGGAGAGAAAACTGTGGAGGGTTTTAGAGTTTTATTTATTTTTTTAAAAAATTGGAAAAGATGATATGTAAGATTCTAGATAAACAATTAATTGTTTTTTAGGAGAGAGTATATATATATATATATATGACATGGAAGGTTCTAAATAAACAATTAATTGTTTTTTAGGATTTAAGAGAGAGGTGAGAGAGATGATGTGGAAGGCTTGAGAGGTGAGATTTTTTCTCATTTTTTAATTTTTTTCTTGAAAAAGGGAGAAGGGTGGACCTCTACCCATGGGTATTTACTTTATATATACTAGAATTTATGCACGTGCGTTGCACGTGCTAGTTTAAAAAATTTAACGAGGGGGAGAGAAATGTGGAGGGTTCTTGAGTCTTATTTATTTTTTAAAAAAATTAAGAAAGGATGGGAGAGATGATATGGAGAGTTCTAGATTAACAATTAATTATTTTTTATTTTAAAAAAAGGGAAGGGATGAGGTGGAGGGCTTGAGAGGTGAGGGGGATGATGCGGAGGGTTCTAGAGTCTTATTTATTTATAAAAAGGGGAGGGATGAGGTGGGGGGCTTGAGAGGTGAGAGAGATGATGTGGATGGCTTGAGAGATGATGATTTTTCTTATTTTTTCTATTTTTAAAGAAAAAAGGAGAAGGGTGGATCTCTAACCAAGGGTATTTACATTATATATATATATATATATATATATATATATATATATAGAGAGAGAGAGAGAGAGAGAGAGAGAGAGAATAATGGAGGAAAGATGCAATAGGAGGGAATTTCCTACTATGGCGTCGAAAAAATACAACCTCCATCGTTTTTTCCGACGATCGACACCCATCATCTTTATCGTTATCATCAAAGATGTGGGTACACCAAATTTCATGTGATTCCACAACCTTTTCACCGTTGAACTAATAGGCTCAAAATTAACGGTTTACCGATAATAGAACTTTTTACATTGCTAAATCAATAATGCAAAAGTTGTAGAATCACATGAAATTTGGTGTACCCAAATCTTAGATGATAACGATAAAGATGATGGGTGCTGATCATCGGAAAAAACGATAGAGATTGTATTATTTCGACGCCATAGGAGGAAATTACCTCCTATGGCATCTTTCCTCCATTATTCTCTCTCTCTCTCTCTCTATATATATATATATTCTCATATATATATATATATAGAGAGAGAGAATAATGGAGGAAAGATGCCATATGAGAGAATTTCCTTCTATGACTTCAAAAAATATACACCCCATGATTTTTTTCGACGATCGGCACCATCATTATCATCTTTATTATCTAAGATGTGGATACACCAAATTTTATGTGATTCCATTACTTTTTCACCGTTGATTTAGTGAGTGCAAAATTAACGGTTTACCGAAAATAGAACTTTTTACATTGTTAATTTAACGGTGAAAAAAGCGGTGGAATCACATGAAATTTGGTGTATCCATATCTTCCATGATAAAGTGATGATGATGAGTGTCGATCGTTAAAAAAAAATCGAGGATATAGATTTTTGACGCTACCTAACGAAAAAGCCTCCTAGGCCCTCTTTCCTTCATTATTCTCATATATATATATATATATATATATATATATATATATATATATATATATTGGGAGAGATGATATGGAAGATTCAAGATAAACAATTAATTATTTTTTAGGAGAGAGAGATGACGTAGAGAGCTTGAAAAGTGAGAGAGATGATGTGGAGGGCTTGAGAGGTGAGAATTTTTCTCATCTTTTCTAATTTTCAAGAAAAAAGAAGAAGGGTGGAACTCTAACTAAGGGTATTTACATTATATATACTAGATATATATAGAAGGTTCTAGATAAACAATTAATTGTTTTTTAGAAGAGAGGGGGAGAGATGACGTAGAGAGCGTGAGAGGTGAGAGAGATGATGTGGAGAGCTTAAGAAATGGAGATTTTTCTCATTTTTTCTTGAAAAATGAAGAAGGATGGATCTTTAATCAAACGTATTTACATTATATATAGAGTTTGATGTCTCCTTCGAAGTGTGGACATGTAAGACAACAATACATAGCGTAGGAATTTTTTTAAAATTTAGAAAAATTGAATGGGGTTGTCCTCCTTTATTGGCTAATGGGCGACACGTGGCGGAATATGAATAGGGTGGGTGGGTGATGACGTGTGTGTAGGTGAGTTGTAAGTGGGTGATGACAAAGTAGCTGGCTGTCCTTGTAACTATTGAGATGCTGTTGAGTTGAGTTGCCTCGTTGAGTTGCCTCTCATCATATTCTGTTACGCCTCTCTTCATATTCTGTCACGAACGAGACAACGGTTTGATTTTGTAATTAAATAAAAGGGGAATCTCAGATTTATTGCACGGTTATGCCATCTTCTGACAGCTTCATTATTTTTTAACTAGCATTTTGCACTTGCGATGCAACGTTTGTTATTTTATCCTATTTAAAGTACGGAAAAAAATTCTTGAGTCGATGAATAAATATAAAATGGGTTATTTTTGGTGTAAAATTATTTTGAATGTTAATAAATGAATAAAATAGTCATTTTAGTGACTTGGATCAAAAGTATTCTAAAAGATATTATAATATGTTATTTACCATATTTAAGTAAAAGAAGGTAGTTATAAGTAAATGAAACTAGAATTTGAAAAAAATGATAAAACTAAAATAACTTCTAGAAAGTTCTTTTTTTGTCTTAAGTTTGAGTATAGTGTAGATTGAATTTAGAATTCAAACTAATTATTTTTGCCTCTTTCTATGATGACGTGGAGCCCTGAGAATGGAAGATTTTTCTTATTTTTTTTTTGTATTTTAAAAAAGAAGAGGGGGCTTCTAACCAAGTTCATTTGCATTATATAGCATGATTTGTAATATTTTGCACATAATTTTTGGATTTGATTCCTCATCTATGACTAATTTTATTCATCACATCGGTACCTTCTTCTGTGCCAATCCCACACCCGCATGTGTCCCTTGGATTCAAATTTCAATCCCTTAACCATATTAATGGTGCAGCCTATAGATGATCATTATTTACGAGCAGGATGATTCATTGAACATAAGTCTCATGTGAAGATTATCAAAAAGATATGAAGGGATATATGCAATGTTCCGTTACCAATTTACAGGAAACCTGTTAGGATACAAAAACTATATAACAGGCCATTCTGACTATATACTTGTTTCATGTTTACTTTAAGCACGTGGGTTGGACGAACAAGATATTGATTTAATAGAGGATTTGGCAAAATATTTGACACACGCCTAAGAGTTTTCCAAACAAATCTTTCTCGACATAGTTAACTAGCGTTTTCACGAGAATTTTAAGAGCCTAAACATTCTCCAATTAGAAAAATGGGGATGGGATCGACCACAGCCTTATACCTGCGGTTCCATGACTCAGCCCCGATAGATGGGGCCTGTCCAACTTAACCTATGGCCCCACCCGCCCCCTTGTTTTACCCTATTCGTGGCTACGCACCCTATTAAACTCTTCTCAAATAGCTCAATTTGAATGCAGGGTTTTGTTTGAGGGAGTTCACATGGCAAGGCTGCTGCCACACTGACAAAAAAATCAACTCAATACCACTAAAGAACCATATTGAGCTCCGACCACCTTAGTCGAATTCTATTTTACAATTGAAAGGAAATATTTCTAGTCATTCCCATGCTTTAAAGGGCCCCTACAACCCCAGAAGCTATCAATGGTAGCTAATTGAAGATGGCCACAGCTTGCGCACAAATTACGTTCACAAAAGTAAAATACTCTACTACCATCACATATTAAGATAGAATAACAATTTGTATGTACGAAAGATAGCAACATCTTCTTGCATCCTTGACCAGAAAACTGGCAATCTAGAACAATTCATATTTCAAAACTAAAAACACTACATATTCCCCTCGCGTTTTAATCTAAGCTTATCGCAAGGCTCTCCGCAAGTTTATATATATATATATATATAGAGAGAGAGAGAGAGAGAGAGAGAGAGGTCCTAGGAGGCTTTTTGCGTTGGGTGGCGGCACAAATCACGTTTTCCATCATTTTATTCGACGATCAGCATCGGCCATCTTGATCTTCATCATCTAATATGTCGATACACTAACTTTCATTTGATTCCAATACCTTTTCACCGTTGATTTAGTGGATCCAAAATCAACGATTTACCAACAATAGAACTTTTTACATTGCTAAATTAATGGTGAAATGGTGTTATAATCATATGAAATTTGGTGTATCGACAAATTCGAGAATGGAGATCAAGTTGGAAGATACCGATCGTCGAATAAAAAGACGGAGGACGTACTTTTTGCCGCCACCTAATGCAAAAAGCCTCCTAGGGACTCTTTACTCCATTATATATATATATATATATATATATATATATATATAATACAAATAGCTTTGGTTAGAGATCCACTCTTCTCATTTTTTCTTGAAAAAATGAGAAAAATCCTTACCTCTTAAACCCTCAACATCATCTCTCTCACCTCTCAAGCCCTCCACACCATCTCTCTCTCTCTCTTCAAAAAATCAATTAATTATTTATCTAAAACCTTCCATATCATCTCTCCAAATATATATATTTACCACTTCTATATACATTTAGAACCTTCCGTATTCCGTATCAACTCTATCACTCTCTCTCTCTCTCTCTATATATATATATATATATATATATATATATATATATATATATATATTATATATATATATATAATGCAAATACCCTTTGCCTAGAGGTCCACCTTCTCCTCTGTTCTAGGAAAAAAGAATTAAGGAGAAAAATCCTATATTTTCAAACTTCCACATCATCAAAAAGATCTCCACATAATCTAGAAATATCCACATCTCTCTCTTCTCCCCAAAAAATTTAATCTTTTAATCATCATCAAAGAAAACTCCACATCTCTCTCTTCTGCCCAAAAATCAATTTTTTAATTAACACGTGCAACGCACGTGCACAAAATCTAGTATATATAATGCAAATACTCTTGATTAGAGGTCCACTCTTCTTCTTTTTTCAAGAAAAAAAGAAAAAAATGAGAAAAATTCTCACCTCTCAAGCTCTCCATATCATCTCTCTCAAGCCCTCCATATCATATCTCTCACCTTTCAAGCCCTCCACATCATCTCTCTCTCTCTCCTAAAAAACAATTAATTATTTATCTTGAACTTTCCATATCATCTTTTCCAATATATATATTTATCTCTTCACTATACATAATGCAAATAGAGATTAGTTAGAGGACCTCCTCCCAAATTTTTTTTAAAAGGTAAGAAAAAGGAAGAAAAATTCTAGATTCATAGACCCTCCATCTCATTCCTCTCTCTTTTTTTCTTAAAATAAATAAATAAGACTCTTGAACCCTCCACATTTCTCCCTCCCTCCCCCTCTTCTCTCTCCCCCAGCTTCTAAGGTTTTTTTTAAACTAACACATGCAACGCAAGTGCATAAATTCTAATATATATAATGCAAATACCTTTTGGTTAGAGCTCCACCCCTCACCTTTTTTATAGAAAAAAAGAAAATAGGAGAAAAATCCTCCCCTCTCAAGGCCTCCACATCATCCCCTCCCCCCTCTCCCCTCCCCCTCTCTTCTCCCAAAAAACAATTAATTGTTTATCTAGAATCCTCCATAACATTTCTCGCAATATATATATATATATATATATATATATATATATATATATATATATATATATAACCATTCATATCATCGCTCTCCTTCTAAAAAATAATTAATTGTTTAATTAGCACGTGCAAAGTACGTGCACATATTCTAGTATATATAACTGACATATAACATAATGTCTATATCAATATGAAAATTCACAAGTTAAGAAGCTTCAATATGTGGTCCCTAAAATAAAACTAAAATGGGTGTGATCCTATGAAGTATGAACTCCCTCAATGGACCCCGTTACGACGGCGTCAGAGTCAAGCGTGCTTGAAGGAGGGGGGGAAACGTCTCAAGTGTTGAACCCCTACCCTTTTTGCCCCTGAGGTCAGCTCAGGTAGTAAAAGATTGAGGTTTTGATGGAGCTCGGGATCACCTTAAGATGTTGTCCTCCGTCGATCCTGTGATGGCGTCTTTTAGCGGTTGAGATTTGTTTTGGAAGTTGTTGAGTGTGGATCTTAATGGATTGGTATTTGGCGCTTAGCTACCTGCAAAGAAGCCCCGGGGTAGATGACCATCATAGGACCATCCGATGATCAAGTTAGTGCCGAGGTATAAGTGCAGAGTAGCAGCGTATTGGAATGAATTCGAGTTACCTGAGTCGTTTGGAAGAGAGGTTTTTATAGTGGTCGCATTGAGCGAGCCGGTGCGAGATCCTCGCCGTCAGTTACGCCCTTACGTTACGCCCGTGTTAATGGTGGGATCCACTCATTAATGGGGGAACGAGCCTGCATGGGACGTGGAGCGTGGGGCGGCAGATATCTCGCCTTGGCGAGATACGCGGAGCCGCTGTAGAGACGCTTAGGCTCCACGTTCTCGGTTGATCGGGAGAGCCGAGGAAGCTCGGCCTGTCAGACGGCTCAGAGACGAGTAAGGAGACTGAGAAAGCTCGGAGACGAGTTATTGGTAGTTTCCTAGGTGAAGGTGGAATGTATTTAGGGAGGTCTTCCGAAAGGTCGGATACGTTCTTCGAGAAGGGGATCCCGAGGAATCTCCCCGACGCAACTCATTTATTCCAACCCCGTTGCCTTCGAGACACGTCATCTGCCACGTGTCGTAATCTGAGGAGACACCACTTGTGAGCATCATCATTAGCCCCCCACTCTCGTTCTGACCTATTCATGGGTCGGGTCGAGAGTGGCCGGCTCGGTTTTTCTTTTGTTCATTTTGGTGCCTAGGAATCATAATGCGGATCGCCTGGGAACGGCATGGCGTTTGGTGGTTACGTCGTTTTGATCTTTGGGCCCACGTGTCGCCTCGTTGTTCGCCTGAATCTTCGTGCGTATCCCCGATGGCGTCAGCGGATCAATGAAATGATCGCGCTTTTAAAGAGGGGGCGCCGTTCCAGCCGATCGCCAGTTAGGATACGGGCCACATGTCGATCATCTGTTGGCGGAGGTGACAAGCTATCTCTGACTCCTGCAGTCGAAAAGACGCCCCTAATGGCCGATCACCACGTGGAGCCCCGTCAGTCGTTGGGGGCGATGTTTCGTTTTGGCGGGAATCAATCAGGGCCGTAGGATGTTCCCCTTTGGGGTGTATAAATAGGAAGGGACCGTCCTAGTACTGATACTTTGCTCAAATTCTCTTTTATTGCTGAAGATTGCCCGGCGCTCCTCCTCTTAGATCGGATCCTCTGTTGATTTTTCCTCGGCGAGTCCATTCTTTTGGATCAGGTTAGATGTCTTCATCCGAGGAGTCTGTAGAGGTAGTAAGGGTTGAGTCGGACGATGAGGCTCCAGTTGCTGGGGCCGAGTCCAGTGGGTCTTCCTCCTCTTCGGCTTCAGATAGCCAAGAGGGTTCTTCTTCTTCTTCTTCGTCCTCTGTGTCAGGTTCGCCCCTAAGAGTCAGGGCCGCCCCTGTCACCCGCCATCGGGCGGCGGAAAAGGCTCCCAAGGTGCGCATCGGGAACGCCCGCGATGCGCCATCTGTTTTGAGGAGTCTGGACGAGCTTTTCGAAATTCGGGCTCGGTTCCACATCCCCTCCAACTATTCACTCCGTTTAGCTAGAGAGGGCGAGCAGGCGGACCAGGTGTAGGGCAAGGAGAATGCCCTGTATTTGGAAGAGTTCCGGGCAGGAATGCTTCTGCCCTTCCCAACTGAGGTCTGCGGGGTGCTTCGTAGCTTTCATCTCACTCCGGGCCAGCTAGCGCCGAACTCGTGGAGAATCCTCCTCGGGTTTCTGGTCCGGTTAAAACTTGAAAATATCCCCTTCAGTTTGACTCTCCTTGTCTCTTTCCTTTGTTATAAGAATCATCTCGACACCAGTAAGAGTGGGCCGAGCTGGGTGTATTTTTCGTTCAAAAAATGCAAGGGCGGAGTGGCCGGATCGGGGGTTGTAGCCGTCCCTTCTTCTATCCATGAATGAAAGGAAAAGTTTATATTCGTCGGGCCGCCTAAGGACGAGGATTGGCCTGTGCCCATACAGTAGCACAGGGCTGACTGACCGAGGGCGAAATAGTCGTCTTCTCATGAGGCAAGGGCGGTATCCCTGCGGGAGCTGATCTAGCAGGCCGATGTCCTGCTGTCTGAGCATGCTCTGAGCTGGGCTGGGCTCAGCCTTGCGCGTTTTCTGGGTAAGTCAGGGCTTTAGACTATCTGTGTAAACTTTAGATAAATTTCCTTTGCCTGTTCATCGTCACTAACGCTCTTTTGTTTGTGTGTTCTTCTTTTTGCAGAGCCTATGGACCGATCAAAATTCCTAGCCGCCATGGTTGCAAAGGCCCACGGGAAGAAGACGGGGGCGCTGGCTCGTCCCGACCCGGTCCGAGCTCCGCTGGCCAAGCCTTCTGCCGTGCCCCGATCCCAGGAGGAACGTCGTGTGGGGGGGGGGTCATAAGTACTCACGGGACCAGGTGCCCCGGGCGAGGGAGGAGGAGGAGGAGGCTGAGTCCGTCGAGATCCCCCTCAAACGACATAAAAGGACGGTCACTCGGGCCCCTTCTACTGGGATCCCAGTGCAGGAGGGCAACTTCTGCATTGAGGTGCCCTCCGGGCTATCCGTGGCCGACTGCTTGCTGGCGGACATGGAGGCGGCAACCGAGATGAAGATTCCACGGGGAACCATGAAGGCCCAGGTGGCCGCCATAGCTAAGGAGGCGGTTCAGGTTGGTATCTTCCTTTTCTCAAAAGTTCCTCGAGTATTTTTTACTCGGTTTGAGTTTTTTAACCCGTTTGCTGCTCTCCTCAGGTTCTTCATCACTGCGCTCTCCTTGCCGCCATGGAGTCCGAAGAGGTAGCGCCGGCCATGAAGAAGGCGGGCGAACCCTCCTCGCAGGAGGAATAACCTCGCTTTCAATTGGAAAAGACGGAAGAGAAGGCTATCTTCGACTCGCGATTGGTCGCCGAGGCGTTGGCGAACTCCAAGCTGAAGGAGTCCCACCGGGCTATTCACGCCAAGTTGGATGAGGCTAACAGCCTCTACAACGCGATGAAGAAGTCGAGGGACGCCCTCAGGAAGGACGTTCAGGTGGCGCTAGACGCGGTGAAGCTCGCCGAGAGACAGGAGGCGAAGGATGTGGAGGGATATAAGGCCTCCGACCAGTTTTACGCCGATCTTGCTAAATTCGCGGCCATCGTTTGGCATGACGCCTTTGACGCCGCAAGGCGTCAATTCCGGAGTTCCCCTATGGTGAGCTCCGGGCCAAGTACCCTCTCTCCGAGGAAGCGCCGCAGGAGGAAGGCGCCGAGGTGGCCGCTGGGGACGAAACCACCGGTGGAAGAGACGACCCAGAGGCTGATGCTCTGGTCCCTGAGGGCGGCGTTGAGCAAGGAGAGATCCCGGCTGATCAGGCAGCCTGAGCTATTCCCTCTTCTCTTTTTTTCTTTTTAGGATTTTTGTAAGCCTTCGGACTTTTTTGTATGGCCGAGAAGCCCATAATACCTTGTATATATTTTTGATCATCAATAAAATATACTTTTTTCATGCTCCAGATGTCTGCTCCTTGCGCAAGTACTTTAGCTCGCATGCTTTCATTGCTCGAATCTTCATTCTGCAAGTATTTCTAGCTCATCAGTATTTTCGTCTCGCGAGTGCTAGCTCGTCAGTCTTTTCGTCTAGATGGCGATTACGCGTTGTGTGTAAGTTGAATAATGGCCGAGTGTAGGAAGGTCGGTACCCCCCTTTCCCCGGAGTGGAGGCGGTGATCGCTCATCATGCTTGAATCTGCGATGTCCAAGTGTAGAAAGGTCGGTATCCTCATTTTCCCTGGAGTCGAGGTGGCGATCGCTTGTCCAACTGTAGGAAGGTCGGCTCCCCCTTTTCCCCGGAGTCGAGGTGGCGATCGCGCATCGAGTATGGATTGAATGATAGCCAAGTTTGCATAGGTCGGCATTGCTCATTTATACGGCCTCGTAAGGAGGGCTTTGAACCCTTAACGTAGTAGGGTAGGAAGCTACCCGCTAGGGATTGGCCGAGCTGAAAGTTGCTTGGCGGCCTCGTGAGGAGGGCTTTCAATCCTTAGCATTGTTGGGCAGGAAACTACCCGGTGCGGATGAACCGAGCAGGAGGCTACTCGGTCGCCTCGTGAGGAAGGCTTTCGATCCTTAGCGTAGTTGGGTAGGAAGCTACCCGCTAGGGATTGGCCAGTAGGAAATTGCTTGGCAGCTTCGTGATGATGGCTTTTGATCCACAGTGTTTGTTGGGCAAGAAGCCACCCACTGCGGATGAACCGAGCAGGAAGCTACTCGGTCGCCTCATGGGGAGGGCTTTTGATCCTTAGCGTAGTTGGGTAGGAAGCTTGCCCGCTAAGGATTGGCCAGCAGGAAATTTCTCGGCGGCCTCGTGATGAGGGATTTTGATCCACAGTGTTTGTTGGGCAGGAAGCTACCCACTGCGGATGAACCGAGCAGGAAGCTACTCGGTCGCCTCATGGGGAGGGCTTTCGATCCTTAGCGTAGTTGGGTAGGAAGCTACCCGCTAGGGATTGGCCAGCAGGAAATTGCTCGGCGGCCTCGTGATGAGGGCTTTTGATCATCAGCGTTGTTGGGCAGGAAGCTACCCACTGCGGATGAACCGAGTAGGAAGCTACTCGATCGTCTCATGGGGAGGGATTTCGATCCTTAGCATAGTTAGGTAGGAAGCTACCCGCTAGGGATTGGCCAACAGGAAATTGCTTGGCGGCCTCGTGATGAGTGATTTTGATCCACAACGTTTATTGGGCAGGAAGCTACCCACAGTGGATGAACCGAGCAGGAAGCTACTCGGTCGCCTCGTGAGGAGGGCTTTCGATCCTTAGCGTAGTTGGGTAGGAAGCTACCCGCTAGGGATTGGCCAGCAGGAAATTGCTCGGCAGCCTCGTGATGAGAGCTTTTGATCCACAGCGTTGTTGGGCAGGAAGCCACCCACTGCGGATGAACCGAGCAGGAAACTACTCGGTCACCTCGTGGTGAGGGCTTTTGATTCTTAGCGTAGTTGGGTAGGAAGCTACCCGCTAGGGATTGGCCAGTAGGAAATTGCTCGGCGGCCTCATGATGAGGGCTTTTGATCCACAGCGTTGTTGGGTAGGAAGCTACCCACTGCGGATGAATCGAGTAAGAAGCTACTCGGTCGTCTCATGAGGAGGGCTTTCGATCCTTAGCGTAGTTGGTTAGGAAGCTACCCGCTAGGGATTGGCCAGCAGGTAATTGCTCGGCAGCCTCGTGATGAGGGATTTTGATCCATAGCATTGTTGGGCAGGAATCTACCCGCTGTGGGTGAGCAGGAAGACATTCGTCGGCCCTGCATGGATTTCTAGCATGGAAATAAAGGGAAGTAGTTCAGATTGCAGGGAAACAAGAATTTTTATTATCAAATAAATACAGATTATGTGATTCAGTTTAAATTCTCCTGCATTTAACGATCGGTTTCGGTAGGTGTCCTTGTTGTTCGGACTTGGGTCAGTCGGCGATGACCATGATCTATCTGATCGTCAGCTCTCCGTCTTTAATTTGATCGGCTTGCCTCCTATCTGCTTGACGTTTGTCTCGCAGGTACTTTTCCAAGTGACCGGAGCGGACCAGCTCCTCGATATAATCGTGCAGCTGTTTATCATTCTCGATCGGATGTCCTTGTGTCCGATGATAGGCGCAATACGGGCCTCAGAGCCGTTTTCCTGTCCACCGGGTAGCTGGAGGGAGCCTGAAGAATTCTTTGCCCTTAGCTTCCTCCAGCAACTTGGTCTGGGAAACGTTTAGGGGAGTGTACTCCTGGAACCTCGAGGAGTAGGATTTCGGATGATCGCCTTTCCTTTTCTCTTTCCTGTCCCTCTTCTTCCGGTCAACATGGTCGTCACCGGGCACGTTGGAGTCCACCTCGGACTCGAGTTGAATTTCTCGCTCGGTCTACGCTTTCACCTCGGACATGGTCTTAGGTTGCGCCAATGCAAAAGAGCGGAGCCACTCTTTGTGCCTAAGACCCGACCTCAACGCGGTGATGACCGTTCCGTCGCGGTGCTCGGGTACCTCCAAGAGGGCGTTGTAGAAGCGTGTGACACACCCTTTGAAGGATTCCCTGTCTCGGCTCTTGACAGTGAATAAGTAGTCAACTGTCTTCTTCTGCCATCGGTTGCCGATGAAATGGCCGAGGAATTGAGTAGCCAGCTCGTTGAAAGTGGAGATAGAGCGAGGCACAAGCCCCCGGAACCAGTCCCGGCCAGCCCGGATTAAAGTGGTTGGGAAAGCTCGGCACTGAGCCGCGTCTGAGCTATCTTAGAAGCTCATGCCCACTTTAAATGCGTCCAAGTGGTCTTTCGGATCGGACTTCCCGTCGAAGAGGGCCACTTTAGGTGGATTGTTCCTGGTCGAGACGTGTTTGGCCAGCAGCTCTTCTGAGTGAGTCGGCGGAATACCTGGCCCCTTCACCCGACGTATGGCCATCTCGTTGTATGCCTTCGATTTTCTTTTCTAGGGATGCAAGCCGGTGGTGGTACCCTGAGGATTCTGCACAGTCGAAGCAGTGGCTATCCTCGCTTCTGGTTTGCGCGGTAATGCGGTTTCGATTCCGCTCTATCAAATTTCTCAAATTCTCGGACGAGATCCTTCTCAAGTAGTCCCGACGTTCACCGTTCGCGCCCCCCCGTGCGGGAGTGGGTGCATTGGTTGTGCCTGGAAGCAGGCGAACTTACCGACATTTCTTCAGTCGGTGTGAGCGCGCGGCGAGTGTTGGAGCGATGGCCTAGTCTCTCCTAAGATCGTGGTGTAGAGCTGTTCGGCGTCCAATGGGTCATGAAATCATTCGCCGTGCGGAGGTCGGGGTCGCCGGAGTAGGCACACCGGCGCTCGGTGACGCTGAGGTGAGCAAGGTCATCAGCCCTTGCGCGGACGTAGTTGCCTCGGTGAGGGGGAACTGCGGTCTGGTGGGTAGAGACCGCCGCTTGAACGCAGATGAGGGCATCCACCAGTGACGTGAGCCTGTTTATCCGAGCGGACAAGGCGTTGATGGCGTTAGGAGGGGGAGTTGAGCCGCTCCCGCCTCCGTTGTGGTGGATCGTATTTGGATCATCACGTTTTTTCGCTTGCCATCGGGTTGAGGGCGGAAGATAAACTTTTAGGGGTGGAGAAGTTTTTGAAATGTTCCCACAGACGGTGCCAACTGATGGAGCTCGGGATCTCCTTCAGATGTCGTCCTCCATCGATCCTGTGATGGCGTCTTTTAGCAGTTGAGATTTGTTTTGGAAGTTGTTGAGTGTGGATCTCAATAGGTTGGTATTTGGCGCCAAGCTACCTGCAAAGAACTCCCGGGGTGGGTGACCACCGTAGGACCCTCCGACGGTCAAGTTAGTGCCGAGATATAAGTACAGAGTAGCGGCATATTGGAATGAATTCGAGTTACCTGAGTCGTCTGGAAAAGGGGTTTTTATAGTGGTCGCATGGAGCAAGCCGGTACGAGATTCTCGACGTCAGTTACGTCTTTACGTTACGTTCGCGTTAATGGCGGGATCCGCTCATTAACGAGGGAACGAGCCTGCGTGGGACGCGGAGCGTGGGGCGGCGGATATCTCGCCCTGGCGAGATACGCGGAGCCATTGCAGAGGCGCTTGGGCTCCGCGTTCTCGGTTGATCGGGAGAGCCGAGAAAGCTCGGCCTGTCAGACGGCTCGGAGACGAGCAAGGAGACTGAGAAAGCTCGGAGACGAGCTGTTGGTAGTTCCTAGGTGAAGGTAGAATATATTCAAGGAGGTCTTTTAAAAGGTCGGATACGTTTCTCGAGAAGGGGTTCCCGAGGAATCACCCCCAGGATGCAACTCATTTAATCCACCCCCGTCGCCTTCGGGACACGTCATCCGCCACGTGTCGTAATCTGAGAAGACACCACTTGTGAGCATCATCAAGTTTCATGGTGCAAATTCTCACGGAACCTTTGGAAAAAAGTGAGAAATATGAGAGATGTGTTCAAACACGTTTCTAATAAAATCTCCGACACTAGATCTGCTGGGACCCAACTTCTTTTTTAAGATTAAAGCAGCCAATTAAACAACTTACACACTCAATAATCTTCCAATAAAATTGCAATATATTCCAACCTTGACCATAAACATTGAAATTATTGAAATTATTGGTTATCACAGCTTTTGAGAGATGATTAAGAAAGATTTGAGTACCAAAGAGTCCATTGAGGGCCCGTCCAATAAGTTGCCGGCCAACACATTTATTAGAGATATGCAGCTACTGCTGCAAGAAAAATGGAGCAGATTTAATAAAGAAATAAAAATTTCAATAATAACCAGGGCCCATTAGCTCACACAGCAAACAGATGGGCTGGGTCAAATACAGCTTCTCAACATTGAGAGTTCTATTTTACAGAACCCAAGGAGAATTTGATCTTCTCAACATTAAGGGAAAATGTTTTTAAATCCCTAGGTTTGAAAAGCAATATGTTTAGGTCTCTGGCCAAAAAAATATTATGAAAAACTCCTTAAACTTTAAGATTCTTATGTTTTAGTCCCAATAATACATTTACTATTATTTTAGGCCAACATTGTCCTTTTAAGCAAACTATTGCATTTATCTTTTAAAGTACTATAGTTATCTTTCAAAGTACTACATTTATTTTATAAAGTAATATATTTATGTTAAAATACTGCATTTGACATGAAATTGTTGCATTTTTTTAGTAAAATTACTATATCTTTTACATTTGATCTATTTCAATATAAATGGAGCAGTTTAGAAGATTAATGTAGTAATTTAAAAAATAACTATACTAATTTAAAAGATAAATGTAATAGTTTATCTGAAAGGTTGTGTTGGTATAAAAAACAGTAAATGTATTAGTTGGGCTAAAACATAATAATTTTTAAGTTTAGACAGTTTTTCGCAGCTGTTTTTGGGTCGGAGACTTAAACCTATTACTTTTTATAAACCTATTGCTTTTCAAAGTTAGTGACTCAAATCCACTTTTCCCAAAAATTAAAGCTAAAGCAGCACAAAGGTCAAAAAAGTCTCCTGCTGCTCAATTCTGAATATTTTAGACATGTTACCCGACATAGATCCAACACGACATAGATCCAACAGCCCGTACTTGATATACAAGACATGTTGCTCTTTTTCTATGACTATCTAACTACTTCTAGCTTTGCTAACGCATAAAATGATAATGCTGACCCCATTCGATTTTGCGATCAACACTGAATATTTTAGAAACAAAGAAGACGATGATGTGGTCAAGTGTCCAAGTTAGGTGTCCGATAAAATATACTAACACAGGGATTCACACCTGAAAAGTTTTCTAAGCTTTTCTTAGGACATTCAAGATGATGTCGCCATCCTACTTCTAGGCTGCGAATGCAGGGGTTGACACCAAACATTTATCATAGTTGAATTCGTTCGATTTGCAAATACATGGATCAGCTCTTTAAGAGTCTGCACACTGAATGAGCTCTGCATCTTGATAGTATAAACGAAGATTCAAATATCGTAAGATGAATATGAGGCCGCCTTTAGAGGAGGCACTCGCACCCCAACCGCAAAGGGCCTCAAGCAAACAAACTTCTAGTAGAGCAAAGGCTGAACCTTGCATGCAGCAAGAACCACCCTCCCTTGGTCATTTAAGCAACCTTCGAGCATACATTAATTTCCATGGTTCTCCCTGATCTTGACATGTGTCCTAGACGCTCCTTAGTGCACATGCAGCACCATAATTTATTGCACATTCTATCCCAAGCGCCTTGTAACATAAAAGATACACCTGAAGAAATGCAATATCTACTATTTTATACAAGATTAATTAGTAGGCGCCCCTTTAGTCTAACAGTATACATGGCGCATGACAACATCTTGTATCCTTGACCAAGACTTGTAACATGGAGAGAGAGGAAATCCATATATCAGGACTCCCCTTTCAATCGAATTTGTTTACGCTCATCACAAAGCTTATTAATTAACATGAGAAGGGATGAAATAATGCCCTGTCTGCATGTGTTTTAACGCCATGAACTGACAAATAAAATGAAGCCGCAGTATTGTTCAATAAGTGATACCAAATTATGAAAATGATCATACTAGTGGTTAATTTAAAACCTGAATAATCTTAGCAATGCTTCAGAGGAAGCATTCATCTTTGAAGCATTCACAAGGACGAGGGAAAAAATGGTCTGGGTCAGCTCAAGTGCTAAAAGTATGAGATCTCACGGTGGAAATTCCCACGAGACCTTGGGGACAAAAGTTTGAGGAATATAAGAGACAGGTGTTCATACACGTTTCCAATAGAATCCCTATACTACTACATCAGAAGATTTTGAGGGACAACAGCCAATTAAACAGCCTTGTTCAGTCGAAAATATCGCGCATTTGATATAACATTTTTCTTACTTTTGATAAATATTTAAATGCGTTTATTATAAATATGAAACATATGAGGGTTTATCTGTAAAAATATCTATTGTCATATGTTTATGTATTATAATTAACATTATAAAGAAAAATATATGCATATAATATGCATATAATATTTTTATTATGCATATCATATCAAATATTCTAATCATGATTCTTTAAACGATATAATATCATACAAATGGTTAGAATAATATCTCTATAACAAATATTACTAAAATTATTCATGGAGATATTGTGCAAGATTTAGCTCAGGTCAGGAGATCGGGATATCGAGATATCAGAATCAAAAATCTGCCGATGAAGTTAAATAAAATCGAAGAATCAATACTGGCAGAAACTCAGAAAATATTTCCAAAATCTAGATATCTAGAAGATCTCTACGTGTCAATGTGAAGCCACTGAAAAAATCCCAAACCACCGCGGCGGAAGGACGGCCAAATAGGGGTAAACGCGGCGGATCCGAGGCGCTTTGGTGGCCGTCCGATGTGAGATTTCAGGATCATGATCTTAACAACATATCTTAACCTATGGAATCTAGAGTTTCTGGCTTTGGGGCTATATAAAGGACCGATGGCTAAACTTAGAAATCATCACCTTTTACACGAAGCAAATCACTGTCAAAGAACAAGTGATACACGACAGGTCCGCGATTCGACGTGAGATTCGACGGAGCATCTACTTCCTACGAGACAGAGATCGAGAGCAATTTCTTCTTCCTTTTGTAATCTAAACTCGAAGGTTTTGTAATTGTAAATGTTTTGTTAAGGGCTAGACATGAATAGAGACCAATGAAAGGACAAAGGTCAATAGTGTGGAAATCCTAGTTTCTTCCTAAGAACCCTAATCCTCATTCATCATTATCGATCTAATTTTAAATCTATCAAAAAATAAAAAGATTCATCTTTATTAGTCATCCAGGATTACTAAATCCTAACGAACCCTACAAGCCCTCTTCTTATATATTCTATATCCGTATTTAAACTAGATCTGTATTCTACATCCGTGTTTAACATAGATCTAGAATCTATAACTATTCTTTACTATTCTCTATTCTTCCTCTTTTCTAATCAACATGTCTAAAGCAAGATTAAAAGATTCAACGTATCCCTGCGGACGACCCGTACTCATCTCGGCTAGCTATACGTGACACCGTTATTGATTGCGGTTACTACAAACACTTTCACATAAGAAATCAATCAAGCCTTCACACAATATCTTTTTCCTACATACAAATCAACCAGCCATTTATTGCAAAAATTTCCACAACAAACCCTAATCATTGAAATTGAAGTATTGGTTACCAGAGGATGATAAGAGAAACACGAAAGTTTAGTGGTACCTGAAAGTTAATTGCGGGCCCGCCCAATGACCCGTCAGCCAACACACTCCATAGAAATGAACTGCCCTCAGTCCTCTGCCCTTCTTTGAAAGGAGCAAATTGCGGCTACAGTCCAAAAGCCCAATAAATACCTTTACCAATAATGTGGAAATGGACGGGTACACAATCCACATAGTTCATATGGTGGGTCTCGAAGGGACAAATCCTCCTACGCTTCCCAACCATGATAAAGATATGGTTGCCACTGCCCAATCCCGGCTCGGCTCAGAGGATGATACATGCTCTATACAGACAACTAAACAAAGAGAGCCAACTGCTCCTAAAGAATTAGATGGCGGTGATAGCCCAGTCTTTGACCTCTAAGTCGTTAAACTGGGAAATAAATTAAAGAAAGAAAGAAAAATAAGAAAAAGAAAATAAATAAAGGAACAGTCTATAAGCAAAATGGGCACGAATGAAAACCTGAAAAGATTTCGTGAGTAAAAACAGCGAGACTACCCACGAGCTTGTGAAAACCCGCAAGGGCGCAACCTCGTTAAAAATAACAATAATAATAATAACTAAAAAAATTCCTAAACGACGAATGATGAGTCGCTCCTGGTACCATATTCTAGTGCAGCGATACAGACGCCAACCAAAATCCAAATCCCCAAACGGCGAATGATGAGTCGCTCCTGGTACCATACTTCAATGCAGCGATGCAGACGCCAACCAAAATCCAAATTCCCAAAATTCTCCCAGCCCTATGGCCAATCCCCAAATTGACTACCGCATACAATCCACGAGCATAAACAAGCTAAATCACACCATGCCCCTCAGCAATCACCAGCCCTGCGGCCGGTCTCCGCCCTTGGAATTATACTCTATTTGGGAAGACCCACTCATGTGTCCTCACGATACATGAAGATAACAAAACTTACGAGATCCTCTCGACTCGTAAGAAAACACCTTCGTGGGATTCTTACGACTCACATGAGAAAAACACATTTGGGGATCCTCATGACTCCTAAAGAGAAAATACACTTACGAGATCCTTTCGACTGTTAGGGAGAAAATGTTTTTATAGGACCCTTACGGCTCATAAAATTGAAAAGCTTTAGGTGATAAAGATCTAAATCTGTCTCCTAAGCCATCGCTCCCCAACAGGTAAAGACAAATGATGAATTGCTCCTGACACCTGTGCTCCAGTGTTAGCAACGCTAATGCTGACCCCAATCCCAAAATTACAAACTTTCGATCCAATAGACCCCTGAGCCGTTAAACTGGGAACATATGACCTCTAAGTCGTTAAACTAGGAACAGATGACCCCAAAGTCGTTAAACTGGGAATAATGGAAATCCCCTCATGGCAAATGATGATTCGTTCTTACTACCATATTCCTGTGTAGCGATACTGATGCCAAAGTAAAACCAAAATCCTCAAATCCTTTCATGGAAAATGATGATTCGCTCCTGGTACCATATTCCCGTGTAGCGATGTTGATGCTAACCCAAAATCCAAATCCTAAATTCCAAATCCCACACTGGCAAAGTCCTCTCGACCTTATGAGGAGAATATTCCCGCGTGAGATCCTTACGACTCACAAAGAAGAAATACACTTGGGGGTCCTCACGACTTCTAAGGAGAAAATGCACCTATGAGATCCTCTGGACTCGTAGGGAGAAGATGCTTTTATGAGACCCTTACGGCTCATAAAATTGAAAAGCCTTAGGTGATAGGGGCCTAAACCTGTCTCCCAAGCCACCGTTCTCCAACGGGTATGGCAAATGATGATTCGCTCCTGGTACCATATTCCAGTGTAGCGATGCCGATGCCAAACCAAAACCAAAATCCCCAAATCCTCTCAGGGCAAATGATGGGTCGCTCCTTGCACTATTCCAGTGTAGCGATGCTGATGCCAAATAAGATCCAAATTCCAAGTTCCCCTCAAATTCAGAAGTCCCGCTAAACAAGACGAAAATAAAATAAATCAAATCAAATCAAATTCCCACCGGCAATGGTTCCAAGCTCAAAAGGCACCGCGGAACGGACAAGGAATATAAAACCAAACTAAATCAAATTAACAAGTCAACCAGCGACCTTCCCGTCGGAATCAAGCCCCGCTTCAGAATCAAGCTAACTAGCAACCTCCTCGTCGGAATCAAGCTCTGCCTCATAATCAAGTCAACCAGCGACCTCCCTGTCAGAATCAAACTCCGTCTCGGAATCAAGTCAACCAACAACCTCTGCGTCGGAATCATGCTCCGTCTTAGCATGCGCCCCGTGTCAGAATCATGCTTTGCCCTAGGCCATCTACCTTCATTCGGAATCAATCTCTGCGTCGGAATTATGTTTTGTCTCAGGATATACCCTGGGTCAAAATCACACTTCGCCTCGGAGTATCTGCCTTCCATGTCGGAATTATACTTCACCTCGGAATCAACCTCTGCATTGGAACTATACTTCGTTCAGAATATCTACCCTGCGTCGGAATTATACTTCGTCTCAGGATACACATGTCCCGTGTCGGAATTATGTTTCATCCCGGGACTCTACGCCGGAATCATGTTTCGTCTCAAAATATACATGTCTCGTGTCGGAATTATGCTTTGCCTTAGAACCCTGCGTCAGAATTATACTTCTTCTCAAGATATATTTGCCCCGCGTCAGAATCATGTTTCGCCCCAGAGTATCTTCCTTCCCTGTTGGAATTATGTTTCGCCTCGGAACCAACCTCTGTGTCGGAACCATACTTCGTCTCAGAATATATGCCCCGTGTCAGAATCATGCTTCGATTCGGAGTATCTACCTTCACACGTCGGAATTATACTTCGCCTCAGAACCAATCTCTATGTCGGAACCATATTTCATCTCAGAATATATGTTCCGCGTCGGAATCATGCTTCGTCTCGGAATACTTTCTTCCATTGTCGGAATTATGCTCCACCGTGGAATTATGCTCCGTACCTCGGAATGATGCTCCGACCCCTGGAATTACGCTCCTGGAAGGATGCTCCGCCCCCTAAATTATGCTCCGCTCCCAGAATGATGCTCCGACACCCTGGAATTATGCTCCACACCTCGGAATGATGCTCCGACCCCTGGAATTATGCTGTCGTGAGGATGCTCTAACCCACGGAATTACGCTCTAGGAAGGATGCTCCGCCCCTGGAATTATGCGATGCTTCCGGAATTATGCTCCCCATCTCGGAATGATACTCCGACCCCCTGGAATTATGCTCTGCACCTCAGAATGATGCTCTGACCCCCGGAATTACGCTCCCGAAAGGATGCTCTGGCCCCCGAAATTACGCTCCCGGAAGGATGCTCTGTCCCTGGAATTATGCTGCGCTCCCGGAATTATGCTCCGACCTCTAAATGATTCTCCGACCCCCTAGAATTATGCTCCGCACCTCGGAATGATACTCCGACCCTGGAATGGTGCTCCACCTCGAAGTCAAACTTCCCACAGAAGAAGATCCATCAATTTCATGGACATGGCCTATGTACACAGTGTACATTCATTGATGTGGGGCGCTTTGTTGGATAAAAAATTACACCCTAAGGCCGAGATCAATAATTCAAAGTCAAGGCTCAAAAAGTGGGCCTGGGCCCAAGCCCGAATCTAAGTCAAGTGGGCCCAACTCTGAACCTAAGTCTAAGCAAGTAGGCCCAAGTCCAGGTCAAGTGGGCCTATGCCCAAGTCGAGCCCAAACATGAAGAGGGACTAACCAAAAGAGCAGAAGAAAATGAAAACATTAAATGTACTTTTTGTTTTTTAAATTAAAATGGCAAAAGGCCAATTTTGAACAAAATATAGGGCTAAATGTAAAACATGTAAGCGTATAAAAGGCCCCCCATGGTGATTAGGGAGGAAGATGAGAATTGATTCCCCAAAAAATAAAAATCTTGAGTTTTAAGCCATTCTTTATTGCGCAAGTCTTTTTCTCCTTCTTTCTTTCTTTTTTTCAAAGCGCGCATGTCAGGAGGCCTCAAAAAAGAGAAAAAGAGCTCCTTTTGATCTTCAAAAGTCAAATCTTGGTATATTTGGACTGTTGCTTAATCGGGTTTCGACCCTACTTGCACCGTGCTGGGTGCCTATTTGGCTAGGTGCACACCCCGTTGGGTGCACATCTAGTCAAGTGCGCACTTCCCTAGATGCGCATCTCACTATGTGTGCATTTCCTTAAGTGCACACCTTACTGGACCTTTTGGTCCATTCGGGACCCTTTGGCCCCCTTCACTCTCTCGCATCTTGCCAAGTGTGCACCTTCCTGGGTGCGCATCTCCGCAGGTGCACACTTTGCCAAGTGCGCACCTTGATAGGTGAGCATTTTGTCACGTGCGCTCCTATCACATGCTCACTTTACTAAGCGTACACTTGACATGTATACACTCATCATCTCTCCCGTTAGAAAAAAATTCTAACGGGGCGCCACCCCGCACCCCGCAAGGGGCTTCTAACCCCCTTGACCCCCAGCTCGCTATCCGGGTAGCGGGACCTCCGTAAAAACTCTACAGAAGCACCCTTAGCTTGTTCCCAACACAACACACATATATTGCATATTGAGTTCTCATGACTAGTTTTACCCGTCATTTGGAGGTTCTCTCGCTTCAAAGGCGAGGGGTAATTAACGGCAGTTTAATCCGCGGCTACCGGAGATTTGGATCCCCATAATCAATAAACCCCAGCCTACCCTGGACAGGGGAATCTGTATATGCCTGACAAACGTGCACATTCCTGTCTCAATAGGGTGACGAAAAACACTCTACACCCGCAAGGAGAAATGACACGCATGCTCAATATGAATGCTGATTCTATCGGTTTTATTTCTCCCGCTAATGATGAATAGTATAAAGATCAAAGTTACATAGGTGAAGGCACATCAAGCGGGACGCCATTGAATTGGCAGTTTACGAAGTAAGTGTTACCTTGCATATCTTTATAGCGCATGTACATTTAGCGAAACATTATTATTGAGAGTGGAAGTATACTATAGTTACTAAGTATTCATAAATTTATGTGCAGTTCTTATGTACCGCCGGTCGGTTATAATTGCATGTCACAGCCAACCTTCAGTTTTAATTGCATGCCAATGCCAAACTTTGACTTCAATATTCTGCCCTAAAATACCGAGCACACGCAGTCATACAATATAGGATACAATACGGGATGGACACCGTTTGCAGACAATAGGTCAGAATTTCGTTGGTATGAAACCGAAACATCAAGTACCATGCAAGTTCCTAATGTTAGTTCTGCACATCCAACCGATGTACCTGCTACGGATCCAGCGGTATTAGAATACAATGGAGATGAAAATGATGATGATGATGATGACGACGATGCTAGTGATGGGGACGAGATTCAAGCACAAGATAGCATGCAAATTGCACATGTCCTTGATGATGAGAATGAGAGGCAGTGGATTACTAATTCATGTGTTAATAATGACTTCGTTCCGTTTGAAGGTCCACTTGCCGATAACATGACAGATTCTCATATGTTATCTACAACGGTAATGGAGAATGTCAACTTTCGTTCTGATAGGCTGTCGCGTCCCGCTTCCCAAAATACTTAAACACGGCATGTAACAGAGCCAACCATGCTACCTGTGGATAGAAATCATCCCTCCACAGTCACATTACAGCTGTCTATAGGATATCAAGTATAATAAATATAAAAATCTATCTAGTACATGTCCATTTGCCAAATTAAAAGTGTCAAGAAAATGTATAAGCGTAAATGATAACAATATCCAATAAACACATATGGAAATATGTCCTAATATGGGCTCACATCAAGAAATAAAAGTGCGGAAAAATAAGCTAAGAGTCTAAAAGCTAAACATCTCTAAACCACACATAATCAATTCCTCACCGCTCGGCTTGACGGCTAAAGTACTCTTATTCAGCCTGCGGTAGATATAGAGGAATTGGGTCATGCAAAACCCAGACGTCAGTGCGTCATAACATCAACATAACAATAATAATAACCAGGATGTAACGATATAGGTAAACATGAATATAAAGAATAACACGGATATGAACAATGAGGTATGTATGTGTATGTGAAGTGCGATGAGTAATCTAAACTATGCTACTGGATTATCTACTTTAAAGTCTTTGAAATTAATTTAATGTAATCGTCGATGTAACTCAATAGTATCCCGTGCGTGCCCGGGATCACGGTCAAGACTATCGGGCTGAATCCGAGACGTGCCGCTAGGCAGTAAATAGGTAACATGTACAGATGAATGATGTCAGCAACATCATCCTGGGGCCGGCCTAGCCCGTAAATACTGATAAGTATAAGTATCGAACTGTTGAGTTACAAGTCAGGTTTTATTATTGATTTCCCCTTACCCCTAAGATTATGTGTTCAAGTCAGATATTGAAGATATGAATCTAATGCCAACACAGGATCAAGCAGGTACAGGTTTTGTCTATGCAGACAGTAAGTTACGTCCGTCAGGACAACAAGTCAGGATTGTCGGCATTAGTAACAAGATCAAAATAACAAGTTAAGTAGTGTGTTAGGACATGTCATATGTGCATATGTATTAAATGGATACCCAATGTGAAATTGTAAATGATCTCGGGATCACGGTAAATAGTGCTGCTGTCAGGATGCATATGTGTCTATTTGTAATAACCTATATATATATAACCATGACTATGTATGATGCTAGCTAGATAACATGTCGCAATAATATAGAAGTAACATGATATAATGAAGTTCCGACATGTAACGAGATATGCAATTGTCAATACGGATACGAACGGATATCGAAAGACGGTAAATCTATAACATTGGATGCATAACCAAATCACATGTATTATTTTTATTCATATGGATATAAATATATTAACATAGCATGTTGCAAGATAAACTTGCCTGATCGGATCTCAAGACGGGGTACGTACGCCATGTTCGACGTCGGATGAACGTCGCGATGCACACACGCGCGTACAGAACTGGACTTGGCTACTCAAAGACGTGACCATGCTGGATGAGGACGACGACTGGGTCGCCCAGATCTTCGGCGACGTGCGCGACTCCGGCGACTGACGGAAAGTAAGAAATCCAAAAAGAGAAGAAAGGAAAAGAAAGAAAGAAGAAGAGAAAGGTGAAAGGATTTTATGGATGCTTTAGGTTCTAGGGACAGAGAGGGGGTGACGACGACGATGGGTGATCGGCGGTGAGGAGTTGCAGGCATGGGCGTCGGGTTTGCAGGGTTGATCAGGGTTGTGGTGTAGGGGTGCAGGGAGCTCGGGAATAGAGGAAGAAGAGGAAGTGGAGATGGCCGTGAGGTCGGGGTGGTGGTGACGTCGAGTCGCCGGTAGTGAGGTTGCAGGTTGTTCGGGGTTGTGGGTTACAGGGGTTAGGTTCTTGGGTCACTGGGTTCTTAGTTGCAGGTGCTCGGGGAGAAGAGAGAAGGTGATGAAGATGAGGTTGGGATGGTTGAAGGGTGATGGCGACGATGTTGTGGTCGGCGGTGAAGGGATCTTGGGTTCTCGGGTGTTGGGGTTCCTGGGTTCTCGGGTTGGGGTTTGGTGCTGGGGCAGGGTCATCAGGGGTTGGAGTGGAGGTGAGGGGATTGGCGACAAGGTTGGCGGTGATGACGAGTCGAGGTTGGGATGGTCAGCAGCGTAGGCGTCGGTTGGGTTTCTCGTGGAGGCAGGTAGAAGAAGAAGGAGATGTGAGTTTTAAAATATATTAGGTTAAAGATTTTATATTATATATATATCCTTAGAGAGAGAGACAGATGAATAGGGAGAGTGCGAGAGGAGAGAGAAATGATACGAGAGAGAGACCGAGGATTTATATTATAGTTAAAAAATATATATTTATATATATTATGTATAGTTTAAACTATTAAGGTTGTATAAAATATTATAATATATATTCTAGGATTTTTATAGCTAATACAAAAATACTCCGAAAAATATCCAGGTTTCATCTAAAAATCTATTTTTAAAATACGGATAATATACGTGCCAGTTAAAATTATAACGCGACGTCTGGTTAGATAAAATGCATACCCCCAAGAACGGATACACATAAAACACGTAGCAATCCAAACGAGTCCGTTTTATCAAACAGGAAGTGAACACGATGTCAGGATGCAACCATAGGGTATGGGGTATGTGCAGGCCATGCTAGATGTTAAAAATATTATTTGACTATTATTTGTATTATTTAAAATATATGCAGATACTAAATATGTGATACATGTATATGGAACCTAGATATGCACGGATCATTTGTACTAGCAAGGATATGTCGTAATTTAGAACCATGATGGGTCGGGTCGGATACCAACCACAAATACCAATGCACTATCCGCACCCAAAACAAATAATAATAATGAAATAGTCGCAAGATTAGAAAATACACAAATCAAATATGGTATAAATGAACTAGGGTGTTACATAGGCTTTCGGCAGTCAATATTGAAAGTGGATAATAAGGAGAAGTTAATTCAGGCAGTCATCGTTTGGTCAATTAAACACGAAGTTTCTTTTAAACCAACCAAGACTACCATGACCAAGTATACCGTCGTTTGTAAAACAACCGTGTACTGCCTATAGAGGTTTTATGCATATATCTCGAAGAAATCACCGACATGACATTGGCAGATAAAGAAGTATGCGGATAATCATACTTGTGTGAATCCTGTAGTGAATTCAAATCATAAACATGTCACTTCTACATTCTTATGTAACATGATCTTGCCTTTCGTGAAAACGGATGTCAATTTGATCTCCAAAACGATTCAAGTGCTTATAAAAGATACATTATTCATTGAAATAAATTATATGAAGGTATGAAATGCATTGAACAAACTATTGTCTAAAATATATGGTGATTGGGTAGATTCATATGAACAATTGCTACGATACCATGCCGCCATCAAATCTATTAATCCCGTGACTGTCTTTAAGATAACCAACGCATCAATGTCAGAAAGAATGAGATATTTTGCCGGTGTATTTTGGGCATTTGGACCGGCCATTGATGGTTTCGCTTATTGTCGTTCCGTTCTCAGTATTGATGGGATATATTTATACGACAGATACAAAGGGATTTTGCTCATTGCTACCGTTGCTGATGCAAATGATGGCCTTTATCCTTTGGCATATGCTGTAATTGGAGGTGAAACCATATAAAATTAGGAGTAGTTCAATACTTGCATTCATCTCTATATTCCATCCATGCGGGAAAGACACATTACTTTCATATTTGATCGGATGAAAGGGATTCCGACTGCACTAAGAAATTCAAGGCCAGAACATCATAGTCATCGTTATTGTATGGGACATATCGGAATCAACATCTCAACTGCTGGATTTAGTGACAAAACCTTGCAATGTTTATTCTCTCAAATTGCATGTGCACCAGATGACTTGACATATACAGAGCTGAGAGAGGAATTTAAACGTATATGTCCAAGAGCAAATGTGTGGGTTGAAAGTAATCTTAAAAATGAAGAAAAATGATGGGCTCTTTCAAAAGATGATGGGGTGCGATTTTGCATGACGAGTACGAATGCTTCTGTAATGACTCTGAATTTACTGTACAATTTTTTTTCAATTAATGTATAGAAAGGAGTTTACAAGCTTGAGTACAATTTATAAGTTAATTTTTATTTAAGAACGGCAAGAAATAGCTTGTAGCTCATTGGTAAAGCCTTGCACCGCTGTGACGTTGCCCCTGTGTTCGAATCTCCTCAAACGCATTATATTTTTCTGATTTTCCTTTTAAACTTTTTGGAAGCCTAAAATTTTACATGTGTACTGCACATAAAAATGAAAAGTCTGAGAATACAAACATGTGGAAAATGTTATAAATACAGAGAAGTACACGTGTCCAAGATCCACCGCCCCCTCCCTTCATTGGACAGGCGAGATGAGCCCCAGGGCCGGCGCCGACGGTCTAACCGTGGGCAATAAGCCCCGGGCTTTGCACACAAGTCTCTTGGCCTACCTCTAACTTCCCTGCACTGTTTGATTACTCTGCAATCAAACAGAAACCCCTCAATTCCCCATTTATCATCTTTTTAATGCATTTTAATTCATACTTTTAATTCCAAAACCCTAATTCCACACTATAAATACTACCCCATACCCTAGCCCTTCCTTATTCTGAAAATTATAGCCAAAATTCTCTTGTTAATTATAAAACTAATGTTTAGAACCAATTTTTACTCAAAAATATTATGAAACATAACTTTAAATCAACTTTTACATTAAAATATCATGAACTTTGTATCTACCATATTTAATTGTTTTGCTTAATTATACCTTTAGAAAACTTCACGGGGTAACGACCTACCTCTCACAAATACACATGGTTTCCATAGTACGATACTCTGTGAACATATTTTTGTTACAAATAAAATACTACAAGAAAATACCATTTCGTATAAAAACACGGTTTTCTTTTGAATTGTATTTCAATACTCTTTGTGATTATACCTCTACAACCCATTTGGGGAACCCGCTATTGGATAGTGTGGATTATCGCATATTCTCGGACTAGTAGAGCGAGATGCAGACCTCCTCACGGAGCATTCGGTATCGAAAAGTTTTTAATACGATTTTTTTTAAGAAAAACGCAAATTTCTATTTAATAATAAAATTAATTTTTATAATTATATAAATATTATAAATCCATATATTTTCAAAATATAATAACTTTATATTTTTCAAAGGAAAGAATTACAAGTTTCATTAAAATACCATCAAGATACCAACAAAAAATCAAGCTTTACATTAAAATACTATGAACTATCCAAGTTAAACTATTATCACTAAAATGCTTCAAATTCTTAAAATTCACATTCATGGAAACCCTAAATAATATAAATAATTTCTCGAGATTATTTTGAAACTATAAATTAAAAATATTTTTCATAAAACCCATCGAGTTATATAAAATTACATTTAAGGATTTTAGTAAATATAGATTTAAGTGGGATCAATTCTCTTGAGCCCCAAGAAACCGGAGAAAGTGAGTGCTTGTCTATTTAAGGTAGAAAACTTAACGGTGTTATCAATGGTGTCTTGGAAAAAGACACAAATCCTGCCGTCCATATACAGCAGTTACCGATAACTCCCAAACCTAATTCAAGATCCAAATCAGTTTAAAGTGTCAGACTCAAATCTGGATCTAACTCAAATCTGAATCCAATCAGAGTCTAATCAAACATGAATCCAAACTCTAACATATATACTTGAACCTGAACCTGAATATCAGAACAATATCAACATGCAAACATGACTTGACTTGACCGAATTATGGCTATAACATGACTTGATTACATGATTACTTGTTTACATTCTGAATCTGATTACATGAACAACTTGTATCCATGGTTTCGGTAAGCCTTGTAACTATAATCAATACAATATATTATGGGGTTTAACGGGGTAGATTGGTACGGAATGTATTAAAAGTGGCATGATGATGGTCACTAAAAAACACCTATATGAACTCTCATGTCGTTGTCTCATGGGTTTTGACGGGGCCTTATACTTACATGTTACCATAGTCCATGGGATAGTTAGACTCCTCTCGTATACACCGATACATTCTATACCAAACTACAAACAACTACGTTAGAATAATTAACTGATACATGTATAACCTACTAGTTTCATTTCACATTACTTGTACTATTCCTTTCTCTCTTTTGGGACTTACCGAGCGCTAGTTCGCTGAAGACATTCCTGTCTTTTTCTTTCTTTGGAATGTTCGTCAGGAGGACACGACTCTCAGGAGACCAAGCCACGCCAGGAGGACTTGGACCAGTTCACAGAGCAGCCAGACTTCTAGCTTTCTTTATACTTATTTTCTTTTTGTATGCCCCTATTTAGGCACTGCTTTTATCATTTTATTTTCCCTTTTCAAATCAGTTGTATGTAAAGATGAATGTTAATAAAAGCTCTTGTTTATTTTACATCTCTTGTCATTCTTGTGCATTTTTATTTATATTGCTTAACTTATGCTTAACGTATTTATTTCTGAGTAAATACGTTGCGGGCCCGCCACGCCACCACTTCCGTACACTGGAAAGCGGGGCATGACAGGTTTTGTTGGTGGCCCATGCAGGTCAGTTCTGCATGGAATCCTAAGCAATATATCACAAAAATTATAAGAATCAGGAACTATACATTCCTTACATTTCAAATTTCTTGAATCTATCCCAACTCTTCCTTTTCTATCAAGGTCATGGATTCTCCCAACAACATGAGTACGAACGTCAATGGAAACTCCCCAATGCCTACCCTATCACCACCACCTACCGTTATAGCTCATATCAACGAGCAGACGGTACTGCTTGAAGCGATAGAGCCTCTTGGAGGGTCAACAGCAACAGACTGCTATCCTCCTGCGCCACCCAGAAGTTGAGGCATCCGGAGTCAAGCAATTCCGGGCACTGCACCCGAAAAATTTCTCTGGGAAAGAGAGCCCATTGGAGGCAAAAGAATGAGCTCAGTCAATAAAAGATGATCTGGCAGCAGCTCAAGTGCCAGATATTGCTTGGGTGAGAGTTGCGAAGTTGCAACTGACCGACAACGCCAGAGTCTGGTGGAAGGCTGAAGAAAGCCGACTCGCCCAACCGTTTGAATAGAAGATGTTTCGCGACATGTTCGATGTGAAATACTTCCCCAAGACTGTCTGTTTCGACATAGAACAGCAGTTCATCCACTTGCAACAAGGCTCGATGTGGACCAAGTCCGTGGATGAATACGACGCTGAGTTTACCATGCTTAGCAGGTAATATATGTCTCAATATTCAAATTCCTGATATCACATATTACACTGGTAACACAAGGTCATAACAGGTTCGCGGCACACCTGATCCCAACCGCTGAGTGTAAGTCCGCGGCGGCGCCCCGACCGTCGATCCAACGCCGGAAATGCGGAAACGAAAAACTTTGCAAACTAGCAAACCGGCACCACCGCGTACTTTTAACCCGGATCGGGCCATTAACCTAGCATCTAGCAAACTAAAAGATGGGTGAAGAGATATACCAAGCGATCCGTATCCATCGGTCTTCGTCTCCACTCCGATCTCCCGCGGAATCTCCGTCCGTCACGTCCTCGTCGGAAAGGGCACCACGTAGCCGAATTCTTTTACGGGCTCCCACCTCTGGACTGAGGCAACTCGGACGCGAAGTTGGCTAACCGACGCGTCCAAGGTTTGCTGTAGGCAAGTGTAGTAGGCTATGTCTCTTTTGGGGTTTTGTTGCCATGGATGTGGAGGAATGAAGATTAGAAAAAATGGTGCTTTCATTTTTCCTAGCATGAAAAAGAGATGAAGAAAATTGCTGGCACTCAAAAATGAATCTCTCTCTCATATCCTCTCTAGTGGCCGGCCCCTCAAAAGAAATATGGTGGAGAATGAATAATTCAAAAAGAGAAATGAGAGATAAGCATAAGAAAATAGTCACCTCAAAGTCATTTTAACTCTCATCTCATTCTAATCTCATAAATGCAAAAGAGATGACAAGAAAAGGATCTCATGATGAAGCCACACATTTACAATAAACCCCTCCACAAAATGTTAATTGCAAACTGCAAATAACACCCTCCAACGATAAAGTCCGGCCGCGAAGGAACAAAGGAAAATCGGCCGGAACGGAATGCAAACTGGCAACTTCAGAAAACTGATCCCGTAATAAATTACAGGAAAACCCCGCTACTGCATATACATGCCCGCATTTGTATTCCCACTGAACACAAATGCAAAGAGACAAAACTACACTGTCTAATACTAGGATCCGGCTTAAGCCCGGCTAGTAAAAACCGTCCAATCACGATCCGTGCAATACCGCACGTATCTGATCGAACCCTGCCATATCTCCATACGGCCTCTACAGCGTTTCTCCCGAAACCTGAGTAACTGTGTGTGGTGGACTCTAAAGACTCGTCAATACTATGGCTGTGGATTTAACCACCAGCACGTCAGAGGTATTAGCCATACGTGACGGGCCACCAGCTATTGACCAAAAGGGACGTCGATGAGCGAACCCATCCTGACACCCTACTGAGCCTGTCAGCGACAATATCCATACAGTCCGGTCCGTTCGTCTATGAGCATCGCATGGCGGGCCTAGGGGGTTGGTAAAAGTCAGACCCCCAAAAGCGGTACAAGTCGTGTCGGAGTGTAGCCCAGAACACCCTGAGATACTACTGGAATACCTACCAGCAAATCTCCTGCCTTGGCCAAGGAATTTTCATGTACTGGCTCTCCTAGACACAGCGCGACCTCACCCCTAATACCGGGAGAGACGAACCCCTGCAGATCCGCTCACTGCCTCCATGTGGCTCGGGACTGTACCCAACTAAAACCTGTTTGCACGACTCCTTTGAGCCGTGGTAGGATAGTAATCAAAGCACAGTGGGAACTCACACGAGACAAATGACGATCTCAGGTCGATGAACTAACCTGTACACATGTCACCAGGGAACTTCTATCTGACATCAGGTATAATCCCAACTAGCAGGTTCCCGGCGAGTCCTGTCCGGTGTACTCATAACCCAATGAGCACCTGTATACATCTTAGGTGAACCAACTGACTCCAGTGGCTTGTGAGACCGGCCACCGCCCCTCGTCGGGGTCTCGACTGTATACACTAGTCTACTCCGGAGTATCGATGCCCTGTTTCGAAACTCCCACGACTAGGGACCTTTTAAAGATGTGCTTATAGACCCCAGCTCCCACGTATATGATCGCCCTCATACTGCTGGTAGTCAAGCAAGAATCCTAGGGGCTCTATCAACGTGCAATAGCGACTCGTAAGGTCACCTAAAGCAGTACACGATGATAAAGATAAACCAGATAGCATACTATCATCTTGAGTAAGACTGTCCTACTGGGACAGGTCCTCCCCTCAATCATTGCAATCACGTGCCTGTGATCCAATAATTGACTCTTAGGGCACTATCTCCAACAATCTCCCACTTGCACTCAAGGCTAATTATTGCGATGTCGCATACTCACAGCCCGTGTGATACCGAACACCCAACTCCTCTACTAGTTAGTCTCACAAAGCTCGTTTGCGAAACTATTGCGTTCGAGGAATAGCCTCAGTGAGTGGATCCGCTCTGGTGTTTCTTTCTATGTCTCTCTATATCTCAAGTTCGCAGAGAAAGCCATCTCCCGAAATGAGCAATACCTGTCTTAGAATGTGTCTGGATGTCTGATGGGACCTAGCTCATAAGTGAACTCCAAATCCTAACTTCTTAGACTGTATTGTCAACTGAACTTAATCAGTATCCTGCGCCATACCTTCACTCAGTATCCTCCTGGACCACCTGTCCAACATACTGCCCCTCGTCAGAGGGAAAACTATAACTCTAACAGCCACTCTGCCATCCAGGTCACTTTGGAAGCCTGGAATGACAACTGTCTCCCGAAGGAGAATGATGTTATCATATCCCTAGAACATCAACTTATGTTCTAAAAATGCTTCCGATTGTTTCTCCAGGATTGGATGAATATCAACTTATTTCACCTACTGCAAGAACAACATCTGGTGTGGTACTTGACATCTCATGATTGACTCAATTGCCTAAGCAAATGATCTGCCAATCATGCGCATCCCTCTCACCTTTAGTCTGTAAGACACCTTTAGAGAGGGTGACTCCATTACCTGCAGGTACACCACCATGCCAGGAGTCGTCCATTCTAAATACTCATAGAATGCGGTCAAAGTACCCAGATTGGGAAGCCACCCAAATCTAGATCTAAAACCATAGATCTAGTAACCAGAATGTACGATATAAGATCCAAGTCCCATGTGGAGAAACTACTGTGTGACAACCAAAGTATAACCGATCGTAGTTTAGGAATATCACTTCCTACTCTGTGTATGTCATCAAATACCAGGACATCACACCCTACTACCTTCTTAACAGATCCATCCCCTATTCTGATGAAGTCAAACCTATGACTGTCATATCAGAAATAGATGATCTATCTCCGCTATATCTGCTTTAGTCTATAAATAGACATAAGCCTGATGTCCACCAATGCTTCCGCTGCTCCCACTGACTACGACAACCCTCTGGCAGAGTCATATAGGCGTACACTTCTAAAGCTAGTTTAGAACGACGCTATACTCATCCTCCTGCCGGATCTCACAGTCTGGAATAACAGCAATGTCAAGTTTGGGTAAACAAGAACCTCCCTGTCACCGTCCTTGAGGCTACCGGAGTACCTCTCGAGCGCCTGAGGTTACCCACCATATCTACGGAGTAGCCAATGGAATGTCAAACTAGATTGAATCTTTAGGTTCTTATCAAATCTTCAGTAATCGTTTGCGGTTCTGGAATCACTTCCAGTTCTACCATACTCCCACTACTGTTTTCTGAAAAAATCCATTTTTATTAAAACTGTGGCGAGTCAAGAACAATATCACTATTGATCTTCCAGATGGTAGAAAGTCAACCCTCGTCATAGCCCGGGTCAACCCACAAACAACCATTACAGAAACGTGCCTTGAGTTATCCGGAGTCTGGTTTTAAGCATAAGACGGACAACTCCCCGTACCTTAACAATGTCAAGTATTGAACTGTTCTATATTCAATATAGAAACAGATGCACTGATTTAATTGAACCAGATTCAAATCATGCAGCTGTCTCCAGTGCATGTCAACTAAATGGAAGGAGACCGATCAGCATTACTCAACTTAGGAATACTTCCAATTATGAGTAACCTGAAAGAGAAGCAAGTTCTCTTAACCATTACTATCAACTGAATACCATATACAAGTATCTATATCTTCGATCACTTTGAAGAATCACGATACTTGCAATATCTGGTTCTCTAGTTTATTCTTATACCTATAACTCCTCAAAACTTAGACCCTGTGTATCTACGAAACACATGTCTAAGAACTAGAGAAGTCATAAGTAAACCGAATATAGTACGAGAACCAACTCCTCTGTCCTCATGGACGCTGGACAACATACAATACTCTGTATAAGTCCCTTGAGTCTAACAACTCATTCATTGTGTGTCGTAGGTTGAAAACTGTACTTATGGTTAAGAAGAATTACACCGTTGTTTAATACTCCTTACCTAACCATCCACTGGTATAGGTAAATGTCATAGACATAATCTTAAAAAGGTATATCTCACTCTATAAAAATAGACGTACAGATATATCAATTTGAAATTGGTGCATAACAACGGATATTCAAAACCAAATATTTGCCGTCCTGCAAACAACCCAGGTGACTTCCTCAAATATCACCGATTACAACAAATCCCGATATAATGAGGATGATCACCCAATTCCTAATAACTTACTCCCACTCATCATCTGTAAAACCATACAGATGTGAGAATCATACCTGGTAAATACATACCCTGGAGCAAGTGTCTAATTGGGAAATCAGTTTTCTTTTAACAGTACACAGTGAAACTGAAACATTGAAATGTTTCGATGGGGTATCCTGGTATTCCTAGTAATGACTCTTCCATTATCCAGATTCACAACTGTAACCGTATAATTCTTTGCCATCTCTCCAAATCCCTTTATATGTCTTTAGTCATTACCTTCTGTACACCCCTTTAGGCCAAATGGTTTTCTTCTTTCCCTACCGTTCGGCACCAGCCTATGGTTTGGAAGAAGACTATCCAAAAAGCATAATGGGTGTACTGTCCTAATCCTAGGAACACTCGCAACGCGACAGAAGGTGAAGATAAAAGACACCTGAATGAACTTTGTTCCTATTTCTCCTGAACTAGGATCCATCCCCGAACTGGAACAAGTTCCTTTCGAGTTCGTATATAACCATACGATGGATTATCCAATAAACTTGGGATCTTCGTAGTGATACGGAGTGTCCTGGAGAAATACAAAGGTGATTTAGGATTGGCGAAGAAATAGTTGGTTTGGTCGTGAATAGCAGTCGCAATTTACTTTGCCCTCTTACTAATCCCTTTCTTTGTCTTTACTTAATACCTTCTGTACACCTTTTAGGCTAATTGGTTTTCTTCATTCCCCACCGTTCGGCACCAGCCTAAGGTTTGGAAGAAGACTATCCAATTTGCGTAATATGTGTACTATCTCCTAAGCCAAGGAGTACTCGCAACCTGAGAGAAGGTAAAAGGAAAAGACAACTGAATAATCATATTCGTTTTCTCCAGAACCGGAAACCATCCTCGAATTCCTTCGAGTTCGTATATAACCATACGATGGTTTTGTCCAATGGAAGTGGACGTTCGTAGTAATACGGGGTGTCCTGGAGAAAAGGGTAAAAGTAGGAGTGGCAATGAGGTCTGCAACTCTGACAATCCAAAAGCCAGTGTTAAGAAGGTTCGGTCAACTTGGTCACTGAGTCATAGTCTAGGGTCGGGTCAATGGTCGCTGCCAAAGAGAGAGAGAAAAGAAACACTCAGTGTGCACTCTAACCTAGATCAGAATGGTTATCACTTTATCTAATCCGGGAACCTCCCACTGTAACGTCAAATCCTTCCCCAAACCTGAAAGAAGAATTAGCCGGGATCACCCGAGGAGTAAACCAACTCATCAGTGGGAATCGGGATCCAACTATCATCGCATGATAACGTGACGGAATCCGCTCACGTTATCACACTCCAGAAGGTATGCGCATACCTGGAAAGTTTCAGTTCTTTTGAAACTCCCGATGTGATTTTTACCCCATGCTCTTATGACCTTGGCGTGAGATCAAAATATCATAAGTCACATGTCAAGTTCTTCCCATCATTATCCAGGTTAATTTGAACCCACCCATACATACCCTTGATGTAGGCCAAAATAGTAGTACGACTGTCCTAAACCAACGCATCTATCTATGCTACAGATAAATATCCGGCAGCTACCAATCACTATGCCTTGGCGTGAGGTCAAAATACATAGCTTGAATACTACCGAATATTTAACCGAAATGATGGAGGGCTACGAATGGTTTCTGGCGAAAACCTTTAACGTAATGAACTTGATATCGTTGAAGGAACTGGATAGCTTTTAAAAATATAGTGACGAAAACCTTTGCTAAATAGGTCACTCCCGGTGAAGGGATCTTGACTCTTTCCCTGTAGAATGAGGTGCAGGATATTCCAACTGAATACCACGATGCAAAGCAAAAGTAATCGGCTATAGTGAAGTTATTGCCCTGACGCAAACTTCTGTCCAAAGGGTCACTCCCGGTGAAGGGATCTCGGCCCTTGCCTCGTCGACTGAGGAGCAGGATATTCCAACTGAATACCACTGTGCAAAACAAAAGTGAACGTCCTTGCAATAACAGCTTTTTGAAAAGTGTTCCAACAACATCAGAATAGGTTTGTTTAACTTGCATTGATCCGAATCAACGCAGTCCCATCAATTGATCACACCACAAAAGAACGAAAATAATGATGTACGTATATGCCATCCGCATTCGCCACTGGGTCCCGTCATCACCCGTTAGGTTACTTAACTAACGACAGAGCGGGGACTGGACTAGCGCGGATGCAAAACATATACAACATCTACTAGTATATATATAATATATAATTTTTCGCTCAAGGCGTGATAAAATGCAGCATCACAGAAATGTACAGCATCACAGAACAATACAGATATCTGGGATCCCCGGGTTTCATAGAGCCGCTACTGAAACCCGACGTTCCCCTGGTCGTGTGGATAGCCTATGCAATGAAAATCCTAGACCCCTACGGGCGCGGCAAGTTACCTGCCAAAACCTGAAGCGAGGCAGCCCCCTTCAGCAATGTGAATGGACCACCCAGCACTTCACGGAATCCGGTAACTTGGGCACCCCTCCTTGGGTCAACCTGTACCCCCTACGAGTGCGGCGAATAGCCCGCCAATTCTAGAGTAAAGCCCCCTCCGTCTCAAAGCCATGAGATGCGGGCTCGTTGCCCTCTAGAACCCGGCTATCGGTGCACCCCTCCGCGGGGTAATCCTAGTACAGAAAGTAAAATATACATACAACGGGTACATCGACCTCGACCCGGTCGTGCCCCAAAAGAATAATACAAACAGGCAGTGACGGCAGTCCACATGTCGGACGCTCGCCCCGCAATATCAAATGTACATATAAAACAAAACTGTACTAACATTGCATCCAGGCTATCCCCCACGACCGATCCGCAACATCACAGCACAACACAGAACATCAACGTGAATATCACGTTCGCAAATCCGTCTAACCGGGCTATAGCAGTTAGACAGGATTTACCGATCGAATGACATTCACGGTTGCAGATATAATGTAAATACTGTGAACTAGTGTGTTTAAAATATCCGATCGAACAAATTCACCGAAGTGGGCCCCAAGCACTACTGTAGCACTTACAGAAAATCTGGGCCCAAAAATAATATCCCAAAACCCCTATTTCCAAGTCTAAAGCCCTCTGGAAAAATTTGGCACGCTGAACAGTTAAAAGCGCGGCGGAACCGCGGCCCAAGCATGGGTTTGGCCGCGGTTCCGCGGCGGTATGGTGAGATCTCGCGACCAAATTTTCACAGATTGCTTAGATTTCCATGCACAGTATTATGAAACAATCTGAAAAATTTTTGGAGCAGAAAAAATTTCGACAGAAACACGATGCATTGGAAAATACGGTTTTTTTTTGGGGATTTTTGTTCGACTAGAGCAAGTTAGACTAGGTTAACGGCGTGGCTCTGATACCAATATAAGTCCGCGGCGGTGCCCCGGCCGTCGATCCGACGCCGGAAATGCGGAAACGAAAAACTTTGCAAACTAGCAAACCGGCACCACTACGCACTTTTAACCCGGATCGGGCCATTAACCTAGCATCTAGCAAACTAAAAGATGGGTGAAGAGATATACCAAGCGATCCGTGTCCATCGGTCTTCGTCTCCACTCCGATCTCCCGCGGAATCTCCGTCCGTCACGTCCTCGTCGGAAAGGGCACCACGTAGCCGGATTCTTTTACGGGCTCCCACCTCTGGACCGAGGCAACTCGGACGCGAAGTTGGCTAGCCGACGCGTCCAAGGTTTGCTGTAGGCAAGTGTAGTAGGCTATGTCTCTTTTGGGGTTTTGTTGCCATGGATGTGGAGGAATGAAGATTAGAAAAAATGGTTCTTTCATTTTCCTAGCATGAAAAAGAGATGAAGAAAATTGCTAGCACTCAAAAATGAATCTCTCTCTCATATCCTCTCTAGTGGCCGGCCCCTCAAAAGAAATATGGTGGAGAATGAAAATTCAAAAAGAGAAATGAGAGATAAGCATAAGAAAATAGTCACCTCAAAGTCATTTTAACTCTCATCTCATTCTAATCTCATAAATGAAAAAGAGATGACAAGAAAAGGATCTCATGATGAAGCCACACATTTACAATAAACCCCCTCCACAAAATTTTAATTGCAAACTGCAAATAACACCCTCCAACGATAAAGTCCGGCCGCGAAGGAACAAAGGAAAATCGGCCGGAACGGAATGCAAACTGGCAACTTCAGAAAACTGATCCCGTAATAAATTACAGGAAAACCCCGCTACTGCATATACATGCCCGCATTTGTATTCCCACTGAACACAAATGCAAAGAGACAAAACTACACTGTCTAATACTAGGATCCGGCTTAAGCCAAAGCCGGCTAGTAAAAACCGTCCAATCACGATCCGTGCAATACCGCACGTATCTGATCGAACCCTGCCATATCTCCATACGGCCTCTACAGCGTTTCGCCCGAAACCTGAGTAACTGTGTGTGGTGGACTCTAAAGACTCGTCAATACTATGGCTGTGGATTTAACCACCAGCTCGTCAGAGGTATTAGCCATACGTGACGGGCCACCAGCTATTGACCAAAAGGGACGTCGATGAGCGAACCCATCCTGACACCCTACTGAGCCTGTCAGCGACAATATCCGTACAGTCCGGTCCGTTCGTCTATGAGCATCGCATGGCGGGCCTAGGGGGTTGGTAAAAGTCAGACCCCCAAAAGCGGTACAAGTCGTGTCGGAGTGTAGCCCAGAACACCCTGAGATACTACTGGAATACCTACCAGCAAATCTCCTGCCTTGGCCAAGGACTTTTCATGTACTGGCTCTCCTAGACACAGCGCGACCTCACCCCTAATACCGGGAGAGACGAACCCCTGCAGATCCGCTCACTGCCTCCATGTGGCTCGGGACTGTACCCAACTAAAATCTGTTTGCACGACTCCTTTGAGCCGTGGTAGGGTAGTAATCAAAGCACAGTGGGAACTCACACGAGACAAATGACGATCTCAGGTCGATGAACTAACCTGTACACATGTCACCAGGGAACTGCTATCTGACATCAGGTATAATCCCAACTAGCAGGTTCCCGGCGAGTCCTGTCCGGTGTACTCATAACCCAATGAGCACCTGTATACATCTTAGGTGAACCAACTGACACCAGTGGCTTGTGAGACCGGCCGCCGCCCCTCGTCGGGGTCTCGACTGTATACACTAGTCTACTCCGGAGTATCGATGCCCTGTTTCGAAACTCCCACGACTAGGGACCTTTTAAAGATGTGCTTATAGACCCCAGCTCCCACGTATATGATCGCCCTCATACTGCTGGTAGTCAAGCAAGAATCCTAGGGGCTCTATCAACGTGCAATAGCGGCTCGTAAGGTCACCTAAAACAGTACACGATGATAAAGATAAACCAGATAGCATACTATCATCTTGAGTAAGACTGTCCTACTGGGACAGGTCCTCCCCTCAATCATTGCAATCACGTGCCTGTGATCCAATAATTGACTCTGAGGGCACTATCTCCAACACTGAGATCCAGGCTCGATGATTTCAGCAAGGGTTGGACCCAGAAATCCAAGTTCCACTCGCTACAGGGGATTTCCCAACCCATGATCTTGCTTTGAAGGCTGCCCGATGCTATGAGGCAGTGGTAAAGAAGAAGGGCAGACCTCAGACTGCCGGTGTCAAAGACTGTCACGATCCAAAATTTGGCATGTGACCAGCACTTAAATCACGCAACGTCTAAAGGCGTAACGTAATTCAAGTAAGCCGAAGCCCAGAAATCTAAACCTTTTTGCGGAAAATAGTGGAGGTGCAGTTTTGAAATAAAGGTATAATGAATTCAAGTTCTTCTTTAAATGCATAAATAATGTTATATAAAAATACATGTAGATTATACACTAGAGTTGAAAAACATTTTTCTTCCTTTAAAAATTTGGGCAACACCTCCCTTATAAATTTTGATCCAAAACCACATACAAACAATATATATATATATATATATATATATATATATATATATATATATATATATATATATATATATATATACTTCCCCAAGCGGGAGCTAGCTCTTCGCCAATTGGCGGAATCACAACCACGCAATGAACATATATACGACGCTCTACGGCGAAGATCAAACACAGAAAGAATAATAAATAAAGCAAGACATCAATAACTTAAAATAGCGAACATACACCCATCTCGCTCAAAGTCTCGCAACCACATAAGTCTTTCTAGGTCTACCAATATACAAAGTCTAGTTTCTGATTGATGGAGTTTATCTATATACAATAGGAATAATAAGTACAAGAGTGGACACGATCCAATGGGTGTCCCACCTACTATAACAAAACACTCTGAATGAAGCTGTGCGCCAGCGATACTGATCCAAGCAGTCAAACCTACAAGAAAGCTGTGGCACAACGGTAGTGAGTTGCCAACTCGTGATTAGAAAACATCAGCAGGTAAAAATAAAATAAACCACGATCCCTAGGTCCTACTGTATCATGAAGGTAATACTATAGTATCTAGGGTGACCATGTATGCATATGTGTACAATACAGTCAATGCCAATAACATCACGTAAAAACCAATCATCTGAATCAAATGCCTGTATGTATGTGAATTTCAACCATACGTGTGTCCATCAATGACACATTAACATCATGGAAACCTGAGTGTCCAACATCGACACTCGAAACATCATGAAACCCGTGTTCAGTATTGTCACGACCCAAAGTTTGGATGTTACCGGCACTTAGATTGTATAATATCTAAAGATATGCACACATTCCAAGTAAGCCGAAAACCAAGATCAAAATCCTTTTTGCGGAATTCTTTATATAGAAATATAGTTTTAAGTAAAAATCACACTTTATGAAGTTAAAATATTAACAAGTATAAAGTGTTAAGTTTGGTTGCATCCCTAGTTGGGATCAACAATATCAATAGTGGCGACAAATATCCAGGAGTATAAGACATTAACAAGAATTTCCAATAAGTAAGAAAATTAATAATATATAGAACTAAACCGTCCCATCTGTCTAATAATATACATATAATCATCTCTCACTCTAAGTCATATACAGGTCTGATGGAGATTTTCTAGATACAAAATACAATACCAAAAGAGAAGGTTACTACATATGTAACCCACCTATCAAAAGATGCGAAAAAGCTGCAAAAAGTGAGGCTGCGCTGCTACTAACCATCCACTCTATCTCTGCAAGGAACTATGGCACAACAGGGGTGAGTTACCAACTCAGTGAATATAACTAACATATAACAGTTAATAATGTAAATATGTCGATCATAACTAACTGAAATGAGAGCAAGTATGATGTATGATAGCATATGGAAATCATGAATCAATACTATAAATCACATAACCCAAAACTGCAATCTCATCATTTATCCCAATAAATTTCATCTTTCCGTGTCCATCATCGAAACAAAACTCCCATTTCTCTCAGGCATCATTCCTCGAATGATCCTGAATCAAATATCGGTCGGTATCCTCTAGATATCCGCCGTATTTTACCACTATCTTCAGTATTGAGTAATCTCGCTAGGCTCCCCCGCCTCAAATGCGGCCATCCTGCCCCTCGGTCTCGACCGGGTCCACCATGTATCCAACTGTATATCTCCCCCGCTCAGTATGGATAACGTAAAATCCGCGACCGTATATCTTTCCCACTCGGTCCGGAATAAAACCAAATCATAAAACATCTCATGGTGGACATGACACAACAATCATGAAATCACTGGATTTATATAATAGTATTCAAAACTCAAAACCATAAATCCTCAATAATACAATTACCTCTTATATCAACATAAAATACTCAAATACTAAACATGATGTTAATGATGCAATTTACTACTGTTAATGGTGTTTAAGATATGATATGAATCATTTTTAATAAGAAATTTACTAAGTGTAAAAGTGACATGGTAATATCGACGAGGTATGTGTAACATATAAGATGTGCATGTGGCATAACTCGTCGATACTTGTACAGTGTCCTAACAACTAAGCAAAGTATATGTGAATTATGAGTGCATATTATCAATTTAGCATACCAATGTAAAGCATTTATTTAAATAAAACTACGGGCGTAACACGCCATCTTTACAAAATTCCCCGGTAGATATTTAGTCTACTCACCGGAAAACGTCGTATCTACTCAGGAATTGCCAATCCTTTTCCTTTCCTCGCTGCCTCCGAAAATCCCGTATTTGAATCTAACATCACAATTTAACTTATATAAGGAAACGGCTACTCCGACATGACGGAAATGAAAAACACCCGTTCCCACGTACTAGTTATATTGTATACGACTATATCAAGCTATTTAACACTTAACCTTACTGGATTTTAACCCTACTCTGCATCGTGACAGAAAACAGATTGCGATACGCTTTAACCATGTCGTATTTTGGTTTCTTAGATATCTTTTCCGATAGAAGCTTCCAGATTTCATATACAACTGAAATAACTTATTTAAATAATACCAAAATTGCCACAATTATACACAGAACCCTACCCAACAAGCCAAAATACCCTAGCTTCCTACAAAACCGGCGACGCCGGAATTTTCCCTTTGGTCGCCGGCCCAATTCCGAGCCCTCTGGTTCGTACTCCTATGGTTTGCTCTAGGCGCTACATACATCATTTATGTCTTGTTTAGTTGGGTTAATATTTCACCAAATTAAAGCAGATTCAAACAGAGCCTAGTTGTATCTAAAATACGATATTATTGACTTGTGATTTCAAACTTAAACTAATTCCAGAACTAATTCTCTACTGTGAGTAAAGATTTTACCTATAATAACTTGTAGGAATAACACTCTCTAAGATGTACAAACTCCTTGTCCTAGCTTGATAATGAGAAAACCTTAGATTTAGCTCCTTCCTTCTTCTTTCTCTTGTTCTTCTTTGTTTTCTTTAGTTTTGTTTTTCTTTCAGAAATTTTCAGATTTTAAATTAAGTGAATGATCTGAACATGAGCTATATATGTCAAAAAGAAGGGATAAGGTGAAGGAGGAGGTGTCATCAAGCAAGATATAGTGATTTCATGCAAGGAGGATGTGTTGGTGTGTGTGTGTATGCAAGGAAGATGTGTCATTACCTTATCTCCTAATTTTTATTTTAATTAGCAATAAAATTCTGAACTAAATGGTGTTCTACCCCTTTTTCATTTATACCCTTAACAAATTTCCATTTGCACAAGAAACTTAAACTTTATCTAGAAACCCTTCACAACTTATGTTATTATAAAACACCCTTTTTATAAAAAAGAAGCTAAAATTCTCACTAAAACCCTTATAATTTATTTATGTTGCATACTAAAGTTTTTATTTAATTTGTTTTACAAACATCTTATGAAATTGTCCTATTTGGTTTTAAAAACTTTTTAATTTGGCGTTTTATTATTTAATTAATTAATTTTATTTATTTCTAAAATTTCAGAATGCTACAATATTCCCCCTTAAGAAAATTCGGTCCCCGAATTTAAAATTAACTAGACATACCTTCAAAAAGATGTGGAAATTTCTTTCGCATCGCATCCTCGGTCTCCCAAGTAATTTCCCTGCGGTTCTTTCCTTGCCAAAGAACCTTTACAGACGGAAGTACCCTCGATCTTAGTTTCTTTGCCTGCCTGTCTAGAATAGCGACTGGCTGCACTGTGTAGGATAAGTTCGGCTCAATCTGTAAGGTCTGATGCTGGGTCGCATGAGAAGGATCGTGAAGATACCTGCGAAGCATCGAAACGTGAAACACCGGATGCACATCGGGAAAACTCGGTGGAAGTGCTAAACGATAAGCTACAGCACCCACTCTCTCCAGAATCTCGTAAGGTCCAACATATCTGGGGCTGAGCTTCCCCTTTTTCCCAAAACGCATCACACCTTTCATCGGGGATTGTTCATATCAGATTTTTGCATTTTCATACCGCCCAATTGTTATCACATTGCATATCCGTAGATACTCTTGAGCCGTGTTTGCTAGTCAATTGCAGGATAACAGGTTCTCGGTTCTAAAACGGTGAAATTCATGGAAAACACGAAAAAGTCCGGGTTCCTGCCAACCACAGATAAAACACGGTCTCCGCTCTTCATCCGTATGTTACCAGATACCAGTTTAAGAAGACAAAAGGTCAAATCAATGTCACCTTCATGCACAAGGCTCAATGGTAGCACAAAACCCAAGAGATCTACACGGAGCTCGAGGCAATCATGACAAAATCTTGACAAAAAGTCCACCTTTCCCTCAAACAGAAATTCTGGAAAATTCGTGAAGGAATTATGAGAAAATGTATGTACCAGAATGAAGGGCACTGCAGATCAGGCCACCACAAAAAGTCCCCAAGTCCAACTCCACAGAACGGCCGCGGAACCGCGGCCAAAGTGGGGTCTTGGCCGCGGTTCCGCGGCCGTTATGGCGCCAAACGGTTAGGGTTTTTTGGGGCACTTTGGTCTTTTCCTATGTATTCTGTTGGTTGCCCTAGGGTTTCATGTTTTGGCCTATAAATAGCCCAGAAGTTTGTGAAGGAAGGGGTCCATATTCTTGTATTCATTTTGCCTAGTTTTAGTGTAGTTTGTGTTTCTTCTTCCTCTTCTCACCTCTTCTCCATTAAACTTGTAGTGAGCTTTTGAGTGAAGAGTGATGAATAAAGAAGAACCATTTATTATCATGCTTGTCTCTTTACTTATGATATAATTGTTGTAACTTTAAATTCGTTAAGTAGTTGTTGTTATTTCCTTATTGTTTCTTTCTTCTTTCTTTTTCTTTATCCTTACATACGACAATGATACTTACGCTTGATCCTCGCCAAGGTGAGGTCGCAAATAGTTAGTCGTATTCTTCTAGTCTCTTTCTTTCCATCTTCCTCTTTTGTTGTTTTGTTTTTCCGTATTATGATGTGTGAGTAGTTCATTCTTGTTAGGGTAGGATAAGGGAAGTTTGAGAGAAGGAAATCTCTCTCACTCTTTCCTTGCCCAACATCTTAAATCAACTCCCGTTAATCTAACCACAATCCGCTCCTTACGGCACCCTATCCTACATGATAGCGGTGATTCGTAGTGAGACCGGTTGTGGTTGGATTAACCGGAGGTTATGGCTAAGAGCCAAGAACGGACGGACAAGCACCAAAAGGAAGACTTATGCGTTGGAAAGCCTAGCTTATACTCGCAAAGTCCTTCCTAGTCGTGCTAATCCCCGTTGTTGCCGATTACCGTAACACGATATTAAGAAGGGCAACGAAAGATGAGGAGACTCCTAACTCAAACTAACCTAATCCTAACCCTAACATGCTCTCTTTAAATAACAACTCAACACTTAGATAATCCAACAAAATCTAAAAACCGGACTTAACTCGTCGAAAAACACATAGAAAAAGATTCCCATCTCCCTGCGGACGACCCGTACTCAACCGGCTAGCTACAAGCGAAACCGTCTTGATTGCGGTATTTTAAACTAAACTTGAACACGCTCTTATCCTAACAATCAAATGGCGCCGTTGCCGGGGAGACGGTAGTCTATTTCTAAGTGAAATTTCGGGTTAATTTGTGAGTATAAATCTAACCGAAAAACAAAAAAAAAAAATACATTGTAAACAAAACCATCTTGTTATTGTTGATTAATTTTTGTGCAAGTGTGCAGGAAATACGAAGCTCAAGATCGACACCACAGACGTTGGAAATACGGAGTTCAAGTACAGTGCCAAAGACGTGGGAAGATAGACCCACATTTTCGCGGCTACACCGCGACGGACAAAAACGAAGCATCCGGTCTACTGTACAAATCTGGAGCAAAAACAGTGAGCAAGTAAAAATTCCAAACATCCAGACAACCAGAGGGGACAAAGACCAGAAACTCCACAAAATTTCAAAGCCCAAGCTCACCATCTAGCCGCGGAACCGCGGCCTTAGCACCTGTTTGGCCGCGCTTCCGCGGCCATTTAGTGGCTTCAGGGTCCCATTTTTCTCTGGTGAGTCTCTCTGCCTCTCTCCACTCCTCTGAACTCCACTGAATTGTGTTTTCTGCAGGCTTCTTTGCGCAAATTCTTCTCCCCCTTCCAATAAACTGTTCTTGTGCAGGATTCTTTGCGCCGCAAAATAAAAATTGTTTGCTGTTGATATTGTTACTGTTTTGCATTCTTTAATACGGACTTAAGGGGCTTGAAACCAATCCAGATTGGGTGGGGATTTCATCACCCTTCCCAGGACCCCAAAAATCACTAAAGCATATGCATTGTCCATTGTAAATTAAAAAAATACTAGACTTCAGCCCTAAGGACTTCGCGCTCATTAGGAGAAGATAAACCTTGTTTAGAACCTCGCTTAACCGTATATTGATTACGGGGTGTCTAGGAAAGTGTTAAAGGCGCAACCGCCGAAAGAGAAAGGGTTATTTAATTAAGGAACTTCGCGAAAGCGTTGGACAACCTCCCCTTATCTCTGCACTTACCTGGCCCCGTGATCGGTGTATTTTTAAGCCTGTTTCTCGACATTGTTTAACTTCGAAAATCAAGTTCAGGAGCAGGTCTAGTAGACCTAGGCGACCGTAGATCTAGGTGTGATTGTGCATATCTTGTTTGTGATTGCTTAAGCCGTATTTCCGTACATACTTCTGTAAAAATCTTTCTAAAAAAAAAAAAAAAAAAAAAAAAAAAAAAAAATCAAAAACTTTTATAAAAACTTGCCCTTTTGTCGCCAAATCCATTTTCACCCAACACCCATCGCCTTTCTCCATTGACGTTTCTTACCCTCACCTTCTCCGCTTTGACTATACTAAACTCGTTTAGTGTATGTCCGCTTGGACTCGGGACACTAGCGCCCGTTTAGTCCGCGTTACGTTAGTCGCGACCGACTACGCGATCGACTCCGAAGTCGATACTCCGTCCGCTCCTCTTTCACCCCTTCCTTTGCCGGCCAACTCCAACGTTGACCGGAATTCTGTTCATACATCTTCACCTTCACCTTCACCTTCACCAACCTCTTCTTCCGCGATGTCGGGATTTAATCCGAACATCTCTTTGACCACCGCTGGAATGGCTCCACCTCCTACGGAGACCAATCTTCCACCACCTCCGCCTGTTGTAGCGCCGCAGCGAATTGCGCTCCAGGATCGTTTCTACCCCACCCGTTCTGCACTTCCCACCTGCCTTTCTCTTCCTCCGGCCAATGGGGACAACTTTGAAATTAAGCCCCATTTCATCAACATGCTTCCACGTTTTCATGGGCTTGAATCTGAAGATGCCTATATCTTCATTAACAAATTTCAAAATGTCTGTGCCATGATGAAAACAACCCAGCTGTCGGACGATGCTATACGTCTACGGGTCATTCCGTTCACTCTATGCGATCTCGCTGAAAAATGGCTGTATAGCACCGCTTCCCACTCCATCACCAGCTGGGACGAGTTTGTTAAAGCGTTTCTGAAAAAATTCTACCCAAATCATAAGACCGCAAGAATTCGAAATGAAATCAACCAATTCTCCCAGCTTCCTTCTGAACCCTTCTGGAAGTGCTTTGACCGATACAAAGACCTTCTTGTTCAGTGTCCTCACCACGGTATAGAGAAATGGCAGCTCTGCCAAACCTTATACGAGGGACTGAACCCAGCAACGAAGCAGTTGCTGGAAACCATCTGTCAGGGTCACTTCCTATCAAAATCTGACGATGAAGCATGGCAGTTCTTTGACGATCTTGCGGAGCAAACGCTACAGTGGGAGAGCACTAGACCGACCTCTTCTTCTTCTTCATCTACCTCCACTTCTACCGGTCAGTCTAGGGTAGGAATCCACCAACTCGACGTCTCTATTGCTATGAAAGCTGAAATGGCTGCAATAACACGAAAGCTTGAAGCGATAGAGAGCAAATTTTCTGCTCCTTCTCCTGCCCCTGTTCTCCCCCTTCGTACCATCTGCGCTTGTTGTTCCGATCCTTCCCACTTAACCGAAGAGTGTCCTTACAATCCACCATCGCAAGGACAGGATCAGGTTAATGCATTCCAGCAAAGACCGAGGAATGATCCATACTCTTCCACCTACAATCCCGGTTGGAGGAACCACCCCAATTTCGCCTGGAATCAGAATCAGAATCAATTCCAAGGCAACAATTTCCAAAGGGCCCCTCCACCGCAACAACAAGCGCAACAACAAACTCAGTATCAGCAGCCCTTCCAACCCCAACCTTACCAAAACCAGACGAACAATTTTGCATCAAACAATTCTTTTCCACCAAATAACAACTTTGTTCCGTCAAACACTGATAAGGTTTCCTCGCTCGAGCGAAGTCTGGAGGCGTTTGTTAAACAATCGACTCAATCCACCGCCAACATCCAGTCTTCGATCCAATCTTTAGTGCAACACACCGCCGCACACGGGCAGAGCATCAAGACCATCGAGGCCCAGATTGCACAGCTGAACGCGGCCTTGAGCGAGCGAGAGAAGGGGAAGCTCCCGTCCCAGCCACTTCCAAATCCCGGTCACCCACATAATGCACATGTTGCTCTTGAACAACAAAACCATAATGTGAGTGCCGTGACCACACTGCGATCGGGGAGGATGCTGCAAAACAACATTGGCACCAGACTTAACGATGACACCCCGGCCGCCTCTTCTTCTTCTTCTTCTTCTTCTTCTTCGTCTTCCGAGCCTATTCTCCGTTCTTCAACAGGCTCTCCTTCCTCTTCTTCTGCTCTGAACGGACCCACTTCTCACTCCACGAAAACACCTATTCTGGGATCCGTTCCAACTCCAAAATCTCCTCCTCCAGCATTAGACTCAACCAATTTTCAAAATGTTCCATTTCCAAACCGGTTGAGGTCTAACAAACAAAATCCTCAAATGGAGAAGATTTTGGAGTTATTCAAGCAGGTTAACATTAATATTCCTCTTTTAGATGCTGTCCAACAAGTCCCGTCCTACGCGAAAATCTTAAAAGACTTGTGCACGAAAAAGAGGAAGTCTCAGGTACCCAAGAAAGTTTTCTTGGCTAGTGCTGTGAGTGATGCCCTTACCCAATCTTTACCACAAAAACGGAAGGACCCTGGCTGTCCTACGATTTCAATTACCATTGGGGATAAGAACATCAAACGCGCATTATTAGATCTTGGTGCCAGTGTTAACCTGCTTCCGTATTCAGTATACGAGCAATTAGGCGTCGGAGAGTTGAAACCCACACACTGCACTCTCCAAATGGCCGACCGATCGATCACCCACCCTAGGGGTGAGCTAGAGGATGTGCTAATAAAAGTAGGGGACTTCATATTCCCCGTTGACTTCATTGTATTAGATACACAGCCTGTAGCTAACCCCCGGAATCAAATTCCGGTGATACTCGGTCGCCCATTTCTCGCAACCTCAAATGCTGTGATCAATTGTCGCAATGGTTCAATGAACCTCTCTTTTGGAAATATGACGATTGAACTCAACATTTTTAGGTTAGGGAATCAGCCCGCCGAACCTAATGCTCATATACTGGATGTCTGCTCGATCCAGGAGATCACCCCTGAAGAATGTGAGTTCGAGGAGTTTCTATTTCACGACGATAACCTTGACGCCACTAGTGCGTTTCTCTTCGAACCTGCTGCTGCTTCCGCGCCCAACTACGACTATGAGTGTTTTACGTTTTCACACGATCTTAGCCGCTCACCACCCGAGTTTGAATCGTTTGACTTTTCGGATGAGTTACCTGAACCATCCAACTCGGTGGCTTACACTCGTGTCGAACCTTTGTTGGAATCCTTTGAGTTCAAGACCTTGTCTCCAATCCTTCCTTCTATCATTTCACCTCCAATTCTCGAGCTCAAGCCTTTGCCATCTCACCTTAAGTACGCTTACTTAGGTGAGAACGAGACCCTCCCAGTTATCATTTCGGCTTCTCTAGCTCCTGAGCAAGAGAAAGCCCTTCTTTCAGTCTTGCACGGCAATAGGCAAGCTTTTGGCTGGTCCATGGCGGACATTAAGGGGATTAGTCCCCTGATCGTAGAGCATCATATACATCTGATGGATGATGCCAAACCAGCCCGGGATCCACAAAGACGTCTCAATCCAGTCATGAAGGAGGCTGTGAAGAAGGAGATCGTCAAATGTCTAGATAGTGGTATCATTTACCCTATCTCTGATAGCCAGTGGGTTAGCCCCATTCATGTTGTCCCCAAGAAGTCGGGCATTACGGTCATCACCAATGAGGCAAACGAGTTAATCCCTACTCGCACCCAAACTGGGTGGCGAGTATGCATTGATTACCGAAAACTCAACGCCGCAACGCGGAAAGACCACTTTCCGCTACCTTTTATTGACCAGATGCTCGAACGACTGGCCGGACACGAGTACTATTGTTTTCTAGATGGCTACTCTGGCTATAATCAAATTCCCATCGCCGAAAAAGACCAGGACAAGACCACTTTCACTTGTCCTTTCGGCACGTTTGCATATCGTCGCATGCCCTTTGGGTTATGCAATGCGCCCGCTACCTTCCAGCGGTGTATGATGGGAATTTTCTCAGACATGGTGGAGAAATTTCTGGAGATCTTCATGGACGACTTCTCCATCTTTGGCGATTCTTTTGACGAGTGTCTGCTGCATCTCGACGCTGTCCTTACCAGATGTAAGGACAAGAATCTCACTTTGAACTGGGAGAAATGCCACTTCATGGTGCGCGAAGGTATTGTCTTAGGACATATCATCTCGCAGAAAGGCATTGAGGTAGACAAAGCTAAGATTGAGGTCATTTCCAATCTTCCTCCTCCCCAATGCGTCCGAGATATCCGAGCCTTCCTTGGCCACGCCGGTTTTTATAGACGGTTTATCAAGGACTTTAGCAAGATTGCTAGGCCCTTGACTCTTCTCCTGGCCAAGGACACGCCATTCGACTTCAGCTCAAGCTGTGCGGCTGCTTTTGAATCATTGAAACACTCACTCACTTCTGCTCCCGTTCTCTCTTCTCCTGACTGGACGCACCCATTCGAGATTATGTGCGATGCATCCGACTTTGCCATCGGTGCTGTCCTTGGACAGCACATCAACAAGATGCCGCATGTGATCTACTACGCTAGCCGAACCCTGAACGACGCCCAACTTAACTATACAACAACTGAGAAGGAATTCTTAGCTGTTGTATTTGCTTTAGAAAAGTTCAGGCCCTACCTCATCGGCTCTCCAGTCATCGTCTACACGGACCATTCAGCTCTGCGCCATCTTTTTGCGAAGAAAGATGCCAAATCTCGGTTAATCCGTTGGATCCTCTTGCTTCAAGAGTTTGACCTTGTCATTAAGGACAAACGAGGATGTGAAAACGTGGTTGCCGACCATCTCTCGCGACTTCCTTCTTCGCCTTCGCTTCCACTTCCGATAAACGACGTTTTTCCGGACGAACAACTCTTGACAGTATCTTGCGAACCCTGGTTCGCAGATATTGTGAACTATTTGGCCACGGGATTACTACCGACCGAATGGTCGAGTCAGGACAGACTTCGCTTCTTATCCCAAGTAAAACACTTTTACTGGGACGAACCCTACTTGTTCAAGTACTGTCCCGACCAGATCATTCGTCGGTGTGTCCCCGATGAGGAATTCAAGAGTGTGCTGTCATTTTGCCACGATCAAGCGTGTGGCGGGCATTTTGGGCCCAGAAAGACAGCTGAGAAGATCTTGCAATGTGGTTTCTACTGGCCACAACTTTTCAAAGACGCTCACGAATATTGCAAGACTTGCTCCCGGTGCCAACACATGGGCCGGATATCTCGGAGAAACGAGATGCCTCTCCAACCAATCTTGGTTGTGGAGATTTTCGATGTTTGGGGGATAGACTTCATGGGGCCGTTTCCCAACTCTTTTGGGAACTTATACATTCTTCTAGCTGTTGATTACGTCTCTAAATGGGTCGAGGCTGTGCCCAGCCGGACTAACGACAACAAGGTTGTCGTTAGGTTCCTTAAAGAAAACATTTTCTCCCGGTTTGGGCACCCCCGAGCGATCATTAGCGACAATGGAAGTCATTTCTGCAATAGGACTTTCGAGGCCTTGATGCGGAAATACTCCATTAATCATAAGCTTTCTACGCCCTACCACCCCCAAACCTGCGGGCAGGCCGAAGTTTCAAATCGGCAAATCAAGCAGATACTGGAGAAGACGGTTTCCAAGAACCGTAAGGATTGGTCTTTGAAACTCACTGATGCCCTTTGGGCATTTAGAACTGCTTATAAGACCGACCTTGGCATGTCTCCCTATCGGCTTGTGTACGGAAAGGCCTGCCACCTTCCTGTCGAAATCGAGCATCGCGCGTTTTGGGCGATTAAGGAGCTAAATCTGTCTCTTGAGGACGCGGGCAGCCATCGGAAGCTGCAGCTGAACGAACTGAACGAGCTTAGGGATGAGGCTTACGACAACGCGGTTGTCATTAAGAATCGAACGAAGGTGTTTCACGATAAACACCTTTTGCGCAAAACCTTCGTACCTGGTCAGCAGGTACTTCTTTACGACACCCGACTTCACTTCCATCCTGGAAAGCTCCGATCTCGCTGGAAAGGGCCATATTTTGTGCGGACTGTGTATCCGCAGGGCGCTCTGGATTTGGAAAATCCAAAGGACGGTTCACTCTTCAAGGTAAACGGACACCGATGCAAACCGTACCTTTGCGCCGAACCAACAGAGGAGCTCCTGTTCTTACAGGAGCCGGTTTACCCTGCCTGATCTTCCTCTGCTTACCTCCAAACTTCGGTTATCCAGCCAAGAACAGTGGACACTGTTCCAAATAAGTTTGGGGGTATGTACAAACCATTTTGTGTATATTCTTTTTCTTTAAAAACAAAAACAAATAAAATTGTGTATCACTAACCGACAATTTTGAACCTTCCAACTACTCTCTTCATGCCACGACAGTGAGGACACTGTCCAGTTTAAGTTTGGGGGTACGCTCGGTACGCATTTCTTACCTTCGCATTCATATGTATATTTTGCATCTGCATATTAAAATCCATAAAATCCATAAAAATTTGAAAATTTTCTAAAAAAAAATATATAAAAAACTTTTTCGTCAAGTTAACTTGTGGAAGAACTCTGATTCAACATTCGACGGTTTTAGTTTGAAAAAATAGGAATAACTAAATCTTATGTTTGGACTTTGAAAACCTGAAAGATAACTCTCCTTTGAAGTTAACTATAGCTGATATACGTCTTTACATCACACTACACGTGTCGTAAGATTTTGGGAATTAGATGACAAGTCTTTCATGTTTTAACTTTTAAACAGATAAATGATTTTCTGAGGATCAAATAGGTTTGTTCTGAAATAAGTAATGTCAAGAATAGTTTATGAAGTAAAGCGAATATGAAGGAATGTTATTGATGCCGTAATTGGAGCTAAGTCTGAAAAATAACCCATCTAAAACTTGATTGGAATGATTACACACCAAACACACCAAACACGTCTTTTATCCAAAAAAATATTTGAACTGCCGGTTATATCTCCGTTCGTATTAAATCATCTGAGTTTCACGCCAATCTGTCTTTTGTTTTTGGACCTAGGTAACTTGAGTAATTAAGTCCGCTGGGGTGTTTTTGCACCTAATGCCCTAAAACCAACTGGTTTGGGTGCATTGGCCCAAAGCTCGCTAAGAAGCCTAGAAAGTCCAGTTTAAAACAAAGTCAAGCAAGTGTTCTCTCCGAGTTAAAATTCCTAACGGTTCTTTGTGTGAGAATAATCTTGATAAAAGACAGGCTTTTATAAAAAAAAAATTTTTAACGGAGATATGAAGGTTTTACTCTTTGATAAAGACTATTGCACGTTCACAGAGGTGTGTATGAAATGAAAACAAGGAAAAGGTGGAGTGAAAAATACGACTTAGTTTCCTGTTAAGAAAGATAGAAATTCTGAAGTTGAAACCTTACTGGAAAACGAAACTTGAAAAATGCTTAACTCGTTATAAAACTTATGTGATCCTTTTAAAATTGTTATCTGGGCTTTATTGTGCAACATGATGACTTTATTCGACCTTTCGGGAACTTAACGACACTATTTGCACCGCACGTAAAGACATATAAAATCTGGAGTTAAATAAGATGTGAGGTATGAAAAATAAAGGTTCGATAGTCTAGACTTATGATTATAGAATTGTTATTTTCTAAAACAAAACTTTAGGATTTGAAACTTAGTCATTTTTACAAACCAACTTGACCGGATTTTGTGGGTAGTATCCGCTGAAAACCCTCAGGAGACAACACTCCTCCTACTAGGGACACCTAGAGGTTTAACGGCTTGTTGCACATGCTCAGTGCAATCGCGTTCCCTGCGAAAGTGAGGTTAGGAAATTTTTTGTGAATAAATGGACTTTGCTCGGGACGAGCAAATGATAAGTTTGGGGGTATTTGTTCATATCAGATTTTTGCATTTTCATACCGCCCAATTGTTATCACATTGCATATCCGTAGATACTCTTGAGCCGTGTTTGCTAGTCAATTGCAGGATAACAGGTTCTCGGTTCTAAAACGGTGAAATTCATGGAAAACACGAAAAAGTCCGGGTTCCTGCCAACCACAGATAAAACACGGTCTCCGCTCTTCATCCGTATGTTACCAGATACCAGTTTAAGAAGACAAAAGGTCAAATCAATGTCACCTTCATGCACAAGGCTCAATGGTAGCACAAAACCCAAGAGATCTACACGGAGCTCGAGGCAATCATGACAAAATCTTGACAAAAAGTCCACCTTTCCCTCAAACAGAAATTCTGGAAAATTCGTGAAGGAATTATGAGAAAATGTATGTACCAGAATGAAGGGCACTGCAGATCAGGCCACCACAAAAAGTCCCCAAGTCCAACTCCACAGAACGGCCGCGGAACCGCGGCCAAAGTGGGGTCTTGGCCGCGGTTCCGCGGCCGTTATGGCGCCAAACGGTTAGGGTTTTTTGGGGCACTTTGGTCTTTTCCTATGTATTCTGTTGTTTGCCCTAGGGTTTCATGTTTTGGCCTATAAATAGCCCAGAAGTTTGTGAAGGAAGGGGTCCATATTCTTGTATTCATTTTGCCTAGTTTTAGTGTAGTTTGTGTTTCTTCTTCCTCTTCTCACCTCTTCTCCATTAAACTTGTAGTGAGCTTTTGAGTGAAGAGTGATGAATAAAGAAGAACCATTTATTATCATGCTTGTCTCTTTACTTATGATATAATTGTTGTAACTTTAAATTCGTTAAGTAGTTGTTGTTATTTCCTTATTGTTTCTTTCTTCTTTCTTTTTCTTTATCCTTACATACGACAATGATACTTACGCTTGATCCTCGCCAAGGTGAGGTCGCAAATAGTTAGTCGTATTCTTCTAGTCTCTTTCTTTCCATCTTCCTCTTTTGTTGTTTTGTTTTTCCGTATTATGATGTGTGAGTAGTTCATTCTTGTTAGGGTAGGATAAGGGAAGTTTGAGAGAAGGAAATCTCTCTCACTCTTTCCTTGCCCAACATCTTAAATCAACTCCCGTTAATCTAACCACAATCCGCTCCTTACGGCACCCTATCCTACATGATAGCGGTGATTCGTAGTGAGACCGGTTGTGGTTGGATTAACCGGAGGTTATGGCTAAGAGCCAAGAACGGACGGACAAGCACCAAAAGGAAGACTTATGCGTTGGAAAGCCTAGCTTATACTCGCAAAGTCCTTCCTAGTCGTGCTAATCCCCGTTGTTGCCGATTACCGTAACACGATATTAAGAAGGGCAACGAAAGATGAGGAGACTCCTAACTCAAACTAACCTAATCCTAACCCTAACATGCTCTCTTTAAATAACAACTCAACACTTAGATAATCCAACAAAATCTAAAAACCGGACTTAACTCGTCGAAAAACACATAGAAAAAGATTCCCATCTCCCTGCGGACGACCCGTACTCAACCGGCTAGCTACAAGCGAAACCGTCTTGATTGCGGTATTTTAAACTAAACTTGAACACGCTCTTATCCTAACAATCAGGGATATACGAAGGAACACATGATCTCCCACCTGAAACTCGAGTCTACGATGTCGTCGATCTGCATAGGATTTCTGTCTGCACTGGGCCGCCCTCATTCTGTCCCGTATCAATTGAATCTTCTCTGTAGTCTCCTGTACTATCTACGGTCCCAAAATGCTACTCTCGCTCAGTTCCATCCAGCAAACGGGTGATCGACATTTCCTCCCATACAAAGCTTCAAAGGGTGCCATTTGGATCGTCTCCTGAAAACTGTTGTTGTAGGAGAATTCTATCAAAGGTAGGTGACGATCATAACTACCACCAAAATCAAGACTACAAGAGCGAAGAATATCCTTTAAAGTCTGAATGGTCCGCTCTGACTGACCATCTTTCTGTGGGTGGGAAGCTGTACTAAAACTCAATCGTGTACCAAGAGCTTCTTGAAGTTTCTGCCATAATCTGCTAGTAAACTGGGTACCCCGATCTGATACTATGCACGTCGGAACTCCATTTAATCGTATATAAATCTGAGCATACTGTGCAAACCCATACGTCGTCTTCACCGGAAGAAAATGAGCTGCCTTCGTTAATCTATCTACAATCACCCAAATGGAATCATACCCTCTGCTAGTCTTGGGTAGACCCACTACAAAATCCATGGAAATCTGTTCCTATTTCCACTCTGGAATGGGCAAGGGCTGCAACTCTCTGGCTGGCCTCTGGTGTTCTTCCTTGACTTGCTGACAAGTCAAGCATCTTGAAACATATTCCGCAACATCCCTCTTCATTCCTTCCCACCAATAAACATCCTTCAGATCATGATATATCTTGGTGGAACCAGGATGAATACTGTATGCTGATCTATGGGCCTCCTCTAAAATCTCACGCCTCAATCCGTCAGAATCTGGTACACAGAGACGAGTCCTAAAACGTAATACTCCATGATCATCAATCACAAACTCCGTCTCCCTTCCCTGCCTAACCTGATCCATAATCTCCATCATACGAGTATCTGCGGGCTGTGTCTCTCGAATACGATCCAATAACTGAGGTTGGGTGCGAACATGTACTAGCTGTCCTCCTGTCGGGGTGAACTCAAACTGTATACGACCATCACATAAAATCTGCCAGTCTGTAGAAGACTGTCTCTGCAAGGTACGCAAATGAGATAAGCTACCTCCAGGTCTTCGACTCAAAGCATCTGCTACAACATTTGCCTTGTCTGGATGATAAAAGATCTCACAATCGTAATCTTTCACCAGTTCCATCCATCTACGCTGCTTTAGGTTCAGATCTCTCTGCTGAAAAATATACTTTAAGCTCTTATGATCTGTGAAGATTTGGCACGACTCTCCATACAAGTAATGTCTCCAAATCTTCAATGCGAATACCACAACAGCCATCTCTAGATCATGAGTGGGGTAGTTCTGTTCGTGCCTCTTCAACTGTCGAGAAGCATAAGCTACAACCCTGCCGTGCTGCATCAACACACAGCCTAACCCCACTCGAGATGCATCACAATACACAACGAAACCACCTGACCCGGAAGGTAAAGATAAGACTGGTGCAGTCGTTAAGCGCGTCTTCAACTGCTGGAAACTCTGCTCACATGCATCTGTCCACTGAAATGGGACCTCCTTCTTAGTCAATCCGGTCAAAGGTGCAACGATCCGTGAAAAATCCTACACGAAGCGTCGGTAATAACCTGCCATACCTAAGAAACTCCGAACCTCTGTAACTGACACAGGTCTGGGCCAGTGTTGTACCGCTTCAATCTTCTTCGGGTCCACACATATCCCAGCTCTAGTAACTATGTGTCCCAATAATTTCACACTATCCAGCCAAAACGCATACTTGGAAAATTTTGCAAACAGCTGATGCTCCTTCAAGGTCTGCAATGTAATACGCAAATGCTGCTCGTGCTTCTCTCTACTCCGGGAATAAACGAGAATGTCATCAATGAATACGATAATAAACTGATCAATGAAGGGTCTGAAGATACGGTTCATCATATCCATAAAAGCTGCTGGAGCGTTGGTGAGTCCGAACGACATCACCAGAAATTCATAGTTCCCATATCTTGTGCGAAACGCAGTCTTCGAAATATCGTCCTTCCGAACCCTCAACTGGTGATACCCTTGTTTCCCCCCAATCAGAGCAAAGCTCTGTTCGAATTCCAAAGCGGGAAATGAAGCAACGCTTCTGTTTCTCCAATCAGAGCAAAGCTCTATTTTCAAAATTCAAACTTCAAAAATTGAAGCAACGCTTCAGATCCCTTGCGCTGCGCGTAAAGCGCCACGTGTCAAAAGCAGACACGCCAGCGCAAGGGTCACTGCGCCCAATGCAGCGCACCCCCAATCAGAGCAAGGCTTTGTTTTAAACTTCAAATTTTAAAATAAATGAAGCAACGTTTCAGATTGCTTGTACTCTGCGCTGCGCGACACGTGTCAGCGCAGTTGCGCTGCGCTCCGCGCTGCGCGACACGTGTCAAGCGCAAGTGCGCTTGCGCCAACTGCGCCAGCATTTAAATAATAAATTATTTAATTAATCAGAATTAAAATTCTAGAAAGATCTTTCTAATCTTATTAAAATAAGAAGATTATCTTCTGTAAAACAGAGGCCTTAGGATCAAAGATCCAACGGTGGGGAAATATCCCCGAATCAATCAGAGAAAGATCTCTGTAACAAACCTAACAAACTAATTGGCCCTATATAAAGGCCCCTAAACTCCAAGTCACAAAAAAGAGACATACAGAGAAAAAATAGAAAAAAAGAGAGAACTCTGAAAGAATTCAGAAGATCATCTTCTTTAAAGGTAAAGAACTTGATTCTTGAAGAACAGAGATGAAAACATCTCACAAAAAGAAGAATTTCTTCTAAAAGGATCAAAGATCTAAGAACAAGATCAATATCTTCAATTAAAAGAAAAAAGAGATCATAAAGATCCAATCACAAAAAATTAAAGAAGTATTACTTCACAGATCATTTGATCTACATAAAGGCACAACCTTTTGATGAACCATTGGTTCTTGAATTTTGAGGTAGAACCTCTTCAGAACAAGAAAAAACTTGTTTCTTTGATCTGAATTGGATCAAGTTGCGCTCTGCGCTATTGTACAGTGCCTTGCACTCTTGATTTGCACTGTTGCGCTCCTTGGACTGGCGCAAGTCACCAGAGAGCGCCACGTGTCAATCTACGCTCTGCGCTCCTAAATATAGCGCACTGCGCTCTTGGTTTGGCGCACTGTACCAGAGCGCGCCACGTGTCAGCAGCGCACTAACGCAGCGCACTAGTGCAGCGCACTGCGCTAACAGACTTGCTCTCAGCAGAGCGTGACACGTGTCATCTCCACATGCGCTAGCGCCTTGCGCTCTTTAATTGGCGCAGAGCGCCTGACAGGCCACGTGGCGCACTGTCAGACCATTAAATGCTCTGCATTATTAAAAAAGGAGCAGAGCCCAATTAAAAGGTCTAACAGACCAAGACAAATGCTATGCATTGTTTAAAAGGGCAGAGCCCAATTAAAAGGCCTAACATGCCTAATCTAAATGCTGTGCATTTAATTAAAAAGCCCAATACTATGCATTGTTTAAAAGGGCAGAGCCCAAGCAAAGGTCTAACAGGCCTAATATAAATAAAATGTTAGATATTTTTCTAACTGGACTTAACCCAATTCTGGCCATAAGTCCTCAAATTAAATTGAACCGAGCACAACTGCTCTCCCAAATCAATTTACACCCGGTTCAAAGGTACATCTCTGAACTCCTCTGATATGTGTCATTGTAATCCTTCAACGTCGTCAGAGAGGTGACGGGTCCCGACAACCATACATTGCTACGGACTGTGGGGTCCTTAAACTCATGGACTATGATGTCCTTAAACCAACATTCGTCTCCAAAATGGGAATGTTGGACCACCATGTCCCTAAATTGGAAATGGACCACCATGTCCTTAAACTGGAAATAGAGCCCAAATGCTCTTTTGTCGGATCTAAACGATCCCGTTAAGTTAATCTTAGTCTCAAATTAGACTAACATATCCTTAACAAACGTTTAAGTTGATCTTAGCCTCAAATAAGGCTAACGTATCCTTAAAGATAAAATCCCAAACCCAAATCTACGAAAATACGGATTTGGACTAATCCACGTCCTACGGGCGATGGCATAATACAATCCACGGGCAACCACAAACAAAACAAACACACACGACACGAAGTGACCAGTTGGAGAAGGAGAAAGACGTTACCGCGATGCGGTAGCGTAATTAACTGCAGGGGCTTGCGCCTGCAGGGAAGAGCGTCCCCACAATCAAAAACCTCTCGAGCGAGGGGGAATCTGACGAAGTCTGCTACATCGGACGCATCCGTTTAAACCTTCGATACACGGTGCCATAAATCAACTTGGCATCTTCGGAGAGGTGGACGGATAGCTCCAATTGGCATCTGCCCCGAATCTCAGCGCCGAGACGTCCCAGTCTTCGCGCCGTCTTTCGGAGGGGAACAGATTCTGGCACGCCCGGTGGGACCTCTTCCTCTTTCCACTCCACACTTCGTGTGTCGTGTTCGCGAACGGATCGCGGTTTGCTGTGGTTGCCTGTGGATTCGAGGTACTTAGATTTGGTGTCTTGCTCCGTGCAGAAACAGAAGATCAATGGCTTCAAACTGCACTACCTGCAACTGCAACTCTCACCCCGTCCTTGCTGGAGGAGTGACTTACGGGCTTCAAGTGGCCTCCATCTTCGAGATACCAGTGGAGCAGGTGACTCAAGCCACCACTGGACTATTTTTCGGGACCATTCTCCCACCCAAGAAGTCGGTATTCGATCGGCTTGCTACTACTGCGGCCCCTCTCAACGGGTCGCCTAACTCCACTGCCTCAGTTTTTAACAGACTAGGCCAGAGCTCCAACGGGCCCATGAAGAAGCCTGCGATACCAGAAGGTGTTATCCCGAAGCGGATAGCCATCCCTGCTCCCAAAATCGTCAAGGCGGCTTCTCCTGCCAAAGGGCCGGTCTCCAGAAAACTGATTATTTCTGCTCCCGTTCCAGGTGAAATCATCAAGGTTGCTTCCCCTACTCGGAAGTCTGCTTTCGATAGGTTGGCCGTCCCCATTCAACGGACGTTGGTCTTTAAAAGGCTGCTACCAGCAAATTCTGACCAACACAGGGGGTATGAGGAGGTCACCCCTATGGCTAAACCAACTCCAATCGCACGACATGCTCGCCATCGTCACTGGCGCCGGGTAAGGAAGGCCGGGGGCAACTCCCCGTCTGGGCTAACTCCGCCAGCTCCGATGGTGGAAATCAATGCTGCTGTTCCGACCGGGAATAGCTTTGAACCGCTAAGAAGGGTGCACAAAAACTCGCCAATAGCCGTATTAAAAAGATCTCCTACACCTGAGGATAATGCCCCAAAGTTGAAGCTGGAGCAGCCCCCTCAACGGCTGTCCTCTAAAATTTACAAGGTTTGGCGTCAAGTCCAAGACTCCGTGATGGATCAAGACTATCTTCATCGACAGAAAAAGTTGAAGGTTCGGCAGGAAAAGGACTACTCTGTCAAGCCACAAAAAGCAACAGCTACTTGGGTGCCCACTACAACGGCCCCCTCAACTTCGACCGTCCACAAAAGAAGGAGGTCAGAGAAGATCCCTGTGTCTTTGGCAAATCGCAAAGACACTGAATCTAAATGCCCTAAGTCTGGGGGCATGATGGTACACACTGTTTACATGGCTTCTGGAAAAGAAGAAAGCCGCACTTCGACAGGCCACTGACCGCTCACCCGATCAATGACAAGAGCTCAAGAACAATAACAGCAGAAGCTTCAGGAGATGCTGGCTGCAATGGCTGCACTCACCGAACCAAAAGAAAGCCCGGAGGCATCATCGGAGCAGCGTCATGAACAAGAAACCGATGCTGACTTCTTCCGCAGAGTCCTCGAAAAGAAGGATAAAAAAGCTGCAGAACAAGCGGCTAATATAAAACAAATGGCGCTTCACTTCCAAGACATGGTAGGGATGATGTTACAGCCGGACCCTCCAGCTGAAGATCCTCTGATTATCCTCGAAGACGACCGAGCGGAGACGTCAAACCCTGTTCCGGCTTGTTCAGCAGCCAAGGAGGAGACCATCTCAAAAGACGCCCTGGATGATTACATCGCTCAACAGATACGAGCTCACCAGGCGAACGAGGCGGCCGGTCAGATTGTTAAGACTGGACGACCCTATCCGGGTTGGTATGACCAAATAAAGTACCCGCCGGGATACACGATCCCTAAGTTCCATGTGTATAAAGGGACGGAGAATCCACATCAGCATGTCGCTCAATTCAGGGCCTTATGCGGCAACACCGGAGGCGACGATAAGCTGTTGCTTCGTCAATTCGTCGGCAGCTTAGCGGAAACGGCCTTCGAATGGTATTCGGAGCTGCCTAACGACTCTGTCAAAATATTTGCGGAGATGGAGCTGCTGTTTACACAAAGATTTGCAAGCGCCAGCGAACGCACCCTAATAACGGCGTTGATTAATGCAAAGGTGAAGCCGGGCGAAACTTGGGTTCAATATGCAATCCGATGGCAGAACTTGTGGTCGAAGTGCGAACAGCGCATCGAAGAAGCACCAGCGGTGGGCATGTTCGTGGGTACTCTAGATCCTCATGCAACTATTTCACAGTTCATGATGTTCTTTAAAACGACCATGTTCCAGGCTTTAATTGATAAACTAGCCCAGATGGATCAAATGGGTCACAGAACGTCTCCCCCGAAGCCGGAACCTCGGAACGACAGGGGTAAAGGGAAGGCGACCTTCGTCGCGAACACCCAACAACAGCCCAGTGCCCCAAAGCTGGCTGATTAACTGGAGGAGAGACGACGCTATTGCAATGAGAAAATGAAGCGACCTTACTCATTCCCACGGGACAAAACGAAAAGGTTGTTCGAGCTGGCGATGCGTAACAGGCTTATCAACTTGCCAAATCCAAGACGACCACCGCAACCCAGCGAAGTGAATAATCCCAATTATTGCCCTTACCACCAAACGGTAAGCCATCCGATCGAGGATTGCTTCGTCTTTAAAGGATGGATCGAAGATCAATACCTACAAGGCAAGTTTGCGCTGTTTGAGAAGTGGAAAGTAAACCCACCGCAACCGCACACTCCTAAGAAGACGGACACAACGGGGGCAACGTGTTCTTTTGTTGAAGAAGCTCCATGGGAAGTCGTGCTTTCAGCCAAAACCAAAAGGATGCTGAATGATCTTCAGACATGCTCGGTGATCAGATGGAAGAACCCGCTGGAACCCCGGATCATCGAAGGGATGTTGAAACCGCGCCCGACTCCAGAAATCGGTGGTAATAGCCAAAGCGTTCATGCTCAGCCGTCAAATTCTTCAAAGAAAAAGAAGAAAAAGCTCGCGCAGTTTGATGACAAGCTCGTGGATCTGCGAAAACATATTAACGCGCTGGAAGAATATAACCAGAAGGCGCTGACTCCAATCACGCTCCAAGAGTTCCTCAGCCACGTCCTTGAGGATGATGACAATGGAGAAGACTCGTCGGATGAATATGAAGATTATGTGGCAAGCTGCCATGTAATCTCTCACTCGTCAATAAATGACGAAGAAGCTCCTTACACAGAGAAGCTGGGGGCAGAGCCTGAATCAGAACTTCTGGGGTCGTCAGATGAAATGATCGACACATTCCTCAATGAAGCTCTCCTGAAAAGCAAAGCCAATCGAGAGCGTGAACTGGCTATATTTGAAAGTGCCAAACGCCGACGACCGGAGGAAAAGGTCGAGACACCCCGACTGGAGCAAAGTATCCCTATCGCCAGCAAAAGCAAGCTTAAAGTAAGGAATCAATTTGCTGGGGCCCTGGCAATAGAAATGAAGTTGCCTTCTCTCAAAGGAAATTCTCCTGGCAATATACGTCTTGATGAAGCGGACATACATCCTAACTTCTTCCTATACCATCAGAGGATTGCACACCCCACCGAGGAGTGCATAGCCTTTAAAAACTGGTGGCAGGGATATGTTGCCCATCGACGACACGTTCAACGAGTGAAGTACAAGGCTCGTCGGGAACAGAAAAGCATAACAGATGAGCGCGAAAGAGCTGTTGGCAACTGTCACATAGCCGACACCAAGGGATCGCAAGTTATCACCTTTGGAAGCGACTCTGACGAAGAAATCGCCCTCAGCCCTCTCTTCAAGGAATCCACCTCCGACACAAAACATGCGAAGATTTGCGGCAAAATCTAGCTGCGTAATCGTACGTTGACTTATGACCGAAACGTCTTTAAACTACTACAAACCCGCGGCATCCCTAGGCCGACGTGCCAAAAAAAAATAATAAAATAAATGAAAACGGTATGTCCATAAGCAAAATGGGCACGGATGAAAACCCGAAAGAGCTCCGTAAGTAAAAACAGCAGGGCTACCGGCGAGTGATTGTGAAAACCCAAAAAGGGCGCGACCTCGTTATATAAAAAGAATAAAAAAAAGAGAATAAAAAAAAACGGTGTGTCCATAAGCAAAGGGGGCACGGATGAAAACCCGAAAGGGCTCCGTGAGTAAAAACAGCAGGACTACCGGCGAGTGTTTGTGAAAACCCGAAAGGGCGCAACCTCGTTAAAAGACACTTACAGAGTCCTCTCGACCTTGTAAGGAGAAACCGCCCACGTGAGATCCTTACGACTCACAAGGTAACAATACACTTAGGGATCCTCACGATTCCTAAGGAGAAATTACACTTGCGGGATCCTCACGACTCGTAAGGAGAACTCTCTTATGAGACCCTCACGGCTAATAAGATTTGAAAGTCTTAAGTTACAGAGACCTGAACCTGTTCTTAAGCAACCCCCACAACCTTCGATATTGCCCTACAAGCGGCTCGATGCTGACCCTTGTATACAATCCATGGGCACGAATGAACATTTCCCTAACAAAGTCCCACCAAAGACTGGGGATATGCTCATATGGCAAAAGACACTTGTAAGTCCTCTCGACTTATAAGGAGAAAACACTCTTGTAAGATCCTTACGACTTATAAGAGAATACACACTTAGGAATCCTCACGATTCCTAAGGAGAAAACGCACCTACGAGATCCTCACGACTTGTAGGGAGAAATACCTTTGTGAGACCCTTACGGCTCATGAAGTCAAAAGCCTTAGTCGACGGGATCCTAACCCTGTTTGCTAAGCCACCTTTGTTCGACATCGACAGAGGCAAATGATGATTCGCTCCTGGCAATATCCCAGTTGTAGCGATGCTGATGCCTAAATCGGTATCAAATTCCAAGTCCTTTCATGGAAAATGATTATTTGCTCCTGGTTATATTCCAGTCGCAGCGATGCTGATGCTGAGATTGGCACCAGATTCCAAGTTCCACACTCGCGATAAAAAATCAACAAGCCAAAAATGCATATGAAATAGCCGAAATGATGGGGCAACTTGCAATGAAATCAGCAAGTAAAAATGTATGCATACAAAAACAGCCGAAATGATTGGGCAACTCGCAATAAAAAAGCAGCGAGTAAATAAAACAAATAGCCGAAATGATTGGGCACCGCGAAAAATAGCCGAAATGATTGGGTAATCGCGACCTTCGCGATATAAAAGCTGAAATGATAGAGCATCGCGGAAAGAAATAAAAAAAAGTTTGAAAGAATGAAATTTTTGCCCTACAGGTGCTATCACATCAATCCCTGTATACAATCCATGGGCGCAAACAACGAAGGAATCATACCTTCCCACCAGGCTCCATCAGGAAGCGAAGCCAAATCTTGACGGTTCATAAGACAACCTAAAGATAACCTCGACATTTGTCGCAATATTGCAGACACAATGTCAAAAAATGAAGCAAAGGAAGATCCCTAGCTTCAGGGTCTCGACGTCAACATTGACAACTTAGAGATCAACACCGGCGTTCTTCGTCCCTCCAACCAGATGCAAATATGACGTCAACAACCGACCTCAGAGTCGCAACGAAACGGAGCCACGGCAGAGTCCCTAGCTCCAAATCTTAACGGCAATATCTACAGCCTAAGAATCAGCAACGACGTTCCTTCGCAGTCCAGCAGGATGCAGATGCAACGTCAACGAAATACCCCATGGTCAGCAAAGCGGAGTGACGGCAAAATCCCAGCTCCACCCCAGCATTCGTCTCGTTACAGCAGACGCAATGTCAACAACGGCGTTCCTTCGCAGTCCAGCAGGATGCAGATGCAACGTCAACGAAAGACCCCATGGTCGAAACAAAGCGGAGTGACGGCAAAATCCCAGCTCCACCGCGACATTCGCCTCGTTACAGCAGACGCAATGCCAATGAACGAAGCGAAGGCCAAATTCCTAGCTTCAGGGTCTTGATGGTAACTCATATAAAACCTGAAAGACAATCGGAGATCATCTCGCACCAGCGCGGAGTGGTCACCACCTCGACGTTCGTCTCGATACAGCAGACGAGATGTCACGACAGCGTTCTTCCTCCAACAGGATTCGGACGTGACAAAGCAAATGAAGCGAAGGTCAAATTCCTAGCTTCAGGGTCTTGACGGTAACTCATATAAAACCTGAAAGAAAATCGGAGATCATCTCGCACCAGCGCGGAGTGGTCACCACCTCGACGTTCATCTCCATACAGCAGACGAGATGTCACGACAGCGTTCTTCCTCCAACAGGATTCGGACGTGACAAAGCAAACGAAGCGAAGGCCAAATTCCTAACTTCAGGGTCTTGACGGTAACTCATATAAAACCTGAAAGACAATCGGAGATCATCTCGCACCAGCACGGAGTGGTCACCACCTCGAAGTTCGTCTCAATACAGCAGACGAGATGTCACAACAGCGTTCTTCCTCCAACAGGATTCGGACGTGACAAAGCAAACGAAGCGAAGGCCAATTTCCTAGCTTCAGGGTCTTGACGGTAACTCATATAAAACCTGAAAGACCATCGGAGATCGTCTCACACCAACATGGAGTGGTCACTACCTCGACGTTCGTCTCGATACAGCAGATGAGATGTCACCACAGCGTTCTTCCTCCAGCAGGATCCAGACGCGACAATCAAACGACGGAGCCATGGCAAAATCCCTAGTTCCAAGCCTCGACGGTTCACAAACAACCTAGAGACAACAGCGACATTCGTCTCGATACAGCAGACGCAATGCCAGCAAACGAAGAGAAGGCCAAATTCCTAGCTTCAGGGTCTTGACGGCAACTCATATAAAACCTGAAAGACTATCAGAGATCATTCCACACCAGCGCGGAGTGGTTATGACTCATCGGGGCTCTCCAAAATGAGCCTAACCTCAAGTAAAAAGCGACATGGCAAAATTCCTAACGCTTGCTCTTCTAACGGTCAAACTGCCTAGGAAGATTGCTTGAAGACGTCTTGTCCATCCCACGAAGGGATCAGAGGCACGACAGTCGCAAGGCTACTCGAACAGCAAGATTGCCTATCGAGGAATACATCAGCCAATGTGACGGTACAACGGAAAAAACCCTAGTACCACAGACCCTAACGGACTTTTGTCGTAAAGAGCAGAGGTTAACTGTGACGTTAGGACATCCTTGCGAGAACTTCTCGATTCATTTCGACTCGTAGAAAAAAGCCTTAGGCAGTGGGGATTAAAAAACCTGTTTTCTAAGCACCGGGGTCCTGCAAGTCGGTCCAAAATGGACTCTTGCATACTATTCACGGGCTACACTCTCCAAATTCGAATCTCGACAAGGAGGGAAACAACCACTTACGAGTCCTCTCGACTTGTAAGGGGGAAAATTCTCTTGTGAGATCCTTACGACTCTCAAGAGAAAATGCACTTAGGAGCCCTCACGACTCCTAAGGAGAAAATACACCTACGGGATCCTCTCGACCTGTAGGGAGAAAATTCTTTATGAGACCCTCACGGTTCATAAAGTTGAAAAGTCTTAGGCAACAGACCTTAACCCTGTTTTCTAAGCCATCACCACTCTATAAAGAGCATAAGATTGACGGTTATATACTATCTACAGACCGCACTTGCTAAAGTCACATGGCAAACAACACAGCAAAGAGAAGAAATCGACCGAAAGAACATCCGATTTGCATTTGATTAAGCGTTCGAGACATACCCATTCATGCATGTGCAAAAGATTTAGTACGTGAAATAAGACAAGCTGAAATGAGAAATTTGTCATTCATACTTCAAAAAAAAGGGGGGTTCTTACAATTATGAAAGCAATGAACAAAGATGCTATTAAAGTAATTACAATGGTAAAACCTCAAATCCAGGACATGGATTGAGGAACTCAAAAGTGACCTCGTCCAGAATTTTCCAGGCCTGACGAACCATCCTAGTGTGCTTTCTTTCGCGAGCACGAGCGTCGGGATCCCCATGGATGTCCTCCACCCTCCGATAGGCAGCAAGAATGGCAGACTGTTGAAAGGCCTGGTGCAAGAGATCGACAAGATTGTCTCGCCCTCTCTTGGAGATTAGGTTCATCAGATACACCGAGTGTACCTTATCTTCAGCGGCATCCAATGCCCCAAGTGGCACACCAGTACAGAACAAGGGAAGCGCTTCCCAGATTACTCCCACGATAAGCTTTAGAAGAGGGGAACACCGGGGAAGCAGTTGGCCATTATATGCGTCAAAGCGACTCATAATTTCGGCACACTCAGCGTTGGTGAATTCTCGATTCTGAGAACGGCCGAGTCGGCGGATGTCCCCGTAAGAGATAATCTCGTCGAGATCGTACATGTGGGCGTCCATTACTCCTGTAAAAGAAAATCAACAAAAATCAGCAGACAGACTGATTAAGCAATTTTTGATTCAAGACAGGCACAGGAAGTTAAACTCCTCAAGAGCAATGCTCTACAGACAGGAGTGACACCTGTCAAAGTCAATTATGAAGGGAAGTTAAAGAAGGCCCCTGAGAATATTGAGAGCTCTGCTCTAAAAAGATGATATAATTCATCAAAAAATAAAATTCCATCTTAAATTTTCAAGATCCATGAAAAAAGGAGCAAAGCCCCATTAATGAATTAAGAAATTATAAATAAAATTCTTTTAGAGAGTAAAAGCTCTACTAATGAAACCCTAAAGGGGTTTTCTTTAGATCAAAGGATCTATGAGAGCAAAGCTCTATTAATGGGTAAAACCCTGGTTTATTAAAAGTTTTAAACTATACCTAAGTTTTAACAGAGTTTTTACTCTTGAAAAGTTCTTAAAGCTTAAGAACAATGCTCTGAACAGGAGATAATTCTCAAGGAGGAGATGAAAATCATCTAAGGGACCAAAGGTCCTATTTATAGGTATTGAGAGCCGTTTCAACTTCCAAAAGTTGATCCAACGAATGAGATGTTGCCACCGCTGCGCTCACGTTTGGGGCCACGTAAGCGCAACGGTGGAGGGGCATTTGTTTCCCCCAATCAGAGCAAAGCTCTGTTCGAATTCTAAAGTGGGAAATGAAGCAACGCTTCTGTTTCCCCAATCAGAGCAAAGCTCTGTTTTCAAAATTCAAACTTAAAAAATTAAAGCAACGCTTCAGATCCCTTGCGCTGCGCGCAAAGCGCCACGTGTCAAAAGCAGACACGCCAGCGCAAGGGGCACTGCGCCCAATGCAGCACACCCCTAATCAGAGCAAGGCACTGTTTTAAACTTCAAATTTTAAAATAAATGAAGCAACGCTTCAGATTGGTTGCGCTCTGTGCTGCGCGACACGTGTCAGCACAGTTGCGCTGCGCTCCACGACATGTGTCAGCAGTTGCGCTGCGCTCCGCGCTGCGCGACACGTGTCAAGCGCAAGTGCGCTTGCGCCAACTGCGCCAGCATTTAAATAATAAATTATTTAATTAATCAGAATTAAAATTCTAAAAAGATTTTTCTAATCTTATTAAAATAAGAAGATTATCTTCTGTAAAACAGATGCCTTAAGATCAAAGATCCAACGGTGGGGAAATATCCCCGAATCAATCAGAGAAAGATCTCTGTAACAAACCTAACAAACTAATTAGCCCTATATAAAGGCCTCTAAACTCCAAGTCACAAAAAAGAGACATACAGAGAAAAAATAGAAAAAAGAGAGAACTCTGAAAGAATTCAGAAGATCATCTCCTTTAAAGTTAAAGAACTTGATTCTTGAAGAACAGAGATGAAAACATCTCACAAAAAGAAGAATTTCTTCTAAAAAGATCAAAGATATAAGAACAAGATCAAGATCTTCAATTAAAAGAAAAAAGAGATCATAAAGATCCAATCACAAAAAATTAAAGAAGTATTACTTCACAGATCATTTGATCTACATAAAGGCACAGCCTTTTAATGAACCATTGGTTCTTGAATTTTGAGGTAGAACCTCTTCAGAACAAGAAAAAACTTGTTTCTTTGATCTGAATTGGATGAAGTTGCGCTCTGTGCTATTGTACAGTGCCTTGCACTCTTGATTTGCACTTTTGCGCTCCTTGGACTGGCGCAAGTCACCAAAGAGCGCCACGTGTCAATCTGCGCTCTGCGCTCCTAAATATAGCGCACTGCGCTCTTGGTTTGGCTCACTGCACCAGAGCGCGCCACGTGTCGCAGCGCACTAGCGCAGCGCACTGGCGCAGTGCACTGCGCTAACAGACTTGCGCTCAGCAGAGCATGACACGTGTCACCTCCACATGCGCTAGCGCCTTGCGCTCTTTAATTGGCGCAGAGCGCCTAACAGGCCACGTGGCGCACTGTCAGACCATTAAATGCTCTGCATTATTAAAAAAGGGGCAGAGCCCAATTAAAAGGTCTAACAGACCAAGACAAATGCTATGCATTGTTTAAAAGGGCTGAGCCCAATTAAAAGGCCTAACAGGCCTAATCTAAGTGCTGTGCATTTAATTAAAAAGCCCAATGCTATGCATTGTTTAAAAGTGCAGAGCCCAAGCAAAAGTCTAACAGGCCTAATATAAATAAAATGTTAGACATTTTTCTAACTGGACTTAACCCAATTCTGGCCATAAGTCCTCAAATTAAATTGAACCGAGCACAACTGCTCTCCCAAATCAATTTACACCCGGTTCAAGGGTACATCTCTGAACTCCTCTGATATGTGTCGTTGTAATCCTTCAACGTCGTCAGAGAGGTGACGGGTCCCGACAACCATACATTGCTACGGACTGTGGGGTCCTTAAACTCATGGACTATGATGTCCTTAAACCAACATTCGTCCCCAAAATGGGAATGTTGGACCACCATGTCCTAAACTGGAAATGGACCACCATGTCCTTACACTGGAAATAGAGCCCAAATGCTCTCTTGTCGGATCTAAACGATCCCGTTAAGTTGATCTTAGTCTCAAATTAGACTAACGTATCCTTAACAAACGTTTAAGTTGATCTTAGCCTCAAATAAGGCTAACGTATCCTTAAACATAAAATCCCAAACCCAAATCTACGAAAATACGGATTTGGACTAATCCACGTCCTACGGGCGACGGCATAACTTAGTCTCCGTATACAATCCACGGGCAACCACAAACAAAACAAACACACACGACACGAAGTGACCAGCTGGAGAAGGAGAAAGTTGTTACCGCGATGCGGTAGCGTAATTAACTGCAGGGCTTGCGCCTGCAGGGAAGAGCGTCCCCACAATCAAAAACCCCTCGAGCGAGGGGGAATCTGACGAAGTCTGCTACATCGGACACATCCGTTTAAACCTTCGATATACGTTGCCATAAATCAACTTGGCATCTTCGGAAAGGTGGGCAGATAGCTCCAATTGGCATCTGCCCCGAATCTCAGCGCCGAGACGTCCCAGCCTTCGCGCCGTCTTTCGGAGGGGAACAACCCCGACCGCAAATCAATCTTCGAGAAGTAACCAGCTCCCTGCAACTGATCGAATAAGTCATCTATACGTGGTAGTGGATACCTGTTTTGCACAGTGACACGATTCAGCTGTTGGTAGTCGATGCACAGTCTCATACTACCGTCCTTCTTTTTTACAAATAAGATAAGAGCTCCTCACGGCGATACACTAGGATGCACAAGTCCTCTATCTAACAACTCTTGCAACTGACTTTTGAGTTCCTTCAACTCTGTCGGTGCCATATGATAGGGTGGTATAGAAATAGGCCCTGCACCCGGAATCAAGTCAATGCAGAATTCAATGTCACGATCAGGCGGTAATCCTGGTAACTCAGCAGGAAACACCTCCGGAAATTCTCGTGCGACCGGAACCTGGTCCAATGGAATCTCAGCGACTCCTAAGTCCTGAACAAATGCCAAGAATCCATGATAGCCCTTCTTCATGAGTCGTCCCGCACAAAGAGCAGAAATCATATTGGCAGGAGTTATATTACAATCCCCCTGCACAACAAACATTGGTTCACCTGGAAAACAAAATCTAACCGCTTTCCTACGACAATCTACATAGTCATGACAAGCGGCCAACCAATCCATACCGAGAAGTATATCAAAATCTAGCATATCCAGGAGAATCGGATCAACTAGCGAATCTTTATCACCAATACATACAGAACATGATCTGAATACGTGTTGAGCTATTAAAGAATCTCCCACCGGATTAATCACTACCAACGGTAAATCTAACAACGACGACTCTTTCCCCAAAGTAAGTGCAAAGCGTGAAGATACATAAGAATGTGTAGAACCGGGATCAAATAAAATATGTGCATCTAGTGAACATAATGCAAGAGTACCTGTCATAACTGCATTTGATGCTTGGGCATTCTGTGGAGTCAACGCAAAAACCCATGCCTGGCCCCTGCCCGCATCCTATCGTCCTCTACCTCTATCTCCTCGACCTCTCTGAGAACGTCCCGCAAAGCCTCGACCTCGTGGTGCAGCTGCGTGGCGTGTAGTGTCCACTGGAGGAGGAAGTAAAGCCATTGGTGTAGAAGGTGGAGGGGGTAAAGCAGCCTGTGGAACAATGGTCCCTCTCTGGGATCTACAATCCCGCGCAAAATGTCCTGGAAGTCCGCAACTAAAACATGTAGATGGGGCCCTCTAATCCTCGGAATAAGAACTGAACATCTGGCCCTGAGTCCAGCCTCGTCCAAAACTGCGTCCTGGAGTATATCTGCCTCTACCTCTACCAAACTGTCTATCCATTGGCCCAATCGGTCTACTCCTCTTTAGCTCTGGGACAACCACTACTTTGCACAAAAGCTCCTCTACTCGTATCGCTGCATCCATGGCCTGCGCATACGTATCAAAATGCTGGGAGCCTATAGCTAAATACAACTGCGTGTTCAGACTCCTTAGGAACCTCTTCACCCGAAGTTCCTCCGTAGGTACTAAGTATGGAGCATAGCGCGACAACTGGGTGAATCGTAAATCATAATCTGCCACTGACATACTTGCCGATTTCCGCAATGCTTCAAAACTGCTAGCTCTAGCGTCCCTCACACTCTGTGGAAGAAATCTGGCAAGAAAGACCTCAGAAAACTCGGCCCACAACATCGGAGGAAGACCCGTAGCTCGTCCTCTCTCAATCGACTCACACCACTCATGTGCAAGTCCCTCCAAACGAAAGCTAGTCAGCTCAACTTGTAAGTCTACGGTAGCGCCCCGGCCGTCTTTCAGATGCTAAATGCGGAACAAAAACTATTATAACTGGCGCTATCGCATACTATAACCCGGATCTGCCATTAACGCTAAACTAACAAACTACAAAGAGGGTAGAAAGGTTATACCGAACGATCCGAGTCCTTCGTTCTTTAATCATCATCCCACGCTCCGTTGCGGCTGCTCCGATCTCCTGGCTCCTCGTCGAGGTGGCACCACATCTATGGATCTTTAAACGGGCTCCCGCCTCTATACCGAGGCAACTCGATCATCAAGTTTGCTAGAAGAGATGACCAAGATTGATGTAGAGATGAGTAGAACACTTTATCTCGCTTCATCCAAAGCCATGGATGAACGGTTAATGAAGTTGCCTTTTGGAATCGGGTAAATGAGAAATGAGCATATGAAATTTCATGAAGCAAATTATCATAATCTTTTTTCCAAAAATGAATCAATACTTTTCCTCCAAGGAATGGCCGGCCACTATATGAAGAGGTGGGGGTGAGTGTAGGAGTAAGGGAGGTGACCACAAAGGAATAATATCAAGAAGAAATATCCTAAAGGTGACTCACTAATGACACCTTGCATAACAATAAATGCAAACCATGAGTCATGAAACCTAGTTACCTCTTCTAGAACCTTCCACACTCATGACTCACTCTCAAGAAAAGATAAATCCGCATTTAACCGAATGTTAAAGCGGGTGATAGAAAACTGGCAACTTCCAAAAGCGACCCCGAAACGAATTTCAGGATAACCCCATAACAGTATAAACATACCCGCATTTGTATTACGACCGAATACAAATGCAACTGAGACAAAGATATTATATCTACACAGTATAATACATGGATCCGGCTTAAACCAAAGCCCACCAGTATTATCTGCCCGAAATATGATACGTGCGAAAACGCACGTGCATTTTCCGAACCCTGCCATAAAACCATATGGCCTCTACAACGTTTCGCCCGAACTTGGAAAACCATCTGTGGGGGACTCTAATGACTCATCAGTACCCTGGCAGTGGGTTTAACCACAAGCACGTCAGCGGCACTAGCAGTGCGTAACGGCTGCCCATGTACTGACCTCAAGGGAAGCCGATGAGCGAACTCATCCATGAACCCTACTGAGCCTAATAGTGACAATATACATACAGTCCGGTCCGTTCGTCTATGAGTATCGCATATCCGGCCTAGGGGGCTGGTAACGTCAGACCCCCAATAGCGGTATAAGTTGTGTCGGTGACAAGCCCTGAACACCCTGAGAAACTACTGGAATACTTACCAATAATTCTCACCTGCCTTGGCCAAGGACTTGGTGTAATGGCTTTCCTAGACACAGCGCGATCTCACCTCCAATACCGGGAGAGACGAATCCCCTGCCGATCCGCTCACTTTCCTCCATGTGGCTCGGGACTGTACCCAAAAAATACCTGTTTGCACGACTCCTTTGAGCCGTGGTAGGGTAGAAATCAAAGCACAGTGGGAACTCACACGAGGCAAATGACGACCTCAGGTCGATGAACTAACCTGTACACATGTCACCAGGGAACTGCTATCTGACGCTAGGTATAAATACCAACTAGCAGGTTCCCGGCGAGTCCTGTCCGGTGTACTCATAACCCAATGAGCACCTGTATACATCTTAGGTGATCCAACTGACACCAGTGGCTTGTGAGACCGGCCACCGCCCCTCGTCGGGGTCTCGACTGTATACACTAGTCTACTCCGGAGTATCGATGCCCTGTCTCGAAACTCCTACGACTAGGGACCACAATTAAGGATGTGCTTATAGACTACCCAACTCTCACGTATATAATCGCCATCATACTGTTGGTAGTCAAGCAAGATCCTAAGGGCTCTATCAACGTGTAATAGTGATCAGTCACCTGAACCTATACACGACTGATAAAGGCAAACCGGATAGCATACTATCATCTCGAGTAAGACTGTCCTACCGGTATAGGTCCTCCCTCAATCATTGCAATCACGTACTTGCGATCCAATAATTGACTTTGAGGGCACTATATCCAACAATCTCCCACTTGCACTTAAGGCTAATTATTGCGATGTCGCATACTCACAGCCCGTGTGATACCGAACACCCAACTCCTTTACTAATCAGTTTCACAAAGCCCGTTTGTAAAACTATTGTGTTCGAGAAATAGCCTCAGTGAGTGGATCCGCCCTGATGTTTCTTTCTATGTCTCTCTTAATCTCAAGTTCGCGGAGAAAGCCATCTCCCGAATTGAGTAATACCTGTCTTATAATATGTCTGGATATCTGATGGGACCTAGTTCATAAATGAACTCCAAATCCAAACTTCTTAGACTGTATCCACAACTGAAACTAATCAGTGTCCAGCACCATGCCTCCCACAATATCCTCTTGGACCATTTGTCCATAATACTGCCCCCTTTGTCAGAGGGAAAACTATAACTCTGGCAATCACTCTGTCATCCATGTCACCTTTGAAGCCTGGAAATGATAACCGTCCCCCGAAGAAGCCTGCCGTCATCAAATCCGTAGAACATGCACTTATGTTCTAAAACTGCTTCCTTATGTTTCTTTAGAATTGGATTAATATAAACTTATCGCATCTAGTGCAAAAACAACATCTGGTATGGTACTTGACATCTCACGATTGACTCAATTGCCTAAGCAAGTGATCTGCCAATCATGCACATCCCTCTCCCCTTTAGTCTGTAAGACACCTTTAGAGAGGGTGACTCCATCATCTGCAGGTACACCACCATGCCAGGAGTCATCTATTCTAAAAACTATCAGAATACTGTCAAAGTACCCACATTGGGAAACCACCCAAATCTAGATCTAAAACCATAGATCTAGTAACCAGAATGTCAGATATTATATCCATATCCTTTGTGGAGAAACAACTGTGTGACGACCACAGTACAACCGATCGTAGTATAGGAATTTTACTTCCTACTCTGTGTATGTCATCCAAATACCAGGACATCACACCCTACTACCTTCTTAATAGATCCATCCCTTATTCTGATGAAGTCAAAGCCATGACTGTCACATCAAAATTAGATGATCTATCTCCGCTATATCTGCTCGAGTCTATAAATGGACATAAGCTACTTGCCCACTATGCTTCCGCTGCTCCCACTGACCACAACAACCCTCTGGCAGAATAATATATACGTGCACTTCTAAAGCTAGTTTAGAACGACGCTATACTTAACCTTCTGCCGGGTCTCATAGCCTGGAACAACAGTAGTGTCAAGTCTGGGTAAACAAGAATCTCCCTGTCACCGTCCTTGAGGCTACCGGAGTACCACTCGGGTGTCTGAGGTTACCCACCATATCTGCGGAGTGGCTATTGGAATGTCAAACCTGATTGAATCTTTAGGTCCTATTAAATTTTCCGTAATCGTTTGCGGTTCTGGAATCACATCCAGTTCTACCACACTCCCACTACTGTTTTCTTAAAAAATTCATTTTACTAAAACTGTAGCGAGTCAAGAACAATATCACTATTGATCTTCCAGATGGTAGAAAGTCAACCCTCGACATAGCCCAGGTCAACCCACAACCTGCCATTACAGAAATGTGCCTTGAGTTATCCAGATTCTGGTTTTAAGCATAAGCCGGACAACTCTCCGTACCTTAACATCGTTAAGATATGAACCATTCTATATCCAATATAGAAACTTTGGCACTTATTTAATTGGAACCAGATTCAAAACATGCAGCTGTCTCCAGTGCATATCAACTTAATGGAGAGAGGCTAATCAGAATTACTCAACTTAGGAATCCATCCAGTTATGAGTAACCTGAAAGAGAAACAAGTTTCTCAAAACCATTACTATCAACTGAATACCAATCACAAGAATCTACATCTTCAATCTCTTTGAAGAATCCCGATACTTGCGACACCTGGTTCTCTACTTTATTCTTATACCCACAACTTCTCAAAACTTAGACCTTGTATTTCTACGAAACGCTTGTCTAAAAACTAGAGAAGTCATAAGTAAACAGAACATAGTACGAGGACCAACCCCTTTGTCCTGATAGACACTGGACAATATACAATACTCTGTATAAGTCCGCTGAGTTGAATAACTCAAAACCTGTGCATCGTAGGTTGAAAACTGTACTTATGGTTAAGAACTACTCCGTTGTTCAATGCTCCTTACCCAATCGTCAACTGATATAGGTAAATGTCACAGACATAATTTCAAAAAGTTATATCTCACTTTATAAAAATAAACGTACAGATATATCATTTTGAAATTGGTGTACAACAGCGGATACTTAAAACCAAATACATGCCATCCGGCAAAAACCCAGGCGACTTCCTCAAATATCACCAATTACAACGAATTCCGATATAATGAGGATGATCACCTTATTCCCAATAACCGACTCCCACTCATCATCTGTAAAACCATACAGATGTGAGAAACATACCTGGTAAATACATACCCTAGAGTAAGTGTCTAATCGGGAAATCAGTTTTCCTTTAACAATGCACTGAAACATGAAAATGTTTCATAGGGGTATCCTGGTATTCCTAGTAATGCCTCTTTCATAATCCAATTCATGACTGTAACCGTATATTTCATTGCCATCTCTCCAAATCCCTTTATTTGTCTTTAGTCGTTACCTTCTGTACACCATCGTTAGGCTAAATGGTTTTCTTCCCTCCTTACCGTTCGGCACCAGCCTATGGTTTGGAAGAAGACTATCCAGTAAGCATAATAGGTGTACTCTCCTAAACCAAGGAGTACTCGCAACTTGAGAGAAGGTGATGATAAAAGACAACTGAATAATACCTTATTCTATTTCTTCCGAACTGGGGAAAAAAGCAAAGGTGAAAATAGGAGTGGCGATGAAGTACGCTGTTTGTTCGTGAACGATAGCAGTCGCAATTTACTTTGCTATCTTTCTAATCCCTTTATTTTGTCTTTACTTATTACCTTCTGTACACCCTACTTAGGCTAATTGGTTTTCTTCATTCCCTACCTTTCGGCACCTGTCTATGGTTTGGAATAAGACTATCCAATAAGCGTAATAGGTGTACTCTCCTAAACCAAGGAGCCCTCGCAACCTGAGAGAAGGTGATGATAAAAGAAAACTGAATAAACCAATTCTTTTTCTCCCGAACCTGGATCCATCCTCGAAGAAGTCCCTTCGAGTTCGTATATAACCATACGATGGATCTATCCAATGGAAGTGGATGTCCGTAGTAATACGGGGTGTTCAGAGAAATGCAAAGGGTAAAAGAAGGTGTGGTAATGACTTATGCAACTTCAGATAATCCAAAAGCCAGTATTTTAAGAAGGTTCGATTAACTTGGTCACCGAGTCATAGTCAAGGATCGGTCAAAGGTTGCTGCCAAAGAGAGAGAGAAAAGAAACACTCTGCGTGCACTCTAACCTAGATCAGAATGGTTATCACTTTATCTAATCAGGAAACCTCCCACTGTACTGTCAAATTCTCCTCCAAACCTAAAAGAAGAATCAATCGGGATCACCCGAAGAGTAAACCAACTCATCAGTGGGAATCGGGATCCAATTCTCATCGTATGATAACCTGACGGAATCCACTCACGTTATCACACTCCAGAAGGTATGCGCATGCCTGGCAAGTTTCAGTTTCTTTAGAAACTCCCGATATGATTTTTACCCCATGCTCTTATGATCGTGACTAAGGGCCAACCCATCATAAGTCGCATGTCAAGTTCTTCCCATCATTATCTTGTTAATTTGAACCCACCCATACTCGCCCTTGACTAAGGGCCAACAAGGCTGTATGACTGTCCCAAACCAACGCATCTATCTATGCAACATGTGAACACCCCAGCAGCTACCAATCACTATGTCCTGGCTAAGGGCCAGACCAACATAGCTTGAATACTATTGACCATTCATATGAAATGACGGGGGGCTACGGCTGGTTTTTAGCGAAAAACCTTTAACGTAATGAACTTGATATCGCTGAAGGAACCTGATAGCTTTTTATAAAAATATAGTAGCGAAAACCTTTGCTAAAGAGGTCACTCCCGGTGAAGGGATCTCGGCTCTTTCCTCGTGGAATGAGGTGCATGATATTCCAACTGAATACCGCGGTGCAAAGCAACATGTAATCGACTATAGTGAAGTTATTACCCTGACGCAAACTTCTGCCCAAGGGGTCACTCCTGGTGAAGAGATCTCGGCCCATGCCTCGTTGAATGAGGTGCAGGATATTCCAACTGAATACCACTATGCAAAACAAAAGAAAACGTCTTTGTAATAACACTTCTTAAAACTGTTCTAACAACATCTAAACAGGTTTGTTTTCCTTTGCATTGATCAGAATCAACACTGTCCCATCAATAAATCACACCAGAAAAGAACGAAAATAAAATGTACGTATATGCCATCCGCATTCGTCACTGGGTCTCGTCATCACCCGTTAGGTTACTTAACTAACGACAGAGCGGGGACGGACTAGCGCGGGTGTAAAACATATACAACATCTACTAGTATATATACCAATATATAATAATCGCTCTATGCGTGATAATATGCAACATTACAGAAAAGTAATAAGCATCATAGAACAATACAGATAATCTAGGATCCCCGGGTTTCACAGAGCCGCTGCTGAAACCCGACGTTCCCCTGGTCGTGTGGATAGCCTGTGCAATGAAACCTAGACCCCTACGGGTGCGGCAAGTTACCCGCCAAAACCTGAAGCGAGGCAGCCCCCTACAGCAAAGTGAATGGACCACCCTTCACATCACGGAATCCGGTAACTTGAACACCCCTCCTTGGGTCATCCTGTACCCCCTACGAGTGCGGCGAATAGTCTGCCAATTCTAGAGTGAGGCCCCTCTGCCTCTCAAAGCCATGAGATGCGGACCCGTTGCCCTCCAGAACCCGGCTATCCGTGCACTCCGTTGCGGGGTAAACCTAGTACAGAAATGAAAAATATGTACAACGGGTACATCGACCTCAGCCCGGCCATGCCCCAAAAGAATATTATACAAACAGGCAGAAACGGCAGTCCACATGTTGGACGCTCGCCCCACAATATCAAATGTACAAATAAATCCAAACTGCACTAGCATTGCACACTGCTATCCCCCACGACAAATCCGTAACATCACAGCACAACACAGAACATCAACGCGAATGTCACGTTCGCAAATCCGTCTAAAAGAACTATAGCAATTAGACGCAATTTACCACTCGAATGACATTCACGGTCGGAGATATAATGTAAGTACTGTAAACTAATACGTTTAAAATTTCGATCGACAAAACTTCCCGAAGTGGGCCCCACGTACATCTGCTGTACAGTAATAAAATCTGGGCCCAAAAGAAATATTCCATAAACCACAATTTATCATGAAGAACATACTGTAGAAATTTGGAGCATTGATCTCACAATATGGCGGCGGATCCGCGGCCAAACCCTGGTTCGGGCCGCGGATCCACGGTGGAACAGTAAGATCACGTGACCAAATTTCACCAGTTTTCTTAGAAAAGCCTGCTCGTTTTTCTGTGATGCTCAAAATAATTTTTAGACTTGTTTTAAAATCGACAGAAACTTTTGTACAGAAAATTATAGTTTTCGAAAATCCGTTCGATCGATATTTTAAACGCGTTAGCACAAGTTAGTAAAGCTTAATGGCATGGCTATGATACCATGTAAGTCTACGGTAGCACCCCGGCCGTCTTTCAGACACCAAATGCGGAACAAAAACTTTTATAACTGGCGCTATTGCATACTATAACCCGGATCTGCCATTAACGCTAAACTAACAAACTACAAAGAGGGTAGAAAGGTTATACCGAGTGATCCGAGTCCTTCATTCTTTAACCATCATCCTACGCTCCGTTGCGGCTGCTCCGATCTCCTGGCTCCTCGTCGAGGTGGCACCATATCTACGGATCTTTAAACGGGCTCCCGCCTCTATACCGAGGCAACTCGATCATCAAGTTTGCTAGAAGAGATGACCAAGATTGATGTAGAGATGAGTAGAACACTTTGTCTCGCTTCATCCAAAGCCATGGATGAATGGTTAATGAAGTTGCCTTTTGGAATCGGGTAAATGAGAAATGAGCATATGAAATTTCATGAAGCAAATTATCATAATCTTTTTTCCAAAAATGAATCAATACTTTTCCTCCAAGGAATGGCCGGCCACTATATGAAGAGGTGGGGGTGAGTGTAGGAGCAAGGGAGGTGACCACAAAGGAATAATATCAAGAAGAAATATCCTAAGGTTAACAAGAAACATTAATGCTAAAGGTGACTTAACAATAAATGCAAACCATGAGTCATGAAACCTAGTTACCTCTTCTAGAACCTTCCACACTCATGACTCACTCTCAAGAAAATATAAATCCGCATTTAACAGAATGTTAAAGCGGGTGATAGAAAACTGGCAACTTCCAAAAGCGATCCCGAAATGAATTTCAGGATAACCCCGTAACAGTATAAACATACCCGCATTTGTATTACGGCCGACTACAAATGCAACCGAGAAAAAGATATTATATCTACACAGTATAATACATGGATCCAGCTTAAACCAAAGCCCACCAGTATTATCTGCCCGAAATATGACACGTACGAAAACGCACGTGCATTTTCCGAACCCTGCCATAAAACCATACGGCCTCTACAACGTTTCGCCCAAACTTGGGAAACTATCTGTGGGGGACTCTAATAACTCATCAGTACCCTGGCAGTGGGTTTAACCACAAGCATGTCAGCGGCACTAGCAGCGCGTAACGGCTGCCCATGTACTGACCTCAAAGGAAGCCGATGAGCGAACTCATCCAGGAACCCTACTGAGCTTAATAGTGACAATATACATACAGTCCGGTCCGTTCGTCTATGAGTATCGCATATCCGGCCTAGGGGGCTGGTAACGTCAGACCCCCAATAGCGGTATAAGTTGTGTCGGAGACAAGCCCTGAACACCCTGAGAAACTACTGGAATACTTACCAGTAATTCTCACCTGCCTTGGCCAAGGACTTGGTGAAATGGCTTTCCTAGACACAGCGTGATCTCACCTCCAATACCGGGAGAGACGAATCCCCTGCCGATCCGCTCACTTGCCTCCATGTGGTTCGAGACTGTACCCAAAAAATACCTGTTTGCATGACTCCTTTGAGCCGTGGTAGGGTAGAAATCAAAGCACAGTGGGAACTCACGCGAGACAAATGACGACCTCAGGTCGATGAACTAACCTGTACACATGTCACCAGGGAACAGCTATCTGACGCTAGGTATAAATACCAACTAGCAGGTTCCCGGCGAGTCCTGTCCGGTGTACTCATAACCCAATGAGCACCTGTATACATCTTAGGTGATCCAACTGACACCAGTGGCTTGTGAGACCGGCCACCGCCCCTCGTCGGGGTCTCGACTGTATACACTATTCTACTCCGGAGTATCGATGCCCTGTCTCGAAACTCCCATGACTAGGGACCACAATTAAGGATGTGCTTATAGACTACCCAACTCTCACGTATATGATCGCCATCATACTGTTGGTAGTCAAGCAAGATCCTAAGGGCTCTATCAACGTGTAATAGTGATCAGTTATCTGAACCTATACACGACTGATAAAGGCAAACCAGATAGCATACTATCATCTCGAGTAAGACTGTCCTACCGGTATAGGTCCTTCCTCAATCATTGCAGTCACGTACCTGCGATCCAATAATTGACTTTGAGGGCACTATGTCCAACACAACTGACCTCGCATCAGAACATTGCAATGATCTACCTATTCTCGCCATCCTATTAAGAAAGGATTGAGGATCCTCCGCTACATCGGTCCCTGTAAATACCGGATGTCTCAACCCCATAAACTCCGCAAGCGATACCTCCATCACTCTCGTATCTACAAGTGCTACCGTCTGCGTAGGCTGTACCTCGGACTCTGCCACGGTCGGTGTTGGATCATGTCTCTGTACTCGAGTGGCCTCAGCTAACTGTCCTACCACTCGCTGCAATCCTAACATGCCCTCCTCTATCCTAGTCATGCGATCTGGAGGAGGAGGATCAACATGCTCATGCACCGCCGGAACGTCCGGTGTCTCAGTCGCCGTCACAGGCGGATTCGCCCTAGCTGCATCTCTGGCTGCGGCTCGCCTAGCTCGCGTAGCTATAGCAACTGGAATAAGAAACGAGAGTTGATAAGGCTTATGAATAGGATCAATCAATAACAGAGAATCAAAGGAAGGACAATTCAAGACATACATCTTAAGGTTAATTAGGCTGAGTGTGGTAACGTAAATATGCCGCGGAATATACGTACGGTACTGCACGCATCCCAATTCACCTACTCCATCAAATCAAAGGTCACCCTAAATCACGGAATCGCGTCAACTTATCTTTACTCACTACTCGATTCCGTAAGGTTAATCCTAGGCTCTGATACCAACTTTGTCACGACCCAAAGTTTGGATGTGACCGGCACTTAGATTGTATAATATCTAAAGATATGCACACATTCCAAGTAAGCCGAAACTAAGATCAAAATCCTTTTTGCGGAATTCTTTATATAGAAATTTAGTTTTAAGTAAAAATCACAGTTTATGAAGTTAAAATATTAACAAGTATCAAGTGTTAAGTGTAGGGTTCCTAGGCACACCCATGAGGTTCTACAACTGATCAACCATGTCCAATTTAAATTTTTATGTGCCGAGAAACCCTAAACTAGATCGTTAACTAGAGGATAGGCGAAAGTAAATGAGAAAGCAAACTACTTTGCTACTAAGTGAATGGAAATACAACCTTTGTAGATCCGATCCTCCACTTCTCTAGCTCCGTGATGACGTCCTTCCGCTGCGATCATCGGATCCCGGACTCTGGCGATGGTTTCGTCGGAGAAATGATCGGGCTAGGTCGTCGACTTTGATGCCGAAGATGATCTACGTCGAGGCAACTCAAGATCAAGCTCCATCTTCACTTGGTCATAGAACTTGTGAAGATAACACACACTACTACATGGCAAGTGGTAGAGGATGAAGAAATAGGAAATGGGTTCACTTTGGATTTGGATTTCTCACTCTTTTGATCATGGCACCATTGGAGGTAGCAAGGTTTCTTCTTCTTGAAGAAGAAGAAGAAGAAGAAAAAGAATATGATAAGCATAATAAAATCAATTGATTAATAATAATAAATCAAGTGATCTTATCATATAGCAACCATGGGTTAGTGTAACTAGTGTAGAGACTAAACTAGGGTTTAGGTGAATGGTTAGGTTTAGGAAAAAAACAAAATGGTTTGAACTTTTCAAAGCTTCATGAAGCTTCAAATAAAAACAAAGAATTTCACCATTTTATTTTTGCCAAAATGGATAAATAAATAAATAAATAAAAACCCTAACCATTAACCTAAACATGGTTCAAAGCATACACATACCCAAGTTTGCATGTATCATCAAACATGATACAAAAAAGTGCACAAACATATATCATATATACAATGTGCACAAACAAGTGAGAAAAATAATCTTAAGTGAACCAATACCAGTTAATGTAAAGTAATATATCAAATATATAATTATACATTAAATCATTAAATCAACACTTGATTTAACGATCCGGTCATATCGCATATGATCGACTAATATCCAATGTATCGACTTATCGAATCAATCCTCGATTCGATAACTAGGTTATATCACATACAACCAATCGATACATTCATCGCGAGAATAGAATACGGTATCATATACACGCATTATTCTCGGTCCCGCACATATCTCATATGCGCTCCTATTTCGTTTCGCTTGAGCCAGGAAACCTCTGTGTAGGACTCTAAAGACTCGTCAATACGCCGGCAGCATGTGATGATCATATCAAACACCCACAAGTCGCAAGCGGTCTGCTAAACGTAACGGCCACCCGTGTATTGAGCGATCAGAAGATCAACGAGCAAGCCTGCTCACACTCCTGTGAATCCAACCAGCAACACTTACCGTACAGTCCGGTCTGTTCGTCTGATATGTCGCATATCTCGCCTAGGGGTGGTAAACGTCAGACCCCAGTAGCTCGATAAGTCATGCCGACGTAAGGTCCATAACAAGCGTGAAACTACTGATAACTCTTACCAGCAATTCACAGCAACCCTGGCCAGGGATTTCCAGTTATGTCCAGTCGAGCATAGCGCAACATCAACCCCCAATACCGGGAGAGACGAATCCCCTCCTATCGCTCATTTCCTCCATGTGAATCGGGACTGTACCCAAAAACCACCTGTTTTCACGACTCAGTAGAGCCGTGGTAGGGTGGAAATCAAACCACAGTGGGAGACACACAAGACTCTATGACGATCTCGGGTCAACAGACTAAGCTGTACTACTGTCACCAGAGAACTGCCATCTGACGTGAGGTATAATAACATCTGGGAGTTCTCGGCGAGTCCGTTCAGTGTACCCAGTCTACACTGAGCACCCGCATACCATCTCTGATGTCAAACACCAATGGATATGGGATCATCCATCGCCCATCACATGGGTCGAGAAGATATACGCCAGTCTACTCTGGAATATCGATGCCCCGTCTCGATATTCCCACGACTAGGAACATTGAAGGATGTACTCATGGACTACCCAGGCCCCACTAGTATGATCTACATCATAGTCCTGAAAGTCGAGTACACATTCTAAGGGCTTTATCAACATGTAACAGAAAGACAGAAAGTATACATGTTAAGATAAAGAGCAACCAGATAGCGTACTATCATGTCGAGCAAGAAAGTCCTACCTATATATGTCCTAGCATCCACTACAATGTACATCCAATGTACAGTAATGGCCTCTAGGGCATACATATAACTAACAATCTCCCACTTGCACTAGGGCCATCTGTAGCAGTGGTTGCAGTATCTAATACTCAACCATCCCATATAAGTCTCTCTCTGGAAAAAGGCCTTTGTGAGTGGATCCGCCGTGTTGTCCTCTGAGTCTACTCTCCTAACCTCGATCACTCTGGAGATCAACTATCTCCATGATCTGGTGATGCTGCCTCAGAATATGTTTGGGTCACTGATGGGACCAGGGTTCCCGGGCCAAAACCACACTTCCATTGTCACACAATGGTAGGAACCTAGTTCATCTCATGAACCAATATACACCCAAACTGCCTCTTTGGTAGTATCTTTAATAGCGATGTCACCAGCCTTTATCGTCTAGTCTGCCACGGTATATAGCTTGGAACTCTTCCAACATACTGTCCCTTTACTGAGGGTAAAGACAATGCCTGCGACTGACATTCAGTCGTCCTTATCACCCTGAAACTGTTCCAGTGTTTCTCCCCAGGATCAACTGATACCATCTCACTTCAACTAGTGAGAATCCTAACATCCATTTAGATCTATTTTATAGATCCAAAACCCAGGATTTAGGAGGTATCAGTTTGATCCTATATGGAGAATCCTTGTGATAAGAGGAGATTGACCGTGCGTAGCATAGGAAACCCTTTTCCTATCAAGAGTATGTGGTCCACGTACAATATAAGGATGACCACCTTACTCTCTACTACCTTTTTGTATATACAAGGTTCATCTACCTATTTTGATGAAGTCAAACTCTTTGACTAGCACATCAAAACAGATGTTCCAACTCCGCGATGCCTGCTTTATTCTGTAAAGCAACATGCACACGTTTCCGCTGCTCCCACTGTTTACGAAGCCCTCTGGCTGTGTACTTATAGACGTTCTTTTCTAAATCATTATTTAGAAAAGCAGTCATGGCACCCAACCACCAGATATAGTAGTCATGGTATGTAGCAATGTTAAGTAGGATCCGGATGGACTTAAGCATAGCCACTGGAAAAGGTTTCATCATTATCCACGCCTGGTCGATGACGAAAACCTTTAACAAGTCTAGCTTTGAAAGTCTCAACTTTTCCATCTACACCAAGTAATCTTCTCAAGATATACTTGCTCCTGATGGGGATTTAACCCTTCAGATATAGCAACCAAAGTCCATACTTTGTTGGTGTACTTGGATTCCATCTCAGATCGCTAAGCATCCAGCCATTCTTACAGAGTCCCTACTCTCGATGGCCTGCTCGAAACTAGTTGGGTCATCATCTCATGATGCAATCCTCGCTCCCACTGTTATCGAGAAACCGAAGTATCTCTCAGGCGGATGAGGAACCCTGCTAGTTCGGCGGAGAGGCTGAGGTTCGTCGGGGACTATTGAATCCTTTGGTTCTATCAAATCATCAGCTGTAGTTTGTATAGCTGGAACTTTTCCAGTTCTACAGAACTGACCTTGCCTTGATCGTGTCCGGATTTTGCTTTTGACATAGGCCGGACATTCCCAAATCTTAACTTACTTAAGAGATGAGCTCTTCCCATACCATATCTTATATGGAGTGGTAGGCATAGATTTGATTCGAACCTAATTCAATAGGTATGCATCTATTCAAGTGCATAACCCCTAAAAAGAAATAGGTAACTCAGTAGTACTCATCATAGAGCGCACCATATCTCATAGGGTGCGATTGCTCCACCCTGATACACCGTTGTGCTGTGGTATAATCAGAGGAGTAACACCGAGAGAGAATCTCATTCTCCTTTAGAATAGTCCAGGAATTCTATGCACAAGTATTCTCCTCCCTGATCTTATCAAAGGACATAATACTTATACCCGGTTTTTGGTTCTCTACTTCTAACTTATATTCTGTGAATATCTCAAAAGCTTCGGACTTATGTTTCAACAGGAACATATGACTGAATCTTGAGAGATCATCAGAGAATGCAATGAAGTACAAAGAACCGGTCCTAGCATGTGTAGACAGGGGACCTTACATACATCATCATGTATCAGTCCCAAGAGTTTACTAACTCTTTCTCTGTTTCTAATAAACAGAGCTATGGTCATCTAATCTTTGTGACATGACTTGCAAGTTTCACAAGATGCAAATTCAAACTGATTTAAATGTGCATCTAAAATGTAACTTAAGCTTGTCGGGTCACATTGATATGACCTAGTCTATAATACCTCAAGAAGGATCCGTTCATTTCTGAACTCTTCTTCTTGTGTGTGTTCTGTATACTAAGAACTATAGTTTGATTTAGAACGTCAATGCTTTTAGATAACGTGCCTGAACCGATCAACTTTTGAAATAGGAAATGTTCAAAACATTATCCAACAATACAAAATTTTATCATTTCTTTACTAATAAAGAGACTGATATGATTTTGTATATCAGGTCCGGTATCTAATAACATTCGTTCAGAATCAATGTATTGGTAATACAGGGTGACAGTGACCAACAGACTTGGCTGCAACACTTGCCCCATTTTCTGTCTCATGAAACTTATCACCCGTACTCAGTTCTCTACCTTTCTGTATCCCATGTAACGGATTACATTTGCGGGATCCTGATCCGGTATAAAATACCCAGGATGCAGAGGTTACTGAGAAACAGTTCATTATAATGAACACACCCGAAGGAGATGCATCATATGGACTTTCTTCGTTTGGGTGGCATAGGAATTCTGGTATTCCCCTATTTCCTGCTCGGTCTTATAACAATTATAAGTTGGAGCGGGACCAACGTTCCCCAGCTCGGTATAATAAGCGGGTTCGGTCAAAACATCCATATTATTATCTTGATTAAGGCGTGATATGGTCGCTACCTGGAGAGAGAGAGAAGAAAACACTCTGCGTGCGCTCTTGCAAGATTAAATTGGTTATTTATTTTATCTAATCAGGATGGCTCCCATTGTTTTTATCAAATCTTCCTTCAAACCTTAAAAGGAAAGACTAGCCGGGATTAATTACACTCTACAAGTTCGCCAATCTTTCAGCAGGCCAGTGTCGGTACTTTGAGGGAGGTTCCCCGTGCTTTCGCACGGACCTAATTATTTCCCAGAGGCATAACCCCGTTGACACCTTTCTAGACACTTACTTGATCGGCTAATTGTAAAGTGCAAAACTCTCCCAGGAGTAACAATTACTCGCAGTGGGTATCGGGATCCAACTATCATATAGAAGGTATGCAATCTCATTGCAAATTTCAACACTTGAAACTCCCGATAATGGTTTTTACCCCTAGCACCTATGACCTTGGCTAAGGTCAACAAATCATAAGCACTAGTCAAGTTCTACCCGTCATTTCGTGATTAATTAGACCCACCCACATGACCCTTGGCTAAGGTCAACAAAGCCACATGACTGTCCTAACTAATCGCATCATATGCGGTGTAGGAAGACATCACTTAGCTACCGTACACTGTGCCTTGACTATGGTCAACAAACACAGCACGAATACTAAGTACTCTACTTCCTAAAATGACGGAGGGTTGCGAATGGTTTTTGAGAAAACCTTTAACGCTTTGAACTTGATCTCGTTGCAGAATCAAATGGTTTTTAAATGGAGTGTTTTTGAGGCTTTTCTAGTTTTGCTAAAGGGGTCACTCCCGGTGAAGGGATCGTCGGCCCTTTCCTCATCGAATAAGGTGCAGGATATATCATATATACCGTTGTGCAAAGCAGAAACTATAGAAGCAATCAAAAGACAAACCGAGAGTTGTAGCATCTGCCAGTTATTGCTAAAGGAGTCACTCCCGGTGAAGGGATCTCGGTCCTTTCCTTATCGAATAAGCTGCAGGATGTTCTACAAGGAACACCGCGATGCAAAGCAAGAACTGTAGCTACCTGTTTTATTTTGAAATTCGATTCCACAACATCTTTTAGGTTTATTTTCTTTCATTAATCACATTAATGAATATCCCATCATTTAAGTCCACCTAAACATCACAGATAAATATAACGTACGCTTATGCCATCCGCATTCGCCTCGATGTCCCGTCTGCATCGTTAGGTTAGGTAACTAACGTCAGAGCGAGGCAGGGCTAGCGCGGGTGTAAAACATAAGCAACGTCTATATAATATATCATATATACTATATATAATATCTATCTGAACATATCACACGATCACATCACAGATAACGCAGCAGAAAATATCATATGAAATATTGGATATACTAGGATGTTCGTGTTTTTAATACGAGCCAGTATAAAACACGAATTCCACGGTCGTGATGAATAGCCAATCCCACACCCCTAGACCCCTACGAGAGCGGCAAGTAACCCTACCAATTCTAGAGTTAGGAGACCCTGGCTCGACTCCTCGAGATGGTCTCCCACTGGACCCTAGAACCCGGTTACTTGTGCTCCCCGCCTTGGGTCTATCCTAATGCGGAAAAGTAAATAATATACATCAACGGTGACATCTTCCGCAACCTGGAAGTGCCCTAATAAAAGAATATTACATACAAGTTTTTACATGAATGAAAAAGAAAACACTCATCTCACATAAAAAAACCCGGCTATTCAAACACGACGATCCAATATAACATATCCAGCAACACATAACATCACATGTCATCAACATAAGTAAATATGCGCATCCCAATTGTCGTTGACATATAGCAACGAAACCGGCGATATCACATATTACACTTACGGTCACAGAAAAGAAAGTGTAAAACTACAACAGTTGGAATCCGCAACCACCTTAGACATCGCATGCCTAACAAATGAATTCCTTAAACATCGCATGCCTAACAGTTATAAACCCCGCATTTTAGTCTCAATATCGAAAATACTTTTCAATATCAAGTCGGGTAATTCAACAAGATTCCCGACATCCTGAACGAATGCTCGTCGCAAACTTTAGTAGACGGCCGCACCCCCGATACCGTTGACGAAGTGCACTAAGGCGGAACACTGTTGCCGCGAGCATCCGAACGGATGCTTTCGGTGACGGGGGTTGTAACACCCGAGCCCAATAATACTATTTCTATTACTGGTTGAGTGTTAGACATTGCTCATTTCAATTATCTTGCTTGTTTGGTTCTTGTTGCAAAATTTTAACCGGCTAAGTCATTTTTGCCTATAACAAATTTTAACACCTAAAATGAAATTAAAAATATCCGTATTGACCTACTCGTCACCACTAGTCGCGTGGTAGCGTCCGCGCGTCGAGATTTCATCCCGTTCGGTGAAACGGGCGAGTTTGGACGGCTACGCGCGCGTGCAAGTGTCCGACTTGGGGGCATACTTTTTAATCATAAAACATCTCATTTTAAAATTTGGAACTCGCTTAAAATCCTATTATTTGAATTTCAAATTTTTGGGCGCAACCCGGGCGCGATTTGGAAATGTTTCATTTAGCGCCAAAATCCACATTTAATTAAATATACTAAAACCATAATATATATATATATAAATCTCAAACTGTTACTTAATTAACGAATTTAAACCTTTTAAATCTTTTCTAAATTTTGAGCCAGCCAATCACGAGGGGCTTTATCCTCGTGGGCCCCACCGTAACTCTCTCTCTCTCTCTCCGTCTCTCTAATCTCTCTCTCTCACCCTATAATCTCTCTCTCTCTCTATCCCATATAATTTCCTTCATCCCTCGTCTTCATTTCTTCCGTCACGAGAAAACCCCACGAACCCCTCAGGTAACCCTAACCCACCGCAGAGCTAGCCACCGCCGTCTCCCTTCTTGCCGTCGCAACCCCCTACCGCCTTGCCCTCGCCGTCGCAGCCCTACCGTCGACCTTCCCTCACCTTCTTTCCCTTGGAGAACCCGACCACCGATAGCCCCGACTTCACCTGCACCTTTCACCGCCGGCGACCCCACTTCCTCGTCGGCCCCCACTCGTCCTCCTCATCACCTGCGCACCAGCCCCCGACCTTCCTCCTCCTTCCCTCGCCGGCGCTGCAACAGACCCGGACCGCGAACCCCAGGCACCTTCTCCAGTCGCCGGAAAAGCAGTCGCCGACCCTCGTCGTCGTCGCCTGCGCCACCGCCGACCACCTCCTCTCCCCCTGCAACCCAAACCAGGCCAGTACCTCCCCTCATCGCAGCACCATCCGATCCAGCCACTTTCAGCCTCCTGCCGCGTTCCCTGTTTGCCGCCGGCGCCCCATCGCCGTCGAACCCGTCGCGGTTGTCACCCTTGCTATCCCTGTAAGCTTCTCTTTACCTTCTCCCTTCATGTATCCCCTCTCTGGTCGATCCTTGCCTTGCTTTGTATTTTTGCTAACTTCGTCGCCGTTTTGACATTTCGCCGGATTCCAACCGTGCCGATGACTTGACCCGACTTTCCAGAAAGGTATTCCAGTCCGTGTGGTCCCGCTGTTCGTTGTTTGGATTCGATCCGTGACCCGTGCATCCGTCGCGTGTTTTCCGCCGACGTTACATTCGTGTTTTCCGGTTTGCGAAACCGTCGAGGCAAGTATTACTTGCTACATGCTATGTTATACTAATTAAGTGTGCTTGACTCATAAAACCTGCAAAGATTAACTAGTGTTGTTACTTTTCTCATTTGGACGAAATATGATATATATCATGATACTGTAACCTAAACCGTATTTTGCCACTGTAACCCTAATAACAAAATTACCAGTTAATCATTTTGCTATTTAAAGGACGATAATCGTACACATATAGCTTCATTACTTTCTGTTATTGATATTGCACTACCTTGTATTTATTGCACCCCAAGGGTGCTCGAACCTGTTAATATGATAATACAACTGCACCACATTAATGCACCATTGTGATTAAATGAACTGTTACTGTTGTTTACTTCATTTCCTTCTGTTATTCCTTATTCGATTATATACTTGTTGTGAGCACACCCTCGATTGCGTTACATATTGACCTGACCTGTTACACTTCCTACTTGACCCGACATGGTACCGTATACTGCTTGACTTGACATGATGTACCATGACCTGACCCGTTACCTGATCTCATGCCTAATGCCAACAAACCTGACTTGGGGTCCTCATGGACCATTCCTGTTGTCTATCCAGACAAACCTGCTTTTACCTGATCCTGTGTTGGCATTAGTTCTTGATTACTGAATACCTGACCTGACATACATAACTTGGGGGTATGGGGAAATCAAAGGTGAAACCGACTTGTAACTCAACAGTTCGATACCTGTTCTGATCAGTCTTACGGGCTCGGCCAGCCCCGGAGTGATGATGCTGACATCACTCGCCCATCCTGCTACCTATTACTGCCTAGCGGCACGTCTCGGATTCAGCCCCGAGGGTCTTGACCGTGGTCCCGGGCATGCACGGGATACTATTGAGTTACATCGACGAGTCATCAATTGATTTCAAAGACTTTAGAATAGGAAACCTGATAGAACAGTTTAGTTACCCACTGCACATTACCCTGCACTGTTGTTTCATATTATTGCTTTATTCATGTTTATCCCTGCATTGCTTATTACCATGTTCATATTATATATTGGTTGACATGATGCGCTGACGTCTGGGTTTTGCATGGCCCAGATTCTTTACCACTGTCGCCGACCGAGCAGGAGTACTTTAGCCAGCAGGCTGATTTGTGAGTTCTGTAGTGATTAGTTTATTTATTGCATTTCATTCCCAGATGTGAGCCCGCATTATGGGACGTACTTTTCTATTTATTGTATTGGATCATTTGCTTCCGCACTTATTTTTCATTGACTCTTGTTATTATGGATTTGGACATGTGTTAGATAGTTTATTTATCTTGTTCTTGATATCTCTACAGCCGTAATGTGACTGTGGATGGATACTTCCTACCCACAGGTAGCATGGTTGGCTATGTCACGTGCCCAATCTTGCGTACTCTGGGAAGCGGGGCGTGACATGGTTCTTTTGGTATTAGAGCCATAGGTTAGTTGGGTTGATTCTTTTGTAGTTGGGTATTGTACCCGATACACGAATCAGAATACCCGTGCTTAGGAAACATGTCCTGCCACCATGACCGTTTTACCATTCGTGAATCACATTCTTCCTGATCATATCTTTTACGGCGTGCAAACTCACTTTGCATTGTCGACTCGAAAACCTGATTCCTTGTTATCTCTTGGACTTAGGCGACTTGGGTGGAGTTAAGTAATTGTGGCTATGATACCGCGGCATAGTTACAATGCGGTACTCTATTTAAGTATCTTGGAGTTCTAGCCTTGAGCCATATTCAGAATCTATCGTCATGCTAATGTTGGGTGTTTTGAGTTCAGGATTATGACAGGTAAGAAGTTGAAGACGTACCAGAGGCCTGTGAACGAAGCCGCCATGCTTGGAGTGATAAGAGGAATGCTGGAAATTAAAGAAACAGACCGAGCTGATCCAGCAGCAAGCGGACTTGTTTCAGGAAGGTTTGCAGATCGTTCAGCAGTCTGTGAACGATGTTGGAACCAGACCAGTTGACCGAGTAGGGACCGTAGCAGATTTCAGACGTTTGGGTCCGTCTACATTTACTGGTTTAAAGGAGCTGTTGCCAGCCGAGCAATGGCTAGTGACACGGAAAATTTGCTGATTGCGGCACGGATCCCAGAGGACAAAAGAGTTGATGTGGTGCGCTTTCAACTAATGGATTTCGCCCGAGAGTGGTGGCTTGTGAAGGAGACCCGCTTGCCCAAGCCAATCAGTTGGGCGGATTTCTCTAAAAGTTTCCTGGAGAAATTCTTCCCGCGGACTGCACGGGAGGAAATGGAAGAGAAGTTCATCGGACTAAGGCAGAATGGAGCAACCGTGGACGTGCATGCAGCAGAATGGACGAGACTCAGTAGTGTCGCTGGACCTTTCGCGACCAAAGATGCAGACAGCAGTTGCGGTAAGGAAGCAGTTCTGTCGGGCCAGTCAAGTTTAGGGCTAGGCCGACAAACAATATTCTTGCAGCAATGAAAGTTGATAGTGGTGAAGAGCCGGCAGTTGTTCGCGACTTTATGGATGTGTTTGAGGATATATCGGGCTTACTGCCGAAGCGAGACGTGGAGTTCGCGATTGACCTTATTCCTGGTGCAGCGCCAGTATCTAAAGCTTATTATCCGATGGCACTAGTGGAATTGGAAGAAGTTAAGAAGCAAGTTGGTGAATTACTTGAGAAGGGTTGGATTCGAAGCATCAACTCGCCTTGGGGAGCTCCAGTTCTTTTAGTAAAGAAGAAGGATGGCACGAGAAGGATGTGCATTGATTATCGAGAATTGAACCGGGTGACTATTAAGAACAAGTACCCGATCCCTCGCATTGGAGAACTTTTTGAGTAGCTTAGTGGCGCGAGAGTATTCTCGAAACTGGATTTGCGATCCGGATATCATCAGGTCCGAGTGAAAGCAGAAGATATTTGCAAGACGGCGTTTCGAACTCGATATGGACATTTCGAATATCTGGTGATGCCCTTCGGAGTAACGAATGCGCCGGCAATATTCATGGATTTGATGAACATAATCTTTTCACCATTCTTGGACCAGTTTATTGTGGTATTCATTGACGATATTCTGGTGTACTCGAAGAGTCAGGAGGAGCATGCTGAACATTTGAAGAACGCACTGCAGACACTGAGACGGAAGAAATTGTATGCGAAGATGAGTAAGTGCGAATTTTGGCTGGAAGAAGTGAAGTTTCTGGGCATGTTGTGTCGGGCGATGGAATCGCCGTCGATCCCGAAAGGATTGCAGCAGTTCGAGATTGGCCTATTCCAAGGAATGTAGCTGAGATAAGAAGTTTCCTTGGATTAGCCGGATACTACAGGAGATTTGTGGAGAACCTCGCTCGTTTGGCAGAACCGTTGACCAAGCTTACGCGCAAGGAAGTACCTTTTGTTTGGACGGATAAATGGGCATTGACTTTTGAGACGTTGAAGCAGAAGTTGATAACCGCCCCATCCTGACCGTACCAGACAATTCTGGAGGACTGGTGATTCACAGCGACGCATCTGAAAAAGGATTGGGTTGTGGTTTGATGCAGAATGGGAAGGTCGTAGCTTACGCATCAAGACAACTGAAGACCCATGAGAAGAATTACCCGACTCACGACTTGGAGCTTGCGGCCGTGATCTTTGCCTTAAAGATTCGGAGACACTACCTGTTGGGCGAGAGAGTCGAAGTCTTTACAGATCACAAGAGTTTGAAGTATGTGTTCACTCAGAAGGAGTTGAACATGAGGCAACGCAGATGGTTGGAGCTGATGGCCGACTATGACCTTGATCTTAAGTACCATCCGGGAAAAGTTAACGTCGTGCCGGATGTGCTTAGTCGGTTACCAGCGATTCAGGTATTGACTACACAGAGGGAGATCATTGCGGATTTTCGAAGATTTGACTTGGAGGTTGTGCTACCACATTCTACGGGACAGTTGATGCAGTTGCAAGTACAGTCGTCCTTAGTTGAGAAGATTAAAGCGGCACAATCGCAGGATCCTAGACTGCAAAAGTTTCGAGAGCAGGTTGAAGCCGGACTGCGAACAGATTTACTGGTCCACGAAGACGGTTCGTTGAGATATGGTAGCCGTGTGTGTGTGCCAAAGGGGGATGTACGTGAAGAGCTTATGAAGGAGGCTCACAGTTTAGCTTACTCTGTACATCCGGGGGGTACAAAGATGTACCGAGATATTCGACAGCACTTCTGGTGGGAAGGTATGAAACGGGAGATCGCTCGCTTTGCGGCTAAGTGCTTGGTGTGTCAGCAAGTCAAGGCTGAACACCAAAGGGTTGCTGGTTTGTTGCAACCACTTCCGATTCCTCAGTGGAAGTGGGAACATATAACCATGGATTTCGTGACAGCTCTACCGCGGAGTCCAAAGGGCAACAATGCAGTATGGGTGATTGTCGATCGGTTGACCAAGGCAGCTCACTTTATTCCTTTTCGGGTTGGTCAATCGACGGAGACTTTGGCGGAGCGGTATATGCAGGAGATTGTAAGATTGCATGGAGTACCGGTGAGCATCGTGTCCAATCGGGACACTCGGTTCTTGTCACACTTCTGGAGGAGTTTACAAGAAAGTTTGGGGACTCGATTGAAGTTTAGCACAGCTTATCATCATCAAACTGATGGACAATCGGAGAGAACGATCCAGACTCTTGAAGATATGTTGAGAGCATGCATGTTGGACTTCAAAGGTTCTTGGGAGGATCACCTACACTTGGTGGAGTTTTCGTACAACAATAGCTTCCAAGCGACTATTCAGATGGCTCCGTTTGAAGCTTTATATGGTCGTAAGTGCTGTTCACCTGTTTGTTGGGATGATGTGGTGAACGAAGGTTACTAGGACCAGATTTGGTAGTACAGACAGTCGAGAAGGTGAATACAATCAGGAAGCATATGAAGGCAGCTCAAGACAGACAGAAAAGTTGGGCTGACACGTCAAGAAGACCTCTAGAGTTCGCCGTGGGTGATTTGGTATTCTTGAAGATATCACCGACTAGAGGGGTGATTCGCTTTGGGATTCGGGGAAAGCTTAGTCCTCGATTCGTTGGACCCTTCGAGATATTGGAGAGTGTTGGAGAGGTAGCGTACCGTTTGGCGTTACCACAGTCCTTGGCAGGTGTGCACGATGTGTTTCATGTATCTCAACTACGGAGGTATGTTCGAGATGAAACCCACGTCTTGGATCATTCGGAGTTGACCGTACGGGAGGACCTAACTTTTGAGGAGCGACCGGTTGAAATCAAGGATTGAAGAGAAAAGGTTCTTAAGAACAAGGTTATCCCTCTTGTGCTAGTCTCTTGGGGTAATCGATCGCATGGAGAATCCACTTGGGAGCGAGAAGACGAGATCCGGCAGAAGTTTCCTCACCTTTTCCTGTAGTTAGCTATCTTGTATTCTTGGAATTTCGAGGACGAAATCATTTTGTAGTTGGGTATGATGTAACACCCGAGCCCAATAATACTATTTCTGTTACTGGTTGAGTGTTAGACATTGCTCATTTCAATTATCTTGCTTGTTTGGTTCTTGTTGCAAAATTTTAACCGGCTAAGTCATTTTTGCCTATAACAAATTTTAACACCTAAAATGAAATTAAAAATATCCGTATTGACCTACTCGTCACCACTAGTCGCGTGGTAGCGTCCGCGCGTCGAGATTTCATCCCGTTCGGTGAAACGGGCGAGTTTGGACGGCTACGCGCGCGTGCAAGTGTCCGACTTGGGGGCATGCTTTTTAATCATAAAACATCTCATTTTAAAATTTGGAACTCGCTTAAAATCCTATTATTTGAATTTCAAATTTTTGGGCGCAACCAGGGCGCGATTTGGAAATGTTTCATTTAGCGCCAAAATCCCCATTTAATTAAATATACTAAAACCATAATATATATATATATATAAATCTCAAACTGTTACTTAATTAACGAATTTAAACCTTTTAAATCTTTTCTAAATTTTGAGCCAGCCAATCACGAGGGGCTTTATCCTCGTGGGCCCCACCGTAACTCTCTCTCTCTCTCCGTCTCTCTAATCTCTCTCTTTCTCATCCTATAATCTCTCTCTCTCTCACCCTATAATTTCCTTCGTCCCTCGTCTTCATTTCTTCCGTCACGAGAAAACCCCACGAACCCCTCAGGTAACCCTAACCCACCGCAGAGCTAGCCACCGCCGTCTCCCTTCTTGCCGTCGCAACCCCCTACCGCCTTGCCATCGCCGTCGCAGCCCTACCGTCGACCTTCCCTCACCTTCTTTCCCTTGGAGAACCCGACCACCGATAGCCCCGACTTCACCTGCACCTTTCACCGCCGGCGACCCCACTTCCTCGTCGGCCCCCACTCGTCCTCCTCATCACCTGCGCACCAGCCCCCGACCTTCCTCCTCCTTCCCTCGCCGGCGCTGCAACAGACCCGGACCGCGAACCCCAGGCACCTTCTCCAGTCGCCGGAAAAGCCGTCGCCGACCCTCGTCGTCGTCGCCTGCGCCACCGCCGACCACCTCCTCTCCCCCTGCAACCCAAACCAGGCCAGTACCTCCCCTCATCGCAGCACCACCCGATCCAGCCACTTTCAGCCTCCTGCCGCGTTCCCTGTTCGCCGCCGGCGCCCCATCGCCGTCGAACCCGTCGCGGTTGCCACCCTTGCTATCCCTGTAAGCTTCTCTTTACCTTCTCCCTTCATGTATCCCCTCTCTGGTCGATCCTTGCCTTGCTTTGTATTTTTGCTAATTTCGTCGCCGTTTTGACATTTCGCCGGATTCCGGCCGTGCCGATGACTTGACCCGACTTTCCAGAAAGGTACTCCAGTCCGTGTGGTCCCGCTGTTCGTTGTTTGGATTCGATCCGTGACCCGTGCATCCGTCGCGTGTTTTCCGCCGACGTTACATTCGTGTTTTCCGGTTTGCGAAACCGTCGAGGCAAGTATTACTTGCTACATGCTATGTTATACTAATTAAGTGTGCTTGACTCATAAAACCTGCAAAGATTAACTAGTGTTGTTACTTTTCTCATTTGGACGAAATATGATATATATCATGATACTGTAACCTAAACCGTATTTTGCCACTGTAACCCTAACAAAATTACCAGTTAATCATTTTGCTATTTAAAGGACGATAATCGTACACATATAGCTTCATTACTTTCTGTTATTGATATTGCACTATATTGTGTTTATTGCACCCCAAGGGTGCTCGAACCTGTTAATATGATAATACAACTGCACCACATTAATGCACCATTGTGATTAAATGAACTGTTACTGTTGTTTACTTCATTTCCTTCTGTTATTCCTTATTCGATTATATACTTGTTGTGAGCACACCCTCGATTGCGTTACATATTGACCTGACCTGTTACACTTCCTACTTGACCCGACATGGTACCGTATACTGCTTGACTTGACATGATGTACCATGACTTGACCCGTTACCTGATCTCATGCCTAATGCCAACAAACCTGACTTGGGGTCCTCATGGACCATTCCTGTTGTCTATCCAGACAAACCTGCTTTTACCTGATCCTGTGTTGGCATTAGTTCTTGATTACTGAATACCTGACCTGACATACATAACTTGGGGGTATGGGGAAATCAAAGGTGAAACCGACTTGTAACTCAACAGTTCGATACCTGTTCTGATCAGTCTTACGGGCTCGGCCAGCCCCGGAGTGATGATGCTGACATCACTCGCCTATCCTTCTACCTATTACTGCCTAGCGGCACGTCTCGGATTCAGCCCCGAGGGTCTTGACCGTGGTCCCGGGCATGCACGGGATACTATTGAGTTACATCGACGAGTCATCAATTGATTTCAAAGACTTTAGAATAGGAAACCTGATAGAACAGTTTAGTTACCCACTGCACATTACCCTGCACTGTTGTTTCATATTATTGCTTTATTCATGTTTATCCCTGCATTGCTTATTACCATGTTCATATTATATATTGGTTGACATGACGCGCTGACGTCTGGGTTTTGCATGGCCCAGATTCTTTACCACTGTCGCCGACCGAGCAGGAGTACTTCAGCCAGCAGGCTGATTTGTGAGTTCTGTAGTGATTAGTTTATTTATTGCATTTCATTCCCAGATGTGAGCCCGCATTATGGGACGTACTTTTCTATTTATTGTATTGGATCATTTGCTTCCGCACTTATTTTTCATTGACTCTTGTTATTATGGATTTGGACATGTGTTAGATAGTTTATTTATCTTGTTCTTGATATCTCTACAGCCGTAATGTGACTGTGGATGGATACTTCCTACCCACAGGTAGCATGGTTGGCTATGTCACGTGCCCAATCTTGCGTACTCTGGGAAGCGGGGCGTGACAGGGGTTCTCCTACAGTCACTTGGTCGGGGCTATGGGGTGTAGCTGTCTATTATGTTTACCCGGCGAGTATCCGCGTACGCTACGTGATTATGACGGACTTTTGATCACATCAAAATCCCGTGGAAACCAATCAATGAGACTAAACTGCTATGTTTATAACATCCAAATCAGTTATCTCATAACTACTTGTGGATTCCAAATATTGTATCACATTCCAGATAAATAGAAAATGTTAAACTTTCCGATCGAACAATCAAACACCCAAGTTTTCCCGAAACAGCTCAACACATGAAATAAGTTTAAAAAACATTCACTTCATGCCACAGTACCAACGGTCCAGCCGTAGAAGGGTCAAGCCAACGCCTCACATGTGGCACGCCGTACTGCCCCAAACCCTAAGGTTCAAAGGGCAGTTCAAAACGGTCACATAATCGAGTTAAGGTTTGTTGTCTTCTAGAGGGTCCATCGCGTTACTTGCACTACTTAGAACGTTCTCAAACTACGGAAAAGTCCAACAGTTGGAAATTTCCCGGCAGGGGAAAAATTGGGTATTTATATCCGGTCGAACTTTTTAACAGTTTCTAAAATATCCGGAAAAACATAAACGAAGTTAAATTATCCGATCGAATTAACGAGTCCCCAATAAAACCCTAGAAAACTCAACACTTGTGTGGAATTAAACAATTCCCAGAAAAAAATGACAAGAAAGGACCTAAGAATAAATATGTGAAGTTTGAGGGACTAATTCACAATTTTGGCCGCGGAACCGCCGCCAAATCCTTGGTTTGGCCGCGGTTACGCGGTCAAATTTTTGAGTTAGGGGTCCGTACTTCACAGTAATTCTTAGATTTTCCTGCTTAATTTTTTGAGCATTTTTAATTCACAAAAATCCACAGTTTGAAAAAATGTACAGAAAAGGGTTTTGATCGGGGTTTCATGGTTCGATCGGATCTCTAACTTCGTCTACACTTCGTCTACACTTCGTCTAAAGCTCTAGCTAGGCTCTGATACCACTGTAGGGTTCCTAGACACACCCATGAGGTTCTACAACTGATCAACCATGTCCAATTTAAATTTTTATGTGCCGAGAAACCCTAAACTAGACGTTAACTAGAGGATAGGCAAAAGTAAATGAGAAAGCAAACTACTTTGCTACTAAGTGAATGTAAATACAACCTTTGTAGATCCGGTCCTCCACTTCTCTAGCTCTGTGATGACGTCCCTCCGCTGCGATCATCGGATCCCGGACTCTGGCTATGGTTTCGTCGGAGAAATGATCGGGCTAGGTCGTCGACTTCGATGCCGAAGATGATCTACGTCGAGGCAACTCAAGATCAAGCTCCATCTTCACTTGGTCATAGAACTTGTGAAGATAACATACTCTACTACATGGCAAGTGGTAGAGGATGAAGAAATAGGAAGTGGGTTCACTTTGGATTTGGATTTCTCACTCTTTTGATCATGGCACCATTGGAGGTAGCAAGGTTTCTTCTTCTTGAAGAAGAAGAAGAAGAAGAAGAAAAAGAATATGATAAGCATAATAAAATCAATTGATTAATAATAATAAATCAAGTGATCTTATCATATAGCAACAATGGGTTAGTTTAACTAGTGTAGAGACTAAACTAGGGTTTAGGTGAATGGTTAGGTTTAGGAAAAAACAAAATGGTTTGAACTTTTCAAAGCTTCATGAAGCTTCAAATAAAAACAAAGAATTCCATCATTTTATTTTTGCCAAAATGGATAAATAAATAAATAAATAAAAACCCTAACCATTAACCTAAACATGGTTCAAAGCATACACATACCCAAGTTTGCATGTATCATCAAACATGATACAAAAAAGTGCACAAACATATATCATATATACAATGTGCACAAACAAGTGAGAAAAATAATCTTAAGTGAACCAATACTAGTTAATGTAAAGTAATATATCAAATATATAATTATACATTAAATCATTAAATCAACACTTGATTTAACGATCCGGTCATATCGCATATGACCGACTAATATCCAATGTATCGACTTATCGAATCAATTCTCGATTCGATAACTAGGTTATATCACATACAACCAATCGATACATTCATCGCGAGAATAGAATACGGTATCACATACACGCATTATTCTCGGTCCCGCACATATCTCATATGCGCTCCTATTTCGTTTCGCTTGAGCCAGAAAACCTCTGTGTAGGACTCTAAAGACTCGTCAATACGCCGGCGGCAGGTGATGATCATATCAAACACCCACAAGCCGCAAGCGGTCTGCTAAACGTAACGGCCACCCGGGTATTGAGCGATCAGAAGATCAACAAGCAAGCCCGCTCACACTCCTGTGAATCCAACCAGCAACACTTACCGTACAGTCCGGTCTGTTCGTCTGATATGTTGCATATCTCGCCTAGGGGTGGTAAACGTCAGACCCCAGTAGCTTGATAAGTCATGCCGACGTAAGGTCCATAACAAGCGTGAAACTACTGATAACTCTTACCAGCAATTCACAGCAACCCTGGCCAGGGATTTCCAGTTATGGCCAGTCGAGCATAGCGCAACATCAACCCCCAATACCAGGAGAGACGAATCCTCTCCTATCGCTCATTGCCTCCATGTGAATCGGGACTGTACCCAAAAACCACCTGTTTGCACGACTCAGTAGAGCCGTGGTAGGGTGGAAATCAAAGCACAGTGGGAGACACACAAGACTCTATAACGATCTCGGGTCAACAGACTAAGCTGTACCAGTGTCACCAGAGAACTGCCATCTGACGTGAGGTATAATACCATCTGGGAGTTCTCGGCGAGTCCGTTCAGTGTACCCAGTCTTCACTGAGCACCCGCATACCATCTCTGATGTCAAACACCAATGGATATGGGATCATCCATCGCCCATCACATGGGTCGAGAAGATATACGCCAGTCTACTCTGGAATATCGATGCCCCGTCTCGATATTCCCACGACAAGGAACATTGAAGGATGTACTTATAGACTACCCAGGCCCCACTAGTATGATCTACATCATAGTCCTGGAAGTCGAGTACACATCCTAAGGGCTTTATCAACATGTAAAAGAAAGACAGAAAGTATACATGTTAAGATAAAGAGCAACCAGATAGCGTACTATCATGTCGAGCAAGAAAGTCCTACCTATATATGTCCCAGCATCCACTACAATATACATCCAATGTACAGTAATGGCCTCTAGGGCATACATATAACTAACATTAAGTTTGGTTACATCTCTAGTTGAGATCAACAATATCAATAGTGGAGAAAAATATCCAGGAGTATAAGACATTAACAAGAATTTCCAATAAGTAAGAAAATTAATAATATATAGAACTAAACCGTCCCATCTGTCAAATAATATACATATAATCATCTCTCACTCTAAGTCATATACAGGTCTGATGGAGATTTTCTAGATACAAAATACAATACCAAAAGAGAAGGTTACTACATATGTAACCCACCTATCAAAAGATACGAAAATGCTGCAAAAAGTGAGGCTGCGCTGCTACTAACCGTCTGTAAGTGCACGGCGGCGCCCCGGCCGTCAATCCGACGGCCAAACGCGAAAACGGTGATAAACTTTAATTTTGCGGACTTAGCAAACCGGCACCACCGCGCACTAAACACCCGGATCGTAACCATTAACAAGTCTAAGCTAACTAGAAGTTGGGTTAGAGATATACCGACTGATCCGAGTCCTCCGGTCTTCATCTCCACTCCGATCTCCTCGCGGGAACTCCGGTCGTCGCCTCCTCGCCGGAAGGGCACCACATCGCCTGTAACTTTTACGGGCTCCCACCTCAATACCGAGGCAACTCGGGCGCGAAGTAGGCTACCCGACGCGTCCAAGATATGCTGTAGGAAGTGTAGTGTAGAATCATAGTCTCTTTTGGGGTTTGTTGCCATTTGTAGATGATGGAGGAATCAAGGTAAGAAAAATGGTGCTTGCATTTTTCTAGCATCAAAAATGAGATCAAGAATGCAACTCTCTCAAAGATGAAGATGAAGCTCTCTTCTTCTCTTTTCTTCTTCTCACTTAGAAAAACAATGGTGGAGGAAAAAATGGAATCAACCATCATAAAACCAAGAAGGAGAGTGATTGTAGTAAAAGTAGAAAGGTGACCATAAACAAAACATCATGATCACAAATTCACATCCAAATCAAATCCATTTCTAATCTAATCAAATCTCATTAATGCATGAAAAGCAAAGATGCTTAACATATCAATCCTTATGCAAATAAAACCTCCACAAAGTGTTATTTGCAAACTTGCAAATAACACCCTCCATCGGAAAAGTCCGGCCGGGAAAGAACAAAGGAAAACCGGCCGGAACGGAATGCAAACTGGCAACTCCAGAAAACTGGTCACGTAATAAATTACAGGAAAACCCCGATACTGTGCATACACACCCGCATCTGTATTCCGTCCGGATACAAATGCAAAGAGACAAAATCTACACTGTACTAAACTAGGACCGGCTTAAGCTAAAGCCGGCTAGTAAAATCCGTTCGATCCTGATCCGTGCAATACCGCACGTATCTGATCGAACCCTGCCATATAACTATACGGCCACTAGTACAAACCGTCCGATCCTGATCCGTGCAATACCGCACGTATCTGATCGGACCCTGCCATATCTCCATACGGCCTCTACAGCGTTTCGCCCGAAAACTTGAGTAACTGAAAGTGTGGTGGACTCTAAAGACTCGTCAATACTATGGCTGTGGATTTAACCACCAGCACGTCAGAGGTATAAGCCAATACGTGACGGGCCACCAGCTATTGACCAAAAGGGACGTCGATGAGCAAACTCATCCTGACACCCTACTGAGCCTGTCAGTGACAATATCCGTACAGTCCGGTCCGTTCGTCTATGAGCATCGCATGTCGGGCCTAGGGGGTTGGTAAAAGTCAGACCCCCAAAAGCGGTACAAGTCGTGTCGGAGTGTAGCCCAGAACACCCTGAGATACTACTGGAATACCTACCAGTAAATCTCCTGCCTTGGTCAAGGACTTCGTGTAATGGCTCTCCTTGACACAGCGCGACCTCACCCCCAATACCGGGAGAGACGAACCCCTGAAGATCCGCTCACTGCCTCTATGTGGCTCGGGACTGTACCCAACTAAAACCTGTTTGCACGACTCCTTTGAGCCGTGGTAGGGTAGTAATCAAAGCACAGTGGGAACTCACACGAGACAAATGACGATCCCCAGGTCGATGAACTAACCTGTACACATGTCACCAGGGAACTGCTATCTGACGTCAGGTATAAGACCAACTAGCAGGTTCCCGGCGAGTCCTGTCCGGTGTACTCATAACCCAATGAGCACCTGTATACATCTTAGGTGAACCAACTGACACCAGTGGCTTGTGAGACCGGCCACCGTCCCTCGTCGGGGTCTCGACTGTATACACTAGTCTACTCTGGAGTATCGATGCCCTGTCTCGAAACTCCTACGACTAGGGACCTTTTAAGGATGTGCTTATAGACTACCAGCTCCCACGTATATGATCGCCCTCATACTGCCGGTAGTCAAGCAAGAATCCTAGGGGCTCTATCAACGTGCAATAGCGACATGTCAGGTCACTTAAAGCAGTGCACGATGATAAAGGTAAACCAGATAGGATACTATCATCTCGAGTAAGACTGTTCTCCCGGGATAGGTCATCCCTCAATCATTGCAATCACGTGCCTGTGATGTAATAATTGACTCTGAGGGCACTATCTCCAACAATCTCCCACTTGCACTCAAGGCTAATTATTGCGATGTCGCATACTCACAGCCTGTGTGATACCGAACACCCAACTCCTCTACTTGTCAGTCCCATAAAGCGCGTTTGCGAAACTATTGCGTTCGAGGAATAGCCTCAGTGAGTGGATCCGCTCTGGTGTTTCTTTCTATGTCTCTATCTATCTCAAGTTCGCGGAGAAAGCCATCTCCCGAAATGAGCAATACCTGTCTTAGAATGGATGTCTGATGGGACGTAGCTCATAAATGAACTCCAAATCCAAACTTCTTAGACTGTATCGTCAACTGAACTTAATCAGTATCCTGCGCCATGCCACCCTCAGTATTGCCTTGGATCACCTGTCCAAAATACTGCCCCTCGTCAGAAGGAAAACTATAACTCTGACAACCTCCTTGTCGTCCATGTCACCTTGGAAGCCTGGAATGATAACCGTCTCCTAAAGGAGGCAGTCGTTATCATATCCCTAGAACATCCACTTATGTTCTAAAACTGCTTCCGACTGTTTCTCCAGGATTGGATCAATATCAACTTATTGCACCTACTGCAAGAACAACATCTGGTGTGGTACTTGACATCTTATGATTGACTCAATTACCTAAGCAAGTGATCTGTCAATCATGCGTATCCCTCTCCCCTTTAGTCTGTATGACATCTTTAGAGAGAGTGACTCCATCACCTGCAGGTACACTACCATGCCAGGATTCGTCCATTCTAAATACTCTTAGAATGCTGTCTAAGTACCCAGATTGGGAAACCACCCAAATCTAGATCTAAAACCATAGATCTAGTAACCAGTATGTCAGATATTATGTCCAAGTCCTTTGTGAAGAAACCACTGTGTGACGACCAAAGTATAACCGATCGTAGTATAGGAATATCACTTCCTACTACCTTCTCAACAGATCCATCCCCTATTCTGATGACGTCAAACCTATGACTGTCACATCAGAAATGGATGATCTATCTCCGCTACATCTGCTTTAGTCTGTAAATAGACATAAGCCTGATGTCCACCAATGCTTCCGCTGCTCCCACTGACTACGACAACCCTCTAGCAGAGTCATACAGACGTGCACTTCTAAAGCAAGTTTAGAACGACGCTATACTCATCCTCCTGCCGGGTCTCGCAGCCTGGAACAACAACAATGGCAGGTGTGGGTAAACAAGAACTTCCCTGTCACCGTCCTTGAGGCTACCGAAGTACCTCTCGGGTGCTTGAAGTTACCCACTTTATCTGCGGAGTGGCCAATGGAATGTCAAATCAGATTGAATCTTTAGGTTCCTTATCAAATCTTCAGTAATCGTTTGCGGTTCTGGAATCACTTCCAGTTCTACCATACTCCCACTGCTGTTTTTGAAAAAAATCCATTTTTAATAAAACTGTGGCGAGTCTTGAACAATATTTCTATTGATCTCCCAGATGGTAGAGAGTCAACCCTCGTCATAGCCTGGGTCAACCCACAAACAGCCATTACAGAAACGTGCCTTGAGTTATCCAGAGTCTGGTTTTAATCATAAGCCAGACAACTCCCCGTACCTTAACAATGTTAAGATATGAACTGTTCTATATCCAATATAGAACCAGATGCACTGATTTAATTGAACCAGATTCAAATCATGCAGCTGTCTCCAGTGCATGTCAACTAAATGGAAAGAGGCCGATCAGCGTTACTCAACTTAGGAATACTTCCAATTATGAGTAACTCGAAAGAGAAGCAAGTTCTCTTAATCATTACTATCAACTGAATACCATGTACAAGTATCTACATCTTCGATCACTTTGAAGAATCCCGATACTTGCAACACCTGGTTCTCTACTTTATTCTTATACCTATAACTTCTCAAAACTTCAGACACTGTGTTTCCACGAAACACCTGTCTAAAAACTAGAGAAGTCATAAGTAAACTGAATATAGTACGAGGACTAACCCCTCTGTCCTGATGGACCCTGGACAACATACAATACTCTGTATAAGTCCCTTGAGTCAGATAACTCATTCACTGTGTGTCGTAGGTTGAAAACTGTACTTATGGTTAAGAAGAATTACACCGCTGTTTAATGCTCCTTACCTAACCATCCACTGATATAGGTAAATGTCATCGACATAATATCAAAAGGTATATCTCACTCTATGAAAATAGACGTACAGATATATCAATTTGAAATTGGTGCACAACAGCGGATATTCAAAACCAAATATTTGTCGACCGGCAAACAATCCAGGTGGCATCCTCAAATATCACCAATTACAACGAATCCCGATATAATGAGGATGATCACCTAATTCCCAATAACTTACTCTCACTCATCATCTGTAAAACCATACAGATGTGAGAATCATACCTGGTAAATACATACCCTGGAGTAAGTGTCTAATCGGGAAATCAATTTTCCATTAACAGTACACAGTGAAACTGAAACATTGAAATGTTTCGATGGGGTATCCTGGTATTCCTAGTAATGCCTCTTCCATTATCTAGATTCATAACTGTAACCGTATAATTCTTTGCCACCTCTCCAAATCCCTTCATATGTCTTTAGTCATTACCTTCTGTACACCCCTTTAGGCCAAATGGTTTTCTTCCTTCCCTACCGTTCGGCACCAGCCTATGATTTGGAAGAAGACTATCCAAAAAGCATAAAGGGTGTACTGTCCTAATCCTAGGAGCACTCGCATCGCGAGAGAAGGTGAAGATAAAAGACACCTGAATTTACTTTATTCCTATTTCTCCTGAACCAGGATCCATCCCCGAACTGGAACAAGTTCCTTTCGAGTTCGTATATAACCATACGATGGATTATCCAATAAAATGGGATCTTCGTAGTGATACGGAGTGTCCTGGAGAAATACAAAGGTGATTTGGGATTGGCGAAGAAATACTTGGTTTGGTCGTGAATAGCAGTCGCAACTTACTTTGCCCTCTTACTAATCCCTTGCTTTGTCTGAACTTAATACCTTCCGTACACCGTCTAGGCTAACTGGTTTTCTTCATTCCCTACCGGTCGGCACTAGCCTATGGTTTGGAAGAAGACTATCCAATTTGCATAATAGGTGTACTACTCCTAAACTAAGGAGTACTCGCAACCTGAGAGAGGGTGAAAAGAAAAGACAACTGAATAATGCTATCCGTTTTCTCCAGAACCGGAAACCATCCTCGAAGTCTTTCGAGTTCGTATATAACCATACGATGGTTTTGTCCAATGGAAGTGGACGTTCGTAGTAATACGGGGTGTCCTGGAGAAAAGGGTAAAAGTAGGAGTGGCAATGAGGTTCGCAACTCTGACAATCCAAAAGCCAGTGTCAAGAAGGTTCGGTCAACTTGGTCACTGAGTCATAGTCTTAGGGTCGGGTCAATGGTCGCTGCCAGAGAGAGAGAGAGAAAAGAAACACTCAGCGTGCACTCTAACCTAGATCAGAATGGTTATCAATTTATCTAATCTGGAAACCTCCCACTGTACCTCAAATTCTCCTCCAAACCTGAAAGAAGAATTAGTCGGGGTCACCCGAGGAGTAAACCAACTCATCAGTGGGAATCGGGATCCAACTCTCATCGCACGATAACGTGACGGAATCCGCTCACGGTATCACACTCCAGAAGGCATGCGCATATCTGGCAAGTTTCAGTACTTTTGAAACTCCCGATGTGATTTTTACCCCATGCTCTTATGACCTTGACTTTGGCCAACAAATCATAAGTCACATGTCAAGTTCTGCCCGTCATTCTCCAGGTTAATTTGAGCCCACCCGTACAAGCCCTTGACTTTGGCCAACAAGGCTATACGACTGCCCCAAACCAACGCATCTATCTATGCTGCATATGAATAACCAACAGCTACCAAACACTATGCCTTTACTTTGGCCAACAAACACAGCTTGAATACTATTGACTACCCATATGAAACGACGGAGGGCTACGAATGGTTTCTGGCGAAAACCTTTAACGTAATGAACTTGATATCGTTGAAGGAACTGATAGCTTTTTAGAAAATATGGTGACGAAAACCTTTACTAAAGAGGTCACTCCCGGTGAAGGGATCTCGGCTCTTTCCCCGTAGAATGGGGTGCAGGATATTCCAACTGAATACCACGGTGCAAAGCAAAAGTAATCGGCTATAGTGAAGTTACCGCCCTGACGCAAACTTTTGTCCAAGGGGTCACTCCCGGTGAAGGGATCTCGGCCCTTGGCTCGTCGACTGAGGAGCAGGATATTCCAAATGAATACCACGATGCAAAACAAAAGTGAACGTCCTTGCAATAACAGCTTTTTGAAAATTGTTCCAACAACATCAGAATAGGTTTGTTTATCTTGCATTGATCCGAATCAACTCAGTCCCATCAATTAATCACACCACAAAGAACGAAAATATACTGACGTACGTATATGCCATCCGCATTCGCCACTGGGTCTCGTCATCACCCGTTAGGTTAGCTAACTAACGGCAGAGCGGGGACTGGACTAGCGCGGATATAAAACATATACAACATCTACTAATATATATACCAATACATTATATTTCGCTCAAGGCGTGAAAAGAAATGCAACATCACAGAAATGTACAGCATCACAGAACAATACAGATATCTGGGATCCCCGGATTTCACAGAGCCACTACTGAAACCCGACGTTCCCCTGGTCGTGTGGATAGCCTGTGCAATGAAATCCTAGACCCCTACGGGCGCGGCAAGTTACCCGCCAAAACCTGAAGCGAGGCAGCCCCCTTCAGCTCCGTGAATGGACCACCCAGCACTCCACGGAATCCGGCAACTTGGGCACCCCTCCTGGGTCAACCTATACCCCCTACGAGTGCGGCGAATAGCCCGCCAATCCCAGAGTGAAGTCCCTTCCGTCTCAATGCCATGAGATGCGGGCTTGTTGCCCTCCAGAACCCGGCTATCCGTGCACCCCACCGCGGGGTAATCCTAGTACAGAATGTAAAATATACATACACCGGGTACATCGACCGCAACCAGGTCGTGCCCCAAAAGAATAATACAAACAGGCAGTGACGGCAGTCCACATGTCGGACGCTCGCCCCGCAATATCAAATATACATAATACAACAGCACAGTACTAGCATTGCATCCAGGCTATCCCCCACGACCGATCCGCAACATCGCAGCATAAACATAGAACATCAACGTGAAAGTCACGTTCGCAAATCCGTCTAACCGGGCTATAGCAGTTAGACCGGATTTACCGATCAAGTGACATTCACGGTCGCAGATATAATGTAAATACTGTGAAAAATGTGTTTAAAATTTTCCGATTGACCAAAAATTAACAAGTGGGCCCCAAACCAATACTGTAGCACTCACAGAAATAATTGGCCCAATTTTAATATTCCAAAACCCCTAATTACTGCCCTAAAGCCCACTGGAAAAATATGGCCCATTGATCTTTCCAGACTGCGGCGGATCCGCGGCCCAATAGAGAGGTGTGGCCGCGGTTCCGCGCTCTGGAAGAGAGATCAGTGAGTCGAATTTTCCCAGAGTTCTTAGAACTCCCTGCACATCATTCTGAGACCGCCTGAAAAATTTTTGGAGCAAGAAAAAATTCAACAGAAAACTGATGTGAGGTAATATGTAGATTTTGGAATTTTGGTCGATCGGAAACGCAAAACACATCAAACGAAGCTAGACGAAGTTAATGGCGAGGCTCTGATACCACTGTAAGTGCACGACGGCGCCCCGGCCGTCAATCCGACGGCCAAACGCGGAAACGGTGATAAACTTTAATTTTGCGGACTTAGCAAACCGGCACCACTGCGCACTAAACACCCAGATCGTAACCATTAACAAGTCTAAGCTAACTAGAAGTTGGGTTAGAGATATACCGACTGATCCGAGTCCTCCGGTCTTCATCTCCACTCCGATCTCCTCGCGGGAACTCCGGTCGTCGCCTCCTCGCCGGAAGGGCACCACATCGCCTGTAGCTTTTACGGGCTCCCACCTCAATACCGAGGCAACTCGGGCGCGAAGTAGGCTACCCGACGCGTCCAAGATATGCTGTAGGAAGTGTAGGGTAGAATCATAGTCTCTTTTGGGGTTTGTTGCCATTTGTAGATGATGGAGGAATCAAGGTAAGAAAAATGGTGCTTGCATTTTTCTAGCATCAAAAATGAGATCAAGAATGCAACTCTCTCAAAGATGAAGATGAAGCTCTCTTCTTCTCTTTTCTTCTTCTCACTTAGAAAAACAATGGTGGAGGAAAAAATGGAATCAACCATCATAAAACCAAGAAGGAGAGTGATTGTAGTAAAAGTAGAAAGGTGACCATAAACAAAACATCATGATCACAAATTCACATCCAAATCAAATCCATTTCTAATCTAATCAAATCTCATTAATGCATGAAAAGCAAAGATGCTTAATATATCAATCCTTATGCAAATAAAACCTCCACAAAGTGTTATTTGCAAACTTGCAAATAACACCCTCCATCGGAAAAGTCCGGCCGGGAAAGAACAAAGGAAAACCGGCCGGAACGGAATGCAAACTGGCAACTCCAGAAAACTGGTCCCGTAATAAATTACAGGAAAACCCCGATACTGTGCATACACACCCGTATCTGTATTCCGTCCGGATACAAATGCAAAGAGACAAAATCTACACTGTACTAAACTAGGACCGACTTAAGCCAAAGCCGGCTAGTAAAATCCGTTCGATCCTGATCCGTGCAATACCGCACGTATCTGATCGAACCCTGCCATATAACTATACGGCCACTAGTACAAACCGTCCGATCCTGATCCGTGCAATACCGCACGTATCTGATCGGACCCTGCCATATCTCCATACGGCCTCTACAGCGTTTCGCCCGAAAACTTGAGTAACTGAAAGTGTGGTGGACTCTAAAGACTCGTCAATACTATGGCTGTGGATTTAACCACCAGCACGTCAGAGGTATAAGCCAATACGTGACGGGCCACCAGCTATTGACCAAAAGGGACGTCGATGAGCAAACTCATCCTGACACCCTACTGAGCCTGTCAGTGACAATATCCGTACAGTCCGGTCCGTTCGTCTATGAGCATCGCATGTCGGGCCTAGGGGGTTGGTAAAAGTCAGACCCCCAAAAGCGGTACAAGTCGTGTCGGAGTGTAGCCCAGAACACCCTGAGATACTACTGGAATACCTACCAGTAAATCTCCTGCCTTGGCCAAGGACTTCGTGTAATGGCTCTCCTTGACACAGCGCGACCTCACCCCCAATACCGGAAGAGACGAACCCCTGAAGATCCGCTCACTGCCTCTATGTGGCTCGGGACTGTACCCAACTAAAACCTGTTTGCACGACTCCTTTGAGCCGTGGTAGGGTAGTAATCAAAGCACAGTGGGAACTCACACGAGACAAATGACGATCCCCAGGTCGATGAACTAACCTGTACACATGTCACCAGGGAACTGCTATCTGACGTCAGGTATAAGACCAACTAGCAGGTTCCCGGCGAGTCCTGTCCGGTGTACTCATAACCCAATGAGCACCTGTATACATCTTAGGTGAACCAACTGACACCAGTGGCTTGTGAGACCGGCCACCGCCCCTCGTCGGGGTCTCGACTGTATACACTAGTCTACTCTGGAGTATCGATGCCCTGTCTCGAAACTCCTACGACTAGGGACCTTTTAAGGATGTGCTTATAGACTACCAGCTCCCACGTATATGATCGCCCTCATACTGCCGGTAGTCAAGCAAGAATCCTAGGGGCTCTATCAACGTGCAATAGCGACATGTCAGGTCACTTAAAGCAGTGCACGATGATAAAGGTAAACCAGATAGCATACTATCATCTCGAGTAAGACTGTCCTCCCGGGATAGGTCATCCCTCAATCATTGCAATCACGTGCCTGTGATGTAATAATTGACTCTGAGGGCACTATCTCCAACACCGTCCACTCTATCCCTGCAAGGAACTGTGGCACAACGGGGGTGAGTTGCCAACTCAGTGAATATAACTAACATATAACAGTTAATAATGTAAATATGTCGATCATAACTAACTGAAATGAGAGCAAGTATGATGTATGATAGCATATGGAAAGCATGAATCAATACTATAAATCACATAACCCAAAACTGCAATCTCATCATTTATCCCAATAAATTTCATCTTTCCGTGTCCATCATCGAAACAAAACTCCCATTTCTCTCAGGCATCATTCCTCGAATGATCCTGAATCAAATATCGGTCGGTATCCTCTAGATATCCGCCGTATTTTACCACTATCTTCGATATCGAGTAACCTCGCTAAGCTCCCCCGCCTCAAATGCGGCCATCCTGCCCCTCGGTCTCGACCGGATCCACCATGTATCCAACTGTATATCTCCCCCACTCAGTATGGATAACATAAAATCCGCGAACGTATATCTCCCCCATTCGGTCCGGAATAAAACCAAATTATAAAACATCTCATGGTGGACATGACACATCAATCATGAAATCACTGGATTTATGTAATAGTATTCAAAACACAAAACCATAAATCCTCAATAATACAATTACTTTTTATATCAACATAAAATACTCAAATACTAAACATGATGTTAATGATGCAATTTACTACTGTTAATGGTGTTTAAGATATGATATGAATCATTTTTAACAAGAAATTTACTAAGTGTAAAAGTGTAACAACCGAGTTCAGTTATACCAATTTTCTGTTACCGTATGTGTTGTGTGTGGGGTTTATTTCATTTACCGTGTTTAGTTGTGAATGGTAGGTTACTTTATATTCGACCCGTTTACTGAACTTGTTGTTTCCTAGTTTTTAGATTACCCCGACATTACAAATTTTGCATATAACGATTTTAGTCATTTAAAATAATTTAAAAATACATGACATGGCTTGCTTGATACCCCTAGCCCTGTGGTAGCATCCTTGCATCGTGTTCTCGTCCCGTTTAGTGAAACGGACTGGTTCGGATGGCTACGCGCACGTACGTCCGTCCGTTCTTGGGGGTATACTTTTCTGTTACAAAATCCTTCATTTTAATTTTTGGAACTTGCTAATAATTTTCATATTTCAAATTAAAAATTTTGGACCCGACCCGGGCGTAATTCTGAAATATTTTGCATCCCCCCAAATCCTATTTATTTTAAATCTTTTTAAATCAGCTTAAAATATTTTAGAGCCTACGATAATTTTTCTAAGCCAGCGAAATTATATTTGCTTAAACCAGAAAATCTTTTCTAATTCTTTCCTAAACAAATTTTCCAAACCCCACGAGCCAATTCCCTCTCTCCTTCACTTGGTGCCGGGACCCACGCCTCTCTCTCTTTCTCTCCCCCTTTCTCTTTCTCTTTCTCTCTCCCCGTTAAAGGACGAATTTATCTCTCCTCTCCCCTCTCTCTCCTTTCGATCTCTCTCTTCCTCTCTATCCTCTCGCGACCTTCTCTCTCTTCTTCTCTCAGAAATTCTCTCTCTCACCTCTCGCAAAATCTTTCTCTCTCCCTCTCTTCATATTTTCTCCTCCACACTTCTCAGCAAACCCATCCTCAAAACCCTAGCCGCCTTTCCCCTCGTCGCGCACAGCCGACGACGAAGACCTCGACCTCGTCATCTCCGCACCATCACCTCCTCCGCCTCCACCTTCTTCCTCTCTACAGAGCTGTCCCGTGCATCCCCAGTAAACCAAGAGCCTGCACACACTCGTCTCCGCCACCTCCACTTCCAGTCGCCGCCGGTGACCTTGTCCCGTGTCCCTGGCGCTCGTGCACCCCTCAGTGAGCATTGCTTCCCCTCCTCTCGTTCTTCTCCTTCTTTCTCCTTCTTTTCTTTTCTTTTCAGTTCTGTTTCCATCACTTGATCGCCGGTGGCCTCTGCAGGTACCTCGCCGGAGCTCCGTCGACGCCGTCGACCCTCACGATCCCTCTACAGACCATTGTGAGCCTCCTATCCTCCATTCTCCTTCTCTTCTTCTCTTATTCTCTTTCATGCAGTTCTTATAATTTTAATGTTTACTGTTTTCTGCGATCGCCGAAATCAGGCCGCGACGTCGACGATCCCGACGACCCAGCAAGGATATCTGACCCATGTGATCCCTTTGTGCGTGGTTTGGGTTCATTCCGTGTACCGTGCGCGCGTCACGACTTTTCCCGCCTACGCGTGACGTTCCGTTTACCGCTTCGCGATCCGTCGAGGCAAGTGAAACTTGCTACATGCTATTCATGATATTCCTATATTTATTTATTTATTTAATTTCATAGTAAATCTATAGATAGAATCTAAAGTCATGAATTCCAAGTTAACAATGCGACGTTCCGGTTACATATTTTGATTCAGAACTTGAAACCTAACTGTTGCAATTAGTTTACTAAACCTTGTAACCACATTTATATTTTAAATCACATAATAACTAGTTACATAGTCTATGGTACCCTTTCTATAGTTTTACCCCATTAGACACCCGTGTGCATCCTTAACCTGTTTTAGTTATAATTGCATCCATTGAACATATTATACATATCATTGCATCCCTAGATTACTTAATACATATTAACATGATTTTAACTTCCATATTTGTCATACTACATTCATTTAAGGTTGAAACCATCCCTTAAACTCAAATAGATAACCGTACATCCAAGTAGTTTAATCTGCACCTATTTGCTCATCATATTACATGTTCCAGTTTATTGTGCTGACAGTACCCGTGCTAGTTTATTTATAACCATGTTTATATTAGTTTAATTTATGAGCACCCACATGACATCTTGTGCATCCTGATATTAACTATTACACCTATTGGTTGACACGACATGGTACCGTACGAATCTTGACATAACATGACACCTTTATATATTACCTGGCTTGACCTGATGTACCATGGTCTTACCTGTTAGCTGATCTTGTGTCTAATGCCAACAAACCTGACTTGTTGTCCTTACGGACCGTTCCTGTTGTCTATCTAGATAAACCTGTCCCTGCCTGATCCTGTGTTGGCATTAGCTCTAGATTATTTAACACTTGACTTGAACATATATAACTTGGGGGTATGGGGAAATCAGTATTGTAACCGAACATAACTCAACGGGCCATCCTATTGTTTGCCGTTTTTCCGGGCGTTACGGAATACCCATTGTTTGCCGTCTTTCCGGGCGTTACGGAATAATCACCGACGAGTTACGATGAGGATTATATTACTTGGTTTCGAAGACTTTAGAATAGATAACCCCGTAGCACAGTTAGATATCTCTGCTTGTCACTTATACTGACACATTTACCGTTATATATTCTCATTATATTCTTGCTCATACTCATACCTGCATGTTGTACTACCCCTGTTAATATTATTGCTTGATATTATGACGCGCTGACGTCTGGGTTTTGCATGGCCCAGATTCCTTACCTTTGCTGCAGTCCGAGCAGGAGTACTTCAGCCAGCAGGCTGAGCTGTGAGGACGCAGTAGTAGTTAGTTCTTTTACTTTCAGCATTTTATCTCTGACGTGAGCCCGCATTATGGGACATACATTCCAGTTATTCTTGTATTGGATCTTTTGCTTCCGCATTATTTATTCTTGACTCATTTTATTTTGGCTTATGGACATGTGCTAAATAGTTTTATTTTTGTTCTTGATATCTCTACAGCCGTAATGTGACTGTGGAAGGAGAATTCCTATCCACAGGTAGCCTGGTTGGCTATGTCACGTGTCTACCTTAGCGTACTCTGGGAAGCGGGGCGTGACAGTTTTTTTAGTATCAGAGACATAGGTTAATCAGGTTGATTCTTTTTGTAGTTGGGTATTGTACCCAATACATGAATCAGAATACTCGTGATTAGGAAACATGTCCTGCCACCTTGCCGTTTTACCGTTCTTGAATCTTAACCTCCTCCTGATTATACTTTTACGATATGCAGACCTCCTTTGCATATCGACTCGAGACCCGATTCCTTGTTTATCTATAGAACTTAGGCGACTTGGGTGGAGTTATGTAATTGTAGCTATGATACCGCGGCATAGTTACAATGCGGTACTCTATTTAAGTAACTCGGAGTTCTAGCCTTGATCTATATTTTGAATCTGTTATCATTCTAATCCTTGGGTGTTTTGATTTCAGGAATATGGCAGAAAAGAATCTGAAGACGTACCAGAGGCGTGTTGACGAAGCCGCTATGCTTGGAGTAATCCGTGGGATGTTAGAAAACCAAAAGCGACAGACCGAGCTAATCCAGCAGCAAGCTGAATCTTTTCAGGAAGGTTTGCGGACCATTCAGCAGTCCGTGAGCAATGTTGTGGCCAGACCGGTGGATCGTGTGGATACCGTGGCGGATTTCAGGAGACTGGGTCCGTCTGTCTTCACTGGCCTGGAGGAGCCATTGCCAGCGGAACAGTGGCTGGTTGATACGGAGAATTTACTCGTTGCGGCACAGATCCCAGAGGAAAAGAGGGTGGATGTAGTACGCATCCAGTTGGCAGACTACACCCGTGAATGGTGGCTTGTGGAAGAGACCCGCTTGCCCAAGCCGATCAGTTGGGCGGATTTCTCGAAGAGTTTCTTGGAGAAGTTCTTCCCGCGGACTGCACGGGAGGAAATGGAGGAAAAATTCATCAGTTTGAAACAGAACGGCGCACCTGTAGATGTACATGCAGCTGAGTGGACGCGGCTCAGTATATTCACTGGACCTTTGGTTGCTAGCAGTGCTGATAGGGCAAGAAGGTTCATGTGCAGTTTGGATGTGGACATCCAGAGGCAGATTGTCTCCCTGGGTTTGACCACTTTCTCACAAGTACTTACAGCAGCCCGCGAGCAGCAAAGTCTACCTATGAAGACCGGGAGTACACCGCAGCCAGCAGTTACAGCACGGAAGCCGGCATTTGCACCGAATCGAATACATGGATGCAAAGGTATTCCGGTGGACAGGCGTAGCGTTGTACCAATGAAGAAGCCAGTTTTGCTCGAGCAAAAGGGGAGGGTGTTGTGCGATTACTGCCAACGACCGGGTCATTATCGGAGAGATTGTCGTAAGAGGCTTGGACTGTGTCTTATTTGCGGATCAGCTGATCACACCATTGATACTTGTCCATCGAAGCTACGGTTGAAGGAAGATACTCAGAAGCCACCGCAGAGACAGTTTCAGGAGCAGAAGCTGATAACTCAGGGACCCAATCAAGCTCGAGCCTTTACCCTGACGGCTGAAGAGGCTAAAGCTCCAGAGGAAGTCGTTTCAGGTACTTTACTTGTTCATGGTTTTCTCGCATTAGCATTTTTCAGCTCTAGTGCATCCCATTGATTTATGTCGTCTAAGTTTATTACTATACACTCGTTGACTGGCACGACCCTGTTTAGTTATTGGGACATACACATTGGGAATGGGAAAACCTTAACTAATAGAGGGTGTAAGGATTGTTCTGTTGTTGTTGGCGGACGAGAGCTAGTGTAGATTCCTTGGTGATTGTTACAAGCAGTATGAAGTCGCTTGGGAATGGATTTTCGGCACTTTCCACGATCACATCGAGTGTAGAGCAAGGAAAGCAAATTTCCAGATTTCCGGACATCCAGAGGATGTTTTGTGTTAGCAGTTCTGTCGGGCCAGTCGAGTTTGAGGCTAGGCCGACAAACAGTGTTCTTTCATCGATGGAGATTGATAAAAGTGAAGCGCCAGCTGTTGTTCGAAGTTTCATGGATGTGTTCGAAGACATATCAGGTTCACCGCCGAGGCGAGACGTGGAGTTCGCGATTGATCTTGCTCCTGGTGCAGCGTCAATCTCAAGGGCGTACTATCCAATAGCGCCAGTGGAGTTGGAGGAAGTTAAGAAGCAGATTGCTGAATTACTTGAGAAGGATTGAATTCGCAGCAGTAACTCACCTTGGGGAGCTCCAGTTCTTCTAGTAAAGAAGAAAGATGGCACAAGGAGGATGTGCATCGATTATCGAGAATTAAACCGGGTGACTATTAAGAACAAGTACCCGATCCCTCGCATTGGCGAACTATTTGAGCAGCTTAGTGGCGCGAGGGTAATCTCAAAGCTGGATTTACGATTCAGATATCATCAGGTCCGAGTGGAAGCAGAAGATATTTGCAAGACGGCGTTCCGAACTCGGTATGGACATTATGAGTACTTAGTGATGCCCTTCGGAGTAACGAATGCACCGGCGATATTCATGCACTTTATGAACCGAATCTTTTCACCATTCTTGGACCAGTTTATAGTGGTCTTTATTGATAATATACTGGTCGACTCCAAGAGCAGTGAAGAGCATGCAGAATATTTGGTGATCGCACTGCAGACGTTGAGGCAAGAAAATTTGCATGCAAAGTTGAGCAGGTACGAGTTTTGGCTTAAAGAAGTGAGGTTTTAGGACATGTCGTGTCTGGAGACGGAATCACCGTTGATCCCGAAAAGATTGCAACAGTTCGAGATCGGCCGATTCCGAAGAATGTGTAGAAATCAGAAGCTTTCTTGGACTTGCCGGGTATTACAGATATTCGCGAAGAACTTATGAAGGAGGCGCACAGTTCGGCATATTCCGTACATCCAGGAGGTACGAAGATGTACTGAGACTTACGACAGCATTTCTGGTGGGAAGACTTGAAACGGGAGATTGCCCGCTTTGTGGCAAAATGCTTGGTGTGTCAGCAAGTCAAGGCTGAATATCAAAGGGTTGCTGGTTTATTGTAACCACTTCCGATTCCTCAGTGGAAGTGGGAACCTATAACCATGGATTTCGTGACAGCTCTACCGCGGAGTCCAAAAGGCAACAATGCGGTATGGGTGATTGTTGATCGTTTGACCAAGGCAGCTCATTTTATTCCTTTTCGGGTTGGTCAATCGACAGAAACCTTGGCAGAACGGTACATGCAGGAGATGGTAAGATTGCACGGAGTACCGGTGAGCATCGTGTCCGACCGTGACACTCGGTTCTTATCACACTTTTGTAGGAGCTTACAGGAAAGTTTGGGGACTCGATTGAAGTTTAGCACGGCTTATCATCCTCAAACAGATTGCCAGACGGAGAGAACGATCCAAACTCTTAACGATATGTTGAGAGCTTGCATGTGGGACTTCAAGGGTTCATGGAAGGATCATCTACATTTGGTGGAGTTTTCTTACAACAACAGTTTCCAGGCAACTATTCAGATGGCTCCATTCGAAGTTTTGTATGGTCGCAAGTGTCGTTCACCTGTCTGTTGGGACGATGTCGGTGAACGAAGATTGCTGGGACCAGATTTGGTTGTGCAGACTGTTGAGAAAGTTAACGCTATCAGAAATCATATGAAAGCAGCACAAGACCGACAGAAGAGTTGGGCAGATACATCGAGAAGACCTCTAGAGTTCGCCGTAGGTGATTTGGTATTCTTGAAGATATCACCGACTAGAGGGGTGATTCGTTTCGGAAGTCGAGGAAAGCTCAGTCCTCGATTCGTTGGACCTTTTGAAATTATTGGAGCGTGTTGGCGTGGTAGCATATCGATTGGCGTTATCGCAATCCTTGGCGAGTGTTCATGATGTGTTTCACGTATCTCAACTCCGTAAGTATGTTCGGGATGAAACACATGTGCTGGACCATTCGGAACTGACTGTACGAGAAGACTTGACGTTTGAGGAGCGACCGATTGCGATTGTGGATCGAAGGGAAAAAGGGTCTTAAGAACAAGGTTATCCCTCTTGTACTTGTTTCTTGGGGTAATCGCTCACATGGAGAGTCAACTTGGGAACGAGAAGATGAAATCCGGCAGAAGTTTCCCCATCTTTTCTTATAGTTTGATTGATTGTTCATCCTTTCTTGTTTGGAATTTCGAGGACGAAATTCTTTTTGTAGTTGGGTATAATGTAACAACCGAGTTCAGTTATACCAATTTTCTGTTACCGTATGTGTTTTGTGTGGGGTTTATTTCATTTACCATGTTTAGTTGTGAATGGCAGGTTACTTTATATTCGACCCGTTTACTGAGCTTGTTGTTTTCTAGTTTTTAGATTACCCCGACATTACAAATTTTGCATATAACGATTTAAGTCATTTAAAATAATTTAAAAATACATGACATGGCTTGCTTGATACCCCTAGCCCTGTGGTAGCATCCTTGCATCGTGTTCTCGTCCCGTTCTGTGAAACGGACTGATTCGGATGGCTACGTGCACGTACGTGCGTCCGTTCTTGGGGGTATACTTTTCTGTTACAAAATCCTTCATTTAAATTTTTGGAACTTGCTAATAATTTTCATATTTCAAATTAAAAATTTTGGACCCGACCCGGGCGCAATTCTGAAATATTTTGCATCCCGCCAAATCCTATTTATTTTAAATCTTTTTAAATCAGCTTAAAATATTTTACAGCCTACGATAATTTTTCTAAGCCAGCGAAATTATATTTGTTTAAACCAGAAAATCTTTTCTAATTCTTTCCTAAACAAATTTTCCAAACCCCACGAGCCAATCCCCTATCTCCTTCACTTGGTGCCGGGACCCACGCCTCTCTCTTTCTCTCCCCCTTTCTCTTTCTCTTTCTCTCTCCCCCCTAAAGGATGAATTTATCTCTCCTCTCCCCCCTCTCTCTCCTCTCGATCTCTCTCTTCCTCTCTCTTCTCTCACGACCTTCTCTCTCTTCTTCTCTCAGAAATTCTCTCTCTCTCACCTCTCGCAAAATCTTTCTCTCTCCCTCTCTTCATATTTTCTCCTCCACACTTCTCAGCGAACCCATCCTCAAAACCCTAGCCGCCTTTCTCCTCGTCGCGCACAGCCGACGACGAAGCCCTCGACCTCGTCATCTCCGCACCGTCACCTCCTCCGCCTCCACCTTCTTCCTCTCCACAGAGCTGTCCCGTGCATCCCCAGTAAACCAAGAGCCTGCACACACACTCGTCTCCGCCACCTCCACTTCCAGTCTCCGCCGGTGACCTTGTCCCGTGTCCCTGGTCCTCGTGCACCCCTCAGTGAGCATTGCTTCCCCTCCTCTCCTTCTTCTCCTTCTTTCTCCTTCTTTTCTTTTCAGTTCTGTTTCCATCTCTTGATCGCCGGTGGCCTCTGCAGGTACCTCGCCGGGCTCCGTCGACGCCGTCGACCCTCACGATCCCTCTACAGACCATTGTGAGCCTCCTCTCCTCCATTCTCCATTCTCTTCTTCGCTTATTCTCTTTCATGCAGTTCTTGTAATTTTAATGTTTACTGTTTTCTGCGATCGCCGGAATCCGGCTGCGACGTCGACGATCCCGACGACCCAGCGAGGATATCTGACCCGTGTGATCCCTTTGTGCGTGGTTTGGGTTCATTCCGTGTACCGTGCGCGCGTCGCGACATTTCCCGCCGACGCGTGACGTACCGTTTACCGCTTCGCGATCCGTCGAGGCAAGTGAAACTTGCTACATGCTATTCATGATATTCCTATATTTATTTATTTATTTAATTTCATAGTAAATCTATAGATAGAATCTAAAGTCATGAATTCCAAGTTAACAATGCGATGTTCCGGTTACATATTTTGATTCAGAACTTGAAACATAACTGTTGCAATTAGTTTACTAAACCTTGTAACCACATTTATATTTTAAATCATATAATAACTAGTTACATAGTCTATGGTACCCTTTCTATAGTTTTACCCCATTAGACACCCGTGTGCATCCTTAACCTATTTTAATTATAATTGCATCCATTGAACATATTATACATATCATTGCATCCCTAGATTACTTAATACATATTAACATGATTTTAACTTCCATATTTGTCATACTACATTCATTTAAGGTTGAAACCATCCCTTAAACTCAAATAGATAACCGTACATCTAAGTAGTTTAATCTGCACCTATTTGCTCATCATATTACATGTTCCAGTTTATTGTGCTGACAGTACCCGTGCTTGTTTATTTATAACCATGTTTATATTAGTTTAATTTATGAGTACCCACATGACATCTTATGCACCCTGATATTAACTATTACACCTATTGTTTGACACGACATGGTACCGTACGACTCTCGACATAACATGACACCTTTATATATTACCTGGATTGACCTGATATACCAAGGTCTTACCTGTTAGCTGATCTTGTGTCTAATGCCAACAAACCTGACCTGTTGTCCTTACGGACCGTTCCTGTTGTCTATCTAGATAAACCGGTCCCTGCCTGAGCCTGTGTTGGCATTAGCTCTAGATTATTTAACACTTGACTTGAACATATATAACTTGGGGGTATGGGGAAATCAGTATTGTAACCGAACGTAACTCAAAGGGCCATCTTATTGTTTGCCGTTTTTCCGGGCGTTACGGAATACCCATTGTTTGCCGTTTTTCCGGGCGTTACGGAATAATCACCGACGAGTTACGATGAGGATTATATTACTTGGTTTCGAAGACTTTAGAATAGATAACCCCGTAGCACAGTTAGATATCTCTGCTTGTCACTTATAGTGACACATTCACCGTTATATATTCTCTTTATATTCTTGCTCATACCCATACCTGAATGTTGTACTACCCCTATTAATATTATTGCTTGATATTATGACGTGCCGACGTCTGGATTTTGCATGGCCCAGATTCCTTACCTTTGCTGCAGTCCGAGCAGGAGTACTTCAGCCAGCATGCTGAGCAGTGAGGACGCAGTTGTAGTTAGTTCTTTTACTCTCAGCATTTTATCTCTGACATGAGCCCGTATTATGGGACATACATTCCAGTTATTCTTGTATTGGATCTTTTGCTTCCGCATTATTTATTCTTAACTCATTTTATTTTGGCTTATGGACATGTGCTAGATAGTTTTATTTTTGTTCTTGATATCTCTACAGCCGTAATGTGACTGTGGAAGGAGAATTCCTATCCACAGGTAGCATGGTTGGCTATGTCACGTGCCTATCTTAGCGTACCCTGGGAAGCGGGGCGTGACAAAAAGTGACATGGTAATATCGACGAGGTGTGTGTAACATATAAGATGTGCCCGTGGCATAACTCGTCGATACTTGTGCAGTGTCCTTGCAACTAAGCAAAGTATATGTGAATTATGAGTGCATATTATCAATTTAGCATACCAATGTAAAGCATTTATTTAAATAAAACTACGGGCGTAACACGCCATCTTTACAAAATTCCCCGGTAGATATTTAGTCTACTCACCGGAAAATGTCGTATCTACTCAGGAATTGCCAATCCTTTTCCTTTCCTCGCTGCCTCTAAAAATCCCGTATTTGAATCTAACATCACAATTTAACTTATATAAGGAAACGGCTACTCCGACATGACGGAAATGAAAAACACCCGTTCCCACGTACTAGTTATATTGTATATGACTATATCAAGCTATTTAACACTTAACCTTACTGGATTTTAACCCTACTCTGCATCGCGACAGAAAACAGATTGCGATACGCTTTAACCATGTCGTATTTTGGTTTCTTAGATATCTTTTCCGATATAAGCTTCTAGATTTCATATACAACTGAAATAACTTATTTAAATAACACCAAAATTGCCACAATTATACACAGAACCCTACCCAACAAGCCAAAATACCCTAGCTTCCTACAAAACCGGCGACGCCGGAATTTTCCCTTTGGTCGCCGGCCCAATTCCGAGCCCTCTGGTTCGTACTCCTATGGTTTGCTCTAGGTGCTACATACATCATTTAGGTCTTGTTTAGTTAGGTTAATATTTCACCAAATTAAAGCAGATTCAAACAGAGCCTAGTTGTATCTAAAATACGATATTATTGACTTGTGATTTCAAACTTAAACTAATTCCAGAACTAATTCTCTACTGTGAGTAAGGATTTTACCTATAATAACTTGTAGGAATAACACTCTCTAAGATGTACAAACTCCTTGCCCTAGCTTGATAATGAGAAAACCTTAGATTTAGCTCCTTCTTTCTTCTTTCTCTTGTTCTTCTTTGTTTTCTTTAGTTTTGTTTTTCTTTCAGAAATTTTCAGATTTTAAATTAAGTGAATGATCTGAACATGAGCTATATATGTCAAAAAGAAGGGATAAGGTGAAGGAGGAGGTGTCATCAAGCAAGATGTAGTGATTTCATGCAAGGAGGAGGTGTGTGTGTGTGTGTGTGCGCATGCAAGGAAGATGTGTCATTACCTTAGCTCTTAATTTTTATTTTAATTAGCAATAAAATTCTGAACTAAATGGTTTTCTACCCCCTTTTCTTAACAAATTTCCATTTGCACAAGAAACTTAAACTTTACCTAGAAACCCTTCACAACTTATGTTATTACAAAACACCCTTTTTATAAAAAAGAAGCTAAAATTCTCACTAAAACCCTTATAATTTATTTATGTTGCATACTAAAGTTTTTATTTAATTTGTTTTACAAACATCTTATGAAATTGTCCTATTTGGTTTTAAAAACTTTTTAATTTGGCGCTTTATTATTTAATTAATTAATTTTATTTATTTCTAAAATTTTAGAATGCTACAAGTATCGACACGTAAACCCTCATATTTTCAAGCGCCGCATCCTCAAATCGGCCCTAATATCCATCTCACGACTCCGGCCGGTATCCTCCGGATAACCGCCTGGTCCAAACTATCACTGGTAGGTAGCACATTCCCCAGCCAGGCTCATCGTCATCCTCACAATCTTCTTGCCCCGGGGTACCTTACCGGGTCCACCATATACCCGCATATGGCTCATCCAACTCCTCGAATCGGGTGCGCTCATAACTCAGAACCGAGAAAACTCATGGTGGACACGAAATATTATATCAAGAGAAACCACGTTTTTAAAATAATATATAATTTCCTTTTGAAATATAACCACGGTTCTCAAATCCAGAGATCTTATGAAAACAACATCTCAATGCATGTAACCATAAAGTACGATATATGCAAACATAGAACAATAATGTGAGCATGTCAAGTGTATTATGCAAGCATATCATGTGATAGTACTGAACAATGAATGTACTTTACGGTTAAGATTAATATCATAATATGGCAGTTCTACTATGCAAGTGGTATGGCAATTACCGATGATGAATGTGTGTGAGCTGGCAAATCTGTGTAAGTGTAACATGCGCATCATCGGTAATTTTGCAGGTGTACTAGCAGACGATATCATACAACGGTAAATACCGAAAACATCACACGTATGTCACAAGGGATAAACCAACACAAACATGAACAATAATAAAGTATACAACTACACATGAACCATATGGTCAGTTTAATTGATACGAATCATAGTTTTTGAAAGTGGGGGTTACGGTGTTTTTGAGGAAAAGACACCATTTGAAAATCCATAGCTTCCTTTGAAGTTTCCATTTAAAAGTGCATACGATTCGTCAGTTTTGGAAATAAGTATGGTTCATGTGGTATCTTTACGTCGACGATCCCGTCTCATAGCATCATGTGTGGCAATATTCTCGAACATCATCCTCAAATCACGAGCGCGGATCAATCATCTGATATATCTTATCGCGTACGGTAATCCATCGTACGGTGACATTAAACAAAATAAGGATTCTATCGTCATATTCATCAATACGGGTATGGATCTATGGCCTCATACATCATATCTTATCGATCTCGTTTCATATCTTGGCATATGTATATAAATATTCATATCACATATATCTGCTCATATCATCTTATATCATCGTATCGACATCTCAATTCTCAACATCTCATATTAATTTCTTTGATCATATCCGTAATTTCATAACATATCTTTTCTCCAAATTATAATGTATTTATCGATTTTCCATATCAATGGTTGCGGGGGTGCTATACGTCATCCACCCGACTTTCAACATAGATATAAATATACTCACATGCTAATGTCCTCGCTTAGTCGAAGTCGATGAGCTTCTTGATCTCTTTCGTCGTCTCGGAAGTCCACACGAAAGTACTTACAAATCAACACATATCGTAATGATATTAAAACCAAGTCTGAAAACCGACATGACACGCGAAGTGCTCATAGGTTAGAACCAATGAGCTACGCATGCAAGAACAACCAAATAACCCTCGTCGTTGACGTACAAACGTCCAACGACCAAATCCAAACTCGAATGCCAAAACCAAGTTTCAGAAATCGGAAAACACGAAATCAGCAACCTAGGAAACCACTCCCAGATTATACCCTAGATCAAACTAGGACATTTTGCATATATGGTAGGTTTAGATATCAGATAAGGGGACCACACACCAAAAATCAACACCAATCTCCACAGTGTGGCCGCAAATTGCGGCCACGAGGATTAAATCTGCGGCCAAGTTAAGGGGTTCGAGTTTTAAGGGTAGATTCATGGTTACCTGCTCGTCTCACAGTGACGGGAACTTATTTTATGGGGCTCTCGGGTGATTTCAGATTTCAAAATATCATCACAATCTGTCATAAATTCGATGTCGGAAAAATTCTAAGATCACAACCTTATACTAGTTTAACTCCAAATTATTATATGAGGTAAAGAAACAATTTAACAAGAGAAGAAGTGAAGTTATACCTCTTGAAAGCAACTCAAGAAAAACCCTAGATGTTCCAAAGTGCTCAAAATCCAAACTTGATTCAACCATGGGGTGTAGGATGAGCTTGTGTGCATTTTTAATGAAGGTGGTGTGGGGTTTTGATGATGATTTGGGGAAGTTTCATGGAGGTAGAGGAGGGTAAAGAAGGAAGGAGGAGATGAAAAAAAGGAGTTGAAGAAGTGAAGAAAATGAAATGGAGAAGGATAAAGGAATGGGATAAGGTTAAGGAGCCATACTCTCTCTCTCTCTCTCATTCACTCTCATGCCATGCTTCATGACATAATATGTCCCCCCCCACACTCTCTCTCTCTCATCCCCTCACATGTCTCCTTTCTTTTATCTTTTCTTTCTCTTTTCCCCCTCTCAACTAAAACCAAATATCAAAAAATGCAATTGAAACAATATGCAACAAAATTTAACATGTCATGGTGCACTAGCCATGGTTAATTAAAAAGACGGATTTGGCCTAATCGTGATTAGAAGTGCACTAATCAAGTTTAATATAAACTTGCATATAAGTAATTGCATAATTATTTATAAAATGCCCAAATGCAATAAATACCTGTTTAATAAATAAACCATAATAATCTCCAATTATTTTCCAAATATTGGTAAATAATTATACCATTTTACGAAAACCCCAATTCGCAAATCGAATAGTTTTCGTGAAATATATTATTTTATTATTTAAATTCAAAAAATAATATTTTATATTTCTGAAATGTTATAAATGCCCTGCCACTCAGATGGCAGGAGGAGGCTCTTCCAGGCCAACTTTTTCACCCAGGAAATCGGGAGTGACATTTAACCGGCTCAGTCCAGACTTTTGCTTCTACTGCAAGAAGAATGGACACCTGGCGAAGGACTGCAGGCGTGCAAATGGCCTATGCTTAATTTGTGGCCCATCCACTCACGCCATTGGAGTATGTCCTTATAGACTCAACTCGTCTCCAGCCCCCAGACCAGCTATCACATTTCCGCAGTGGCCATCTATTCAGGTTCCTGCACCTCGTCTTGCTCTACCCGCTCCACCTCCATGTGGACCTCCTACACAGCCTCCTCGTCAATTCCATTTGGCATAGAGGAGCATGCCTCAAGGGAATAGGAACATGCCCTTGGGACAGAGGAATGTGCCTCCAGTAAGGAGGAATGTACACCGGCGTCAGGCTTTCATAATGACTGTGGAGGAAGCTGAAGCCACTGGGTAAGTTATCATTGGTAACTCCCAATCTATCAAACCTTTTTCAATCCTTATATATCAATATATTTTGCCCATACCTAAACACATCCCACACAATTTAGGTACAATCTTAGTAGCCTTCCTACCTTCCTTAGCACTCTTCGACACCGGAGCATCACATTGTTTTATGTCGCAACGGTTCTTTCGAACTAATGTGATTCCAATTAAACCGCTCGTATCCAGCTGGAATGTCAGTTCAGGGAATGTCTTTCTAAAGGAAACTATGGGATACAATCTGTGTCCAGCGGTCTGCAGTAGAGAATTTTATGCGGATTTCAAGGTGCTGGACATACCGAACTTCGATGTAGTCTTTGGAATGGGCTGGTTGGGAACTTTCTTTGCTACCATCGACTGTCGTCAAAGGAGGGTAGTTCGAAATACCAGATCATCCAGTCTTCTATTTCTAGAGTGGAGACCGTACCTTGGAACCTAGCACCTACAAAGCTAAACCAAAGAAGGCAGTGGTTGCAACAATACAAGCAGAGGAAGACAAGCCAGAAGTAGTTCGAGAGTTCGAGGACGTATTCCTTGAAAATATAACAGGTTTGCCTCCCGATCGAGCTCTTGAATTCAGCATCGATTTACTACCTGACACGCAATCGGTGATCAAAGCTCTATACCGGTTAAGTCCAGAAGGATTGAAGGAGATCCGTATTCAGTTGGACGAACTCCTGAAGAAAGGTTAGATTTGTCATAGTATTTCAAGTTGGGGATCTTCAGTTTTGTTCGTGAAGAAGAAAGAAGGTTCATACAGAATGTGTGTAGACTTTCGAGCTCTGAACGAAGTGACGATCAAGAACAAGTATCCACTACCGCGCATCGATGATCTGTTCGATCAGCTAAGTGGGTCTTGCGTTTTCTCAAAATTAGATTCTCGTTCGGGTTATCATCAGGTGAAGGTCAAAGAATCTGATATTCCGAAGATGGCATTCAGGACTCGCTATAGTCATTATGAGTATCTCATAATGCCATTTGGAGTGACCAATGCACCTGCTATATTCATGAATCTGATGAACCAAGTTTTGTGAGAGTACTTAGACAAGTTTGTTTTCATCTTCATCGACGGCATCTTGGTGTATTCAAAGAGTCGGAAAGAACACGCCGAGCACTTACGGATTTTCCTGGAGACATTGTGACAACACAAACTCTACGCCAAGTACAGCAAGTGTGAATTTTGGCTAGATCAAGTCAGATTTCTCGGACATATTGTTTCAGGCGAAGGAATCTCAGTAGAACTAGCTAAGGTGTCAGTTGTCAGCGAATGGCCGACACCAAATACGGTGAAGGATATTCAAAGTTTCTTAGGATTAGCAGGATACTACCGAAGATTCATCGAAGATTTCTCAAAGATTGCAGCATCCCTGACCAAGCTCACACGTAAAGATGAAGCATTCGTGTGGTCAGAAACATGTAAACAAGCTTTTGTAGAACTTAAGTCGGGGTTAACTTTTGCTCCTATCCTTATAATACCGAATCAATCTGGAGGATTTGTTATGCATTGCGATGCATCCGGTAAGAGATTAGGATGTGTTCTACACAAGCATGGAAAGGTTGTAGCTTTTGCATCAAGACAAATGAAAGTCTATGAGCGCAACTATCCAACACATGATCTTGAGTTGGCAGCCGTTATCATTGCACTTAAGATTTGGCGCCATTATCTTCTGGGAGAACGAGGGGATATATACACGGACCACAAGAGTCTGAAGTATGTATTTCTCAGAAGGAGTTGAATATGCGGTAGAGAAGATGTCTAGAACTCATTGGGGACTTCGAAATCAACCTATAGTATCATCCAGGGAAGGTGAATGTAGTTCCTGATGTACTTAGCCGTCAGCCATTAGAAATGAATCTCATCGCTCAGAGGAAGCTACAACAGGAATTGCACGGGATGGAGATCGAAGTGGTTATGCTAGGTAACGTTTCGTATTCGATGAACTTACAAGTTCAGTCTACTATTGTCAATCAGATCAATGCAGCTCAAGCAAGTGATGCCAAGCTGTAAAAGATCCGAGAACAGGTAGATAAAGGACTTAGAACTGACTTCATCGTCCATGAAGACAGATCCTTGAGATATAGAAGTAGGTTATGTGTACCACACGTCCCAGTTCGAGAAGAGTTGATGAAAGAAGCTCACAACTCTCCGTACTCTGTACACCCTGGTGGTACCAAAATATACAAGAATCTATGGAAACACTACTGGTGGCATGGAATGAAGCGTGAAGTAGCCAGAAGCGTAGCCAAGTGTTTGGTGTGTCGGCAAGTAAATGCTGAATATCACAGAACTGCTGGACTACTTCAGCCGTTACCAATCCCAGAATGGAAATGGCAGCACATTACCATAGACTTCGTGACTGATCTTCCTCGCAGTACGAAAGGTAACGATGCGGTATGGGTTATTATGGATCGACTCACCAAGTTGACTCATTTTATTCCCTTTCGAGTTGGCCAATCAACTGAAACGTTAGCAAAGAAGTACATGGAGATAAGCATGGATCTAAAGTAAGATTTAACCTTCAAAGTGAACTATTTTTTATACCCATGAACTAATGTAGGAAATCGTGAGATTACATGGAGTACCAGTTTGCATCGTCTCCGATAGAGATACCAGATTTCGATCATAGTTTTGGCAGAGTCTGCAAGCTAGCCTGGGAACGAGTCTGAACTTTAGCACGGCTTACCATCTACAAACGGACGGACAGTCTGAACGAACAATTCTAGAAGATATGCTAAGAGCTTGTATGTTAGACTTCGGAGGTTCGTGGGAAGATCACCTACACATTGTGGAGTTCTCATACAACAACAGCTATCAGGCGAGCATTGGAATGGCACCATTCGCAGCAGTCTACAGAAGGAAGTGTCATTCACCACTAAGTTGGGACGACATCGGAGATCGGGAACTCTTTGGACCAGAGATGATCATGGAAATTATGGACGTAGTTCGCACGATCAGGGAAAGAATGCGCATAGCCCAAGACAAACAGAAGCATTGGGTAGATGCAAAGTGCTGATATCTGGAGTTCTAACCTGGAGATCATATTTTCTTAAAGATCTCTCCAAACCGAGGAGTAATCCGCTTTGGCAAGTGTAGGGATCCTAAGCACGACAGCAAGGTTTCGGGTAGCATCATCTATGCCAAATTAAAATTTTGCCATGCTAAAAGAACCCTAACCTAGGATATTTAACTAGAGAATCATACAAAAATGAAATGTAAACAACTTTACATCTAAGTGAGTAGGGATTACAACCTTTGTAGTCCGTTCCTTCACTTCTATAGCTCCTTGTTGTGGTCCCTTCGCTGCGATCAAAGAACTCCCGGACTCTTGAGAGGCTTCACAAGGTGAAGGATGCATGCTTGCTAGAAGTCTTCAAAGTCTATGATGATCTACTTCGAGGAAACACGGACTCAAGCTATATCTTCACTTAATATGGAATTAGTGAAACTAACACCCTAATCTAAATGGCTAGTTTAGAAGAGGACGATGAAGTAGGAATTTTGCTCACTTTAGAATTTATTTTCTCATTAGGATTCATCATCTCATGAAACCCTAGAAAGCTTTTGAGATGGGGAAGAAGATGATGAGAAAAATGAAAAAGTGAATGAGTTGTGTGAGAATAGCAACCATGGTGAGATAATATCTCATACTAAACTCTTGTAGAGAATAAACCATGGTCAAGGATAAATGGTAAGGCTAATAAATATCTTAAGTAATCCAAATTAAGTGGACTAAGTCAATGGCAAACCCTAGCTTCTCCAAGCTTCTTTTCCATGACAAAATCCACTTCATTTTGAATTACTTTAAATGAGTAAAACCCTAATTTATCTAAAGCATGGTGTAAGTATCATACACCCATATTGCATGTATCAAAAACCATGACACAATAACATATATCACATATATGCAAAGTGTACACAAAAGTGAGAAAAAGAAATGTTTAAGGAAGCTAATATTAGTTAATGTAATTCAATATATCAAATATATAATTAAACATTAAATTATTAAATCAACATTTGATTTAATAATTCGGCTATATCACATACAACCGACTAATAACAAATGTAACATTATATCGAATCAACACTTGATCCGATAACCCGGCTATATTATATATAACCGGCCGATATCACATATCGCGAGAATAGAATGTGGTATCAAATACACGCATTAATCTCAGTCCCGCACATATCATATATGTTCTCCTACTTCGTTTCGCCTGAGCCAGGAAACCTCTGTGTAGGACTTTAAAAACTCATCAATACGCCGGCAGTAGGTGATGATCATATGAAACACCCACAAGCCGCAATCGGTCAGCTAAATGTAACGGCCACCTGGGTATTAAGCGATCAGAAGATCAACAAGCAAGCCTGTACATACTCCTGCGAATCCAATCAGTAACACTACCGTACAGTCCGATCTCTACGTCTGATATGTCGCATATCCAGTCTGGGGGTGGTAAACGTCAAACCCTAGTAACCGATAAGTCTTGTCGATGTGAGGCTCATAACGGGTCGAGAAAATACTGATAACACTTACCAGTAGATCTCCATATCAGCCCTGGCCAGAGACTTCCAGTTATGGCTAATCGAACACAGCTCAACATCAACCCCTATACCGAGAGAGACGAATTCCTTCCTATCGCTCATTGCCTCCAAGTGATTCGGGACTGCACCCAAAAGTCACCGTTTTGCACGTTCTCTTGAACGTGGTAAGGTGGAAATCAAAGCACAGTAGGAATCACACAAGACTGTATGACGATCTCGGGTCTACAGACTAACATGTACCGGTGTCACCAGAGAACTGCTATCTGACAATAAGTATAGTACCAACTAGGAGTTCTCGGCGAGTCCATTCAGTGTACCCAGTCTCCACTGAGCTCACGTACACCATCTTTGATGTCAAACACCAATGGATGTAGGATCATCCATCGCCCATCATATGGGTCAAGATGCGTATAAGCTAGTCTACTCTGGAGTGTCGATGCCCTGTCTCAATACACCCTCGACTAGGAACAATTGTAGGATGTACTTGTGGACTACCCTTGGCCCTACTAGTATGATCTTCATCATAGTCCTGGCAGTCAAGTACACATCCTAAGGGCTTTATCAATATGTGAGAGCAAGACAGTATCACTATACTAATCTACATGTTAAGACAAAGAGCAACCAGATAGAATACTATCATGTCGAGCAAGAAAGTCCTCTCTATATATATCCAAGCATCCACTATAATATACATCACATGTACAATAATGGCCTCTAGGGCATACATATAACTAAAAATCTCCCACTTACACTAAGGCCATGTGTTGTAGTATCTCATACCCAACATCCCGAAGAGTCTCTCAAATTGTATCTGGGGTATGGCCTTCGTGAGTGGATCCGCTGTGTTGTCCTTCGTGTCAACTCTCCTGACCTCGATCTCCCGGCAATCAACTATCCCCCGGATCAGGTGATACCGCCTCAGAATATGCCTGGATCTCTGATGGGACCTGGGTTCCTTGGCTAAAACCATTGTTGCTTTGTTATCACAAAACAAAGGTATTAGATGCTCGATGGACTGAACCACTCCAAGTTCGTTTATGAACTTCTTCATCCAGACAGCCTCTTTGGCAGCATCGTTGGTAGCGAGGTATTCAGCCTCCATCGTCGAGTCTACCACGATTTCCTGTTTTGAAATCTTCCAGCATACCGCCCATCCATTGAGGGTAAAGACAAATCCCGAGACCGACTTAGAGTCGTCCTTATCACTCTGGAAGCTCGAATCGGTAAAGGATTCCACTTGGAGTTCTCCGTTACCATACATCAAGAACATCTCTTTAGTCCTTCTCAAGTACTTGAGAATGTTCTTCACAGCTGTCCAGTGACTCTCTCCAGGATCTGCTTGATACCTACTCACTACACTTAGTGAGTATGCTACATCGGGTCTTGTACATAGCATCGTGTACATGATAGAGCCTACTGCCGAAGCATAGGATATCCCTTGCATGCGAGCTCTCTCTAAATCAGTCTTGGGAGACATCTTTTTGGAGAGAGTGAGTCCAGAGATTGTGGGTAAATTCCCATGTTTGGATTCTTCTATACTAAATCTCTTTAGTATGGTGTCAATGTACCTGGATTGAGACAATTCTAGTATCCGTTTAGATCTATCTCTATAGATCTTAATCCCAAAGATGTAGGAGGCATCACCTAGATCTTTCATTGAGAATCTATGTGATAAGAAGAGCTTGACTAAGTGCAGCATAGGAATGTCATTTCCTATCAAGAGTATGTCATCCACGTACAATACGAGGAAGACAACCTTACTCTCTGCCATCTTCTTGTATATACAAGGTTCATCTACATTCTTGATGAAGTCAAACTCTTTGATTACTACATCAAAACAAATGTTCCAACTCCGCGATGCCAGCTTTAACCCGTAGATGGATTTAAGCAGCTTGCACACCTTTCCGCTGCTCCCACTGTCTACGAAGCCCTTTGGCTGAGTCATGCATACGCTCTCTTCTAAATCAGCATTTAGAAAGGCGGTCTTAACATCCATTTGCCAGATTTCGTAGTCATGGTATGCAGCAATGGCAAGTAGGATCCGGATGGACTTATGTATAGCCACTGGAGAAAAGGTTTCGTCATAATCCACACCTGGTCATTGACGAAAACCCTTTGCAACAAGTCTAGCTTTGAAAGTCTCAACTTTTCCATCTACACCAAGTTTCTTCTTAAAGATCCATTTGCTCCCAATGGGTTTTACCCCTTCAGGAGCAACTTCCAAAGTCCATACTTTGTTGGTGTACATGGATTCCATCTCAGATCGCATTGCATCCAGCCACTTCACTGAGTCCCCACTCGTGATGGCCTACTCGAAGCTAGTTGGGTCATCATCTTCCATGATGCAATCCTCACTCCCACCATCAATGAGAAAACCGTAGTATCTTTCAGGTGGATGAGGAACCCTACTAGATCGGCGGAGAGGCTGAGGTTCATTGGGAGCTATCAAATCCTCTGGTTCTACCAAATCTTCTGTCGTAGTTTGTATTGCTGGAACTTCTTCCAGTTCTACCTCTTCGCCACTAATTTCCTTTGCAAGAAATTCCTTTCCTAAAAAGGTGGCAAGCCGAGAAATAAACACCTTTTGTTTCTCGGTGTGGTAGAAGATATACCCTTGTGAGTTTTTGGGATATCCTACAAACTTGCACAGAACAGACCTTGCCTCGATTTTGTCCGGATTGTGCCTTTTGACATAGGCCGGACAACCCCATATCTTAACATAATTAAGACATGGTCTCTTCCCCTTCCATATCTCATATGGAGTGGTAGGCACTGATTTGGTAGGGACCATATTCAATAGGTGTATGGCTATCTCAAGCGCATACCCCCAAAAGGAAATAGGCAACTCAGCAGTGCTCAGCATAGAGCGCACCATGTCTAATAGGGTGTGATTCCTCCATTCCGATACACCGTTGTGCTGTGGTGTATATGGAGGAGTAAGCTGAGAGAAAATCCCATTCTCTTTTAGATAGTTCAGGAACTCATTGCTCATGTATTCTCCTCCTCGATCAGATCGAAGGATCTTAATACTTTTACCCATTTGGTTCTCGACTTCGTTCTTATATTCTTTGAATTTCTCAAAAGCTTCAGACTTGTGTTTCAACAGGAACACATGTCCGTATCTTGAGAGATCGTCAGTGAATGTAATGAAGTACGAGGAACCATCTCTGGCATGTGTAGACATAAGACCATATACATCACTATATATTAGTCCCAAGAGTTTCGTAACTATTTCTCCGTGTCTACTGAACGGAGTTTTGGTCATATTGCCATTGAGACACGACTGGCAAGTGTCTTAAGATAAAAATTTGAACGTATTCAAATATCCATCCTTATATAACTTAGCTAGTCGTGTCGCAATGATATGACCTAGTCTACAATGCCACAAGAAGGATTCGTTCATTTCTGAACTCTTCTTCTTGTGTGTGTTTTGTATGTTAAAAACTGTGGTTTGATTTAGAACGTATATGCCATTATTTAACGAGCTTGATCCAATCAACTTTTGGTTCAGGAAGATGTTCATAACATTATCCTGTACTGCAAAATTATATTCTTCTTTACTTAATAAAGAAACTGATATAAAATTGCATATCAGGGTCGGTATGTAATAGCATTCGTTCAGAACCAATGTATTCCCATTTGGCAATACAAGGTGATATTCGCCAACTGCTTTGGCTGCAATATTTGCACCATTCCCTACTCTTACGGAATGATCACCCTGTCCTAGTTCTCTACCTTTCTTTAGTCCATGTAACATATTACATATGTGGAATCCCGATCCGGTATCTAATACCCAGGACGTAGAGTGAACTGAGAAAAAGTTTTCGATAACAAACGCACCCGAAGAAGATGCATCAACATGCTTGTTCTTTATTTGGGCGGCGTGGGAATCCGGATATTCCCCTATTTCCTACTCAGTCTTATAACAATTATAAGAAAGAACGGAACCAACATTCCCCTGCTCAGTATAACAAGCGGGTTCGATCAATACATCCATATTATTATCTTGATTAAGGCCTGACATGGTCGCTACCTGGAGAGAAAGTGAACAAAACACTTTAGCGTATGTTCTTGCAAGATTAGATTGGTTATTATCTTATCTAATCAGGATGGCTCTCACTGTTTTCATCAAATCTTCTTTCAAACCCTAAAAGGTAAGACTAGCCGGGATTAATTACACCTTACAAGTTTGCCAATCTTTCGGCCAGGCCAGTGTTGGTATTTTGAGGGAGGTTTCCCATGCTTTCGCACAGACCTAATTAAAATAAACCTCGTTTTCCCAGAGGCATAACCCCGTTGTTATCCGCCGAAAGACGCAACCGGGACGTTGGGACGTCCAGCCTGAATTTTGGGGGCAGATGCTATTTGTTTTTATCTGTCCACCTCTCTGAAGATGCCAAGTTGATTTATGGCACCGTATATCGGAGGTTTAGACAGATGCCGCCGTTGTAGCAGATTTCGTCAGATTCCCCCTCGTTTACGAGGGTTTTTTTTATTGTGGGGACGCTCTTTCCTGTAGGCGCAAACCCCTGCAGTTAATTACGCTACTGCATCGCGGTAACCACTTTCTCCTTCTCCAGATGGTCACTTCGTGTTGTGTGTGTTTGTTTTATTTTTGGTTTCCCGTAGATCGTATACAGAGACTAATTTATGTTGTCGCCCGTAGGGCGTGGATTAGTCTAAATCCGTATTTTCTTAGATTTGGGTTTGACTTGGTTTAAGGATCGTTAACCTTGTTTTTAGATTAAGATCAACTTAAATGCTTGTTAAGGATACGTTAGTCTAATTTTAGACTAAGATCTACTTAACAAGACTTTCTTTAGTTTATAAGGACATTGCGGTCCATTGGGTTTAAGGACATCATAGTCCATGAGTTTAAGGACCTCATAGTCCATAATTTAAAAACGTCATAGTCTATAGAGTTTAGTTTAGGGACGTTACGGTCCATTGGGTTTAAGGACATCATAGTCCATGAGTTTAAGGACCTCATAGTCCATAAGGTTTAGAGGCATCATAGTCTGGTTTAAAGACGTCATAGTCTGTGAGATTTAAAGACATCATAGTCTGTATGGTTTAAAGACATCATAGTCTGTACGGTTTAAAGACATCATAGTCTGTATGGTTTAAAGACATCATAGTCTGGTTTAATGACATCATAGTCTGTACGGTTTAAAGTCATCATAGTCTGTACAGTTTAAAGACATCATAGTCTGTACGGCTTAAAGACATCATAGTCTGTAAGGTTTTGGTTTAACCGTTTGGGGATGCGCCAAAAGTTATTGGTTATTGGGACCCTCCAACTCTCTGAAGACGTTGAAAAATTACAACGACATGTATCAGAGGTATGAAGAGATGTACCCTTAAACCAATGTCCCGACTGAGGGGGACTGGGATGAACATCATTTTAGATGTCATCTGTTGGGAGCTCATTAGCTATCTCTAGGACTGAGTTCGGATTTGGAGACCCTGAGCATGAGGAGCTCAATTGACACTTCTCGGGAAATTTGGTCTGAGTTTGGCTAACATTGGCCTTTCGTAGTGTTAAACACTAGTATATGCTTAGCGCTCACGTGCTCCCACGTGAGGTGCTTAAAATAGTGTTAAACACTAAAAATTGAAGGCGCTTGCATGGGGTCACATGAAGCGCTTGAAGTAGTGTTAAACACTAAAAATTTGAGGCGCTGCTTCCTTGGGTTTATTCCCTTGTTCTTTTCTAAGAGCTAAGCGCTATTGGGTCACGTGGGGTAACGTGGGGCGCCCTAAGTGGAAACTGCCTTTTGATTTACTCCCTTTCTATAAGTGCTATGCACTACTTGGGGGGGTCATGTGGGATCACATGTGCCCGTCTCAGTTGTCCTCTTTCATTCATCAAGGGTGTTCACGTGGGAGCACGTGATCGGTCGTTATCATGTTGGATGCCAATCATTTTACGTGCATGGAGATCCTTAGTTTTGAGACTTTCAAACCCACTGTTTTGTAAGATTTAAATTCTTTGGACTTAGTTTTTCTCTTAGGTTTGGGATCTGTATGGCAGAATCTCCTCGATGAGAATTAAATTCTCAACTTGTCAGGAGATCTGCTTCTGCAGATGTTTCACCATAAGAAAGAACTAAGTTCTTATATGAAGGGTTAAACCCTTATTTTATCAGAGGAATTAAATTCCTATATCTTTTTTGGGAGAATTAAATTCTCTGAACTTAGATCTTCCCCTAGGTTTTGGATCTGCATGGCAGGATCTTCCCGATGAGAATTAAATTCTCAATTTGTGGGGAGATATGCTTCTACAGATCTCAGCCAAAGGAAGAATTAAGTTCTTTTTAGAAGAGTTAAACTCTTATGGAGGTGAAAATAAGATGAGATATTCTCTGTGCTTCGTTCCTTCTCTTACCTAGAGTTTCTTTTTCTCCTTTTCTCTCTGGAGAATTAAATTCTCTTTTCTTTTAAGCTTACGAAGGGTTTCTCTCCTTCTTTTTTTTCTCTCTTTTCTGTATTCCCTCTTTTTTGTGTCACTTGGGTCCTATTTATAGGAGAAAGAAAAGAAACAATCTGTTCAGAAAATCTCTTATTGAGAGATTTTAATTGATTTTATAATCAACCAAAATGATCTTTTAGATCAATCGGTGAATTTTATTCACCGTTGGATTTTTAATCCAAGGACTTCAGTTTTACAGAAGATATATCTCACAAGATTAGGAAAATATTTTCCTATACAGAATCTTCTTCTGTAAATTGGTGATTTTTAATCACCATTGGATTTTTAATCTAACGATGCTCTGCTTTACAGAGCGCAATCTTTCTTTTTTAGAAAGATCTAAGGAAATATTTTCCAAATAGGGTTTTGATCCCTTTTATTTAGAATTTAATTCTATTGGTTCAGAAGGCATAGCAACCCATCACGTGTAGCACGTGACCCCACGAAGCTAAGTCCATCAAATAGCGTCACGTGCTACCACGTGACATTTTCTGGCCAATTGTTTGTTTTAAGAAGGCGCCTATATACTTTGTATATAGAAAGTCATGTGTCTGCACGCGAGGCTCAGTTTTAGTCTCAATTTCAGCCTTGCTTTATCAAGCGCAGTGCCTTATCACGTGTGGGCACATGATGCTCCGTTTGGGGACTTTTCCTATTACTTTTATATTTATTATTCAGTTTTTATAAGGGAACAGCCGTTAACACCTTTCTAGACACCTACATGATTGGCTAATTATGATGTGTAAAACTCTCCCAGGAGTAACTCTTACTCGCAGTGGGTGTCGGGATCCAACTATCTCATAGAAGGTATGCAATCTCATTGCAAATTTCAACACTTGAAATTCACGATAATGTTTTTGCCCCTAACGTGCTATGACCTTGACGAAAGCTAACAAACCATAGTCCGCTAGTCAAGTTCAACTCGTACATTTAATGATTGAATTATACCCGCCCGCACGACCCTTGACGAAAGCCAACAAAACCGTATGACTACCCTAATCCAATCGCATCATATGCAGCAGATAAGCAGTAAGTAGCTACCGTACACTACGTCTTGACGAAAGCCAACAAACGTAATACGAATACTAAATATTACTTATCTAAAATGTCGGAGGGCTACGACAGATTTTTATGAAAACCTTTTGTGTAATGAACTTGATATCGTTGTAGAAATAAGTGATTTTGAAAAGGAGTGTTTTTGAGGCTTTTAGTAGTCGCTAAAGAGGTCATTCCCGGTGAAGGGATTGTTCCCCTCCGAAAGACGCAGACGAAGACGCGGCGGATGTCTCGCCTGAGTTTCGGGGCAGATGCTAATTGGTGCTATCCGTCCACCTCTCCGAAGATGCCAAGTTGATTTATGGCACCATGTATCGAAAGTTTAAACGGATGCGTCCGATGCAGCAGACTTCGTCAGATCCCCCCTCGTTTGAGGGGTTTTTTGATTGTGGGGACGCTCTTCCTTGCAGGCGCAAGCCCCTGCAGTTAATTACGCTGCCGCATCGCGGTAACAACTTTCTCCTTCTCCAGATGGTCACTTCGTGTCATGGGTGTTTGTTTTGTTTGTGGTTGCCCGTGGATTGTATACGGAGACTAATTTATGTTGTCGCCCGTAGGACGTGGATTAGTCCAAATCCGTATTTTCTTAGATTTGGGTTTGGGGGTTTGGGCTTAAGGATACGTTAGTCTCATTTGGGACTAAAGATCAACTTAAACGTTCGTTAAGGATACGTTAGTCTAATTTTAGACTAAGATCAACTCAACGGGATCATTTAGATCCAACAAAAGAGCATTTGAACTCTATTGTTTAGTTTAGGGACATTGCGGTCGATTACTAGTTTAAGGACGTAGTGGTCCAATACCAGTTTAAGGACGTAGTGGTCCAATACCAGTTTAAGGACATATGTGGTCCAATACCAGTTTAAGGACATAGTGGTCCATTGTTAGTTTAAAAACATCACGGTCGAGATTAAGGACATCATAGTCCGTGAGTTTAAAGACCTCACAGTCAAGGTTAAGGACATCATAGTCCGTGAGTTTAAAGACCTCACAATCAAGGTTAAGGACATCATAGTCCGTGAAGTGTGTGGTTATCGGGACCCGTCACCTCTCTGAAGACGTTGAAGGATTACAACGACAAATATCAGAGGAGTGAAGAGATGTACCCTCGAACCAAAGTGGATTAAGTGATCTGTAGTCCAATTTGGAACTAAGATCAATTAATTAGATTATGAGCACATTTGGGCTTAGTTAAGTCTGCATTGAGGACTTATGGCCAATTTGGGCTATGTCCAATTAAGTTTGAAATGTTGGCCCTTTGTTGGACCATTAGACATTTGTCTGGGTTCAGCCCCTCATCATTTAGCAGTGCTTAAATAAGAGTTTGAGGGCTTTGGTAACATTTTTATCTTTGATTTCCTCAATTTTGAGATTCAGTCGAAGGAGAGACCTTTACATCTGGAAAATTAGCCAATTTGGCTAAAAGTAGTGTTAAACACTAGGGAACAGCAGTGTTAGACACTGGAAATAAAGCTCTCAAATTAGTGCTAAACACTAGAGGAAAAAAAGGGTCTCGTGGGGACACGTGAGGGCGCCCAAAGGTGGGGCCAGATCTCCTCGCTTTGTTCTGCAAATAAGTGTTAAACACTTTTTTATATTTTTATTTTGAGCATCACGTGTTGACACGTGATGGGGATTTATGCACTGATCATTAAAGCATTTACTAAGGGGTCACGTGAGGACACGTGAGAGCACCCAAAGCTTTGCTTTCCTTCGCTTTTTCTTTCTGTGTTTTGTAAGTCACGTGGGAGCACGTGAGGCGTTGCCTCAAAGCTTCCTGCTTCTCATTTCTGGGGATCTCTTCAGGGGTCACGTGGGGACACATGACCTTAGTTCTTTTGCATGCATGGAGATTTTTCAAGTCTCTTTATTTTTTAAGAATTGAATTCTCTTATAGGGTTAAACCCTAATTATGTTTTAAAGGAATTAAATTCCCATGTATGTGAAAGAATTAAATTCTTATGTAGGGTTAAACCCTAGTTCTGTCTTGGAGGAATTAAATTACTGTTAATCTGAGAGAATTAAATTCTCAATTAGGGTTAAACCCTAGTTTTGTCCATCTTGAAGGAATTAAATTCCTGTAATTTTAGGAGAATTGAATTCTCATATAGGGTTAAACCCTAGTTTTGTTTTGGGAGAATTAAATTCTCTAAACTCAATTCCCTCTCTAAGTTTTGGATCTGCATGGCAGGATCTCAACCCGATGAGAATTAAATTCTCAACCTATGGAGAGATGTGCTTCTGCAGATCTTCAACTAGAGGAAGAACTAAGTTCTTTTGCACAAGAGTTAAACTCTTAGATTGAGAATTAAATTCTCTTTTTGAAGTTTTGATCCTTTTCCTTTTCTCACCTAGGATTTTCTCTCTTGAGAATTAAATTCTCCTCTTTTTTTCTCTCTGTTGTTGTTATCTCCCAAAAAAAGTAGATCCCTTCTCTTCTCTTCTTGGCTCCTATTTATAGGAGAAAGAAAAGAATCAATTTGTTTTGTTAATCTTTCATTGAAAGATTTTAATTGATTTTGTAACCAACATAATCTTTTAGATCACTCAGTGAATTTTATTCACCATTGGATTTTTAATCCAAAAGATCTTTTATCTGTTATTCCTGGCAAATTTCAGGGAAATCTTTCCTTGTATAAAATCTTTCCATAAATTGGTGATTTTTAATCACCATTAGATTTTTAATCCAACGGTGCTCCATTTTACAGAGCACCATCTTTTTTGTTTGGAAAGATTTAGAGAAATATTTTTCCAGTTAGGGTTTTTTTATTCCCTCTTAATTAGAATTTAATTTTGTTAATTCATAGATCTTTAGGAACCTATCACGTGTTGGCACGTGACCCCCTGATTAAGCATTTGACCAGAATTTAATTCTGTTGTTTTAAAGAACACATGAATTATCACATGTCAGCACGTGACCCTTGGTCACGTGTTGACACGTGATGCCCCATTGGGGTTTTTCCTTATTATTTTATTATACTTTTAATTCTATTCAATGAGTTTAGAGGCCTATCACGTGTTGGCACGTGACCCCATTGTTTAGAATTTAATTCTTATTATTTCAGAGGGTTTAAGAGCCCATCACGTGTTGGCACGTGACCCCACTGATTAATTATTTAATTAGAATTTAATTCTATTAATTCAGAGAGCTTAGGAACCCATCACGTGTCTGCACGTAACCTTTGGTCACATGTGGGCACGTGATGCCCCATTGGGGTATTCCTTGTTGTTTTATAATATTTTTTAATTCCTTTCAGTGGGTTTAAAGGCCCATCACGTGTGGTCACGTGACCCCTTTTTAATTATTTATTTTATTAAGTGCCTACAGGCTTTTCCTGTAAATGGTCACGTGTGGGTACGTGATGCTCGGTCACGTGTGGGCACGTGATGCCTCTTAACTTTTGACCCCGGATGAATTATGAGGCCCATAATATATCAAATCGAAGGATTTTTCGAGACGCTTTCGATACCATCAGAATATAGTTGTTTCTCATTCGGGAGTTTTTCAAAATACAGCCCGGAAAATACTGGTTCACATTTTCTTAAACGTATTGCTGCCATTTGATACCTTGGGCTCTTTTGCGCAGAATTTTTTTGGCGGGAACAAATGCCCCCACTACTTTGACCATGTATATATATACGTGGGTGAAGTAGTGCAGAGTAATCCATAGCGTATGACCAGTTTTGGGTTGGTATACAATCTTCAGGATCTTGATCTTAGAAGATAACGAGCGGACACAAGCGTCGTCATTTATCATTGACTCAAATCTCGACTCTTAAGGGATTTAGTTCCAAACCCTCAGCTCCATGAGCCGCATCCTTCTAATTCTTTATGTTTATTTCTGGCATGAAGTAGTTTATATGCTTCATGAGTAACTTCTCTATTTCAGTGGCATGTAGCTTTGGCAAGTGTGGCCCATAGATGGTAGATAACAGTTCATCTTGAACTCTTTATAAGGTAGCGATGGCTTAGGAAATAGAGTTAGGATCTGTTGCCTAAGACTTTCTAACTTTACGTGCCGTGAGGGTCTCATAAAGAATTTTCTCCCTACGGGTCGAGAGGATCCCGTAGGTGTAATTTCTCCATAGGAGTCGTGAGGACTCCTAAGTGCGTTTTCTTCTAAGAATCGTAAGGATCCCACAAGAGAATTTTCTTTATGCGTAGGGACACTAATTTCCCCGCAAGTTGAGACGAATCGAGAGATTCTCGCAAAGACACTGATTTCCTTGCGGGTCGAAACGAATCGAGAGGTTCTCGCCAAGGACGCTGATTTCCCTGAATCGAGATAAGAAGCGATGGCTTAGGAAACTGGTTCAGATCTGCCGCCTAAGACTTTTCAACTTTATGACCCATGAGGGTCTCATAAAGATTTTTTTTCCCTACGAGTCGAGAGGATCTCATAGGTGTATTTTCTCCTTAGGAATCGTGAGGATTCCTAAGTGTGTTTTCTCTTGAGAGTCGTAAGGATCTCACAAGAGAATTTTCTTCCTTACAAGTCGAGAGGACTCGTAAGTGATTGATGAGTTGACCTACTCCCGAGTCAAAGCATTACTTCAACAGGAAGGTCGAGGGTTGACTTTGGGTTGTCTATGCACCGCCGAGTCATGGAACTGGGAACTTTGTCGCGGCTCCGCTTTGCTGACGTCGTATATTCCTGCAGAGACACTGATTTCTCTGCTGGTCGGCACGAATCGAGATGTTCTCGTCAACGACGCTGATTTCCCTGAATCGAGGTATTTGCCAAGGACACTGATTTCCTCGGAGTTGAGACGAATTGAGGTATTCCTGCAAAGACACTGATTTCCTTGCGGGTCGACGCGAATCGAGATGCTCTTGCCAAGGAAGCTGATTTCCCTGAATCGAGGAGGTTGCCAAGGACACTGATTTCCCTGGGGTTGAGATAAATCGAGGTATTCCTGCAAAGACACCGATTTCTCTGCGGGTCGACGCGAATCGAGATGCTCTCGTCAAGGACGCTGATTTCCCTGAATCGAGGAGGTTGCCTAGGACACTGATTTCCCTGGGGTTAAGACGAATCGAGGTATTCCTGCAAGGATGTCCTAACGTCACAGTTAACCTCTTCTCTTTACGACAGAGGTCCGTTAGGGTTTGTGGTACTAGGGTTTTGTCCGTCGTACAGTCGTGTTGGCTGATGTATTCCTCGATAGGCAATCTTGCTGTTCGAGTAGCCTTGCGACTGTCGTGTCTCTGATCCCTTCGGGGGCTGGACAAGACGTCTTCAAGCAATCTTCCTAGGCAGTTTGACCGTCAGAAGAGCAAGCGTTAGGAATTTTTCCATGCCGCTTTTTACTTGAGGTTAGGCTCATTTTGGAGAGCCCCGATGAGTCATAACCACTCCGCGCTGGTGTGGGATGATCTCCGATAGTCTTTCAGGTTTTATATGAGTTGCCGTCAAGACCCTGAAGCTAGGAATTTGGCCTTCGCTTCGTTTGCTGGCACTGCGTCTGCTGTATCGAGACGAATGTCGCGGTTTTATCTAGGTTGCATGTGAACCGTCGAGGTTTGGAACTAGGGATTTTGCTATGGCTCCGTTGTTTGATTGTCGCGTCTTAGTCCTGTTGGAGGAAGAACGCTGGGGTGACATCTCGTCTGCTGTATCGAGACGAACGACGAGGTGGTGACCATGCCGCGCTGATGTGGGTTGATCTCCGATAATCTTTCAGGTTTTATATGAGTTATCGTCAAGACCCTGAAGCTAGGAATTCGGCCTTTGCTTCGTTTGCTTTGGCGTGTCCGAATCCTGTTGGAGGAAGGATACCGTAATGACATCTCGTCTGCTGTATCGAGACGAACGTCGAGGTGGTGACCACTCCGCGCTGATGTGGGATGATCTCTAATAGTCTTTCAGGTTTTATACGAGTTACCGTCAAGACCCTGAAGCTAGGAATTTGGCCTTCGCTTCATTTGTTGACACTGCGTCTGCTGTATCGAGACGAATGTCATGGTGGAGCTGGGATTTTGCCGTCACTCCGCTTTGTTTCGACCATGGGGTCTTTCGCTGATGTTGCATCTGCATCGTGCTGGATTGCGAGACGAATGCTTAGGTGGAGCTGGGATTTTTCCATCACTCTGCTTTGTTTCGACCATGAGGTCTTTTGTTGACGTTGCATCTGCATCCTGATGGACCGCGAAGGAACGCCGTTGTTGACATCGTGTCCGCTGTAACAAGACGAATGCTGAGGTGGAGCTGGGATTTTGCCGTCACTCCTCTTTGTTTCGACCATGAGGTCTTTTGTTGATGTTGCATCTGCATCCTGCTGGACTACGAAGGAACGCCGTTGTTGACATCCCGTCTGCTGTATCGAGACGAATGCTGAGGTGAAGCTAGGATTTTTCCGTCGCTCCACTTTGTTTCGACCGTGAGGTCTTTTGTTGACGTTGCATCTGCATCCTGCAGGACTGCGGAGGAACGCCGTCGTTGACATCTCGTCTGCTGTATCGAGACGAATGCTAAGGTGGAGCTGGGTTTTTGCCGTCACTCCGCTTTGTTTCGACCGTGAGGTCTTTTGTTGACGTTGCATCTGCATCCTGCTGGACTGCGAAGGAACGCCGTTGTTGACATCTCGTCTGCTGTATCGAGACGAATGCTGAGGTGGAGCTGGGATTTTGCCGTCACTCCGCTTTGTTTCGACCGTGAGGTCTTTTGTTGACGTTGCATCTGCATCCTGCTAGACTGCGAAGGAACGCCGTCGTTGACATCTCATTTGCTGTAACGAGACGAATGCTGAGATAGTCTCTAGGTTGTCTATGAACCGTCGAGATTTGGAACTAAGGACTATGCCGTGGCTCCGTTTGATGGTGTAACATCTGTGTCCTGCTGGAATGAGGAGTCACACCGTTGTTAGTCTTCAGGCTGTAGATGTGGCCATTGAGATTTGGAACTAAGGACTTTTCCATGGCTCCGTTTCGTTGCGACTCTGAGGTCGGTTGTTGACGTCACGTCTGCATCTGGTTGGAGTGAGGAAAAACGCCGTTGGTGACCTCTAAGTTGTCGATATTGACGTCGAGACCCTGAAGCTAGGGATCTTCCTTTGCTTCGTTTGTTGACATTGTGTCTGCATATTGCGACAAATGTCGAGGTTGTCTCTAGTTGTCTATGAACTGTCGAGATTTGGCTTCGCTTTCTGATGGAGCCTGTTGGGAAGGTATGGTTCCCTCTTTGTTTGTGCCCCTGGATTGTATACAGGGATCGATGTGATCTCACCTGTAGGGCAAAAAGTTTCATTCTTTCATCATTTTTCTTATTCTTTCCGCATGCTCTATCATTTCAGCTTTTTATATCGTGAAAATCGCGATTGCCCAATCATTTCGGCTATTTTTCGCGGTGCCCAATCATTTCGGCTATTTTTCTTTTTACTCGCTGCTTTTTATTGCGAGTTGCCCAATCATTTCGGCTATATATATTTTATTTTTTTATTTTTTTACTCGCTGCTTTCTATTGCGAGTTGCCCAATCATTTCGGCTATTTTGTATGCATATATTTTTACTTGCTGATTTTGTTGCGAGTTGCCCAATCATTTCGGCTATTTCATATGCACTTGTGGCTCGCTGATTATTTTATCGCGAGTGTGGAACTTGGAATCTGGTGCCAATATCAGCATCAGCATCGCTGCGACTGGAATATTGCCAAGAGCGAATCATCATTTGCCATGAAAGGACTTGTAATTTGATACCGATTTAGGCATCAACATCGCTACAACTGGAATATTGCCAGGAGCGAATCATCATTTGCCTCTGTCGATGTCGAACAAAGGTGGCTTAGCAAATAGGGTTAGGATCCCGTCGACTAAGGCTTTTGACTTCATGAGCCGTAAGGGTCTCATAAAGGTGTTTCTCCCTACGAGTCGTGAGGATCTCGTAGGTGCGTTTTCTCATTAGGAATCGTGAGGATTCCTAAGTGTGTGTTCTCTTATAAGTCGTAAGGATCTTACAAGAGTGTTTTCTCCTTGCAAGTCGAGAGGACCTATAAGTGTTTGTTCACCGTGTGAGCATATCCCTAGTTGCTGGTGGGACTCTGTTAGGGAAGTGTTTATTCGTGCTCGTGGATTGTATACAAGGGTCAACATTGAGCCGCTTGTAGGGCAGTATTGGAGATTGTGATGGCTTAAGAACAGGTTTAGATCCCTGTAGCTTAAGTCTTTTGAACCCTGTCAGCCGTGAGGGTCTCAAAGGGGAATTCTCCTTACGAGTCGTGAGGATCTCGTAAGTGTGTTTTCTCCTTAAGAATCGTGAGGATCCCTAAGTATGTTGCTCCTTTATGATTCGTAAGGATCTCACGCAGGTGGTTTCTCCTTACAAGGTTGAGAGGACCTTGCAAGTGTCTTTTAACGAGATTGCGCCCTTTCGTGTTTTCACAAAACTCGCCGGTAGCCCTGCTGTTTTTACTCACGGAGCCCTTTCGGGTTTTCATCCGTGCCCATCTTGCTTATGGACGTACTGTTTTTTTTGTTTTTTTTAACGAGTCTGCGCCCTTTCGGGTTTTCACAAACATCGCCGGTAGTCCTGCTGTTTTTACTCACGGAGCCCTTTCAGGTTTTCATCCGTGCCCATCTCGCTTGTGGACGTACCTTTTTTTTTACGAGTCTGTGCCCTTTCAGGTTTTCACAAACATCGTCGGTAGTCCTGCTGTTTTTACTCACTGAGCCCTTTCGGGTTTTCATCCGTGCCCCTCTCGCTTGTGGACGTACCCCCATTTTTTGCTTCTTTTTTTTTGACCACGTCAGCCTGGGGATGCCGCGGGTTGGTAGTAGTTTAACGACGTTTCGGTCATAGGTCAACGTACGATTATGCAGCTAGATTTTGCTGCAAATCTTCGCATGTTTTGTGCCGGGGGTGGATTCCTTGAAGAGAGGGCTGAGGGCGATTTCTTCGTCAGAGTCGCTTCCAAAGGTCATAACTTGCGATCCCTTGGTGTCGGTTATATGACAGTTGCCAGCAGCTCTTTCGCGCTCATCTGTCGTGCTTTTCTGTTCCCGACGAGCCTTGCGCTTCACTCGTTGAACGTGTCGTCGATGGGCAACATATCCCTGCCACCAGTTTTTAAAGGCTATGCACTCCTCGGTGGGGTGTGCAATTCTCTGATGGTATAGACAGAAGTTGGGATGTATGTCCGCTTCATCAAGACGTATATTGCCAGGGGAATTTCCTTTGAGAGAGGACAACTTCATTCCTATTGCCAGGGCCCTAGCGAATTGATTCCTTACTTTAAGCTTGCTTTTGCTGGCGATAGGGATGCTTTTCTCCAGTAGGGGTGTCTCGACCTTTTCCTCTAGTCGTCGGCGTTTGGCACTTTCAAATATAGCCAGGTCACTCTCTCGATTGCCTTTGCTTACCTGAAGGGCTTCGTTTAGGAATGCATCGATCATTTCGTCTGATGGTCCTAGAAGTTCAGGCTCAGAATTTGCCCCTGGTTTTTCTACATCCAAAGCTTCTTCACCGTTTATTAACGAGTGAGAGATCACATGATAGCTTGCCACATAATCCTCAGACGCATCCGACGAGTCTTCTCCATTGTCATCATCTTTGTCCACAAGGACGTGGGTGAGAAATTCTTGGAGTGTGACTGGGGTCCGCGCCTTCTGATTATATTCTTCCAACGCGTCAATCTATTTTTGCAGGTCCGTGCGCTTGTCACCAGGCTTCACGGGATTTTTGGTCTTCTTCTTCTTCTTCGAAGACTTTGACGGCTGGGTGTGAGCGCTCTGACCATCACCACCAGGTTTTGGAGTTGGGCGAAGTTTCAGCATTCCCTCGATGATCTCGGGTTCCAGTGGATTTTCCCACCTGATCGCCGGGCATGTTTGGAGATCCTTCAGCATTCTTTTCGTCTTGGCTGAAAGAACGTCCTCCCATGGGGCTTCCCTTATGAATGAGCACGATGCCCCCGGCATGTCCACCTTTTTAGGGGCGTGAGGTTGTGGTGGGTTCACCTTCCAATTTTCGGATAATGCGAACTTTCCTTGTTGGTATTGGTCCTCCATCCAGCCTTTGAAGACGAAACAATCTTCGATTGGATGGCTTACTGCTTGGTGGTAAGGGCAGTAATTAGGATTGTTGACATCACCTGGCTGTAACGGACGTTTTAGATCCGCCAGATTGATGAGTTTGTTGCGCACTGCCAGCTCGAACAGTTTCCTCGTTTTATCCTGGGGAAACGAGTAAGGACGTCCCAGTCTCTCCTCGAGGGATGGGCGTGGACGCACGTTGTTTTGGCGAACAACCGGCTTTAAGTTGCTCGGCCGTTGTTGAGTATTGGCAACGAAGGTTGCTTTCCCTTTGACCTTTTCATTCCAAGGCTCTGCCTTTGAAGAGGAAAGCCTATGGCCCATCTGGTCCATTTGGGCCAATTTGTCGATCAAGGCCTGGAAAGTAGTCGGCTTGAAGAACATCATGAATTGCGAGATGGTCGCTTGAGGGTCGAGGGTACCCACAAACATGCCTACCGCAGGCGCTTCTTTGATGCGTTGTTCGCATTTCGACCACAGATTCCGCCACCATATTGCGTATTGAACACATGTTTCGCCTGGCCTTACCCTGGCATTGATCAATGCCGTGATCGGGGTGCGTTCGCCGGCGCTTGCGAACCGTTGAGTGAATAGCAACTCCATTTCTGTAAACGTTTTGACGGAGTCGTCGGGAAGCTCCGAGTACCATTCAAAAGCTGTGTCTACTAAACTACCGACGAACTGGCGAAGTAGAAGTTTATCATTGTTTACCCCAATCAGAGCAAAGCTCTGTTCAAATTCCAAGGCGGGAAACGAAGCAACACTTCTGTTTCCCCAATCAGAGCAAGGCTCTGTTCCGAAAATTAAAATAAAAAATAAAAATTAAAAATTAAAGAAGCAACGCTTTAGCTGACTTGCGCTCTGTGCTGCGCGACACGTGGCAGCGCAGTTGCGCTGCGCGACACGTGGCAGCGCAGTTGCGCTGCGCTCTGCGCTGCGCGACACGTGTAAAGCGCAGGTCCGTTTGCGCCAAACAGAATTAAAATTCCAGTAAGATCTTTCTGTTCTTGTTAAAACAAGAAAATTGTCTTCTGTAAAACAGAAGCCCTTGGATCAAAGATCCAACGGTGGGGAAAAGTCCCCAAATCACTCAGAGAGAGATCTCTTTAACTAATTTAACAAATTAATGGGCACTATATAAAGGCCCCTAGACCCCAAGTCTAAAGGACAATGAAAACACAGAGAAACAAAAAAAAAACAGAGAGAGAACTCAGAGAAGTCTTATGAAAACTCTGAGAAAGAACTCAAAAAGAGAAAAAGGTAAAACCCTTTGAATAAAAAAGAAGAATTTCTTCTGAAAAGATCATTGATCTAAGAACAAGATCAAAGATCTTCAATAAAAAATATAATAATAATAAAGGCATCGCCTTTTGATTCTCCAATGGTTCTGGAATCTTAAAAGATTCTTTTCTTGAATCCAAAATTGGATCAAGATATTAAAATAGTGCCTTGCACTTGTAAATCCGCACTGTTGCGCTCTTGGATTGGCGCAAGCCACCAGAGAGCGCCACGTGTCAGCTCCAGGACAGCTTGCGCTATGCGCTTTTAAAATAGAGCATTGCTCTCTGAAATTGGCGCAACACACCAGAGCGCGCCACGTGTCAGCAGCGCAACAGCGCAGCGCACTGCGCTTGCGCTCACCAGAGCGTGACACGTGGCACCTTCGTGTGCACTTGCGCCTTGCGCTGGCATAAAGCGCCTGACAAGCCACGTGGCACTTTGTCAGGCTAATTAATGCAATGCATTATTAAAGGGCAGAGCCCAATCAGAGGTCTAATAGACCAAATAAAAGTGTTGCGCACTATTAAAAAGGGCAGAGCCCAATTAAAAAAAGTCTAAACAGGCCCAGACTAATACTATGCATTATTTTAAAAAAGAGCAAAGCCCAAACAAAAGCCTAATAGGCCAAATGCAAATAAAATGTTGCACATTTTCAATTGGACTTAGCCCAATTCTGGCCGCAAGTCCTCAAATTAAATTGACTGAGCACAGCTGCTCTCTAAAATCAATTTACACCTGGTTCGAGGGTACATCTCTGAACTCCTCTGACATCTGTCGTTGTAATCCTTCGACGTCGTCAGAGAGGTGATGGGTCCCAACGGCCATACATTCGATGGACCGCAATGTCCTTAAACTACCTATGGACCACTACGTCCCTAAACTGGAACAATAGAGCTCCCAAATGCTCTTTTGTCGGATCTAAACAATCCCGTTTAAGTTGATCTTAGCCTCAAATATGGCTAACGTATTCTTAAACATTCAAACAGATTTTAGTCCCAAATTGGACTATAAGACCCTCAATCAACCTTGGTTCAAGGGTACATCTCTGAACTCCTCTGACACCTATCGTTGTAATCCTTCAACGACGTCAGAGAGGTGATGGGTCCCGATGGCCATGCATACAATGGACCACTATGTCCCTAAACTAGAACAATAGAGCCCAAATGCTCTTTTGTCGGATCCAAACGATCCCGTTAAGTTGATCTTAGTCTCAAATTGGACTAACGTATCCTTAACGAACGTTTAAGTTGATCTTAGCCCCAAATATGGCTAACGTATCCTTAAACTAAAACCTCAAACCCAAATCTAAGTAAACACGGATTTGGACTAATCCACGTCCTACGGGCGACGACATAAATTAGTCTCCGTATACAATCCACGGGCAACCACAAACAAAACAAACACCCACGACACGAAGTGAAATTCTGGAGAAGGAGAAAGTTTTTGCCGCGATGCGGTAGTGTAATTAACTGCAGGGGCTTGCGCCTGCAGGGAAGAGCGTCCCCACAATTAAAAACCCCTCTAACGAGGGGGAATCTAACGAAGTCTGCTACATCGGCCGCATCCGTCTAAACCTCCGATACACGGTGCCATAAATCAACTTGGCATCTTCGGAGAGGTGTACGGATAAAACCAAATAGCATCTGCCCCGAATCTCAGGCCAGACATTCATTCTTGGCCGTCTTTCGGAGGGGAACAGATTCTGGCACGCCCGGTGGGACCTTTTCCTCTTTCCACTCCACACTTCGTGTGTCGTGTTCGCGAAAGAATCGCGGTTTGCTGTGGTTGCCTGTGGATTCAAGGTACTTAGATTTGGTGTCTTGCTCTGTGCAGAAAACAGAAGATCAATGGCTTCAAACTGCACTACCTGCAACTGCAACTCTCGCTCCGTCCCTGCTGGAGGAGTGACTTACAGGCCCCAAGCAGCCTCCCTTCTTATGATGCCAGTGGAGCGTGTAACTCAAGCCACCACTGGGCTGTTCTTTGGGACCATGCTCCCACCAACGAGCTTCAATGCCCCAATGTCGTCGCAAGAAGCTCCAAGGAAGTCGGTCTTTGATCGGCTTATAACTACCGTGGCCCCTCTCAACGGGTCGCCCAAGTCTAATGCCTCAGCTTTCAGCGAACTAGGCCAAAACTCATGTGGGCCCATAAAGAAGCCTGCAATACCAGAAGGCGTTATCCCGAAGCGGATAGCCATCCCTGCTCCCGTTCCAGGCGAAATCACCAAGGTTGCTTCCCCTACTCAAAAGCTTGCTTTTGATAGATTCATCGCCCCCATTCAACGGACGTCGGTCTTTAAAAGGCTAATACCAGCAAATTCTGACCAACACAGGGGGCATGAAGGGGTCACCCCTACGGCTAAACCAACTCCATCTGCACGACACGCTCGACGTCGCCACTGGCGCCGAGTAAGGAAGGCTGGAGGCAAATCCCCCTCTGGGCTAACTCCATCGGCCCCAATGGTGGAAGTTGATACTGCTGTTCCAACTGGAAATAGCTTTGAGTTGCTTAATAAAGTGCGCAAAAACTCTCCTACTGCAGTGCTGAAGAGAACTCCTTCACCTATGAAGAATGCTCCAGAGAAGAAGCTGGAGCAGCCCCTTCAACGACTATCCTCTGAAATTTACAAGGTCCGGCGTCAAGTCCAAGACTCCGTGATGGATTAAGACTATCTCCGCCGACAGAAAAAGATGAAGGTTCAGCAGGAGAAGGACTACTCTGTCAAGCCAGAAAAAGCAACAGCTGGCTGGGTGCCCACTGCAACGGCTCCCTCAACGTCAATCACTCAAAAGAAAAGGAGGCTGCAAAAAGCCTCTGTGAACATGGCGAACCGTGAAAGCGCTGAACACAAACGCCCCAAGTCTGGGGGCATGGTGGTTCACACTGTTTATATGGCTTCCGGAAAAGAGGAAAGCCGTGCTTCGACGGGTCACCGACCGCTCACCCGATCCGTGACAAAAGCCCAGGAGCAGCAACAGAAGCTTCAGGAAATGATGACTGCAATGGCTGCACTTACCGGGCCAAAAGAAAGCTCGGAGGCGTCATCAGAACAGCGTCACGAACAAGAGACTGATGCTGATTTCTTACGCAGAGTCCTCGAAAAGAAGGACAAAGAAGCCGCAGAACAAGCGGCTAACATAAAACAAATGGCACTCCTCTTCCAAGATATGGTAGGGATGATGTTACAGCCGGACCCTCCAGCTAAAGACCCTCCAATCATTGACGGAAACGACGGAGGGGAAACATCTAATCCTCCTCCGGCTCTTTCAGCAGCCGAGGAGGAAACCATTTCCAAAGCTGCACTAGATGGCTATATAGCTCAGCAAATACGAGCTCACCAAGCGAATGAAGCGGCTGGGCAAGTCGTCAAAACCGGCCGACCCTATCCAAGCTGGTATGACCAAATCAGTTACCCGCCTGGATATACGATCCCTAAGTTCCACGTATATAAAGGAACAGGGAATCCACATCAGCATGTCGCTCAATTCAGGGTCTTATGCGGCAACACTGGAGGCGATGGCAAATTGTTGCTTCACCAATTTGTTGATAGCCTAGCAGAAACGGCCTTTGAATGGTATTCGGAGCTACCTAACGACTATGTCAAAACATTTGCGGAGATGGAGCTACTGTTTACACAAAGATTCGCGAGTGCTAGTGGATGCACCTTGATAACAGCACTGATTAATGCCAGGATAAGGCCAGGCGAAACGTGTGTCCAATATGCGATCCGGTGGAAGAACCTATGGTCGAAATGCAAACAACGCATAGAAGAGGCTCCTGCAGTAGGCATGTTCGTGGGAACCCTCGATCCGCAAGCGACCATCTCGCAATTCATGATGTTCTTCAGGCCGACCACCTTCCAGGCCTTGATCGAAAAATTAGCCCAAATGGACCAGATGGGCCATGGACCGTCTCCTCCAAAACCGGACTCTCGAAATGAGAAGGGGAAAGGGAAGGCGATCGTCATCGCCAATGCTCAGCAACAGCCAAGCAACTCAAGGCCGGTTGTTCGCCAAAATGACGTGCGTCTACGCCCATCCCTCGAGGAGAGACTGGGACGTCCTTACTCGTTTCCTCAGAATAAAACGAGAAGACTGTTTAAGCTGGCAGTGCGCAACAGACTCATCAATTTGCCGAGTCCGAAACGTCTGTTGCAGCCAGGCGATCTCAATAATCCTAATTATTGCCCTTACCACCAAACGGTAAGTCACCCGATCGAGGATTGCTTCGTCTTTAAGGGATGGGTCGAGGATCGGTACCTACAAGGCAAGTTCGCGCTGTCTGAAAAGTGGAAAGTAAACCCACCACAGCCGCACACTCCAAAGAAGATGGACACGCCGGGGGCAGCTTGTTCTTTTGTTAAGGACGAAAACGATGGAGAAGACTCATCAGATGAATCCGAAGACTACGTAGCGAGTTGTCATGTGATCTCTCACTCATTAGTGGATGATAAAGAGGCTCCTTGCGCCGAGAAACCGAGGGCGGACCCTGAACCAGAAATTCTGCGACCGTCAGACGAGATGATCGATGCCTTCCTGAATGAGATTCGTCTGAAAGTTAAAGCCAATCAAGAACGTGAGATGGCCATACTGGAAGGAGCCAAACACCACCGACTATACCAAAGAGTCGAGGCACTTCCGTCAAATCAAAAATCATCCGCTGCGGATAAAAACAAATTCAAGACGAGGAAAATGTTTGCTAAAGCCCTATCAGTGGGAATGAAGCTACCACCCTCTGAAGAAAATACTCTCGGTGGAGTAGAGATGCATCCTAACTTCTGCTTATATCATCAGAAGATCATACATCATACCGAAGACTGCAACTCTTTTAAGTGTTGGTGGCAAGGGTATGTCGCTCAAAAGCAACACTTCAACAGGACAAAGTGTGAAGCTCGTAGACATAAGAAAAATGCAATAGATGAGCGCAAAAGAGTCACCGCCGACTGTCACATAGCCGACTCTAAGGGATCGCAAATTATCACCTTTGGAAGCGACTCTGACGAAGAAGCTGCCCTCAACCCTCTCCTCAAGGAATCCATTTCAAAAATGAAAGAATTGAGGAGTTGCGAGAACGTTCAGCCGTGCAATCACACGAGCAGAAAGGATAAAGGGAAGGGAAAAATAGCCCTCGTAGCCAACACTCAACAGCAATCGAGTGGCCCTAGACCGGTTGTTTGCCGAAACAACAAGCGGCAACCCCTCCATGAAAAGTTGAAACGTCCTTACTCGTTTCCTCAAGATAAAACAAGGAGACTGTTTGAGCTGGCAGTGCGCGACAGACTCATCAATCTGCCGAGTCCAAAACGTCCGTTGCGGCCAGGCGATGTTAACGATCTCAATTATTGCCCTTACCACCAAACGGTAAGTCACCTGATTTGGAATTGCTACGTCTTCAAAAACTGGGTTGAAGACCAATACCAACAGGGCAAGTTCGTCATCTCCAAAAACTGGAAGGTGAGCCCACCACAACCGCACGCTCCGAGAAAGATGGATACGCCGGGGGCATCATGCTCGGGGAAAGCCCCATAGACCAAAAAGTCAGTAAACTAGAGATTCGCCTCAAATACGGCGACGATGGACCGAAACGTCCTTAAACTAACGATAGACCACAATGTCCTAAAACTTGCAGATGGACCGAAACGTTCTTAAACTAACGTCGGACCGAAATGTCCTTACACTAACGATGGACCGAAACGTCCTTAAACTAATGATGGACCGCAATGTCCTAAAACTTGCAAATGACCGAAACGTCTTTAAACTACTACCGCAGCTTCCTCAGGCCGACGAGATAAAAAAAAAGAGAATAAAAAAAAGGTATGTCCATAAGCAAAATGGGCACGGATGAAAACCCGAAAGGGCTCCGTGAGTAAAAACAGCAGGGCTACCGGCGAGTGTTTGTGAAAACCCGAAAGAGCACGACCTCGTTAAAAGGAAAAAAAAACGGTATGTCCATAAGAAAAATGGGCACGGATGAAAACCCGAAAGGGCTCTGTGAGTAAAAACAGCAGGGCTACCGGCGAATGTTTGTGAAAACCCAAAAGGGCGCAATCTCGTTAAAAGACACTTACAAGGTCCTCTCGACCTTGTAAGGAGAAACCACCCGCGTGAGATCCTTACGACTCACAGGGAAGCAACACACTTAGGGATCCTCACGATTCCTAAGGAGAAATTACACTTGCGAGATCCTCACGACTCGTAAGGAGAACTCTCGTATGCCCTCACGGCTCATAAGATTTGAAAGTCTTAAGTTACAGAGACCTGAACCTGTTCTTAAGCAACTCCCACAACCTTCAATATTGCCCTACAAGCGGCACAGTACTGACCCTTGTATACAATCTACGGGCGTGAATAAACATTTCCCTAACCAAGTACCACCTGTGATTAGGGACATGTCTATATGGTGAACGACCCTTGTAAGTCCTCTTGACTTATAAGGAGAAAACCCTTTAGTAAGATCCTTACGACTTACAGGGGAACATGCACTTAGGGATCCACACTATTCCTAAGGAGAAAACGCACCTGCGAGATCCTCACGACTTGTAGGGAGAAATACCTTTATGAGACCCTTACGGCTCATGAAGTCAAAAGCCTTAGTCAACAGGACCCTAACCCTGTTTGCTAAGCCACCTTTGTTCAACATCGAAAGAGGCAAATGATGATTCGCTCCTGGCAACGTCCCAGTTGTAGCGGTGCTGATGCCGAAATCGGTGTCTAATTCCAGGCTTATGGCGAAAAGACAGCAAGCCAAAAATGCATATGAAATAGCCGAAATGATGGGGCAACTTGCAATGAAATCAGCAAGTAAAAATGTATGCATACAAAAACAGCCGAAATGATTGGGTGACTCGCAATAAAAAGCAGCGAGTAAAATTAAAAAAAAAGCCGAAATGATTGGGCAACTCGCAATAAAAAGCAGCGAGTAAAAAGAAAAATAGCCGAAATGATTGGGCACCGCGAAAAATAGCCGAAATGATTGGGCAATTGCGATCTTCGCGATATAAAAAGCTGAATTGATAGAGCATCGCGGAAAGAATAAATAAAATGAATGATGAAAGAATAAAACTTTTTGCCCTACAGGTAAGATCACATAGATCCCTGTATACAATCCAGGGGCACAAACAAAGAGGGAACCATACCTTCTCACCTGGCTCCATCAGAAAGCGAAGCCAAATCTCGACGGTTCATAGACAACCTAGAGACAATATCTACATTTGTCGCAATATTGCAGACACAATGTCAACAAACGAAGCAAAGGAAGATCCCTAGCTTCAGGGTCTCGACGTCAACATCGACAACTTAGAGATCACCAACGGCGTTTCTCCTCACTCTAACCAGATGCAGATGTGACGTCAATAACCGACCTCAGGGTCGCAACGAAACGGAGCCATGGCAAAGTCCCTAGTTCCAAGTCTCGACGGCCACATCTACAGCCTGAAGACCCACAACGGCGTTCCTTCGCAGTCCAGCAGGATGCAGATGCAACGTCGATGAAAGACCTCATGGTCAAAACAAAGCGGAGCGACGGCAAAATCCCAGCTCCACCTCGACGTTCGTCTCGATACAACAGACGTGATCTCACCCCAGCGTTTTTTCCCTCAGCAGGATGCAGACGCAACGTCAACAAAAGACCTCACGGTCGAAACAAAATGGAGTGACGGCAAAGTCCCAGCTCCACCACGACATTCGTCTCGATACAGCAGACGAGATGTCACTACAGCGCCCGTCCTCCAACAGGATTCGGATGCGCCAAAGCAAATGAAGCGAAGGCCAAATTCCTAACTTCAGGGTCTTGAAGGCAACTCATATAAAACCTGAAAGACTATCAGAGATCATCCCACATCAGTGCGGAATGGTCACAACCTCGGCGTTCGTCTCGATACAGCAGACGAGATGTCACTACAGCGCCCTTCCTCCAACAGGATTCGGACGCGCCAAAGCAAATGAAGCGAAGGCCAAATTCCTATCTTCAGGGTCTTGACGGTAACTCATATAAAACCTGAAAGACTACCGGAGATCATCCCACATGGAGTGGTCACCACCTCGACGTTCGTCTCGATACGGCAGATGAGATGTCACCACTGCGTTCTCCCTCCAACAGGATTCGGACGCGCCAAAGCAAATGAAGCGAAGGCCAAATTCCTAGCTTCAGGGTCTTGACGGTAACTCATATAAAACTTGAAGGACTATCGGAGATCATCCCACACTAGCACGGAGTGGTCACCACCTCGACGTTCGTCTCGATACAGCAGACGAGATGTCACCCCAGCGTTCTTCCTCCAGCAGGGTTCAGACGCGACAATCAAACAACGGAGCCACGGAAAAATTCCCAGTTCCAAGCCTCGACGGTTCACCAACAACCTAGAGACAACCGCGACATTCGTCTCAATACAGCAGACGCAATGCCATCAAACGAAGCGAAGGCCAAATTCCTAGCTTCAGGGTCTCGACGGTAACTCATATAAAACCTAAAAGACCATCGGAGATCATCCCACACCAGCGCAGAGTGGTTATGACTCATCGGGGCTCTCCAAAATGAGCCTAACCTCAAGTAAAAAGCGGCATGGCAAAATTCCTAACGCTTGCTCTTCCGACGGTCAAACTGCCAAGGAGGATTGCTTGAAGACGTCTTGTCCAGCCCCCGAAGGGATCAGAGACACGGCAGTCGCAGGGCTACTCGAACAGCACGATTGCCTATCGAGGAATATATCAGCTGATGCGACGGTACGACGGCCAAAACCCTAAGTACCACAGACCCTAACGGACTTCTGTCGTAAAGAGCAGAGGTTAACTGTGAAGTTAGGATATTCTTGCGAGAAATGCTCGATTCGTCTCGACTCGTGAGGAAATTGATGTCTTTGCGAGAACTTCTCGGTTCGTCTCGACTCGTGAGATAAAGCCTTAGGCAATAGGGATTAAGAAACCTGTTCCTTAAGCACTGGGATCCTGCAAGTCAGCCCAAAACGGTCTCTTGCATACTATCCACGGGTTTCACTCTCCAAAGTCGAATCTCGACAAGGGGGGAAACAACCGCTTACGAGTCCTCTCGACTCGTAAGAGGGAAAATTCTCTTATAGGATCCTTACAACTTATAAGAGAAAACGCACTTAGGAATCCTCACGATTCCTAAGGAGAAAATACACCTACGAGATCCTCTCGATCCGTAGGGAGAAAAGTCTTTTATGAGACCCTCACGGCTCATAAAGTTGAAAAGTCTTAGGCAGCAGATTTGAACCTGCGGCATAAGCCATTGCTACCTCTTGAAGAAACCAAGACAGGATGCTCGTCTATCGTCTGTCGACCATGTTTGCTAAAGTAACAGGCTGAGAATAAAAGAAAGAAGAGAGCGACGGAAAGAACATCCAATGTGCATTTGATTAAGCGTTTGAGACACACTCATTCATACATGGGCAGAAGACTCAGAACGAGAAATAAGACAAGCTGAAATAAAAAATTTCCATTCATATTGCCAAAAATTCTTACAATCATGAAAGCAATAAACGAAAAACATTATTCAAATGATTACAATGGTATCACCTCAGATCCAGGGCACGGATTAAGGAATTCAAAAGTAAGGCCATCTAGAGTTCTTCTGGCCTTCCTGATTATTCTCATGCGCATCCTCTCGCGCTCACGTGTGTCAAGATCTTCAGCAAGGCCCCATATCCTTCGATAAGCAGCGATTATCGTCGTCTGCTAAAAAACTTGATGCAGAATGTCGATGAGGCTATCCCGCCGTTTCTTCGAGATTAGCCTCGATAGGTACACTGAATGCACCTTGTCTTCGGCATCATCCAGCGTATTAAGCGACATGGTCTCGTGAAACCTCGGGAGTGCTCTCCAAATGGCTCCCAGCATGACCTTCAAGAGAGCAGAACGGCGAGGGAGCAACCAACCAACACATGCGTTCAGACGACCCATAACCTCCTCACACTAGGCATCTGTAAACTCCTGGTTTTGGTGATGGCCCTGTACGCCGATATCCACGTGCAGACTGTGTAGATGCACCGCCATAATGCCTGAAGAAAACATCATTGGAAGATTAGCAATAAAAAAAAGGCATAGGGAGTTAAATTCCTCGAGAGCACTGCTCTGCAGACAGGAGTGACACCTGTCAAAATCAGTTATGAGGAAAATTTAAAGGAAACCCCCTAAGACCCATGAAAAACTCTTAAGAATTCTTCGATATGATTTGGAAGGAGCAAAGCTCCATTAATAAATTAAGAAAATCCAAGGAAAATCTTTCAGAGAGCAGAGCTCTATTAATGGAACCCTAATAGGGTTCTCCTTAGTTCTCTTTAGACCCCTTTAGAGCAAAGCTCTACTAAGTGAAACCCTAAATGGGTCTTCTTTAGATCAGGGATCTATTGAGAGCAAGGCTCTTAAAATTGATTTAATTCAATCCAAATTAATTTTTACCTAAAATTCTCTGGAGTTTGAACTTTTAAAAGTGCTTAAACAAAAGAGCAAGGCTCTGAACAAAATTCTTATGAAGAGATGAAAATCATCAAAGGGACCAAAGGTCCTATTTGTAGGCATTGAAGAGCTGTTTCAACTTCCAAGGGATGGCGCGACGATTGGAATTCTGCCCCCGCTTCGCTCACGTTTGGAGGCCACGTAAGCGCAACGGTGAGGGGGCATTTGTTTACCCCAATCGGAGCAAAGCTCTGTTCAAATTCCAAGGCGGGAAATGAAGCAACGCTTCTGTTTCCCCAATCAGAGCAAGGCTTTGTTCTGAAAATTAAAATAAAAATTAAAAATTAAAAAATAAAGAAGCAACGCTTCAGCTGACATGCGTTCTGGGCTGCGCGCCACGTGGCAGCACAGTTGTGCTGCGCTCTGCGCTGCGCGACACGTGTCAAGTGCATGTACGTTTGCGCCAAACAGAATTAAAATTCCAGTAAGATCTTTCTGTTCTTGTTAAAACAAGAAAATTGTCTTCTGTAAAACAGAAGCCCTTGGATCAAAGATCCAACGGTGGGGAAAAATCCCCAAATCACTCAGAGAGAGATCTCTTTAACTAATTTAACAAATTAATGAGCACTATATAAAGGCCCCTAGACCCCAAGTCTAAAGGACATTGAAAACACAGAGAAACAAAAAAAAACAGAGAGAGAACTCAGAGAAGTCTTCTGAAAACTTTGAGAAAGAACTCAAAAAGAGAAAAAGGTAAAACCCTTTGAATAAAAAAGAAGAATTTCTTCTGAAAAGATCATTGATCTAAGAACAAGATCAAAGATCTTCAATAAAAAATATAATAATAATAAAGGCATCGCCTTTTGATTCTCCAATGGTTCTGGAATCTTAAAAGATTCTTTTCTTGAATCCAAAATTGGATCAAGATATTAAAATAGTGCCTTGCACTTGTAAATCCGCACTGTTGCGCTCTTGGATTGGCGCAAGCCACCAGAGAGCGCCACGTGTCAGCTCCAGGACAGCTTGCGCTATGCGCTTTTAAAATAGAGCATTGCTCTCTGAAATTGGCGCAACTCACCAGAGCGCGCCACGTGTCAGCAGCGCAACAACGCAGCGCACTGCACTTGCGCTTACCAGAGCGTGACATGTGGCACCTCCGCGTGCACTTGCGCCTTGCGCTGGCGCAAAGCGCCTGACAAGCCACGTGGCATTTTGTCAGGCTAATTAATGCAATGCATTATTAAAGTGCAGAGCCCAATCAGAGGTCTAATAGACCAAATAAAAGTGTTGCGCACTATTAAAAAGGGCAGAGCCCAATTAAAAAAAAGTCTAAACAGGCCCAGACTAATGCTATGCATTATTTTAAAAAAGAGCAAAGCCCAAACAAAAGCCTAATAGGCCAAATGCAAATAAAATGTTGCACATATTCAATTGGACTTAGCCCAATTCTGGCCGTAAGTCCTCAAATTAAATTGACTGAGCACGGCTGCTCTCTTAAATCAATTTACACCTGGTTCGAGGGTACATCTCTGAACTTCTCTGACATCTGTCGTTGTTATCCTTCAACGTCGTCAGAGAGGTGATGGGTCCCAACGGCCATACATTCGATGGACCACAATGTCCTTAAACTACCTATGGACCACTAGGTCCCAAAACTGGAACAATAGAGCTCCCAAATGCTCTTTTGTCGGATCTAAACGATCCCGTTTAAGTTGATCTTAGCCTCAAATATGGCTAACATATTCTTAAACATTCAAACAGATTTTAGTCCTAAATTGGACTATAAGACCCCCAATCAACCTTGGTTCAAGGGTACATCTCTGAACTCCTCTGACACATATCGTTGTAATCCTTCAACGACGTCAGAGAGGTGATGGGTCCTGATGGCCATGCATACAATGGACCACTATGTCCCTAAACTAGAACAATAGAGCCCAAATGCTCTTTTGTCGGATCCAAACGATCCCGTTAAGTTGATCTTAGTCTCAAATTGGACAACGATCCTTAACGAACGTTTAAGTTGATCTTAGCCCCAAATATGGCTAACGTATCCTTAAACTAAAACCCCAAACCCAAATCTAAGTAAACACGGATTTGGACTAATCCACGTCCTACGGGCGACGACATAAATTAGTCTCCATATACAATCCACGGGCAACCACAAACAAAACAAACACCCACGACACGAAGTGAAATTCTGGAGAAGGAGAAAGTTGTTGCCGCGATGCGGTAGCGTAATTAACTACAGGGGCTTGCGCCTGTACAGAAGAGCGTCCCCACAATCAAAAACCCCTCTAACGAGGGGGAATCTGATGAAGTCTGCTACATCGGCCGTATCCGTCTAAACCTCCGATACACGGTGCCATAAATCAACTTGGCATCTTCGGAGAGGTGGACGGATAAAACCAAATAGCATCTGCCCCGAATCTCAGGCCAGACGTTTAGTCTTGGCCGTCTTTCGGAAAGGAACAATCATCACCTCCAGTATTGCCGCAAAGAGCCCTGAACTGAGCGACATGTTGATGGGGATTGCCTGTCCCCTTGTACACATGGAATTTGGGGATCGTATATCCCGGTGGGTAACTTATTTGGTCATACCAGCCCGGATATGGTCGCCCAGTTTTAACAACTTGGCCGGCCGTTTCGTTCGCTCGGTGAGCTCGTATTTGCTGAGCAATATAATCATCAAGCGTGGCTTTTGAGATGGTTTCCTCCTTGGCTGCTGAAAGAGTCAGATGAGGGTTCTATGTCTCCCCTCTGTTGTCTTCAATAATGATCGGAGGGTCTTCAGCTGGAGGTTCCGGCTGTAACATCATCTGGACCATGGCTTGGAAGAGAAGTGTCATTCGCTTTATATTAGCCGCTTGTTCTGCGGCTTCTCTGTCCTTCTTTTCGAGGACTCTGCGAAGGAAGTCAGCATCGGTTTCTTGTTCATGACGCTGCTCCGATGATGCCTCCGGGCTTTCTTTTGGTCCGGTGAGCACAGCCATTGCAGTCAGCATCTCCTGAAGCTTCAGCTGTTGTTGTTCTTGAGCCCTTGTTATTGATCAGGTGAGCGGTCGGTGGCCCGAAGAAGTGCGGCTTTCTTCTTTTCCGGAAGCCATGTAGACAGTATGTACCATCATGCCCCCAGACTTGGGGCGTTTGGGCTCAATGCCTTTGCGGTCTGCCGCAGCCACATGGGCTTTCTCCGGCCTCCTTTTCTTTTGAACAGTTGAAGTTGAGGGGGGCGTCGCAGCGGGCACCCAGACAGCTTTTTGTGATTTGGAAGGATGGTTCTCTTCTTGTTGAACCTTCGCCTTTTTCTGTCGGCGAGGGTAATCTTGATCAATTACTGAGTCCCGAACCTGCCGCCAGACTTTATAGATTTTGGAGGACAACCGCTGAGGGGACTGTTCTGGCTTTGCTTCCTCGACATTCTCCACTGATGGAGGAGATATTTTCAGTACGGCGGTAGGAGAATTACTGCGCACCTCGTTCAGCAACTTGAAGCTGTTCTCAGTTGGAACAGCAGCATTGACTTCCACTGTTGGGGCTGGTGGAGTTAGCCCAGAGGGGGAGTTGCCCCCAGCCTTCCTTACTCGGCTCCAGTGGCGACGGCGAGCATGTCGAGCCGATGGTGTTGGTTCGGTGATAGGGATGGCTCTGTCTTGCCCCCTGTTCAGGTGAGGCGTTGCTAGCACCAGCCTCTTGAAGACCGAGTTCCGTTCAGCAGCGGTGTCTAGCCCTTTAGCAGGGGAAGCCGCCTTGACGACTTCAAGAGCAGGGATGGTTACTCTCTTCGGAATAGCCTTTTCTTGAATTGCAGGCTTCATCATGGGCCCACAGGAACTTGGCCTAATCTAGCGAAGACCGAGGCGCTGGAGCTGGACGACCCGTTGAGAGGGGCCGCAGTAGTAGCAAGCCGACCAAAGACCGACTTCTTGGAAGCTTCTGGTGTTGGTATAGGAGCGCTGAAGTTCGTTGGCGGGAGCATAGTCCCGAAAAATCCAGTGGTGGCCTGAGTGACCTGTTCCACCGGCATAGCGAAGATGGAGGCCGCTTGGGGCCCGTAAGTCACTCCTCCGGACGGGACGGAGTGAGAGTTGCAGTTGCAGTTGGAACATTTCGTGCAAGTAGACGCCATTGATCTTTTGTTTTCTTTACGGAGCAAGACACCAAATCTAAGTATCTCGAATCCACAGGCAACCATAACAAACCGCGATTCGTTCGCGAACACGACACACGAAGTTTGGAGTGGAAAGAGGAAAAGGTCCTACCGGGCATGCCAGAATTTGTTCCCCTCAGAAAGACGCGGACGAACACGCGGCGGATGTCTCGCCTGAGTTTCGGGGCAGATGCTAATTGGTGCTATCCTTCCACCTCTCTGAAGATGCCAAGTTGATTTATGGCACCATGTATCGAAGGTTTAAATGGATGCGTCCGATGTAGCAGACTTCGTCAAATTCCCCCTCGTTTGAGGGGGGGTTTTATTGTGGGGACGCTCTTCCCTGCAGGCGCAAGCCCCTGCAGTTATTACGCTACCGCATCGCGGTAACAACTTTCTCCTTCTCCAGATGGTCACTTCGTGTCGTGGGTGTTTGTTTTGATTGTGGTTGCCCGTGGATTGTATACAGAGACTAATTTATGTTGTCTCCCGTAGGACGTGGATTAGTCCAAATCCGTATTTTCTTAGATTTGGGTTTGGGGGTTTGGGTTTAAGGATACGTTAGTCTCATTTGAGACTAAGATCAACTTAAACGTTCGTTAAGGATACGTTAGTCTAATTTTAGACTAAGATCAACTCAACAGGATCATTTAGATCCAACAAAAGAGCATTTGAACTCTATTGTTTAGTTTAGGGACATTGCGGTCGATTACCAGTTTAAGGACATAGTGGTCCAAAACCAGTTTAAGGACGTAGTGGTCCAATACCAGTTTAAGGACGTAGTTGTCCAATACCAGTTTAAGGATATAGTGGTCCACTGTTAGTTTAAAGACATCACGGTCGAGGTTAAGGACATCATAGTCCGTGAGTTTAAAGACCTCACAGTCAAGGTTAAGGACATCATAGTCCGTGAGTTTAAAGACCTCACAGTCAAGGTTAAAGACATCATAGTCCGTGAATTTAAAGACCTCACAGTCAAGGTTAAGGACATCATAGTCCGTGAAGTGTGTGGTTATCGGGACCCGTCACCTCTCTGAAGACGTTGAAGGATTACAACGACAAATATCAGAGGTGTGAAGAGATGTACCCTCGAACCAAAGTGGATTAAGTGATCTGTAGTCCGATTTGGAACTAAGATCAATTAATTAGATTATGAGCACATTTGGGCTCAGTTAAGTCTGAATTGAGGACTTATGGCCAATTTGGGCTAAGTCCAATTAAGTTTGAAATGTTGGCCTTTTGTTGGACCATTAGACATTTGTCTGGGTTCAGCCCCTCATCATTTAGCAGTGCTTAAATAAGAGTTTGAGGGCTTTGGTAACATTTTTATCTTTGATTTCCTCAATTTTGAGATTCAGTCGAAGGGGAGACCTTTGCCTCTGGAAAATTAGCCAATTTGGCTAAAAGTAGTGTCAAGCACTAGGGAACAGCAGTGTTAGACACTGGAAATAAAGCTCTCAAATTAATGTTAAACACTATAGGAAAAAAAGGGTCACGTGGGGACACGTGAGGGCGCCCAAAGGTGGGGCCAGATCTCCTCACTTTGTTCCGCAAATAAGTGTTAAACACTTTTTATATTTTTATTTTAAGCATCACGTGTTGACACGTGATGGGGATTTATGCACTGATCATTAAAGCATTTACTAAGGGGTCACGTGAGGACACGTGAGAGCGTCCAAAGCTTTTCTTTCCTTCGCTTTTTCTTTCTATGTTTTGTAAGTCACGTGGGAGCACGTGAGGCGTTGCCTCAAAGCTTCCTGCTTCTCATTTCTGGGGATCTCTTCACGGGTCACGTGGGGACACGTGACCTTAGTTCTTTTGCATGCATGGAGATTTTTCAAGTCTCTTTATTTTTTAAGAATTGAATTCTCTTATAAGGTTAAACCCTAATTATGTTTTAAAGGAATTAAATTCCCATGTATGTGAAAGAATTAAATTCTTATGTAGGGTTAAACCCTAGTTCTGTCTTGGAGGAATTAAATTCCTGTTAATCTGAGAGAATTAAATTCTCAATTAGGGTTAAATCCTAGTTTTGTCCATCTTGAAGGAATTAAATTCCTGTAATTTTAGGAGAATTGAATTCTCATATAGGGTTAAACCTTAGTTTTGTTTTGGGAGAATTAAATTCCCTAAACTCAATTTCCCCTCTAAGTTTTGGATCTGCATGGCAGGATCTCAACCCAATGAGAATTAAATTCTCAACCTATGGGGAGATGTGCTTCTGCAGATCTTCAACTAGAGGAAGAACTAAGTTCTTTTGCAGAAGAGTTAAACTCTTAGATTGAGAATTAAATTCTCCTTTTGAAGTTTTGATCCCTTTCCTTTTCTCACCTAGGATTTTCTCTCTTGAGAATTAAATTCTCCTCTCTTTTTTCTCTCTGTTGTTGTTATCTCCCAAAAAAAGTAGATCCCTTCTCTTCTCTTCTTGGCTCCTATTTATAGGAGAAAGAAAAGAATCAATTTGTTTTGTCAATCTTTCATTGAAAGATTTTAATTGATTTTGTAACCAACATGATCTTTTAGATCACTCAGTGAATTTTATTCACCATTGGATTTTTAATCCAAAAGATCTTTTATCTGTTATTCCTGGCAAATTTCAGGGAAATCATTCTTTGTATAAAATCTTTCCATAAATTGGTGATTTTTAATCACCATTAGATTTTTAATCCAACGGTGCTCCATTTTACAGAGCACCATCTTTTTTGTTTGGAAAGATTTAGAGAAATATTTTTCCAGTTAGGGTTTTTTTTATTCCCTCTTAATTAGAATTTAATTCTATAAATTCATAGATCTTTAGGAACCTATCACGTGTTGGCACGTGACCCCCTGATTAAGCATTTGACCAGAATTTAATTCTGTTGTTTTAAAGAACTCATGAATTATCACATGTCAGCACGTGACCCTTGGTCACGTGTTGACACGTGATGCCCCATTGGGGTTTTTCCTTATTATTTTATTATACTTTTAATTCTATTTAATGAGTTTAGAGGCCTATCACGTGTTGGCACATAACCCCATTGTTTAGAATTTAATTCTTATTATTTCAGAGGGTTTAAAAGCCCATCACGTGTTGGCACGTGACCCCACTGATTAGTTATTTAATTAGAATTTAATTCTATTAATTCAGAGAGCTTAGGAACCCATCACGTGTCTGCACGCGACCTTTGGTCACGTGTGGGCACATGATGCCCTATTGGGGTATTCCTTGCTGTTTTATAATATTTTTTAATTCCTTTCAGTGGGTTTAAATGCCCATCACATGTGGTCACGTGACCCCTTTTTAATTATTTATTTTATTAAGTGCCTACAGGCTTTGCCTGTAAATGGTCACGTGTGGGCACGTGATGCCCGGTCACGTGATGACTCATAACTTTTGACCCCGGATGAATTATGAGCCCCATAATATATCAAATCGAAGGATTTTTCGAGACGCTTTCGATACCATCAGAATTTAGCTGTTTCTCATCCGGAAGTTTGTCAAAATACAGCCCGGAAAATACTGGTTCGCATTTTCTTAAACTTATTGCTGCCATTTGATACCTTGGGCTCTTTTGCGCAGAAATTTTTCGCGGGAACAGGGATCTCGGCTCTTTCCTTATCGAATAAGGTGCAGGATATTTCACAAATACCACTATGCAAAGCAAGAACTATAGAAGCAATCAAAAACTAAACCGAGTGAGTTGTAGCATCTGCTAGTTTCGCAAAAAGAGGTCACTCCCGGTGAAGAGATCTCGGCTCTTTCCTTATCGAATAAGGTGCTGGATATTCTACATGGAATACCGCTATGCAAAGCAAAAACTAGAGCTACCCTTTTTGAAAATTTGATTCTACAACATCTTTTAGATTTCTTTTTCTTTCATTAATCTCATTAATGATGTCCCATCATTTATGCTTCCTAAGCATCACAGAAGAAACGAAAATACAACGTACGCTTATGCCTTCCGCATTCGCCACAGTGTCCCGTTATGCACCGTTAGGTTACTTAACTAACAGCATACCGGGGCGGGACTAGCGCGGGTGCAAAACATAAGCAACATTTATTATATATCATATATATAATAATAAATCATTCGTCTCAAACATATAAAGTGATCACATCACAGAATATCATCAACAGAAGATAACATATGAAATATTGGATATACTAAGAGGTCCGTGTTTTATTTTGAGCATGTATAAAACTCAGATTCCAAGATCGCGATGAATAGCCAAACCCACATCCCTAGACCCCTACGAGAACGGCAAGCAACCCTACCAATTCTAGAGTTAGGAGACCCGGACTCGACTCCTCGAGATGGTCTCCTACTGGACTTTAGAACCCGGTTACTTGTGCTCCCCACCTTGGGTCTATCCTAATGCGGAAAAGTAAATAATATACTACAATGGTGACATCATCCTCAATCCGGAAGTGCCCCAATAAAAGAATATTACATACAATGAATTTTACATGAATAAAAAATAAAAACTCCCATCTCACATAAAACCCCCGGCTATTCAGAACACAGCGATCCAATATAACATATCACAGTAACACATAACATCACATGTCATCAACGTAAGTAAATATGCGTATCCCGATTGTCGTTGACATATAGCAACGAAACCGACGATACACCACATATTACACTTACGGTCGCAGAAAAGAAAATGTCAAACTACAACATTTGGAATCCACAATCACCTTAGACATCATAAATCCGAAATATCACATACTTCAGATTTCATGCCTAACTATATGAATTCCACATATTGTATCGCATTCCAGAAAAAGCTAGACGATGTTAAACATTTTGATTGAACCAACAAACATCCAAAATTTCCCAAAAAGCTCAACACTTGAGCGCAGTTTAAAAATACTCAGTACATGCCGCAGTACCTATGAACCAGCCGTAGAAGGGTCAACCAATGCCTCACCTGTGGCGCCGCAGAACTATCGCAAACCTTAGGGTTTGGCGGCGGTTCTTACGGTCACAGAATCGAGTTAGGGTTTCCTTCTTCTAGAGGGTCCACCGCATTATTTGCATGATATTTGAATGTTCTTTGACTTGAAAAAATTCCAACTCTTGGAAAATTTCCAGCGAGGGTTAAAGTGGGTATTTGATATCCGTTCGAACTTTTTAACACCGTCTAAATAACCCGAAACAAAACTAGAATTACGAATATGAAACACTCCGAATATCCAATCATAAAGATAATATCACAAGCAAATTTAGCAAAAACTAGCAACACTAGAAATGCCAAACCCCAGAGACTGGAACACTGTAAAAAATTGAGCCCTGATTTCCTCATTATGGCCGAGGTGGTCGGTATTTTCATCAAGGTGGTCGGCCCAAAAAAGTGAGGGGGAGGGGGTGAATTTTGTACATTGTTCATATTACATCACATACAACATTTTGCAGTTAATAAAATAATTTTTTGACTCTCAGAAAATTTCGACAGAAACTAGGGTTTAGAATCGGGTGTTTCGGAGTTGTTTCGGTTTCGTAATCCTACACAATCCGTCTAGTTCTCTAGCTAGGCTCTGATACCACTGTAGGGATCCTAAGCACGACAGCAAGGTTTCGGGTGGCATCATCCATACCAAATTAAAATTTTGCCATGCTAAAAGAACTCTAACCTAGGATGTTTAACTAGAGAATCATACGAAAACGAAATGTAAACAACTTTACATCTAAGTGAGTAGGAATTACAACCTTTGTAGTCCGTTCCTTCACTTCTATAGCTCCTTGTTATGGTCCCTTCGCTGCGATCAAAGAACTCCCGGACTCTTGAGAGGCTCCACAAGGTGAATGATGCATGCTTGCTAGAAGTTTTCAAAGTCTATGATGATCTACTTTAAGGAAACACGGACTCAAGCTATCTCTTCACTTAATATGGAATTAGTGAAGCTAACACCCTAATCTAAATGGCTAGTTTAGAAGAGGATGATGAAGTAGGAATTTTACTCACTTTAGAATTTATTTTCTCACTAGGATTCATCATCTCATGAAACCCTAGAAAGCTTTTGAGATGAGAAAGAAGATGATGAGAAAAATGAACAAGTGAATGAGTTGTGTGAGAATAGAACCATAGTGAGATAATATCTCAGAGTAAACTCTTGTAGAGAATAAACCATGGTCAAGAATAAATGGTAAGGTTAATAAATATCTTATGTAATCCAAATTAAGTGGACTAAGTTAATGGCAAACCCTAGCTTCTCCAAGCTTCTTTGCCTTGACAAAATCCACTTCATTTTGAATTACTTTAGATTAGTAAAACCCTAATTTATCCAAAGCATGGTGTAAGTCTCATACACCCATGTTGCATGTATCAACAACCTTGACACAATAATATATATCACATATATGCAAAGTGTACACAAAAGTGAGAAAAATAAATGTTTAAGTGAGCTAATATTAGTTAATATAATTCAATATATCAAATATATAATTATACATTAAATTATTAAATCAACACTTGATTTAATAATCCGGCTATATCATATACAACGGGCTAATATCAAATGTAACATCATATCGAATCAACACTTGATCCGATAACCCGGCTATATTACATATAACCGGCCGATATCACATATCACAAGAATAGAATGCGGTATCACATACGCGCATTAATCTCGGTCCCGCACATATCACATATGTGCTCCTACTTCGTTTCGCCTGAGCCAGGAAACCTCTGTGTAGGACTCTAAAGACTCGTCAATACGTCGGCAGTAGATGATGATCATATCAAACACCCACAATCCGCAAGCGGTCAGCTAAACGTAACGGTTACCCAGGTATTGAGCGATTAGAAAATCAACAAGAAAGCCTATACACACTCCTGCGAATCCAATCGGTAACACTACTGTATAGTCCGGTCTCTACGTCTGATATGTCGCATATCAAGTCTAGGGGTGGTAAACGTCAGACCCCAGTAACCGAAAAGTCGTGTCGATGTGAGGCTCAAAACGGGTCGAGAAAATACTGATAACACTTACCAGTAGATCTCTATATCAACCCTGGCCAGGGACTTCCAGTTATGGCCAATCGAACACAGCGCAACATCAACCCCCTATACCGGGAGAGACAAATCCCCTCCTATCGCTCATTGCCTCCATATGATTCGGGACCGCACCCAAAAGACACCGTTTTGCACGTTCTCTTGAACGTGGTAAGGTGGAAATCAAAGCACAGTGGGAATCACACAAGACTCTATGATGATCTTGGGTCTACAGACTAACCTGTACCGGTGTCACCAGAGAACTGCTACCTGATGATAGGTATAATACCAACTAGGAGTTCTCGGCGAGTATGTTCAGTGTACCCAGTCTCCACTGAGCATCCGTACACCATCTTTGATGTCAAACACCAATGGATGCGGGATCATCCATCGCCCATCATATGGGTCAAGATGCGTATACTGTTGGGATGTCTAGCGCGGCAGCAAGGTTTCGGGTGGCATCGTCCATGCTAATTTCAAAATTTTGCTATTCTAGATAACCATAACCTATAATCGATACTAGAGAATCATGCGGAAAACTTAAAGCAAACAACTTTACTTCTAAGTGATAGGGATTACAACCTTTGTAGTCCGTTCCTTTGCTTCATAAGCTCCGAGTTGTGGTCCCTTCGCTGCGATCATCAAGCTCCCGGACTCTAGAGAGGCTCCATGAGGTGAATGATCCATGCTTGCTTGAAGTTTTCACAATCCAAGATGATCTACCTTGAGAAGTCACAAACCCAAGATATCTCTTCACTAATTAGGGATTAGTGAAGCTAACACACTAATCAATATGACTAGTATAGAAGAGGATAATGAAGTAGGAATTTTGCTCACTTTAGAAATTTATTTCTCACTATTTTTCATCACATGAATAAAATCAAAAGAGCAAGAATATCAAAAGAAGAAGAAGAAGCTCAAGCTCAAGCTCAAGTGAGAATGAAAAAATGTGTTAAGGTTATAAATGCAATCATGGGTTAATAATGTGTCATAGCTAACTCATATAGAGAATAAACCATAGGATAGGGTTAAAGGTTAGGTTAATAAATATTTTAGCAAATATCTAAAGAGTGGACTAAGTCAACATATAGAAATATCTTAACAATAATCCAAAATTTAGAATAAACTAAAATAATTTAAATCTAACCCTAATCCTAACCATGGTGAGAATCTCATAAACCCTAGTTGCATGTATAACCTAGCATGTTACAATTATACATATCACATATAATTTTGTAACAAAAGAAAATAATACATTTAACATATATCACATATATATCATTGCATCCTAAGTGAGAAAAAGAATCATTTAAGTGAGCTTATATTAGTTAATGTAATGTAATATATCATACATATATTTATACATTAAATTATTAAATCAATACTTGATTTAATAATCCGGCTATATTCCATATAACCGACCAATATAATATGTATCATTTTATCGAATCAACACTTGATCCGATAACCCGGCTATATCACATATACCCGGCCGATATTACATATCGCGAGAATAGAATACGGTATCACATATCGTATTAATCTCGGTCCCGCACATATCACATATGTGCTCCTACTCCATTTTTCCTGAGCCAGGAAACCTCTGTGTAGGATTCTAAAGACTCGTCAACACGCCGGCAGTAGGTGATGATCATATTAAACACCTACAAGCTACAAGCGGTTAGCTAATCGTAACAGCCATCCGGGTATTGAGCGATCAGAAGATCAACAAGCAAGCCTGCTCACATTCCTGTGAATCCAATCAATAACACTACTGTACAGTCCGGTCTCTTCGTCTGATATGTCGCATATCCAGTCTAGGGGAGGTAAACGTCAGACCCCGGTAACCGATAAGTTGTGTCAATGTGAGGCTCATGACGGGTCGAGAAACTACTGATAACACTTATCAGTATATCTCCATATCAGCCCTGGCCAGGGACTTTCAGTTATAGCCAATTGAACACAGTGCAACATCAACCCCCAATACCGGGAGAGAAGAAAACCCTCCTATCGCCCATTGCCTCCATGTGATTCGGGACTGTACCCAAAAGCCACCGTTTTGCACGTTCTCATGAACGTGGTAAGGTGGAAATCAAAGTACAGTGGGAATCACACAAGACTCTATGACGATCTCGGGTCTACAGACTAACCTGTACCAGTGTCACAAGAGAACTGCTATCTGACGATATGTATAATACCATTTAGGAGTACTCGGCGAGTCCGTTCAGTGTACCCAGTCTCCACTGAGCACCCGTACAGCATCTTTGATGTCAAACACTAATGGATGTGGGATCATCCATCGCCCATCATATGGGTCAAGATGCGTATACACTAGTCTACTCTAGAGTATCGATGCCCTGTCTCGATACACTCTCGACTAGGAACAATTATAGGATGTACTTGTAGACTACCCTGGCCCCACTAGTATGAACTGCATCATAGTCCTTGTAGTCAAGTACATATCCTAAGGACTTTATCAACAAGTGAGAGCAAGACAGTAATACAATACAAGTCAATATGTTTAGACAAAGTGAAACTAGACAGCATACTATCATGTCGAGCAAGAAAGTACTCTCTATATATATCCAAGCATCCACTATAATATACATCATATGTACAATAATGGCCTCTAGGGCATATACATAATAACAATCTCCCACTTGCACTAAGGCTAGCTATTATAGTATCTCATACCCAACATCCCTAAAAGTCTCTCAAATTGTATCTGAGGGATGACCTTCGTGAGTAGATCCGCGGTATTGTCCTTCGTGTTAACTCTTCTGACCTCGATCTCGCGGCGATCAACTATCTTCCAGATCAGGTGATACCACCTCAGAATATGCCTGGATCTATGATGGGACCTGGGTTCATTGGCTAAAGCCATAGCTCCATTGTTATCACAATACAAAGGTATTGGATGCTCAATGGACGGAACCACTCAATGTTCAGTTATGAACTTCTTCATCCAGACAGCCTCTTTAGCAGAATCGTCGGCAGCGATGTATTCAGCCTCCATCGTCGAGTCTGCCACGGTTTCCTGTTTGGAACTCTTCCAACACACCGCCCCTCCATTGAGGGTAAAGACAAATCCCGAGTGAGACTTTGAGTTGTCCTTATCACTTTGGAAGCTCGAATCAGTAAAGGACTCCACTTAGAGTTCTCCGTTACCATACACCAAGAATATTTCTTTAGTCCTTCTCAAGTACTTGAGAATGTTCTTCACAGCTGTCTAGTGACTCTCTCCAGGATCTGCTTGATACCTACTCACTACACTTAGTGAGTATGCTACATCGGGTCTGGTACATAGTATCGCGTACATGATAGAGCCTACTGCCGAAGCATAGGGTATCCCTTGCATGCGAGCTCTCTCCGAATCAGTCTTGGGAGACATCTCTTTGGAGAGAGTGAGTCCAGAGATCGTGGGTAAATTCCCACGCTTAGATTCTTCCATACTAAACCTCTTTAGTATGGTGTCAATGTACCTAGATTGGGACAATCCTAGTATCTGTTTAGATCTATCTCTATAGATCTTAATCCCCAAAATGCAGGAGGCATTACCTAGATCTTTCATTGAGAATCTTTGTGATAAAAAGATCTTGACCGAGTGCAGCATATGAATATCATTTCCTATCAAGAGTATGTCATCCACGTACAATACGAGGAAGACAACCTTACTCTCTGCCACCTTCTTGTAAATACAAGGTTCATCTACGTTTTTGATGAAGTCAAACTCTTTGACTACTACATCAAAACAGATGTTCCAACTTCATGATGCCTGCTTTAACCCGTAAATGGATTTAAGCAGCTTGCATACCTTTCCGCTGCTCCCACTTTCTACGAAGCCCTCTGGCCGAGTCATGTATACGCACTCCTCTAAATCACCATTTAGAAAGGCAGTCTTAACATCTATTTACCAGATTTCGTAGTCATGGTATGCAGCAATGGTAAGTAAGATCCGGATAGACTTAAGCATAGCTACTGGAGAAAAGATTTCGTCATAATCCACACCTGGTCGTTGAAGAAAACCCTTTGCAACAAGTCTAGCTTTGAAAGTCTCAACTTTTCCATCTACACCAAGTTTCTTCTTAAATATCCATTTGCTCCCAATGTGTTTTACCCCTTCAGGAGCAACTTCCAAAGTCCATACTTTGTTTGTGTACATGGATTCCATCTCAGATCGCATTGTATCCAGCCACTTCACTGAGTCCCCACTCGTGATGGCCTGCTCGAAGCTAGTCGGGTCATCATCTTCCATGATGCAATCCTCGCTCCCACCATCAATGAGAAAACCGTAGTATCTCTCAGGTGGATGAGGAACCCTACTAGATCGGCAGAGAGGCTGAGGTTTGTTGGCTACTATCGAATCCTCTGGCTCTACCAAATCATCTGTCATAGTTTGTATCGCTGGAACTTCTTCCTGTTCTACCTCCTCGCCACTAATATCTTTGTCAAGGAATTCCTTTTCTAAAAATGTGGCATTACGAGAAACAAACACTTTTTGTTTCTCGGAACGGTAGAAGATATACCTACGTGAATTTTTGGGATATCCAACAAACTTACACAAAACTGACCTTGCCTCGAGCTTGTCTGGATTTTGCGTTTTAACATAAGCCGGACAACCCCATATCTTAATATAATTAAAACATGGTCTCTTCCCCTTCCATATCTCATATGGAGTGGTAGGAACAGATTTGGTAGGGACCATATTCAATAGGTGTCTGCCTGTCTCAAGCGCATACCCCTAAAAGGAAATAGACAACTCAGCAGTGCTCATCATAGAGTGCACCATATCTAATAGCGTGCGGTTCCTCCGTTCCGATACACCGTTGTGCTGTGGTGTATATGGAGGAGTAAGCTGAGAGGGAATCCCATTCTCTTTTAGATAATCCCGGAACTCATTGCTCAAGTATTCTCCTCCTCGATCTGATCGAAGGATCTTAATACTTTTACCTATTTGGTTCTCGACTTCGTTCTTATATTCTCTGAATTTCTCAAAAGCTTCAGACTTGTGTTTCAACAGGAACACATGTCTGTATCTTGAGAGATCGTCAGTGAATGTAATGAAGTATGAGGAACCATTCCTGGCATGTGTAGACATGGGACCGCATACATCACTATGTATCAGTCCTAAGAGTTCCGTAACTCTTTCTCCGTGTCCACTAAACGGAGTTTTGGTCATCTTGCCTTTGAGACATGACTGACAAGTGTCATAAGATGAAAATTCGAACGGATTCAAATATCCATCCTTATGTAACTTAGCTGGTCGTGTCACATTGATATGACCTAGTCTACAATGCTACAAGAAGGATTCGTTCATTTCTGAACTCTTCCTCTTGTGTATGTTTTGTACATTAAGAACCGTGGTTTGATTCAGAATGTATATGCCATTATTTAACGAGCCTGATCCAATCAACTTTTGATTCAGAAAGATGTTCATAACATTATCCTGTACTACAAAATTATATCCTTCTTTACTCAATAAAGAAACTGATATAAGATTGCATATCAGTATCAGAATGTAATAGCATTCGTTCAGAATCAATGTATTACCATTTGGTAATACAAGGTGATATTCGCCAACTACTTTGGCTGCAACATTTGCACCATTCCCTACTCTTATGGAATGATTACCCTCTCCGAGTTCTCTACTTTTCCGTAGCCCATGTAACATATTACATATGTGGAATCCTGATCCGGTATCTAATACCCAGGACGTAGAGTGAACTGAGAAACAGTTCTTGATAACTAACACACCAGAAGAAGATACATCAACATACTTATTCTTCGTTTAGGCGGCGTGGGAATCCGGATATTCCCCTATTTCCTGCTCTGTCTTATAACATTTATAAGAAATAACTGAACCAACGTTCCCCTGCTCAGTATAATAAGCGGGTTCGGTCAATACATCCATATTATTATCTTGATTAAGGCCTGACATGGTCGCTACCTGGAGAGAGAGAGAGAGAAGAAAACACTTTAGTGTATGCTCTTGCAAGATTAGATTGGTTATTATCTAATCAGGATGGCTCCCACTGCTTTTATCAAATCTTCCTTCAAACTCTAAAATGTAACACTAGCCGGGATTAATTACACTTTACAAGTTCACCAATATTTCAGCCAGGCCAGTGTTGGTACTTTGAGGGAGGTTCCCCGTGCTTTCGCACGGACCTAATTAAAATAAACCTCATTTTCCCAGAGGCATAACCCCATTAACACCTTTCTAGACACCTACTTGATTGGCTAATTGTCATGTGTAAAACTCTCCCAGGAGCAACTCTTATTCGCAGTGAATATCGGGATCCAACTATCTCATAGAAGGTATGCAATCTCATTGTAAATTTCAACACTTGAAATTCCCGATAATGCTTTTACCCTTAGCAACCTATGACCTTGACGAAGGACAACAAACTATAGGCCGCTAGTCAAGTTCAACCCGTACATTTCTTGATTGAATTAAATCCACCCGCACGACCCTTGACGAAGGCCAACAAAGTCGCACGACTATCCTAATCCAATCGTGTCTCATGCTATAAACAGATAAGTACTAATCAGCTACCGCATACTACGCCTTGACGAAGGCCAACAAACGTAGCACGAATACTAACTAGTCCTAATCTGAAATGACGGAGGGCTATGCAGGTTTTTAAGAAAACCATGAGCGTAATGAACTTGATATTGTTGTAGAAACAAGTGATTTTTAAAAAGGAGTGTTTTTAAGGCTTTTACTAGTTTCGCTAAAGAGGTCACTCTCGGTGAAGGGATCTCGGCTCTTTCCTTATCTAATAAGGTGCAGGATATTTCACAAATACCGCTATGCAAAGCAAGAACAGTAGAAGCAATCAAAAACTAAACCGAGTGAGTTGTAACATATGCTAGTTTCGCTAAAGAGGTCACTCCCGGTGAAGGGATCTCGGCTCTTTCCTTATTGAATAAGGTGCTGGATATTCTACAAGGAATACCGCTATGCAAAGCGAAAACTAGAGCTATCCTTTTTGAAAATTTGATTCTACAACATCTTTTAGATTTCTTTTCTTTCATTAATCTCATTAATAAAGTCCCATCATTTATGCTTCCTAAGCATCACAGAAGAAACGAAAATACAACGTACGCTTATGCCATCCGCATTCGCCACAGTGTCCCGTTATGCATCATTAGGTTACTTAACTAACGGCATACCAGGGCGGGACTAGTGCGGGTGCAAAACATAAGCAATGTTTATTATATATCATATATACAATAATAAAGCATTCGTCTCACGCATATATAGTGATCACATCACAGAATATCAGCAGCAGAAGATAACTTATGGAATTTGGATATACTAGGAGGCCCGTGTTTTATTTTGAGCCTGTATAAAACACGGATTCCACTGTCGCGATGAATAGCCAAACCCACATCCCTAGACCCCTACGAGAGCGGCAAGCAACCCTACCAATTCTAGGGTTAGGAGACCCAGTCTCGACTCCTCGAGATGGCCTCCCATTGGACCCTAAAACCCGGTTACTTGTGCTCCCCTCCTTGGGTCTATCCTAATGGGGAAAAGTAAATAATATACAATGGTGACATCATCCTCAACCCGGAAGTGCCCCAATAAAAGAATATTACATACATTGAATTTTACATGAATGAAAATAAAAACCCTCATCTCACATAAAAACCCCGGCTATTCAAATCACGACGATCCAATATAACATATCACAGCAACACATAACATCACATGTCATCAACGTAAGTAAATATGCATATCCCAATTGTCGTTGATGTATAGCAACGAAACCGGCGATACACCACATATTACACTTATGGTCACAGAAAAGAAAGTGAAAAACTATAACATTTGGAATCCACAATCACCTTAGACATCATAAACCCGAAATATCACATATTACAGATTTCATGCCTAACTATATGAATTCCACATATTGTATCACATTCCAGATAACTAGACAATGTTAAACTTTCCGATCGAATAAACAAACACCCAAAATTTCCCAAATAGCTCAACACTTGAGCGAAGTTCAAAAGGTCCCAGAACATGTCACAGCTCCTATGAACCAGCCGTAGAAGGGTCAACCAATGCCTCACATGTGGTACCGCTGAACTACCATAAACCCTAGGGTTTAGTGACGGTTCCGACGGTCACATAATCGAGTTAAGATTTCGTTCTTCTAGAGGGTCCACAGGATCGCTTGCATGATTTTCTGAAAGTTTTAAACTTAAGAAACATCCAGCACTTGAAAAATTTCCAGCAAGGGAAAAAGTGAGTTATTGATATCCGTTCGAACTTTTTAACACGTTCTAAAATACCCGAAACAAAACCTAGAATTACGAATATGAAACACTCTGAATTGCCCTTTCTGTAAATTAACATCACATGCAATTTTAGCAAAAACAAACAACACCTGAAATAACAAACCCTAGAGACTGGAACACTGTAAAAATTTCAACCCAAAAACCCCTGAAATGGCCAAGGTCGCCGGTTTCCCTAGCATTGTGGCCGGCCCAAAAAAAGGGAAGGAGGTTGAATTTTGCACAGTGTTCATATTGTATCTCATTCAATATTCTGCAACTGTTTAAAAAAAAATTTGACTCTCAGAAAATTTCGAAAGAAACTAGGGTTTCGATTCGGGTGTTTCAGAGTTGTTTCGGTTTCGTAATCCTACACATATCCGTCTAATTCTCTAGCTAGGTTCTGATACCACTGTTGGGATGTCTAGCACGGCAGCAAGGTTTCGGGTGGTATCGTCCATGCCAATTTCAAAATTTTACCGTTCTAGATAACCCTAACTTAGAATCGATAATAGAAAACCATGCGGAAAACTTAAAGCAAACAACTTTACTTCTAAGTGATAGGGATTACAACCTTTGTAGTCCGTTCCTTCGCTTCATAAGCTCCGAGTTGTGGTCCCTTCGCTGCGATCATCAAGCTCCCGGACGCTAGAGAGGCTCCATGAGGTGAATCACTAGTAAAATAAGGGGTTGCCCCTACGGATATTGACATCGGTAGGGGCAATTTATGTTTGGCCCTACGGATTAATCCGTAGGGCTAAAAGGTTGCCCCTATGGGCATAGACGTCCAAGAATAAAAATATTAATTCTTAATTTGGTGTTTGCCCCTACTGAGCCGCAAACAAAGGACCTACGGGTATATCCGTAGGGGCAAGTAAATATCGATTTAACAAAATCCCAGATCGATCGCCTACGCTCGCTCACTTTCTCTCTCTCTCGATCGCGCGCGAAAAAATTCCCCAATTCGCCACGCCGTCGTCGCCAACGTCGTTCTCCTCGTCGCCACCGCCGTTTCTTCGCCACCTCAGCTCTCGTCGCCACCGCGGTTCAGGTCGTCGTCCCAGCCCCAGCGTAGCAGCGGTTCAGGTGAGTAAATCTTTGGATTACTTCGGGCTTAGAGTTCAGGTGAGGTAAATTAAAGATTTTTGGGATTATTTTGGGCTTAGGGTTCATGGCACGCGAGTTGGGGTTGGGCAGGGGTCGCGGTCGCAGTCGGGGTCGGGGTCGGGGTAGGGTTAGGGTTGGTGTTCGGCTGTTGTGGGGTGGGGCTGGGGTTAGGGTTTGCCTTAGGGTTGGTGTTGGGGTTTAGCTGGCCGCACTGGGTTTAGGGTTAGGTTGGGGCTGGGCTGGGGTGGGGCTGGGCTGGGCTGGGGCTGGGGTTGGGGGCGGGGGCCGGGGCTGGGTTGGGGTTAAGTGGTGGGGAGTTGGAAAATTATTCTAGTATGTATCCTTACACTCTAGTTAGTATAGCAAGATGCCCAGATGTGTTCTTGTGTACTGCTGTGTAAACCATTCTTTCACCAACTAATTCGTAGCAAAACTGGCTTTGGTGTTGTCAATTGATGTAGCCTTGAAAACTGGCTTTGGTGCTGGCTTTGGTGTTGTCAATTGATGTAGCCTTGAAAACATTGTTAGATCATCCGATCACATTTATTTATTGTAGATGTTGTTTGGATATTGGATGCATTGTTCATATTTGATATGTAAAAATAAAAAAATAAAAAATTGTAGTCAGATTCATATTGAAAATGGATGTTAAGTGTTCTGGGCTCATATCGAATATGTTGGATGATTAGTGTCCTTGGGCACATGGATTCTCAAAGTCTTAAGGTTGATTCATGAATTTATGTGTCTTTTTTGTTTGTTTTGTACCAAATGAAAATGAAAGATGATGGTTTACGAGTTTCTTATTCTTTTGTTTGGTTGTGCCCAAATTGTGGACATGGATTTTTTTGCAAATCCTTACCTTTTTCGACGGAATGGAAAGGGCTCCAAATATCCTAGTTGCATCAATCAATCCTAAAATCAAGTTTGCAAACCAAATACAAAACTGGCAAGTTTTTATGGATTTGATATTCCAAAAATCCAACTCCAATCCAAATCCACTGAGGGGTTGTTTGTTTCATGGAATTAGAGCGTAAGTATGGAGGGGACAATTACTGTAGTAACACCAATGTCATGTTTTTAGTTTGGACGAGTATTGTTGCCGAAGGCTAGTGATTTGGTACTAAATGCTGTTGAATTGCTTGAATTATTAAGCAACTTGGGGTTAGGGTTAGGTGGATTGATGACAACAAAATACCATAATTTATAACTATATTACTCATATAATGTGTATGTCATGTGAAAGCTAGATGAAGGTCGAGGCAAGCACAACAAATTTGTTGGATGGGACAATATCAATAGGAGCTCAATGCTATTTGGAAAAATAATAATTCAAAAACATAGTGGAGTTTCCGATTGGTGGCATGGACTAGTTTGATGTATGTTGTTGGTTTGATTTATGAAAAAATAGGGAGACAACATGCATGTATGCATATAGGTAACATCTGCCAATATGCCATATCCAGACCGCAATCTATTTTTGCCTATTGGCTAATATGAAAATATCGGCCCGCGTATATGACATAATCAAAGTTGTTAAATCTTGATACGGTTTGTGTTTCGTTTTTTTATTTATCAGTTCTATCAATGTTGCGTATAACGCTTTATGATATCAGTATCCTACATTTGTAGTTTTAATTGTTGATTGTTATAGATGAATACCATTGCAATAATAGTTTTTGGTTGATGAATGCAATTGCAATGTAGGATGATCAGTTCTATCAATCTTGATCTCAATGGTTTAAAATCATGTTACACATACAACACGAATGCACAACAAATGCATAATTAGAGAGCGACTCGAGATATTCAGGTTAAAACCAATATATGATACTCGATGATAATATGAAACTTTCATATTCCCATCGATACTCATATATGAAACTAAAAGCGCCACTTTGTCCCTACGGTGCCCGACATTTTAATTTAAAAATATTAAATCTTAATTTATTGTTTGGCCCTACGGAGCCGCAAACCAATAACCTACGGTTATGTCCGTAGGGGCATCTAAATGGGAATTTAATTAAAAAAGGCACAGAAATGCCCTACGCCTCGATATCTTTCCCTCTCGTTCCCAAAATTTTCTCTCGTTCCCGCGTCTCCAATTTTCTCTTCGTCGCCACCGCGCGCCCTCCGTTCTCAGCCCGCCACCGCCTTCCGTTCTTGGCCCACCACCGCCCTCGTTCTTCCTCGTCGAGTTCCTCGTCGCCGATATTTGTGCCTACATTGATGCCTCAAGCAACGAATCAAATGATGTGGATCACAAACTAATTAAATAAATTTTGAATACCAATCTGGACTGGGATTTGAATACCAATCCTAGTTTGCTATATTTTTTTATATATAGTAGATGGTGATACTTCTTTAAGTAAAAACAACCCTACACTTAAGCGAAATCATAAATCGAAACACACATATATAGAATACAACTCATACATGGGTATCCTCAAATCTAACTTTCATTGAATTTGCACGCGCACTTAAAATAACAACCTTTATACTAAAAAATTATGTATGCCATTACTTAGTAGTTTATGGTTTTTAGACGCAAAAGCCATTTGAGAAATACTTTTCCAACCCACTATTAATCCATATTCTCAATATAGTCAGTGAATTTGCACGCGCACATAATAAGAAGGAGAAGACAATAATGTGGCAGAAGAAGAAGGAGAAGACAGTAATGTGGCAGAAGAAGAAAAAAATGACATTCCTCGTTCTCTGTTTCAGCATCAATCTTCTGATATGAACTAATGATGGCTTTCACATAGGCTTTTCCCTTTAGAGACTTCTTAGTGTCCAATGGAAAGCATACATCAGATTTGTGCAGGTCAGGTTCTTCTATGACTTTCAAGAGTCTCAACTGATTCTGTAAATTACACTCTAGTTGGGTGGTACTTTTACCACTTCTCACTGCAGGTGCGCTCTCTAATATCCATTTTGAATGTAATATTATCGATATTCAAAATGGATATTAGAGAGCGCACCTGCAGTGAGAAGTGGTAAAAGTATCACCCAACTAGGGTGTAATTTACAGAATCAGTTGAGACTCTTAAAAGTCATAGAAGAACCCGACCTGCACAAATCTGATGTATGCTTTCCATTGGACACTAAGAAGTCTCTAAAGGGAAAAGCCTATGTGAAAGCCATCATTAGTTCATATCAGAAGATTGATGCTGAAACAGAGAACGAGGAATGTCATTTTTTTCTTCTTTCGCCACATTACTGTCTTCTCCTTCTGCCACATTACTGTCTTCTCCTTCTTATTATGTGCGCGTGCAAATTCAATGACTATATTGAGAATATGGATTAATAGTGGGTAGGAAAAGTATTTCTCAAATGGCTTTTGCGTCTTAAAACCATAAACTACTAAGTAATGGCATACATAATTTTTTTAGTATAAAGGTTGTTATTTTAAGTTTTCCCTTATAGAGATATGATCTAACTGCATCTATAAACTATAAGTGTGCAGAAAATTATGATAAGAAACCATAAGAAAGGGTCGTAGCCATGCATAACCTTGAATCTATATACCAAATCATGCAAAAGCATGCACTTATTGTCACCTTGCCTTGGAATATAAAATATCTTGGAAGACTATAAGCGAGCATTTAAATCTTGATAGCTTTTGACTTCAACATATATTTTTCTCAAGTACCATGAAATATACTTGCTCCGTATAAACCGTTTTCAGGAAGATGGATTAATAATGACAAATTATCCATTGTAGCTCACTAGGTTAGCATTTTCTCTTCTATTAACTATCTTACTAATCTGCTTGGTAAATTTATTCGGAACCGGCTGCGAATCATTAAAAGACATGCATAAGAAAGAAAGCTAAAATACAGATATATAGCATACCGATACATCGAAACTTCATAGTTGCGATGGCAATCCAGAGATATTTATTTCTACACACGTGGTGCGCGTGCGAATGCGTCAGGCATCATGGACAAATATTTCATAACATGGAAAGTATTATTCGTATAAAGTAATTAAAACTTTTAAACACCTTGGGTAGATATTTTCTTAGTTGATGCAATCATATCATGAGGACTAAATTTAAGCTATTATACATATGCATATGTATTTTTCTAACCTAATATATCACACACACACACAGAGAGAGAGAGAGAGAGAGAACACCAGGTAGGTAGAGAAATCAGGTAGCAGGATCCTGAAGAAATGGAGTCCATAGCATTGCTCATCATCATCATCCGTGATCCCTTTGAAAAAATATTATCAAAGGGATCATGGATGATGATGATGAGCAATACTATGGACTCCATTTCTTCAGGATCCTGCTACCTGATTTCTCTACCTACCAGGTGTTCTCTCTCTCTCTCTGTGTGTGTGTGTGTGTGATATATTAGGTTAGAAAAATACATATGCATATGTATAATAGCTTAAATTTAGTCCTCATGATATGATTGCATCAACTAAGAAAATATCTACCCAAGGTGTTTAAAAGTTTTAATTACTTTATACGAATTTACTTTCCATGTTCTGAAATATTTGTCCATGATGCCTGACGCATTCGCACGCGCACCACGTGTGTAGAAATAAATATCTCTGGATTGTCATCGCAACTATGAAGTTTCGATGTATCGGTATGCTATATATCTGTATTTTAGCTTTCTTTCTTATGCATGTCTTTTAATGATTCGCAGCCGGTTCCGAATAAATTTACCAAGCAGATTAGTAAGATGGTCAATAGAAGAGAAAATGCTAACCTAGTGAGCCACAATGGATAATTTGTCATTATTAATCCATCTTCCTGAAAACGGTTTATACGGAGCAAGTATATTTCATGGTACTTGAGAAAAATATATGTTGAAGTCAAAAGCTATCAAGATTTAAATGCTCGCTTATAGTCTTCCAAGATATTTTATATTCCAAGGCAAGGTGACAATAAGTGCATGCTTTTGCATGATTTGGTATGTAGATTCAAGGTTATGCATGGCTACGACCCTTTCTTATGGTTTCTTATCATAATTTTCTGCACACTTATAGTTTATAGATGCAGTTAGATCATATCTCTATAAGGGAAAACTTAAAATAACAACCTTTATACTAAAAAAATTATGTATGCCATTACTTAGTAGTTTATGGTTTTAAGACGCAAAAGCCATTTGAGAAATACTTTTCCTACCCACTATTAATCCATATTCTCAATATAGTCATTGAATTTGCACGCGCACATAATAAGAAGGAGAAGACAGTAATGTGGCAGAAGGAGAAGACAGTAATGTGGCCGAAGAAGAAAAAAATGGCATTCCTCGTTCTCTGTTTCAGCATCAATCTTCTGATATGAACTAATGATGGCTTTCACATAGGCTTTTCCCTTCAGAGACTTCTTAGTTTCCAATGGAAAGCATACATCAGATTTGTGCAGGTCGGGTTCTTCTATGACTTTTAAGAGTCTCAACTGATTCTGTAAATTACACCCTAGTTGGGTGATACTTTTACCACTTCTCACTGCAGGTGCGCTCTCTAATATCCATTTTGAATGTAATATTATAGATATCCATGCCTGTTTATGTAAAAATTACTTATATTGTCAATGTTTGATTGTCTAGTTGTTGGTGATGCGTCCATATCAGGGACAGAGGCCACTCCCGTTCCTCCAGGTATGTTTATATATTATATAGGGCATGTATATTGATTTAGAATGCTATATCATAAATATACACACATTCCTTTTGCTCTTAGCCGTCCAACTCATTATCATGGGCTGCTTGATGAGATTAGATTTGCGCCTGATGATCTACAAGAGCTTGTTCACTCCCTGTCATATGTGTAAGCAGCGCTATATGCGAGTTTACCTTGTTAGTATGTATGTACTGAAATTAATTAATATTATTCAAATTTTGATACATGCAGATACCAGAGGAGCACATCTTCTATCTCTGTAGGTAAGGCTTTGAATTTGTTGATTTTGGTATTTCTTGTCAATTTTATAGACCAGTATGTGCTAAATATAATGTTCTGACAGTTGCTAGGGGGAAGGCAACATTCGAGGCTGCTGACCCCAGTCCTGGACGCCGCACACGGACGGCACCACGGAGGTTGGGAGAGAGGCCGAGGACTGGGCTCTAGCAGGGCCCATATGAGGTTGGACTCCACCCCGGTGGTTACTTCCTCCGTCTCCAGTGAGCGACGTATCCAGCAGGAACTGGAGAGCTTGAAGGCCACCGTTCAGGAGTTGAATGAGATGCTGGTATGTATACTACTTAATAGTAAAATATAATGTCATATTATAGATATCAACATATCCGATATAAGTACATAGCCTGAGCTTATTTGGTTGTAGACTTATGTTTTATTAATCATACATGTACATATCTAATTAAAATAAACTACAGTTTTCCAAACTAGATATCCAAATGGGGTTTCGAAATAACTCGATAATGATAAGAATTCGAATGTGGGTGTAGGAGCGGGTGGTTGAGCAGGCCCGGGCCTGGGGAACGATTTTACCGGACAGAACGATCCGAGGCTGCTGACCCCAGTTCTGGACGCCGCACACGGAGGGCACCACGGAGGTTGGGAGAGGCCGGGGATTGGGCCCTAGCAGGGCCCATATGAGGTTGGACTCCACCCCGGCGGTTACTTCCTCCGTCTCCAGTGACCGGCATGTCCATCATGAACTGGATAGCTTGAGGGCCAGCGTTCAGGAGTTGAAGGAGATGCTGGTATGTATACTACTTTATAGTAAAATATCATTTCATATTATATACATATCAACATATCCATAATTAGTACGTAGATTGAGCTTATTTGGTTTTAGACTTAAGTTTGATTAATCATACATACATATGTAATTGAAATAAACAACGCTTTTCCAAACTAGATATCCAAACAGGGTTTCGAAATAACTTAATAATGATACGAATTCGAATAATAAACATTTCTTACACGCTTCTTACACACGTTATATCCAGACGCGACAGGGTAGATCGGCCGAGCCTCCACACGCATCTCCTTCGGCTGCGGCTCCGCAAGCCACTACATCGGCTGCGGTTCCGCAGACAGCTCCTGTAGCTCCACCGCCCACTCAGACTCCCGCAGCCGCGGCTCCGCAAGCGACTACCTCGACGGCGGCTGCGCAGACCACATCGCCGGTTCCACATGCCGCTCAGACTCCCGCTCGCGACGAATTGCAGAGTTTATTGACCGAGGAGCAGGCGCGCGTTATTCTATCGTTATTCAGAGGTGGAGCTGGACCGAGCTAGGGTAGATTTTTAGTTCTTTTTTTTTTGAAACATGTATTTATTTATATCATACACATTGTACTATATTTTGAAACGATATTGATAGTGGTTTGTATTTATATCATATTCAGTTTTTGTGTTTCTTTTGTATATTATATATATGCGTGAGATGTGATTATGAATACTGCAATATATGATTTGATTGATGTATATATTATTGTGCACAGGGCGGGAAAAAATCAAGCAGCCCATTTTTTAAAAAAAATTACAGACAATATGTACCTACGGATTAATCCGTAGGCACACATGTTACCCCTACGGATATGTCCGTAGGGGCAAAATATCAGCAGTAACTGATATTTCCCCCAGATCTCAGTGCCAGGGGGTTGGGAAAGCCCCTACGGATATATCCGTAGGGGCCACTGACTCTCCCCTACGGCGTTATCCGTAGGGGCAAAATATCAGGAATCCTGAATTTGTGCCCCTACGGAAACGTACCTACCCATATATCCGTAAGGGGTAGTACATGCCCCTACGGGTATATCCGTAGGGCCAAGTAATTTATTAAAATAAACCGTAAATACTATAAAATCTTATACCCTACGGATTAATCCGTAGGGGCAACTGGACCTACACATATATCCGTAGGGGCAAGAATTTAACCGTAGGGGCAAGTTCAGGGCCTCTACTTGCACCTACGGCCTTTGCACCTACGGGATATTTTTTCGCCCCTATGTATATATCCGTAGGGGCAACCCTTCTTTGTAGTAGTGAATGGTCCATGCTTGCTTGAAGTCTTCACAATCCAAGATGATCTACCTTGAGGAATCACAAACCCAAGCTATCTCTTCACTAATTAGGGATTAGTGAAGCTAACACACTAATCTATATGACTAGTATAGAAGAGGATGATGAAGTAGGAATTTTGCTCACTTTAGAAATTTATTTCTCACTATTTTCATCACATGAATAAAATCAAGAGAGCAAGAATATCAAAAGAAGAAGAAGAAGCTCAAGCTCAAGTAAGAATGAAAAAATGTGTTAAGGTTAGAAATGCAACCATGGGTTAATAATGTGTCATGGTTAACTCATGTTGAGAATAAACCATAAGCTAGGGTTAAACGTTAGGTTAATAAATATCTTAGCAAATATCTAAATAGTGGACCAAATCAACATATGAAAATATCTTAACAATAATCCAAAATTTAGAATAAACTAAAATAATTTAAATCTAACCCTAATCCTAGCCATGGTGAGAATCTCATAAACCCTAGTTGCATGTATAACCTAGCATGTTACAATTATACATATCACATATATATAATATTGTAACAAAAGAAAAGAATACATTTAACATATATCACATATATATCAGTGCAACCTAAGTGAGAAAAAGAATTATTTAAGTGAGCTTATATTAGTTAATGTAATGTAATATATCACATATATATTTATACATTAAATTATTAAATCAATACTCGATTTAATAATCCGGCTATATTCCATATAACCGACCAATATAATATGTATCATTTTATCGAATCAACACTTGATCCGATAACCCGGCTATATCACATATACCCGGCCGATATCACATATCGTGAGAATAGAATACGGTATCACATATCGTATTAATCTCGGTCCCACACATATCACATATATCCTCCTACTCCATTTCGCCTGAGCCAGGAAACCTCTGTGTAGGACTCTAAAGACTCGTCAATACGTCGGCAGTAGGTGATGATTATATCAAACACCCACAAGATGTAAGCGGTCAACTAAACGTAATGGACATCCGGGTATTGAGCGATCAGAAGATCAACAAGCAAGCCTTCTCACACTCCTGTGAATCCAATCAGTAACACTACCGTACAGTCCGGTCTCTTCGTCTGATATGTCGCATATCCAGTCTAGGGGTGGTAAACGTCAGACCCCGGTAACCGATAAGTCGTGTCGATGTGAGGCTCATAACGGGTCGAGAAACTACTGATAACACTTACCAGTAGATCTCCATATCATCCCTGACCAGGGACTTCCAGTTATAATCAATCGAACACAACGCAACATCAACCCCCAATACCGGGAGAAACGAAACCCCTCCTATCGCTCATTGCCTCCATGTGATTCGGGACTGTACCCAAAAGCCACCATTTTGCATGTTCTCATGAACGCGGTAAGGTGGAAATCAAAGCACAGTGGGAATCATACAAGACTCTATGACGATCTCGGGTCTACAGACTAACTTGTACCAGTGTCACCAGAGAACTGCTATCTGACAATAGGTATAATACCATCTAGGAGTACTTGGCGAGTCCGTTCAGTGTACCCAGTCTCCACTGAGCACCCGTACACCATCTTTGATGTCAAACACCAATGGATGTGGGATCATCCATCGCCCATCATATGGGTCAAGATGCATATACGCTAGCCTACTCTGGAGTATCGATACCCTATCTCGATACACCCTCAACTAGAAACAATTATAGGATGTACTTGTGGACTACCCTGTCCCCACTAATATGAACTGCATCATAGTCCTAGTAGTCAAGTACATATCCTAAGAGCTTTATCAACAAGTGAGAGCAAGATAGTAATACAATACAAGTCAACATGTTTAGACAAAGTGAAACCAGATAGCATACTATCATGTCGAGCAAGAAAGTCCTCTCTATATATATCCAAGCATCCACTATAATATACATCATATGTACAATAATGGCCTCTAGGGCATATACATAACTAACATATACGCTAGTCTACTCTGGAGTGTCGATGCCCTGTCTCGATACACCCTCGACTAGGAACAATTATAGGATGTACTTGTGGACTACCCTTGGCCCCACTAGTATGATCTTCATCATAGTCCTGGCAGTCAAGTATACATCCTAAGGGCTTTATCAACATATGAGAGCAAGACAGTATCACTATACTAATCTATATGTTAAGACAAAGAGCAACCAGATTGCATACTATCATGTCGAGCAAGAAAGTCCTCTCTATATATATATAAGCATCCACTATAACATACATCACATGTACAATAATGGCCTCTAGGACATACATATAACTAACAGTAAGAGGGGTAAGCTCAGTCCGAGATATATAGGACCGTTCGACATACTCGAACGAGTCGGAGAAGTGGCATATCGTTTGGCACTACCACCCTCATTGGAAGGAGTGCACAACGTATTCCACATATCCTACCTTTGAAGATATGTGAGCGACCCCAGCCACATCCTTGATCACTCCGAGCTCACTGTACAGACAGACCTAATTTGTGAGCCATGACTCGTTGGAATCCTGAACCGAAAGGTGAAGACACTGAGGAACAAGGAAGTAAACTTGGTCCGAGTGATGTGGAGAAAAAATTCGCCAGGAGAATCAACGTGGAAATGAGAAGATGACATGCGTTCAAGATATTCTCACTTATTTGTAAATTAGTTTTTATGTAATTATAAATTTCGAGGATGAAATTTTTATAAGGAGGGTAGAATATAACTTCTCTTAATTTACTGTACAAATTTTTTTCAGTTAATGTATAGAAATGAGTTTACAAGCCCGGGTACAATTTATAAGTTAATTTTTGTTTAAGAACAGCAAGAAATAGCTTGTAGCTCATTGGTAAAGCCTTGCACTGCTGTGACGTAGCCCCTGTGTTTGAATCGCCTCAGACACATTATATTTTTTCTGATTTTTCTTTAAAACTTTTTGGAAACCCAAAAGTTTACATGTGTACTGCACATAAAAATGAAAAGTTTGAGAAAACAAACATGTGCAAAATATTATAAATACAGAGGAGTACACGTGTCCAAGATCCACCGGTCCCTCCCTTCATTAGACCAGCGAGATGAGCCCTAGGGCCGGCGCAGAGAGTCAGCCGTGGGCAATAAGCCTCGGGCTTTCCACACAAGTCTCTTAGCCTACCCCTAACTTCTCTGCACTGTTTGATTACTCTGCAATCAAACAAAGATCCCTCAATTCCCCATTTATCATCTTTTTAATGCATTTTAATTCATTCTTTTAATTCCAAAACCCATTCCACACTATAAATACTACCATATGCCCTAGCCCTTCTTTATTCTGAAAATTATAGCCAAAATTCTCAAATTTTCCTAAGTACAAGTGGAGTTAGCCAACGACCAACTTCCGGTAAGGAATCGAGACTATTCCGACGACCCCGTGACACCACGACGACAACCACTCTTCTTCTACCTGTCACGCCCCGCTTCCCGGTGTACAGCAAGAGGACGCAACGAGACCACTACGTATTTACTCAGAAGTAAACACGCTAAGCGTAACTAAGCAATATAAAGTAAAGTATACAAGAGACAGGAATGTAAATGAACAGCAACTTAATTTATTAAATATTCTTTTATAAGTATAACTAAAATGAAAGTACATGAATAGAAAGCGATGCCTAAACAATGGCATAACTGAAATGAAATAAATATGTACAAGTGCCTACAGCTCTGGGTCAAAAGGTATCTGCTCCAAATCTTCAGTGTTGGGCTCGATCTTCAATTAGTCCGAATCACCTGACAACATTCCAAAGAAAGAAGAAAGGAATGTCGTCAGCGAACAATTGCTCGGTAAGTCCCAAAAGTGAGTAGAGATAGAATAGACAGAAAAAGAGTATATCTTATAATGTTTGATTATATTATTAACGCTGTTGTTTGTAGTTTGGTACCGAAAATTCCAGTGTATACGAAAGGAGTCCCACTATTTCGGAGACTAAGGTATATGGAGCATAAGGAACCGTTCAGCCACGGTACAACGGCAATGGATATTCAGATTAGGTGTATTATGATTACAGCCTCGCGCCATTTTTAACACCTTCTGTACCAATCTACCCCTTATAAACCCCGCGATATTTTTTGTATTGATTGTATTGTTTTTTATATAGATGGATGACTTTCCAAAACCATGATATCAGAAAATAGAATGGATATAAATGGAGATTCATGTAGACGGGGTTTATCCATGGTTCGGTTCAGTCAATATAGATTGAATAGACAGATTCATGGATTCATGTTGCATTTGTAGTTTTATACTTGAATCACATTCAAGTCAGATTGATTAGATTGAGACTCGGTCTGAGTCAGACACTTTTGAAAAGAACTTGAAATCCTGAATTAGTTTTGATATTATCGGTAACTGCTGCACATGGACGGCAGGATTTATGTCTTTTTCCAAAATAATTACCGTGCTGATAACACCGTTTGTTATATTGTCTATCTTAAATAGGCAAGCACCCACATTCTCCGGCTCCCTGAGGCTCAAGAGAATTGGTCCCGCTTAAACCTATATTTACTAGGGTCCTTATTGTAATTTAGCATAACTTGAGGGGTTTTATGTAAAAATAGTTTTGATATGTTTTCAAAATACACCCCAAGTATTTAATTATAGTCTTTAGGGTTTTCATAGATGTATATTTTATAATTGTGAAATTTCTAATGAGTAGAACCTAGTTTTCATAGTATATGGTATTTTCTTGAAATATTGGAATTGTTTTGTATTTGGATGGTATTTTCTTGAAATATTGGAATTGTTTTGTATTTGGATGGTATTTTCATATAATGGTGATTCCTCTGATTTGGAAAACTTGGAATATTTATATAATATAATTAAAATAGATATTTTGATAATATATATATATATATATATATATATATTTAAAAATAAATTTTATTTATATTCTTGTAGAAATCTCATTTTCTAAAGAAAAATGCATTAAAATTCCATCAAGATCGAATGCTCATTTCGAAGGTCTGCATCTCACTCTACTAGGCCCGAGGATGTGCGATAACCCACACCATCCCAAATGGAGTCCCCAAAAGTGGGTAGTAGAGGCGCAATTGCAATGAATTGTTTAATACATCTTCTTAAAGAAATGGTTGTATAAGTTGATGGTATTTATTTGTAAAGTCGTGTTATCCCATGAATATATTCCCAAAACTTCATCGTGCTATATCAAATATGTGTGGTGTGATGAGATAGGTCATTACCTCATGATTTATCTAAATGTAATACAAGTTTTGTGTTGTTTTATGTCGTAACTAAAGTATGTGGTATTTTACTGTAAAAATACAATAAAAATTGCGTAGAAGTATATTTTGAGATGAAACTTGTTTTAATAGGGTTTTTTATGTTTGTTAAATCTTATGTGATAGTATGGAATTTTATTGATTAAGAAAAATAGAGTTTTACAGAAAAACTGAATCGGAAGTCGAATTAACTTCGCTTCCGTCGGGTTTTAGAAATAGAACTTTTTAAAGTAGAAGAAGAGAAGGGGAGAGGGGACTTACTGGCTTTAAGGAAAAGGCAGAGGTAAGAGAAGGTTTAGGGATCGTCGGGGCGTCGTTTCGTCGCCGGAAACTCCTTAGAACGTCGCCGGAACTTCACCCTTCACTAACTCTACTTGCACACTAAAAGGACTTGAGAATTTTGGAGAGTTTTGACAGGAAATTTATAAGTGAGGAGGGATGAAATATGGTGTGGTATTTATAGGATAAATTAGGGTTTAGGGGGGGTGAAAGAATGCATTAAAAATTGCATTAAAATTTGGATTAAATAGGGTTTTATTGTTCTCTAGAAATGTACAGAGAAAATAAACAGTGTGAGAGAAGTGGGGTAGCTGAAGAGGTGCAGGGGGTAAAAATTCAAAGCATTACCGACGGATTTGACCGGAGGTACCGGGTCTTTGGATTTCGCCAGCCATTTCCCGGTGGAATTGGCTTGTTTCATCGCCACGTGTCCTTGTCGCTTCAACTAGCCTCGTGCACATGTTTAAATATTTTGTAGCTTAACATTCTACATGTAGTGCACGTGCAAACCCTTTGGCTTCTAAAAGATTAAAAGGAATTAAAATAAAAAGATAATGTGGCTGGTGGATTAGATCACATGGGCTAAGTCACAGCAGTGCAAGGCTTTACCAATGAGCTATAAGTGCTTTCTTGCTGCTCTAAATTAAAACAAATACTTATAGTATACACAGGATTGCAAATACCCCAATTGTACATTAACTTTTAACCAATTTTCTGTACATTAAAATTAAAGTTGTTATAGTCTACCCTCCTTACAAAAATTTCATTCTCGAAATTTACAATTTATTTTAAGGACTAGTTTACAAATAAATGAGGGTATCTTGCACGCATCTCATCTTCCCTTTCCCATGTTGATTCTCCTGGTGTGTCCTTTCTTCACATCACTCGAACCAAGTTGACTTTCTTATTCTGAAGTGACTTCACTTTTCTATCCAGGATCTCAACAGGTTGTTGCTCACAGGATAAGTCTGGCTGTACAGTGAGCTCGGAAGGATCAAGAATATGGCTGGGATCACTCACATACCTTCTGAGTTGGGATATATAGAACACAGTGTGCACTCCTTCCAACAAAGGTGGAAGTGCCAAGCGATAAGCCACTTCACCGACTCGTTGGAGTATGTCGAACGGTCCAATGTATCTTGGACTAAGCTTATCCTGTCTTCCAAAACGGATCACTCCATGGTTCGGAGATATCTTCAGAAATACATGTTCTCCCAGTTGAAACTCTAAGTGACAGCTCTTACATCAGCCCAGTGCTTCTGTCGATCTTGAGCTATGCGCATTCGTTCCCTGATAGTACGAACTATATCGACAGTTGCTACCATCATCTCAGGTCCAAGGAGTTCTCTATCTCCGATGTCGTCCCAACTTAATGGCGATCGACACTTCCTTCCATAAAGTGCTGCAAAAAGTGCCGTTCCTATACTTGCTTGGTAGCTGTCGTTATATGAAAACTCCACAAGATGTAGGCGATCTTCCCAAGATCCTCCGAAGTCTAGCATACATGCTCTTAGCATATCTTCTAAGATCTGAATAGTTCGCTCAGACTAACCATTTGTTTTTGGATGATAAGCCATGCTGAAATTCAGACATGTTCCCAAGCTAGCTTGCAGACTTTGCCAAAATTGTGATCGGAACCTGGTGTCACGATCGGAGATAATGCAAACCGGTACTCCATGTAATCTCACGATTTCCTGCATGAGTTTATGGGTATCAGAGATAGTACATATTTGAAGATTTAAATCTTTCTTAGATTCTTACCTTCATGTACTACTTTGCTAGTGTCTCAGTAGATTGGCCAACTCTAAAGGGAATAAAGTGAGCCGACTTTGTGAGTCAATCCACAATAACCCATATCGCATCGTTACCCTTCGTGCTGTGAGGAAGTGCAGTCACGAAATCTATTGTGATGTATTTCCACTTCCATTCTGGGATAGGTAACGGTTGAAGTAATCCAGCAGTCCTGTGATGTTCAGCCTTTACTTGCTGACACACCAAGCATTTAGCGATACTTCTGGCTACTTCATGCTTCATTCCATGCCACCAGTAATGTCACGCCCCGCTTCCCAGAGTACGCTAAGGTGGGCACGTGACATAGCCAACCATGCTACCTGTGGATAGGAATTACCCTTCCACAGTTACATTACGGCTGTAGAGATATCAAGAACAATAATAAAACTATCGAGCACATGTCTATAAGCCAAAATAAAATGAGTCAATAATAAATAATGCGGAAGCAAGAGATCCAATACAAGAGTAACTGGAAAGTCTGTCCCATAATGTGGGCTCACATCAGGAATAAAATGATGAAAGTAAAAAAACTAACTACTACTGAGTCCTCACTGCTCAGCCTGCTGGCTGAAGTACTCCTGCTCGGACTGCAGCAAAGGTACGGAATCTGGGCCATGCAAAACCCAGACGTCAGCGCATCATAATATCAAGCAATAATATTAACAGGGGTAATAAAGCATGCAGGTATGAGTATGAGAAAGAACATAATGAGAATATATAACAGTGAATATGTCAGTATAAGTGACGTGCAGAGGTATCTAAACTGTGCTACGGGGTTATCTATTCTAAAGTCTTCGAAACCAAGTAATGTAATCCTCATCGTAACTCGTCGGTGGTTATTTCGTAACGCCCGGAAAGACAGCAAACAATAGGTATTCCGTAACGCCCGGAAAAACGGCAAACAATGGGTATTCCGTAACGCCCGGAAAAACGGCAAACAATGGGTATTCCGTAACGCCCGGAAAACGGCAAACAATCGGATGGCCCTTTGAGTTACGCTCGGTTACAATACTAATTTCCCATACCCCAAGTTATATATGTTCAAGTCAAGTATAAACTAATCTAGCACTAATGCCAACCCATGATCAGGCAGGTACAGGTTTGTCTGTATAGACAACAGGAACGGTCCGTGAGGACTACAGGACAGGTTTGTTGGCATTAGACGCAAGATCAGGTAACAGGTAAAGCCATGGTACGTCAGGTCAAGCCGGGTAGTGTATATAAGTGTCATGTCATGACAAGGGTCGTACGGTACCATGTCGGGTCGGGTAATATGTATAGCAAGTCTTGTCAGGGTATACAAGATATCATGTGGGTACTCATAATCAACTAGAATAATCATGGTTATAAATAAACCAGCATGGATACAATCAGAACAATAACTGGCACATGTAATATGACATGCAAATAGATACAGGTTAAATTATTAAACGTACGGTTATCAGTTTGAGTTTAAGGGATAGATTCAACATTACATATATGCATACAGTATGACAATTATGGATGTTAAAATCAGGTTAATAAGTACTAAACAATCTAGAGGTGCAATTGAATTTAGATCAGGTTAGTTGTATGCAAACAGTCGTCCGATAGAGTATAAAATATAAAATGGGTACTGTGAGCTATGCAAATACTTGTTATATGATTTAAATAGGATTGTGGGTACTATGTATAATAGAACTAAATGCCACATGGTATGTTTTGAACGATGAATCTAAAATGATATAACGGGACGTCGAACTGTTAAAATGGAAGCTATGGCATTAAATGTAAACTATAGATTTAACATGCACTCAAATGGTTATATAGTAGTTTAAATAGCATGTAGCAAGTTTCACTTGCCTCGACGGATTCAAGAAACGGTAAACGGAACGTTACGCGTCGGCGGGAAAAGTCACGGCGCGCGCACGGTACACGGAATGAGTCCAAACCACGAACAATGGAATCACACGGGTCATGGGTCCTAGCTGGATCGTCGGGGTCGTCGACGGCCCGACCGGATTCCGGAGATCTAAAACAACAATGAACACAAATTCTAGAAAATAGACAAAGAAAGAGAAAAGAAGAGAACGGGAAAAGAAGAAGAAGAAGAAGAATGAGGGATAGCTTACTGGTTAAGCAGAGGGATGACGGCTTCGACAGCGATGATCGGAAGAACTCCGGCGAGGCTAGGGTTTAGCTTTTGAGGAGTTAGGGTTAGGTTAGGGTTTGGGGTGATGGTGTTCGGGTGTGCAGGGGTGAGTGAGAAGAGGAGAAGTGCAGAAGAGATGGAGAGGAGGAGAGGAGAATGGTGACGGCGAGGTTTAGGGATCGCCGGCGGTGATGTGAGGGTGGTTGCTCGGCTCTGCTGGTGTGCAGGTGAAGCCTCGGGAATGGAGGGAGAAAGGAATGAAGATGGCGAGGAGGAGGCGAGAGGGATGTCGACGAGGCTGAGGAGCGGGGGAAAAAGAGTTAGGGTTTGATGAATGCAGAGGGTTTCATGGGTTCTCGTGGTCGCGGGGTTTTTAAAAAAGAAGAGCAGAAGTAGGAGGGAGGTGACCAGATCCTTTGGGCGGTGACGGGATCCTTTCTCACCGCGAGAGGAGCGGGAGAGAGACGCGAGAGGAGAGAGGAAGAGAGAAGCGAGAGGAGAGAGAAAGAGGAGGAGGAGAGAATTTTTTGCTAGCAGGTGAGAGAAAAAGAGAAAGAGAGAGAAGGAGAAGGGAAAGGAGAGAGAAAGGGAAAGGGAGAAAGAATAAGAGAAGGCGCGTGGGGACCACCAGAAAAATGGAGTAATGTGATTGGCTTGCGCAAGTAGAGAGGGATAAAGGATCTGGGCAGTTAAGGGAAATAATTTTAGAAGATTTAATATTTTTAATAAATCATTTCGTTAGCTAAGAAATATTGTGAGCTGGGAATAAAACTGATTGAAGAATTTCAAAACTAAATAAGATTTGGCGGGATACAAAATATTTCAGAATCGCGCCCGGGTCGGGTCCAAAATTTTGAATTTGAAATATGAAAATTATTAGCAAGCTCAAAAAATTAAAATGAAGGATTATGTAACAGAAAAGCATACCCCCTAGAACGGACGCGCGTACGTGCGCGTAGCCGTCCAAACACGTTCGTTTCACTGAACGGGACGAGAACACGATGTAAGGACGCTACCACATGGTTAGGGGTATCAAGCAGGCCATGTCATGTATCTTTAAATTATTTTTAAATGACTTAAATTGTTATATGCAGAAATATGTAATGTCGGGGTAACTATAACAGGGAACAACACATACGACAACAGAAATTGGTATAACTGGACTCGGTTGTTACATTATACCCAACTACAAAAAGAATTTCGTCCTCAAAATTCCAAAACAGGAAAGGATAAACAATCAATCAAACTACAAGAAAAGATGGGAAAACTTCTGCCGGATTTCATCTTCTCGTTCCTAAGTTGACTTTCCATGTGAGTGATTACCCCAAGAAACAAGTACAAGAGGGATAACCTTGTTCTTGAGAACCTTTTCCCTTCGGTCCACAATCACAATCGGACGCTCCTCAAAAGTCAAGTCTTCTCGTACAGTCAGCTCCGAATGATCTAATACATGGGCTTCATCTCGAACATACTTACGGAGTTGAGATACGTGAAATACGTCATGCACATTCGCCAAGGATTGCGGTAACGCCAATCGATATGCTAGCTCATCAACACGCTCTAAAATCTCAAAGGGTCGGACGAATCGAGGACTGAGCTTTCCTCGACTTCCGAAACGAATCACCCCACTAGTCGTTGATATCATCAAAATACCAAATCACTCACGGCGAACTCTAGAGGTCTTCTCGACGTATCTGCCCAACTCTTCTGTCTGTCTTGTGCTGCCTTCATAAGATTTCGGATAGCATTAACCTTTTCCACTGTCTGCACAACCAAGTCTGATCCCAACAATCTTCGTTCACCGACATCGTCCCAACAAACAGGTGAACAACACTTAAGACCATATAAAGCTTCGAATAGAGGTATCTGCATTGTCGCCTGAAGACTGTTGTTGTAAGAAAACTCCACTAAATGTAGATGATCCTCCCATGAACCCTTGAAATCCAACATGCAAGCTCTCAACATATCTTCAAGAGTTTGGATCGTTCTCTCCGACTGGTCATCTGTTTGAGGATGATAAGCCGTGCTAAAACTTCAATCGGGTCCCCAAACTTTCCTGTAAGCTCCTCCAAAAGTGTGATAAGAACCGAGTGTCACGGTCGGACACGATGCTCACCGGTATCCCATGCAATCTTACAATCTCCTGCATGTACCGCTCTGCTAAAGTTTCTGTTGATTGACCAACCCGAAAAGGAATGAAATGAGTTGCCTTGGTTAATCGATCAACAACACCCAACCTTCAATGTTGCCCTTTGGATTCCGTGGTAAAGTCGTCACGAAATCCATGGTTATATGCTCCCACTTCCACTGAGGAATCGGAAGTGGTTGCAATAAACCAGTTGTTAGTGTATATGCCCTACAGGCCATTACTGTATCATACTAGTTTGTATATTACTTAATGGAAGCTTGGGATATTCACCTTGTATAAACAATCTTGCTCAATATAGTAGTATGCTACTTGGTTTGTTTCTACTTCAATGTGTACTTGTGTTTATTTTAGTATATCACCTATACACATTAGTGGAGCCCTTAGGATCTTTGCTTGATTACCAGCGTTGTGATGGCAGTCACACTAGTGGGGGCTGGGTAATCTATAAGCACATCCTTATACAGGTTCCTAGTCGCAGGACTATCGAGACAGGGCATCGATACTCCGGAGTAGACTAGCGTATGCGCTTCTCATCCCAGTGTGGGAGATGGTCTGTCCCACAGCCATCAGTACGTCGTACTGGAGATAGTATACGGGTGCTCGTTGGGTTACGAGTACACTGGACAGGACTCGTCGGGAACTGACAGGTTGGTATTATACCTATCGTCAGTTATCAGTTCCCAGGTGACATGAGTACAGCTTAGTCCGCTGACTTGACACTGTCACTTCGCCTCGAGTGTGTTCCCACTGTACTTTGACTACTACCCTACCACGGCTCAAAGGAGTCGTGCAAACAGGTAGTGGTTGGGTGCAGTCCCGAAGCACTTGGAGGCAGTGACGGTTAGACAGGATTCGTCTCTCCCGGTATTGGGGGTTGACATCGCGCTGTGTCTAGGAGAGCCATTACACGAGTAGTCCCTGGCCAGGGCAATCGAGATATACTGGTAGGCTTCCAGTGTTATCTCAGGGTGTTTTGGGCTTCACTCCGACACGACTTGTACCGCTATTAGGGGACTGACGTTTACCGCCCCCTAGGCCTGCCATGCGATGTATCAGACGAACAGACCGGACTGTACGGAGATTGTCACATTCAGACTCAGTAGGAGTTCAGATGGGGTTCACCTCGTCAGTCTTCTTGTCGGCATCTACCTGGGGACCGTTACGCACAGCTAGTGCCGCTTGCGGTCTGTGGTTAAACCCACTGCCAGCGTAGTGTCGAGTCTTTAGAGTCCAGCACAGAGGGCTATTCGCTTTTGGGCAAAACAGAGTAGAGGTCGCATGGTTTTGCGACAGGGTTCGTTCTCATCCGCGCACTTGTGCACGTTTGGAGTCCGGACGGATATTACCAGCCGGCTCTGGTTTGAGCCAGATACTAGTATATGTTTTGGGGTTAGTTTTATCTCATTGTGTTCATGTTCCTCGGAACAAGAATGCGGGTGTGTATGCACAGTTGTTTGAGGCGGAGGAAGAGGATTTTCATTAGGGTTTCGGAACGGGTGTGTATGCACAGTTGACAGTCGTCTTTTTCCAAACCCTAATGAATTTGTGATATATCAATTAATAATATTAATTAAATGAAATTATGTTATGGTTGGGTTTGTTGACTTGTTGACCAAGGTTGACTTGTTGACCATGGTTGAAAGTTTGACCATTATCATTACATATCAATGATGCTCTTTGATTCTAGCAAAACCATTTAATGAATGTAATGATAATAGTCATTCCAAACCATCCATCAACTATTTCATTTTTATTATTATTGTTAATTTGATATTCTTTTCATTTTTGGTTATGGTTGTAGAATGAGAAGGATATTATTCATTCTATCATAACTCTTCTCTCTCCTCTCTTCTTCTTCCTCCTCCTCTAGTTCAAGGAGCTTCCTTCTCATGTGTTGAGAATCCCTCTCCTTGAGATAAAAACACCCCAAATCCACTCTCTACTCACTCTAGGGTTAGAGGTTTAGCAACCCAACGATCCTAGTTCTCTCAAAGTTCGAGAAAGGAGCCCGAAGGTTGAACCCTCAGGTGGATCCATCTTTGACGGAAGAAGGCGACGAGGAAAGCACCATCCAAGCTCTACAAAGGTTTCAAGAAGAAGGAGTTCAAGTGAGGTATAACATCTTTTCCGAGTAGCTAACTCTCTTTAGCTTTGTAGCTAGTTTAGTTTAGAAAAGATCCCGACTTTTGTTAGTCCATGTTGCCTAATGCGCTAAAAATTTGAGTTTTATACCGTTTCCACCTCCCCGCAAGAACCGGGGTTGGCAACGTGGACTTACAGTGGTATCAGAGCCTAACTAAACTTAAACTAGCTAAGTAGTAAAGTGTACGGAAGTTCGATCGGAAAAATCACAAAAACCTAAAAGTCAAAAACCCTAACTTTCTGTTGAAATTTTTTGTGCTCAAAAGATAAAAAGTTTTACTCCTAAAATCGGCTCAGGGTTTTGTGAAGACACCCACCAAAAACGGCCGCCTGATTCCCTCAAACCGCCGCGGTTCCGCGCCGATAGGTATGCATTTGCCGCGGAACCGCCGCCGTTTAGGCTCCTCTCACGACCGGGTTTTGTGCAGTGTTCTTCTGGTAGGGTTTTGGTATTTTTAAGATGGTTTATATGTTCCCAGGTTTTCCAGAAAAGAAACTTGTTTTTGGGGTCCTATAAATCCGTATTTTTGGATCAAACTTCACTATACTTTGACTAATATGTTATATCTGTGATGTTTGTATGTATTGAACGTCGGTTAATCGCTATATGTCAATTAGTCGGGGTTATACATATCTGTGATCTGTGATTGATGATGGTATGTGTATATGAATGCGTTGGACTGTCGCGGGTGAATAGCCGGGGTGGATGTGAGATGAGTTTTTCTTTTTCTTTCATTCATGTAATATGTAAATTGATGTAATATTATTTGTTTGGCCGCATAACCGGGTCGGGGTTGTAGCCGTCATTGTATAATTATTTTTACTGTTTTTGCTCCTAGGATAGACCCATGGAGGGGGTGCACAAACTACTGGGTATCTCGAAGTGCCGAGTGGCCTACTCACGGTGGTGAAGGAGGTTGCTTCGCTTCGGGTACTTGGCGGGTAGTTTGCCGCACCCGTAGGGGTCTTGGGTGGGGTTTTGGCTATTCACCGCGACCGTGTAATCCGCTTTTCGTTGCAGGCTCGAACGGATTGCGGATTCCTAGTATATCCAATGTATTCATCTGTGATCTGTAATGTCTATCATTGCTTTACATTTATAACTATTTAGGCGTTGCTTATGTTTTACAGCCGCGCTAGCCCAGCCCCCGCTCTGTCGTTAGTTAAGTAACCTAACGGGTGATGACGGGGCCCCGTGGCGAATGTGAATGGCATAAGCGTACGTCATATTTTGGTTGTTTTCTGCAATGGTAGGATTAAATGATGGGACGCATTAAAAGAACTAATGCAAGAATATCACACATTAAAAGTACTAATGCAAGATAATAAACCAAGCAAAAGTCGTTGGAACACTTTCGAAAAACCACTCGGTTCTTTTCAAAAATAACTTTTAAATGCGGAGCTTGAGCCACTCCTTCTAAAAGCTATCTCGTTCCATCGATTATATCAAGTTCACTACGTTCACGGTTTCGCCAAAACCATTCGTAGCCCTCCGTCGTTTCGTATGAATATTCAATAGTATTCAAGCTATGTTTGTTGACCTTCGTCAAGGCATAGAGATTGGTAGTTGTTGAGTGTTCATATGTAGCATAGATAGATGCGTTGGTTTGGGACAGTCGTATTGCCTTGTTGACCTTCGTCAAGGGTATATACGGGTGGGTTCAAATTAACCTGGAAAATGACGGGCAGAACTTGACATGTGACTTATGATTTGTTGACCTTCGTCAAGGTCATAAGAGCATGGGGCAAAAATCCACATCGGGAGTTTCATAAGTACTGAAACTTGCTAGATTTGCATACCATTTGGAGTGTGGTGATTCTGGTAGGATTCCTTCAGTTTCGTCACGCGATGATATTTGGATCCCGATCCTACTGTGAGTATATGCTACTCCTCGGGAAATTTCTCACTAAACGATCAATGCTATAAACCTAGTAGGTGCCTAGAAAGGTGTTAGCGGGGCTACGCCCCTAGGGAAAAGAGGTTATTTAATTAAGGAACTTCGCGAAAGCGTTGGAAAACCTCCCTCGAAGTACCGACACTGGCCTGGCTGAACGGTTAAGCAAGTATTGTGCGGTGGGATTGATCCCGACTAATTCTTCCTTTATGGTTTGAGGAGGGATTCGAGAGACAGTGGGAGCCATCCTGTTTAGAAAAACTAAAAACCATTCTAAACTTGCAAGAGTATCGTGCTAAGTGTTTCTTCTCTCTCTCCTAATTGCAGCGACCAATCGACATGACTGGACTTAAGTTACTTCTAGATAAAAACATACTGACATGGCCAAACTATAAAGATTGGCTCAGGAATGTCAAAATGGCAATCACTTACGACAAGCTGGGGTATCTTCTTACCACCAAAGCTCCCCCTGTCCCAAGTCCCACCTCCAGCGTTGCGGATAAGGAAATCCGTAAGACCTGGGAGATTGATAGCGCGAAGGCCAAGTGCCTCGTACTTGCCTCGATGGACAACGAACATCAGAGGAGGCACGAGAATATGGACCTTGAATCCATATTTCTCCATACAAAAGAACTGTATGGAGAGCAATCTCGTATCGCAAGATACGAAGTGTCGAAGAAGTTATTTTCGGCAAAGTTGGCCATCGGATCATCGGTAGCGGAACACGTGCTTAAGATGATTGGCTTCATTGAGGAGCTCGCGGAACTTAGAACCACGTTGGAGAATGAGCTCTATACGGACTTGATTCTCCAGTCCCTTCCTTCCACTTACGCCCAGTTTATACTGAACTTCAACTTACAAGAAAAAGAGGTTGAACTTTCAGAACTCCTCAACATGCTGAGGAGCGCAGAGGGCACCCTACAGAAAAGTAGGGAAACATCCACTTTGTTTGTAGGAGGATCTTCTTCTTCTAGGTCCAAGGCAAAAGTCAAGGGAAAAAAGAGGAAAGCCCCCGCCAAACCAAGGGGCGGTATTAGTAAAGTGGATACGAAGGGAAAGGCAAAGGCAACAATGATAGCGGGGAAGCTTGTAGGTAAAGAAGAATGCTTCTATTGTCATAAGAGTGGACACTGGAAGAAAGATTGCAGGGCTTGGAAGGCCAGGACACAGGAACTGAAGCAGGTTGCGGCTTCAGCTTCAGGTGTGTATGTTATTGAAAACTGTCTTTCAATAAACTCTACTTCCTAGGTATTGGATACCGGATCAGGATCTCATATCTGTAATTCTTTGCAGGCGTTGAGAAACCGTAGGGTTTTGAAGGCAGGTGACATGACCCTCAGAGTTGCAAACGGAGCTAGCATGGATGCTAAAGCCGTGGGGGACTATCACCTGGGAATGTCAGATGGACATGTTTTGGTTTTGCGTAATTGCTTTTTTGTACCCAACGCAACTTGTAATATCATTTCTGTATCTTTGGTTTCTAAAGAAGGTTATGAATTTGCGTTTGTAAGTAATGTTGTAAACATTCACCTTAATCAAGTTCTGATTGGGTCAGGTACACTAAGCAATGGTATATACGTGTTAAACCAACCACAGATTTTCAATGTCCAGAATACACACAAAAGAAAGTCTCCAGATATAAATCAGGCTTTCTTATGGCATTGTAGACTGGGTCACATCAATGAGACACGGTTGACTAAGTTACATAAAGAAGGATACTTGGATCCGTTCGAGTATCAGTCTTATGCCACTTGTGAATCTTGTCTCATGGGAAAGATGACAAAGACTCCGTTCACTGGACACGGAGAAAGTGCGAGCGAGCTCTTAGGACTCATACACAGTGACGTGTGTGGTCCGATGTCTACACATGCGCGAAGCGGTTATTCATACTTCATTACTTTCACAGATGATTTCTCTAGGTATGGACATGCCTTCTTAATGAAGCACAAATCCGAGGCCTTTGAGAAATTTCGGGATTACAAGAATGAAGTTGAAAAACAAACAGGCAAAAGTATCAAGATTCTAAGATCGGATCGAGGTGGAGAATACTTAAGTGCCGAGTTCCTGAATTACTTAAAAGAGAATGGAATTCTCTCTCAGCTTACTCCTCCATACACTCCGCAACATAACGGTGTATCGGAGAGACGGAATCGAACCCTATTGGATATGGTTCGTTCCATGATGAGCAAGGCTGAGTTACCGCGATCTTTCTGGGGTTATGCACTAGAAGCAGCTGCATATCTCTTGAACAAGGCTCCAACCAAGACTGTGCCTACCACCCCATATCAGATGTGGAGTGGGAAGAAATCCTGTCTTAAGTATCTTAAGATATGGGGATGTCCAGCTTTTATAAAAAAGCAGCATGCGGACAAGCTCGAGGCACGTTCAGTACAGTGTAAGTTCGTGGGATACCCAAAGAACTCCAGGGGGTATCTGTTCTATTCCGCAGAGGAACAAAAAGTTCTTGTTTCTCAACATGCCCGCTTCTTGGAAACTGAGTTTTTAGAAACCCAGATAAGTGGGAGCGCAATAGAACTGGAAGAAATTCCAGAACCACGAGCTATTACTGAAAGCTTAGTGGAACCAGAGGGTTCAAAAGAACAGGACATTCCTACGCCGCTCCGCAGAAGTAGTAGGCAGTCTCATCCGCCCGAGAGATACTAAAGTTTTCTCATAGACGGGGATAGAGAGGATTGCATCATAGATTATGATGAGCCTACTAGCTTCCAGCAGGCCGTTCAGAGCGTTGACTCGGTAAAATGGCTGGATGCAATGCGGACCGAAATGGAGTCCATGTACACCAACAAAGTATGGACGTTGGACATTGCTCCAGACGGGGTAAAACCCGTAGGATGCAAGTGGATCTTCAAAAGGAAGATTGGTGTAGATGGACAGGTTGAAACCTATAAAGCTAGACTTGTTGCAAAGGGTTTTCGTCAAAGACCTGGTTTGGACTATGACGAAACCTTTTCTCCAGTGGCTATGCTGAAATCCATTCGGATCCTTCTTGCCATTGCTGCCTTCCACGATTATGAGATTTGGCAGATGGACGTAAAGACCGCTTTTCTAAATGGAAATTTAGAGGAGTGTGTCTATATGGATCAGCCAGAGGGTTTCATTCAGAGTGGGAGCAGCGAAATGGTGTGCAAGTTGCTTAAGTCCATCTATGGACTAAAGCAGGCATCGCGGAGTTGGAACATCTGTTTTGATGAGACGGTCAAGGAATTTGGCTTTATCAAAAATCCAGATGAACCATGCATCTATAGTAGATTTGTAGCGAGAATTGTAGTATTCCTCGTTTTATACGTGGATGACATTCTCTTAATAGGAAATGACATTCCTATGTTACAATCTGTCAAGGGGTTCTTGTCACACAGGTTCTCCATGAAAGACCTGGGTGATGCCTCATACATCCTGGGGATCCGGATCCATCGTGATAGATCCAAGAGGATATTAGGACTTTCTCAGTCCAGGTACATCGACACCATAGTGAAAAGATTCAGTATGGAAGATTCCAAGCGCGGTAACCTACCGGCTTGTCACGGGATCACCCTCTCTAAAGAGATGTCTCCCAAGACTGATTTGGAGAGGGATCGCATGTCTATTATACCCTACGCTTCTGCGGTAGGCTCTATAATGTATGCGATGTTGTGTACCAGACCGGATGTAGCTTATGCACTGAGTGTGGTAAGCCGGTATTAGTCAAACCCTGGGGAGAAACACTGGATAGCGGTAAAGAACATTCTCAAGTACCTGAGAAGGACTAAGGAGATGTTCTTGGTGTATGGCGGAAAAGACCTCCAGATCGAGGCCTTTGCTGACTCCAGCTTCCAGAGTGACAAGGATGATTCCAAGTCCATGTCGGGTTTTGTCTTTACCCTCAATGGAGGGGCGGTGTGTTGGAAGAGTTCCAAACAGGAAACCGTTGCAGACTCGACGATGGAAGCGGAATACATCGCTGCATCTGATGCCGCAAAAGAAGCTGTCTGGATAAGGAAGTTCTTGAAAGAACTTCAGGTGGTTCCGTCCATTGTTGATCCAATACCTCTGTATTGCGACAACAACGGGGCTATAGCTTTAACGAAGGAACCCAGGTCCCATCAGAAATCCAGACACATCTTGAGGCGGTATCACCTGATCAGAGAGATCGTGGATCGCCAGGAGATCGAGGTACGGAGGGTCGCTTCAGAAGAAAACACTGCAGATCCATTCACCAAGGCCTTGCCCCAGACTCAGTTCGAGCGGCTGATCGAGATGATAGGTCTTCGATACGTCAGTACATGGCCTTAGTGCAAGTGGGAGATTGTTAGTGTATATGCCCTAGAGGCCATTACTTTATCATACTAGTTTGTATATTACTTAATGGAAGCTTAGGATATTCACCTTGTATAAACAATCTTGATCAATATAGTAGTATGCTACTTGGTTTGTTTCTACTTCAATGTGTACTTGTGTTTATTTTAGTATATCACCTATACACATTAGTGGAGCCCTTAGGATCTTTGCTTGATTACCAGCGTTGTGATGGCAGTCACACTAGTGGGGGCTGGGTAATTTATAAGCACATCCTTATACAGGTCCCTAGTCGCAGGACTATCGAGACAGGGCATCGATACTCCGGAGTAGACTAGCGTATGCGCTTCTCATCCCAGTGTGGGAGATGGTCTGTCCCACAGCCATCAGTACGTCGTACTGGAGATAGTATACGGGTGCTCGTTGGGTTACGAGTACACTGGACAGGACTCGTCGGGAACTGACAGGTTGGTATTATACCTATCGTCAGTTATCAGTTCCCAGGTGACATGAGTACAGCTTAGTCCGCTGACTTGACACTGTCACTTCGCCTCGAGTGTGTTCCCACTGTACTTTGACTACTACCCTACCACGGCTCAAAGGAGTCATGCAAACAGGTAGTGGTTGGGTGCAGTCCCGAAGCACTTGGAGGCAGTGACGGTTAGACAGGATTCGTCTCTCCCGGTATTGGGGGTTGACATCGCGCTGTGTCTAGGAGAGCCATTACACGAGTAGTCCCTGGCCAGGGCAATCGAGATATACTGGTAGGCTTCCAGTGTTATCTCAGGGTGTTTTGGGCTTCACTCTGACATGACTTGTACCGCTATTAGGGGACTGACGTTTACCGCCCCCTAGGCCCGCCATGCGATGTATCAGACGAACAGACCGGACTGTACGGAGATTGCCACATTCAGACTCAGTAGGAGTTCAGATGGGGTTCACCTCGTCAGTCTTCTTGTCGGCATCTACCTGGGGACCGTTACGCACAGCTAGTGCCGCTTGCGGTCTGTGGTTAAACCCACTGCCAGCATAGTGTCGAGTCTTTAGAGTCCCACACAGAGGGCTATTCGCTTTTGGGCAAAACAGAGTAGAGGTCGCATGGTTTTGCGACAGGGTTCGTTCTCATCCGCGCACTTGTGCACGTTTGGTGTCCGGACGGATATTACCAGCCGGCTCTGGTTTGAGCCAGATACTAGTATATGTTTTGGGGTTAGTTTTATCTCATTGTGTTCATGTTCCTCGGAACAAGAATGCGGGTGTGTATGCACAGTTGTTTGAGGCGGAGGAAGAGGATTTTCATTAGGGTTTCGGAACGGGTGTGTATGCACGGTTGACAGTCGTCTTTTTCCAAACCCTAATGAATTTGTGATATATCAATTAATAATATTAATTAAATGAAATTATGTTATGGTTGGGTTTGTTGACTTGTTGACCAAGGTTGACTTGTTGACCATGGTTGAAAGTTTGACCATTATCATTACATATCAATGATGCTCTTTGATTCTAGCAAAACCATTTAATGAATGTAATGATAATAGTCATTCCAAACCATCCATCAACTATTTCATTTTTATTATTATTGTTAATTTGATATTCTTTTCATTTTTGGTTATGGTTGTAGAATGAGAAGGATATTATTCATTCTATCATAACTCTTCTCTCTCCTCTCTTCTTCTTCCTCTTCCTCTAGTTCAAGGAGCTTCCTTCTCATGTGTTGAGAATCCCTCTCCTTGAGATAAAAACACCCCAAAGCCACTCTCTACTCACTCTAGGGTTAGAGGTTTAGCAAGCCAACGATCCTAGTTCTCTCAAAGTTCGAGAAAGGAGCCCAAAGGTTGAACCCTCAGGTGGATCCATCTTTGACGGAAGAAGGCGACGAGGAAAGCACCATCCAAGCTCTACAAAGGTTTCAAGAAGAAGGAGTTCAAGTGAGGTATAACATCTTTTCCGAGTAGCTAACTCTCTTTAGCTTTGTAGCTAGTTTAGTTTAGAAAAGATCCCGACTTTTGTTAGTCCATGTTGCCTAATGCGCTAAAAATTTGAGTTTTATACCGTTTCCGCCTCCCCGCAAGAACCGGGGTTGGCAACGTGGACTTACACCAGTAACCCTTTGATGTTCAGCCTCAACTTGCTAACATACCAAGCACTCTGCTACGAGCAATCTCCCGTTTCGTGCCTTCCCACCAGAGATGTTGTCGCAAATCTCAGTACATCTCCGTGCCTCCTGGATGTACGGAACATGCTGAACTGCGCCTCCTTCATGAGTTCTTCACGAATATCTGCAATACCCGGCAAGTCCAAGAAAGTTTCTGATCTCTACAACATTCTTCGGAATCGGCCAATCTCGAACTGTTGCAATCTTATCGGGGTCAACGGTGATTCTATCTCCAGACACGCTATGCCCAAAACTTCACTTCTTCAAGCCAAAACTCGCACTTGCTCATCATTGCATACAGTCTTTCCTGCCTCACTGTCCGCAGTGCGATCACCAAATATTCTGCTTGCTCTTCACTGCTCTTGGAGTAGACAAAAATATTATCAATAAAAAACCCTAAAAATTGGTCCAAGAATAGTGAAAATATTCGGTCCATCAAGTCCATAAATATCGCCGGTGCATTCGTTACTCCGAAGGGCATCACTAATACTCGTAATGTCCATACCGAGTTCGAAACACAATCTGGCAAATATCCTCTGGTTTAACTCGGACCTGATGATATCCGGACCGCAAATCCAGCTTCGAGAATATCCTGGCGCCACCAAGATGCTCGAACAATTTGCCAATGCGAGGGATCGGGTACTTATTCTAAATAGTCAGCCGGTCTAATTCTCGATAGTCAATGCACATCCTCCTTGTGCCATCTTTCTTCTTTACTAGAAGAACTGGAGTTCCCCAAGACGAGTTACTGCTTCGAATCCAGCCCTTCACAAGTAATTCAGTAACCTGCTTCTTGACTTCTTCCACCTCCACTGGTACCACTGGATAGTACGCCTTTGAGATTGGCGATGCACCAGGAATAAGATCAATTGCGAACTCTGCGTCTCGCTTCGGCGGTAATCCAGATATGTCTTCGAACACGTCCATGAAATCTCGAACGATAGTTGGTGCTTCCTCTTTAACAATCTTCATCGATGAAAGAATATTAGTTGTCGGCCTAGCCCTAACTCGACTGGCCCGATAGAACTGCTTCTTCCAGACAACCTCTGGGTGTCCGGGAATCTGGAAATTCGCTTTCTTTGCTCTACACACAATATGAGCGTGGAAAGTGCCGAAAAATCCATTCCCAAGACGACTTCACAACTGCCGGTAACAATCACCAAGAAGTCTGCAAATAATTCCCGTCTGCCAACAACAACAGAACAATCCTTACACCCCCTATTCGTTAAGATTTTCCCATTCCCAGTGTGTATGTCCCAAAAACTAAACAGGGTCGTGCAAGTCTTCGAGTGTATAGTAATAAACTTGGACGACATAAATCAATGGGATGCACTAGAATTGAGAAACGCTAATGCGAGAAAACCATGAACAAGTAGGGTACCTGAAATGACTCCCTCTAGAGCTTTAGCCTCTTCAGCCGTCAGGGTAAAGGCTCGAGCTTGATTGGGTCCCTGAGTTATCAGCTTCTGCTCCTGAAACCATCTTTGCGGTAGCTTCTGAGTATCTTCCTTCAATCGTAACTATAATGGACAAGTATCAATGGTGTGATCCGCTGATCCGCAAATAAGACAAAGTCCAAGTCTCTTACGACAATCTCTTCGATAATGACCCGGTCGTTGGCAGTAATCGCACAACACCCTTCCCCTTTGCTCGGGCAAAACTTGCTTCTTCATTGGTACAACGCCACGCCTGTCCACCGGAATATCTTTGCGTCCATGTGCTCGGTTCAGTGCAAATTTCGGCTTCCGCACTGTAACTGCTGGCTGCGGTGTACTCCCGGTCTTCATAGATAGACTCTGCTGCTCTCGGGCTGCTGTAAGTACTTGTGAGAAAGTGGTCAAACCCAGGGAGACAATCTGCCTCTGGATGTCCACATCCAAACTGCGCATGAACCTTCTTGCCCTATCAGCATTACTGGCAACCAAAGGTCCAGCGAATCTACTGAGCCGCGTCCACTCAGCTGCATGCACATCTACAGGTGCGCCATTCTGCTTCAAACTGACGAATTTTTCCTCCATTTCCTCCCGTGCAGTCCGCGGGAAGAACTTCTCCAAGAAACTCTTCGAGAAATCCGCCCAACTGATCGGCTTAGGCAAGCGGGTCTCTTCCACAAGCCACCATTCACGGGCGTAGTCTACCAACTGGATGCGTACCACGTCCACCCTCTTATCCTCTGGGATCTGTGCCGCAATAAGTAAATTCTCCGTATCAACCAGCCACTGCTCCGCTGGCAATGGCTCCTCCAGGCCAGTAAAGACAGACGAACCCAGTCTCCTGAAATCCGCCACGGTACCCACACGATCCACTGGTCTGGCCACAACATTGCTCATGGACGGCTGAACGGTCCATAAACCTTCCTGAAAAGATTCAGCTTGCTGCTGAATCAGCTCGGTCTGTCACTTTTGGTTTTCCAACATCCCACGGATTACTCCAAGCATAGCGGCTTCGTCAACACGCCTTTGGTACGTCTTCAGATTCTTGTCTGCTATATTCCTGAAATCAAAACACCCAAGGATTAGCATGATAACGGATTCAAAATGTAGATCAAGGCTAGAACTCCGAGTTACTTAAATAGAGTACCGCATTGTAACTATGCCGCGGTATCATAGCTACAATAACATAACTCCACCCAAGTCTCTGTTAGTGTATATGCCCTAGAGGCCATTACTGTATCATACTAGTTTGTATATTACTTAATGGAAGCTTGGGATATTCACATTTGTATAGACAATCTTGCTCAAAATGGTAGTATGCTACTTGGTTTGTTTCTACTTTAATGTGTACATGTGTTTCTTTTAGTATATCACCTATACACATTAGTGGAGCCCTTAGGATCTTTGCTTGATTACCAGCGTTGTGATGGCAGTCACACTCGTGGGGGCTGGGTAATCCACAAGCACATCCTTATACAGGTCCCTAGTCGTAGGACTATCGAGACAGGGCATCGATACTCCGGAGTAGACTAGCGTATGCGCTTCTCATCCCAGTGTGGGAGATGGTCTGTCCCACAGCCATCAGTACGTCATACTGGAGATAGTATACGGGTGCTCGTTGGGTTACGAGTACACTGGACAGGACTCGTCGGGAACTGACAGGTTGGTATTATACCTATCGTCAGTTATCAGTTCCCAGGTGACATGAGTACAGCTTAGTCCGCTGACTTGACACTGTCACTTCGCCTCGAGTGTGTTCCCACTGTACTTTGACTACTACCCTACCACGGCTCAAAGGAGTCGTGCAAACAGGTAGTGGTTGGGTGCAGTCCCGAAGCACTTGGAGGCAGTGACGGTTAGACAGGATTCGTCTCTCCCGGTATTGGGGGTTGACATCGCGCTGTGTCTAGGAGAGCCATTACACGAGTAGTCCCTGGCCAGGGCAATCGAGATATACTGGTAGGCTTCAAGTGTTATCTCAGGGTGTTTTGGGCTTCACTCCGACACGACTTGTACCGCTATTAGGGGACTGACGTTTACCGCCCCCTAGGCCCGCCATGCGATGTTCTTAGACGAACAGACCGTACTGTACGGAGACTGTCACATTCAGGCTCAGTAGGAGTTCAGATGGGTTTCACCTCGTCCGTCTTCTTATCGGCATCTACCTAGGGGCCGTTACGCACAGCTAGTGCCGCTTGCGGTCTGTGGCTAAACCCACTGCCAGCGTAGTGTCGAGTCTTTAGAGTCCCACACAGAGAGCTATTCGCCTTTAGGCAAAAGAGTAGAGGTCGCATGGTTTTGCGACAGGTCGCGTGGTTTTGCGACAGGGTTCGATCACATCCGCGCACTTGTACACGTTTAGTGACCGGGCAGTTATTACTAGCGGGCTTTGGTTTAAGCCAGATCCTAGTATACGTTTTGGGATTGGTTTTATCTCGTTTGTATTCGTGTTTCCCGGAATACGGATACGGGTGTGTATGCACAGTTGACAGAGACAGAGGCAGAGGATTCTCATTAGGGTTGTTGACTGTTGACTTTTGCTTAACCCTAATGAGAATTAGAATTATGATTAACAATAATATTAATTAAGTATTATAGTGACATGGTTAGGGTTGAAGGGTTGACCTTGTTGACTTGTTGACTTTTGTTGACCGGTTGACTAGGTTGGACTTGTTGACCACCATCATAACAATGGCTATCATTTGTTTGCATTGACTTATGCTTGCTTGATGGTTCACAAATTGCATTTAATGCAAGAAATGATATTGTCATTTGTCATGATAATAACCATCACATTATACTCAATTATTATTACTTGTTATCATGATTTTGGATTATGAGAGCTTGGATGGCAAAAGACTTGCTCATTCTTTCATTTCATTTCTCTCTCTTGCTCAAGCTCTCCCTCTTCCCCTTGCTCTCTCTCTAGCTCAAGGCAACTCCCACTCATGAGTTGAGAAACATTGCCTTAGAGATTAAAAAAACCCATATCACTTCTCTACTCATCCTAGTTCATAAGGTTTAGCAAACCAAGTGTTCTAGTTTCTTCAAGTTCGAAGTATAAGCCAAAAGGTAGAAGCTCTCGGGTGGATCCATCTTCGGCGCGAGGAGACGACGAGATGAGGCCGATCCGCACGCCGCAAAGAGTTGAAGACGAAGGAGTTTAAGAAAGGTATAACCCTCTAACCGAGTAGGTAAAACTCCTAGTTAGGTTGTTAGGTAGTTGTTTAACAAAGATCTGTATTTTGAGTCCATGTTACCACCCTAGCAAAAATCGTTTTTTGACCATTTCCGCAACCCCAAAGAACCGGGGAAGGGTAGCATGGACTTACAGTGGTATCAGAGCCTAGTTAAACATATCTAACATGTTAGCAATGTAAGTAGAAGTTCGATCGTAGAAAAAGTCGCGAAACACGCCCGGGTTGCATACTTTCTGTCGAATTTTTCCTCTGTTCCAAAAATAATAAATCTTGCCTTAAAATTCGACTCAGGATTTTTAGAGCACACTGTAGGAAAATGGTCCAGAGAGCCGATCAACGCGCCGCGGAACCGCGGCAGGAGCTTGCTCCCGCTGCGGATCCGCGGCCGAGTTGACTCGGCCGTGGACGATTTTCCTTGCAGTGTGGTCATAGGGGTGTTTTAGGATTTTTACAATATGTTTTTTCGGCCCAGATTTTCCAGAAAGCAAAATTTGTTTTTGGGGCTTAAAAAACTGTATTTTGATCAAACTTCTAAAGACTAAAGCTAACGGATTTATATCTGTGATGTGTTTTATGTATTGAACGTCTGCTAATCGCTATATGTCGATTAGTGGGGGTTATACATATCTGTGATCTGTAATGTTGATGGTATGTGTATATGAATTCATTGGATTGTCGCGGGTGAATAGTGTAAGTCCATGCTACCTCTCCCGGTACTTTCGGGAATGCGAAATTTGGTAAATAACAATTTTTTACAGAGGTGGTAACATGGACCTATAACCCGGATCTTGGTTAAACTTCTATCTAACATCCTAACTAAGAGTTTCTAGCTACTCGGTTAGGGGGTTATACCTAGCTTGTCTTGAACTCCTTCGTCTTCAAGCTCCGGTGGTGGTCCGATGGCTCCTTCTCGTCGTCTCCGTACGCCGAAGATAGATCCACTTGAAAGCTCCAACCTTTAGCACCTTCTTCGTTCTTTGAAGAAACTAGTTCACTTGGTTTGCCAAACCTAGTGAACTAGAATGAGTAGAGAAGATTTAGAATGGGATTTTATCTATGGTTCTTGATTCTCAACACATGAGAGATATGAACCATAGAGTCAAGAGAGGGAGCAAGAGGATGAGAGTGAGAGCAAAGTGGAGAGCTCAAGAACAAGAGAGAGAATGAGCAAGAAAGAATGAGGCTCTCTTTTGTCTCTCACCCTCTCATAATCCAAAGTAATCATAACTCATCATATCAATAAAAGTCTTATGTGATGGTTGAAGCAACCATAACCTTATCATGTCATGCACTCATTTTACTCAAATGAGCAAGCAAGTAAAAGTCTTTGGCATGAAATGATAGCCATGGTTATCATGATGGTCAACTAGTCAAGCCTAGTCAACCGGTCAACAAAGTCAACAAGTCAACAAAAGTCAACAAGTCAACAGAAGTCAACAACCAAGTCACCATAATACTTAATTAATATAATAGTTAATCACATATCATATTCTCATTAAGGTTGAGCAAAAAGTCAAAAAGTCAACGGTCAACTGTCAACAACCCTAATGAGAATCCGCTGTCTTTGCCTCCCTGTCAACTGTGCATACACACCCGCATCCGCGTTCCGAGGAACACGAATGCAAACTGGATAAATCCAATCCCATAAGGTACACTAGGATCTGGCTTAAACCAAAGCCCGCTAGTGTAAACTGTCCGGACACTGTACATGCACAAGTGCACGGATGTGACCGAACCCTGTCGCAAAACCATGCGACCTGTCGCAATACCATGCGACCTCTACTCTTTTGCCTAAAGGCGAAAAGCTTTCTGTGTGGGACTCTAAAGACTCGACACTACGCTGGCAGTGGGTTTAACCACAGACCGCAAGCGGCACTAGCTGTGCGTAACGGTCCCCAGGTAATGCCGATAAGAAGACCGACGAGGCGAAACCCATCTGAACTCCTACTGAGCCTGAGTGTGACATTCTCCGTACAGTCCGGTCTGTTCGTCTGATACATCGCATGGCGGGCCTAGGGGGCGGTAAACGTCAGTCCCCCAATAGCGGTACAAGTCGTGCCGGAGCGAAGCCCAAAACACCCTGAGATAACACTGGAAACCTACCAGTATATCTCGTTTGCCCTGGCCAGGGACTACTCGTGTAATGGCTCTCCTAGACACAGCGCGATGTCAACCCCCAATACCGGGAGAGACGAATCCTGTCTAACCGTCACTGCCTCCAAGTGCTTCGGGACTGCACCCAACCACCACCTGTTTGCACGACTCCTTTGAGCCGTGGTAGGGTAGTGATCAAAGTACAGTGGGAACACACCCAAGGCGAAGTGACAGTGTCAAGTCAGCGGACTAAGCTGTACTCATGTCACCTGGGAACTGATAACTGACGATAGGTATAATACCAACTAGTCAGTTCCCGACGAGTCCTGTCCAGTGTACCCGTAACCTAACGAGCACCCGCATACTATCTCAAGTACGACGTACTGACGGCTGTGGGACAGACCGTCTCCCATACTGGGATGAGAAGCGCATGCGCTGGTCTACTCCGAAGTATCGATGCCCTGTCTCGATAGTCCTGCGACCAGGGACCTGCATAAGGATGTGCTTATAGATTACCCAGCCCCACTAGTGTGACGGCCATCACATCGCTGGTAATCAAGCAAAGATCCTAAGGGCTCCACTAATGTGTATAGGCGATATACAAAAATAAACACATGTACACATTGAAGTAGAAACAAACCAAGTAGCATACTACTATTTTGAGCAAGATTGTATATACAAGGTGAATATCCCAAGCATCCATTAAGTAATATACATACTAGTATGATACAGTAATGGCCTCTAGGGCATATACACTGACAATCTCCCACTTGCACTAAGGCCATGTACTGGCGTATCGAAGACCTATCATCTCGATCAGCCGCTCGAACTGAGTCTGGGGTAGGGCCTTGGTGAATGGATCTGCAGTGTTTTCTTCTGAAGCGACCCTCCGTACCTCGATCTCCTGGCGATCCACGATCTCCCTGATCAGGTGATACCGCCTCAAGATGTGCCTGGATCTCTGATGGGACCTGGGTTCCTTTGCTAAAGCTATAGCTCCGTTGTTGTCGCAATACAGAGGTATTGGATCAACAATGGACGGAACCACCTGAAGTTCTTTCAAGAACTTCCTCATCCAGACAGCTTCTTTTGCGGCATCAGATGCAGCGATGTATTCCGCTTCCATCGTCGAGTCTGCAACGGTTTCTTGTTTGGAACTCTTCCAACACACCGCCCCTCCATTGAGGGTGAAGACAAAACCCGACATGGACTTGGAATCATCCTTGTCACTCTGGAAGCTGGAATCAGCAAAGGCCTCGATCTGGAGGTCCTTTCCGCCATACACCAAGAACATCTCCTTAGTCCTTCTCAGGTACTTGAGAATGTTCTTTACTGCTATCCAATGTTTCTCCCCAGGGTGTGACTGATACCGGCTTACCACACTCAGTGCATAAGCTACATCCGGTCTGGTACACAACATCGCATACATTATAGAGCCTACCGCAGAAGCGTAGGGTATAATAGACATGCGATCCCTCTCCAAATCAGTCTTGGGAGACATCTCTTTAGAGAGGGTGATCCCGTGACAAGCCGGTAGGTTACCGCGCTTGGAATCTTCCATACTGAATCTCTTCAGTATGGTGTCGATGTACCTGGACTGTGAAAGTCCTAATATCCTCTTGGATCTGTCACGGTAGATCCGGATACCCAGAATGTATGAAGCATCACCCAGGTCTTTCATGGAGAACCTGTGTGACAAGAACCCCTTGACAGATTGTAGCATAGGAATGTCATTTCCTATTAAGAGAATGTCATCCACGTATAAAACGAGGAATACTACAGTTCTCGCTACAAATCTACTATAGATGCATGGTTCATCTGGATTTTTGATAAAGCCAAATTCTTTGACCGTCTCATCAAAGCAGATGTTCCAACTCCGCGATGCCTGCTTTAGTCCATAGATGGACTTAAGCAACTTGCACACCTTTCCGCTGCTCCCACTCTGAATGAAACCCTCTGGCTGGTCCATATAGACACACTCCTCTAAATTTCCATTTAGAAAAGCTGTCTTTACGTCCATTTGCCAAATCTCATAATCGTGGAAGGCAGCAATGGCAAGAAGGATCCGAATGGATTTCAGCATGGCTACTGGAGAAAAGGTTTCGTCATAGTCCAAGCCAGGTCTTTGACGAAAACCCTTTGCTACCAGCCTAGCTTTATAGGTCTCAACCTGTCCATCTACACCAATCTTCCTTTTGAAGATCCACTTGCATCCTACGGGTTTTACCCCGTCTGGAGCAATGTCCAACGTCCAAACCTTGTTGGTGTACATGGACTCCATTTCGGTCCGCATTGCATCCAGCCATTCCACTGAGTCAACGCTCTGAACGGCCTGCTGGAAGCTAGTAGGCTCATCATAATCTATGATGCAATCCTCTCTATCCCCGTCTATGAGAAAACCGTAGTATCTCTCGGGCGGATGAGACTGCCTACTACTTCTGCGGAGCGGCGTAGGAATGTCCTGTTCTTCCGAACCCTCTGGTTCCACTAAACTTTCAGTAATAGTCCGTGGTTCTGGAATCTCTTCCAGTTCTACTGCGCTCCCACTTATTTCCTTTTCTATGAACTGGTGTTCTAGAAAGTGGGCATGACGAGAAACAAGAACTTTTTGTTCCTCTTCGCAGTAGAAGAAATATCCCTTGGAATTCTTTGGATATCCCACAAACTTGCACAGTACTGAGCGTGCCTCGAGCTTGTCCGCATGCTGCTTTTTGACAAAAGCTGGACTTCCCCATATCTTAATGTGATTAAGATGGGGTCTCTTCCCACACCACATCTCAAATGGCATAGTAGGCACAGTCTTAGTGGGAACTCGGTTCAAAAGGTATGCGGCTGATTCTAGCGCATATCCCCAGAATGATCGCGGCAACTCAGTGTTACTCATCATGGACCGAACCATATCCAATAGGGTTCGGTTCCGTCTCTCCGATACTCCGTTATGTTGCGGAGTGTATGGAGGAGTAAGCTGAGAGAGAATACCATTCTCTTTTAAGTAATTCAGGAATTCGGCACTTAAGTATTCTCCACCTCGATCCGATCTTAGAATCTTAATACTTTTACCGGTCTGTTTCTCTACTTCATTCTTATACTCCTGGAATTTTCCAAAGGCCTCAGACTTATGTTTCATTAAGAAGACATAACCGTACCTTGAGAAGTCATCCGTAAAAGTAATGAAGTAAGAATGTCCGTTTCGGGCATGTGTAGACATTGGACCGCACACGTCACTGTGTACGAGTCCCAAGAGCTCGCTCGCTCTTACTCCATGTCCAGTAAACGGAGTCTTTGTCATCTTTCCTTTGAGACAGGATTGACAAGTGGCATACGACCAAGATTCGAACGCATTCAAATACCCTTCTGTATGTAACTTCGTCAACCTTCTCTCATTGATGTGACCCAATCTACAATGCCATAAGAAAGTCTGATTTATTTCTGGAGACTTTCTTTTGTGTGTATTCTGGACATTAAAAATCTGTGGTTGGTTTAACACGTATATACCATTACTCAAAGTACCTGACCCAATCAAAACTTGATTAAGGTGAATGTTTACAACATTACTTACAAACGCAAATTCATAACCTTCTTTAGAAACTAAAGATACAGAAATGATATTACAAGTTGCGTTGGGTACAAAAAAGCAATTACGCAAAACCAAAACATGTCCATCTGACATTCCCAGGTGATAGTCCCCCACGGCTTTAGCATCCATGCTAGCTCCGTTCGCAACTCTGAGGGTCATGTCACCTGCTTTCAAAACACTACGGTTTCTCAACGCCTGCAAAGAATTACAGATATGAGATCCTGATCCGGTATCCAATACCTAGGAAGTAGAGTTTATTGAAAGACAGTTTTCAATAACATACACACCTGAAGCTGAAGCTGCAACCTGCTTCAATTCCTGTGTTCTGGCCTTCCAGGCCCTGCAATCATTCTTCCAGTGTCCTTTCTTATGACAATAGAAGCATTCTTCCTTATCCACAAGCTTTCCCGCTAACTTTGTTGCTTTTGCTTTTCCCTTCGTATCCACTTTACTTACACCGCCCCTTGGTTTGGCGGGGGCCTTCTTCTTCTTTCCCTTGGCTTTCGCCTTGGACCTAGAAGAAGATGATCCTCCTACAAACAAAGTGGATGTATCCCTACCTTTCTGTAGGGTGCCCTCTGCGCTCCTCAGCATGTTGAGGAGCTATGAAAGTTCAACCTCTTTTTCTTGTAAGTTGAAGTTCAGTATGAACTGGGCGTAAGTGGAAGGAAGGGACTGGAGAACTATATCCGTATATAGCTCACTCTCCAATGTGATCCCTAGGTCAGCGAGCTCCTCAATGTAGCCGATCATCTTTAGCACGTGCTCGGCTACTGATGATCCGACGGCCATTCTTGTCGAAAATAATTTTTTCGACGCTTCGTATCTTGCGATACGAGATTGCTCTCCATACAGTTCTTTTGTATGGAGCAATATGGATTCCATGTCCATATTCTCATGCCTCCTCTGATGTTCGTTGTCCATCGAGGCAAGCAGGAGGCACTTGGCCTTCGCGCTATCAATCTCCCAAGTCTTGCGGATTTCCTTATCCGCGACGCTGGAAGTTGGACCAGGGACAGGGGGGAGCTTTGGTGGTAAGAAGATACCCCAGCTTGTCATAAGTGATTGCTATCTTGACATTTCTGAGCCAATCTTTGTAGTTTGGCCCTGTCAGTTTGTTTTTATCTAGGAGTAACTTAAGTCCAGTCATGTTGATTGGTCGCTGCAATTTGGAGAGAGAAGAAGAAACACTCAGCATGATGCTCTTGCAAGTTTAGAGTGGTTTTTAATTTGTCTAAACAGGATGGCTCCCACTGTTTCTCGAATCCCTCCTCAAACCATAAAGGAAGAATTAGTCAGGATCAATCCCACCGTACAATACTTGCTTAACCGTTCGGCCAGGCTGGTGTCGGTACTTCGAGGGAGGTTTTCCAACGCTTTCGCGAAGTTCCTTAATTAAAGAACCTCTTTTCCCTGGGGGCGTAGCCCCGCTAACACCTTTCTAGGCACCTACTAGGTTTATAGCATTGATCGTTTAGCGAGAAATTTCCCGAGGAGTAGCATATACTCACAGTAGGATCGGGATCCAAATATCATCGCGTGACGAAACTGAAGGAATCCTACCAGAATCATCACACTCCAAATGGTATGCAAATCTAGCAAGTTTCAGTACTTATGAAACTCCCGATGTGGATTTTTGCCCCATGCTCTTATGACCTTGACTTTGGCCAAAATATCATAAGTCACATGTCAAGTTCTACCCGTCATTATCCAGGTTAATTTGAATCCATCCGTACCTACCCTTGACTTTGGCCAAAATGGCAGTACGACTGTCCCAAACCAACGCATCTATCTATGCTACACATGAACACCCAATAGCTACCAATCACTGTGCCTTGACTTTGGCCAACATACACAGCTTGAATACTATTGACTATTCATGTGAAACGACGGAGGGCTACGAATGGTTTTGGCAAAACCGTGAACGTAGTGAACTTGATTTGGTCGATGGAACGAGATAGCTTTTAAAAGGAGTGGCTCAAACTCCGTATTTTAAAAGTTTGTTTTGAAAAGAACCGAGTGGTTTTTCGAAAGTGTTCCAACGACTTTAACTTGGTTTATTATCTTGCATTAGTTCTTTTAATGCGTGATATTCTTGCATTAGTTCTTTTAATGCGTCCCATCATTTAATCCTACCATTGCAGAAAACAACCAAAATATGACGTACGCTTATGCCATTCGCATTCGCCACTGGGCCCCGTCATTACCCGTTATGTTACTTAACTAACGACAGAGCGGGGGCTGGGCTAGCGCGTCTGTAAAACATAAGCAACGCCTAAATAATATCATATATAGATATACTGCAATGATAAACATTTCAGATCACAGATAAATACATTAGATATACTAGGAATCTGTAATTTGTACGAGCCTGTAACAAAAACAGATAACACGGTCGCGGTGAATAGCCAACACCCCACCCAAGACCCCTACGGGTGCGGCAAACTACCCGCCAAGTACCCGAAGCGTAGCAACCTCCCTCATCTCCATGAGTAGGCCACTCGACACTTCGGCATACCCGGTAGTTTGTGCACCCCTCCATGGGTCTATCCTAGGAGCAAAAACAGTAAAAAGAAATTATACAATGACGGCTACAACCCCGACCCGGTTGTGCGGCCATACAAATAATTATTACATCAATTTACAAATTTACATGAATTGCAAGAAAAGAAAACTCTCGTCTCACAACCCCCGGCTATTCATCCGCGACAATCCAACATATTTATATACACATTCCAGCACATTACAGATCACAGATTTGTATAACCCCCACTAATCGACATATAGCGATTAGTAGACGTTATCACATTACAGAAAAACCCGTTAGCTTAAGTCTTTTAGAAGTTCGATCAAAAATACGGATTTTCGGGACCCCAAAAAGGAAATTTTCGTTCTGGAAAATCTGGGCAGAAAATATATATTCCAAAAATCCCAAAATACCCCCATAAAAACACTGCACCAAAAATTGACCTCGGCCGAGTCGACTCGGCCGCGGATCCGCGGCGGGAGCGTGCTCCCGCCGCGTTTCCGCGGCTCGTTGACTCGAACGTTGGACCATTTTTGGTGAGTGCCCACAGAAAAGCCTGAGCCGATTTTAGGTGTTAAAATAATCAACTTTTGAACAGTGGAAAAATCGACAGAAACTGCAAATTTTGGGGTTTTGTTTTCGGGACTTTTTCTTTGATCGATCTTCTAGTTACTTGCTAACAAGTTAGATAGAGTTTAACTAGGCTCTGATACCACTATAAGTCCATGCTACCTCTCCCGGTACTTTCGGGAATGCGGAATTTGGTAAATAACATTTTTTTACGGAGGTGGTAACATGGACCTATAACCCGGATCTTGGTTAAACTTCTATCTAACATCCTAACTAAGAGTTTCTAGCTACTCGGTTAGGGGATTATACCTAGCTTGTCTTGAACTCCTTCGTCTTCAAGCTCCGGTGGTGGTCCGATGGCTCATTCTCGTCGTCTCCGTACGCCGAATATAGATCCACTTGAAAGCTCCAACCTTTAGCTCCTTCTTCGTTCTTTGAAGAAACTAGTTCACTTGGTTTGCCAAACCTAGTGAACTAGAATGAGTAGAGAAGATTTAGAATGGGATTTTATCTATGGTTCTTGATTCTCAACACATGAGAGATATGAACCATAGAGTCAAGAGAGGGAGCAAGAGGATGAGAGTGAGAGCAAAGTGGAGAGCTCAAGAACAAGAGAAAGAATGAGCAAGAAAGAATGAGGCTCTCTTTTGTCTCTCACCCTCTCATAATCCAAAGTAATCATAACTCATCATATCAATAAAAGTCTTATGTGATGGTTGAAGCAACCATAACCTTATCATGTCATGCACTCATTTTACTCAAATGAGCAAGCAAGTAAAAGTCTTTGGCATGAAATGATAGCCATGGTTATCATGATGGTCAACTAGTCAAGCCTAGTCAACCGGTCAACAAAGTCAACAAAAGTCAACAAGTCAACAGAAGTCAACAACCAAGTCACCATAATACTTAATTAATATAATAGTTAATCACATATCATATTCTCATTAGGGTTGAGCAAAAAGTCAAAAAGTCAACGGTCAACTGTCAACAACCCTAATGAGAATCCGCTGTCTTTGCCTCCCTGTCAACTGTGCATACACACCCGCATCCTCGTTCCGAGGAACACGAATGCAAACTGGATAAATCCAATCCCATAAGGTATACTAGGATCTGGCTTAAACCAAAGCCCGCTAGTGTAAACTGTCCGGACACTGTACGTGCACAAGTGCACGGATGTGACCGAACCCTGTCGCAAAACCATGCGACCTGTCTCAATACCATGCGACCTCTACTCTTTTGCCTAAAGGCGAAAAGCTTTCTGTGTGGGACTCTAAAGACTCGACACTACGCTGGCAGTGGGTTTAACCACAGACCGCAAGCGGCACTAGCTGTGCGTAACGGTCCCCAGGTAATGCCGATAAGAAGACCGACGAGGCGAAACCCATCTGAACTCCTACTGAGCCTGAGTGTGACATTCTCCGTACAGTCCGGTCTGTTCGTCTGATACATCGCATGGCGGGCCTAGGGGGCGGTAAACGTCAGTCCCCCAATAGCGGTACAAGTCGTGCCGGAGCGAAGCCCAAAACACCCTGAGATAACACTGGAAACCTACCAGTATATCTCGTTTGCCCTGGCCAGGGACTACTCGTGTAATGGCTCTCCTAGACACAGCGCGATGTCAACCCCCAATACCGGGAGAGACGAATCCTGTCTAACCGTCACTGCCTCCAAGTGCTTCGGGACTGCACCCAACCACCACCTGTTTGCACGACTCCTTTGAGCCGTGGTAGGGTAGTGATCAAAGTACAGTGGGAACACACCCGAGGCGAAGTGACAGTGTCAAGTCAGCGGACTAAGCTGTACTCATGTCACCTGGGAACTGATAACTGACGATAGGTATAATACCAACTAGTCAGTTCCCGACGAGTCCTGTCCAGTGTACCCGTAACCTAACGAGCACCCGCATACTATCTCAAGTACGACGTACTGACGGCTGTGGGACAGACCGTCTCCCACACTGGGATGAGAAGCGCATGCGCTGGTCTACTCCGGAGTATCGATGCCCTGTCTCGATAGTCCTGCGACCAGGGACCTGCATAAGGATGTGCTTATAGATTACCCAGCCCCACTAGTGTGACGGCCATCACATCGCTGGTAATCAAGCAAAGATCCTAAGGGCTCCACTAATGTGTATAGGCGATATACAAAAATAAACACATGTACACATTGAAGTAGAAACAAACCAAGTAGCATACTACTATTTTGAGCAAGATTGTATATACAAGGTGAATATCCCAAGCATCCATTAAGTAATATACATACTAGTATGATACAGTAATGGCCTCTAGGGCATATACACTAACAAATAGCCGGGGGGTTGTGAGATGAGAGTTTTCTTTTCTTTCAATTCATATAAAATTTGTAATTGATGTAATATTATTTATTTGGCCGCACAACCGGGGTGAGGTTGTAGCCGTCATTGTATAATTTCTTTTACTGTTTTTGCTCCTAGGATAGAACCATGGAGGGGGTGCACAAACTACCGGGTATCTCGAAGTGCCAAGTGGCCTACTCACGGTGTTGAGGGAGGTTGCTTCGCTTCGGGTACTTGGCGGGTAGTTTGCCGCACCCGTAGGGGTCTTGGGTGGGGTATTGGCTATTCACCACGACCGTGTAATCCGCTTTTCGTTACAGGCTCGTACGAATTGCGGATTCCTAGTATATCCAATGTGTTCATCTATGATCTGGAATGGCTATCATTGCTATATATCTATATATGATAACTATTTAGGCGTTGCTTATGTTTTGCATCCTCGCTAGTCCAGCCCCCGCTCTGTCGTTAGTTAAGTAACCTAACGGGTAATGATGGGGCCCCGTGGCGAATGCAGATGGCATAAGCGTACGTCATATTTTGGTTGTTTTTTACAATTGTAGGATTAAATGATGGGACGCATTAAAATTAATGCAAGAAAATAAACCAAAGTAAAGTCGTTGGAACACTTTCAAAACCACTCGGTTCTTTTCAAAAACCAACTTTTAAACGCGGAGCTTGAACCATTCCCTTTAAAAGCTATCTCGTTCCTTCGATTATATCAAGTTCACTACGTTCACGGTTTCGCCAAAACCATTCGTAGCCCTCTGTCGTTTCACATGAATGGTCAATAAGTATTCAAGTTATGTTTGTTGGCCAAAGTCAAGGCATAGTGATTGGTAGCTATTGGGTATTCATGTGCAGCATAGATAGATGTGTTGGTTTGGGGCAGTCGTTCTACCTTGTTGGCCAAAGTCAAGGGTATGTGCCGGTGGGCTCAAATTAACCTGGAGAATGACGGGTAGAACTTGACATGTGACTTATGAGTTGTTGGCCAAAGTCAAGGTCATAAGAGCATGGGGCAAAAATCTACATCGGGAGTTTCAAAAGAACTGAAACTTGCTAGCGCTGCATACCATTTAGAGTGTGATGATTCTGGTAGAATTCCTTCAGTTTTGTCACGCGATGATATTTGGATCCCGATCCTACTGTGAGTATATGCTACTCCTCCGGAACTTTCTCACTTAACGATCAATGCTATAAACCAAGTAGGTGTCTAGAAAGGTGTTAGCGGGGCTACGCCCACAGGGAAAAGTGGTTATTTAATTAAGGAACTTCGCGAAAGCGTTGGAAAACCTCCCTCGAAGTACCGACACTGGCCTGGCTGAACGGTTAAGCAAGTATTGTACGGTGAGATTGATCCTGACTAATTCTTCCTTTATGGTTTGAGGAGGGATTCGAGAGACAGTGGGAGCCATCCTGTTTAGACAAACTAAAAACCACTCTAAACTTGCAAGAGCATCATGCTAAAGTATTTCTTTTCTCTCTCCTAATTGCAGCGACCAATCAACATGACCGGACTTAAGTTATTACTAGATAAAAACATACTGACAGGGCCAAACTACAAAGATTGGCTCAGGAATGTCAAAATGGCAATCACTTATGACAAGTTGGGGTATCTTCTTACCACCAAAGCTCCCCCTGTCCCAGGTCCCAAAACCAGCGTCGCGGATAGGGAAATCCATAAAACCTGGGAAATCGACTGCGCGAAGGCCAAGTGCCTCGTGCTTGCCTCTATGGACAATGAACATCAGAGGAGGCACGAGAATATGGACCTCGAATCCATATTTCTCCATACAAAAGAACTGTATGGAGAGCAATCTCGTATCGCCAGATACGAAGTGTCGAAGAAGCTGTTTTCGGCAAGATTGGCTGTCGGATCATCGGTAGCGGAACACGTGCTTAAGATGATTGGCTATATAGAAGAGCTCGCGGACCTTGGGACCACGTTAGAGAACGAGCTCTACACGGACTTGATTCTCCAGTCCCTTCCTTCCACTTGCGTCCAGTTTATCCTGAACTTCAACTTGCAAGAAAAAGAAGTTGAACTTTCAGAACTCCTCAACATGCTGAGGAGTGCAGAAGGCACCCTACAGAAAGGTTGGGAAACATCCACTTTGTTTGTAAGAGGATCTTCCTCTTCTAAGTCCAAGGCGAAAGCCAAGGGAAAGAAGAAGAAAGCACCCGCCAAACCAAGGGGCGGTGTTAGTAAAGTGGATATGAAGGGAAAGGCAAAAGCAACAAAGGTAGCAGGGAAGCTTGTGGGGAAGGAAGAGTGCTTTTACTGTCACAAGAGTGGACACTGGAAGAAAGATTGTAGGGCTGGGAAGGCCAGAACACAGGATCTGAAGCAAGTTGTGGCTTCAGCTTCAGGTGTGTATGTTATTGAAAACTGTCTATCAATAAACTCTACTTCCTGGGTATTGGATACCGGATCAGGATCTCATATCTGCAATTCTTTGCAGGCATTGAGAAAGCGTAGGTTTTTTAAGGCAGGTGACATGACCCTCAAAGTTGCAAACGGAGCTAGTATGGATGCTGAGGCCGTGGGGGACTATCACTTGGGAATGTCAGATGGACATGTTTTGGTTTTACGTAATTGCTTTTTTGTACCCAATGCAACTTGTAATATCATTTCTGTATCTTTAATATCTAAAGAAGGTTATGAATTTGCGTTTGTAAGTAATGTTGTAAACATTCACCTTAATCAAGTTCTGATTGGGTCAGGTACATTAAGCAATGATATATACGTATTAAACCAACCACAGATTTTCAATGTCCAGAATACACACAAAAGAAAGTCTCCGGAAACAAATCAGGCTTTCTTATAGCATTGTAGACTGGGTCACATCAATGAGAGAAGGTTGACGAAGCTACATACAGAAGGATATTTGGATCCGTTCGAATATCAATCATATGCAACTTGTCAATCCTGTCTCAAAGAAAAGATGACAAAGACTCCGTTTACTGGACACGGAGTAAGAGCGAGCGAGCTCTTGGGACTCGTGCACAGCGACGTGTGCGGTCCAATGTCTACGCATGCACGAAGCGGTTATTCTTACTTCATTACTTTTACGGATGACTTTTCAAGGTACGGATATGTTTTCTTAATGAAACATAAATCCGAAGCCTTTGGAAAATTCCAGGAATATAAGAATGAAGTAGAAAAACAAACAGGAAAAAGTATCAAGACACTGAGATCTGATCGAGGTGGTGAATACTTGAGTGCCGAGTTCCTGGATTACTTAAAAGAGAATGGAATTCTCTCTCAGTTTACTCCTCCATACACTCCGCAACATAACGGTGTATCGGAGAGACGGAACCGAACCCTATTGGATATGGTACGGTCCATGATGAGTAACGCTAAGTTACCGCGATCATTCTGGGGATATGCACTAGAATCAGCTGCATACCTTTTGAACCGAGTTCCAACTAAGACTGTGCCTACTACACCATATCAGATGTGGTGTGGGAAGAGACCCTATCTTAATCACATTAAGACATGGGGATGTCCAGCTTTTGTCAAAAAGCAGCATGCGGACAAGCTCGATGCACGCTCAGTACAGTGCAAGTTTGTGGGATATCCAAAGAACTCCAAGGGATATTTCTTCTATTGCGAAGAGGAACAAAAGGTTTTTGTTTCTCGTCATGCCCACTTCTTGGAAACTAATTTTTTGGAAAATCAGATAAGTGGGAGCGCAGTAGAACTGGAAGAAATTCCAGAACCACGAGCTATTACTGAAAGCTTAGTAGAACCGGAGGGTTCGAAAGATCTGGACATTCCTATGCCGCTCCGCAGAAGTAGTAGGCAGTCTCATCCGCCCGAGAGATACTACGGTTTTCTCATAGATGGGGATAGAGAGAATTGCATCATTGATAGTGATGAGCCGACTAGCTTCCAGCAAGCCATTCAGAGCGTCGACTCGGTAAAATGGCTGGATGCAATGCGGACCGAAATGGAGTCCATGTACACCAACAAAGTATGGATGTTGGACATTGCTCCAGATGGGGTAAAACCCGTAGGATGCAAGTGGATCTTCAAAAGGAAGATTGGTGTAGATGGACAGGTTGAGACCTATAAAGCTAGACTTGTTGTAAAGGGTTTCCGTCAAAGACCTGGCTTGGACTATGACGAAACCTTTTCTCCAGTGGCTATGCTGAAATCCATTCGGATCCTTCTTGCCATTGCTGCCTTCCACGATTATGAGATCTGGCAGATGGACGTAAAGACCACTTTTCTAAATAGAAATTTAGAGGAGTGTGTCTATATGGACCAGCCAGAAGGTTTCATTCAGAGTGGGAGCAGCGGAAAGGTGTGCAAGTTGCTTAAGTCCATTTATGGACTAAAGAAGGCATCGCGGAGTTGGAACATCTGTTTTGATGAGACGGTCAAAGAATTTGGCTTTATCAAAAATCCAGATGAACCATGCATCTATAGTAGATTTGTAGCAAGAACTGTTGTATTCCTCGTATTATACGTGAATGACATTCTCTTGATAGGAAATGACATTCCTATGCTACAATCTGTCAAAGGGTTCTTGTCACACAGGTTCTCCATGAAAGACCTGGGTGATGCCTCATACATTCTGAGGATCCGGATCTATCGTGACAGATCCAAGAGGATATTAGGACTTTCACAGTCCAGGTACATCGACACCATACTGAAAAGATTCAGTATGGAAGATTCCAAGCGCGGTAATCTACCGGCTTATCACGGGATCACCCTCTCCAAAGAGATGTCTCCCAAGACTGATTTAGAAAGGGATCGCATGTCTATTATACCCTACGCTTCTACGGTAGGCTCTATAATGTATGCGATGTTGTGTACCAGACCAGATGTAGCTTATGCACTGAGTGTGGTAAGCCGGTATCAGTCAAACCCTGGGGAGAAACACTGGATAGCGGTAAAGAACATTTTCAAGTACCTGAGAAGGACTAAGGAGATGTTCTTAGTGTATGGCGGAAAAGACCTCCAGATCGAGGCCTTTGCTGACTCCAGCTTCCAGAGTGACAAGGATGATTCCAAGTCCATGTCGGGTTTTGTCTTTACCCTCAATGGAGGGGCGGTGTGTTAGAAGAGTTCCAAACAGGAAACCGTTGCTGACTCGACTATAGAAGCTGAATATATCGCTGCATCTGATGCCGCAAAAGAAGCCGTCTGGATGAGGAAGTTCTTGAAAGAGCTTCAGGTGGTTCCGTCCATTGTTGACCCAATACCTCTGTATTGCGACAACAGCGGGGCTATAGCTTTAGCGAAGGAACCCAGGTCCCATCAGAAATCCAGACACATCTTGAGGCGGTATCACCTGATCAGGGAGATCGTGGATCACCAGGAGATCGAGGTTCGGAGGGTTGCATCAGAAGATAACACTGCAGATCCATTCACGAAGGCCTTACCCCAGACTCAGTTCAAGCGGCTGATCGAGATGATAGGTCTTCGATACGCCAGTACCTGGCCTTAGTGCAAGTGGGAGATTGTTAGTGTATATGCCCTAGAGGCCATTACTGTATCATACTAGTTTGTATATTACTTAATGGAAGCTTGGGATATTCACAGTTGTATAGACAATCTTGCTCAAAATGGTAGTATGCTACTTGGTTTGTTTCTACTTTAATATGTACATGTGTTTCTTTTAGTATATCACCTATACACATTAGTGGAGCCCTTAGGATCTTTGCTTGATTACCAGCGATGTGATGGCAGTCACACTCGTGGGGGCTGGGTAATCCACAAGCACATCCTTATACAGGTCCCTAGTCGTAAGACTATCGAGACAGGGCATCGATACTCCGGAGTAGACTAGCGTATGCGCTTCTCATCCCAGTGTGGGAGATGGTCTGTCCCACAGCCATCAGTACGTCGTACTGGAGATAGTATACGGGTGCTCGTTGGGTTACGAGTACACTGGACAGGACTCGTCGGGAACTGACAGGTTGGTATTATACCTATCGTCAGTTATCAGTTCCCAGGTGACATGAGTACAGCTTAGTCCGCTGACTTGACACTGTCACTTCGCCTCGAGTGTGTTCCCACTATACTTTGACTACTACCCTACCACGGCTCAAAGGAGTCGTGCAAACAGGTAGTGGTTGGGTGCAGTCCCGAAGCACTTGGAGGCAGTGACGGTTAGACAGGATTCGTCTCTCCCGGTATTGGGGGTTGACATCGCGCTGTGTCTAGGAGAGCCATTACACGAGTAGTCCCTGGCCAGGGCAATCGAGATATACTGGTAGGCTTCAAGTGTTATCTCAAGGTGTTTTGGGCTTCACTCCGACACGACTTGTACCGCTATTAGGGGACTGACGTTTACCGCCCCCTAGGCCCACCATGCGATGTTCTTAGATGAACAGACCGGACTGTATGGAGACTGTCACATTCAGGCTCAGTAGGAGTTCAGATGGGTTTCACCTCGTCCGTCTTCTTATCGGCATCTACCTAGGGGCCGTTACGCACAGCTAGTGCCGCTTGCGGTCTGTGGCTAAACCCACTGCCAGCGTAGTGTCGAGTCTTTAGAGTCCCACACAGAGAGCTATTCGCCTTTAGGCAAAAGAGTAGAGGTCGCATGGTTTTGCGACAGGTCGCGTGGTTTTGCGACAGGGTTCGGTCACATCCGCGCACTTGTGCACGTTTAGTGACCGGGCAGTTATTACTAGCGGGCTTTGGTTTAAGACAGATCCTAGTATACGTTTTGGGATTGGTTTTATCTCGTTTGTATTCGTGGTCCCCGGAACACGGATACGGGTGTGTATGCACAGTTGACAGAGACAGAGGCAGAGGATTCTCATTAGGGTTGTTGACTGTTGACTTTTGCTTAACCCTAATGAGAATTAGAATTATGATTAACAATAATATTAATTAAGTATTATAGTGACATGGTTAGGGTTGAAGGGTTGACCTTGTTGACTTGTTGACTTTTGTTGACCGGTTGACTAGGTTGGACTTGTTGACCACCATCATGACAATGGCTATCATTTGTTTGCATTGACTTGTGCTTGCTTGATGGTTCACAAATTGCATTTAATGCAAGAAATGATATTGTCATTTGTCATGATAATAACCATCACATTATACTCAATTATTATTACTTGTTATCATGATTTTGGATTATGATAGCTTGGATGGCAAAAGACTTGCTCATTCTTTCATTTCATTTCTCTCTCTTGCTCAAGCTCTCCCTCTTCCTCTTGCTCTCTCTCTAGCTCAAGGCAACTCCCTCTCATGAGTTGAGAAATATTGCCTTAGAGATAAAAGAAAACCCATATCACTTCTCTACTCATCCTAGTTCACAAGGTTTAGCAAACCAAGTGTTCTAGTTTCTTCAAGTTCGAAGTAGAAGCCAAAAGGTAGAAGCTCTGGGGTGGATCCATCTTCGGCGTGAGGAGACGACGAGGTGAGGCCGATCCGCACACCACAAAGAGTTGAAGACGAAGGAGTTCAAGAAAGGTATAACCCCCTAACCGAGTAGGTAAAACTCCTAGTTAGGTTGTTAGGTAGTTGTTTAACAAAGATCCGTATTTTGAGTCCATGTTACCACCCTAGCAAAAATCGTTTTTTGACCATTTCCGCAACCTCAAAGAACCGAGGAAGGGTAGCATGGATTTACAGTCTCCTAAGTTCTAGAGATAACCAAGGAATCAGGTTTCGAGTCGATATGCAAAGGAGGTCTGTATATCGTAAAGAATAATCAAGAGGAGGTTAAGATTCAAGAACGGTAAAATGGCAAGGTGGCAGGACATGTTTCCTAATCACAAGTATTCTGATTCGTGTATTGGGTAAAATACCCAACTATAAAAGAATCAACTCGATTAACCTATGTCTCTGATACGAAAAGAACCATGTCACGCCCCCTTCCCAGAGTACGCTAAGGTGGGCACGTGACATAGCCAACCATGCTACATGTGGATATGAATTATCTTTCCACGGTCACATTACGGCTGTAGAGATATCAAGAACAATAATTAAACTATTTAGCACATGTCCATAAGCCAAAATAAAATGAGTCAATAATAAATAATGCGGAAGCAAGAGATCCAATACAAGAGTAACTGGAAAGTCTGTCTCATAATGCGGGCTCACATCAGGAATAAAATGCTGAAAGTAAAAAAAACTAACTACTACTGAGTCCTCACTGCTCAGCCTGCTGGCTGAAGTACTCCTGCTCGGACTGCAGCAAAGGTACGGAATCTAGGCCATGCAAAACCCAGACGTCAGCGCGTCATAATATCAAGCAATAATATTAACAGGGGTAATAAAGCATGCAGGTATGAGTATGAGCAAGAACATAATGAGAATATATAACAGTGAATGTGTCAGTATAAGTGACGTGCAGAGGTATCTAAACTGTGCTACGGGGTTATCTATTCTAAAGTCTTCGAAACCAAGTAATGTAATCCTCATCGTAACTCGTCGGTGGTTATTCCGTAACGCCCGGAAAGACGGCAAACAATAGGTATTCCGTAACGCCCAGAAAAACGGCAAACAATGGGTATTCCGTAACGCCCAGAAAAACGGCAAACAATCGGATGGCCCTTTGAGTTACGCTCGGTTACAATACTGATTTCCCATACCCCAAGTTATATATGTTCAAGTCAAGTATAAACTAATCTAGCACTAATGCCAACCCATGATCAGGCAGGTACAGGTTTGTCTGTATAGACAACAGGAACGGTCCGTGAGGACTATAGTACAGGTTTGTTGGTATTAGATGCAAGATCAGGTAACAGGTAAAGCCATGGTACGTCAGGTCAAGCCGGGTAGTGTATATAAGTGTCATGTCATGACAAGGGTCGTACGGTACCATGTCGGGTCAAGTAATATGTGTAGCAAGTCATGTCAGGGTATACAAGATATCATGTGGGTGCTCATAATCAACTAGAATAATCATGGTTATAAATAAACCAGCATGGATATAATCAGAACAATAACTGGCACATGTAATATGACGTGCAAATAGATACAGGTTAAATTATTAAACGTACAGTTATCAGTTTGAGTTTAAGGGATAGATTCAACATTACATATATGCATACAGTATGACAATTATGGATGTTAAAATCAGGTTAATAAGTACTAAACAATCTAGAGGTGCAATTGAATTTAGATCAGGTTAGTTGTATGCAAACGGTCGTCCGACAGAGTATAAAATATAAAATGGGTACTGTGAGCTATGCAAATACTTGTTATATGATTTAAATAGGATTGTGGGTACTATGTATAATAGAACTAAATGCCACATGGTATGTTTTGAACGATGAATCTAAAATGATATAACGGGACGTCGAACTGTTAAAATGGAAGCTATGGCATTAAATGTAAACTACAGATTTAACATGCACTCAAATGGTTATATAGTAGTTTAAATAGCATGTAGCAAGTTTCACATACCTCGACGGATTCAAGAAACGGTAAACGGAACGTTACGCGTCGGCGGGAAAAGTCGCGGCGCGTGCACGGTACACAGAATGAGTCCAAACCACGAACAATGGAATCACACGGGTCACAGGTCCTAGCTGGATCGTCGGGGTCGTCGACGGCCCGACCGGATTCCGGAGATCTAAAACAACAATGAACACAAATTCTAGAAAATAGACAAAGAAAGAGAAAAGAAGAGAACAGGAAATGAAGAAGAATAAGAAGAATGAGGGATGGCTTACTGGTTAAGCAGAGGGATGACGGCTTCGACAGCAATGATCGGAGGAACTCCGGCGAGGCTAGTGTTTAGCTTTTGAGGAGTTAGGGTTAGGTTAGGGTTTGGGGTGATGGTGTTCGGGTGTGCAGAGGTGAGTGAGAAGAGGAGAAGTGCAGAGGAGAGGGAGAGGAGGAGAGGAGAATGGTGACGGCGAGGTCTAGGGATCGCCGGCGGTGACGTGAGGGTGGTTGCTCGGCTCTGCCGGTGTGCAGGTGAAGCCTCGGGAATGGAGGGAGAAGGGAATGAAGATGGCGAGGAGGAGGAGATGGGCGATGAGGAGGCGAGAGGGATGTCGACGAGGCTGAGGAGCGGGGGAAAAAGTGTTAGGGTTTGATGAATGCAGAGGGTTTCATGGGTTCTCTTGGTCGCGGGGTTTTTAAAAAAGAAGAACGGAAGTAGGAAGGAGGTGACCAGATCCTTTGGGCGTTGACGGGATCTTTTCTCACCGCGAGAGGAGTGAGAGAGAGACGCAAGAGGAGAGAGGAAGAGAGGAGCGAGAGGAGAGAGAAAGAGGAGGAGAGAGAGAGTTGTTTGCTAGCGGGTGAGAGAAAAAGAGAAAGAGAGAGAAGGAGAAGGGAAAGGGAGAGAGAATAAGAGAAGGTGCGTGAGGACCACCAGAAAAATGGAGTAATGTGATTGGCTTGCGCAAGTAGAGAGGGATAAAGGATTTGGGCAGTTAAGGGAAATAATTTTAGAAGATTTAATATTTTTAATAAATCATTTCGTTAGCTAAGAAATATTGTGAGCTGGGAATAAAACTGATTGAAGAATTTCAAAACTAAATAGGATTTGGCGGGATACAAAATATTTCAGAATCGCGCCTGGGTCAGGTCCAAAATTTTGAATTTGAAATATGAAAATTATTAGCAATCTCCAAAAATTAAAACGAAGGATTATGTAACAGAAAAGCATACCCCCAAGAACGGACGCGCGTACGTGCGCTTAGCCATCCAAACACGTCCGTTTCACTGAACGGGATGAGAACACGATGTAAGGACGCTACCACAGGGTTAGGGATATCAAGAAGGCCATGTCATGTATCTTTAAATTATTTTGAAATGACTTAAATTGTTATATGCAGAAATATGTAATGTCGGGGTAACTATAACTAGGAACAACACATACGGCAACAGAAATTGGTATAACTGGACTCGGTTGTTACAAGTAATTTTGATGCGGATCTTTATACATCTTTGTACCTCCAGGGTGTACTGAATAAGGAGAGCTATGAGCTTCTTTCATTAACTCTTCTCGCACAGGACCTTTAGGTATACACAATCTGCTGACGTATCTCAAAGATCCATCTTCATAGATGATGAAGTAAGTTCGAAGTCCACTTTCTACTTGTTCTCTGATCTTTTGCAACTTAGCGTCACTTGCTTGAGCTGCTTTGATCTGATTGAAAATTGTAGATTGAACTTGTAAGTTCATCAAACTTGAAGCATTACCTGGCATGACCACTTCAATCTCCATTTGATATAAGTCTTGTTGAAGCATCCACTATGCAGTGAGATTCAATGCTAATGGTTGGCGACTAAGGGTATCAGGTACTACATTCACCTTTCCTGGGTGATATTGCAGGTTGATGTCAAAGTTCGCCATGAGTTCTAACCATCTTCTCTGCCGCATATTCAACTCTTTCTGAGTAAACACATATTTCAGACTCTTGTGATCTGTGTATATGTCCACCCGTTCAATAAGAAGATAATGGCGTCAAATCTTAAGAGCAAAGATAACGGCCGCCAACTCCAAATCATGCGTCAGATAATTGCGCACATGAATCTTCACCTGTCTTGAAGCATAAGTCACAACCTTACTGTGCTGATATAGAACACATCCTAATCCCTTACCGGATGCATCGCAATGCACTACAAAACCTCCAGATTGGTGTGGTATGACAAGGATAGGTGCTGATGTTGTAAGTCTACGGTAGCGCCCTGGCCGTCTTTCGAACGCCAAATGTGGAACAAAAACTTTTACAACTGGCGCTATCATGTACTATATCCCAGGATCTGCCATTAACGCTAAACTAACAAACTACAAAGTGGGTAGAAATATTATACCGAACGATCCGGGTCCTTCGGTCTTCAACCATAATCCCACGCTTTGTTGCAGCTGATCCAAACTCATTCGATCTCCGGTATCGTCGTCCAGGTGGCACCACGTCGACGGATCTTTAAACGGGCTCCCGCCTCTGAACCGAGGCAACTCGATCATCAAGTTTGCTAAAAGAGATGACCAAGATTGATGTAAAGAATGAGTAGAACACTTTGTCTCGTTACGTCCAAAGCAATGGACGAACGGTTAATGAAGTTGCCATTTGAATTTGTGATGGAATAAAATGAGCTAAGAAATTTCCATACACCAAACTATCATAATCTTTTCAAGCAAATATCCCATTCTCCTCAAGAAAGAATGCTCGGCCACTTAAGAAGCAAAGGGGGGGTGAGTGTAGCAACTAAAATGGTGACCATAAGGAAATGATACTTATCATTTCACTTAATGAAAACTAATGAGTCATAAGTGACACCTTGCATTCATTTAATGCATACAATGAACCATGAAAACACATCATCATATCATTAAATGTATACTATGAATCATCAATTCTAGAACCTTCTAGAATCACGACTCACCTCATGACTCACCCAAAGAAGGAAAGATAAATCTGTATTTAACCGAATGTTAAAGACGGGCGATAGAAAACTGGAAATTGGAAACTTCCAAAAGCGATCCCGAAACGAATTTCAGGATAACCCCGTAACAGTATAAACATACCCGCATTTGTATTACGACCGAATACAAATGCAACTGAGACAAAGATATTATATCTACACAGTATAATACTCGGATCCGGCTTAAACCAAAGCCCACCAGTATTATCTGCCCGAAAAATAACACGTGCGTAAACGCACGTGCATTTTCCGAACCCTGCCATAAAACCATACGGCCTCTACAACGTTTCGCCCGAACTTGGGAAACTGTCTGTGAGGGACTCTAATGACTCATCAATACACTGGCACTGGGTAAAAACCTCTAGCATATCAGAGGTACAAGCTGTACGTAACGGTTGCCTATGTATTAATCGGAAGGGAAGCTGACGAGCGAACTCATCCAGAAACCCTACTGAGCCTGATAGTGACAATATCCATACAGTCCAGTCCGTTCGTCTATGAGTATCGCATATAGGGCCTAGGGGGCTGGTCAACGTCAGACCCCCAATAGCTGTATAAGTCGTGTCAGAGAGCAGCCCAGAACACCCTGAGATACTACTGGTATACCTACCAGTAAATCTCGATTACCCTGGCCAGGTATTTCGTGTAATGGCTTTCCTAAACACAGCGCGATCTTACCCCCAATACCGGGAGAGACGAATCCCTGACGATTCGCTCACTGCTTCCATGTGGCTCGGGATTGTACCCAAAATATACCTGTTTGCACAACTCCATTTACCCGTGGTAGGGTATAAATCAAAGCACAGTGGGAACTCACACGAGACAAATGACGATCCCAGGTCGACAGACCAACCTGTACACATGTCACCAGGGAACTGCTATCTGACGATATGTATAATACCAACTAGCATGTTCCCGGCGAGTCCTGTCCGGTGTACTCATAACCCAATGAGCACCTGTATACATCTTAGGTGAACCAACTAACACCAATGGCTTGTGAGACCGGCCACCGTCCCTCGTCAGGGTCTCGACTGTATACACTAGTCTACTTTGGAGTATCGATGCCCTGTCTCGAAACTCCCACGACTAGGGACACTTTAAGGATGTGCTTATAGACCCCAGCTCCCACATATATGATCGCCATCATACTGTTGGTAGTCAAGCAAGATCCTAAGGGCTCTATCAAAGTTTAACAGTGATAAAGACAAACCAGATAGCATACTATCATCTCGAGTAAGACTGTTTTATCGGTATAGGTCCTCCCTCAATCATTGCAATCATGTATCTGCGATCCAATAATTGACTTAGAGGGCACTATATCCAACAATCTCCCACTTGCACTTAAGGCTAATTATTGCGATGTCGCGTACTCACAGCCTCAGTGAGTGGATCCGCCCTGATGTTTTTTTCTATGTCTCTCTTAATCTCAAGTTCGCGGAAAAAGCCATCTCCCGAATCGAGTAATAGGTGTCTTAGAATATATCTAGATATCTGATGGGACCTAGTTCATAAATGAACTATAAATCCAGACTTCTTAGACTGTATTGATAACTGAACCTAATCAGTATCGCGCACCATGCCTCCCACAGTATCCTCTTGGACTACCTGTCCATAATACTGTCCCTCGTCAGAGGGAAAACTATAACTCTGGCAATCACTCTGTCATCCACGTCATCTTTGAAGCCTGGAATGATAATCGTCCCCAGAAGGAGGCCGCCGTCATCAAATACATAGAACATGCACTTATGTTCTAAAACTGCTTCCTTATGTTTCTTCAGGATTGGATTAATATAAACTTATTGCATCTAGTGCAAAAACAACATCTGGTGTGGTACTTGACATCTCACGATTGACTCAATTGCCTAAGCAAGTGATCTGCCAATCATGCACATCCCTCTCCCCTTTAGTTTGTAAGACACCTTTAGAGAGGGTGACTCCATCACCTGCAAGTACACCACCATGCCAGGAGCATCTATTCTAAAATACTATTAGAATACTGTCAAAGTACCCACATTGGGAAACTACCCAAATCTAGATCCAAAATCATAGATCTAGTTACCAGAATGTCAGATATTATATCCATATCTTTTGTGGAGAAACAACTGTGTGACGACCAAAGTACAACCGATCGTAGTATAGGAATTTTACTTCCTACTCTGTGTATGTCATCCAAATACCAGGACATCACACCCTACTACATTCTCAACAGATCCATCCCCTATTCTGATGAAGTCAAACCCATGACTGTCAAATCAAAAATCAGATGATCTATCTCAGCTATATGTGCTCAAGTCTATAAATAGACACTAGCTACTTGCCTACTATGCTTCCGCTGCTCCCACTGACTACGACAACCCTCTGGAAGAATAATATATACGTACACTTCTAAAGCTAGTTTAGAATGACGCTATACTTATCCTCCTGTCGTGTCTCAAAGTCTGGAACAACAGTAGTGTCAAGTCTGGGTAAACAAGAACCTCCCTGTCACCTTCCTTGAGGCTACCGGAGTACCTCTCGGGTGTCTGAGGTTACCCACCATATCTGCAGAGTGGCTATTAGAATGTCAAGCCTGATTGAATATATAGGTCCTATTAAACTTTCCGTAATCGTTTGCGGTTCTGGAATCACTTCCAGTTCTACCATACTCCCACTACTTTTTTCTGGAAAAAATCCATTTTACCAAAACTGTGGTGAGTCAAGAATAATATCACTATTGATCTTCCAGATGGTAGAAAATCAACCCTCGTCAAAAGCTAGAGTCAACCCACAAACTGTCATTACAGAAACGTGCCTTGAGTTATCCAGAGTCTGGTTTTAAGCATAAGCTGGACAACTCCTCTTACCTTAACATCGTTAAGATATGAAGTATTCTATATCCAATATAGAAACTTTGGCACTTATTTATTGGAACCGGATTCAAATCATGAATCTGTCTCCAGTGCATATCAACTTAAAGGAGAGAGGCTAATCAGCATTACTCAACTTAGGAATCCATCGAATTATGAGTAACCTGAAAGAGAAACAAGTTTATCAAAACCGTTACTATCAACTGAATACCAATCACAAGTATCTACATCTTCGATTTGTTTGAAGAATCCCGATACTTGCGACACCTGGTTCTCTACTTTATTCTTATACCCACAACTTCTCGAAACTTAGACATTGTATTTCTACGAAGCACTTATCTAAAAACTAGAGAAGTCACAAATAAATAGAAAATAGTACGAGGACCAACCCCTATGTCCTGATGGACATTGGACGACATACAATACTCTGTATAAGTCCGCTGTGTTGAATAACTCAAAACCTGTGCATCGTAGGTTGAAAACTGTACACAGGCGATTTCCTCAAATATCACCAATTACAACGAATTCCGATATAATGAGGATGATCACCTAATTCCCAATAACTTACTCCTACTCATCATCTGTAAAACCATACAGATGTGAGAATCTTACCTGGTAAATACATACCCTGGAGTAAGTATCTAATCGGGAAATCAGTTTTCCATTAACAATGCACTGAAACAAAAAAATGTTTCGTAGGGGTATCCTGATATTCCTAGCAATGCCTCTTCCATAATCCAATTCACGATGTCGTGAATGAAAACAGTCGCAATTTAATTTGCCCTCTTTCTAATCTCTTTATTTTGTCTTTAGTTATTACCTTCTGTACACCTTACTTAGGCTAATTGGTTTTCTTCATTCCCTACTTTTCGGCACCTGCCTATGATTTGGAATAAGACTATCCAATAAGCGTAATGGGTGTACTCTCCTAAACTAAGGAGCCCTCGCAACCTGATAGAATGTGATAATAAAAGACAACTGAATAAACCAATTCAATTTCTCCTGAACCTGGATCCATCCTCGAAGAAGTCCCTTCGAGATCGTATATAACCATACGATAGATCTATCCAATGGAAGTGGATGTCCGTAGTTATATGGGGTGTTCTGAGAAATACAAAGGGTAAAAGAAGGAGCGGCAATGACTTATGCAACTATAGACAATCCAAAAGCCAGTATTTTAAGAAGGTTCGGTCAACTTGGTCACTGAGTCATAGTCTAAGGTCGGTCAAAGGTCGCTGCTCAAAGGGGGAGAGAAAAGAAACACTCTGCGTGCACTCTAACCTAGATCAGAATGGTTATCACTTTATCTAATCAGGAAACCTCCCACTGTAATCTCAAATTCTCCTCCAAACCTGAAAGAAGAATTAGTCGGGATCACCCGAAGAGTAAACTAACTCATCAGTGGGAATCGGGATCCAACTCTCATCGCATGATAACGTGACAGTATCCACTCACGTTATCACACTTCAGAAGGTATGCTCAAGTTTTGCAAGTTTCCTGTATGTTTGAAACTCCCGATATAATTTTTATCCCATGCTCTTATGACCTTGACGTAGGCCAACAAATCATAAGCCACATGTCAAGTTCTACCCGTCGTTGTCCTGATTAATTTAGGTCATCGTACATGCCCTTGACGTAGGCCAACAAGGCTGTACGTCTGTCCTAAACTAATGCGTCTATCTATGCAAGAAATGAATACCCCAGCAGCTACCAAACACTATGCCTTGACGTAGGCCAACAAACATAGCTTGAATACTACTGACCATCCATAAGAAATGACGGAGGATTACGGCTGGTTTTTGGCAAAAAACCTTTAATGTAATGAACTTGATCTCATTGAAGGAACCTGATAGATTTTTATAAAAATATAGTGGCGAAAACCTTTGCTAAAGAGGTCACTCCCGGTGAAGGGATCTCGGCTCTTTCCTCGTGGAATGAGGTGCAGGATATTCCAACTGAATACAGCGATGCAAAGCAACTTGTGATCGACTATACTGAAGTTATTACCCTGACGCAAACTTCTGCCCAAGGGGTCACTCCCGGTGAAGGGATCTCGACCCTTGCCTCGTCGAATGAGGTGCAGGATATTCTAACTGAATACCGCTATGCAAAACAAAAGGAAACGTCTTTGTAATAACTCTTTTTAAAATTTGTTCCAACAACATCAAATATAGGTTTGTTTTATCCTTGCATTAATAAGAATTAATGCAATCCCATCAATTAAACACACCAGAAAAGAACGAAAATATAATGTACGCATATGCCATCCACATTCGCCACTGGGTCCCGTCATCACCCGTTAGGTTACTTAACTAACGACAGAGCGGGGACTGGACTAGCGCGGGTGTAAAACATATACAACATCTAATAGTATATATATACCAATATACAATAATCGCTCTAGGCGTGATAATATGCAACATTACAGAAAAGTAATAAGCATCACAGAACAATACAGATAATCTGGGATCCCCGGGTTTCACAGAGCCGCTACTGAAACCCGACGCTCCCCTGGTCATGTGGATAGCCCGTGCAATGAAACCTAGACCCCTACGGGTGCGGCAAGTTACCCGCCAAAACCTGAAGCGAGGCAGCCCCCTACAGCATAGTGAATGGACCACCCGGCACTTCACGGAATCCGGTAACTTGAGCACCCCTCCTTGGGTCAACCTGTACCCCCTACAAGTGCGGCGAATAGTCTGCCAATTCTAGAGTGAGGCCCATCTGCCTCTCAAAACCATGAGATACGGACCCGTTGCCCTCCAGAACCCGGCTATCCGTGCACCCCACCACGGGGTAATCCTAGTACAGAAAAGAAAAATATATATTACGGGTACATCGACCTCATCCCGGTCGTGTCCCAAAAGAATATTATACAAACAGGCAGTGACGGCGGTCCACAAGTCGGAAGCTCGCCCCGCAATATCAAAAGTACAAATAAATCCAAATAGCACTACCATTGCACACTGCTATCCACCACGACATATCCGCAACATCACAGCACAACACAGAACATCAACGCGAATGTCACTTTCGCAAACCTGTCTAAAATAACTATAGCAATTAGACGCGATTTACCGATCGAATGACATTCACGGTCGGAGATATAATATAAGTACTATAAACTAACAAGTTTAAAATTTCGATCGACAAAATTTCCCGAAGTGGGCCCCACAAACATCTGCTGTATAGTAATAAAACATGGGCCCAAAAGAAATATACCAAAAACCACAATTTCCCATGAAAAGCTTACTGGAAAAATTTGATGCACTGTTCCCACATACTTGCGGCGGTTCCGCGGTCAAACCCTAGGTTTGACCGCGGATCCGCGGCAGTACTGTAGGATCACGTGCTCAAATTTTCCCAGTTAGCTTAGAAAAGCCTGCTATGTCAAATAATTTTTAGGCTTGATTTAAAATCGACAGAAACTTTGTGCAGAAAAAATGTAGTTTTCGAAAATCCGTTCGATCGATGTTTTAAACGCGTTAGCACAAGTTAGTAAAGCTTAATAGCGAGGCTCTGATACCATTGTAAATCTACGGTAGCGCCCCGGCCGTCTTTCGGACGCCAAATGCGGAACAAAAACTTTTACAACTGGCACTATCGTGTACTATATCCCAGGATCTGCCATTAACGCTAAACTAACAAACTACAAAGTGGGTAGAAATGTTATACCGAACGATCCGGGTCCTTCGGTCTTCAACCATCATCCCACGCTTTGTTGCAGCTGATCCAAACTCTTTCGATCTCCGGTATCGTCGTCCAGGTGGCACCACGTCGACGGATCTTTAAACGGGCTCCCGCCTCTGAACCGAGGCAACTCGATCATCAAGTTTGCTAAAAGAGATGACCAAGATTGGTGTAGAGAATGAGTAGAACACTTTGTCTCGTTACGTCCAAAGCAATGGACGAACGGTTAATGAAGTTGCCATTTGAATTTGTGATGGAATAAAATGATCTAAGAAATTTCCATACACCAAACTATCATAATCTTTTCAAGCAAATATCCTATTCTCCTCAAGAAAGAATGGCCGGCCACTTAAGAAGCAAAGGGGGGTGAGTGTAGGAACTAAAATGGTGACCATAAGAAAATGATACTTATCATTTCACTTAATGAAAACTAATGAGTCATAAGTGACACCTTGCATTCATTTAATGCATACAATGAACCATGAAAACACATCATCATATCATTAAATGTATACTATGAATCATCAATTCTAGAACCTTCTAGAATCACGACTCACTTCATGACTCACCCAAAGAAGGAAAGATAAATCCGTATTTAACCGAATGTTAAAGGCAGGCGATAGAAAACTGAAAATTGGCAACTTCCAAAAGCGATCCCGAAACGAATTTCAGGATAACCCCGTAACAGTATAAACATACCCGCATTTGTATTACGACCGAATACAAATGCAACTGAGACAAAGATATTATATCTACACAGTATAATACTCGGATCCGGCTTAAACCAAAGCCCACCAGTATTATCTGCCCGAAAAATGACACGTGCGTAAACGCACGTGCATTTTCCGAACCCTGCCATAAAACCATACGGCCTCTACAACGTTTCGCCCGAACTTGGGAAACTGTCTATGGGGGACTCTAATGACTCATCAATACACTGGCACTGGGTAAAAACCTCTAGCACGTCAGAGGTACAAGTTGTACGTAACGGTCGCCTATGTATTGATCGGAAAGGAAGCTGACGAGCGAACTCATCCAGAAACCCTATTGAGCCTGACAGTGACAATATCCATACAGTCCGGTCCGTTCGTCTATGAGTATCGCATATAGGGCCTAGGGGGCTGGTCAACGTCAAACCCCCAATAGCTGTATAAGTCGTGTCAGAGAGCAGCCCAGAACACCCTGAGATACTACTGGTATACCTACCAGTAAATCTCGATTACCCTGGCCAGGTATTTCTTGTAATGGCTCTCCTAAACACAGCACGATCTCACCCCCAATACCGGGAGAGACGAATCCCTGACGATCCGCTCACTGCCTCCATGTGGCTCGGGACTGTACCCTAAATATACCTGTTTGCACGACTCCTTTGACCCGTGGTAGGGTATAAATCAAAGCACAGTGGGAACTCACACGAGACAAATGACGATCCCAGGTCGACAGACTAACCTGTACACATGTCACTAGGGAACTGCTATCTGACGATATGTATAATACTAACTAGCATGTTCCCGGCGAGTCCTGTCCGGTGTACTCATAACCCAATGAGCACCTGTATACATCTTAGGTGAACCAACTAACACCAATTGCTTGTGAGACCGGCCACCGCCCCTCGTCGGGATCTCGACTGTATACACTAGTCTACTTTGGAGTATCGATGCCCTGTCTCGAAACTCCCACGACTAGGGACACTTTAATGATGTGCTTATAGACCCCAGCTCCCACATATATAATCGCCATCATACTGTTGGTAGTCAAGCAAGATCCTAAGGGCTCTATCAAAGTTTAACAGTGATAAAGACAAACCAGATAGCATACTATCATCTCGAGTAAGACTGTTTTATCGGTATAGGTCCTCCCTCAATCATTGCAATCACGTATCTGCGATCCAATAATTGACTTAGAGGGCACTATATCCAACAGATGTCAATCTTGATTTGAGTTCTTCGAAAGCTTGTTCGCATGCTTCTGACCACACGAATTCTTCATCTTTACGTGTGAGCTTGGTCAGGGGTGTTGCAATCTTCGAAAATCCTTCAATGAACCTTCTGTAATATTCAGCTAGACCCAAGAAATTTTGAATGTGCTTAGTGTCGGCCATTCGCTTATTGCTGAAACTTTAGCCGGATCCACAGAGATTCCATCACCTGATACAATATGTTCGAGAAAACTAACTTGATCTAGCCAAAACTCGCATTTGTTGTACTTGGCATAGAGTTGATGTTGTCGTAGAGTTTCCAGGACAATTCATAAGTGCTCGGCATATTCTTTACGACTCTTAGAATACACCAGGATGTCGTCGATGAAGATGACAACAAACCTGTCTAGGTAATCTCGGGCAGCTGTGGGTTGTGTGGCCTGCCTCTCTAAAAACTTGATTCATTAGGTTCATGAATATAGCTAGTGCGTTGGTCACTCCAAATGGCATCACAAGAAATTCGTAATGTCCAAGCGAGTTCTGAATGCCGTTTTATAGATATCAGATTCTTTGACCTTCCTCTGATGATACCCGAACGAAGATCTAACTTGGAGAAAATGCAAGATCCACTTAGCTGATCGAACAGATCGTCGATACGCGGTAGTGGATACTTGTTCTTTATAGCTACATTGTTCAAGGCTATATCATCAATACACGTTCGATATGAACCTCCTTCTTCTTTACAAGCAGAACTGGTGATCCCCAACTTGAAGTGCTGGGACGAATCCATCATTTCGCCAATAATTCGTCCAACTGAGTTCGGACTTCCTTCAAGCCCTTCGAACTTAATCGATACGGTGCCTTGATCACCAGTTGTGCTCTAAGTATTAAATCAATGTTGAATTCAAGAGCTCGATCGGGAATTAAACCTAATATGTCTTCAGGAAACACATCGTCGAACTCTCGAACTATTTCTGGCTTTGATCCTTCCTCCGCTTGAATTGCTGCAATCACTGCCTTCTTTAGTTTCGCCTTGTATGTACTTGGCTCCAGGGTACGGTCTCCACTTTTGAAATAGAAGACCAGATGATCTGGAATCTCGAATACTACCCTCCTTTGACGATAGTCAATGGTGGCATAGAATGTTTCGAGCCAATCCATACCCAAAACGACATCGAAATTCGGTATGTCCAGCACCTTAAAGTCGGCATAGAATTCTCTGCTGCAGACGACCACTGGACACAGATCATATCCCATTACTGCCTTTAGAACGTCGTTTCCTGAACTTACATTCCAGCTGGATACGAGAGGTTTGACTGGAATCACATGAATTCGGACGAACCGTTGCGACATAAAGCAATGAGATGATCCAGTATCGAAGAGTGCTAGTGCAGGAAGTGGGGCTACTAAGATTGTACTTAAGTTATGTGGGATAGTTTTAGGTATAAGGAAGATGTATGGATATGTATATATAGATGGAAAAGTAAAGCTTGAAGGGAAAATGTTACCGGTAATGACTTGGCCGGTGGTTTCAGCCTTTTCCACAGTCATTGTGAAAGCATGTCGCCTCGGCACATTCCTCCTTGCTGGAGGAGCATTCCTTTGTCCGTTCCTTGGTCCTTAAGATATGTTCCGTTGAGCTTGATGAAACTGACGAGGGGAAGGTGCAGTCGGTCCACGAGGAGGTGGAGCAGGTAGTGCGAGTCGTAGAGTAGGTACCTAGATGGATGGGCGCTGCTGATAAGTGATTGCTGGCCTGGGTGCAGCATTTGGGTTATGTCTATGAGGACAAGACCCAATGTCATGAGTAGCTGAGCCGCAAACTAAGCAAAGGTGATTTGCACGCCGGCAGTTTTTCGTTAAATGTCCATTTCTCCTGCAGTAGGTGCAAAAGGCTGGGTTGGGCCGGTTGTTCGGTACTCCCGGTCTCCTGGGCACAAATGGTGGCCTTGAAGAGGCTCCTCCTGCCATCTGAGTAGCAGGGTGCTTCATCCCGGCAGATTGAGGTCTGTCCTTCATTTTCACCACTGCCTCATATCGGCGGGCAGCTTTCAGGGCCATCTCATGGGTTGGGAAATCCCCTGTTGTTAAGGAAGCTTGGATTTCCGAATCTAACCCTTGCTGAAACTGTCTGGATCGGATCTCAGCAGTTGGTATCAGATATGCCGCGAACCTGTTAAGGACGTGTGTTAGCTATGTAACATGTGATATTAAGAAATCAAATATTGAGACATATCTTACCTACTGAGCATGGTAAACTCAACATCAAACTCATCTATTGACTTGGTCCACATCGAACCCTGTTGTAGATGAATAAATTGTTGCTCCATGTCAAATCGGACAGTCTCTGGGAAGTATTTCATATCGAACATATCGCGAAACGTCTTCCATTCGATAGGTTGGTCAAGACGGTTTTCTTCCGCCTTCCACCAAACCCGTGCATTATCAGTGAACTGCAGCTTCACAACTCAAACCCAAGCGATTTCTGGCACTTGTGCCGCTGCCATGTCATCTTCAATACTCTGAGCCCACTTCTCAGCTTCTAGAGGGCTCTCTTTTCAGGAGAATTGCTTGGGGTGCAAATCCCAAAATCGCTTTACCCCCGGGGCTTCTGCTTCTGGGCGGTTCATCAAAATAGCAGTCTGCTGCTGTTGTCCCTCCAGGAGACTGCGGATCGCCTCAAGCAGTATCGTCTGCTTATTGATTGGAGCAGCGACGGTAGGTGTAAGCGGTAGAGGTGGTGGAGTGTTATTGAAATTGGTGCTAGTGTTGTTTGGGGAATCTATAACCTTGAAAGAAAATTTGGATTAGGATAGATTCAAAATATATGAAATTGGAAGATTCAAGGAAAAGAATGTTTTTAGTTGTTGGTTCTTGTGTTATATTACTTAGAACTTCATGCAGAATTAACCCGCATGTACAAGCAGAACTGACCTGCATGGGCCACCAACAAAACCTGTCACGCCCCGCTTCCCGGTGTACGGCAAGAGGACGCGACGAGGCCGCTACGTATTTACTCAGAAGTAAACACGCTAAGCGTAACTAAGCAATATAAAGTAAAGTACACAAGAGACAGGAATGTAAATGAACATCAACTTTATTTATTAAACATTCTTTTACAAGTACAACTGAAATGAAAGTACATGAATAGAAAGCGATGCCTAAACAATAGTATAACTGAAATGAAATAAATATGTACAAGTTCCTACAGCTCTGGGTCAAAAGGCATCTGCACCAAATCTTCAGTGCTGGGCTCGATCTCCAATGAGTCTGAATCACCTAACAATATTCCAAAGAAAGAAGAAAGGAATGTCGTCAGCGAACAATCACTCGGTATGTCCCAAAAGTGAGTAGGGATAGAATAGACAGAAAAGAGTATATTTTATAATGTTTGATTATATTGTTAACGCTGTTGTTTGTAGCTTGGTACAGAAAATGCCAGTGTATACGAGAGGAGTCCCAATATTCCGGAGACTAAGGTATACGAAGCACAAGGAACCGTTCAGCCACGGTACAACGGCAATGGATATTCAAGTTAGGTGTATTATGGTTACAGTCTCGTACCACTTTTAACACCTTCCGTACCAATCTACCCTTTATAAACCCCACGATGTCTTTTGTATTGATTGTATTGTTTTGTTATATAGATGGATGACTTGCTGAAACCATGATATCAGTAAATGAATATAAATGGAGAGTCATGTAGACGGAGTTTATCCATGGTTCGGTTCAGTCAATATAGATTGATATAGATTGAATAGACAGATTCATGGATTCATGTTGCATTTGTAGTTTTATACTTGAATCACATTCAAGTCAGATTGATTAGATTGAGACTCAGTCTGAGTCAGACACTTTTGAAAAGAACTTGAAATCCTGAATTAGTTTTGATGTTATCGGTAACTGCCGCACATGGACGACAGGATTTGTGTCTTTTTCCAAGACAATTACCGTGTTGATAATACCGTTTGTTAGATTGTCTACCTTAAATAGGCAATCACACACATTCTCCGGCTCCCTGAGGCTCAAGAGAATTGGTCCCGCTTAAACCTATATTTACTAGGGTCCTTATTGTAATTTAGCATAACTTGAGGGGGGTTTATGTAAAAATAGTTTTGATGTGTTTTCAAAATACACTTCAAGTATTTAATTATCGTATTTAGGGTTTTCATAGATGTATATTTTATAATTATGAAATTTCTAGTGAGTAGAACCTAGTTTTCATAGTATATGCTATTTTCTTGAAATATTGGAATTGTTTTGTATTTGGATGGTATTTTCATGTAATAGTGATTCCTTTGATTTGGAAAACTTGGAATATTTATATAATATAATTAAAATAGATATTTTGATAATATATATATATATATTTAAAAATTCCATCGAGATCAAAGCTCCTTTCGGAGGTCTGCATCTCGCTCTACTAGGCCCGAGGATGTGTGATAACCCGCACTATTCCGAACGGGGTCCCCAAAAGTGGGTTGTAGAGGCGCAATTGCAAGGAATTGTTTAATACATGTTTTTAAAGAAATGGTTTTATAAGTTGATGGTATTTATATGTAAAGTCGTGTTATCCCATGAATATATTCCCAAAACTTCATCGTGCTATGTCAAAAATGCGTGTTGTGATGAGGTGGGTCATTACCTCGTGAGTTATCTAAAGGTAATACAAGTTTTGTGTTGTTTTATGTCATAACTAAAATATGTGGTATTTTACTGTAAAATACTAAAAATTGCATAGAAGTATATTTTGAGATGAAACTTGTTTTAATAGGTTTCTTATGTTTGTTAAACCTTATGTGATAGTATAGAATTTTATTGATTAAGAAAAATTGAGTTTTAAAGAAAAACCGAATCGGAAGTCGAATTAACTTCACTTCCGTCGGGTTTTAGAAATAGAACTTTGTAAAGTAGAAGAAGAGAAGGGGAGAGGGGACTGATCAGTCGAAAATATTGTATAATTTAGCCGGTAATTTCCTTAACATTTGCATACATTTAGAAATGTTCGGCATTCATATTCTACTATTAGCAAATCTGTCACAAAATATGAGATTGCATGTGTTAGACTTTTAAACCGACACTTTAAGGGAAATTAACCGCATTTCATGGCATCGCATCATTTCTATATTTACGCAACACTTGTCTTGAGTATGTGCAGGAAATACAGAAGAAAAAGCAAAAGAGCTGATCAAAATTACGCCAACTAAATCATTTCAGATCTGGTAGCAGTGCAGAAGGAATTAGATAATTCTATATATCAAAAGAAGGCCCATACAAAAGTACAAGCCCACAACAGAAGAATGAAAGCCCAAAGCTCCAACTTGGCCGCGCATCCGCGGCAATAGCCTCCTTATGCCGCGGAAGCGCGGCTCAGTGGTGACGTCATCTCCTCATTTTCAGTGCAAAGTTCTTCCAGCGGGACCCACACCTCATTGTGATACTTCAAATTACAGAATTACCTCGAAACTACTGCCAGATCAGCAAAGAAGATTAAGAAGGCTAATCCTAATTAAAGCTCCTAGCTAATCCTCTTCTAGAAGCTCCCTCCTAACTAATCACATCTAGAAGCTTCTTCCCTAACTAACTTTTGGAGGGAAATTTGAATTTCCTCAACAAACTTTAGGAGTGAAAGTTAGAATTTGAAATCCTAGATCTAAGGTTAGTTATCTATAAATAGGAACCTAGATCTAAGGGTGGAGGTTAATCTTCATTAGTTAAAAATAATCATTCTACACCATTTTCTTCCACAAGTCTCGTGACAAGGCTTGTGCGAAACCCTAACCCTAATTCCACTCCTAATCCAAGATCTTGAGTACCAAATCAAGCAAGAAGCCTTCAACCTTTTAGGAGCCGAGCCGATCTTCAATCGGGCAAGTGATCCAAGCCGATCCGCGATCCACGGAGACGAGCGAAGCCAAATCGACGATCAAGTTCTTCCTCTTGTAGTTCTTGAGCGAATGTAACTAAATTGTTGATATAAATAAAAGGTGAAATTCTATAATCTTGCTTTCTTTTAATTCTTGCATCATGATTAGATCTCAATTTGTAATTGTTGTTCTTGTTGTGATGTGTGAATAAAACTCCGCTCGTAAAGGAGTCGAGACGATTGTAGAACGATGATGTAACAAATTCTAATACTATTTTTAAGTCCTACGAGTTTTGTAAACCCTAGCAAGTTCAAGAATCGATGACCTAGTTTCGTAGCGATGCTTTCTTGATTGTGATCGCTCGAAATTAGGGATCTACGATCGTTTCTTGAAATTACTAGAGGCTAGAATATGAATGATATCAATGAAGGAACAAGGGATAAGATGAAACCCTAGTTTCACAAGAAATCCCTAATTCTCGTCGATCATCATCGATCTAGTATCAATTCATCGAAGGATAAGAATACGTAATTGTAAGATTACATCACATCTATAGATCTGATCGATTCCTACGAGCCTCATTTCGATTCTTGAGATTTGGTTTGGAAAAATCATCAAACGATCAATTCTTGATTCTATCTTTTAATGCTTTCTTAGATCTAGTTTTTTCTCATTCTTGAACATCAACTATAAATCTTGAATTGTTTTGTTTTCTTTCTTTAAAGATTCAATTCATCTAATTCAAAAGACGAACGATTACACTTTCCCTGTGGACGATCCGCACTCACATACTAACTACATTCCGACACCGTAGTTGATTGCGGTCAAATAATTTTTGGTTGTGATTTCTTTACAATTCCATACTACACATCGAGAATTCTTTACAATCAAATGGCGCCGTTGCCGGGGACTATTTGATTCGATACTTTTACATCCAATCACAGAAATAATTACAATCAAATGGCGCCGTTGCCGGGGATCGAACCCGGGTCACCCGCGTGACAGGCGGGAATACTCACCACCGTTGACGGGAATACTCACCACCGTTGACGGGGATAGTGCGCTAATAGTTCGTATTTTGAAATTTGAGTTGAACAATTTATTCCATCATATTTTTTTTTAAGATCTAAATTCGTGCAAACACTAATACGTGTGTTGTGATTTGTTGCGAGAAAATCTGGAATCATTGGAGCTGGAGAAAATTTTTTCTGAAAATCCCAGAGAGCTGTAGAACTCAACAGAAAGCCACTGGTGAAATGTGGTAGAGTGAACAGTGTATTCAGGCGCGCTTCCGCGGCAAGAACCCCTAATACGCGGCGGATCCGCGGCAACCCTAGCTCCTCTCTGCATCAATTTTGCTCTGTAACTTTCTCACTTTCTTATCTCCTCCTCTGTCTGCTCCAACTAACACTTTGCTGCAGGTTTTCTTTGCAAATAAATCGCTGCGCCGCAAAAGCAAAATAAAATTTGTGCGTGTTTTGATTCTTTTGGTTGTTTGCATATTAATACGGAAATTTAAGGGGCACGACCAAATTCAAATTAGGTGGGGATTTCATTACCCTTCCTAGGCCCCGAAAATCGCAAAACTTGCATCCGCATTTACCCTCATTAATTAAAAGAAATCTAGAGATGACTCTAAGGACCGTCGCACTCAATTAGGACAAGAGAAGGCCGTGGGTAATTCATTGCTTATCCGAGTTTTCTTGTGGTGCCTAAGGCGAGTGTGTCTAAGACTAGTGGTTTTTAATTAGGCCCACTACTTACGTAGTGGAGTACCTTCCCACTTACCTAGCACTTATCCGGCCACAGGGGGACAAAGAGGCAGTGGAGGATTCTATCCCGCGACTTGTCTTTTGGCAGTTAGGAGCGGTCTAGACTTTGACCTAGGTGACCAATAGAATTAGGGTTTTTGTGTGCTGCATTTGTTTTGTTGCATCATTTTTTCAAAAATCCGTATCATTTTTCAAAACAAACACCACATTCGTATCATTTCCCTTAATTATAAATTCACGCTGCCACTTGTACTAACCCTTTTTAGTGCAAGATAGGCTGGACACGGGTTTCTAGTGCCCGTTAAGTCCGCGTTTCCCTCATCGACCCTAAAGTCGGTATTTCTACATTTACCTTTCTTTTACCCACCACCACACCCACTTCGATGGATCCACCTCTATCGAACTTCTTTTCCACTACTCTGCCGCCGTCCGTTGGTGCGCAGAATCCACCTCGCATCTCTCTCCAAGAGAGATGTTATCCTACACGAGGCCCACTTTCCACCTGTCTTTCCACACCACCAGCCAACGGGGAAAATTTTCAAATAAAACCCCAATACATCAACCTTCTACCAAAATTCCACGGTCTCGAGTCTGAAGACGCATACGCGTTTATCACGAAATTTGAAAATGTATGCGCAATGATGGGTACTTCACATCTTTCTGTGGATGCTTTACGTCTTCGTCTTCTCCCATTCACTTTGTGCGATTTAGCCGAGAAGTGGCTATATAACACTACCGCACATTCCATTTCAAATTGGGACGATTTCGTCAAAGCATTCCTTAAGAAATTCTACCCACATCAAAAGACAGCTCGAGTCCGTAGCGAAATCTATCAATTCACCCAGATTCAAAATGAAACATTTTCAAAATGTCTTGACCGTTTCAAGGATCTGTTAGTCCAATGTCCACATCACGGCATCCCGAGATGGGAACTGTGCCGAATCATTTATGAGGGCATTACTCCTTACACAAGACAGACCCTTGAATCCATGTGTCAAGGCAATTTTATGACCAAAGATGATTGGGAAGCCTGGAAATTTCTAGAAGATTTCGCTGAAAAATCTTTACAGTGGGAGGGTGTGAGTCAATCGTCTAGGGATGGCAATGATATTTCCATAGGAATTAGAGCTGAAATTTCAGCTTTACACAAGAAATTTGACGCTATGGAAAATAAATTTTTAGCCGCCGCCCTAAGTCAAATATCACTCTCCAAAATTGTATGTGGTTGTTGTTCTGATCCGTCTCACTTGACGGAAGAATGTCCGTTTCAAGGTCCTGAGCATACCAATGCCTCATTTCAAAGGCCTAGAAACGATCCATCTTCCCCCACATATGATCAGGGTTGGAGGAATAACCCTAACTTTGCTTGGAACCAATCCCAATTTCAAAACACGGTTCCAACCCAACACAATTTCCAAGGGGCCCCTCCACCACAACAGCACCCACAACTTCAATTGAGTCAGCACCCCTTCCAAGCACAAAACTTTCAAAATCCGGCCAACACTTTTGCACCACATGAAAATTTTTTGCAATTGACCGGTACAGATAATACCTCTGCACTAGCACAAACCTTGGATACTTTCATGAAACAATCCATCCAAGGGACGGCAAGTTTGCAATCTTCCGTCGAGAATGTAATGAAGATCATTATATCTCAAAATGATAATATCAAATCGATGGAAGAACAAATTGCACAACTAAAAGCCGAAATGAGTGCACGAGAGAAAGGGAAACTTCCAGCTCAACCTTTACCTAATCCTAGCTATTCACATGATGTGGATGCAATCACGTTGAGATCTGGAAGAGTGCTTGACCATCACCTTGGGGAAGAGTTTGATGATACTGATAAATCAATCAATAACACCCCGGCTGAGACCTTTCCTCACACACACACTTCTTACCCCAGTTCTTCTACCCTACCACCTTCTTCCGAGCCTATTCTTCATTTCCCAAAAGGCTCGCCATTACAGCCCACCTCTTTTACCCCTCCACGGACGATTCCCACTTCTATTCCGAGATCGGTTCCACACACACTTCCTTCTCATATGATGGACCCAGCGCTTACTGCTAAAGCAGCTTATCCGAATCGGTTAAGGGCTAACACACCGAGTCCACATATGGAGAAGATTATGAACATTTTTAAGCAAGTAAACACCAACATCCCTCTCCTAGATGCCATCCAACAAGTTTCGTCTTATGCGAAAACTCTTAAGAACTTGTGCACTAGGAAGAGGAAGAATCCAGTGCCTAAGAAGATTTTCATGGAAAAAACAATAGACACGGCTTTCCCCAGCAATTACCGAGGAAACGTAAGGATCCAGGATATCCTACTATTTCCGTTTCTATTGGGGAAAAACACATCAACCGTGCTCTACTAGACCTTGGCGCTAGTGTTAACTTGCTTCCATACTCAGTTTATGAGCAATTAGGAATCGGAGAGTTGAAGCCAACCAATTGCACTCTCCAGATGGCTGACCGATCAATCACCAAACCTAGGGGTGAACTGGAGGATGTGTTAATAAAAATCGGAGAATTTATATTCCCGGTAGATTTTATTGTAATTGATACACAACCTGTAGCGAACCCACGGAATCAAATTCCGGTGATTTTAGGTCGCCCCTTTTTGGCCACTTCCAATGCTATTATCAACTGTCGTAATGGTTCTATGACCCTATCTTTCGGGAATAGGTCAATAGAGCTGAACATTTACAAGTTGGGAAGTGTACCCTCCGAACCTATTGCTCAGGTCTGTTCTGTCGACTTAATGGATGTCGACAGCAGCGAATTTGATGATCCTCCTGATATTGATCTAGACTCTTTTCATACGTTATTGTTTGACCTAATTATGTATCATACACATACGGACTCTATCACCGAGATGTCCGGGTCAACAATTAACACTGATTATGAACTGTTTTTAGAGTCTGAAGATCACCCCGCACTTTGTGATGACATTATTCACCGGGGTATTAATGGAACTTTTGAGGAGATCTTCGCTGATGAACTCGCATTTTTGAATGACACGGGTGTTGAGATGAATCATCTCCCAATCAATGAAATTGAACCTCCACCCCTTCTTTTGAATTGTAAAAAGAATGCGAGTAATCCATCACAAACACTGCATCGTCTCTCCAAAATGAGACGCACACACATTCTATTCCACCACTTAACCTTTCCCCACTTCTTCTTCCACCAACCAGAGCACTGCATTGATAAATTTTTTGAATGGTTGGTGTTAACATTCGGTCTTTGCAAAGCTTGGCATCGACCACTGATTTTTGACCCCCACTTGTGATTTTAAAAGATTAACATTGCATAATTCAAGTTTGGGGGGGTATATTATCTGGCTCCTGAAAAGAAAATTTTTATAAAATTTTGAGCCAAAAATAAGTTTCGGGGAGGTTCTTCACTTAAATTTTTGTCCCCACTAATAAATTCCTCCCAAGCTTACAGGTTTTTCGAGACTTAGCTGAAGGCAACAGTGAGGACACTGTTGAAAACAAGTTTGGGGGAGGTTTGTGCTTATTTTCGCATCATTTGCATCATACATTGCATAAGCACAAAACATTTCTTTAAAAACCATAAAAATTTAAAAAATTTCAAAACTATAAAAATACTTTTTGTATATAAATAAGATAATAAAAGTTTAAATAGTGAACAATTACATCCATGAGATTAGAAAAAATTTAAGAAAACTAAGAAAATTAGAAGTTTTCTTATACGAACTAGTAATAAGTAGTTATGAGCCGTTGTCCCAAGGGTTAGTAAGATGAAAGACGTCACTAATCTGAGGATAAAAATAAGTCTGAAAAATAGTTTCTATTCTGGAAGCCAAACATTTTGAACGTTGCTACCCTGCTATTCGCACTTACACACATCTTAAAGCCTGGGATAGTAGAGGATACCTTGAAATGCTCTTGTCTTAAAGCCAAAAGTATGGAAAAAAAAATGTGTTTTAAAGTGGTGAGAAAAATAGATACTGGTTTTTTTATCACCGAGGGCAATAAAAATATATAGCAAAGGGTGCTTCTTCACCTAGTGCCCTAAGGCCAACTGGTCTGGGAGTCACTGCTATGCCTAAGGTGGTGCAAGACTAGGAAAATACACCAAGCATGCAAGCACATTAGTAATCGATCGGTTAGTACCTCAAGAAACATTAACGGTCGCATGAAAGTGTGTAAGCAATCTCGTTTATCAAGATGTATTGAGTGTTAGTGTTTATGCCCTAGAAGGCCATTACTGTATCATACTAGCTTGTATATTACTTAATGGAAGCTTGGGATATTCACATGTATATAACAGTCTTGCTAAACATGGTAGTATGCTACTTGGTTTCTCTATCTTAATATGTGAGTGTACGTATTGATAGAGCTCTTAGGATCTTGCTTGTCTACCAGCGTTGTGATGGCAGTCACACTAGTGGGGGCTGGGTAGTCTACAAGCACATCCTTATTCAGGTCCCTGGTCGTTGGATTATCGAGACAGAGCATCGATACTCCGGAGTAGACTGGTGTGTACGCTTCTCATCCCAGTTGGGGAGATGGTCTGTCCCACAGCCGTCAGTACGTCGTACTGGAGATAGTATACAGGTGCTCGTTAGGTTATGGGTACACCGGACAGGACTCACAGGGAACTGTTGGTTGGTTTGATACCAGTCGTCAGTAAACAGTTCCCAGGTGACATGAGTACAGCGTAGTCCGCAGACTTGACACTGCTACTTCGCCTCGAGTGTGTCCCACTGTTCTTAGATTGCTACCCTACCACGGCTCAAAGTAGTCGTGCAAACAGGTGGCAGTTGGGTGCAGTCCCGAGCATTTGGAGGCAGTGGCGGTTAGACAGGATTCGTCCCTCCCGGTATTGGGAGTAGATATCGTGCTGTGTCAGAGACCCATTACGCAAAGTCCCTGGCCAGGGCAAGCGAGATTTGCTGGTAGGTTCCAGTAGTTTCTCAGGGTGTAATGGGCTTCCCTCCGACACGACTTATACCGCTATTAGGGGACTGACGTTTGCCGCCCCCCTAGGCCCGATATGCGATAGTCTTGGACGAACGGACCGGACTGTATGGAGATTGTCACATCAGACTCAGTAGGAGTTCGGATGGGTTTTCTCATCGGCCTTCTTATCGACAACTACCTGGGGACCGTTACGTACAGCTAGTGCCGCTTGCGGTCTGTGGTTAAACCCACTGCCAGCGTAGTAGTCGAGTCTCTAGAGTCCCACACAGAGAGTTTCCTACTCCAGGCGAAACGATATAGAGGTTGCATGGTTTTGCGACAAAGGGTTCGGACGCATACGTGCGTTTACGCACGTACGACTTTCGGACAGTTTTTACCAGTCGGCTTTGGTTTAAGCCAGTTACTGGTATCCGGTTATTGGATTTTTACAGTCTAAAGTTTTTCCGTATTTTTGCGGATCGGAGGGGCGTTCTCGTAATTGTACGAGAAGCTTCTAGAAGATGTGACTAAGGAGGTTACTTTGGATGAGGTTGTGGGTCATGGTGGTGATTCATTCATTTCATTAATGCACATTTATTGCTTAATGACTCATGCTAATGAATCACCACTAGATATTTTATGAAGCATGCTTATTCATTTCTTTTATTCATTATTCTTAAATAAGAATGCTTCATAATATATTATGATACACTCTCTCTCTTCTCTCATTATCTTATCTCATATTCTCTCTCCTCAAGCTCTCATCTTCAAGATACTAATCCTTAATCCTCATGTGTTGAGATCAAAGGTTTAATTAGACTTAAGCATCCATTACCTTCACTCTATATCATCCTTTCATCTTTGATTAGCAATCAAAGTTGATTAGTTACCTCAAGTTAGAGGTGTAGCTTGGTGTCTTGCTCTCGGGTGGATCGTCTACTACCTAGAGAAGGTCGAGGAGAACAAAGGAGGACGTAAAGACGAAGGACAAGTTCCGTTAGGTATAATCCCTTAACACTATAGTTTAGTATAGCTATGTGTTCGGTTATTATTTGTTTAGCTTCGATTCAAGCGGTTAGTCGATGTTCGTTCTTTAAACTTGATCGTTTTTGAAAATTCCGCCTCCCCATAAGTACTGGGGTGTACTACATCGACTTACAGTGGTATCAGAGCCTCGCTAAACAATAAATAACTTAATTACAAATTTGTACGAATTTCGAACGAAAAATCAAAGCCGGAAAACCCTAAATATTATATGTTTCTGTCAAATTTAAAACGATGTCAGAAAATTTTTCAGGTGTGTTCAGAAAGCATGAAATGAGTCCAGGAGAACACCCACGAAATTTGAGCCAATGATTCGACTAAAGCGCCGCGGAAAGGCGGCGGATCGCACCGATCCGCCGCGCTTCCGCGGCCGAGTTGCCGAGTCATGGGCTCATCTTTCATGGGTGGGTCCTCTCTGGTGTTTGGGGTTTTCTGGAATATTTAATATTTGCTCAGGTTACTGTTTAACAGAGCAGATTTTGGAGCAATATTGATGTTGTTTAGTCGATCGAAATTTTACAGTATTTGCATATTGGATTATATCTGTGATTGTTTGATGTGTTCGTAAACCTCCCCTAACTGCTAGTATGTCGGTTGGCAGGGGGTTGCACATTTCTGAAATGGTTATATCTGTTTGTGCATATAAACTGTATTGGACTGTTGTGGTGTATAGCCGGGGTTAGCAATGGGTTATCGTTTAATTCATTTGTTGTAAATGTAATTTGTTGTAATATTATTTTTACGGGGCACTTCCAGGTTGCGGTCGTAGCCACCGTTGTATTATTTCATTTTACTGTTTTTGCTCCTAGGACTGACCCAAGGTGGGGTACACAGACTGCCGGGTGGGTAGTTTGCCGTACCCGTAGGGGTCGAGGGTGGGGTAACGGCTATTCATCACAACTGTGTAATCTGTCTTTTCTTGCAGGCTCAAAAGAAATACAGATTGCTTGCAAATCCAATATTGTTTATCTGTGTTCTGGAATGAATATCATTGCGTCAGACGAATGTAAAATATCTATATTTATGATAGCTATTTAGACGCCACTTATGTTTTACACCCGCGCTAGCCCAGCCCCCGCTCTGTCGTTAGTTAAGTAACCTAACGGGTGATGACGGGACCCCGTGGCGAATGCGGATGGCATAAGAGGACGTTGTATTTTCGTTGTTTTCTGCAATGATAGGTTAATGATGGGACGCATTATCTATAATGCAAAGAAAATAAACCAAAGTTTAAATCGTTGGAACAATTTAAAAGAAACCACTCGGTTATTTTTAAAACAGATATTTTTAAATGCGGAGATTTAACCACTCCTTTTAAAAAGCTATCAGGTTCCTTCGGTTATATCAAGTTCACTATGTTCACGGTTTCGCCAAAACCAGTCGTAGCCCTCCGTCATTTCTTATGAATGGTCAGTAGTATTCAAGCTATGTTTGTTTGGCCCTTAGTCAAGACATAGTGATTGGTAGCTGCTGGGGTATTCATTTGATACATAGATAGATGAGTTGGTTTGGGACAGTCGTATTACTTTGTTGGCCCTTAGTCAAGAGTATACGGATGGGTTCAAATCAACAGGATAATGATGGGCAGAACTTGACATGTGACTTATGATTTGTTGGCCCTTAGTCAAGATCATAAGAGCATGGGGCAAAAATCCATATCGGGAATTTCTAAAGAAACTGAAATTTGCAAAGAGATGCAGACCATTTGGAGTTTGATGAATGTTGGTAGGATTCCTTCAACATTATCATACGATGATATTTGGATCCCGATCCTACTGTGAGTATATGATACTTATCAGGATATTCGTCACTTAACGATCAATGCTATAAACCTAGTAGGTGTCCAGAAAAGTGTCAGCGGGGTTACGCCCCCAGAGAAAAGAGGTTATTTAATTAAGGAACTTCGCGATAGCGTTGGAAAACCTCCCTCGAAGTATCGACACCGGCCTGGCTGAACGGTTAAGCAAGTATTGTACGGTGAGAATAGTCTTGGCTAATTCTTCTTTTATGGTTTGAGGAAGGATTCGAAAAACAGTGGGAGCCATCCAGTTTAGATAAACTAAAAACCACTCTAAACTTGCAAGAGCATCATGCTAAAGAGTTTTCTTCTCTCTCTCCTAATTGCAGCGACCCTGAAAATGACTGGACTTAAGTTACTTTTAGAGAAAAATATACTGACGGGGCCAAACTATAAAGATTGGCTGCGGAATGTCAAGATGGCTTTGACCTATGACAAACTGGGGTACGTCCTCACCGCTACGGCACCTGCTGTCCCTGGTCCCAAATCCAGCAATGCGGATAAGGAAATCCGCAAAACCTGGGATTTAGATTGCGCGAGAGCCAAGTGCATCGTGCTTGCCTCAATGAACAATGAACATCAGAGGAGGCACGAGGATATGTCCCTAGATGGCATATTTCTCCATACAAAGGAACTTTATGGAGAGCAATCTCGTATAGCAAGATACGAGACCTCTAAGAAATTGTTTCGAGCGAGGTTGGCTGTCGGGTCATCGGTAGGTGAACATGTCCTACAGATGATTGGCTATATAGAAGAGCTCGCAGACCTTGGGACGACTTTGGATAATGAGCTCTATACAGACCTTGTTCTCCAGTCCCTTCCTCCCACCTACGCCCAGTTTATCCTCAACTTCAATCTTCAAGGAAAAGAAGTTGAACTTGCGGAACTCCTGAACATGTTAAGGAGTGCGGAGGGCACCTTGCAGAAGGCAAGGGAAACACCCGCTATGTTTGTTGGCGGTTCATCTTCTTTCGGGTCCAAGGCTAGGGCCAAAGGAAGGAAGAAGAAGGCCGCACCCAGACCTAGAGGAGGTGTTAGTAAGGTGGGAGGGAAGGGAAAGAAAAAGAAAGCAGTACCGATAGTTGGTCAGGATGAGTGCTTCCATTGTCACAGGAAAGGGCACTGGAAGAAGGATTGCAAGGCGTGGAACGCCAAGAACCAGGAACCGAAGCAAGCTGTGGCTTCGACTTCAGGTGTGTTTGTAATTGAGAATTGTCTGTCGATCAACTCTACTTCCTGGGTATTGGATACCGGATCAGGATCTCATATTTGCAATTCATTGCAGGCACTGAGAAACCGTAGAGTGCTGAAGTAAGGTGATATGATCCTCAGGGTTGCCAACGGAGCTAGCGTGGGAGCTGCGTCCGTCGGGGATTATCACCTAGGATTGACGAGTGGACACATTTTGGTTTTACATAACTGTTATTTTGTACCCAGCTTAACGTGTAATATCATATCAGTTTCCTTGTTATCAAATAAAGGTTATGATTTCACGTTTGTAAGAAATGTTGTCAACATCCACCTTAATCATGGTTTGATTGGGTCCGGTACATTAAATAACGGCATATATGTTTTAAACCAACTCCAAATTTTCAATGTCCAGAACACACTAAAAAGAAATTCTCCAGATTTGAATAAAGCTTTCTTATGGCATTGTAGACTGGGTCACATCAATGAGAGAAGGTTGACTAAGTTGCATAGAGAAGGATATTTGGACTCGTTCGAATATCAATCTTATGACACTTGTCAATCCTGTCTAAAAGGAAAGATGACAAAGACTCCATTTACTGGACAAGGAGTAAGAGCGAGCGAGCTCTTAGGACTCATACACAGCGATGTATGCGGTCCAATGTCTACACATGCGAGAGGTGGTTATTCCTACTTCATTACTTTTACAGATGATTTCTCTAGGTATGGATATGTTTTCTTAATGAAGCATAAATCAGAGACCTTTGAGAAATTCCTGGAATTCAAGAATGAAGCGGAAAACCAAACAGGCAAAAGTATTAAGACACTAAGATCTGATCGAGGTGGAGAATACTTAAGTGCCGAGTTCCTAGGTTACCTAAAAGAGAAAGGAATTCTCTCTCAGCTTACTCCTCCATACACTCCACAGCACAATGGTGTATCGGAGAGACGGAATCGAACCCTATTGGATATGGTACGATCCATGATGAGTAATGCTGAGTTACCGCGATCTTTCTGGGGTTATGCGCTAGAATCAGCGGCATATCTTTTGAACCAGGTTCCAACCAAGACTGTGCCTACCACACCATATCAGATGTGGAGTGGGAAGAAACCCTGTCTAAAACATTTTAGGACATGGGGGTGTCCAGCTTTTGTAAAAAAGCAGCATGTGGACAAGCTCGAGGCACGTTCAGTACAGTGTAAGCTTGTGGGATATCCAAAGAACTCCAAGGGATATTATTTCTATTACGCAGAGGAACAAAAGGTATTTGTTTCTCGTCATGCCACCTTCTTAGAAACTGAATTTTTAGAAAATCAGAAGAGTGGGAGCGAAATAGAACTGGAAGAAATTCCAGAACCACAAGCTGCTACTGAAAGTTTGGTAGAACCAGAGGTTCAAGAAGAACAGAACATTCCCGCACCCCTCCGCAGGAGTAGTAGGCCGTCTCATCCGCCTGAGAGATACTACGGTTTTCTCATTGACGGGGATAAAGAGGATTGCATCATAGATGATGATGAACCTACTGACTTCCAGCAGGCCATCCAGAGCGGCGACTCGGTACGATGGCTAGATGCAATGCGGACCGAAATGGAGTCCATGTACACCAACAAAGTATGGACTTTGGACTTTGCTCCAGATGGGGTAAAACCCATAGGATGCAAATGGATCTTCAAGAAAAAGATTGGTGTAGATGGACAGGTGGAAACCTATAAGGCTAGACTTGTTGCAAAGGGTTTTCGTCAAAGACCTGGTTTGGACTATGACGAAACTTTTTCTCCAGTGGCTATGCTCAAATCCATTCGGGTCCTTCTTGCTATTGCTGCCTTCCATGATTATGAAATCTGGCAGATGGACGTAAAGACGGCTTTTCTGAATGGAAATTTAGAAGAGAGCGTCTATATGGATCAGCCAGAGGGTTTCAATCAGAGTGGGAGCAGCGGGAAAGTATGCAAGCTGCTTAAGTCTATTTATGGACTAAAGCAGGCATCGCGGAGTTGGAACATCTGTTTTGATGAGACAGTCAAAGAATATGACTTTATCAAAAATCCAGATGAACCGTACATATATAGTAAAGTTGTGGCCAGAAGTGTCGTATTCCTCGTCTTGTACGTGGATGACATTCTGTTGATAGGAAATGACATTCCTATGCTACAATCTGTCAAAGGATTCTTGTCACACAGGTTCTCCATGAAAGACCTAGGTGATGCCTCTTACATTCTGGGGATCCGGATCTATCGTGATAGATCCAAGAGGATGTTGGGACTTTCGCAGTCCAGGTATATCGACACTGTACTGAAAAGATTCAGTATGGAAGATTCTAAGCGCGGTAATCTACCGGCTTGTCACGGAATCACCCTCTCCAAAGAGATGTCTCCCAAGACTGATTTGGAAAGGGAACGCATATCTATTATACCCTACGCTTCTGCGGTAGGCTCTATAATGTATGCGATGTTGTGTACCAGACCAGATGTAGCTTACGCACTGAGCGTGGTAAGCCGGTATCAGTCAGACCCAGGGGAGAAACACTGGATAGCAGTAAAGAACATTCTCAAGTACCTGAGGAGGACTAAGGAGATGTTCTTGGTTTACGGCGGAAAAGACCTCAGGTTGGAGGCCTTTGCCGATTCCGGCTTCCAGAGTGATAAGGACGATTCCAAGTCCATGTCGGGTTATGTCTTTACCCTCAATGGAGGGGCGGTGTGCTGGAAGAGCTCCAAGCAGGACACCGTTGCTGACTCGACGATGGAAGCGGAGTATATAGCTGCTTGCGATGCCGCAAAAGAAGCAGTCTGGATGAAGAAGTTCCTAACAGAACTTCAGGTTGTTCCTACCATAGTTGATCCAATACCTCTGTATTGCGACAACAACGGAGCTATAGCTTTAGCGAAGGAACCAAGGTCCCATCAGAAGTCCAGACACATCTTGAGGCGGTATCACCTGATCAGGGAGATCATTGATCGTCAGGAGATCGAGGTTCGGAGAGTTGCTTCAGAAGAGAACATTGCTGATCCATTCACGAAGGCCCTTCCTCAGATTCAGTTCGAGAGGCTACTCGAGATCATTGGTCTACGATATGCCAGTACATGGCCCTAGTGCAAGTGGGAGATTGTTAGTGTTTATGCCCTAGAAGGCCATTACTGTATCATACTAGCTTGTATATTACTTAATGGAAGCTTGGGATATTCACATGTATATAACAGTCTTGCTAAACATGGTAGTATGCTACTTGGTTTCTCTATCTTAATATGTGAGTGTACGTATTGATAGAGCTCTTAGGATCTTGCTTGTCTACCAGCGTTGTGATGGCAGTCACACTAGTGGGGGCTGGGTAATCTACAAGCACATCCTTATTCAGGTCCCTGGTCGTTGGATTATCGAGACAGAGCATCGATACTCCGGAGTAGACTGGTGTGTACGCTTCTCATCCCAGTTGGGGAGATGGTCTGTCCCACAGCCGTCAGTACGTCGTACTGGAGATAGTATACAGGTGCTCGTTAGGTTACGGGTACACCGGACAGGACTCACAGGGAACTGTTGGTTGGTTTGATACCAGTCGTCAGTAAACAGTTCCCAGGTGACATGAGTACAGCGTAGTCCGCAGACTTGACACTGCTACTTCGCCTCGAGTGTGTCCCACTGTTCTTAGATTGCTACCCTACCACGGCTCAAAGGAGTCGTGCAAACAGGTGGCAGTTGGGTGCAGTCCCGAGCATTTGGAGGCAGTGGCGGTTAGACAGGATTCGTCCCTCCCGGTATTGGGAGTAGATATCATGCTGTGTCAGAGAGCCATTACGCAAAGTCCCTGGCCAGGGCAAGCGAGATTTGCTGGTAGGTTCCAGTAGTTTCTCAGGGTGTAATGGGCTTCCCTCCGACACGACTTATACCGCTATTAGGGGACTGACGTTTGCCGCCCCCCTAGGCCCGATATGCGATAGTCTTGGACGAACGGACCGGACTGTATGGAGATTGTCACATCAGACTCAGTAGGAGTTCGGATGGGTTTTCTCATCGGCCTTCTTATCGACAACTACCTGGGGACCGTTACGTACAGCTAGTGCCGCTTGCGGTCTGTGGTTAAACCCACTGCCAGCGTAGTAGTCGAGTCTCTAGAGTCCCACACAGAGAGTTTCCTACTCCAGGCGAAACGATATAGAGGTTGCATGGTTTTGCGACAAAGGGTTCGGACGCATACGTGCGTTTACGCACGTACGACTTTCGGACAGTTTTTACCAGTCGGCTTTGGTTTAAGCCAGTTACTGGTATCCGGTTATTGGATTTTTACAGTCTAAAGTTTTTCCGTATTTTTGCGGATCGGAGGGGCGTTCTCGTAATTGTACGAGAAGCTTCTAGAAGATGTGACTAAGGAGGTTACTTTGGATGAGGTTGTGAGTCATGGTGGTGATTCATTCATTTCATTAATGCACATTTATTGCTTAATGACTCATGCTAATGAATCACCACTAGATATTTTATGAAGCATGCTTATTCATTTCTTTTATTCATTATTCTTAAATAAGAATGCTTCATAATATATTATGATACACTCTCTCTCTTCTCTCATTATCTTATCTCATATTCTCTCTCCTCAAGCTCTCATCTTCAAGATACTAATCCTTAATCCTCATGTGTTGAGATCAAAGGTTTAGTTAGACTTAAGCATCCATTACCTTCACTCTATATCATCCTTTCATCTTTGATTAGCAATCAAAGTTGATTAGTTACCTCAAGTTAGAGGTGTAGCTTGGTGTCTTGCTCTCGGGTGGATCGTCTACTACCTAGAGAAGGTCGAGGAGAACAAAGGAGGACGTAAAGACGAAGGACAAGTTCCGTTAGGTATAATCCCTTAACACTATAGTTTAGTATAGCTATGTGTTCGGTTATTATTTGTTTAGCTTCGATTCAAGCGGTTAGTCGATGTTCGTTCTTTAAACTTGATCGTTTTTGAAAATTCCGCCTCCCCATAAGTATTGGGGTGTACTACATCGACTTACACTGAGGCCGATGGGCAAGAGTATGATAGCTTGAATTAAATTCTCCAGGTGTAGGGATGTCTTTACACACACGCAGGGTTATATGATCGATGTTTGGAAGAAAGATAGGAATGAAGAATAAGACGATGTTTTATTGAGGGAGGACGTGATTTCTGACATTTTTTCATGATCATTAAGATAGGGCTCATGACAACCGAAAAGCTAGCTTAGTTGGAAACCATAATTTTCAAAGTCTTTCTTTTACAATTCTTGTCTTTAAATGTAATATTCATGATCTTGCTTTTATTATTGGATTTTGTGGGTGCAATCCGCTGAAAACCCTCAGGAGACAACACTCCTCCTACTATGGACAACTAGAGGTTTAAAGGCTTGTTGCACGTGCTCAGTGCAATCGTGTTGCCTACGAAAGTGTGCTAGTTAGTTTTTTCTCTTTCTTTATTTTCTCCTTCTCTCTTTTTAATAAAACATTCGCTCGAGACGATCGAAATTAAGTTTGGGGGTATTTGATCAGTCGAAAATATTGTATAATTTAGCCGGTAATTTCCTTAACATTTGCATACATTTAGAAATGTTCGGCATTCATATTCTACTATTAGCAAATCTGTCACAAAATATGAGATTGCATGTGTTAGACTTTTAAACCGACACTTTAAGGGAAATTAACCGCATTTCATGGCATCGCATCATTTCTATATTTGCGCAACACTTGTCTTGAGTATGTGCAGGAAATACAGAAGAAAAAGCAAAAGAGCTGATCAAAATTACGCCAACTAAATCATTTCAGATCTGGTAGCAGTGCAGAAGGAATTAGATAATTCTATATATCAAAAGAAGGCCCATACAAAAGTACAAGCCCACAACAGAAGAATGAAAGCCCAAAGCTCCAACTTGGCCGCGCATCCGCGGCAATAGCCTCCTTATGCCGCGGAAGCGCGGCTCAGTGGTGACGTCATCTCCTCATTTTCAGTGCAAAGTTCTTCCAGCGGGACCCACACCTCATTGTGATACTTCAAATTACAGAATTACCTCGAAACTACTGCCAGATCAGCAAAGAAGATTAAGAAGGCTAATCCTAATTAAAGCTCCTAGCTAATCCTCTTCTAGAAGCTCCCTCCTAACTAATCACATCTAGAAGCTTCTTCCCTAACTAACTTTTGGAGGGAAATTTGAATTTCCTCAACAAACTTTAGGTGGGAAAGTTAGAATTTGAAATCCTAGATCTAGGGTTAGTTATCTATAAATAGTAACCTAGATCTAAGGGTGGAGGTTAATCTTCATTAGTTAAAAATAATCATTCTACACCATTTTCTTCCACAAGTCTCGTGACAAGGCTTGTGCGAAACCCTAACCCTAATTCCACTCCTAATCCAAGATCTTGAGTACCAAATCAAGCAAGAAGCCTTCAACCTTTTAGGAGCCGAGCCGATCTTCAATCGGGCAAGTGATCCAAGCCGATCCGCGATCCACGGAGACGAGCGAAGCCAAATCGACGATCAAGTTCTTCCTCTTGTAGTTCTTGAGCGAATGTAACTAAATTGTTGATATAAATAAAAGGTGAAATTCTATAATCTTGCTTTCTTTTAATTCTTGCATCATGATTAGATCTCAATTTGTAATTGTTGTTCTTGTTGTGATGTGTGAATAAAACTCCGCTCGTAAAGGAGTCGAGACGATTGTAGAACGATGATGTAACAAATTCTAATACTATTTTTAAGTCCTACGAGTTTTGTAAACCCTAGCAAGTTCAAGAATCGATGACCTAGTTTCGTAGCGATGCTTTCTTGATTGTGATCGCTCGAAATTAGGGATCTACGATCGTTTCTTGAAATTACTAGAGGCTAGAATATGAATGATATCAATGAAGGAACAAGGGATAAGATGAAACCCTAGTTTCACAAGAAATCCCTAATTCTCGTCGATCATCATCGATCTAGTATCAATTCATCGAAGGATAAGAATACGTAATTGTAAGATTACATCACATCTATAGATCTGATCGATTCCTACGAGCCTCATTTCGATTCTTGAGATTTGGTTTGGAAAAATCATCAAACGATCAATTCTTGATTCTATCTTTTAATGCTTTCTTAGATCTAGTTTTTTCTCATTCTTGAACATCAACTATAAATCTTGAATTGTTTTGTTTTCTTTCTTTAAAGATTCAATTCATCTAATTCAAAAGACGAACGATTACACTTTCCCTGTGGACGATCCGCACTCACATACTAACTACATTCCGACACCGTAGTTGATTGCGGTCAAATAATTTTTGGTTGTGATTTCTTTACAATTCCATACTACACATCGAGAATTCTTTACAATCAAATGGCGCCATTGCCGGGGACTATTTGATTCGATACTTTTACATCCAATCACAGAAATAATTACAATCAGGGACTTACTGGCTTTAAGGAAAAGGAAGAGGTAGGAGTGTTTAGAGATCATCAGGGCATCGTTTCGTCGCCGAAAACTCCTTGGAACGTCGTCGGAACTCACCCTTCGCTAACTCTACTTGCACACTAAAAGGACTTGAGAATTTTGGAGAGTTTTGACAGGAAATTTCTAAGTGAGGAGGGATGAAATATAGTGTGGTATTTATAGGGGAAATTAGGGTTTAGAGGGTGAAAGAATGCATTAAAAATTGCATTAAAATTTAGATTAACACTACTAAAATAGGGGGTTGCCCCTACGGATAACAGCATCCGTAGGGGCAGATTTCGTTTGGCCCTACGGATTAATCCGTAGGTCTAAACGGTTGCCCCTACGGTCCTTCCATATTTATTTAAAAATTAATAAATCTTAAAGTGTTGTTTGCCCCTACGGAGCCGCAAACCAAGCACCTACGGGTATATCCGTAGGGGCATCTAAATAGAGATTTAAGTGATCGATCCCTACGCTGATTATTTCTTATTCCCTTATCAGTTGAGCGCGAACCCAAATCCCTAAACCCTCGTTCCCGCCGATCGCCGTTCTCGTCGTCGCCGCTCTCGTCGTCGCCAGCGCCGGCCGAATCGTCGTCGTCACCGCTTGCTTCTTCCTCATCTCCGTTCCTCGTCGCCATTGCCTGCTTCTTCAACCTACGGCCGATTCGTCGTCGCCACCGATTCGTCGTCGCTACCGCCTGCACGGGTTAGGAAATCTTAATTAAACAAATTTTTGATTGTTTTAGGTCTATGGTTCATGGTTTGGGTAGGCATCAGTTGGGGTTAGCGTTAGGGTTAGGGGTGGGGCTGGGGGGCTGCTGTTGCGGTTGGGGTTGGGGTTCGGCAGGGGGTAGCGGTTGGTTGGGGTTGTGTGTCCCTGAGCACTTCTTGATTGGGGCTGGGGCAGGGGCTGGGGCCGCGGGCTGGGGCTGGGGCTAAGACTGGAGCTGGGGCTCGGGCTTGGGCTCGGGCTAGGGTTGGGGCTGGGGCTCGGGATGCAGCTAGGGCTGTGGTTGGGGTTGGGGCTCAGGCTCGGGCTGCGGTTAGCGTTAGGGCTGGGGCTGGGGCTCGGGCTACGGTTGGGGTTGGGGTTCGGCAAGGGGTTGCTGTTGGGGTTGGGGTTAGGGTTAGGGTTGGGGTTGGGGTTTTGGATTTCAGGGTCTAAGTAGTTAATTTCCATTCTAATTAGTATTAAGCTCGTTAATTGAAATGTTGATGATGATCATAAGAGGAAAATGTGTCTAGTTTGAGAAGGTGTTGGAAACTGGACTAATAATGTGGGTAAAGCCCAGTTTAATTAATAATTTTATTTGTCATTCTCAAATTTTCTTGGAAACGGAGACTGTTTTGTTGAACTTTTAGACGTTGGGCATGTTGGGTTGAATTTGTTTGCTAATTGCATAAGATGCTCATAAGATTCTGGATTTTGAGGATGTGCCGTTGTAATTGGAAATGCTTAGAATTGTAGGAACTTCTTTGTTTTAGCTATATATAATTGCAAAAAAAAAAGACACATTTCTGATTTGAAGAAAAGGAAGGGCAAGATAGGGATTTAGTTATGGATTTTACTTGGGCGTCTCCTCTTTTAATACATGTCTATCTTTACAAGAATATCGTGTCACATATTCGGTTTTAGCATCTGTACGCAACATGTTTTGATTATCATCATGTTATTAACATCTTTAACTTCTATCATTTTTCTAATATGTTTCATAGTTAATATAATAATCCTTTGTCTATATTTGTTGACAGTGGCCTTTCTTTTGGATGAACATGTTTTTTTATGCATGTTTCAGTCATGTGAATTCATATGTTGCGTATAACGCTTTATGATATCAGTATCCTATATTTGTAGTTTTAATTATTGATTGTTATAAATGAATGCCATTGCAATAATAGTTTTTGGTAGATGAATGCCATTGCAATGTAGGATGATCAGTTCTATCAATCTTGATCTCAATGGTTTAAAATCATGTTACACATACAACACGAATGCACAATAAACGCATCATTAGAGAGTGATTCAAGATGTTCAAGTTAAAACCAATATATGATACTCGATGATAATATGAAACCTTCATATTCTCATCGATACTCATATATGAAACTAAAAGCGCCACTTAGTCCCCGTCTATCGGTTAACATACGTGTGATCCTCGTCGTGACATAAAACTATACAAAGGTTGTAAAATATCGGACAGTATAGCTCGATACTAACAACCGTCGTATAGTCTACGCGACGAGAAAATTCAATCGTATGGTAACCCATAGATTTGTCTCGTGTGGACAAGTTAAGAATGTATAAAGCAAACGCCTTCATTCACTTGTGTTTTCATCCGTTTCGAGATATTTCGTTGGCACCTTTCCGCTGGTTCTCCGTGTACAAAGATAGATTAGATGTTCATTTCAACGTTGTTTCACAGCTTTGAAATGATTATCTGTTTAATTACAGTGTACTCGGAGAACAGCGGGGAGATGCTGCCGAAATTTACTCGAAACGGTTGAAAGCACAAGTGATGGGTGTTCGCTCTATACATTCTTAATGGGATAGAAGCCTACCCCCGACAGCCGGAACACACACATACAACAAGAATACACAACAAACGCATAATTAGAGAGTGATTCGAGATGTTCAAGTTAAAACCGATACTCGATGATAATATGAAACCTTCATATTCTCATCGATACTCATATATGAAACTAAAAGCGCCACTTAGTCCCCGTCTATCGGTTAACATACGTGCGATAATTTATTCTTTTCAACGACAAACGCACACACAAAGCATATACACGGATTTTCTCCTTTGTCAGTAACTATCCCGTTCTTATATTTCTCAATATAGTCAGCATAACCTACATTTTATATGTTATACAGTCTAACATGGCCCGTGAGTACGTCAGAGTTAAGGACTGGATGTATGTGGATTGGAAACAACGTATGCAACCTAAGTTTGTCGCAGGAGTTGTTGCTTTCCTTGAATTTGCACGCGCACATAATAAGATCATAATAGAGAAGATTCTCTGTCCGTGCGATAGATGTGACAATAAGTACTGGCAGAAGGTAGAATTGGCAGAGCTTCATATTATAAAACATGGGTTTACTAGACTTTATACAACTTGGAAATATCACGGGGAAGGAGAAGAATGCAGTACTGCGGCAGATGAAGTAGAACACGATAATGCGGCAGGAGAAGAAGAAGAATTCGGTAATGCGGCAGAAGGAGAAGGCGGTAATTTATTTCCATCAGAAGAAATGGAGGATATGGTAGAGGCTGCCCTAGGTGAATCTATTCGTACCGAAGATGACATTCCTTCCGGTCAAGGACCCCGTGCGGATAAATATGAAAATTTCATGAATGATGCTAGGAAACCAGTTTATGAGAATGTGAAGTATTCCACCCTCTCATGGTTCGTCCAACTTTTCCAGATTAAGTGCCTAAATGGATGGAGCAACAAGTTATTCACAATGCTTCTTTCGTTCTTGAAAGATTCTATGCCTCCGGGAAATAATGTGCCCGACAGCTGATACGAAGCCCAGAAGATGATGTCTGATTTGAGTCTAAAGTGCGAGAAGATTCAAGCATGTCCTAAAAATTGCATGTTGTACCGGAAAGAGAATTCAGATTTGAAAGAGTGTCCAACATGCGGAGAGGCCAGGTATAAGCCGAAAGATTCTGATAAGAAGCCTGATATACCTGTGAAGATAGAACGATACTTTTCCATAACACAGAGGCTACAGAGGCTATTCAGGTGCAAGAAAACAGCCGAGGCAATGATTTGGCATCACCGTGCTCCTCCAAGCGAAGATGGAAAAATGAGCCATCCAAGAGATTCACCGGCATGGAAGGATTTCGATAGGAGGCACACAATATTCAGTAGCGATCCTCGCAATGTCCGGCTCGGACTGGCTACTGATGGCTTCTGCCCATTCAACTATATAGCTGGAAGTCACAGCACATGGCCCGTTGTAATGATAATTTATAATCTGTCGCCTTGGTTGGCTATGGACCAATCATACTTTATGATGCCTCTTCTTATCGACGGACCAAACTCACCAGGGAACAATATCGACGTCTATCTCCGACCTCTGATCGAGGAGTTGAAATCTTTGTTCATTGATGGTGTAGAGACATATGATGCAAACACAAATACAACCTTCATACTGCATGCGGCTTTAATGTGAACAATTAATGACTTTCCTACGTATGGAATGCTATCAGGTTGGTCCGTACATGGTCACAAAGCATGTCCTCATTGCCATGAACACACAACATTGAAATTCTTGAATTTTAGCAGGAAGGTTTGTTATTGCGGCCATCGACGTTTCCTGCCTCCAGACCACCCCTATAGGTTAGACACGGTTCACTTTGATGGTCATCAGGAGCTTCTTGGACCTTCATCCCCATTGTCCGGAGAGGACGTAACTGCTAAATGGGATGGTTACAATAACGTGACCTTCGGGATGGAACCGACGAAACAGGTCAAACCACAATATTGGAACAAGTTAAGCATTTTCTTCGAGCTTCCGTACTGGTCTACAAATTCAGTGCGTCATTGTCTGGACGTCATGCATATAGAGAAGGGAGTATCAGAGCACATACTTAACTTGTTTCCTTGTAAAGACGGGAAATCGAAAGACAACATGAATGCTCGGATGGATCTACAAGAGTGGGGAATAAGAAGTGAATTGCACCCTAGACCGGTAGCGAGTAAACCGGGCAAGTTTGTACTTCCCAATGCCGCTTATCATATGTCACAACCGGAGAAGAAAAGATTCTTGCAGGTGTTGCATGATTTGAAAGTCCCCACAGGTTTCTCAGGATCATTCAGCAAGAAAATAAAAATTGTGAAGGGCAAGATCGATGGGCTGAAAAGTCATGATCACCATGTTATCATGGAGCACCTTCTTCCATTAGCCCTCAGGACTTCTCTCCCCGACTCGGTTGGTCTAGTAATCAACGACCTATGTTGTTTTTTCAGGGAGTTGTGTGCTAAAACACTGGAGGTTGCGACGCTGGATAAACTAGAAAATTCTATTGCGTTGATACTTTGCAAGTTTGAGCGTATTTTCCCACCGTCATTCTTCGATATCATAATACACTTGACGGTTCATCTTGCAACTGAGGCGAAATTAGCCGGACCGGTACAATATCGATGGATGTATCCCGTCGAGAGGTACGTGTAATTTTTCGTTTCGCGCAATTTATAAATTTATTGTTGTCCTGTATGCCCGTATTTATTTATTCAACATATTCTCATTAGGTACCTCTACACTCTTAAGAAGTATATACGCAATAAAAATCGACCAGAGGGTTCTATCATGTAAGGTTATCTTCTTGATGAAGCAACCACATTTTGTTCCCGCTATCTGGACGAGAATATTGAGACAAGGCTTAACCGACCATGAAGAATTCAAGACGGGCCATATGGTAAAGCCGAGTATAAGAGAGTAGACACTATGTTTATCAACAAGATATACCGGTTTATCTTGCTTAATTGCGCATGTCTTGAACAAATTAGAGAGTAAGTTTTTTTGGATTAATTGTTATATCTGTGTTTGTGTGTGTATGAAATGATATAATATTAATGTCACAATTATTTGTCGAAAACAGAATTCATTTTAACGAGGTACGTGGGGGGCATCCTGATTGGAACGAAGAACGTTTGGAAAAATACCATCAGGATAATTTTTGTGATTAGGTCACAGATCATGTAAGTTATTCGAATAATATTTTATTGCTATCAGTTTTAATCTAAACTTGTATCGTTATGTATTTGTCGTAAAATTTGTTTTGTTAGATCCACGATCCGAACTTGTCTGCATCATTTGAGAGTGATTCAAGATGTTTAGCTCAATCTCCTAGTATGGAGGTTGCATATTACAATGGATTTGGTGTCCTTGGATACAAATTCGAAGTTAAGGACATAGAAATATCTAGAACCACTCAGAATAGTGGGATTGTGACGGTAGGATCGGACGGTGTGATTTACTATGGGTACTTAAATTGTATACTCGGCATCCACTATCCCGGACGATCAGAACCCTTTTATATATTCCAGTATACTTGGTACGATCCGCGAACCGATACGGACAGGTGGAGAAGCAATCTTGGGACTTGGAAAGATGAATATGGATTGACCAGTGTGAACACACTTCGATTTTACGGTCATGAAGATCCGTTTATCTTTCCAAACCAAGCGTTCCAAGTATACTACTCACAGTGTTTGAAGCATCCGGGATGGAGTGTTGTATGCCGATGGAAACCCAGAGATGTCTACGATGTCCCAGAATTCGAGGAAAGCGATGAGGACGAAGAAGAAAGAAGGCTTAAAGTGCTCCGACCGTCTGTTTCGAAGGACGGGTTGTCTTCGACCGATCATGAAGTTACGTGGGTTAGAAATGACATCGACGATGAAATCCAAGTAGATATGTATAATGCGCCCACGAAACGAAAAAGGTTATCAGTAATGTTATATTATTACTTCACATTTTACGCTCTATACATATATAGTCAATACTTTTAATGATTGTCTAATGCGTCCACGAACTGTTTATCTAGATTTGATGACGATGTCGGGAGCAGCGAGGGGCGGCAGGAGCTCCAGCCGCGGCAGAGGCAGAGCGGTTCTGCCGCCCGGAGAGCTTCGTAGGGAGCTTCAGAGGGCCGGTCTTGCACCAAGATCGGAGACCCCTTCGGATGCCTCCTTCCATGTGGATTTTGCCACACCTCCAGGTACACTGCACGAATATCCATTTTGAATGTAATATTACAGATATTCATACCTTTTTATGTCAAAATTACTTATACTGTCAATGTTTGATTGTCTAGTTGTTGGTGATGCGTCCACATCTGGGACAGAGACCACTCCCGCTCCTCCAGGTATGTTTATATATCATATAGTGCATGTATATTGATTTAGAATGCTATATCATAAATACACACATTCCTTTTTCTCTTACTTAGCAATTTTTATTATTGTCTAGCTGTAGGTGGTGACACCACCGCACCTGCGGGTATGTTTATATATCCTATAGTGCATGCATATTGATTTAGAACGTTATATTATTGATCTACACATTCTTTTTGCAATTACTTATATAATCTATTTTTAATTGTCTAATTATAGGTGGTGCGTCCACATCTTCCGCAGGGGCCACTCCTGTCGCTTCCATACCCTCTGCATCGTCTGCAGGTTAGTATGAATAAATTTAAAATATTTATTCATTTTACATATGCTCTATAGAATAAATATGAACTTCATGAAAATTTAGCGTCGATGTTTATTTTCTAGTTGGAGGGGATGCGTCCGCATCCGGGACCCCGGTTGTTCCTCACCGGAGGAACTATCGTCCCGCTCGTGCTGCTGCCCGGGCCCAGGCTCGTGCGATAGTCACCAGAGGTATATATCACACTTGAATTTTCGTTTAACCTTGATTTCTTAATACAACTTTGTCTTAATATTGATTGTATTGATATTTCGTGCAGACGCAGGGCCTCCCCATCCCCAGAGGGGGACTCGAGGCCCGAATCAGTCCCATAGGCTGAGGCCTGACGGAGCTGGGGGGAGGCAGCATTCCCCCTTTTTTTTACCCTTGACTATCGCTATACCGGTCCTCATGCCGAGAGGTTCGGCCGGTATATGGGGGACGAGAGCCGGCTCGTGAAGAACTATCCACTTCACGTTGAGTGGGGCGAGCCGCACCAACGCTCATTCGCCCTCTTCTTTGATCAGGCTCGGGTATGTATTAATATATATTTTCAGTTGATCTATCCGCTTATCATATTTATTATTAACACTTGCAATCTAATAACAATGTTTTTTTTGTATTTTCAGTTGGATTACGATTTTCAGCCTGTAGCCGACCCTGATCATCCGGGGAGGGTGCTCGACCTTCATTCTCTGTACAATGGCCTAATGAAGAACATGCAGGCCAAGGTCCAATACAACAGGAATGAGCTGAAGGCCGACTGCTACTCCCTGTGGATGGCGACCCCCGAGGCAGAGAGAGCGGCCCTCCTATCTACTCCGACGTTTGCGAGAGTCGACGTAGAGACATGGCCTCTATTGTGCGAATATTTCGACTCCCAGCGCAAACAGGTATGTATTTTAAATGTAATTCATTGTTTAGGATATAATTTATTTTTTGTGTTCCTTAATTAGAAAACTAAATGTTAATGCGTTGTGCAGAAACAGTCCGCTCAGAATACAGAGAATAGGAAGTCGGCGAAGAGGGGTCGCCCTACTTACACAGGTGGCTCGAGGAATATTACTCGAGCCATGGAGTTATCGGTAAATTACAATAGACCGACCTTTGTGATATTCTGCAATATTAAGAGTTATTTTCTAATATTTCTAATATTAAGAGTTATTTTCTAATATTGCAGACAGCTCGGACCGTGGAGTCAGGTGGTACACCGAGCGTGCTGTCCGCATATCTTGCCGTCCACGGCACCTCGACAGATCCCGCCACGGGCGAGCTTCGATATCCCGACGTCGCTACCCAGGAGTATTGCGTAAGTGTTAATATTTTTTCTACCCAAATTTGAAATTTTAGTTTTGGAAGGTTCAAGTTTAAATTTTATACTTATACTTTACTGCTTAATGTGGGTGTAGGAGCGGGTGGTTAAGCAGGCCGAGGCCTCGGGGATCGATTTTACCGGACAGAGCGATCCGAGGCTGCTGACCCCAGTTTTGGACGCCGCACACGGAGGGCACCACGGAGGTTGGGAGAGAGGCCGGGGACTGGGCCCTAGCAGGGCCCATATGAGGTTGGACTCCACCCCGGCGGTTACTTCCTCCGTCTCCAGTGACCGACGTGTCCATCAGGAACTGGAGAGCTTGAGGGCCACCGTTCAGGAGTTGAAGGAGATGCTGGTATGTATACTACTTTATAGTAAAATATCATGTCATATTATATAGATATCAACATATCCATAATTAGTACGTACCTTGAGCTTATTTGGTTTTAGACTTAAGTTTGATTAATCATACATACATATGTAATTAAATTAAACAACGGTTTTCCAAACTAGATATCCAAACGGGGTTTCTAAATAACTTAATAATGATACGAATTCGAATAATACACAGTTCTTACACGCTTATTACACACGTTAGGTCCAGACGCGACAGGGTACATCGGCCGAGCCTCCACATGCATCTCCTTCGGCTGCGGCTCCGCAAGCCACTACATCGGCTGCGGTTCCGCAGACAGCTCCTATAGCTCCACCGCCCGCTCAGACTCCCGCAGCCGCGGCTCCGCAAGCGACTACCTCGACGGCGGCTGCGCAGACCACATCGCCAGCTCCACAGGCCGCTCAGACTCCCGCTCGCGCCGAATTGCAGAGTTTATTGACCGAGGAGCAGGTGCGCGTTATTCTATCGTTATTCAGAGGTGGAGCTGGACCGAGCTAGGGTAGCTTTTTGGTTCTTATTTTTTGAAACATGTATTTATTTATATCATACATATTGTACTACATTTTGAAACGATATTGATATTGGTTTATATTTATATCATATTCAGTTTTTGGGTTTCTTTTGTATATTATATGCGTGAGATGTGATTATGAATACTGCGATATATGTTGTGTGATGATTAATTTTATATTTTATTGTTTTATATATTATTGTGCACAGGACGGAAAAAAATCAGGCAGCCCTTTTTTTAAAAGAAATACAGATAATGTGTACCTACGGATTAATCCGTAGGTACACATGTTGCCCCTACGGCTATAACCGTAGGGGAAAAATATCTGCAGTAACTGATATTTCCCCCCTGATCTCAGTAACGGGGGGGTTGGGAGTGCCCCTACGGACATATCCGTAGGGGTCATTGCTTCGCCCCTACGGCGTTATCCGTAGGGGAAAAATATCAGGAATCCTGATATTTTGCCCCTACGGATAAGTACCTATGCAGATATCCGTAGGAGATAGTACGTGGCCCTACGGCTATATCCGTAGGTACAGTTAATATATTTTAAAAAACCGTAAATAATATAACTTTTTTTACCCTACGGCCTACTCCGTAGGTGAAACAAGACCTACACAGAAATCCATAGGGGCAAGTTTTTGCCCGCAGGGGCAAGTTCAGAGCTTCAACTTGCACCTGCGGCCTTTGCACCTACGGGGTCTTTTTTCGCCCCTACGCATATCTCCGTAGGGGCAGTGGGTTGCCCCTACCGATAAATCCGTAGGGGAAACCCTTATTTGTAGTAGTGTAAATGGGGTTTTATTGTTCTCTAGAAATGTGCAGAGAAAATAAACAGTGTGAGAGAAGTGGGGTAGCTGAAGAGGTGCAGGGGTAAAAATTCAAAGCATTACCGACGGATTTGACCAGCGGTACCGGGTCTTTGATGGATTTCGCTGACCATTTCCCGGTGGAATTGGCTTGTTTCATCGCCACGTGTCCCTGTCGCTTCAACTAGCCTCGTGCACATATTTAAATATTCTGTAACTTAATATTCTACGTGTAGTGCACGTGCAAACCCTTGGTCTTTTAAAAGATTAAAAGGAATTTAAATAAAAAGATAATGTGGCTGGGGGGATTCGATCACAGGGGCTAAGTCACACCAGTGCAAGGGTTTACTAATGAGCTACAAGTGCTTTCTTACTGTTCTAAATTAAAATAAATACTTATAGTATACACAGGATTGCAAATACCCTAATTGTACATTAACTTTTAACCAATTTTCTGTATATTGAAATTGGAGTTGCTACACTACCTCTCCTCAAACTATTTCACGCGTAAGTCTCTTCCAATCCCTCTCCTTCTTCTATGAAAGTCTATTTTCATAAAATATGTCGGAAGTGGAGTTAACACCGACATTTCTTTTAAACCTCTAAAATTCCACTTTTTCTTATATTTTCTTCATGCATATTTCTACACCTTGCTTGTTAATCATAAAACTAATGTTTAGAACCAACTCGCACTCAAAAATATCATGAAACATAACTTTAAAGCAACTTTTACATTAAAATACCATGAATTTTGTATCTACCGTATTTAATTGTTTTGCTTAATTATACCTTTAGAAAACTTCACAAGGTAACTGTAGGGTGTTTTCCGTCACCCTATTGAGATGGGAATATGCATCGCTTATCAGACGTATTACAGATTCCTCCTGCCTAGGGTAGGATGGGGTTTATTGATTGTGGGGATCCGAATCTCCAGCAGCCGCGGACTAAGCTGCCGTTAATTACCCCTTGCCTTTGGAGCGAAGAAACCTCCGATTGACGGGTCAAACAGGTCATGCGAACTCAATGTGCAGTGTACGTGTGTTGTGTCTTGAGGGGTTTTGGATATATCGGGGGCCTCGCAGAGTTTACGGGGGTCTCTCTACCCGGATAGTGGGCTGGGGTCAAGGGGCTAGCATCCCCCTTGCGGGGTGCGGGGCAGCGCCCCGTTAGAAATTTTTTCTAATGGGGGAAGTGTGTATGTATATAAAAAAAAGGGAAAGTAGCGTCCAAAGGACGCGTGAGCGCCAGCGCCTCACGTGCCTGGCACGCAGGCGCTGGGTGTCGCCGCCCCACATGCCTGGCATGCGGGCACTGGGCGCCCCACGTGCCTGGCATACAGGCGCTGGTCGCCGCCTCCCCACATGTCTGGCACTCGGGTAGTGGGCGCCGCCGTCCCACGTTCCTGGCACCCGGGCGCTGGGCATCAGCAGGAAAAATGGCTTAGCCCCTACACTGGGAGTTGTACTATCGATTGACTTTTGGAGTTAAACTCCTGACAAAGAGGACAAAGGGGCTTAGCCCCTACACTGGGAGTTGTACTCTCAAAAAGAAAGATTTATTATTTTATATATTTTTTTTTTGAGGAGTTAAACTCCTAAGATATTTTAGAGCTGATGAAAGGGGACCCCTTTCTTCTCCCTTGAGTCCTGGATCTTCCCCAAAGTGTGGTTTTTAGAGGTGGGTCTCCTTCTTCCTTTTCTCTATTAGCCGGATCTTGGAGAAAGGGGGGTGAGATTTTAAAAATCTCCCATTTTGGAGATTTGATGGAAGATCTGTGTTCCCCTTTAAAGGTTTTGTGGTGAAAAACTATTTCTTTTTGGAAAAGAAAGAGTGGAACTCTTGATTTTATTCAAAAATAAGGAAGAAGGTTTAGAACCTTGAGCAAAGAGAAAGAGGCACGGAAAACATAATTTTTAGGGAGAATGAATTGTTTTTTTCATTTCATCATCATGTTGCCTTTTATAAGCTTACAAATTTACATAGAGCCCCTTGGGCTTTACAAAATGGCATTTTGCCCATACCATGCCTCATGTGCTTATTTCTTTTGCACATGAGTCATGGGCTTTACAAAAATTTGGCTTTATGCCCATTTTTCTTACATTCATATATGAAAATTACATCAAAATTATTTATTATATAATTTTCATTTTGGCATGGGGGAGGCTGGCTGCAGGGCTTGACTTGGGCATGGGCCCACTTGGCCTGGGCTTGGGCCCACCTGGCTTGGGGTTGACTTTGACTTGGTCAACCGGGATGTAATTTTTGACCCCAACAAAGTGCCCCCATTAATAAATGCACACCGCATATGTGAGTCGTGTGCATGAAATTGATGGATCTTCTTTCACGTGGAGGCGACTTGATTTGGTTCCCGCTTTTTAGGAAGCTAGCACTGCCCTTTTTACGACATGGACGGCCGATGCTTGACGTGTCTCCGAGACGGAGTGTCGATGGTTGACATGTCCCCGAGGCAGAGTGTCTTTTTGACGTGTACCCGGCATGGAGTGTCGCTGGTCGACGTTTTCCCGGCATGGAGTGTCTGGTTGACTTGATTTCAAGGCGGAGCATAATTCCGACGAGGAGGTCGTTGCCGCCCTTTTTGCAACGTGGATGGTCGGTGCTGCCCTTTTAGCGACTTGGCGGTCGGTGCTGTACTTTTAGAGATGTGGACGTTCGATACTACCCTTTTAGCGACATGGATGGTCGATGCTGCCCATTTAGCGACGTGGACGGTTGGTTCTGCCATTTTAGCGACGTGGACGGTCGGTTCTGCTCTTTTTGCGGCTTGAATGGTCGGTGCTGCCATTTTTGTGACGCGGACGGTTGGTGCTACCATTTTAGCGACGTGGATGGTCAGTTCTGCCCTTTTTGCGACTTGGACAATCGGTGCTGCCATTTTTGCGACGTGGACGATCGGTTCTGCCATTTTAGCGATGTGGACGGTTGGTTCTGCCCTTTTTGCGACTTGGACGGTCAGCGCTGCCATTTTTGTGACGTGGACGGTCGGTTCTACCCTTTTAGCGATGTAGACGGTCGGTGCTGCCCTTTTTGCGACTTGGATGGTCGGTGCTGCCATTTTTGCGACATGGAAAGTTGATAACTTGCTCCACTTCTTACGGTGTCGGGATTTGGTTTGACTTGCTCCGCTTTCCATGGTGTCGGGGTTGAAGTTGACTTGCTCCACTTCTTGCGATGTCGGGGATTGGATTTGACTTGATTCCGAGGTGGAGATTGATTCCGCCAGGGAGTTCGTTGGTTGTTTTGCTGACTTGATATGATTTGGGTTGACATCAGTATTGCTGCACTGGAATAATGCCAGGAGCAACTCATCATTTGCCCGGGGAGGACTTGGGATTTGGTTTTTAGGTCGGCATCAGCATTGCTGCACTGGAATAATGCCAGGAGCAACTCATCATTTGCCGTGAGGGGATTTTCCTCGTTCCCAGTTTAACGACTTAGGGGTAATCTGTTCCCAGTTTAACGACTTAGAGGTCATATGTTCCCAGTTTAAAGATTTAGGGGTCTATTGGATCGGAAGTTTGGAATTTTGGGGTTGGGTCGGCATCAGCATTGCTAACACTGGAGCACGGGTATCAGGAGCAATTCATCATTTGCCTTTTCCTATTGGGGAGCGATAGCTTAGGAGTCGGGTTTAGGTCCCTATCACCAAAATCTTTTCAATTTTATGAGCCGTAAGGGTCTCATAAAAGCATTTTCTCCATACGAGTCGAAAGGATCCCGTAGTTGTATTTTCTTCTTAGGAGTGGTGAGGACTCCCAAGTGTGTTTTTCCTTTGTGAGTAAGGATCCCATGAAGGTGTTTTCTTGCAAGTCGAAAGGATCTCGTAAGTTTGTTCTCATCATGTATCGTGAGGACACATGAGTGGGTCTTCCCAAATGGAGCATAATTCCAAGGGCGAAGACCGGCCGCGTGACTGGTGATTGCGGTGGGGTATGGATGTGATAAGAATTATTTGAGCCCATGGATTGTATACGGTAGTCAGTTCGGGGACCAATCGTAGGGCTAGAAGAATTCTTGGAATTTGGATTTTGGTTGGCGTCTGCATCGCTGCACTGGAATATGGGACCAGGAGCGACTCATCATTCGCCGTTGGGGATTTGAATTTGGAATTTGGTTGGCGTCTGCATCGCTGCACTGGAATATGGTACCAGGAGCGACTCATCATTTGCCATTGGATTTTTTTACCGCGATTGCTCTATCATTTCAACTTTTCTCATCGCGAAGGTCGTGATTGCCCTATTATTTCGGCTATTTATTCGCGATTGCCCCATCATTTCGGCTGTTTATTTTCATTTTTATTTTACTCGCTGATTTTTATTGCGAGTTGCCCCATCATTTCGGCTTATTTATTTATTTATTTACGCTTTTTTTTTACATCCCCGGTTTAACGACTTAGAAGTCGATTGTTCCCAGTTTAATGACGTGGCGGTCATCTCCTTTCATGGAAAGGCAGATGTCTGAGAGAATCAGGTTCCTGAAGAATTTCGGTCTCCATTTGTATGAAATTGGCGGTCGCAGCTTGACTGTTTACTAATACGCCTTTAGAAAGTTCTATCTCTCCTGCCTTGTATTATTTTTCGACCCAATCTTTGAAGACGAAGCAGTCCGCAATAGCATGACTTATCACTCTATGATAGGGGCAATATTTGGGGTCGTCGGTCAAATTCGCTTCTTGCGGTCTTTTTTATTCTGGCAATTGTAGACCGTTCCTAAGGGCGTCTTTGAATCTTTTACGGACTTTTTCCCTTCTGAAGGAATAGACCTTATCCAGCCTCTTTTTCAGTAGAGATTCTCCTCCTTCTCCGAACACTGGCTTCCGAGGCCGATTGGCATTAGGCCCGCTCATCCCTTACTTATTTCGGTTAGCCGAAGTGTTAAAAGATTCAGTATCGTCGGAACTTCCGCATTTGCGATTATCGTCCTTTCGGTTTCTCCAGGACCTATTGTTATTTTGGGAATCAGAGGAGGACTCCTGCTTTGAGCGCTCCAACATCTGAACTTTCCTGGTCAGCTCTTAGAATGTTTTGAGGCCCGCGGTGTATATAAATAGGGCCATCCAATTGTTGAGATTTCCGATGAGGAGGCTGATAGATTGGTCATGCTCTATCGGTGGTTCACATTTGATGGAGAGATTAGAATATGAGCGCTCACGTGTTTTACACATGTTGCCTGTTTGGTCATTTAGATTTATTTATTTTCAACGCCTATATGCTTTACATATAAACGCTCGCCTATATGCTTTGCATATAAGCGCTCACGTGTTTAACACGTGACGTCCAACCGTGAATTCTTTTCTTCTCTCCTTTTTGGCGGGAACAAATGCCCCCTGGCTAAAAATTTTGGCGGGAACAAATGCCCCCCACTACTTTGCCTACGTAAGTATGTACGTGGGTGAAGTAGCGCAAAGTAATGTGTGACCATAGAATTGATGGCTTAGGAGACAAGTTTAGGGTCCTTGTAGCCCAAGACTTTTCAATTTTATGAGCCGTGGGTCGAGACGAATCGAGAAGTTCTCGCAAGGGCATTATTTTCCCTACGAGTTGAGACGAATCGAGAAGTTCTTGCAAGGACATTATTTTCCCTACGAGTCGAGAAGTTCTCGCAAGGACATTATTTTCCCTACGAGTCGAGAAGTTCTCACAAGGACATTTATTTTCCCTACAAGTCGAGCGAATCGAGAAGTTCTCGCAAGGAAATTATTTTCCCTACGAGTCGAGAGGAATCGAGAAGTTCTCGCAAGGACATTATGTTCCCTACGAGTCGAGACGAGTCGAGAAGTTCTCGCAAGGACATTATTTTTCCCACGAGTCGAGATGAATCAAGAAGTTCTCGCAGGAACATTATTTTCCCTACGAGTCGAGACGAGTCGAGAAGTTCTCGCAAGGATCTTATTTTCCCTACGGGTCGAGATGATTTCCGATAGCCTTTCAGGTTTTATTTGTGTTGCCGTCAAGACCCTGAAGCTAGGGATCTTCTTTTGCTTTGTTTGTTGACATTGAGTCTGCAATATTGCGATGAATGTCGAGACTGTCTCTGGGTTGTCTGTGAACCGTCGAGTCTTAGAACTAGGTGGACTTTACCATGGCTCCAATGTTTTGACCCTAGGGTCAGTTGTTGATGTTGTGTCTAAATCCTGCTGGAGTGAGAAGAAACGCCGTGGTGATCTCTAGGCTGTAGATGTTGCCGTCAAGACCCTGAAGTTAAGGATCTTCCTTCGCTTCGTTTGTTGACATTGTGTCTGCTATATTGCGACTAATGTCGAGATTGTCTCTAGGATGTCTATGAACCGTCGAGTCTTGGAACTAGGGACTTTGTCATGGCTCCATTTGGCGATGTCGCATCTGCATCCCGCTGGAGTGAGAAGAAACGCCGTAGTGATCTCTAGGCTGTAGATGTTGCCATCGAGACTTGGAACTAGGGACTCTGCCATGGCTCTAAGGTAGTCTCTAGGTTGTCCATGAACCGTCGAGATTTGGAACTAGGGGCTTTGCTGTGGCTCCATTTTGTTGATGTTGCGTCTGCATCCTGCTTGGAGTGAGAAGAAACGTCGTTGTTGATCTCTAGGTTATAGATGTTGTCATCGAGACCTGGCTCTCCTTCTGATGGAGCCTAATGGGAAAATGTGGTTCCTTTTTTCGTTTGTGCCCATGGATTGTGTACAGGGGTCGATGTTGACTCACCTGCAGGGCAGAAGTTTCATTTTTTGTTTCATTCCGCGATGCTCTATCATTTCAGCTTTTTATATCGCGAAAGTCGCGATTGCCCAATTATTTCGGCTGTTTTTCTTTTTACTCGCTGCTTTTTATTGCGAGTTGCCCAAACATTTTGGCTATTTTATATGCATATATTTTGCTCGCAGATTTGGACCAGTCCCACCGGCCGTGCCAGAATCTGTTTACCGCCGAAAACGGGGAAGACAAATGTCTTGCCTAAATTTGGGGGCAGATACTATTTGGATTTATCCGTCCACCTCTCCGAAGATGCCACGCTGATTTATGGCACCGTGTATCGGAGGTTTAGACTGATGCGGCCGTTGTATCAGACTTCGTCAGATTCACCCTCGTTTGTGAAGGGTTTTTGATTGTGGGGACGCTCTTCCCTGCAGGCGCAAGCCCCTGCAGTTAATTACATTACCGCGTAGCGGTAACCACTTTCTCCTGCTCCAGAAGTCACTTCGTGTCGTGTGTGTTTGTTTTATTTTTAGTTGCCCGTGGATTATATACAGAGACTAATTTATGTTGTCGCCCATAGGGCGTGGATTAGTCCAAATCCATATATTCTTAGATTTGGGTATGGTTTGATTTAAAGATCATTAACCTTGTTTGAGATTAAGATCAACTTAAATGTTTGTTAAAGATACGTTAGTCCGATCTTGGACTAAGATCTACTTAACGGGGTTTGGGATCATTTTTGATCCAACAAAAGAGCATTTGGGCTCTATCGTTTTAGTTTAGGGACATTACGGTCCGTAGATCACCATTTTTGGGGTGAGGGTTTAGTTTAAGGACGTTACAGTCCACAACTAGTTTAAGGACATTGCGGTCCATTGGGATGTGCTCATGGGTTTAGGAGTGCATCCAAGAGCTGTTGGCTATCAGGACCCTCCACCTCTCTGATGACGTTGAAGAATTACAACGACATGTTTCAGAGGTATGGAGAGATGTACCCTTGAACCAAACTCCGGATTGAAGGGAGAGATCATGGTGGAATGAACACCATTTTAGATACCATATGTTAGGGGATCATTAGTCATATTTGGAACTGAAATCGATTCGAGGAGGCCTGAGCATAGGAGGGCTCGGTTAATTGGTGATCAAAGAGTTTTGGCCTCGGGAGACTTGTCTAGTTTAGGCTAAGGTTGGCATATCATAGTGTTAAACACTAAAATTTGCTCGGCGCTCGCGTGCTCCCACGTGAGGCTCTAGAGCAGTGCTAAACACTAAAATTTGGAGCGCTCACGTGTGGCACGTGAGGTGCCTGAGGATTGAGCACTGCTTCTTTGGGTTTATTCCCTCTCTTTTATAAGTGCTAAGCACTATTAGACGGTCACGTGTGGTCACCTGAGGTGCCCCAAAAATGGGAACTATTTTTGGGTTTATTCCATTTTCTTTTATAAGTGTTAAGCACTATTAGGGGGTCACGTGAGGCTCCCCAAAAATGGGAACTGTTTTTGGGTTTATTCCCTTTTCTTTTATAAGTGCTAAGCACTATTAGTGGGTCACATGACTCGATCTCAGTTGCTCCTTTTTGTTCCTCAGAGGTGCTCACGTGGGAACACGTAATCTGTCGTGATAGCGTTGAACGCTAATCATTTCTTTTATGTGTATAGAAATCTTGATCTGAGTTTTGAGAATTTCAGGTCTCTTGTTTTTATAAGAATTAAATGCTTATGCAGGATTAAACCCTAGTTTTATCAGAGGAATTAAATTCATATTTTTTTGTAAGAATTAAATTCTTTGAAACTTAGTTCTTTCCTCTAGATTTTGAATCTGCATGACATAATCTCCCCGATGAGAATTAAATTCTCAACTTGTGGAGAGATTTGCTTCTGCAGACCTCAACCAGAGAAAGAACTAAGTTCCTTTTAGAAGAGTTAAACTCTTGGAATGGCGAAGAAGGGATAAAATAATCTCTCTGTCTTTCTTCTTACCTAGGGTTTCTTTTTCTAAAAGAGAACTCCTCTTCTTCTTTTTTGTTTTTTTAAATCTTATGGGGGGTCTCCTTGTGTCTTTAGAGAATTAAATTCTCTCTCTATTTTTCTTCCCCTCTCCCCCCTGTGTGTTTCTTTCCTCGTCTCCTTGCTCCTATTTATATGAGAAGAAAAAGAACCAATTTGTTAAGAAAATCCCTCATTGAGAGATCATGATTAATTCCATGATATTTTAAATCAATCGGAGAATTTTATTCACCGTTAGATTTTTAATCCAAAGGCTCTCTGTTTAACAGAGAGGATTTCTTGTTTGTTTAACAAGATTATGAATATCTTGTTAGTTTTAACAAGATCAGAAATATATATTTTTTATATATAGAATTTAATTCTATCATATGGATATCTTATTGGTTTAACATAGAATTTTATTCTTATCATGTGAATATCTTGTTATTTTAACAACATTGGGAAAATATTTTCCTATGATAGAATTTTATTCTACCAGATGATCACCGTTGGATCTTTGATCCAAAGGTCCTCTGTTTAACAGAGAAGATATTTCAAGTTTAAGGAAGATCAGGAAAATATTTCCTAAATAGAATTTAGTTCTATCAGATGATTTAATTGGTGATATTTTATCATCATCGGATTTTAAATCCAGGATTCTCTGTTAGAGAAAGATCTTTCCATATTAGAAAGATCAAGGAAAATATTTCCCAAATGGGATTTAATTTTATCACATAGAATTTAATGGAAACATTTTAAATTGGGGCTTTGCATGTGAGAGGCAAGAGAACTCACGTGTTTAACACGTGACCCCTGCTGTGGGTTTTAGCATGTTTATGTTTTAGCGCTCATATGCTTTGCATATGAGCGCTCACGTGTTTTACACGTGAGGCCTGTTTGGCCATTGGTGATTTATGTTCAGCGCTCATATGCTTTGCATATGAGCGCTCACGTGTTTTACACACGAGGCCTGTTTGGCCCTTAGTTATTTTCTTTCAGCGCTTATATGCTTTGCATATAAGCGCTCACGTGTTTAACACGTAATGTCCAACCGTGAATTTTTTTTCCTCTTTCATCTCTCCCCTTTTTTTAAGGGTTATAAGGGAACAAATAGCTCTTGGCCAAAAAAATTTGCGGGAACTGCGTCATCGGGTTATAAAATCCGTGCTTCTTTCGTTGTTCTTTGGCTTGGTCCTTACGAGGTCGGCAATAGTAATCTTACCGCTGACACTCATGAACTTTTGTCGAAACGGAGATTACATTTGGATGAAAGTAGTAACGGAGCCATCCGGTATGCTCGCGTACCAGTCAAAAGCAATATCGGTCAGGCTATTAACGAACTGGCGGAGGAGAAACGCATCATTGCCCCCAGTATTCCCGCATGAGTCTTTAAAATGGGCGATGTACTGATTCGCATTTCCCGTCCCATCAAATCTTCCGAATTTGGGGATGATATAGCTGCTAGGAAATTCTACCAGATCATACTGAGCAGGATATGGTCTCCCGCTACTGCTAACATATTTTTGCGCTTCGGCTTCGGCTACCAATGTTTTGACTTTGTTGGCAACCAAATTCATGATTTGATCTTGAGTTAGCGGACTACTGTCATCGGTAGCCAAGACATTTCCCGAGATAGGATGCGACTGACTTTCATGCGGTCCACCCACCTTTGGATTTGAGGGAATATGCATCGTCTATCTAGGGACACCGTTTCCCGGTTCATGAGCAGAACCCTGCGCTTGATTGGACAGCTGAGAGGCAACTTGGGCTATGAGCTGCATCACGACATTCGTCAAGTCGTCAATTTTGGAGTAAAGTTTGGCCATCTCCTTGTCTTTACTTCTGAGCTATTTTCGGAGCTCTTGAAGAAGTTGATGCTCTGCATTCTTGGGACAGGTGATTGGCTCCCCTTCGCTTTCCGAGTCCGACTCCTCATGAACTGAGGGATCTTTCTACTTATCAGACTCACTGGAAGGGTCTTCATTACCTTCCAGAGGAGGCTGGTCTTGGAAAGTGGCAGCCACATTCATACCAGATTAGATTTGAGATGTAGTGGCCCTGTCCTTACTCTTGTTGCGCGTTCCCACCATATAGACGGTGTGGACCATATATCCAGCCATCTCTTTATCTTTGGCGAGGTAACCCTGTTCTTGGAACTTCATGAAGTTCAGTCTAGCATGAGCCATAGCCCTTTTGTTGGTTCTATATCTAAGCCTTTTCTGCCTTAATTTCTCGATTTTGAGGGCTTGACGGGCATTCGTCATCCAGGAAACCATCGTGAGTCGATTGACGAGAAACTTAGAGAAGATACCCGATTGAGCAGTTGTCAGTGGCACCACTGGAGCTTTCCCGAGATGCCTTAATGCTTTGTTGGTGTTGATGGCCTTGCCCCTAGCTGGAGCGATGGAGAGTCGTTCGGAAACGGATTTGTGCTCGGGCTGAGGTGCCTTCGCGACCATGACATTTGTCCTTTTCCCTTTTGAGGCCGGTTTATCCATCACCGGGGCTTGAGGAGCAGAGATGGCGTTAGCTGGCACGAACAGAATAAAGCCGAATGGTATCGGCGGCTCCTCCCACTGTCGCCCGAGATTGGCCCGGAGGACCGTCGTGGCGTCCATCTTAATCGTGTAGGAGATGGGAGTTGTGCTAAGAGCTGAGATTGTCCTTGGAGACATTTTGTCGCATCCGAAGATTGCATCTGAAGATTGCATTCGAAAGTCGTTAACCTGCAAATAGAAGCATGATTTCAGTACAGGCAATCAATGTATATGTTGATTGAGTTCGCATGAACGTTTAACCCAAAATATGGGAGGAGAGAAAGGTCCCACCGGGCATGCCAGAATCTGCAGGGTGTGTTTCGTTACCCCATTGAGATGGGAATACGCGTCGCTTGTCAGGCGTATTACAGATTCCCCCTGCCTAGGGTAAGCTGGGGTTTATTGATTGTGGGGATCCGAATCTCCGGTAGCCGCGGACTAAGCTGTCGTTAATTACCTCTCGCCTTTGGAGCGAGGGAACCTCCGATTGACAGGTCAAACAGGTTATGCGAACTCAATGTGCAGTGTAAGTTGTTGTGTCTTGAGGGGTTTTGGATATCAGGGGCCTCACAGAGTTTACGGGGGTCCCGCTACCCGGATAGTGGGTTGGGGGTCAAGAGGGCTAGCAGCCCCTTTGCGGGGTGCGGGACAGCGCCCCGTTAGAAAAAATTCTAACGGGAGAAATGTGTATGTATATAAAAAAAAAAGGGAAAATAGCGTCCAAAGAACGCGTGAGCGCCAGCGCCCCACGTGCTTGGCACGCGGGCGCTGGGCGTCGCGCCCCATGAGCTTGGCACGCGGGCGCTGGGCGTCAGCAGGAAAAGGGGCTTAGCCTCTACATTGGGAGTTGTACTCCCAATTGACTTTTGGAGTTGAACTCCTGACAAAGAAGACAAAGGGGCTTAGCCCCTGAACTGGGAGTTGTACTCCCAAAAAGAAAATTTTATTATTTTAAATATATATATATATATATATTTGAGGAGTCAAACTGCTAAGATATTTTTGGAGCTGATGAAAGGGGGCCCCTTTCTTCTCCCTTGAGCCCTGGATTTTCCCCAAAATGGGGTTTTTGGAGGTGGGTCTTCTTCTTCCTCCTCTCTATTAGCCGGATCTTAAAGAAAGGGGATGAGATTTTAAAAATCTCCCCTTTTGGAGATTTGATGGAAGATCCGCCTTCCCCTTTAAGGGTTTTGTGGTGAAAAATTATTTCTTTTTGGAAAAGGAAGAGTGGAGCTCTTGATTTAATTCAAAAAAAAGGAAGAAGGTTTAGAATCTTGAGCAAAGAGAAGAAGACACAGAAAACCTAATTTTTGGGGAGAATGAATTGTTTTTTTCTTTTCATCATCATGTTGCTTTTTATAGGCTTTCAAATTTATATATAGTCCTTTGAGCTTTACAAAATGGCATTTTGCCCATCTCATGTGCTCATTTCTTTTGCACATGAGCCATGAGCTTTACAAAAATTTGGCTTTATGCCCATTTTTCTTACATTCACATATGAAAATTATATCAAAATTATTTGTTACATAATTTTCATTTTGGCATTGGGGAGGCTGGCCGAGGGGCTCGACTTGGGCATGGGCCCACTTGGCCTGGGCTTGGGCTCACCTGGCTTGGGGTTGACTTTGACTTTGACTTGGTCAACCGGGGTGTAATTTTTTACCCCAACAGTAACGACTTACCTCTCACAAATACACATGGTTTCCATAGCACGATACTTTGTGAACATATTTTTGTTACAAATAAAATACTTCAAGAAAATACCAGTTAGTATAAAAACCCAGTTTTCTTTTGAATTGTATTTCAAAACTCATTACGATTATGCCTCTACAACCCATTTGGGGAACCCGCTATTGGATGGTGCAGATTATCGCACATTCTCGGGCTAGTAGAGCGAGATGCAGACCTCCTCACGGAGCATTCGGTCTCGAAAGGTTTTTAATACGATTTTTAAGAAAAACGCAATTTTCTATTTAATAATAAAATTAATTTTTATAATTATATAAATATTATAAATCCATATATTTTCAAAATATAATAACCTTATATTTTTCAAAGGAAAGAATTACAAGTTTCATCAAAATACCATCAAAATACCAACAAAAAGTCAAGCTTTACATTAAAATACCATGAATTATCCAAGCTAAACTACTATCACAAAAATGCTTCAAATTCTTAAAATTCATATTCATGGAAACCCTAAATAATATAACTAATTTCTCGAGATTATTTTGAAACTATAAATTAAAAATATTTTTCATAAAACCCCTCAAGTTATATAAAATTACATTTAAGCAGTTTAGTAAATATAAGTTTAAGCGGGATCATTTCTCTTGAGCCCCACGGAGCCGGAAAAAGTGAGTGCTTGCCTATTTAAGATAGAAAACTTAACGGTGTTATCAATGGTAATTGTTTTGGAGAAAGACACAAATCCTGTCGTCCATGTGCAGCAGTTACCGATAACTCCCAAACCTAATTCAGGATCCAAATCGGTTTAAAGTGTCTGACTCAAGTCTGGATCTAACTCAAATCTGAATACAATCAGAGTCTAATCAAACATGAATCCAAACTCTAACATGTATGCTTAAATCTGAACCTGAATACCAGAACAATATCAACATGCAAACATGACTTGACTTGACCGAACCATGGCTATAACTTGACTTGATTACATGACTACTTGTTTACATCCTGAACCTGATTACATGAACAACTTATATCCATGGTTTCGGCAAGCCTTGTAACTATAATCAATACAATATATTACGTGGTTTAACAGGGTAGATTGGTACGGAATGTATTAAAAGTGGCACAATGATGGTCACTAAAAGACACATGAGATGGGCAAGCCTTGTAACTATAATCAAACTCTCGTGCCGTTGTCCCGTGGATTTTGACGGGGCCTTGTACTTACATATTATCATAGTCCATGGGATAGTTAGACTCCCTGTTTACCGCCGAAAGACGCGACCAGGAGGTTTGGACGTCTGGCCTGAATTTTGGGGCAGATGCTATTTGGATTTATCCGTCCACCTCTCCGAAAATACCAAGTTGAATTATGGCACCGTGTATCAGAGGTTTGGGCGGATGCGGCCGTTGTAGCAGACTTCGTCAAATTCCCCCTCGTTTGCGAGGGGTTTTTGATTGTGGGGACGCTCTTCCCTGCAGGCGCAAGCCCCTGCAGTTAATTACGTTACCGCGTCGCAATAACCACTTTCTCCTGCTCCAGATGTTCACTTCGTATCGTATATGTTTGTTTTATTTTTTGGTTGCCCGTGGATTGTATACGGAGACTAATTTATGTTGTCGCCTGTAGGGCGGAGATTAATCCAAATCCGTATTTTCTTAGATTTGGGTTTGGTGGATTTAAGGCTCGTTAACCTCGTTTGAGATTAAGATCAACTTAAATGTTTGTTAAGGATACGTTAGTCAAATTTTAGACTAAGATCTACTTAATAAGGTTTTAGGATCATTTAGATCCAATGAAAGAGCATTTAGGCCCTATCAATTTAGTTTAAGGACATTACGGTCCATTGGGTTTAAGGACATCATAGTCCATAGAGTTTAGTTTAAGGACGTTGCGGTCCATTGGGTTTAAGGACATCATAGTCCATACAGTTTAGTTTAAGGACGTTGCGGTCCATTGGGTTTAAGTACATCATAGTCTAAGAGTTTAAAGACATCATAGTCCATAGAGTTTAGTTTAGGGACGTTATGGTCCACAATTAGTTTAAGGACATTACGGTCCATGGAGTTTTGTTGTTGGTCGTCGGGACCCGCCACCTCTCTGAAGACGTTAAAGAATTACAACGACATATATCAGAGGTGTGGGGAGATGTACCCTTGGACCAAAGAATGTTCATCACGGACTTGGTAGTTCGGTTTAGCACTAATGCCAATTTAAAAGAAGATCTATGGACTCGGTCGATTTGGGGTTTGGCCAACCTTGGGCTCAGACCACTCGATTACTTATTTGGACTTAATCTTCAACAATGCTGAGCATTGACATGGGTTTTGATGCACACCCTTTTTCTTTGTTTTGTATTGAGTGTTGAACACTCTTTATGGCATTGGGCTCTATTTAAAGAGCGCTCTTTATTTCATCAGCGCCCATGTGAGGGGCACGTGGGGCGCTGAGCGCTGAGCGCCAAACTTGGAGTGCTAAGCGCTTCTTATAAAATAGCGCCCACGTGAGGAGCACGTGGAGCGCTCGGCGCTGAGCGTCAGACTTGAAGTGCTAAGCGCTGCTTATAAAATAAAACCTACGTGAGGAGCACATGGAGCGCTCGGCGCTGAGCTCCAGACTTGGAGTGCTAAGTGCTTCTTATAAAATAGCGCCCATGTGAGGAGCATGTGGAGCACTCGGCGCTGAGCGCCAGACTTGGAGTGCTAAGCGTTGAATTTTATGTTTTGCTCAATTCAATTCTGTAAGAATTAAATTCTCACCTATGAAAGACTTTGTCTTATAGATCTGAGATCTGCAAAAAGAACTAAGTTCTTCTGATGTGGGAATTGAACTCTCAAGCACTGAGTTTTCTCTTCTGTTCAATTCAATTCTCTGAGAATTAGATTCTCACTTGAGAAAGACTTTGCCTTATAGATCTGAGATCTGGAAAAAGAACTAAGTTCTTCTGATGTGAGTGTTAAACTCTTAAATATGGAGGATATGTTGTGATCTCACTTCTTTTTATTTATCTTAAGAAGAAATTGCTCTCGTCTTTGAAATTTGAAGTTTATGGGGGGGTTCTTCCATACAAGACTTGAAGTCTTGGGTCCTTTATATAGGGGAGGCTGATTTGTTGATTCAGTTAAGGAAATCTCTCATTGAGAGATTTATTAATTGATTTGGGGAATTTATCCACCGTCGGATCTTTGATCCAAGGACTTCTGTTTTACAGAAGACATTTTTCCTGTTTTTAACAAGATTAGGAAAAAAATTTCCCATACAGAGTTTATTCTGTATCTTGGTGATTTTTAATCACTATTGGATTTTTGATCCAACGGTGCTCTGATTTATAGAGCATAATTTTTCTTGTTTAGAAAGATTTGAGGAGTATTTTCTCAATTAGAATTTAATTCTGTATCTTGGTAATTTTTAATCACCATCGGATCTTTGATCCAACGGTACTCTGGTTTACAGAGCACAATCTTTCTTGTTTAGAAAGATTTGAGGAGTATTTCCTCAATCAGAATTTAATTCTGTAACTTGGTGATTTTTAATCACCATTGGATCTTTGATCCAACGGCAGAACTTTTAGTTCTGGTGCCAGCGCCCTCGTGCTTTGCACGTGAGGCGCTGCCTCAGAGATTTTAACTCTTGGCGCTGCCTCAGAGTTTTTTAACTCTGGGCACTGGCGCTCTCGTGCTTTGCACGTGAGGCGTTGCCTCAATTCAAATTTTGAACAGAGCTTTGCTCTTTTATTAGGGGGAAACAAATGCCCCCCACCATTGTGCTCACGTAGCTTACACGTGAGTGCAGCGATGGATGCTTTTCCACCTTTGGATCTTCTTGGAAGTTGGATCGTCTTCTATGCCTATAAGTAAGGCCTTTGGCCCTTGAGATGACTGCTGTTCATCTTCCTCTTGTTCTTTTGTTCTTCTGAGAATTTAATTTTCCTTTCAGAGCTTAGCCCTCTGTCCCAAAGAAATCTCTTCTTAGAGTTAGAACTCTGCCCAATTTTTTTAGTAAGGCTCATAATCGAACCCATTAAACAGAGTTTTGCTCTTCTTCGATCACTGATCTTTTAAGATGTATTTTAGGGTTTCTTTAAGCCGTTAATTAGAACAGAGATTTGCTCTTCTTAGATCATAGATCTAAAGAAATCTTTCTTAGGGTTTCTTAACCCGTTGATGAAAGACTCTTAGGGTTTCTAGGATTTTTACTTCAGATCTTTAAAGATCTTGTGGTTTTACAGAGCACGGCTCTTTAAAAATTCTTTTTTGGGGAATTTTATTCCCTTCTTAATTGACAGATGTCAATTCTGCCTGCAGAGCACTGCTCTCGAGGGAGTTCAACTCCTTGGCCTAATGATTCTCTCATTAAATGAGAATCCTCTTAGGATTTCCTCCTTAATGGGTGACCGTCTCATCAATGATGAGCCGTCACTTTGATTTTGTGGGTCTCCTTTGGTCCATTTCCACTGCATCGCAGTGTGGTACAAATTTAAAGTACCAAGTGTCAGACTTTGGACGTAGCATTGACAGCTAACCCTCATTCCTTTTCGCGCAGGTACTATGTCTTTCGACACTTATTTCCCATTTGCTCGCCCCGAGAGTGCATATTCCGACGCGCCCATGGATCGGGAAGTTTTTGCACTGATTAAAGATCACGACCAGGAGCAGAAGTCTCTTCATTTATGGGGGTTGTAGTACAACCAAATTATCCAGGGTCGGGGCAGCTTCTCTTATACGACGCCTTCAGAGCCGATTTCAGCCATTCACTACACCGACTCACCCCAAGTGAATTACGCCGTGGAGGAGGTTAACTGGATTACGGATGGACGCCTCCAGCTCTCTATGGGCTCAATACCCGTGCAGCAGCCGATGGATTTAGATATTCTGGGGCGGCGCATATGTCAAGGCGAGTCGTGCCCTTGGGGACAGGCATACATGATAGGCTTAACTCCTCACCATTCAGCCGGATACCTGCAGTGAGCTCGATACATCTTATCAGCCAAGAACTCGTTGTTGCTAAAGCTTGGGTTGTGCCCCGCAATTTATGCATCTCTTTTCCAGTATCACGCGCCTCATGTATGGTGGGTAAAGGCTTTCCTGGAGCAATGGAACATCCCAACACACACTTTTCTCCTATCGGACCGGGAAGTTTCGATTTCCCTGGAGGAATTCGCAGAAATTTTGATCCTACCCGTCAAAGGGGAACATTACGAGGAAATACTTCCCCCTGATGAATACATCTTCGCCACCAAATCAGTGGTGATGGGTCATAATCCGGAGAATGCTATTCAACATCGATTCCCGAGTCTAATCAAGGTGTTGAATATTTATGAGAGTCTATTTCTCGAGTCCAGAGGGCACGGGGTCAGCTTCGCGGATTTCATCACCCGTTTTCTTCTCCCGGAAGTCTTGTCAAAACAAGCTGCGAAGTTCGCCAAGCTTGACGATCCTTTAGGTTTTGGCTTAGATAGCCAGCCGACAGCTGAAGCGGATCAAAGTAATTTCTTCCTCCCAGATACCCCATTCATCCCCTTTGCAGAGCTCGCAGCTTCAGACATTGACGAAGAGGCGTTCTTTTTGGGGTTCCTCGGCCTATGGTTAAGCTGGTTTGTGCTCCCAATGCACCCTCGCTATATGAAGCCATATGTCTTCTATCCGGCTCAGAGAATGGTTGTCGAGACCCGAGTGGCCGTCGGGATCGCTAGGCTGGCTCACCTGTTTCAAGGCCTCAGCTTAGCGGCAGACACCACTCAGCCGGGGGTACAGACCGTAAATCTCCCGCTACACTATTTTACGTCATGGATCGAGCTACATGTGCTTGGTGCTTTTGGAGTCCACAAATGACCCCGTTTCTACGACAGTTATAATTTCCCTCGGGTTATGCTCCTAGTTGACGCTTCTGCTTTGGATCCGTCACAGTGAGAGGCTCGGGGTCTAGTCCTTCACCCGTGTATGGTCGGGGATAGCATGACCTTCATCGATAAGGTCTTAACTATCGGCAAGGAATCCACTAAAACGGTGCAGCCGTTGCGCGATACCTATAAAGACAGGGCTTCTACGTTGAACGCTCGGGAGATTCTGCATTTGTGTTCAATCAGGCCGAGCTTTTTAGTGTACAGGCAGAACGACTCGGCGCTATTCATGAAGTACAACCTGCACCGTTTCGCTCAACGGTCGAGTTACAACCAGGGTGTTTCGCTTGAGGCCTTTTTAGCTGAGCCGGTTGCTTCGGAAGAGGGTATCCGTAGCGCGCTACACCATTTCATGCGGCTAAACACCGGGTCCAACTTTTTTATCATTGAGCCGAGCTGCGTTCCGAAAATCTCGAACGCATACGTGGCGTGGTACTCGCATGCGACGAGTGTGGTTATTAGGGAAGAAAGGCGATTTCTGCTCGATCGCAAGGGTGCGGTCCCTGCCGGTAATCCAGCTATCCCCTTAAAGCGACGAACTACTGTTGTTCCTTACTTAAGAGAAGCTGATGTGGTTGTGGTCCCATGCGCTTTTCCTGAGAAGCCTCTACCCCGTGTTCCTGTAAAAGCGGTAGCTGCAGCGTCCCCGGAGTTTGGAGTGGGTATGGAAATCAGGACTTGTCGCCTAAAAATGCCCATCAAGCGCAAGCTCGTGTCCTCGGCCGCCGGCGTTCACTCACAGAAAAAGAAGAAGTTGCTCTATTTTGCTGACATTGTACTCAGCCAGGAGCCACATGCTCCTTACAGCGAGGGTTTGTGCGAGTATAGGACCAATGAGGGTTTATTTATCGCGCCTGGGATGATACCGATCTCCAGGCTGCCCTTCTGGCTTCCGAGCGACTGGCTCGTGAAGAAGCGGTGCTAATCTCCATTGCAAAGTCAGGTATACTTCAGTCGTATCTTTCCGCGTTCATTCCTTCCTTATTATTATGCTTTTACTAATGTCATTTTCTTCAACGGGTATTTCTGCCGAAGAGGCCCTCGCGGCTTCCATCAAGACTTTCGAAGAGGAAGAGAGGCTCCGCGCTTCTTTGGGTCTTGGTATAATTCAGCTCATTGTGTCTTCATTCCCTTTTTTTATTCGTGCTCTGACCCTCTCCTTTATTTTATTGCAGGGACTACCTTGACTCAGGTTATTCTGAGTGTGGTGCCGATCCCGAGCGGTGATGCAGCGATGCTTCCAGAGCCAGCTATTATGGCCCCAGCTCCCCCAACATTATCGCAAGAGGCTTCGCTCAAGCAGACAATGACAGACGCCGTAACGGCACCGGAGGCAGAGCTTGGTTCGGACGATGACATCCCTTTGTCAAAAATCTTGAGGAGATCAGCTCTCACGGCCTAAACTGAAAGGAAACGCAAGAAGCACGCAGCGAAGGAACGTGATGTTGTCTTGGCTGTAGGTGCAGGCTCAAACACCACTCCATCTGTTGCTATTCTTTCATAGGGTGCTCCAGCTGCCCTGTCTACCACCCATAGACAGGTTGCGTGCGCGGCTCGGGAGGCAACCGAGAATCTTTCGCAAGGTAATGTAATGCCCGGTCTTTTTTATTAGAACTCGATCTGCAAATTCTTATATACCATATCCTATAGGGCCAAGTCTTGGCGATGAGATGGCAGGTGAGACGATGGCGACCACAGAGCCCGAAGTGGCTACTCTCTCTCTGGAGTCTGGGACTGCCCAAACCGCCGCTCTTTCCCCTTGTGGCTCCCTGGTATCGGCGGGCATCGCAAGCGTTACGACGACCCTTGTCGAATCAGGGGATGAAGCCATGGGCGCAGAAACTATCCCACTGAAGGAGAGCGAAGAAGCCACTATGCCTGGTGATGCTTCCGTCGCGGTTTTGGTCAACGACCCATCGGGTAAGTCTTAAGTCACTGTTCTCTTTTTATTTCTCAATCCCGTTTAGCTTCTTCTGACGATATCTTGTTTGTAGGTGCAGCGAACGCTGAGATTGTGCCATCTAAAGCACGTCCGGTTGCCGCCATGACGGTTGTTGTCCCCTCACCTTCTCCTTTGTCCTCTGGAATGCTGGAAGGTATGGGTTTGCGATTTATCGGTCTCATTGCGGGTATCATTCCCCTTGTACTGACAATATATTGTCATGACTTTGCAGGAGTCCTTTTTGACCATCTGTATCAGGTGCTGAACCCGCATTTCTCCTTCCAGTCAGAAATCGTCCTACTCGCTGGTGTCGGTGAGTATAGTTTTTAACCGACATCCTTTCCTTTCTTTTACGGGTAGCCATGTCGTTGCTAATTCTTCTTTATATTGAATATAGCATCACGGGTCGAAGGAGGAGGCGAAAGGATAGCCGTGGATCCGACACCCCCCCTCTTATCTCCTGTCACAGCTGGTATAATAGACTTTATCAACCATGTGATTTCTTTATTTCGTAAGTCAGCATTTAATCGTAATTCATTTTGTATCAATCGCACTGGCTCCGGCTCCCTTTGAGTCTCGCATCCCAATGCCGGCAGGGCTCTTTGCTAAACGCCCATCTTCCAAGGGCGCTGCGACTAGCCTGCGGATGTTGAGCGAATTCATCGAGAATCTTGACGCCGAGGCCCTCGCATTCACTGCAGATTTTTCTACTGAGGTTAATCCGATGCTGGTGACGCTCGTGAACTTCCATGACGAAAGTATCGTCAGGTCTTAGGTTAATTACTACAGACAGATCGAGGCTTGCCTGCACGAAATTAAGCTCAAGCGTCTTGCTCCCGAGGTTCTGGCTTTGAACTCCCAGCGGGTTGCATGGGTTGAGCAGAGTGTTCCTTTCTTTCGTCATTTTGAACAAGAGGCGACCCTGAGATAGAAGGAACATGAGGCGGCTTCCAGCGAGTCTGTCCAATTGCGTGCCCAAGTCGAAGCGAATGCTGCACGGCTGAAAGCTATTTTTGAAGACCTCCAACGATGTATTTCTGACGGGCTGGTGCTGAGACAGAATCTTGACTTCACTGAGCGGGTTACGCAGAGTTGCGAAGCTACTCAGCAGAAAATTAATAAGAAGCTTTCATCCTGTTTGCGGCAATGGGCTCGGATTGAAGCGGAGTTGGCCGCGGTGGCTAATCATGACAAGGAGTTGAGAGGAGTGCGCGAGCGGCTTGCTGATTTGTTAAAAACGCCTCCTCCTCAATAACCGTCTTTGTACCCCCCCCCCCCCCTTTTTTTGTAAACTTGTGGTTTATGAATAACATGTTTTCATTTTGATTCTTTTGTGAAATGTATCTTGTATTCACTTGAATTCATGAATAAAAGACATATTTTATCTCATATTGTCGCTTTCTTTTCTTTGTTGTGTCATTGGTATGTGACTTTAACAAATGTGGCCTGTAGATGGTAGATAACAGTCCATCTTATCCTTCTTGTGGGGTAGCGATGGCTTTAGGAAACAGGTACAGGTCTGCTGCTTAAGAATTTTCAACTCTATAAGCCGTGAGGGTATCATAAAGACTTTTCTCCCTACGAGTCGAGAGGATCTCGTAGATGTAATTTCTCCATAGGGGTCGTGAGGACACCTAAATGTGTTTTTTTCTCGAGAATCGTAAGGATTCCACAAGAGAATTTTCTTTATGCGCAGGGACACTAATTTCCCGCGGGTCGAGACAAATCGAGAGATTCCTGCAAAGACACTGATTTCCCTGCGGGTCGACGCGAATCGAGAAGTTCTCGCCAAGGACGCTGATTTCCTGTTAGTTGTATATATGCCCTAGAGGCCATTATTGTACATGAGATGTATATTATAGTGGATGCTGGGACATATATAGGGAGGACTTTCTTGCTCGACATGATAGTACGCTATCTGGTTGCTCTTTATCTTAACATGTATACTTACTGTCTCTCTGTTACATGTTGATAAAGCCCTTAGGATGTGTACTTGACTTCCAGGATTATGATGCAGATCATACTAGTGGGGCCTGGGTAGTCTATGAGTTCATCCTTCAGTGTTCCTAGTCGTGGGAATATCGAGACGGGGCATCGATATTCCAAAGTAGAATAGCGTATATCTTCTTGACCCATGTGATGGGCGATAGATGATCCCATATCCATTGGTGTTTGACATCAGAGATAGTATACGGGTGCTCAGTGGAGACTGGGTATACTGAATGGACTCGCCGAGAACTCCTAGATGGTATTATACCTCACGTCAGATAGCAGTTCTCTGGTGATACTGGTACAGGTTAGTCTGTCGACCCGAGATCGTCATAGAGTCTTGTGTGTCTTCTACTGTGCTTTGATTTCCACCCTACCACGGCTCTACTGAGTCGTGCAAACAGGTGGTTTTTGGGTACAGTCCCGAGTCACATGGAGGCAATGAGCGATAGGAGGGGATTCGTCTCTCCCGGTATTGGGGGTTGATGTTGCGCTATGCTCGATTGGTCATAACTGAAATCCCTGGCCAGGGTAGATGTGATTTACTTATAAGTGTTATCAGTAGTTTCATGCCCGTTATGGACCTTACATCGGCATGACTTATCAAGCTATTGGGGTCTGACGTTTACCACCCCTAGGCGAGATATGCGACATATCAGACGAACAGACCGGACTGTACGGTAAGTGTTACTGATTGGATTCATAGGAGTATGAGCAGGCTTGCTTGTTGATCTTCTGATCACTCAATACCCGGGTGGCCGTTACGTTTAGCATGCCTCTTATGGCTTGTGGGTGTTTGATATGATCATCACCCACTACCGGCGTATTGACGAGTCTTTAGAGTCCTACACAGAGGTTTTCTGGATCAAGCGAAAAGGAGTAGGAGCACATATGAGATATGTGTGGGACCGAGATTAATACGCATATGTGATACCGTATTCTATTCTCGCGATTTGTATCATCGGTCGGTTATATACGATATAGCCGAGTTATCGAATCAAGTGTTGATTCGATAGATTGATACACATGATATTAGTCGGTTATATGTGATATGACCGGATCATTAAATAAAGTGTTGATTTAATGATTTAATGTATAATTATATATTTGATATATTACTTTACATTAACTAGTATTGGCTCACTTAAGATTGTTTTCTCACTTGATGTGCACATAGTGTTTATGTGATATATACTTGTGTGCATGTTTGTATCATGCTTGATGATACATGCAAACTTGGGTGTGTGTATGACTTATACCATGCTTATTATAATTAAGGGTTTTATTTTTTTTAATTAAATCAAAATGACATGGATTTTGTCATGGCTTGAAAGCTTCATGAAGCTTGTAGACCATTGACCAAAGTCCACTCATTTTGTTTTACTTAAGATATTTTAAACCTAACCATTATGATAAAACCATGGTTTGGTCTCTAAAATGGTTAGTATGTGCAATAACTCACCCATGGTTGCAAAATGATTAAGTTAATTCACCACTTGATTTTTTTTAGTTCATTCTTCTTCTTCTTCATCTAAAACCAAAAGCTTTCTAGGTTTTTGGAAAATGGTGAAAATGAGTGAGAAACTAAAATCTAAAGTGAGCCCCTTCCTATTTCATCATCCTATACACTTGCTTGGGTATTATAGGGTGTTCTCTTCACAAAGTTCATGACCTAGTGAAGGGTTAGCTTGAGTTTGAGTCTCCCCGACGTAGATCATCTTCGGTTTCGAAGGCATCGAGCAAGCCCGTTCATTTTTCCGAAGGAACCATTCTAGAGTTCGGGAAATCTTCACTTGCAGCGATCGCAGCGAAGGGACGACTACACGGAGCTATAGAAGTGAAGGACCGGTCTACAAAGGTTGTATTCCTTGCTCACTACTTGTAATGGTTGATTACATGTTTCATTTTGTCTATTTACTTTAGCTTGATCCTGGCTTAGGATTAATTAGCACCTTAGAATTTTTAAATATAGCATGGTATTTGTTGTGAAAACCCAGTAAGGTGCTAAGGAATCCCAACGGTTCCCTGAATCGGGAGATTTTTGCCAAGGACACTGATTTCCCTGGGTTCGAGACGAATCGAGAGATTCCTGCAAAGACACTGACTTCCTTGTGGGTCGACGCGAATTGGGAGGTTCTCGCCAAGGACGCTGATTTCCCTGAATCGAGAGGTTTTTGCCAAAGACACTAATTTCCCTAGGGTCGAGAAGAATCGAGAGATTTCTGCAAAGACACTGATTTCCCTGCAGGTCGACGCGAATCGAGAGGTTCTCGCCAAGGACGCTGATTTTCCTGAATCGAGGGGTTTTTGCCAAGGACACTGATTTCCCTGGAGTCGAGACGAATCAAGAGATTCCTGTAAAGACACTGATTTCCCTGCGGGTCGACGCGAATCGAGAGGTTCTCGCCAAGGATGCGAATTTTCCTGAATCGAGAGGTTTTTGCCGAGGACACTGATTTCGCTTGGGTCGAGACGAATCGAGAGATTCCTGCAAAGAGACCGATTTCCCTGCGGGTCGACGCGAATCGAGAGGTTCTCGCCAAGGAAGTTGATTTCCCTGAATTGAGGGGTTTTTTGCCAAGGACATGGATTTCCCTGGGGTCGAGACGAATCGAGAGATTCCTGTAAAGATATCGATTTCCCTGCAGGTCGACGCGAATCGAGAGGTTCTCGCCAAGGACGCTGATTTCCCTGAATCGAGAGATTTTTGAGTTGATTTGATTCCGAGACGGAGCGTTGTTCCGGCAGGGAGGTTATTGGCTGACTTGTTCCGCTTTCTGCGGTGTCGAGAAGGAACGCCGTGTTGATTTTCTGGGATGCAGATGTTGCCGTCGAGATCTGACTCTCCCTTTGACAGAGTCTGTTGGGAAATGTGGTTCCCTTTTGTTTATACCTATGTATTCTTATACAGGGGTCAATATGGACTCGCCTGTAGGGCAAAAGTTTCATGCTTTCATTTTTTATTTCCTTCCATGATGCTATATAATTTCAGCATTTATACCGCGAAAGTCGCGATTGCCCAATCATTTCGGCTATTTTTCGCGGTGCCCAATCATTTCAGCTATTTTTCTTTTTACTCGCTATTTTTTATTGCGAGTTGCCCAATCATTTTGGCTATATATTTTTTTTTTTGAATTTTTGGCTTGCTGATTTTGTTGCGAGTATGGACCTGAGATCTGATAACAATCTTAGCATCAGCATCGCTGCGACTGGAATGTTGCCAGGAGCGAATCATCACTTGCCGTGAAAGGACTTAGAATTTGTTATAGATTTAGGCATCAGCATCGCTACAACTGGGATATCGTCAGGAGCAAACCATCATTTGCCTTTGTTGATTCGAACAAAGATAGCTTAGCAAACAGAGTTAGGATCCTGTCGACTAAGGCTTTTAACTTCATGAGCCGTAAGGGTCTCATAAAGATGTTTGTCCCTACGAGTCGTGAGGATCTCGTAGGTGTGTCTTCTTCCTAGGAGTCGTGAGGATTCCTAAGTGTATGTTCTCTTATAATTCGTAAGTATCTTACAAGAGTGTTTTCTCTTTATAAGTCGAGAGGACCTATGAGTGTCGTTCACTACATGAGGACATTCATCGTCGTTGGTGGGACTTCGTGAGGGAACGTTCATTTGTGCTCGTGGATTGTATACAAGGGTCAATATTGAACCGCTTGTAGGGCAGTCTGGGGGAATGTGATGGCTTAAGAACAGGTTCAGATCCCTGTAGTTTAAGGCTTTTGAATCCTATGAGCCGTGAGGGTCTCATAAGGGAATTCTCCTTACGAGTCGTGAAGATCTCGTAAGCGTAATTTCTCCTTAGGAATCGTGGGGATCCCTAAGTGTGTTGCTCCCTTGTGAGTCGTAAGGATCTTACGCGGGTATTTTCTCCTTACAAGCTCGAGAGGACCTTATAAGTGTGTATGAATTTTTTTTTACAAGTCTGCGCCCTTTCGGGTTTTCACAAACTCGCTGGTAGCCCTGCTGTTTTTACTCACGGAGCCCTTTCGGGTTTTCATCCATGCCCATTTCGCTTATAGACGTACTTTTTTTTTTGCCGCGTTAGCCTAAGGATGCTACGATTCATAGTAGTTTAAGGACGTTTCAGTCCGTACCTAGTTTCAGGACGTTTCGGTCCGTTGTTAGTTTAGTGACATTTCGGTCCGTTGCTAGTTTAAGGACATTACGGTCCATTGTTAGTTTTAGGGACATTTCGGTCCGTAGCTAGTTTCAGGACATTACGGTCCATTGTTAGTTTAGGAACGTTTCGATCCGTTGTTTTTTCCGGATAGCACTTACAAAGTTTAATGCTCAGGAAGACAGCGAGTGGACACAGGCGTCTTCATCTATCATTAACTTGGGCTATGACTTGTCAGGCGTAGTATTTCTTAAGAAATCGGTCGTTTATTGGCCGAAAGAGTCTTTGGCCATGCATATTCATGAGCAAGTAAGCCCCACCTTGGTAGACCTTGTTTATGATGTATGGGCCCTCATAGTTTGGCTCGAATTTCCCCCATTTGGCATGATTAGGGATCATAGGTCTTTTGACAACTAGTACGAGTTCGTCTTGACGGAATGTTCTCGGCCTAGTCAATCTTTCGTGTGAGCGCGTCATCCTTGCTTTGTAAGCTTCTAGGTTTTGCTGTGCCACGAGACGAGTTTCATCGAGGGCGTCTAGCTCTTCAAGCCGAAGATGAGCATTCTCTTCGTCTGTTAGTTCGTACTGAACCGCCACTCGTAGAGAGGGTAGCTCTATCTCTAGGGGAGTACCGCTTCTGTGCCGAATACCAACGCGAATGGCATTGTGTTCATGGCCGTCTTGAACGTTGTCCGATAAGCTCAAAGAGCTTCATGCAGTCTCTCGTGCCAGTCCTTTTTATTTTTGGACACTGTCTTCTTTATGATCTTTGTCAAGGTTTTGTTGAAAGCCTCAGCTAGACCGTTAGCTCGGGGATTATAGACCGAAGAGTATCTCCAGTCTATATTATGCTGCTGTGCGAAGCGGCTGATTTTGTGACTTCTGTAGACAGGCCCGTTATCAGAGATAATCCTTCGCGGAGTGCCGAACCGATAGATGACGTGTGTCTTGAAGAAATGGAGGATGTTCTCCGTCTTCACTTCTCTTAGTGGTATGGCTTCTGCCCACTTAAAGAAGTAATCAGTTGTCGCCAATATGAATCGATATCCTTTGGATGACACTTGTTTGATAGGCCCAATTATGTCGGATCTCCACATTTCAAACGGCCAGCTAGCCATTGTTGGGTGTAGCGAATTTGGATGCTGGTGGATGAAGTCTCCATGAATTTTGCACGAGTGGCACTGCTTCGCGTATTCGAGGTAGTCCTGAATCATCGTAGGCCAATAGTAGCCCATTCTTTTGATCTTCAGCTTCATCTTTGGCCCGGCTTGATGAGAACCGTAGAGTCCATCGTGAGTTTCTTGGATGACCCTCCTTGCTTCTTCTGTTCCCAGGCATCTTAGCCACAGATAGTCGAATGATCTCTTATAGTATCATTGACGAAGGCGAAAGACAGAGCTCGTTTCATGAGCTGATGTCTTGAGGATGCATCTTCCGGCGTTTGACGGGATTTGAAGTAATCTATAAACACTTCTCTCCAATCCTTAGCCTTTTCTTGGTCCTCTATTTGTAGGGAGGTTTGCTTGGTCGCTTCCTTTTCTCCAGACGACTCTGGAGATATTTCTGCTGGTACAAGAACCCAACGGCTTTGTACAATGATCCTTACGTCATTGAGGTTTTCGTCAGCCAGTTCTTTAGCGAGTTTGGCTAATGCGTCTACTTTGCTATTTTATGTAGGCGGTATGCTTTCTAGGATGTAGGAAGAGATTTGAGTCAGCAGTTGTTGCACTCTCTCGCCGTACTTTACCAACTCTGGTTTGCACGTTTGATAGTTATTGTTTACTTGACTAACAACCGGCTGGGAGTCTCCGTATATAAGGAGGTTTTCGATTCCCATGTCGACAGCAATCTCAAGACCTACTATCAAAGCCTCATATTATGCTTCATTGTTTGTCCTCGGCTCTGTTAAGGAAAAGGCAAAGTGCATTATCCCTCCTTGTGGAGTCACGAAGATGAGGCCTACCCCAGATTTGATTATGGAGGAGGTGTGCTTTCGCTTCTTCATGGAAGATTCCCCATCGAAGTAGAGTTCCCATCGGGTATCACTCCCTTCTCTCCCCCCGTCGATCATGTCAAACGCATGCTCGTCTGGCAATTCGCAATTTAGGGGTGAATCGGCGGGTATCGGATGCTCAGCGAGGAAGTCAGCGATGGCCTGGCCTTGCACTGCCTTGAGAGGTCGGTATGTTATCGAGAATTCCATCAAGAGTAGGGCCCATTTAGCGAGTCGTCCCGTTAGTATGGCTCTTGACATCAAATATTTAAGAGGATCTACTTTTGATATGAGATGGACCTCATGCGCCGAATCATAATGCCGAAGCTTCGTTACCGCGAAGATTAATGCCAGACAGTGTTTTTCGATGGGGGAGTAGTTGTTTTCTGCCCTCAGGAGAACTCGACTCAAATAGTAAAGGGCTCTCTCTTTCCCTTGGTCGTTCTCCTGTGCCCATAACGCGCCTAAGGAACCTTCAAGGGCGGTTGTATACAGGATAAAAGGCTTTCCCTTGACCGGAGCGGTCAGTATCGGCGGATTCTGCAGGTATTGCTTGATTTCGTCCAGTGCGCTTTGGCATTTGTGATCCCAGACGAATGGGGTCCCCTTCTTCATCAGGTGACTGTAGGGACGGCATTTTCCGGAGAGGTTGGTTATGAACCGTCGGATATACGCGAGCTTTCCTTATAGAGACCGCAATTGTTTTAAAGTTCTTGGGGTGGGCATTTCCATAATCGCCTTGATCTTTGACGGATCTATTTCGATGCACCGATGTCTTACGATGAATCCTAGGAATTTGCCTGAGGAAACTCCGAACGCGCATTTCAGAGGGTTCATCTTCAGGCTGTATTTTCGAAGGCGCTGAAACACTATCTTAAGATGCTCCCAGTGCTCCTCATACGATTTGCTTTTCACCACGAGGTCGTCAATATAATATTCGACAATCTCGCGTATGAGGTCATCAAAGATCTTTGTCATGGCCCTCTGGTAGGTAGCACCAGTGTTATTTAGACCGAAAGGCATCACTTTGTAGCAGAATATGCCCAGAGGGGTCTGAAAAGTGGTATGCTTCTGGTCTTCGGGATGCATATTTATTTGATTGTACCACGATGATCCGTCCATGAAGGAGAAGACTTCATGGATGGATGTGTTATCGATCATCAGCTCAGTAACAGGTACCGGGAAGTCATCCTTCGGGCAAGCTTTGCTGAGGTCCCGAAAGTCCATGCAGATGCGCACCGTCCCATTTTTCTTCATCACTGGGACAATGTTGGCGATCCAGTCAGGGTATTGAACTTCTTGGATGAAACCAAAGTCGATTAGCTTCTTGACTTCGGCGTTGATACTCATTTCAAGTTCAAGCCGCATTCTTCTTGGTGCTTGTTTGACTGGCTTGACGTCCGGAGATATCGCCAATTTATGCACAGCTATTTCCGGATCTAGCCCCGGCATCTCGGAATAGTTCCATGCGAAGCAGTCTTTATACTGCATGAGCACGTCTTTTAGCGTAGCCACCTGCTCTTTAGACAGCAGCTCACTGACAAACGTTGGTCGTGGGTCGTTTGCCGTCCCTAAGTCGATTTTCCTTAGGTTGTCCGCAGTAGTATGTATTCCATCTTCCAACTCTTTTAGTGCCGGTAGAAATTCTGAGATCAACTCATCTTCACCCTCATTTTCGAAGTACCAGGAGAGGTCATCCATATTCTCGGGCACTCCTTATTCTTACAACGTTATCACGTAACAGGTACGAGATCGTTTCCAAGACCGGTGTTGATCTGGTTCTACTCTCGCTATATACGTTGCTTTTGGCACATGCCTTTGTGGTGGGGCTACCCTCCAACTGTTGGATAGAGCGAATCTGCCGAGTTGATATTGGTCTACGACCCAGTTTTTGAAGGTGAAGCAGTCTTCAAGAGGATGTCCTATCGCTCGGTGATAGAAGCAATAATCCGGGTGATGAACCCCGTTTGCTTGATCGGGGTGCCGAGACTCCGGGAGTGTCATCATCTGATGTTTCATGAAAAGGTCAAAGATTCTTCTTGTCTTGTCTTGAGGGAAAGAATATGCTCAACCCATCTTTTTTATAAGAGACGGATTCCGGCTGACCCTTTCTCGATCGCGTGGCCTTTTGGATCCGTTTTGCTGCTGTCGAACGTTTTTTCCGTCCTTCAACATGTTTTTGCCTCCGCGTCAGGCCTTTTTCTTGTCCTGAGAATACATGGCGGGCTGACGGTGGAGGGCATTGTCATCCTCCGTAGCCTGCTAAAGGAGGCGTTGTGTCTTGGCTTTCTCGTAAATGGCCATTTCGCGGCTGTGGTCGCGCCGAACCCTTTGACTCACTTCCCTTACTAGCTTGCCCATCTGTTCTTCAAACGAAGGACTCGGCATTTTTATAGCAGAACCTCGTTCTGGTTCAGCGTCAGCATCTTTTAAGAGATCATCCTCTTTTTCATCAAGGTCCTTTTGACATGGCAACCATGGAACTGCTCCCGTTTCTTGGACTGGACATATCCAAACCCGATCATTTCCATTTTTCCGTTAGGCAATTTTCGCTGAGTTCCGGGGACGTTCCAGATCCAGTTGTAGAATTGAGCATGTCGCGCGGTTTGCTTAAAGGGTACACCTTGGCATCTCAATAACCTTTTTAATCCCTCTGTGTAGTATCTGGGCAGACGGATCGGTTGGAGCCTGTCAAGCGCAGATTCAGCACCACGCCAGACTTCTCTCTCGACTTTAGTTTCCGTGGATCGATAGAATAAGATCGCCTTATCACCTTTTTACCTGGGAGGGACGTAGAATGTCTGTAGCTCTTCCACGCTATATGTCTCAAGCGCATCAAGCTCTCTGTAGTGCTGCCGCGGAACCATGGCGATTTGCAAACTCAGATCATCTCCAATGAGGGCCTGTATTGATGGACGGACCGAGAATACTTCGTTGACTTCGTCTTCAGAAGCGCTGCCAAATACCAGAATAGGTGTAGGTGGTCCCAGCATGTTGCATTGGGGCGGCCCCGAATAAACTATCTCTTCTCCTCCTCGGTATCGCCCCCGAAGACCGGAATAGTGGCGATAGCTTTGTAAGTCCACGGTAGCGCCCCGGCCGTCTAACAGATGCCAAATACGGAACAAAAACTTTTTACAACTAGCGCTATCGCGTACTATTACCCGGATCTGCCATTAAAGCTAAACTAACAACTACAAAGTGGGTAGAAATGTTATACCGAACGATCCGAGTCCTTCGGTCTTCAACCATCATCCCACACTTTGTTGTGGCTGCTCCGATCTCTCGAATCTCCAGTCTTCTCGTCCAAGTGGCACCACGTCGACGGATCTTTAAACGGGCTCCCGCCTCTGAACCGAGGCAACTCGATCATCAAGTTTGCTAAAAGAGATGACCAAGATTGATATAGAGAATGAGTAGAACACTTTGTCTCGTTACGTCCAAAGCTATGGACGAACGGTTAATGAAGTTGCCTTTTGGATCGGGTGGAAATGTGAAATGAATATATGAAATTTGCATGAAGCCAAAACCCTAATCTTTTTCCAAATGAACAACCATGCCATTTCCAAAGAGGGGCCGGCCATGATATAGAGGAGGGGGTGAGTGTAGGAGCAAGAAAGAGGGTGACTATAAGAAGAAACCTTATCATAACATTAATGGAATGAGTGAGTCATTTTACACCTTGCATTTACAATTAATGAACTAATGAATCATAACACTTAGTCATCAATATAATAAATGCAACCATGTGTCACAAATCTAAGTCACCAAATCTAGAACCTTCCACACCCATCTCAAGAAAAGATAAATCCGTCTTTAACTAAATGTTAAAAACGGGCGATAGAAAACTGGAAACTGGCAACTTCCAAAAGTGATCCTGAAACGAATTTCAGGATAACCCCGTAACAGTATAAACATACCCGCATTTGTATTACGACCGAATACAAATGCAACTGAGACAAAGATATTATATCTACACAGCATAATACTCGGATCCGGCTTAAACCAAAGCCGACCAGTATTATCTGCCCAAAAAACGACACGTGCGATAACGCACGTGCATTTTCCAAACCCTGTCATAATATCATACGGCCTCTACAACGTTTCGCCCGAACTTGGGAAAGTGTCTGTGGGGGACTCTAATGACTCATCAACACACTGGCACTGGGTATAACCACTAGCACGTCAGAGGTACAAGCTGTACGTAACGGTTTGCCTATGTATTGATTGGAAGGGAAGCAGACGAGCGAACTCATCTCTAAACCCTACTGAGCCTAACAGTGACAATATACATACAGTCCGGTCCGTTCGTCTATGAGTATCGCATATCGGCCTAGGGGCTGGTAACGTCAGACCCCCAATAGCAGTATAAGTCATGTCAAAGAGTGGCCCAGAACACCCTGAGATACTACTGGAGTATCTACCAGTAAATCTCCTGCCTCGGCCGAGGACTTTGTGTAATGTCTCTCCTAGACACAGCGCGATCTCACCCCCAATACCGGGAGAGACGAATCCCCTGCCGATCCGCCCACTTGCCTCCATGTGGCTCAGGACTGTACCCAAAAAAAACCTGTTTGCACGACTCCTTTGAGCCGTGGTAGGGTAGAAATCAAAGCACAGTGGGAACTCACACGAGACAAATGACGACCTCAGGTCGATGAACTAACCTGTACACATGTCACCAGGGAACTGCTATCTGACGATATGTATAATACCAACTAGCAGGTTCCCGGCGAGTCCTGTCCGGTGTACTCATAACCTAATGAGCACCTATATACATCTTAGGTGAACCAACTAACACCAATGGCTTGTGAAACCGGCCATCGCCCCTCGTCGGGGTCTCGACTGTATACATTAGTCTACTCTGGAGTATCGATGCCCTGTCTCGAAACTCCCACGACTAGGGACTCTTTAAGGATGTGCTTACAGACCCCAGCTCCCACGTATATGATCGCCATCATACTGTTGGTAGTCAAGCAAGAATCCTATGGGCTCTATCAATATGCAATAGGGAACTAAAGCATGTATACGATGATAAAGACAAACCAGATAGCATACTATTATCTTGAGCAAGACTATCATATCGGTATAGGTCCTGCCTCAATCATTGCAATCACGTACCTGCGATCCAATAATTGACTTTGAGGGCACTATCTCCAACAATCTCCCACTTGCACTCAAGGCTAATTATTGCAATGTCGCATACTCACAGCCCGTGTGATACCGAACATCCAACTCCTCTACTAATCAGTTTCACAAATCTAGTTTGTAAAACTCTTGTGTTCGAGAAATAGCCTCAGTGAGTGGATCCGCCCTGATGTTTCTTTCTATATCTCTCTAAATCTCAAATTCGCGGAGAAAATCATTTTCCGAATTGAGCAATACCTGTCTTAGAATATGTCTGGATATCTGATGGGTCCTAGTTCATAAATGAACTTCAAATCCAAACTTCTTAGACTGTATTGATAACTGAACCTAATCAGTATCCAGCAACATGCCTCCCACAGTATCTTCTTGGACCACCTGTCCATAATACGGTCCCTCGTCAGAGGGAAAACTATAACTCTGACAATCACTCTGTCATTTATGTCACCTTTGAAGCCTGGAATGATAACCGTCTCCCGAAGGAGGCTGTCGTCATCAAATCCGTAGAACATGCACTTATGTTCTAAAACTGCTTCCTCATGTTTCTCCAGGATTGGATTAATATAAACTTATCTCATCTAGTGCAAAAACAATATCTGGTGTGGTACTTGACATCTCATGATTGACTCAATTGCCTAAGCAAGTGATCTGTCAATCATGCACATCCCTCTCTTCTTTAGTCTGTAAGACACCTTTAGAGAGGGTGACTCCATCACCTGCAGGTACACCACCATGCCAGGAGTTATCTATTCTAAATACCATTAGAATACTGTCAAAGTACCCATATTGGGAAACTACCCAAATCTAGATCTAAAACCATAGATCTAGTAACCAGAATGTCAGATATTATATCCTTGTCTTTTGTGAAGAAACAACTGTGTGACAACCACAGTACAACCGATCGTAGTATAGGAATTTTACTTCCTACTCTGTGTATGTCATCCAAATACCAGGACATCATACCCTACTACCTTCCAAGAAATCCATCCCCTATTCTGATGAAGTCAAAGCCATGACTGTCACATCAAAATTAGATGATCTTATCTCCGCCATATCTGCTCAAGCCTATAAATAGACATAAGCATCTTGCCCACTATGCTTCCGTTGCTCCCACTGACTACGACAACCCTCTGGCAGAATAATATATACGTACACTTCTAAAGCTATTTTAGAACGACGTTATACTTATCCTCTTGCCGGGTCTCATAGTCTGGAACAACAGTAGTGTCAAGTCTGGGTAAACAAGAACCTCTCTATCACCGTCCTTGAGGATACCGGAGTACCTCTCGGGTGTCTGAGGTTACCCACTATATCTGCGGAGTGGCTATTAGAATGTCAAATCTGATTGAATATATAGGTCCTATTAAATTTTCCGTAATTGTTTGCAGTTCTGGAATCACTTCCAGTTCTACCATACTCCCACTACTGTTTTCTGAAAAATCCATTTTACTAAAACTGTGGCGAGTCAAGAACAATATCACTATTGATCTTCCAGATGGTAGAAATGTCAACCCTCGTCAAAGCCAGGGTCAATCCACAAACAGCCATTACAGAAACATGCCTTGAGTTATCCAGTGTCTGGTTTTAAGCATAGGCTGGACAACTCCCCGTATCTTAACATCGTTAAGATATGAACCATTCTATATACAATATAGAAATAGAGGCGCTAATTTAATTGGACCCAGATTCAGATCATGCAGCTGTCTCCAGTGCATATCAACTCAATGGAGAAAGGCTAATCAACATTACTCAACTTAGGAATCCATCCAATTATGAGTAACCTGAAAGAGAAACAAGTTTCTCAAAACCATTACTATTAACTGAATACCAATCACAGGAATCTACATCTTCGATCTCTTTGAAGAATCCCGATACTTGCGACACCTGGTTCTCTACTTTATTCTTATACCCACAACTTCTCAAAACTTAAACATTGTATTTGTACGAAACACTTGTCTAAAAACTAGAGAAGTTATAACTAAACAGAACATAGTATGAGGACCTACCCCTTTGTCCTGTCGGACACTGGACAACATACAATACTCTGTATAAGTCCGCTGAGTTGTATAACTCAAAACTTGTGTATCGTAGGTTGAAAAACTGTACCCAGGTGATTTCCTCAAATATCACCAATTACAACGAATTCCGATATAATGAGGATGATCTCCTAATTCCCAACAACTTACTCCCACTCATCATCTGTAAAACCATACAGATATGAGAATGAAACCTGGTAAATACATACTCTGGAGTAAGTATCTAATCGGGAAATCAGTTTTCTTTTAACAATGCACTGAAACATGAAAACGTTTCGTAGGGGTATCCTGGTATTCCTAGTAATGCCTCTTCCATAATCCAATTCATGACTATAACCGTATATTTCTTTTCCATCTCTCCAAATTCCTTTATTTGTCTTTAGTCGTTACCTTCTGTACACCATCGTTAGGCTAAATGGTTTTCTTCCTTCCCTACCGTTCGGCACCAGCCTATGGTTTGGAAGAAGACTATCCAGTAAGCATAATAGGTGTACCCTCCTAAACCAAGGAGTACTCGTATCTTGAGAGAAGGTGATGATAAAAGACAACTGAATAATACCTTATTCTATTAAAGGTGAAATAGGAGTGGCGATGAAGTACGTGGTTTGGTCATGAATGATAACAGTCGCAATTTACTTTACCCTCTTTCTAATCCCTTTATTTTGTCTTTACATATTACCTTCTGCACACCCTACTTAGGCTAATTGGTTTTCTTCATTCCCTACCTTTCGGAACCTGCCTATGGTTTGGAAGAAGACTGTCCAATAAGCGTAATAGGTGTACTCTCCTAAACTAAGGAGCCCTCGCAACCTGAGAGAAGGTGATAATAAAAGACAACTGAATAAACCAATTCTATTTCTCCTGAACCTGGATCCATCCTCGAAGAAGTCCCTTCGAGTTCGTATATAACCATACGATGGATCTATCCAATGGAAGTGGATGTCCATAATAATACGGAGTGTTCTGAGAAATACAAAGGGTAAAAGAAGGAGCGGCAATGACTTATGCAACTTCAGACAATCCAAAAGCCAGTATTTTAAGAAGGTTCGGTCAACTTGGTCACTGAGTCATAGTCTAGGGTCAGTCAAAGGTCGCTGCCAGAGAGAGAGAGAGAAAAGAAACACTCTGCGTGCACTCTAACCTAGATCAGAATGGTTATCACTTTATCTAATCAGGAAACTTCCCACTGTAATCTCAAATTCTCCTCCAAACCTGAAAGAAGAATTAGTCGGGATCACCCGAAGAGTAAACCAACTCATCAGTGAGAATCGGGATCCAACTATCATCGCATGATAACTTGATGGAAGCCACTCAAGTTATCACACTCCAGAAGGTATGCGCCTGCCTGGCAAGTTTGCTGTATGTTTGAAACTCCCGATGTGATTTTTGCCCCATGCTCTTATGACCTTGGCGAAGGTCAAAATGTCATAAGTCACATGCCAAGTTCTACCCATCATTGTCCAGGTCAATTTGAACCCACCCGTACATACCCTTGACGAATGCCAAAATAGTAGTACGACTGTCCCAAACCAACACATCTATCTATACTACAAATGAATACCCAGCAGCTACCAAACACTATACCTTGGCGAAGGTCAAAATACATAGCTTGAATACTACTGAATACCCAAAAGAAATGACGGAGGGCTACGGCTGGTTTTTGGCGAAAAAACCTTTAACGTAATGAACTTGATCTTGTTGAAGGAACCTGATAGCTTTTTATAAAAATATAGTGACGAAAACCTTTGCTAAAGAGGTCACTCCCGGTGAAGGGATCTCGGCTCTTTCCTCGTGGAATGAGGTGCAGGATATTCCAACTGAATATCGCGATGCAAAGCAACTTGTAATCGACTATATTGAAGTTATTGCCCTGACGCAAACTTCTGCCCAAGGGGTCTCTCTCGGTGAAGGGATATCAGCCCTTGCCTCGTCAAATGAGGTGCCGGATATTCCAACTGAATATCACTATGCATAACAAAAGGAAACATCTTTGTAATAACACCTTTTAAAATTTGTTCCAACAACATCAAATATAGGTTTGTTTTTCTTGCATTGATAAGAATCAACGCAGTCCCATCAATCAATCACACCAGAAAAGAACGAAAAATAAAATGTACGTATATGCCATCCGCATTCATCACTCAGTCCCGTCATCACCCGTTAGGTTACTTAACTAACAACAGAGCGGGGACTGGACTAGCGCGGGTGTAAAACATATACAACATCTAATATTATATATACCAATATACAGTAATCGCTCCAGGCGTGATAATATGCAACATTACAGAAAAAGTAATAAGCATCACAGAACAATACAGATAATCTGGGATCCCCGGATTTCACAGAGCCGCTGCTGAAACCTGACGTTCCCCTGGTCGTGTGGATAGCCTGTGCAATGAAACCTAGACCCCTACGGGTGTGGCAAGTTACCCGCCAAAACCTGAAGCGAGGTAGTCCCCACAACATAGTGAATGGAATACCCGGCACTTCACGGAATCCGGTAAATTGAGCACCCCTCCTTAGGTCAACCTGTACCCCTTACGAGTGCGGCGAATAGTCTGCCAATTCTAGAGTGAGGTCCCTTTACCTCTCAAAGCCATGAGATACGGACCCGTTGCCCTCCAGAACCCGGCTATCAGTACACTCCTTCACGGGATAAACCTAGTACAGAAATAAAAAAAATATGTACAACGGGTACATCGACCTCAACCCGGTCGTGCCCCAAAAGAATATTATACAACAGGCAGTGACGGCAGTCCACATGTTGGACGCTCGCCCCGCAATATCAAATGTACAAATAAATCCAAACTGCACTATCATTGCACCCTGCTATCCACCACGACATATCCGCAACATCACAGCACAACACAGAACATCAACGCGAATGTCACGTTCGCAAACCCGTCTAAAAGAACAATAGAAATCAGACGCGGTTTACCGATCAAATGACATTCCCGGTCGGAGATATACTGTAAATACTGCATACTAACAAATTTAAAATTTCGATAGACCAAATTTCCCGAAGTGGGCCCCACGTACATCTGCTGTACAGTAACAAAAACTGGGCCCAAAAGAACTATACAAAAAACCACAATTTCCAAAATTAAGCTCTCTGGAAAAAGTTGGTGCACTGTTCCCACTAAAGCGCCGCGGTTCCGCGGTCAAACCCTAGGTTTGACCGCGGATCCGCGGTGGTCTTGTGGGACCACGTGTCCAAATTTTTCCAGTGTGCTTAGAAAACCCTGCACGCTTTTCTGTGATATACAAAATTATTTTTAGGCCATTTAAAAAATCGACAGAAACTTATGTGCTAAAAAATTGTGATTTCGGAAATTCCGTTCGATCGATATTTTAAACGCGTTAGCACAAATTAGTATAGCTTAATGGTGAGGCTCTGAAACCACTGTAAGTCCACGGTAGCGCCCCGGCCATCTAACAGAAGCCAAATGCGGAATAAAAACTTTTTACAACTGGCGCTATCGCGTACTATTACCCGGATCTGCCATTAAAGCTAAACTAACAACTACAAAGTGGGTAGAAATGTTATACCGAACGTTCCGAGTCCTTCGGTCTTCAACCATCATCCCACGCTTTGTTGCGGCTGCTCCGATCTCCCGAATCTCCAGTCTTCTCGTCCAGGTGGCACCACGTCGACGGATCTTTAAACGGGCTCCCGTCTCTGAACCGAGGCAACTCGATCATCAAGTTTGCTAAAAGAGATGACCAAGATTGATATAGAGAATGAGTAGAACACTTTGTCTTGTTACGTCCAAAGCTATGGACGAACAGTTAATGAAGTTTCCTTTCGGATCGGGTGGAAATGTAAAATGAATATATGAAATTTCCATGAAGCCAAAACCCTAATCTTTTTCCAAATGAACAACCATGCCATTTCCAAAGAGGGGCCGGCCATGATATAGAGGAGGGGGTGAGTGTAGGAGCAAGAAAGAGGGTGACTATAAGAAGAAACCTTATCATAACATTAATGGAATGAGTGAGTCATTTTACACCTTGCATTTACAATTAATGAACTAATGAATCATAACACTTAGTCATCAATATAATAAATGCAACCATGAGTCACAAATCCAAGTCACCAAATCTAGAACCTTCCACACCCATCTCAAGATAAGATAAATCCGTCCTTAACCAAATGTTAAAAACGGGCGATAGAAAACTGGAAACTGGCAACTTCCAAAAGTGATCATGAAACGAATTTTAGGATAACCCCGTAACAGTATAAACATACCCGCATTTGTATTACGACCGAATACAAATGCAACTGAGATAAAGATATTATATCTACACAGCATAATACTCGGATCCGGCTTAAACCAAAGCCGACCAGTATTATCTGCCCAAAAAACGACACGTGCGATAACGCACGTGCATTTTCCAAACCCTGTCATAATATCATACGGCCTCTACAACGTTTCGCCCGAACTTGGGAAAGTGTCTGTGGGGGACTCTAATGACTCATCAACACACTGGCACTGGGTATAACCACTAGCACGTCAGAGGTACAAGCTGTACGTAACGGTTTGCCTATGTATTGATTGGAAGGGAAGCAGACGAGCGAACTCATCTCTAAACCCTACTGAGCCTAACAGTGACAATATACATACAGTCCGGTCCGTTCGTCTATGAGTATCGCATATCGGCCTAGGGGCTGGTAACGTCAGACCCCCAATAGCAGTATAAGTCATGTCAAAGAGTGGCCCAGAACACCCTGAGATACTACTGGAGTATCTACCAGTAAATCTCCTGCCTCGGCCGAGGACTTTGTGTAATGTCTCTCCTAGACACAGCGCGATCTCACCCCCAATACCGGGAGAGACGAATCCCCTGCCGATCCGCCCACTTGCCTCCATGTGGCTCAGGACTGTACCCAAAAAAAACCTGTTTGCACGACTCCTTTGAGCCGTGGTAGGGTAGAAATCAAAGCACAGTGGGAACTCACACGAGACAAATGACGACCTCAGGTCGATGAACTAACCTGTACACATGTCACCAGGGAACTGCTATCTGACGATATGTATAATACCAACTAGCAGGTTCCCAGCGAGTCCTGTCCGGTGTACTCATAACCTAATGAGCACCTATATACATCTTAGGTGAACCAACTAACACCAATGGCTTGTGAAACCGGCCATCGCCCCTCGTCGGGGTCTCTGTTCCCCTCCGAAAGACGGCGCACAAGACTGCGATGTCTTGGCACTGAGATTCGGGGCAGATGCTAATTGGTGCTATCCGTTCACTTCTCCGAAGATGCCAAGTTGATTTATGGCACCATGTATCGAAGGTTTAAACGGATGCGTCCGATGTAGCAGACTTCGTCAGATTCCCCCTCGTTTGAGGGGTTTTTGATTGTGGGGACGCTCTTCCCTGCAGGCGCAAGCCCCTGCAGTTAATTACGCTACCGCATTGCGGTAACAACTTTCTCCTTCTCCAGCTGGTCACTTCGTGTCGTAGGTGTTTGTTTTGTATTTTATTGCCCGTGGATTGTTTACGGAGACTGAGTTATGTCGTCGCCCGTAGGGCGTGGACTAGTCCAAATCCGTATTATCTTAGATTTGGGTTTGGGGGTTTGGTTTGAGGATACGTTAGCCATACTTGAGGCTAAGATCAACTCAAACGTTTGTTAAGGATACGTTAGTCTAGTTTGAGACTAAGATCAACTTAACGGGATCGTTTAGATCCGACAAAAGAGCAATTGGCTCTATTGTTCCAGTTCAGGGACATAGTGGTCCATTACATGTATGGCTGTCGGGACCCGTCACCTCTCTGACGACGTTGAAGGATTACAACGACAGGTGTCAGAGGAGTTCAGAGATGTACCCTTGAACCAATGAGTTGATTGGGGGGATTCATAGTCCAATTTGGGACTAAAGTCTGTTTGAACGTTTAAGGATACGTTAGCCATATTTGAGGCTAAGATCAACTTAAACGGTTGTTAAGGATACGTTAGTCCAGTTTGGGACTAAGATCGACTTAACGGGATCGTTTAGATCCGACAAAAGAGCATTTGGGGGCTCTATTGTTCCAGTTTAGGGACATGGTGGTCCAATACCAGTTTAAGGACGACATGGTGGTCCAACTCCAGTTTAGGGACATGGTGGTCCGATGCCAGTTTAGGGACATGGTGGTCCAACTCCAGTTTAGGGACATGGTGGTCCATGGGTAGTTTAAGGACGCATAAGTCCATGGGTTTAAGGACCCCACAGTCCATATGGGTGTGTTTAAGGACGCATTAGTCCGTTAGTTTAAGGACGCATAAGTCCGCGGGTTTAAGGACCCCACAGTCCGTTAGTTTAAGGACGCATAAGTCCGCGGGTTTAAGGACCCCACAGTCCGTATCTTGGTTTAAGGACGCATAAGTCCATGAGTTTAAGGACCCCACAGTCCGTGTTGATGTGTGGTTGTCGGGACCCGTCACCTCTTTGAAGACGTTGAGGAATTACAACGCCAAGTATCAAAGGAGTGAAGAGATGTACCCTTGAACCAGGGTGGATTGAATAGTCTTTGGCCCAATTTGGGATCAAGACCGATTAATTATATTATGAGCCCATTAGCCCAGTTAAATCTGAATTGAGGACTTATGGCCCTCTTGGGCTAAGTCCAATCATGTTTGGAATATTGGCTTCCAGTTGGTCCATTGAAGGAGAGGCTTTGCCTCTGGCCATTTAGCCAATTGGGCTAACGTTAATTCAGCAGTGTTGAACACTGGGATCAAGTTAGTGTTTTAACACTAAAAGACAGTTGGTGTTAAACACCAGCAACATGGGGTTCAAATTAGTGTTAAACACTAAAGCAAATCAGTGTTAAACACTGGTAATCAGAGATTTCAAATTAGTGTTAAACACTAAAGCAAATCAGTGTTAAACACTGGGAACAAAGTCTTCAGATTAGTGTTAAACACTAAGGAAAGAGGGGTCACGTGTGGACACGTGAGAGCGCCCTAAATGTGAAGCCAGATCTCCTTTGTTTTATCCTCAAATCTGTGAATAAGTGTTAAACACTTTTCCCTTTTATTTCGAGCATCACGTGTTGACACGTGATGGGGGATTTATGCGCCGACTGTTAGAACGTTTTCTAAGGGGTCACGTGGTAAACACGTGAGAGCGCCCAAAGCCTTCATTTCCATTGATCCTTCTTTCTGTGTTTTTGGGAGTCACGTGGGAGCACGTGATGGCATCAAAAAGTGGGGCAAGATCCCTTTTATTTTGTTCTGCAAAACAAGTGTTAAACACTTTTATTTTTATTTTAGAGCATCACGTGTTGGCACGTGATAGGGATCTGTGCGCCAATTGTTAAAGCATTTGCTGAGGGGTCACGTGATAACACGTGAGAACGCCCAAAGCTTTCATTTCCTTTGCTTTTTCTTTCTGCGTTCTGGGAGTCACGTGGGAGCACGTGGGGTGATGCTTCAAAGTTCTTTGCAGGGGATCTTTTCAAGGGTGACCCTAGTTCTTTTCATGAACAGAGATCTTTTAAGAAATGAATTCTTCTTATCTTTAAGAATTAAATTCTTATTTAGGGTAAAACCATAATTTTGATTCTGGAGGAATTAAATTCCTATTTTGAAAGAATTAAATTCTTATTTAGGGTAAAACCCTAGTTTTGTTTTAGGAGAATTAAATTCCCAGAACTCAATTCCCCTTCTAAGTTTAGGATCTGCATGGCAGGATCTCGACCCGATGAGAATTAAATTCTCAACTTATGGGGAGATGTGCTCTGTGCAGATCTTCAACCGGAAGAAGAACTAAGTTCTTTTCTTTAAATAAGAGTTAAACTCTTTTGAGAATTAAATTCTCTTTTGAATCCTCTCTTTCTTACCTAGGGTTTTTCTTTTGCAGAGAATTAAATTCTTCTTTCTCTGTTTCTTCTTCTCTTGAGAATTAAATTCTCCTCCCTCTGTTTTTCTCTCCAAAAAAGTAGATCCCCCTCTCTTCTCTTCTTGGCTCCTATTTATAGGAGAAGGAAGAGAATCAATTTGTTTAGCAAATCTCTCATTGAGAGATTTGATTTGTATGTTGAGAGATTTGATTTATATTTATCATTAATCTGGGCCTTTAGATTGTTAAGTGAATTTTACTCACCGTGGATTTTAAATCCAAAAGATATTCTATTTGTTATCCTGGTGAGATTTTCAGGGAAATCTTTCCTTGTCCAAGGGTTTTCTATAAATTGGTGATTTTTAATCACCCTTGGATTTTTAATCCAACGGTTCCCCATGACCCTTTTCCATTTGGAAAGATTCAGAAACTTTTAGAATTTAATTCTATTAAATTATAATGCTTTTAAAGCCAGTCACGTGCTGGCACGTGACCTTTGGTCACGTGTGAGCACGTGACCCCCAATTGGGTTCCTTTCTCAGCCGCTTATTTATGTTTCAGTTTTAACCATCACGTGTCAACACGTGACCATTGGTCACGTGAAAGCACGTGATACCTCGTTGAGGTATTTTCTGACTTTTAGAATTAAATTCTATTCATTATTTTAGAGGCTTTAAAAGCCCATCACGTGTCTGCACGTGACCCATGGTCACGTGTGAGCACGTGATGCCCCATTGGGGTCTTTTCTGAGTTTTTATTGCATCTTTTAACTCCTCCAGCGGGTTCCTAAAAGCCCATCACGTGTGGACACGTAATTCCTCATAACTTTTGATCCCGGATGAATTACGAGGCCCATAATATATCAAATCGAAGGGTTTTTCGAGCCGCTTTCGATACAATTAGAATTTATCTGTTTCTCATTCGGGAGTTTGTCAAAAAAACAGCCCGGAAGATACTGGTTCCCATTTTCTTAAGCGTATCGCCGCCATTTGATACCTTGGGCTCTTTTGCGCAGAAATTTTTGGCGGGAACAAATGCCCCCCACTACTTTGCCCACGTAAGTATTTACGTGGGTGAAGTAGTGCAAAGTAATGCATAGCGTATGACCAGTTTCGGGTTGGTATATTACTTTCAGAATCTTGATCTGAGAAGATAACGAGCGGACACAAGCGTCGTCATTTATCATTGACTCAAATCTCGACTCTTAAGAGATGTAGTTCCAAACCCTTAACTCCCTGAGCCGCACCCTTCTATCTCTTTATATCTTACTCTGGAGTGAAGTAGTTTATATGCTCATGAGTAGCTTTTCCATTTCAGTGGCATGTAGCTTTGGCGAGTGTGGCTCATAGATGGTCCATCTTGACCTCTTTGCAGGGCAGTGATGGCTTAGGAGACAGGGTTAGGATCTGCCACCTAAGACTTTTCAACTTTATGAGCCGTGAGGGTCTCATGAAGACTTTTCTCCCTACGGATCGAGAGGATCTCGTAGGTGTATTTTCTCCTTAGGAGTCGTGAGGATTCCTAAGTGTGTTTTCTCTTATAAGTCGTAAGGATCTTATGAGAGAATTTTTCCCTCTTACGGGTCGAGAGGACCCATAAGCGGTTGTTCCCCTCCTTGTCGAAATTCGACTTCGGAGAGTGAGACCCGTGGATAGTATGCAAGAGACCATTTTGGTCCGACTTGCAGGATCCCAGTGCTTAGGAAACAGGTTTTTTAATCCCTACTGCCTAAGGCTTTATCTCACGAGTCGAGACGAATCGAGAAGTTCTCGCAAAGACATCAATTTCCTCACAAGTCGAAACGAATCGAGCAGATCTCGCAAGAATATCCTAACGTCACAGTTAACCTCTGCTCTTTACGACAGAAGTCCGTTAGGGTCTGTGGTACTTAGGGTTTTGGCCGTCGTACCGTCGCATGAGCTGATGTATTCCTCGATAGGCAATCGTGCTGTTCGAGTAGCCCTGCGACTGCCGTGTCTCTGATCCCTTCGGGGGCTGGACAAGACGTCTTCAAGCAATCCTCCTTGGCAGTTTGACCGTCGGAAGAGCAAGCGCTAGGAATTTGCCATGCCGCTTTTCACTTGAGGTTAGGCTCATTTTGGAGAGCCCCGATGAGTCAAAACCACTCCGCGCTGGTGTGGGATGATCTCCGATAGTCTTTCAAGCTTTATATGACTTGCCGTTAAGACCCTGAAGCTAGGAATTTGGCCTTTGCTTCGTTTGCTGGCATTGCGTCCTCTGTATCGAGACGAATGTCGTGGTTGTCTCTAGGTTGCCGATGAACCGTCAAGATTTGGAACTAGGGATTTTGCCGTGGCTCCTTTTGGTGATGTTGCGTCTGCTGTATCGAGACGAACGTCGAGGTGGTGACCACTCCATGTGGGATGATCTCCGGTGGTCTTTCAGGCTTTATATGACTTGCCGTTAAGACCCAGAAGCTAGGAATTTGGCCTTCGCTTCGTTTGCTGGCATCGCGTCCTCTGTATCGAGACGAATGTCATGGTTGTCTCTAGGTTGCTGGTGAACCGTCGAGGTTTGGAACTAGGGATTTTGCCGTGGCTCCTTTTGGTGATGTTGCGTCTGCTGTATCGAGACGAACGTCGAGGTGGTGACCACTCCATGTGGGATGATCTTCGATTGTCTTTTCGGTTTTATATGACTTGCCGTCAAGACCCTGAAGCTAGGAATTTAGCCTTCACTTCGTTTGCTGGCATTGCGTCCTCTGTATCGAGACGAATGTCGTGGTTGTCTCTAGGTTGCTGGTGAACCGTCGAGGTTTGGAACCAGGGATTTTGCCGTGACTCCTTTCGGTGATGTTGCGTCTGCTGTGTCGAGACGAACGTCGATGTGGTGATCACTCCATGTTGGTATGAGATGATCTCTGAATGTCTTTCCGGTTTTATATAACTTACCGTCAAGACGTTGAAGCTAGGAATTTGGCCTTCGCTTCATTTGCTTTGTCGCGTCTGAATCCTGCTGGGGGAAGAACGCTGGGGTGACATTTTATCTGCTGTATCGAAACGAACGTCAAGGTGGCGACCACTCCGTGCTGGTGTGGGATGATCTCCGATTGTCTTTCAGGCTTTATATGACTTGCCGTCGAGACCCTGAAGCTAGGAATTTGGCCTTCGCTTCGTTTGCTGGCATTGCGTCCTCTGTATCGAGACGAATGTCGTGGTTGTCTCTAGGTTGCTGGTGAACCGTCGAGGTTTGGAACCAGGGATTTTGCCGTGACTCCTTTCGGTGATGTTGCGTCTGCTGTGTCGAGACGAACGTCGATGTGGTGATCACTCCATGTTGGTATGCGATGATCTCTGAAGGTCTTTCCGGTTTTATATAACTTACTGTCAAGACGTTGAAGCTAGGAATTTGGCCTTCGCTTCATTTGCTTTGTCGCGTCCGAATCCTGCTGGGGGAAGAACGCTGGGGTGACATTTCATCTGCTGTATCGAAACGAACGTCAAGGTGGTGACCAATCCGCGCTGGTGTGGGATGATTTCCGATTGTCTTTCAGGCTTTATATGACTTGCCGTCGAGACCCTGAAGCTAGGAATTTGGCCTTCGCTTCGTTTGCTGGTATCGCGTCTGCTGTATCGAGACGAATGTCGCGGTGGTGATCACTCCATGTTGGTGTGAGGACCAGGATCCGCTCTGGATGTTTCCCACGGGATCGAAGAGTGACGTTGTCCGCGTTCCACGTGACCAGGAATTTTGCTCTAGATGCTTCACACGGGTTCACTGCCGTGTTAGGCGAGGACTAGGCTCCGCTCTGGATGCTTCGCACGGGTTCACTGCCGTGCTCTGCGAGGACCAGGATCCGCTCTGGACGTTTTCCACGGGGTCAAAGAGTGACGTTATCCGCGTTCCACGTGACCAGGAATTTTGCTCTAGATGCTTCACACGGGTTCACTGCCGTGTTAGGCGAGGACTAGGCTCCGCTCTGGATGCTTCGCACGGGTTCACTGCCGTGCTCTGCGAGGACCAGGATCCGCTCTGGACGTTTTCCACGGGGTCAAAGAGTGACGTTATCCGCGTTCCACGTGACCAGGAATTTTGCACTAGATGCTTCACACGGGTTCACTGCCGCGTTAGGCGAGGACTAGGCTCCGCTCTGGATGCTTCACACGGGTTCATTGCCGTGCTCTGCGAGGACCAGGATCCGCTCTGGACGTTTTCCACGGGGTCAAAGAGTGACGTTATCCGCGTTCCACGTGACCAGGAATTTTGCACTAGATGCTTCACACGGGTTCACTGCCGCGTTAGGCGAGGACTAGGCTCCGCTCTGGATGCTTCACACGGGTTCATTGCCGTGTTCTGCGAGGACCAGGATCCGCTCTGGACGTTTTCCACGGGGTCAAAGAGTGACGTTATCCGCGTTCCACGTGACCAGGAGTTTTGCACTAGATGCTTCACACGGGTTTACTGCCGCGTTAGGCGAGGACTAGGCTCCGCTCTGGATGCTTCGCACGGGTTCACTGCCGCGTTCTGCGAGGACCAGGATCCGCTCTGGACGTTTTCCACGGGGTCAAAGAGTGACGTTATCCGTGTTCCACGTGACCAGGAATTTTGCACTAGATGCTTCACACGGGTTCGCTGCCGCGTTAGGCGAGGACTAGGCTCCGCTCTGGATGCTTCGCACGGGTTCACTGCCGTGTTCTGCGAGGACCAGGATCCGCTCTGGACGTTTTCCACGGGGTCAAAGAGTGACGTTATCCGTGTTCCACGTGACCAGGAACTTTGCACTAGATGCTTCACACGGGTTTACTGCCGCGTTAGGCGAGGACTAGGCTCCGCTCTGGATGCTTCGCACGGGTTCACTGCCGCGTTCTGCGAGGACCAGGATCCGCTCTGGACGTTTTCCACGGGGTCAAAGAGTGACGTTATCCGTGTTCCACGTGACCAGGAATTTTGCACTAGATGCTTCACACGGGTTCGCTGCCGCGTTAGGCGAGGACTAGGCTCCGCTCTGGATGCTTCGCACGGGTTCACTGCCGTGTTCTGCGAGGACCAGGATCCGCTCTGGACGTTTTCCACGGGGTCAAAGAGTGACGTTATCCGTGTTCCACGTGACCAGGAATTTTGTTGATTATATCCGCATTTCACGGAGTTGGGATTTGACTCTCTGTGGGAGTACATCGTCGAGTCATGGAATTGGGAGTTGCCGCTGTTCCCCTTTGCTTGATGATGTGTCCGCTGTGACGAGACGAGTGCTGAGGTGGAGTTGGGATTTTGCCATCACTCCGCTTTGCTGACCATGGGGTCTTTTATTAGCTTTGCATGTACATCCTGCTGGACTGCGAAGGAACGCCGTTGTTAACATTGCGTCTGCTGTAATGAGACGAATGCTAAGGCGGAGTTGGGATTTTGCCATCGCTCCGCTTGATGGTGTAACATCTGTGTCCTGCTGGAATGAGGAGGCACGCCGTTGTTGGTCTCTAGGCTGTAGATGTGGCCATTGAGATTTGGAACTAAGGACTTTGCCATGGTTCCGTTTCGTTGCGACTCTGAGGTCGATTGTTGACGTCACGTCTGCATCTGGCTGGAGAGAGAAGAAACGTCGTTGGTGATCTCTAAGTTGTCGATGTTGACGTCGAGACCCTGAAGCTTGGGATCTTCTTTTTGCTTCGTTTGTTGACATTATGTCTGCAATATTGCGATAAATGTCGAGATTGTCTCTAGGTTGTCTATTAACCGTCGAGATTTCGCTCCGCTTTCTGATGGAGCCTGTTGGGAAGGTATGGTTCCCTTTTTATCTGTGCCCCTGGATTGTATACAGGGATCGATGTGATTTCACCTGTAGGGCAAAAAGTTTTATTCTTTCATTTTTCTTATTCTTTCCGCGATGCTTTATCATTTCAGCTTTTTATATCGCAAAAATTGCGATTGCCCAATCATTTCGGCTATTTTTCGCGGTGCCCAATCATTTCGGCTATTTTTCTTTTTACTCGCTGCTTTTTATTGCGAGTTGCCCAATCATTTCGGCTATTTTTCATGCATATATTTTTACTTGCTGATTTTGTTTGCAAGTTGCCCCATCATTTCGGCTATTTCGTATGCATTTTTTTTTTTGGCTCGCTGATTTTTTCTCGCGAGTGTGGAACTTGGAATTTGGTGCCAATCTCAGCATCAGCATCGCTGCGACTGGAATATAGCCAGGAGCGAATCATCATTTGCCATGAAAGGACTTGGAATTTGATACCGGTTTAGGCATCAACATCGCTGCAACTGGGATATTGCCAGGAGCGAATCATCATTTGCCTTGGAAGGGCTTGGAATTTGATACCGGTTTAGGCATCAGCATCGCTGCAACTGGGATATTGCCAGGAGCGAATCATCATTTGCCTCTGTCGATGTTGAACAAAGGTGGCTTAGTAAACAGGGTTAAGGGTCCTGTCGGCTAAGGCTTTTGACTTCATGAGCCGTAAGGGTCTCACAAAGGTATTTCTCCCTACAAGTCGTGAGGATCTCGTAGGTGCGTTTTCTCCTTAGGAATCGTGAGGACTCCTAAGTGTATGTTCTCTTATAAGTCGTAAGGATCTTACAAGAGTGTTATCTCTTTATGAGTCGAGAGGACTCACAAGGGTTGTTCACCGTGCGAACATATCCCTAGCCACGGGTAGGACTTGGTTAGGGAAATGTTTATTCGTGCCCGTGGATTGTATACAAGGGTCAGTACTGAACCACTTGTAGGGCAATACCGAAGGTTGTGGGGTTGCTTAAGAACAGGTTCAGGTCTCTGTAACTTAAGACTTTCAAATCTTATGAGCCGTGAGGGTCCCATAAGAGAGTTCTCCTTACGAGTCGTGAGGATCTCGCAAGTGTAATTTCTCCTTAGGAATCGTGAGGATCCCTAAGTGTGTTGTTCCCTTGTGAGTCGTAAGGATCTCACGCAGGTGGTTTCTCCTTATAAGGTCGAGAGGATCCTGTAAGTGTCTTTTAACGAGGTTGCGCCCTTTCGGGTTTTCACAAACACTCGCCGGTAGCCCTGCTGTTTTTACTCACGGAGCCCTTTCGGGTTTTCATCCGTGCCCATTTTGCTTGTGGACATACCGTATTTTTTATTCTCTTTTTTTTTTTTTTTTTTTTTTTTAAACGAGGTCGCGCCCTTTCGGGTTTTCACGAACACTCGCCGGTAGCCCTGCTGTTTTTACTCACGGAGCCCTTTCGGGTTTTCATCCGTGCCCATTTTGCTTATGGACATACCGTTTTTTTTTAATACTTTTTTTTTTAATTTTTTTTTTTTTTTTTTTACCACGTCAGCCTGAAAATGCTGCGGGTTGGGAGTAGTTTAACGACGTTTCGGTCATTTGCAAGTTTCAGGACATTGCGGTCCGCCGTTAGTTTAAGGACATTTCGGTCCAACGCCAGTTTTAGGACATAGTGGTCCATCGCTAGTTTAACGACATTTCGGTCTAGGAGGCCTTCCCTATGAATGAGCATGATGCCCCCGGCATATCCACCTTTTTCGAAGCATGTTGTTGTGGCGGGTTTACTTTCCACTTTTCGGGTAACGGGAACTTTCCCTGTTGGTATTGGTCTTCAACCCAGTTTTTGAAGACGTAGCAATTGTCGAGTGGGTGACCCATTAATCTGTGGTAGGGACAATAGTTAGGATTGTCAACGTCACCTGGTTGCAATAGACGTTTTGGATCTGGCAGAGTGATAAGCCCGCTGCGCACTGCTAGCTCGAACAATCTCTTTGTTTTATCTTTGGGAAATGAGTAAGGACGTTTCAACTTCTCATTGAGGTATCGCGGCTTGTTGTTTTGACGACAAGACGGTCTCGGGTTACTCGGCTGCTGTTGAGTGTTGGCAACAAAGGCCGTTTTTTTCTTTTCCTTTCTCTTTTCGTTTGCTCCGTCTTTTATGGGTCCGAGATTCTTTCCGGGTAGCGTGAGATTGTACGGCTGAACATTCTCGCAACTCTCCAATTCTTTTGTTTTAGAAATGAATTCCTTGAAGAGAGGGTTAAGAGCGGCTTCTTCATCAGAATCGCTTCCAAAGGTGAGAACTCGTGATCCCCCGGGCTCGTCCCTATGACAATTGCCGGCAACTCCTTTATGCTCATCTGTCGTATTTTTTCGCTGTCTACGAGCTTCACGCTTTGTCCTGTTGAAGTGTTGCCTGTGAGCGACATACCCTTGCCACCAACACTTAAAAGAGTTGCAGTCTTCAGTAGGATGTACGATCTTCTGATGATATAAGCAGAAGTTAGGGTGTACGTCCGTTTCATCAAAATGTATATCACCAGGAGAATTTTTTCTGAAAGAGGGAGGCCTCATCCCCATTGCTATGGCTTTGGCGAATCGTTTCCTCGTCTTGATCCTGCTTTTATTTGCGGCGGATGTACTTTCATCCGGTGGGAGTGTTTCGACCCTTTCATCTAGTCGCCGGCGTTTGGCTTTCTCGAATATGGCCATCTCGCGCTCTCGATCAGCTTTGCTTTTAAGACGGGCTTCGTTCAGGAAGGCATTGATCATCTCGTCTGACGGCCACAGAAGTTCTGGTTCAGGACCCGCCCTCGGCTTCTCGGTGCAAGGAGCCTCTTCATCACCTATCAATGAGTGAGAGATCATGTGACAACTTGCCCCCGGTGTGTCCGTCTTCTTTGGAGTGTAAGGCTGTGGTGGGTTTACCTTCCACTTTTCAGACAGCGCAAACTTGCCTTGTAGGTACTGATCCTCGATCCATCCCTTAAAGACGAAGCAATCTTCGATTGGATGGCTTACCGCTTGGTGGTAAGGGCAATAATTGGGATCGTTGACATCGCCTGGTTGCAACGGACGTTTTGGACTCGGCAGATTGATGAGTCTGTTGCGCACTGCCAGCTCGAACAGTTTTCTCGTTTTATCCTGAGGAAATGAGTAAGGACGTCCCAGTCTTTCCTCGAGGGATGGGCGTGGTCGCACATTGTTCTGGCGAACAACCGGCTTTAAGTGGCTCGGCTGTTGTTGAGTATTGGCGACGACGGTTGCTTTCCCTTTGTCCTTTTCATTCCAAGGCTCTGTCTTTGAAGGAGATGGTCTATGACCCATCTGGTCCATTTGGGCCAGCTTGTCAATCAAGGCCTGGAAGGTGATCGGCTTGAAAAACATCATGAACTGGGAGATGGCCGCTTGAGGGTCAAGAGTGCCCACGAACATGCCTACTGCAGGAGCCTCTTCTATGCGTTGTTCGCATTTCGACCATAGGTTCCGCCATCGTGTTGCATATTGGACCCACGTTTCGCCTGGCCTTATCCTGGCATTAATCAGTGCTGTTATCGGGGTGCGTCCACTAGCATTCGCGAATCTCTGTGTAAACAGCAGCTCCATCTCCGAAAATGTCTTGATAGAGTCATTTGGGAGTTCAGAGTACCACTCAAATGCCGTTTCCGCTAAGCTGCCGACGAATTGGCGAAGCAACAGTTTGTCATCGCCTCCTGTGTTGCCGCATAAGGCCCTACATTGAGCGACATGCTGATGTGGATTCCCTGTCCCCTTGTACACATGGAATTTAGGGATCGTATATCCCGGCGGGTAGCTGATTTGGTCATACCAGCCCGGGTATGGTCGCCCAGCTTTGACGACTTGGCTGGCCGCTTCACTCGCCTGATGAGCTCGTATTTGCTGAGCTATATAGTCATCCAGCGCAGCCTTGGAAATGGTTTCATCTTTGGCTGTTGAAAGAGCCGGAGGAGGATTCGATGTCTCTCCTTTGTCATCTTCAAGGACAATCGGAGGATCTTCAGCAGGAGGATCTTGCTGGATCATCATCCCTACCATATCTTGGAAGAGAAGCGCCATTTGTTTTATGTTAGCCGCTTGCTCTGCAGCTTCTTTGTCCTTCTTTTCGAGGACTCTGCGTAGGTAGTCAGCGTCAGTTTCTTGTTCATGACGCTGCTCTGATGATGCCTCCGAGCTTTCTTTTGGCCCGGTAAGTGCGGCCATTGCGGTCATCATCTCCTGAAGCTTCTGTTGCTGCTCCTGGGCTTTCGTTACGGATCGGGTGAGCGGTCGGTGACCCTTCGAAGCACGGCTTTCCTCCTTTCCAGAAGCCATATAAACAGTATGCACCACCATGCCCCCAGACTTGGGGTGTTTGTGCTCAGCGCGTTTACGGTTCGCCATGTTCACAGGGGCTTTCTCTGGCCTCCTTCTTTTCTGAGCGGTTGACGTTGAGGGGTCCGCTGTCGTGAGCACCCAAGTAGTCGTCATCTTTTGTGGCTTAACAGGACGGTTTTCTTCCTGCCGGACCTTCAGCTTCTTCTGCTGGCGGGAGAAATTTCGATCAATCACTGAGTCCTGGACTTGGCGCCAGACCTTATAAATCTTGGAGGATAGCCGTTGAGAGGGCTGCTCCGGCTTTGCATCTGTAATACTCCCCGCAGGTGGAGGAGATCTTTTTAGCGTGGCAGTCGGAGAGTTCTTGCGTACCCCCCTTAGCGGTTCAAAGCTGTTCCCAGTTGGAACAGCAGCATTGATTTCCACCATCGGAGCTGGCGGAGTTATCCCAGAGGGGGTGTTGCCCTCAGCCTTCCTTACCCGGCGCCAGTGGCGACGTCGAGCATGTCGTGCAGATGAGATCACCTCCGTTGTTGGATAAGCTTCTTCATGCCCCCTGCTTTGAGGAGAGACTGTTATTGGTGCTAGCCTATCGAAGACTGACGCCCGTTGAGAAGCAATGTCTAATCTGTCAAAGACGGACCTCTGAGCAGGGTAAGCAGCTTCGAGGACCTCGCCTGGAGCAGCAACCGGAATGGCCAGCCTCGTAAAAACTGACTTCTTGGAAGGAGGAGCCTTTCCAATGATTTCGTCTGCTTGAGCCGGGATGGCTATCCGCTTTGGGATGGCAGCTTCGGGTATCACGGGCTTATAGATGTTCTGGCCCAATCTGTTGAAAACTGAGGTATTGAAGTTGGGCGACCCGTTGAGAGGGGCCGCGGCAGTAGCAAGCCAATCGAAGACCGACTTCTTTGGAGCCTCTTGCGATGTCATTGTGGCATTGAAGCTCAACGGTGGGAGCATGGTCCCGAAGAATAATCCAGTGGTGGCCTGAGTTACCTGCTCCACTGGCATCTTGAAAAGGGAGGCCGCTTGGGGCCCATAAGTCACTCCTCCAACAAGGACCGAGCGAGAGTTGCAGTTGCAGGCAGTACAGTTTGAAGCCATTGATCTTCTGTTTTCTGCACGGAGCAAGACACCAAATCTTAGTACCTCGAATCCACAGGCAACCACAGTAAACAGCGATTCGTTCGCGAACATGACACACGAAGTGTGGAGTGGAAAGAGGAAAAGGTCCCACCGGGCGTGCCAGAATCTGTTCCCCTCCGAAAGACGGCGCACAAGACTGCAATGTCTTGGCACTGAGATTCGGGGCAGATGCTAATTGGTGCTATCCGTTCACTTCTCCGAAGATGCCAAGTTGATTTATGGCACCATGTATCGAAGGTTTAAACGGATGCGTCCGATGTAGCAGACTTCGTCAGATTCCCCCTCGTTTGAGGGGTTTTTGATTGTGGGGACGCTCTTCCCTGCAGGCGCAAGCCCCTGCAGTTAATTACGCTACCGCATTGCGGTAACAACTTTCTCCTTCTCCAGCTGGTCACTTCGTGTCGTAGGTGTTTGTTTTGTATTTTATTGCCCGTGGATTGTTTACGGAGACTGAGTTATGTCGTCGCCCGTAGGGCGTGGACTAGTCCAAATCCGTATTATCTTAGATTTGGGTTTGGGGGTTTGGTTTGAGGATACGTTAGCCATACTTGAGGCTAAGATCAACTCAAACGTTTGTTAAGGATACGTTAGTCTAGTTTGAGACTAAGATCAACTTAACGGGATCGTTTAGATCCGACAAAAGAGCAATTGGCTCTATTGTTCCAGTTCAGGGACATAGTGGTCCATTACATGTATGGCTGTCGGGACCCGTCACCTCTCTGACGACGTTGAAGGATTACAACGACAGGTGTCAGAGGAGTTCAGAGATGTACCCTTGAACCAATGAGTTGATTGGGGGGATTCATAGTCCAATTTGGGACTAAAGTCTGTTTGAACGTTTAAGGATACGTTAGCCATATTTGAGGCTAAGATCAACTTAAACGGTTGTTAAGGATACGTTAGTCCAGTTTGGGACTAAGATCGACTTAACGGGATCGTTTAGATCCGACAAAAGAGCATTTGGGGGCTCTATTGTTCCAGTTTAGGGACATGGTGGTCCAATACCAGTTTAAGGACGACATGGTGGTCCAACTCCAGTTTAGGGACATGGTGGTCCGATGCCAGTTTAGGGACATGGTGGTCCAACTCCAGTTTAGGGACATGGTGGTCCATGGGTAGTTTAAGGACGCATAAGTCCATGGGTTTAAGGACCCCACAGTCCATATGGGTGTGTTTAAGGACGCATTAGTCCGTTAGTTTAAGGACGCATAAGTCCGCGGGTTTAAGGACCCCACAGTCCGTATCTTGGTTTAAGGACGCATAAGTCCATGAGTTTAAGGACCCCACAGTCCGTGTTGATGTGTGGTTGTCGGGACCCGTCACCTCTTTGAAGACGTTGAGGAATTACAACGCCAAGTATCAAAGGAGTGAAGAGATGTACCCTTGAACCAGGGTGGATTGAATAGTCTTTGGCCCAATTTGGGATCAAGACCGATTAATTATATTATGAGCCCATTAGCCCAGTTAAATCTGAATTGAGGACTTATGGCCCTCTTGGGCTAAGTCCAATCATGTTTGGAATATTGGCTTCCAGTTGGTCCATTGAAGGAGAGGCTTTGCCTCTGGCCATTTAGCCAATTGGGCTAACGTTAATTCAGCAGTGTTGAACAATGGGATCAAGTTAGTGTTTTAACACTAAAAGACAGTTGGTGTTAAACACCAGCAACATGGGGTTCAAATTAGTGTTAAACACTAAAGCAAATCAGTGTTAAACACTGGTAATCAGAGATTTCAAATTAGTGTTAAACACTAAAGCAAATCAGTGTTAAACACTGGGAACAAAGTCTTCAGATTAGTGTTAAACACTAAGGAAAGAGGGGTCACGTGTGGACACGTGAGAGCGCCCTAAATGTGAAGCCAGATCTCCTTTGTTTTATCCTCAAATCTGTGAATAAGTGTTAAACACTTTTCCCTTTTATTTCGAGCATCACGTGTTGACACGTGATGGGGGATTTATGCGCCGACTGTTAGAACGTTTTCTAAGGGGTCACGTGGTAAACACGTGAGAGCGCCCAAAGCCTTCATTTCCATTGATCCTTCTTTCTGTGTTTTTGGGAGTCGCGTGGGAGCACGTGATGGCATCAAAAAGTGGGGCAAGATCCCTTTTATTTTGTTCTGCAAAACAAGTGTTAAACACTTTTATTTTTATTTTAGAGCATCACGTGTTGGCACGTGATAGGGATCTGTGCGCCAATTGTTAAAGCATTTGCTGAGGGGTCACGTGATAACACGTGAGAACGCCCAAAGCTTTCATTTCCTTTGCTTTTTCTTTCTGCGTTCTGGGAGTCACGTGGGAGCACGTGGGGTGATGCTTCAAAGTTCTTTGCAGGGGATCTTTTCAAGGGTGACCCTAGTTCTTTTCATGAACAGAGATCTTTTAAGAAATGAATTCTTCTTATCTTTAAGAATTAAATTCTTATTTAGGGTAAAACCATAATTTTGATTCTGGAGGAATTAAATTCCTATTTTGAAAGAATTAAATTCTTATTTAGGGTAAAACCCTAGTTTTGTTTTAGGAGAATTAAATTCCCAGAACTCAATTCCCCTTCTAAGTTTAGGATCTGCATGGCAGGATCTCGACCCGATGAGAATTAAATTCTCAACTTATGGGGAGATGTGCTCTGTGCAGATCTTCAACCGGAAGAAGAACTAAGTTCTTTTCTTTAAATAAGAGTTAAACTCTTTTGAGAATTAAATTCTCTTTTGAATCCTTTCTTTCTTACCTAGGGTTTTTCTTTTGCAGAGAATTAAATTCTTCTTTCTCTGTTTCTTCTTCTCTTGAGAATTAAATTCTCCTCCCTCTGTTTTTCTCTCCAAAAAAGTAGATCCCCCTCTCTTCTCTTCTTGGCTCCTATTTATAGGAGAAGGAAGAGAATCAATTTGTTTAGCAAATCTCTCATTGAGAGATTTGATTTGTATGTTGAGAGATTTGATTTATATTTATCATTAATCTGGGCCTTTAGATTGTTAAGTGAATTTTATTCACCGTGGATTTTAAATCCAAAAGATATTCTATTTGTTATCCTGGTGAGATTTTCAGGGAAATCTTTCCTTGTCCAAGGGTTTTCTATAAATTGGTGATTTTTAATCACCCTTGGATTTTTAATCCAACGGTTCCCCATGACCCTTTTCCATTTGGAAAGATTCAGAAACTTTTAGAATTTAATTCTATTAAATTATAATGCTTTTAAAGCCAGTCACGTGCTGGCACGTGACCTTTGGTCACGTGTGAGCACGTGACCCCCAATTGGGTTCCTTTCTCAGCCGCTTATTTATGTTTCAGTTTTAACCATCACGTGTCAACACGTGACCATTGGTCACGTGAAAGCACGTGATACCTCGTTGAGGTATTTTCTGACTTTTAGAATTAAATTCTATTCATTATTTTAGAGGCTTTAAAAGCCCATCACGTGTCTGCACGTGACCCATGGTCACGTGTGAGCACGTGATGCCCCATTGGGGTCTTTTCTGAGTTTTTATTGCATCTTTTAACTCCTCCAGCGGGTTCCTAAAAGCCCATCACGTGTGGACACGTAATTCCTCATAACTTTTGATCCCGGATGAATTACGAGGCCCATAATATATCAAATCGAAGGGTTTTTCGAGCCGCTTTCGATACAATCAGAATTTATCTGTTTCTCATTCGGGAGTTTGTCAAAAAAACAGCCCGGAAGATACTGGTTCCCATTTTCTTAAGCGTATCGCCGCCATTTGATACCTTGGGCTCTTTTGCGCAGAAATTTTTGGCGGGAACAGTCTCGACTGTATACATTAGTCTACTCTGGAGTATCGATGCCCTGTCTCGAAACTCCCACGACTAGGGACTCTTTAAGGATGTGCTTACAGACCCCAGCTCCCACGTATATGATCGCCATCATACTGTTGGTAGTCAAGCAAGAATCCTATGGGCTCTATCAATATGCAATAGTGAACTAAAGCATGTATACGATGATAAAGACAAACCAGATAGCATACTATTATCTTGAGCAAGACTATCATATCGGTATAGGTCCTGCCTCAATCATTGCAATCACGTACCTGCGATCCAATAATTGACTTTGAGGGCACTATCTTCAACAAGCTTTTTGCTTATCCTCCGGTTTATGACATCTTTCCGTATCTTCAAAGTCTGGTAGGAAATACTTTGCGTCTTCATATTTGCGGACTTCATTTATGGAGAATGGATTTAGTTCCCCCGTCACGGTGTACTCAAGACCATCTTTGAAATACTTCATATACTGATGTTGTGTAGAAGGGATGATATTGTACTCGTGTAACCAAGGCCTTCCGAGCAAAGCGTTGTAGCAGGTCTTGGCGTCAATGACATAAAATTTGATATCAGTGATGAGAAGCCCAAAGCGCAACGTCGGTATTACAGACCCGAGCGTCCGTGATGACTGGGAGTCAAACCCGGAGATGGTGATTTTATCCCGAGCGAGGTGCTGAACGCTCATGCAGATTTCTTTTAGCACCCTCACATTTAAGAGGTTGACAGAGGATCCATTGTCAACTAAGATTTTCCCTATTTTTATGTCATGGCAATACCCAGTGACATACAGGGGACGGTTGTGCTCTCACGTTCCGAGGTGGAGATCTTCATCGTCGAAAGTGATGTCAGCTGTGTGCACTTCTTCCAGCTCGTCCTTCATCTTTTCTTCGGCAAGGAAGGCTTGAAACTGCTCGGGCTCTTGTAATGCCTTGATCAGAGAATCTCGTGCCTCTTTAAACAATAGAAGGGCATCCAACACACTTAGCTGCGGGGGTATTTTCCTCAGGTGCGCTAGGACATTGTAATCCACCTTGTTCTTCTTAGGCGGGTATTTGGCTGTCAGCTCTTCGACGACTCGATTATTGAGGGCGGTATCCTCAGGGACTTTTTCCTTCCCCTTATCTTTTTTGTTCGATCCCTTGTTTGTAGGTCCAAGATTCTTTTCGGGCAACGTACGACTACGTAGCTGAATATTTTCGCAGTTCTTTATCTCCTCTTCTTTTCCTGAGGTGGATTCCTTGAAGAGATGGCCGAGGGCTATCTCTTCATCAGAATCGCTTCCGATGGTGAGAACTTGCGATCTCTTAGAACCAACCATGTGACAGTTGCCGGATATTCTTTTGTGCTCATCTGTCGTGCTTCTCTGCTCCCGATGAGTTTTGCGCTTCATCCGCTTGAAATGTTGTCGGTGAGCAACGTATCTCTACCACCACCTTTTAAAGGCCATGCATTCTTCGGTAGGGTGTGTAATCCTTTGATGGTATAAGCAGTAGCTAGGATGCGCATCCGCTTTGTCAAGGTGTATACCGCCAGGAGTATTTCCTTTGAAAGATGGCAACTTCATTCCCATTGACAGGGTTTTAGCGAACCGTTTCCTTGTCTTAAGCCTGTTTTTGTCCGCTGTAGGCATGCTTCGATCCGGTTGGAATACTTTGCAACTCATTCCTACCATGACTTTTTCAGCTTGATGCCGACTCCTGGCTCTTTCGAATATGGCCATTTCACGCTCTTGATCATCTTTGCTCATCGGATGGGCTTCGTTCAACAACATGTCAATCATTTCGTCTAACGGGTCCAAGGATTTTGGCACCGATCATGCCCCCAGTTCCTCTATATTATCTTCTGCTGCCAAGTGAGCTTCTTCGTCGTCTATTGGTAAATGAGAGATCATGTGACTACTTGCCACATAATCCTCGGGTTCTTCTGACGGGTCGTTTCCGTCGTCATTGTCATTTTCTCCGCTCTCAAGGATATGGATGAGAAACTCCTGGAGTGTGACCAGGGTTCGCGCCTTCTGGTTATATTCTTCCAGTGCGTCAATATGCCTTTTCAGATCCGTGTGTTTGTCGTCAGACTGTGCAGGCTTTGGTCTTCTTATTTTTCTTTGAAGACTTTGACGGCTGGGCCTGGGTATTTTTCCCAACGCTATAAACTCTCAGTGTTGGGCGCGGTTTCAGCATCCCCTCAATGATCTCTGGCTCCAGCGGGCTTTTCTACCTAATCGCCGGACATGCTTGAAGATCTTTCAGCATTCTTTTAGTTTTTTGCCGAAAGAACCACTTCCCATGGAGCTTCCTCTATAAATGAGCATGATGCCCCCGGCGCAACCATCTTTTTAGGAGCATGTGGTTGTGGTGGGTTTACCCTCTAGTTTTTAGACAGCGCGAATTTGCCTTGCCGGTACTGGACCTCAATCCAATTTTTAAAGACGTAACAATTTTGATTGGGTGGCCCACTATTCGGTAGTAGGGGCAGTAGTTGGGATTGTTGACGTCGCCCGGTTGTAGTGGGCGTCTCTGATCTGGTAGAGTGATGAGCCTGTTGCACACTGCCAATTCGAACAGTCTTCTCGTTTTATCCCGAGGGAATGAGTAAGGAAATCTCAGCTTTTCTCCGAGTGATCGCTATTTATCGTTTTGGAGAGCAGCTAGTTTCGGCTCACTCGGCTGTTGCTGAGCATTGGCGAAGAAGGTCGCTTTCCCTTTTCCCTTTTCATTTCGAAGCTCCGTTTTCGAGGAGGGCGATCTATGGCTCATCTGGTCCATTTGGGTTAGCTTGTCGATCAAGGCTTAGAAGGTGGTCGGCTTGAAGAATATCATGAATTAGGAAATAGTCGCCTGTGGATCCAGGGTCCCTACAAACATGCCCACAGCAGGAGCTTCTTCTATGCGTTGTTCGCATCTCGACCATAGGTTCCACCGCCGAATTGCATACTGAACCCAAGTCTCTCCTGGCTTCACCCTGGCATTGATCAATGCCGTGATTGGGGTGCGTTCGCTGGCGCTTGCGAACCGCTGGGTGAACAACAACTCCATTTCTATAAACATTTTGATAGAGTCATTCGGAAGCTCCGAGTACCATTCAAAAGCTGTCTCCGCTAAGCTGCCGACGAACTGTCGAAGCAACAATTTGTCGTCGCCTCCTGTGTTGCCGCATAGAGCCCTGAACTGAGCGACGTGCTGATGGGGATTTCCTGTCCCCTTATACACGTGGAATTTAGGGATCGTATATCCCGGCAGGTACTTAATTTGATCATACCAGCCTGGATATGGTCGTCCAGTTCTAATGACTTGGCCAGCATTTTCGCTTGCCTGATGAGCTCGTATCTGTTGAGCTATGTAGTTATCAAGCGCAGCTTTCGAGATCGTCTCCTCCCTGGCTGCTGATAATGCCGGAAGAGGATTTGATGTCTCTCCTATATCGTCTTCAACGATTATTGGGGGATCTTCGGCTGGAGGGTCCAGCTGGATCATTATCCCCGCCATATTTTGGAACAGGAGCGCCATTTGTTTTATATTAGCTGCTTGTTTCGCGGCTTCTTTATCTTTCTTTTCGAGCGTTCTTCGGAGGAACTCGGCGTCGGTTTTCTGCTCCTGACGTTGATCCGATGATACTTCTGGGCTTTCTTTCTGCCCAGTAAGTGCGTCCATCTTTGTCAGTATCTCCTGGAGCTTCTGTTGTTGCTCCTGAGCTTTTGTTACGGACCGCGTAAATGGTCGATGACCACCAGAAGTATGGCTTTCTTCTTTTCCGAAAGCCATGTAAATGGTGTGCACTACTATGCCCCCAGACTTGGGGCGTTTGGATTCAGTTCCCTTGAGATTTGTCGCAGACATGGGGATCTTCTCCGGCCTTCTCCTTTTATGGGCAGTCGAAGTTGAAGGGAATGTCGCAGACGATACTTTCCGTGGTACGACGGCAGGATGGTTCTCCTTTTGCCGGACCTTCATTTTTTTCAATTTGCGGAAGTAGTCTTTGTCGATTACAGAATCTTGGACCCTTCGCCAGACCCTGTGGATTTTGGAGGAAAGCCGTTGAGAAGGTTGATCCGGCTTTGCTTCAGTAACGTTTTCTACAGGTGGAGGAGACCTTTTTATTTCGGCAATTGGAGAATTCTTGCGCACCCTCCTTAGCGGCTCGAAGTTGTTCCCAGTTGGAACAGCAGTATCAACTTCCACCATTGGAGCTGGTAGGGTAAATCCAGAAGGGGAACTGCCCCTAGCTTTCGTCACTCGGCGCCAGTGACGACGTCGAGTATGTCGTGTAGTCGGGATCACCTCTGTCATTGGGGTAGCTTCGTCATGCCCCTTGCTTTGAGGAGAGGCGGTTATTGGCGCCAGCCTGTCAAAGACTGACATCCGCTGGGAAGGAATGGTCAACCTGTCGAAGGTCGACTTTCGAGTAGGGAAAGTAGTTTGGACAACTTCACCTGCAGAAAGAGTCGGGATAACCTTCTCCGGTATTGAGAGCCTCTTCGCGGGCCCATTTGAGCTTAGACTCGTCCTGTCAAAGACTGAGGTGGTAGACTTGGGCGACCCACTGAGAGGGGCCGCGATAGTTGCAAGCCGATCGAAGAACGACTTCTTTGGAGCTTCCTGTGATGGCATCGGGAATCTGAAGCTTGTTGGTGGGATCATGGTCCCAAAGAACAACCCAGTGGTGTCCTGTGTCATCTATTCCACCGGCATTGCAAAGATAGAGGCCGCTTGGGACCCGTAAGTTACTCCTCCAGATTGGATGGAGCGAGAGTTGTTGTTGCAGTTGGTGCAGCTGGAAACCATTGATCTTCTTTTCTCTGCACGGGAGCAAGACACCAAATCTTAGTACTTCGAATCCACAGGCAACCATAGCAGACCGCGATTTGTTCACGAAACACGACACACGAAGTGTGGAGTGGAAAGAGGAAAAGGTCCCACCGGGCGTGCCAGAATCCGTTTACCGCCGAAAGATGCGACCGGGACGTTTGGACGTCTGGCCTGAATTTTGGGGGCAGATGCTATTTGGATTTATCCGTCCACCTCTCCGAAAATACCAAGTTTAATTATGGCACCGTGTATCGGAGGTTTGGACGGATGCGGCCGTTGTAGCAGACTTCGTCATATTCCTCCTCGTTTGCGAGGGGTTTTTGATTGCGGGGACGCTCTTCCCTGCAGGCGCAAGCCCCTGCAGTTAATTACGTTACCGCGTAGCGATAATCACTTTCTCCTGCTCCAGATGTTCACTTTCGTATCGTATGTGTTTGTTTTATTTTTTGGTTGCCCGTGGATTGTATACGGAGACTAATTTATGTTGTCGCCCGTAGGGCGGGGATTAGTCCAAATCCATATTTTCTTAAATTTGGGTTTGGTGGATTTAAGACTCGTTAACCTCGTTTGAGATTAAGATCAACTTAAATGTTTGTTAAGGATACGTTAGTCTAATTTTAGACTAAGATATACTTAACAAGGTTTTAGGATCATTTAGATCCAATGAAAGAGCATTTGGGCCCTATGAATTTAGTTTAAGGACGTTACAGTCCATTGGGTTTAAGGACATCATAGTCCATAGAGTTTAGTTTAAGGACGTTGTGCTCCATTGGGTTTAAGGACATCATGGTCCATAGAGTTTAATTTAAGGACGTTGCAGTCCATTGGGTTTAAGGACATCATAGTCCATAGAGTTTAAGGACATCATAGTCTATAGAGTTTAGTTTAGGGACGTTACGGTCCACAATTAGTTTAAGGACATTACGGTCCATGGAGTTTTGTTGTTGGTCGTCGGGACCCGCCACCTCTCTGAAAACGTTGAAGAATTACAACGACATATATCAGAAGTGTGGGGAGATGTACCCTTGAACCAAAGAATGTTCATCAGGGACTTGGTAGTCCTGTTTGGCACTAAGGCCAATTTAAAAGAAGACCTATAGACTCGGTCGATTTAGGGTTTAGCCAACCTTGGGCTCAGCCCACTTGATTACTTATTTGGACTTAATCCCTTTTTTTTTTCAACAATGCTGAGCATTGACATAGGTTTTGATACCCACCCTTTTTCTTTGTTATGTATTGAGTGTTGAACACTCTTTATGGCGCTGGGCTCTATTTACAGAACACTCTTTATTTCATCAGTGCCCGCGTGAGGGGCACGTGAGGTGCTCAGCACTGAGCGCTAAACTTGGAGTGCTAAGCGCTTCTTATAAAGTAACGCCCACGTGAGGAGCATGTAGAGCGCTCGGCGCTGAGTGCCAGACTTGGAGTCCTAAGCGCTGCTTATAAAACAGCACCCACGTGAGGAGCACGTGGAGCGCTCGGCGTTGAGCGCCAGATTTGGAGTGCTAAGCGCTTCTTATAAAAAAGCGCCCACGTGAGGAGCATGTGGAGCGCTCGGCGCTGAGCGCCAGACTTGGAGTGTTAAGCGCTAAATTTTATATTCTGCTCAATTCAATTCTCTGAGAATTAAATTCTCACCTATGAAAGACTTTGTCTTATAGATCTGAGATCTGGAAAAAGAACTAAGTTCTTCTGATGTGGGAATTAAACTCTCAAGCACTGAGTTTTCTCTTCTGTTCAATTCAATTCTCTAAGAATTAGATTCTCACTTGGGAAAGATTTTGTCTTATAGATCTGAGATCTGGAAAAAGAACTAAGTTCTTCTGATGTGAGAGTTAAACTCTTAAATATGGAGGAGATGTTGTGATCTCACTTCTTTTTATTACCTTGAGAAGAAATTGCTCTCGTCTTTGAAGTTTGAAGTTTATGGGGGGTTCTTCCGTACAAGACTTGAAGTCTTGGGTCATTTATATAGGGGAGGCTGATTTGTTGATTCAGTTAAAGAAATCTCTCATTGAGAGATTTCTTAATTGATTTGGGGAATTTATCCACCGCCGGATCTTTGATCCAAGGACTTCTGTTTTACAGAAGACATTTTTCTTGTTTTTAACAAGATTGGGAAAATATTTTCCCATACAGAGCTTATTCTGTATCTTGGTGATTTTTTAATCACCATTGGAACTTTGATCCAATGGTGCTTTAATTTACAGAGCACAATCTTTCTAATATAGAAAGATTTGAGGAGTATTTTCTCAATTAGAATTTAATTCTGTATCTTGGTGATTTTTAATCACCATTGGATCTTTGATCCAACGGTGCTCTAGTTTACAGAGCACAATCTTTCTTGTTTAGAAAGATTTAAAGAGTATTTTCTCAATCAGAATTTAATTTTGTATCTTGGTTCTGGCGCTCCTTAAAGTTCTTTGCACGTAAGGCGCTGCCTTAGAGTTTTTAACTCTTGGCGCTGCCTCAGAGTTTTTTAACTCTGGGCGCTGGCGCTCTCGTTCTTTGCACGTGAGGCGCGGTCTCAGTTCAAATTTTGAACAGAGTTTTGCTCTTTTATTGGGGGGAAACACCCCCCTCGTATACACCGATACATTCTGTACCAAGCTACAACAACTACGTTAGAATAATAAACTGATACCTGTATAACCTACTAGTTTCATTCCACATTACTTGTACTATTCCTTTCTCTTTTTGGGGACTTACCGAATGCTAGTTCGCTGATGACATTCATGTCTCTTTCTTTCTTTGGAATGTTCGTCAGGAGGACACGACTCTCAGGAGACCGAGCTCAGCTAGGAGGACTTGGACCAGTTCACAGAGCAGCCAAACTTCTAGCTTTCCTTGTACTTATTTTCTTTTTGTATGCCTTTGTTTAAGCATTGCTTTTATCATTGTATTTTTCCTTTTCAAATCAGTTGTATGTAAAGATGAATGTTAATAAAAGTTGTTGTTTATTTTACATCTCTTGTCATTCTTGTGCATTTTTATTTATATTGCTTAATTTACGATTAACTTATTTATTTCTGAGTAAATACGTTGCGGGCCCGCCACGTCATCGCTTCCGTACACTAGGAAGCGGAGCGTGACAGCTTCAGAAATCTTTAACGGGGTCTTAAAAAGATCCTGATCTTTGCTTATTCAGGCCTTAGTAGTACGGGCTTTTTACCCGGCGAACAAATACTTTTTTGTACAACGTCAGGAGGGACAAGAGTGGACGAAAAAGTTATGTTCTAAGTTCGAACAATTAACAAAAAAAAGGGCAACTGATGCTAGGCATGCTTGACTCGTGAGGTTCAGCCAGTCTGAATGGCAGGTGGCTGACAAAGATAGAAAAAATTACGCCATAGTTATCGATGATAGGAACTGCAGTTGTACGTGCAATATACCTAAGTTGCAAAAATTACCTTATTCACATGTAATTTCAGCATGTACACGAGCAGAGGGGGGCATTGCACATCACGATCTTGCTTCGAAGTAGTATTTTGTCTCTAAATACAAAGCTGCTTATGCTCCGTTGTTCCATCCTGTACATGATATCCGATATTGTGAGGTGTACAACAGTCCATTAATATTACCACTTATCAGTAGGAGACAAGCATAACGACCACGTTCTACTCGTATCAAAGTGTCACGCCCCGCTTCCCAGCGTACGGGGAAGAAGACGTGACGGGCGACAACGTATTTACTCAGAAGTAAACACATTAAACTTAAATAAGCAATATAAATGAAATGCGCAAGAATAATAAGAGATATAATATAAAGAGCAACTTTTTATTGATATCCATTCTTTACATACAACTGAAAAGAAAAGTACAATGATAGAAAGCAATGCATAAACAGTGGCATATGAACTGAAGAGAAAATAAGTACAAGTAAGCTAGTAGTCTTGCTGCTCGTGATCTGCTCCATATGCTCCTGGCTGGGCTCGGTCTTCTGAGAGTCGGGTCCTCCTGACGAACATTCCAAAGAAAGAAAGAGACAGGAATGTCGTCAACGAACTAGCGCTCGGTAAGTCCCAAAAGATAGAATGGACTAGACAAGTAAAGAAAATAGAACTGGTAATTGGTACAAATAGTTGTTTATTATGCTAACGTGGTTGTTTGTAGATTGGTACAGAAAATATCAGTGTATACGAGAGGAGTCCAACTTGCTCCGTGGACTATGGTAACCCGTAGTACAAAGCCCCGTCAAAACCCATAGGACAATGACAATGGATGTTAATCTAGTGTCTTTTAGTGACCATCTCATGCCGTTTTTAACACATTCTGTACCAGTATACCCCGTTAAAACCCCGTAATGTATATTGTATTGATTTGTAGTTATCAGACTTTCCAAGACCATGGATACAAGTTGTTCATGTATTCAGATTCATGATGTAAACAAGTAGTCATGTAATCAAGTCAAGTTATAGCCATGGTTCGGTCAAGTCAAGTCATGTTTGCATATTGATATTGTTCTGGTATTCAGATTCAGGTTCAAGTATTTATGTTTGGTATCTTGGATTCAGGTTGAATTGGATTCATGTTTGGATTGGATTCATATTTAGACTTAGACTCAGACTTGAGTCAAACACTATAAACAGATTTGGATCCTGAATTAGATTTGGGTGTTGTCGGTAACTGTTACACATGGACGACAGGATTTGTGTCTTTTTTCAAGACAATTATCATTGATAACATCGTTTTAGTTTTCTACCTTAAATAGGCAAGTGCTCACTTTCTCCGGCTCTCTAAGGCTCAAGAGAATTGATCCCGCTTAAACCTATATTTACTACGGTCCTTAATGTGATTTTATATAACTCGAGAGGGTTTTATGAAAAATATTTTTAATACTTTCAAAATAAATCTCGAGTATTTATTTATATTATTTAGAATTTTCATGAATGTGAATTTTAAAGAGTGGGGTATATTAGTGAATATTTACATAGCTTGAATAGTTCAAGATATTTTAATGAAATACTTGTCTTGTATTGATACTTGATGGTATTTTAGTGAATTTTGTCATTCTTTTATTTTTTAGGAAAAAACATGGAATTTTATTATAGCTTGAAAATATGGGGTTTGATAATATTTATATAATTATAAAAAATTAATTTTATTATTAAATAGAAAATCTTGTTTTTTCTTAAAAATCGTATTAAAAATCTTTCGAGACTGAATGCTCCGTGAGGAGCTCTGCATCTCGCTCCACTAGCCTGAGAATATGCGATAATTCGCACCATCTAATAGCGGGTTCCCCAAAATGGATTATAGAGGCATAATCGCAAAGAATTTTGATAACACAACTTAAAGAAAACTGTTTTTTTATAGTTCATAGTATTTTAATGAATGATGTAATCGCCACAAAAATTATGTTTCAAGAGTATCGTGCTATGTCAATATGTGTGTATGTGAGGGGTGGGTTTCTAACGGTAATAGTAAGCAAAACAATTAAAAGATGACGTATATAAAGTTTATAATATTTAAATGTAAAAATTTAATTAAAGTTATTTAACATGGAGTTTTAGAGTGAAGGTTGTTTCTAAATATTAGTTTAATGATTAACAATAGAAATATGAATGAGTGATTCTTAAGAAAAATTATAGTTTCAAAGATTTTGGAATCAAATGTCGGTAAAACTCCACTTACCGACATATTTTGAAAAAGAGAACTTTTATTGTAGAAAAGAAGAGAAGGGGTGGGACTTACAAGTTAGATGAAGGAAGGGGAGGTAGAAGAAGAGGGTGGTAGCCTTCGTGATGTTGTGGGGTCGCCGGAACTTGCGTAGATCCTCGCCGGAAGTCAACCTTTTGCTAACTCCACTTGTACTCTTCTTGGACTTAAAAAATTTTGATAATTTTGACTAGAAATTTCAGAATAAAGATGGGCTAGGGTATGGGATTGTATTTATAGTGTGGAATTAAGGTTTTGGAATTAAAAGAATGAATTAAAATGCATTTAAAATTGGATTAATTGGGAAATTGAATTCTCTGTTAAATTGCAGAGAAAACAAACAGTACAGGAATAATGGAGGTAGGCTAAAGGACTAGTGTGCAGAGCACGGGGGCTATTTGCTATAGGGGGACCGATGTCGCCGGCCCAAACAAGAATCTCGCCGGCCAACTTTGAAGGAAAAACCGGTGGATTGGGTACACGTGTCCCACTCAATATAAATATCATTTTACACGTTAGATTTCTCTGACTTTTCATTTTTACGTGTATTGCACGTGTAAACTTTTGGGCTTCCAAAAAGTTTAAAAGAAAAATTGGTAAAAATAATATGTGGCTGAAGGGATTTGAACACAGGGGCTATGTCACAGCAGTGCAAGGCTTTACCAATGAGTTACAAGTGTTTTCTTGTTGTTCTTAAACAAGAATAACTTTTAAATTGTAGTCAGGCTTGTAAACTTCTTTCTGTACATTGAAAAGAAAAACTTTGTACAGAAAATTCATGGTGGATGATTCACGAGAAGGACGTATGCAAAATAGATGCAGCATCTGCAATGAGTATGCTCATAACAAGGCACGATACAAAAATCCTCCAGCACCACATCGCCATTGGTAATCACCGCCTATACTTTGAAATACACACACATGCATACACACACGCGTTCAAACACAAAACACACACACACGCGCGCACATATATGTTCTTCGTTATACATGCTCGTTTTTTCAAAGTTAATATAACTCGACCTTTTTATTGTGCAAATATACTTATGGAGCCTGCACCTATAGATACGAGTGTTCTGTACTTGTAGGCTGACCATCAGCCAACGGCGCATTAGTACAGGTAAAACTTTATAATTTTATTTTATCTAACTACATATGTTATTTATATGTTACTGATCCAAGTCCTCTTATTATAATTTACAAAGTGATCAGGAGATTACATGCATTGGCCACTCAGTCCAGAGCAGGATTCTTTTTGGAGATGCCCGTGTGCAGGCTGAGCTGCAACGGGCAGGATTTCATTTTCTATCCAGATTAGAGTATATACATCTGGATTGAGGCTGTAACAACCCTAAATTTCCTATACAGGTTTTTACAAAAAAAATTCAAAAATCCATAAAGGGGTATTTATTGCCTGAGCACCAGATAAGTAATTAATTAGTAATTTAATTACAAGAAGGAGCTTGTGGCTCATTGGTAATACCTTGCACTGCTGAACCAAGCCACCAGAGTTTAAATTCCATACCCCACATTATTTTTAATATTATTTTGTTTTGAAATTTTTTAGAAGTCCAACAGTCAACACGCGATAACTCCAAAATTTCCCACTACACATGAAAAACTAAATGCACCAGAGTGTTCACCTGATGACCCCCCACCTCCTAGGCACCGGACTCGGCCGGACGGCCGAGTCGCCTGAAGATGAAAAGTGCCTCTTGGTCTGCCCACCTCCCCTGCATGCTTTATTTCCCCGGATCGTTTCTAGAGAGCCCATTAACCCCCATTTACTCCATTTTTTAATGATTTTCAATACATTTTTACATTTTTAAATTAAAACCCTTCATCTAGCCTAACCCTAGCCTAACCCTATAAATACCACCCCTACCCTCTACCCTCTCACCCCAAACTCTGAGCCAACTCTAAAAAATTCTCAAGAAATTTTGTGTGCTTTGAAAACGAGCACGAAGCGAAGCTACTGCGAAATTCCCGGCGAACTTCCGGCGATTGTTTTAGGAGCTCCCGGCGACGAAACGACACACCGCCGACTCCTTTCGAACCATCTCCCTCTTCTAGTTGTCCAAAACCCGTAAGTCCCCAAATTCTACCTCTCTTTTCTTTTCTAAAATATGGATTTACAAAACCCGATGAAATTGGAACAAATCCGATGTCCGATTCGGTTTCTTCATAAAACTTCACTTCTCGTTAATACAATCATGCTTAAACTCTCTCATGTTGACTATTAAACACTAATCAACCAAATTGATCAAGTTTCATATCACAAAATAATTGCTAGTTCCTTTTACCGTATTTTTTCATTTAAATACCACATAGTTCCTTTTGCGACATTTAAACCATTAAACTTGTTATACCTTTAAGTAGATCACGAGGTAACGACCTACCTCCTCACACACTCATATGCAACATAGAATACGGGAAATCAACATCTTTACAAATAAATAACCTTTGAGCTAATAAAAAAAATATCTAGACTCAGCCAATTAAGGATTGTCGTGCTCATTAGGACAGAGGAAGATTGTGGGCATTCAGTCGTTTATCTAAACCTGATTTTGTGGTGCCTAGGGTAGACAAGTGAGAAAGGTAACTTTAAAAGGCCCATCTCACGGTGATTCGTGAACGGAACCCTCCTTTCTTCACTTGTACTTACCTGGCCACAATTGGCGGTGAAAAGGTGATTTGAGGGATATCTCACAATTTGTCGCTTTGGACCAGTTAGGAGCAGTCTAGTTGACTTAGAAGACCCTAGAACATAGAATACGGGAAATCGATATCTTTACAAATAAATACCATAATTAATAAAACCGTTTTTCCTTAATGATTAGTATTTATACAAATCTTTGCAAAGCGCCGCTACAACCCATTTGGGGAACCCGTTCGGGATGGTGCGGATTATCGCACATCCTTGGGCTTAGTAGTGCGAGATGCAGACCTCCGTAAGGAGCATTCGGTCTCGAAAGATTTAAAATACGACATCTTAAGAAAACGAGATTTCTAGAATATTATATATATATATACTAAAATTATTTTCGTATAAACATATGTATATGTAACATAAAAATATCTATTTTGAATTATTACAAATATTCCACTTTTTCTAAAAATGTCACAAGAATCATTTTACACTAAAATACCATGAATTCCATACAAATCAATATTACAAATAAATACCTTTATGAAATTAGGATATTTGCACTAGAAATATTAGAATATAAAATCTACATTCATTACAAGTCTAAAGACGAATAATAAATACTTGGGGTGTATTTTGAAAAGTATATAAAAGTATTTTTACATAAAACCCCCTCAAGTTCTATAAATTACCCTAAGGACCCTAGCAAATATAGGTTTAAGCGGGACCAATCTCTTGAGCCTCATGAAGCCGGAGAAGTGGGTGCTTGCCTATCTAAGGTAGACAACTTAACAACGGTGTTATCAATACGGTAATCGTCTTTGAAAAAGACACAAATCCTGCCGCCCATGTGCAGCGGTTATCGATAACATCAAAACAATCAGGACTTCAATTTACTTTTCTAATTGTCTGACTCGGAGTGAGTCTCATTATAACCTAACTTGAATATGATTCAAGTACAATCTACAATACAATCTTCAATATTCCAATTCAACATGAATCCATGAATCCATTATACAACTTGACTTAACCGAACCATGGATATACATTCCATTTACATGATTCTACGGTTACATCCGTTTACTGATATCATGGTTTCGGTCAGTCATCCAATTATACAATCAATACAATTTACAATACAATACAAATAAGACATCTCGGGGTTTAAGGGGTAGATTGGTACGGAAGGTGTTAGAAGTGGCACGAGACAGTAAGACTTAATACACATAACATGAATCCAGTTGCTGTTGTACCGTGGTATAAACGGTTCCTTGTACTATACTTGCCTCTAGTCTCTGAAATATAGAGACTCCTCTCGTACACTCTGGTATTCTTTTGTACCAAGCTACAAACAACAGCGTTAACATCACAATATAATAGAACTTTAAAAGCTACCTTCTTATTCTGTCTATTCTATTTCTCCCTTATCTTTGGGACTTACCGAGCGATTTGTTCGCTGACGACATTCTCTTTCTTTCTTCTTTGAATGTCGTCAGGTGATCTGGACATTCCTGAGATCGAGCCCTCTGCTGAAGACTTGGACCAGTTCGGTGAAGACCCCGAACTCAAGTTCATTGTACACTTTCCATTCAGTACTTTTTCATTTCTGTTATGCCATTGTTTAGGCATTGTTTTTTTCAGTTGTATTTACTTTCCATGCATTGTACAGAAAGAATGTGAATAAATAAAGTTGTTGTTTTTAATTATATCTTATCTCTTGTGCTTTACTTTTATATTGCTTAGATATGCTTAACGTATTTACTTCACAGTAAATACGTAACGGACATGTCCCGTCCCCTTCGCCGTATACCGGGAAGTGGGGCGTGATAGGGGATTGATTACGGATTTGGTAGATAGATGGAGACCAGAGACCTCCACATTTCATTTTAGAATTGGTGAGATGACTATCAGCCTGCAGGACATCGCTGTGATGCCTGGTCTGCCTATTGACGGACAGGTGGTTGTTGTGGAGTACAGCCAGGATTGGTCAAATTTGTGTCCCAGTTTGTTGGGTAGGATTCCGCCTGTTGGGCAGAGGAGAGTCGGTAGCATTAACTTGAGTTGGCTACGGGGGGCGTTTAGCGCTAAGCCTAACATGGATGCTACGCCTGCGGCGATCGAGAAGCACACACGGGCCTATATTTTATATCAGGGGTTCGCTTATTCCCGTATAGGAGTAATAGCATAGTTAGTTTTGCATAACTGCCACTTTTAGCTGATCTCAACCAGTTTTCCACTTTATCTTGGGAAATGTAGTTCTGTCATTCCTCTACAGCGAGCTGAGTATGGCTGCATTGATGGAGCAGAAGAGTTTTGAGGGCTGTTTGACGCTTATTCAGGTATAAAATACTTAAAGCCACATTCTACTGATTTTGCGTAATTAAATTGATATTCAATGTAAATCATATTTTATTTCAGATATAGTCATGGACATATCTCTTTTTTGGTCGCTCGACCATTACAACCCAGTTCGCTTTAGATGGCCAAAGGCCATATGGTTGCCGGTAAGTAATTGAAACTATGCGCATATTTCAAATTTGGAGTTTTTTTGGAATATTAACTTGTGTGTGATCTCTATGCAGGTGGAATGTGGACAGGTCATGAGATGTGACACCGGATCACAGCCTCCACTTTTACCGCAACGAGTTCGATGTCATGGAGGAGTTATCTGCTACGTGGACATCGTACACACCTGACCTGTTGAGCACTCTGCATCCATTATACTTGGCAGGCGCCGGCTTTTAGCGGACGCAGACGCCGATCATCTGCAACGATATTATTCAGATGCACGTGTCAGACCGTGTCCTTCGCCAGTACTTAGCACATACCAGGCACAGTGGAGCGGACACTGCGTCAAGATGGAATGCTAGTTGGAGATACCTGGCTCATGGAGTATCATATTTGGGTCGGTCGATGGTACGGTCGGGTAAACCACATAGCCGATGAAATACAACCAGGTATACCGATAGACCGGTACCTTGTCTGGTATTGGATGATTACCCGTAGATTCGTCATCACAGCCGCCCCTCCGCCCATCTCATATACGCCTCGAGGACCGAAAGAGAGAGATTTGGTAACTTTATATCAAATCTTATTTTTTATAAATTCATTATCGTATTTACCATGAGTATAGGTCCAAACCATTGACGCGTTAGAGGATACAGCCGATAAGGGGATTAGTGGCACTAGGAACTCAGCGAGCTATTTTATGAACATCAAGACCCTCATCAGAAGTGTGATAATGAGGCACAGATTCATACGTCCACCGGTAGTTCCAGCACCACCCGTGCCTGCACCAGCCATTCCTGCATCACCCGTGCTTCCACCACTTGTGTCTGCAACAACCATTCTTATCACATATGCACGAATAAGATTTAGACGGGCACAGTCAGAACTGTCTCAGTATCCCGATGAATACGAGCATGGACCATCACAGCCAGAGCCATCTCAACCACCTGCCGCCGACGAAGCCGGACCGTCATAGCCTCGACCTCCTGTAGCGAAGAAAAGGACACCAGGGATATTGCGACGACTTCGTTAGATTGCACGACGTATTGTGTTGTAGTCGAACTTGTATGGAGTCGGCTTAACTTTATTTATTTTACAGTATTTATAGGTTTCGGCTTATTGATCTTCGCCGTTTGGGCATCGTATATATTTGCGTGGATTGTGTCTCCGCCGTTTGGACGTTGAGTCTCCTCCGTTTGAGTGTAGAGTTAGCTCCGTCAGTGGATATTATTATTTTACTATTCTTGTACATAAATTTTATTCAAAATTTACGAAGGAGGCGCTGTCCGATTTTTAAACATTAATTCTTTACAAAAAAAACACTTTAATTCATTTTAATTCAAACGTTAATTCTCTCTCACATAAACACATATTCATACACAATATATTACACACATAGATAGCAAACAAAATAGATAGTGAGAACAGAAACGACGCCATAATTCATTGCTGAAATTTCAAAAATAAATCCTCTTCAGTACCGAGCTCCGCGGTAACAGAATTGATTCGCTCTGTAACGGCATCAATAACCTCATCACCTACCGCGGAATCTCGATTGAGTTCGAGATGGTTCAAAGTCCGACGGTGCATAAAGATGCGGTAGAGAGAGCTTACGGAGTACTCGATATTGCAACAAAAAAGAAGACCCATAGAATAAAAGAAGTGGAGACAATGATGTACTTCTCCGCAGGATTTCACGATCGATCTTCATCGGCCAGTTCATACCCCCCGTAATCGATAGAGAATGCCTTCGTAACTAAAGCAGTATATCTTCATGTATACAGATTTCATGACGGTGTAAGAGATGCACCTCTTAATTTCATCGATTGATGGTAATCCTGCAGATGAATATCCCGACATTGAGAGAGAGCGAGACTAAGACCTGAGAGGGAGAAAGATAGAGGTGGTGATGTCGATGAGATTTGAGAGAGTGGGAATGACACGACACAGAGAGTGAGATTTGAGATAGAGAGGAAGAGATCGAACTCTTCATATAAGGAACACAATCATTCATGAGTATGTGTTTTTTTGGGGCGCAGTTACCAACTGCGTCCCAGAAAAACACATACCCATGTATGATTGTGGGTTTTTTTGGCGCACTTGCAAACCGTACCATAAAAAGACACAAACCCGTGAATGAGTAAGTTTCTTTTTGGGGCGCAGTTTGCGCCAAAAAGAAGACAGTCCCAACAATGAAAATGGTGTATTGGGCGCACTTTAAAACTGCGCCCATTGATAATGGGCGTAGTTTGAAACTGCGTCCCTTATATTTGTAATGGGCGCATTTTCAAACTGCGCCCCTTAAAAATAATTTTTTACACGCCAACGCTAGCGCTGAGCTGACGCTGACGTGGCGTCCATTGGCAGAAAGTGGCCTAATTTTATAATATCATTTGAAAGTGATTTATTTTTAATAATATAAATTTAAATTGATTTATACAAAAAAATTGGAGGGGAGTTGTCCTATTATGAATGCAATTGATTGGGTTAGAAATCGGGTTTGGGTTTGGTTGGGCTTGTACCCTAACCACATTAATATGAAAACTGGGCCTAAAATCCAAATATCATTTTGAGGAGAAAAAACTTTATGCCATCGTTGGAGTTTAAGAAGCTTATATTTGAATGGATTTTTCTAAACTCCAAAACCAGGGGAATCAAATTTAGATAACCGTATGAAACTCTGGTTTTCCGAACTCCACTCCATACCCAAACTGGGATTCAGAGTCCATGCTGTTATTTTGTCCAAGATACTTTATTTTAATAGATCCAACGGTCAGTAAGCCGAGACAAATAAGGGTCCCATAGATTTGTATTTTTTTTTATCATATGAGATATGAGACTGCAATTGGAAAATTGCATGGAATAATACTGCACGCCCCAAACAGGCCCTACATATAACATAGGCTTGTGTTTGGGCTTGATATACCCGACCCGATTCACAGCCCAACCAAACTAATATTTAACTCAATTTGTTGAGGGAAAGGCGGAAGGGCAAGGCGGCTGAACCCTAGGTATCCTACTCTCTTTCGATTTTGTTCTCTCTTTGTGTTTTGATTCTCTAACCCTAGAATTTGATCCATGGGGCTTGCAAGTTTGTAACTATTATCTTTTTTATATAAAAAAGTAGTTTTCTTAAATCTCCCAAGTTTTTCCCCCTATGTTTCCTGAAGAGGGGTCTATGATGAGTCTGCAGAAGTATTACCGACATTGTTTGATTCTAACTGTGAATAACAATCTGCTAGTATTCTGAGGCCACCATCATTGGAATGTTTTGCTAAATCCATGAATTTTGTTGTTTATGTGACGAAGTTATTAAAAGCGTAGATTTTAGTAAACACCATCGACTTTTCAGAGTTTTTGAGATATCGTCGTTGAGCTTTTAAAATGCTATAAAACACCTTTGAAGTGTATTTTTCGTAAAAAAAAACCCGACATATTTCCTCATCTTGAGTCTGTTCAATATATCCACCGGGTATTTTGGGGTTATTCAGTCCAATCGTGACTTGCATTTGGTGGAACTTCGACTTTGAGATATAGGATAGCATGATATTTATTTTTAAATTGGAGGTACGGTTTGTGCAAACTTCGATTTGCAAGGGTTTACTTGGAATCTAGCTAACTAAACTTTCGAGTCGAGTCGATTGCTGATAATTACAGCTTTCCCAACTCCAAAACCATAGCCCAAACGCCGTATAGTTTGGAGTTTGGGGTTAAGTTCTGATAGCTCAAAACTGCAGTTAATGCAGTTTTATAGCGAAACATGGTCTTAAGTGAAAGAAAAGTGGCAATTTAATGGTATGTAATTTGTAAGATACATTGGTTTTATCTTGAAAACAGCAAAAGTTCATGTGAGCTTAGATTAAATTACCCTATTTTTTCCCTATTAATATTCAAATGCATTTTGAGCATTCTGAAAAATCTTATACTTCTATCCGAACCTGATGATAGTTATCAAATGACATAAGAGCAAACAGTGCCGATAGCAGTTTTGAACTTGCTCTTCATCTTGCTACGAAGTGTGCGCAATTCACCAAAAATTATTTTTTATGTTTACGATTTATATATTATAATTTTCCATTTTTGTTAATAATGTCAGAATTCTTGTATTACTCTTACTTGGGCTGGTTGCTTGAAGAGGTCTATGATGATTTGCAGATATTTTGCCTACATTGGTTGATGCAATTTCCATGATAAAATTTGCTGCTTTCTGAGGCCTATACAGGAAGTGTATTTTTCGAAGCTGATATAAATTTCCGGTTTATTCTTATTTTATAACACATTTTAGTGCTGCGAGTAATTGCTTAATACTTGATAGATTTGGTGGTAGTGTTTATTCAATATTTTCGTGTCGCGGTTGTCACTCTTTTTAGAGGCCTATGAGGATCTGTGTTTGTATTGCCTACATTGTTTGACTGTCATTATGATAAAAACCCGCAGCTTATCTGAGGCCTCAATTTTTCGGTTTTACTGTTGGTTCTTTTTTTTCTTCCACAAACAAATATTTTTGTATTTTTGATAAATTCTCTGTTTTGGCTCTCTTCTGATCAACTTGAAGACGCGAGATTCGTAGCAACCAGGAACCGGAAATCGTTTAGGTGATATCCTTACACGAGAGATCCTTTTATCGGTAGAATTTATGCATGAAGATCCAAGATACTGATTTACGTTTGCTTTACGTTTTAATTTCGCTGTATTAGTTAACAATCTTATCTAGCATTTCGTATCTAAATGAAATTCAATTTGTGTTATTTATATATCAAAGTTGAAGGATTGACGGATGGTAACTTGCAATGACGAAGCGAGACTGATGAACACTGACCAATCTGTGGTGACGGCGACGATTTATGATTGATGCCAATGTACGACGGGAGATCAATGCACAACAAAGGCAAAGAAAATGTGGTGTTTAAGCGATTATGATACAGGCAAATGTTATTTCTTATAAATGTATTTGGGTAAATTTGCTTTCTTTTTCATAGCTTTATATGATTTCCGTTTTTATCTTAATTTTGATTTTTTTTATTGATAGGTTATAAGAATGGAAAAATTGTGAAGTTTCAGTATTATTTAGTTTTTCTTGGTAAGGAACCGTGAGACTATAATATTTTGCAATCCGCCTCTTCAAGGATCTTAAAATTTAAAATAGTAGCCTTAAATCATGAATATTCAATAAAAATTATTTTTACCCATGATCTAATATTGCTTTTCCATCTATAACAAATTTGAAATTTAAAATTAGCATACAGTAAAATTTTGCAATGGTTGGTCTGATCTCTGAACTTGGAGTTTCAGTTGATCTAAAGTCATTGAATACGGATATGCAGCTTGAGTTGGTGTCGGAGGTAGCAGTCGGCGGAGGTGAAGAGGTTGGAATGTTGTATATATGGAGATCGAGAAACTCATCTGTGACAGAGCAGGGGTTGGGCTGGAACAGAGTTTGAGCTTATGTTTTGGACTTTATATACATATTTTTTAATTTGTTAAATGGAATATCAGCTGTACATGCCAAATCTTTATGGTTCAAGATACAAATCACTCCAAAAGGAAAAAAAAAATTGAAATCACATATATGGATGTAAAAAAATTAAATTTTTAGGAGCTGTTTGGCAAATGGAGTTAAAGGCGACATCTGTTACAAAAAATAATGGAAATGAAGCTACAAAAAAAAGGTAGAGTACTTCTCAGAAAATGCTAAAAAAAATTAAAATATTTTTGTGAAACGTTGCATTCTCTCTGTTCTTGTACTCTCAATCAAAAACCAAAGCCGTCCGATCCATTTCGGTTCGGTTCAAGTTTAAATTTGAACATGAGTTTGCTCAATTCAATTTGGAATGCCATGTATATAACAACAATTTTTAGCTCATTGGAAGGACAAGCATCAATGGCTTCATTGGCATCTCTCAAGTGAGTATTATTGCTCTGTTCTCAAAAGAATTTCAATTGCAATTGTCTTGAATGGTCTCAAATTGCACCTCTTCAGCTGTGTATCTAAGAAATTTGGTGGAGTAGTTAGGTAATGCCTTTGATTCCTCTACCACTCCTTTTGGGTTTTCTTTAAGAGTATATATTTCATTAAAATGACTCTATTTTCATATAATTATTTTAATATGTATAATTTCAGATAAATATTGTTGATTTATCAAATGGCATCCTTTCTAACAGCATAGGGTGGTTAATGAAACATGTCGACCTTTGTTTTCGATTTTCTATAGCATAATTACATGTAATTTATAAATAGGAAAATACTAAAAAAAATTAAAAAAAATTCCTAGTTATAAGTTGATATATATGCAGAAGCCATCCCCATTTTGGTTGGCCTTCTCTCCTCTTTTGTTTGTTGAAGACACTGCACTTATAAGATTCTAGCCATAATTCGCATGTCTTACCTAGCTCTTGAGTTTGTTGCCTGATTAATAAAATATTTTGCCTTTTAATGTTTAGCAAATGAATTTGAGAAAATCCCAGGCTCTGTTTAGAAATGGACTTATAAAGAGCCGGAGTTATTCCTAATGGAGATAAAATAATTTATGAAAACCTTTTTTTGTAAGGTCATATATAGTAGCCCATTAGCACAAAAATAAAATCTCAATTTAGGCCCTGTTTGATTTTAGAGTTAGTATGTTACTGTAATACTTGGATTCGTCCCAAATCCGTGGGTTGAAGCATTGTGCTGATAGAAATCGAAGAGTAAATTCTCGGCATAAGTTTTGGTCTTTCTTCTTCGTTGGGGATATCACAGAAGGGACAGGAGCAATGTGACAATCAAAAAAATATTTTGAAAAGGAGTTGGAAAAGTAAGGCCCTATTAGTGACCAACCCTCCAACCCTCCATGAAATTATTATTGCTAGAATTTATGCTCACTGGATTTAGAAAGGTGGAGGGTTTTTGAGTCTTATTTATTTTTTAAAAAAATTAAGAGAGGGTCCTCTAACCAACCCATATATATATATATATATATATATATATATATATATATGAGATTAATGGAGGAAAGAGGCCATAGGAGGGGATTTCCTTCTATGGCGTGGAAAAAATACAACCTCCACCATTTTTTCCGACGATCGGCACCCATCATCATCATCGTTATCATCTAAGATGTGCGTACACTAAATTTCATGTGATTCCACAACTTTTTCACCGTTGATTTAGCAATGGAAAATGTTCTAGTTTACCGACAATAGAACATTTTCCATTGCTAAATCAACGGTGAAAAAGTTGTAGAATCACATGAAATTTGGTGTACCCACATCTTAGATGATAACGATGAAGATGATGGTTGCCGATCGTCGAAAAAATTAGTGGAGGTTGTATTTTTTCCACGCCATAGGAGGAAATCTCCTCCTATGGCCTCTTTTCTCTATTATATATATATATATATATATATATATGGAAGAGATGATATGGAAAGTTCTAGATAAACAATTAATTGTTTTTTATTTTTAAAAAAGGGAAGGATGCGGTGGATGGCTTGAGAGATGATGTGGAGGGTTCAAGAGGCTTTTTTATTTATTTATTTTAAAAAAAGGGAAGGGCTTGATAGGTGAGATAAATGATGTGGAGTGCTTGAGAGGTGTGAAATTTTCCTAATTTTTTCTATTTTTCTAAAAAAAAAAGAGAAGGGTGGACCTCTAACCAAGAGTATTTGCATTATATAGAGATTTATTTTAAAAAAAGGGAAGGGTTTGATAGGTGAGATAAATGATGTGGAGCGCTTGAGAGGTGAGAATTTTTCTAATTTTTTTCTATTTTTCTCGAAAAAAAAGGAGAAGGGTGGACCTCTAACCAAGAATATTTGCATTATATAGAGATAGAGATGCTAGAATTTATGCACATGCGTTGCACGTGTTAAAAAAATTTGAGAAGGGAATTAAGATAAATGTGGAGGGTTCTAGAGTTTTATTTATTTATTTTTAAAAAAGGGAAGGGATGATATGGAGAGCTTGAGAGATGAAGGTGATGACGTGGAGGGTTTGAGAGGTGAGGATTTTTCTCCTTTTTTCTTTTTTTTCCAAGAAAAAAGGAGAAGGGCGGATCTCTAACTAAGGATATTTGTATTATATATAGAGATTATATATAGAGATATTTGCATTATATATAGAGATTTGGGTATTCTAAGCAGATGCATTAGCAAGGGCGACAGAAACACCAACGCTTACAAGTTATGACCCAAGCACATGCCATGATATCTGTGGTAAAGCCTCATTGCAGTTGAACAAAAAATCCAGGGTTCAAACCCCGCTTGCATTAATTTCACGGCCTATCGTCAAAAAAGAAAGGAAAAAAGATGCAAGTTATGACCAAAATAGGGTAAATTGTCAAAAACCCCATAAGCACATTTTTCCATTGTAAAAGAACCCTGGTCTCAAAACAGTAGTAAAAACTTTCTTGGAAATTTTTCCTGCTGCTTAGATATCGCATGAAACTGGATATAGCAAGCAACTACTAGATATCACAGGTAAGGGGTTTCTTGACAACTGAAAACGTTTTCAGGAGGGTTTTGACTGCCGTTTCAAGGCCGGGGGGTTTTTGACAGCGGGAAAAAGTGCCTGGGAGGTTTTGACAATTTACCCTGAAAAATATCAAGTTATCACGGTCTTCATATTTTGGTTCTCTTTTTATATAAACTCAATCAAATTCATCATCATTTTTCTCTCATGGAGTTTTTTTTAAGTGCTGCCACATATCATCCGTGGTGTCGGTGGATTCTGTACATTGTATTCCTCCTCATGACTCATGAACACATATAATATTTAAAAAAGGAAAAACAAATCAAAAATAAAAAAATAAAATAAAGTGGAGATCTTTGGCTTTTTTGATGGGAGAAAGTAGCCTTCTTCCTCTTGAAATGTATTTCTCTTCTCCTTTTAATGTTTTCTTAAGATTATTTTTTCTCTAATGATATCTAAATGCCTACATACTATCTGTTTCTGGTTTGAATTTCATAAGTTTGATGCCTAGGCTTCCTTCAATAAATCATTCCATCATTTATTGTGTAATGCTAGCTATATTTAGTACATTAATTAATTTATTTAATAGATAGAAGTTAGCATTTGCCCAAAAAGAAAATAGGGTCCACAAGCTATATTATTATTTATATTTTTTAAGGAAAGGGACTGACTCCACTGGATTGAGGTTTTACAAGTGGGCTACAGCCCATAATTCTATATCATGATAAGGGTAAATACCTAACTTTTTTTTATTGACGAAAATACCCTTGAGGAGGGCGGTCTTATGACATTTTAAAAGTTCAATCATACCAAAACCCAGAAGAGACGACCATGTTTTTATAAAATTTAGCCTTTCATTTCTTCTGGAGCAATAACAAAAAATCCAATCGGTTCTTTGACTCGGGAACTTTGCCAATGGGTAGGCAATGCTCCTTTCACTCCCAACATTGAAAAGAGGCAGCACTCAAAGTTTCGGAATCAGAACTGGACTCATCTTCAATGGGTAAAACCAGATGAATTCTACCTTCCACATCCAATTCTCCGTTAAGAGGCTAAGTTTATTTACGAGAAAGAAGTTTTAAATAAAAAGTAAGCATCCTATTTTGGTTTACTATAGCCCCTGCCTTGCATTCTGCTCTTTTGGCGCTCTTGCTACAAAGCAAAGAAGGGGACATTGTTGTGGTAGTTCATAGGTGTATTGGGACCTAGAAATATTCTCTGATGAACGTACGAGAAAACTCTCTTCGGATTTGCCCATATCCAAGCTCGCTTTTATCTGAATTTTCGTGGAAGAAACGGTTAGCTCTAATAGTTCTGTCCCGAGCAAGCGAAATTGAAATAGGCCGAGCTGGGTGGAAAGGCACGAGACCACTGATATACGTATCAGGAACAGGAACAAAAAAATGCAGATATGATCGAATGCTAAAATTTCTCTTTGCCAAGGAGAAAATGCGAGTTTGATCCGGTTACGAGAGTTTTGGTCCGAGCCTCCCGGCAATTGAGCAAGTGAAGCACTATCTATTTTTCTATAACTACGGGACTAGTTCTTTCTTCTTCCCCAGACTCAGTTCGAGGAAAACCAATCTTAGAAGGGAAATCCATATGAAAGGGAGTTCTGTGGTGACGGATTCTGCTACTTCCGAACACTTGCCCCGAATCTACTTTAATAACATAATCACTCTAGTGAATAACTAAATAAAATATCTAAATTTGGAATGAGTACGCTTGACAATATGAATCACTTGAAAAATAAGCGTGAGTGAAACCTTTGGCAAAAAACTTTCAAATAATATTCAACTAATATTATTAAGAAATTAAATTCATCGCCGAAAATAGACCGATTTGGTATATCCCTTCAATTAGAATTAGCAAAAGCAATATCTCCGAGCATAATATGGATTCAAACCACGAAAACCTCCGCGCTTCGAGGATGTCCTCAGCATTAGTACTCTATCAAATCGCTTATGAGGAACTAAAATAGTGAGCTTTTATTCATCGTTCCATTTAATAACTCATAATCAGATCTTGTTAATCAAATAGGGACAGAAGTATTGAGAATCCAAGACAACGTCACGGCGCAAGGACCATTTATCATTACCATACATGTCAAGTGGAAATTACCAATTTGGCCCTTAGTCCAAATGTTACATTTGGTTATTTACTAAAATCTCCTTTTGGTTTACTGATTCCTTAATACTTACTATCATAGAATATTCATTCGGTACCTTCTCGGATTTTGCAAGCGTGCTAACGCAAAATTGGTTTAAATAACGCCCCAAACATCCGACTACATTTTCCAACTAAAATGGAAAATTACTTTTTCCATTTTTTGATCGGATTTGGCGGGAATTAGAGTTCTCAACAACACCACGAGAATGACTAGGAAGTGAAGGAATGACTATCTTTGTAGCTCCAGAATATTTCAGTTTATGTGGTGGATGCTGCTTATCTTCCATCTTTGAATATTTATGTGTCAGAATCTGAGAGGATGATGGATATTTCATGTTCTATTTCGCTTCCCGACGGAGGTTTGCAAGCAAGGGAATTTATCCTCGAAACGGAATACTACTGAAACTTCGCGAAACCTCACAAAGATTTATAAATTGATTTCTTTCAATTCTGAATCCCAAATAATTCTCATTCAACGAGGGCCAAGGCTACTCTGGGGTGGGGGATGTGTGAATTTGCTTCTTTTAACTCTATATATTCCTCTATCCACAGAGACATTGAATGTAAAGATATGATGACAACATTGGATGCCCAAAATGGGCATGTCACCAAATACTTCTTTTATATATAATTAAAACCATCTTCATTTCTCATGGATTTTAAGATTGAGAGATCAGATAAACATATAAATCATCTATTTCCATTTGTTTCACTACTAATTATTGGGATTGTTGTGAACTCAATCAGGACCCCTGCAATGGATGATGAGGGGTGGGGGATGGTGCAAAAGAGAGGCACCCAGTTTGTGGGGAACGGGAACCCATTCTATGTGAATGGGTTCAATACTTATTGGCTGATGGTGTTCTCAGTTGATCACAAGACCAGGGGAAAGGTCAGCGATGTGCTTCGCCAAGCGTCAGATGTCGGCCTCAACGTTTGCAGGACTTGGGCTTTCAATGATGCTGGGTATAGAGCTCTGCAGGTTTCTCCCGGGGAATACGATGAGGAAGTGTTTCAGGTATTGCTTTGATGTTTTGTTTGGGACCTGTTACATGTTTGATAGTTTGCTTGTATGGGTTTAGAGAAGTGTGTTTGTTTTATGCCCTGTTTGGGAATGGACTTAAAGTTATCTAAACTGGAGTTTCATAAAGTTAGCACTACTTAACTGCTGCAAAATGCAAACTTTGCCCATTTTGGCATTCATTTTGGAGTTAAGACAACTGCAGTTATCTCTGCTCTAAAGCTAAGTTAACGACAGATATATCAACTCCAATCTACTCTAAGTTATCTAAACTTTAGGGCTTGCAAACTACAGTTTGCATACCATACCGCTTAGCTCCACTTAAAAATAATTAACAGTTCTCCTAGCCCTATATCTTAACAGGGCCTTAGAGAGAACCAACTTTATGTGAGTCAAATGCTGACACATTTCGTAGTGTGTATAAGTAAGAGTTCCACTCAATTATCACCACAACGGTGCATTGGCAGGGACACTTAAGATGGTATTAGAGCCCTCCGGTTCGAACCCCGCTGGGTGCCCACCTAGAAAAGGCGGGTTAAAGAATAGTGTTACTGTGCAAAAGCCTAGGCTTTAACCCTACATTAGGGCACTCAAGCCGTGGGCAAGTTTTGAAATATAGACATGTTTCCCCATAACACACCATTGCAACAAGTCATCTATCTTGGCATTTTTACCTCTTCTAGTAGTAAAAGGGCCTGTTTGGCTACGCATAGTTGGAAACGCATTGCATTACCGAATTCGTGCAGATTTGCATTATATTGTTTGCTTGGATTGAAGCTCCATTTATATATTTGGGGGGAAAATAAAACAATGCTTGGTTTTTTTAAGCTATAACTCAAAGCTGTATTTGGTAAATCAAATACTAAGATGTCCTGTTTAATGCTCAATTATTTGTTGTGACTACAACCATTTTGAGCACAACTGCGACTACAATTGTTGGAATACAAAGCATTCATCTAATCAACCTGTTACAGATTTAGACTTAAAGTTTGGTAGTAGGTGGAACTACATCTATAATACAAACCACAAAGGATTAGCGTATACATACACAAATTGTTTCCATAGTATATGCACACATTAAAGCCAGCAATGACGCTTAAATGCATTTAATGTTAATTAAGAGTTAATTTATCTTTCGGTATTTTGTCATCAGGCACTGGATTTTGTGGTTAGCGAAGCAAGAAGGCATAAAATGAGGCTGATACTATCACTATGTAACAATTGGGAAGAATATGGTGGAAAAGCGCAGTACGTGAAATGGGGGAAAGAGGCTGGACTTGATCTGACTTCGGAAGATGACTTCTTTAGGGATCCAACCATCAAAGGCTTCTACAAAGCAAATGCCGAGGTTTTCTTCTCAATTCTTGCTACTCTCTACTCTCCACTCTCTCTATTAGACCCTGTTATCAGCCTGGATTTTGATACTGGTTATTTGTCTGAGAAACGATTGGCATATCATCGAAAAATTATATCCCTGACAATATTAACTAACTAAGCTATTTTATCTTGTAAGCACATTTGATACTACACCCAAAAATAATTTGTACTGCATTTTAAATCTTTTTTTAATATGTTGCTCTTTTCCATTTATTTAGTAATATTTTATTGGATGCTTACAGAGAACGATAAATGTGAGTTTGATTCTTTAAGATTTGATCCATAGGATTAAGGGGTATTTCTGATAAATTGGAAATTATCACTTGAAAAAATTAGAAAAGATCTTAACAGATATGATAACCACAGGTATTAAATTTCAACATCATGTTTCTCTTATTTTTGAGTTTAATCACTGCTTTTGAGAGCAGACCAAATCAAAAATCATATTAGTGCAATTACTCGACAAAATGACCAGCCAGATCATTTTAGTCCTAGTTTCTTTCCTTTACAAGTCCTGCAATTTTAGTTCATACTTATGTAGGACACCCTTCAAGTAAAAAGTTTTGGACTTATATAAGATTTCTAGTCTCACAATGCAACAAGCAGTTGAAATTTCAGGAACATCTTGAAGTAGGAACTTTATTTTCGATTCAAAATTTTAAATCCATGTATCGTGTATATTAACTCTCTTTGAATTTACGAGTAATCAGATGATGCTAACAAGAGTCAACACGCATACTAAGTTGATGTACAAGGACGATCCAACGATTTTAGCCTGGGAGTTGATCAATGAGCCACGATGCCCCTCAGATCCTTCGGGCGACACATTACAGGTTTTAACCCCTCCATTATATATGTTGATTGTCCTCTGCTCTATTCAACCTTTAATGATTGAAATACCTCAAGACATTTCTCATTCTTATACACACACATGCAAACACATAGGTTTAATCGATTCCCCAGATAATTGAATGCTAGATCATTTTTTAACAGTATTATAATCATTGAATCATTATCATATGCTTTGGAACTTTTAGCTGGCTGCCTCTACCATTCAATTAAATTATGCCCCTATGAAATAATGAAGTATTCAGAATATGTAACCCATTTGCAGAAAAAGCCCTAAAATTTTTAATTTATGTTTTCTTTCTGTAACCAATGAGTAGTAGCTCAGTTGGAATGTGCACTTCCCCTCTTGGGGAGAGTGCAGGGTTCGAACCAGGACCCTCAAGAGAGGAAATGACCACAAATTAACGCTTTCGGGGCAAATTCGTGGGTGTCCTTGGTGCGTGTGTGTTGTGCACTTATGTGAGGCGTGCTTGGGTGTAGTCAGTTGTGTGCATAGGTCAGGGCTTACGGGCCAGTACCAAAAATAAGGTTTTCTTTTTGTAAATTGGCGGTAACCGTACTGAAGTGCATTCTGTGAATTTACAGTCATGGATAGAAGAAATGGCATCTTATGTCAAATCCATTGATTCAAATCACTTAGTAGAGATTGGTACTGAAGGTTTCTATGGGCCCTCAACCCTGGAAAGGGTTCACCTTAACCCTAACGCTTGCTCGGGCGAATTTGGAACCGACTTCATCCGAAACCATCAAGCTCCTGGCGTTGATTTTGCTTCGGTCCACATCTATACCGATGGTTGGTAAGTTCACCTCTCCCCAAATCTCAAACTACTCCCTTCATCTGTGACTCTTTCTGACATTTCTGTATTAGCATGTGTCCGATCTTGGCATTTGAATTTAGGTTTTCGTTTAATTCCTGAAGTCTCTACCACTGCACCAAAACTCTGATTTATTTGAATATTCTAACATTTATATATACAACTTATTCATTTATCATAAATACATTTTGTTCATGTAAGGTTATCAAACTCCGTCACCGGTGCTCATCTTGTATTCGTAAAGAACTGGATGGAAGAGCACATGGACGATGCCGAAAAGATTCTCAACATGCCGGTCGTTTTCGGGGAGTTCGGTGTATCGTCAAAGGACGAGAGGTTTAGCTCAAAATTTAGGGAAGCGTTCATGAGTACAGTGTACAACGTGTTGTTGAAATCTCGGAGGAGAGGAGGAAGCGGTGGAGGATGCCTCTTTTGGCAGCTTTTCCCTGAGGGGACGGAGTATATGGATGATGGCTATGCTGTAATTCTAACGAAATGCCCCTTCACTTCAAAAATGCTCTTGGTTCATAATACAAAGATTAAGGCGGCGGGTTCCAAGTTACTTTGGAATTCTACTTCCCATGAAGAACTGTAATTATAGGGAGGGAGTGACTATAGTACATATATGGTATATATAAAGCTTTGGTGTTTATAGGTAGAGATGCATATGCTTATTTAGTTGTATAGTTATGTAGCTTATGAATTTTCCAGTAAAAATGAAATGCATGGCATTCTCTTATGCTTTGTGCTTCTTGTTCCTTAGAAATAATACATATAGTTAACATTAGTTAATAAAATGATACAGAAATACTCTGGCTATTATAAATGCAGTGGCTGAGGTTTTTGAAATAGCTGTTTTGTTTATGCTATTCTCTTATGTTTGGTTTTAAACTTTGATGGGCTAAAAATTTGTGATCGATAGAATTAGTGTATAAATCACTAGCTGTCAACCTTCATTATAACTATGGAGTATTGACGCAGGGGAACTATGGAGTATTGACGCAGGGGAAGAGATATTCTAAATGGTGTCAGAGCAATGAAATTTTTATGCCATATTGTGGCGGCATGAGTAGATATCACTCTATAAGCCATATTGTGGCGGCGTGAGTAGATATCATTCTACGGATGTGGAAAATAACTATCATGTTATTAGATGAGAAGATATACTCTAAATCAATTAGGAATCGGAGGAAAATTCTAGGTTTTTATTCAAACACGCAAACTGCTACAAAAGAAAGCTAAAACATCTTTAAATGGTCAAATCCTAACAAACTCTAATTATGCAAAAGTACCAGAAAATCTCTAAATTGAAAATGATAGAAAACAGGAAATCAGGTAATTAACTAAATAAGTAAAATAGCAAAATCTGTGCAATTAGCTTCGGAGCCTTGTGCAATTAGCTTCAGAGCCTTGTACTCTTTCCTAACGAACTCAAAATTGCGAAAATCCTAGAATGCCAGCAAGGATACCTTCTTGGCTATCTATCTTTCGATGCCGTTTCAGAAAAAGAAACGTTTCGAATCAAAAGTTTTGTGATCCGGAAGTTAGACCCTATTACCAACACTTTTTATCTGCACGCTTGGACTTATTTGGATCCAAATGACACCGACATTCTTTTGCAAACCGTTCTGCATCAATAGATACCAGGATCAAATTCCAACCGTAGAGATCAAGATTAGGAACAAGAAGTTTTAAATCCAACGGTGCAGCTTTCTTTGAAAAAAGAAAATCATGGATTTAATTTGTGTGGGCCCACAGAATTAGTTAGAACGGTAGCTTGCATTAACCAAGATGTCGACACTTGCGATGCCAATTAATAAAGAGCAAAAGCTTGAGGTAAAAGTTGTTGTTTTATTGGAGAAATTCGAAAAAAAAAATCAAAATGTCATAGCTCAAGACCAAATCAATTGCTGTTGTAATAATCCCTAGAGAATTTTAATTTGGAAGTCAGAGGCATGCATATATTTGACTCTTTCGTCGACCCTTGCATTATTTTGTTCTATCTTCCAGGTGTATGTGATTAATTTGCTGGGAATTTGACTTTTGTTTCCTCAAGACCAAATCAATTGCTTCTCAATTTACACTTCCTCAACTCTTTTCTCCAGGTCTTCATTCTCTTTCTTCTCTCTCCTCTCTGTTTTTTAGAAAGGACAATTTTTTGATTTAAGCCCATTTTTAAAAATTATTATTAAAATTAGAACAGTTTAAAAAATAATTATAAATTTAGGCTACTTTCTGCCACCTAAGCGCTAGCTCAGCGTCCGGGACTCCCCCCCAAGGGCGCACTTGGCAAGTGCACCCCTTATAATTTCCCCTTTTAAATGTTGGGGCACACTTGCCAAATGCGCCCCATACATTTTAGTGAGACGCCCCAACTAAAATGTATGGCGCACACTTACCAAGTGCGTCCCATACATTTTAGTTGGGGCGTATCTATGAATTGTATGAGGCGCACTGGACAAGTGCGTCCCATACATTTTTCAATGGGACGCGGTTGGTAATTGCGCCCCACAAAAAAACACCAGATCCATGCCTGGGTCTGTTAAGTAATATAGCACCAGCTTTACTAAAACCATACGCTTGTATATGAATAAAATGACCTTTTGAGTTTATTGAATATATACTTATTCGGATCGACTAATTATGTATCTTGAATATCACTTTAAAGTATAAGACGGTTTTTCTAAACCGTTTATAAGAAAAACGAACAACACATCCTTTGTAAACTTTGAATAAAATTCCTGTACAACAGCAGTAAAATAAATGCATTCCCACACCGGAGCTATCTTGACGCCCACACGGCAGAGACACGATCCATGCAAAAATATATGACGCCTAAAGGCGAAGAACAACAAACGGAAAACAATAAACACTACATATAAATAAAGTCAAGCAGACTCCACACGAGTTCGACTACAATACAACACAATACGATATAAAATTACATATAATATGCTATTACACTAAAATCTAACACAGCCGCCTCCACGGTGTATGGTGTCTTCTTCTTTTTCGCACGAAGCGGAGGCTGCGATGGTCCGGTTTCGTCGGCCCAAAGTTGCTGAGACGGTTCAAAATGTGACCAACCATTGAAAGACCTCGTCACATTTCTTCATTTCCCTTGAAAGCAGTCAAATTCCAAGAAGAAGAACTAGAATAATCTATATTCCTATCAAGGTAAAGTTCTATGCATTCAATATGTACTTTTTATATATACTTTTTCTTTCAATAAAGCTATTCAAATGAAAGATTTTAAGTAGCTTGGCTTTGGAAGAAAGGGAAATGGGCTTATTATTGGAACCAATTGTACAGGTTCATGAATTTTGCTGGTTTCTATAAATTTTGGAGCATTATTATTCTTATTTCAGGGTTTTAAAATAATTTTTTTTTAAGAATCTCCCCCCTCTTCATCATATTAGCTAGATTGGTATGATTATTCTTTCTTATAAGTTTTAATTATATCTTCATCATATTAATCAAGACAATATTTATACCAGAATTAATCTCTGAAACTCAAATGAATACCCCATGATCACGTTTTATCTGTTAAAAGTTCATATTATGAATGATTTTTTGTGCTGATATATAAAATCAGGTGCAGAGACTGTAATGGCCAACACCGTTGCGAAAGTGCGGTTTGTGAAATGCCCGAAATGTTCCAAGCTTCTGCCGGAATTTTCCGATGTTCCTATGTATCAGTGTGGTGGATGTGGTGCATTCCTTCGAGGCAAATTTAATCTTCGCCTTTTTTTAAAAGATTAAGTATTAACCAAGTTTGAAATCTTGATAGCCTTGCCTAATTCAATGTTCTCAATCTAATGTCGGTACCGAGAATTTATAATTGTTTTGACAATTTCGAATAGAGGAATCAGACATTCCGGATGTTGGCATTAACGGGCATAATTACGATAGGGAAAGCTGATTAAATATTACAAAAAATTGTAGTATATATCACAAAAACCTAACGTTCCATTTTCTCTTATTGTGCAGCGAAAAATTGTAACATAAGTAGAGAGGAAGGAGAATCCTCAGGTGCTCATGAGGAGAGAGAATCCTCAGGTACCGTACTTTCGTTAAGCAGCAAGGATGGTGATAAAAGCATTCAAAGTAAAATTACAAACTCTTTCAATGAAGAAGAAGAAGACCGAGATAAAAAGTCTTGGAATCTCAGCGATATAAAATCGGAAATTTTGATTCTAAACAATAGAGTACATGAAGGCCATCAAATTGATCGAAAGAGCATGGGATCAACAGGCTCGGAAAGCTTTTACTCTGTACAAAGTTTGATAGAATCAGAGAACTCTTCTCGTTTTCGCAGAAATTCATTATCCGGATCTCAAATAGGAACTACTTCTGCAGAGTTGATAAAATTGGTGGAACAGCTAAAAGAACAAGTCTCTTGCTGCAATAATCACCGCAGTAAGGCTCGGCCGTGTAAGAGATTTTACCGGCCGATCTCAGGGGGTGCGCCTTTTGTTGTTTGCTATAAATGCTTTGAGATTTTGCATTTGCCTGCAGATTTTTTCGTATCGCAAAGGCGAATGAATAAGCTCAAGTGTGGCGCTTGTTCCGAAATTTTGAGATTGCGATTTCCTGCAAGTGCTCATAAAGAGAATGGAAATTCTTTTGAAAGTCCGCTTCTAAATTCGGAAGAGCATGGAACCAAAGCCGTGGTGACTCCCGGGTCTCCCCTGCATCTGCTCATGGGATATCCTTCAGCTAGGCTATTGTTGTAATGATATTCTTGACTTTGTTATTTAAAATTGTTCTTTGTACAGATTGATAAATATGCAGAGGAAGTGAATGCAGGTGTAAATGTAAAGTAAATAGAAAGCGTGAGATCTGTCTCATATCTATGAAAAGTTTTGAGTCTCTTGTTTCGTAGATGAATGACTGTATTTTTTCATTGTTTGATTTGAATGAAGCATTGTGCTGTTTCAATGTTTGAATCAAAATAAGATTTGTTTCAATCCAGGCATTTCTGTGGAATAGCTAGCTCATCGATCTTAGATATCTGAAAAAAATTTGATGATCTCGGCTGTGGAAGAAGTTATTATTCCAATTGGAGATGCCGCGAAGGTGGTAACCAGTTGCATACAGATTTGCAATAATAGGTGTCATTGAGCAGTTTTAGGTGAGTAGCATAATGATTTATCACATATCCTTTAAACATTAGTTATTTTGAAAATTGCAGATAAAGTGTAGCTTCTTTTTATATATATGAAGCCGTATAGTTGAATCAATATTGTAACAACAGAAAAAGATAAATGTACTAATTTAAAATGGATTCTAAAATCATTACCTAGTGCGCAATATTTTTCACTATATGAGCATGTTTTTTAACGTTACAAAATATGTATTACCCCCACCAGCCGCAAATAAAAATAAAAATAAAATCAGTATCATATGAATTCGTTTAAATAAAGTTTTGATCTAAATCATTGAAACGGAGGTCGTGTGACAGGGATGTCAACAGATCATAATAAAAGAAGTGTCCGAGAAAGAGATGATTAATTTTGATGAAGGTTATTTTGATCAAAACTTTGAGGAAATCTTTAAGGACAACCCAAGCTTATGGATGAGTTAGACTCATCAAATCATCAAGTAAATTAGGAATATCCTTTTGAGCCATTAACAGATGAACCTAGCCCTCAAATATTTTTGGTCATCACTGAAGCCAATACCATCGAAGAGCAAGAAGAAGAATCATCGACTCCTATAACTGGATTTTTGATTTATATCTCGTATGTTCATCTTGAAGATTTTGATCCAATTAGCCAATATATTGACAAGCTAGTGCAGTTGAATAATTCTTTTAAATTTCGATCATTTATTACTGTACTAGTTTATTCAGCAAAGTTCAGATCACGATTTTGTTCACCCACACATAAACACTACATTAATTCTATGCATATCAAGTTTAGGGTGTTAATTAATACTTATTGTTACAATTTATTTTACTAATCTTGTATGCTCATAAACAAAATTTTTGAGCGATTAATATTAACGTTTGGATTAGCCAAAGTGTTATGTAAATTTAATTTCTTTTTTTCTTCTTTTTTTCTCTTTTATTTATTTATTTTTTAGGGTTTTAGTTTTTTTAAAAATAAAAAATAAAACAAAAATCATCTTATTTCTCCTCATTTATTTAAACATTTTTACTTGACTCCAAATCCTAACATAAAAATAAGAAATAATTTGCAGAACATGCAGTATAAAGCAGAGAGTAGAATTCCATTATCAGACCACATACCAGCTGCAGGCCACAGTCAGTTAGTGGCCTGATGAGGGTAGAATCTTCTAAATTTTCTTGCTTTGTAAGTTTTTTCTTGCTTAATTCTGTTTATCAAGCTTAATGGGTTTATCTCTATTTGAATTAATTTCACCACATTATTTTATAGTTGTATTTAGTATTGAATATTGTAGTGACTATTCTTTACTAAATTGTAAATAAGACTAGGAAGATGAGTAAGGGGTCGACATTGAGGACAATGTCAGAAATAACTGTTGGGGGTGGTTTGCACAGTTTTGTTTTTCTTTTCTTTTCATTTTTTAAGTTTTTCTTCTCTAAATTTTTTTTATAAAAAAATATTTCTGAAAAAAAAGTTTTTAAATCACGCTAGTTAATTGGTTGACTTGAATTTGAAATCCGAAAGTTAAGTTATATGAAGGAAAACTATAAAATTTGAGGATAGAATGAAATCTGAAAAATAATCCCATCTTGAAATTATATATAGTGAATATACAACCTACTAGCCGCACAATCATGAATTTTGAAACTTAAGATAGTAGAGGATAATTAAAAGTATTTTCAAGGTATCTAAGTAAAAGAAAAAGAGCATAAACATGAGATAGTAGGTAGTCTAAACTACTGAAAGATGCCAAATAAAAAAGAGTATATCATAAAATAAGCGGTTTTGTTGGTTACTTAGAATGTATTAGCATTCATTTCCTTAGGGGTGTTTTATCACCTAGTGCCCTAAAACTAGCTGGTTTGGGTGTCACTGCTCGAACTTATAAAGAGATAATCTAACAAAACTAGACATAATAAACCCTATACACTAAGTAAATCGGTTGTTCGGGTCTAAGCAAGCACGCAGTTGTCGACATGAAAGGTGTTGTGGTGTTGGGAAAAAAAAGAAAAAAAAGTGATGCAAAAATACGAGGATATTATATATTGATACTATAATTTGAATTGAGATCTCAAGACTAAAAATATTTTACACACGTAAAGGTATAGAATCTGTATTTGAGAGAAAGAGGGGCGTGAAGAATATGATTAAGTTCTCTTGAGGGACGATAGAATTTCTGGATTTGAAACGATACTTTAAGAAGATAATTCTTAAAAACTGAAAAACTAGTGTGATTCTACCTTTTCTTGTTTTTACTTTTGTTTATGGTTTTTAACTTTTCATTATTTTACCTTTCCTTTGATTTTATTTTTCTTGTTATTTTCTTATTTGGGATTTTTTGGGTAGTATCTGTTGAAAACACTCAAGAGACAACACTCGTCCATAAGAGTAACCTAGGGATTTAACGGCTTATTACACATGCTAAGTGCAATCGCAACACCTGTGAAAAGGAGCATAGGAGTAGTTTTAGTTTTAGAATTTTTTTGGTTTTAGTTTTTAGAGTCTAGGTTTTGCTCGAGAAGCAGCAAAAGATAAGTATAGAGGTATTTGATTGGTGTATTTTAATGCATATTATATAAACATACTTAACTTTATTTTGTCATAATTAATACCGCGCAAAGGTATTTTATGATATTTGCAGGTGATAGGGGTTTAATTGCAAAAGGAGAAGAAAAAACAAAACTACACGTGCAGTGCACATCGATAAAATGAGTTAAAGAGAGAATATGAGTGCATAGAAAAGATTTACAGTGATCTAAATAACCAAAAACAATCAATTCGGAGTAAAGAAACCAGAGACCAAAATGGGGCCCACTTGGAAAAAATTGGCCGGCTTTTAACTGGCTTAAAGATCTTTTAGCCGACCCCTTTTGGCAAAATAATCTCGATTTTGTTCTTAAGATTTGTATTTTTTATTGTAATCCTGTTGGCACCCTGTATTTGATGAAAATACTATATATATTCATAGTATACATAGGGCAAAGATATCTTCTCTTGAGGATCTTCTCTTGTATTCTAGGAGGTTTGGGTTTGAGAGCAAGATCAATCTAGCTTGTAAATATATTTACTTTTTATTTAATTATTTTGCAATGTTCTTTTTCTTTTATCGTTTTGCTTCCTTTTCTATGCATAGCAAATTCTTCTATTTAGGGTTAGATGATACTTGATGTATGATTTATATATATATATTCTTAATGTTCTTATTTTTCTTTTTTATTTTTAATGACTACTTATTAAATCATAGATATCAAATTTTGTAAAACATTACCTATAAATTAGATGGATTTCATGATTAGCAACCATGACATCAAAGGAAGGGATTTTTTGGTTTGGAGTTGATCTAATTAATCTAAGATTAACGTTGATTAGTCTATAAAGTTAAGAAGATCTATAATTGACAACCATTAGACCTACCTAGCGGAAGGTTTAGATCAATTTAATTGTAAGTTAATTAGTATTTAATCCTTAAAACAATTACGTTCCTCATTATTAATTGATAGGGTATGCGAGATTCATATAGATTATGCTTGTTGCTTTTTTGATAGTTTTTTGCGATGAACATATGCTTTAATAATTGATGGGTAATTGGTTTAAGGGTAGAAATCAAGAGAAGGAAAGCAATTCAATTTAAAACACCATGAATAGATTAAGTGGATTCAAAACTCTAGATATTTTTCTTTATTCAAATTTTTATCAATCTTGCATTTATTTATTTAAATTTTCTTTAATTTAATTAGTTAATATAATTTCCAAAACTAAAAGATTTTTTTTGATTTGATTTAATTTAACTAGAATTACCCTCTTCTCTGTGAATCGACCCACAAGTGCTACAATTGCAAACCGTGTACTCACAGTATAATAGAACTTTAAATAACTTAACAAGCCCCGTTCCCTCATAAACTTAATGATGTAATAAATGATGTTGGATGTTTTGTTTAATTATTTATTTATGTTTTAAACACAAGAGCAATACAAATGGCAATGACATACATACATATGTTCAACAACAAAAGTATGTAAAAACATCAATTAGAATATTTATTTTATAATCATCATATACAACACTGTACATCTCAATTTATATCTGTCTCCACCTCTAAAAAAACATGTACACAAACTGCTATTCATGCCCATGGATTATATACGGTTTTATAGAATGTATTATTCAGATCGTAGGGCAGCTATAGGGGAACATGTAGTATGTGTGTGTAAGGAGAAGCACGTAGATAAGGAGAAGCACGTAGATGGTATACGCCAAGTGGGACAAATATTGTTCGCTTCTATGCCACAATGGTCGCCAGGTTATTTTACTTGTCGTAATGCATGTTTGGTTTTGGTGTATCTTGTTTGGGGCATAGGTAGTAGTTTAGAGTCATTTTGGACATAGATAGTAATTAGTTCAGAGTCTTTTCAGATATAGGTATTTGTTTAAAGTTATTTCGAATATTGGTAGTACTTTAGAGTCGTTTCGGACATAGGTAGTAGTTTAGGGTCGTTTCGGACATTTTGAGGATTTTAGCACAGTTTTCCAGTTTAAAGACGTGGAGGTCTATTGGCATCCAGTTTATGTACGTAGTGGTCCATCAGATCTAATTTAGGGACTTGGAGGGTTCAATTTCATGTCATATGTAGTTGACTTCTATGTCACGATGGTCGCCCGTGGATAATATATAAAAGACTAATTAACGCCGTAGGGCATGGTACGCTTAGTGGGACAAATGGTATATTTGATGACTTATGTGTCATGATGATAGCCCGTGGATAGTGTATGAAAAGTTATTCTACTTACCATAGGGTAGTTTGGGTATATTGCGGGATGCACACCCGGTGGGACGGATATATTTGGCTTCTATGCCATGATGGTAACATGTGGATAGTATACAATGGCTAAATTTTGGCCGAACGGAGGGCAATTTTAGTTTTAGGGGCGAGTGATATATTGTTGACTTCTATGTCACGATGGATACCCGTGGATTGTATATGGTAAGTTAACATAATATAACCCTGCCATAGGGCACAGTGAAAGACATGGCTTTCGGGTAAAATCAAACAGTGTTCAAAATGACATATGTTTTTAAAATGGTTAGCATGTCCAGTGGGACTTGATGAGAATATGAATTGGGTGTAGTTGACTTTAATGTCATAGGTTGACTTCTATCTCACGAATGGTAGCCTGTGGATAGTATACGGAAGAATAATATAATATAGCCTGCCGTAGGGCAACATGGTGTAGGTTAGTATATTTGACATCTGTGTCACGATAGTTGCCCGTGGATAGTATATGGAAGCTGATTTTAGGCTAGCCATAGAGCAAGTTATATGGTGCAATTGACTTCTATGCCACGACAGATTCCCGTGAATTGTATATGATAGGATAATATTATGTTAACCTGCTATTGGGCACTTTGAGTTTTAGGTGATAGATGTGACATTGTTACAAGAAGGGTATATTGTTGACATATATGTCATGATGGATGCCAACGGATTTTATATGGAAGCTGATTTTGAGCTTAGCCATAGGGCATATTTGGGTTTATAAAGGGTATGCTTATTGACTTCTGTGTCACGATGGACGTCCGTGGATTGTATATTCCAAGCTATTTTACTTTCCATAGGACAGATCTATATATGGTTTGCATACGACAGATGTCAAAATGGCTTTGATAGCAACTGTGAGGACCTCTAAGGGTGCCTAACATTAGTTTTATAGGGTGCGAGGATCTCTGGGGGTCTCCGCCATTGGTTTGGTGGAGTTCAGGGACCTCTGGGGTCTTCGCCATTGGCTTTGGTAGAGATGGGGACCTCTAAGGGGTGTCCACCGTTGATTTTGGTAGGGGAAGGGACCCCTGAGGGTCTCCACCGTTGATTTTGATAGGGGCGGGGACCTCTAGGTTCTGTGCCATTGGATTTGGTAAGGACGGGGACATCTGGGGGTCTCCTCCGTTGGCTTTTGTATAGTTTTAAGAACCTATTTGGTCATTTATCAGAACTCTGAGACTTTGTTCTGGATATTCATGGTTCCCTGACATTGACTATTTTGTCAATGGGTCTTTTCAGGCCTTGAATGTGTGTCGTTTGAAGTATGTTCAGTATGCATATGCATATGTTTTGTGTATTTATTCATCTTCTACCAATGTATATGCTCGTAGAGTCCATTATAGGACAATCACACGAGGGATAACTCAAATGAGCATCCATATACATAGGGATGACTCTGAAGAGCATAAAAAAAGGATAACTTTTGCAAGCATCCATAATTTTAAAATCATCATGAAAGCAGCGGATCTTCAAGTTCTCGAATTGTTCAAAATAAGGCTATATAACTTGTATTTTGGGATAACACTTATCCAGCATCCTTCGACTCCCAAGTTTTATAGCAATTAAAGAGTGAATCACTGAGGAAGAGGGAATTTGCAGAGAAGAGGAGTTCCATTGCTCCATACTTACTTGAGCTAAGTCTTCTTCTATTCTTCTTCCTCTCGAAAACTTGATTTTTCGAGTGTTCTTATGCTTTTTGATGATTAACAGTGATTCTTTTTTATTCATAGTGATTAACCCTCTCTTAGATGCATAGAGATGGTATTTATAACCTCTGTAGCGGTTACAAATGTGGCCATGAACATGGCCCAAGAAATGGGGACGTGGGGGCGCAGTTATAGCCAATTTCCCACGTTCAGCAAGGACCTCCTTGACGTCGGGGACCCCCTTGAGAATGGACTGTACCCAACTAAAACTTGTTTGCAGTAGAGCTGTCGTAGGATAGTAATCTAAGTATAGTGGGAACTCATACGAGACAGATGACGATCTCACGTCTGAAGACTAATATGTACTCATGTCACCTGAGAACTACTATCTAACGATAGGTATAGTACCATCTAGAAGTTCTCGGTGAGTTCGTCCAGTGTACTCATCCCTAGTGAGCACCTGTATACGATCTTAGGTGCGAAAGACCAATGGCCATGGGATCAACCATCGCCCCTCATCGGGGTCTAGAAACGTATACACCAGTCTACTCCGGAATATTGATGCTTAGTCTCGATACTCCCACGACTAGGGACATTTAAGGATGTGCTTATGGACTGCCCAGCCCCCATATATATGATCGCCATCATAACGCTGGTAGTCAAACAATGATCTTATGGGTTTTATCAACATGTATTAATGATACGTAATAATAAGTAAAACATATACATATGTTAAGATAAAGACAAACTAAATAGCATATTATCATATCGAGCAAGATTGTCCTGCACATACATATGTCCAAGCATCCACTATATATACATATATAATAATGGCCTTTAGGGCATACATATCCAAAAATCTCTCACTTGCACTAAGACCATATATTGGTGTACCGAGTACCCAACGTTTGCTCTAGGGCCAGTTGTTTGCGTATCGCATACCACACATCTCAAATAGTCTTTCGAACTGTGCTTGAGGGAGGGCATTAGTGAATAGATCCGCCGTGTTCTCTATTGTGTCTACTCTCCGCACCTTGATCTCCCGGCGATCAATGATCTCTCTGATCAGGTGATACCGCCTCAAGATGTGTTTGGATTTCTGATGGGACCGTGGTTTCTTCGCTAAAACCATAACTCCATTGTTGTCACAATACGAAGGTATTGAATCAGTAATGGACGGAACCACCTCAAGTTCAATAATGAAATTCTTTATCCATACCGCTTCTTTTGCGGCATCATTGGCAGCAATGTATTCAGCCTTTATCGTCGAGTCTGCGACGGTGTCATGTTTGGAGCTCTTCCAACAGACAACCTTTCCATTGAGGATAAACACAAAAACCGAGACAGACTTGTTGTCATCCTTGTCACTCTGGAAGCTCGAGTCGGTAAAGGACTGTCACGCCCCACTTCCCAATAGATGGAAACGGTGACGTGGTAAGCCCACAACGTATTTACTATGAAATAAACACGTTAAGCATAATTAAGCAATATAATTATGAATAAGAATGACAAGAGTAATAAAATAGAACATCAACTTTATTTACATTCAACTTTATATGCAACTGTCTGAAATGAAAGATACAATAAACAAAACAATGCCTAAACAATGGCATATAGAAAGTAAGTGCAGGAAGAACTAGTAGTCAGGCTGAGCTGTAAGCTGGTCCAAGTCCTCCTGGCTCGGCTCTATCTCTTCAGAGTCCGGTCCTCCTGACGAACATTCCAAGGAAAGAAAAATAGAGAGGAATGCCATCAGTGAACTAGCACTCGGTAAGTCCCAAAAGAAATAATAGAGAACAGTATATTATGTGAATAGGAACTAAAAAAAAAGGACAGGTAAAATTGTATATAATCATCTATAGGTATACGATAGTTATTCTGACGTGGTTATTTGTAGTTTGATAAGGAAGGTATTCATGTATACGAGAGGAGTCCATCTTATCCCGTGGATTATGGTAACATATAGTACAAGGCCCTACCATAACCCACGGGACAACGGCACATGAATTCATGTAGGTGTCTTTTAAGTGACCTCTCGTGCCACGATATACGTTCCGTACGAATCTACCTCTTTTATCCCCGCGTATGGTATTGTATAGATTAAGAATATAGGTCTTTGCCGAATCCATGGATCTAAAATGTTCAGGTTCATATTCAGAATGTAACCATGTGTTCAAGTAGTCACGTCGAGTTCATGTCACGTTATAACCATGGTTCGGTCAAGTCGAGTCAAGTATACAAGTTTGAGTTTGAATTGATTTCGAGTGTTCATGTTCATGATCAAGTATTCAAGTTCGTATTTTATTTCGGATTCTGCTTTGAGTTTGAACTCAGATTAAGTCAGACACTTGTGAACGGATTTAACTTTTGATTTTCTTAGGTTCGGGAGTAATCGGCAACTGCTGTACATAGACGGCAGGATTTGTGTCTTTTTCCAAGGCTATTGCTATTGATAACTCCGTTCAGTTGTCTAACCTGAATAGGCAAGCACCCACTTTCTTCGGCTCGCTAGGGCTCAAGAGAATTGATTCCGTTTAAACCCATATTTATTAGAATCCTTAAAATATTGTTTTGTATATTTCGAGGGTGTTTTATGAAAAATATTTTATTATAGTTTAAAAATAAATCTCGAGAGTGATTTATAACATTTAGAGTTTTCATGAGCATGCGTTTTAATTGTTGGGTATTTTAATGATAAAAACTTAGCTTTTAAAAGTTTATAGTGTTTTATTGAAAACCACCCTTCTTTGGTAACTTGATGATATTTTATTAAAAGTTTAATCTTTCATTTTAGAAAATATAGTTTCATAATATATTGAAAATATGGATTTATAATTTTTATATAATTTTAAAAATTATTTTTATTTAGAAAAATCGCATTTCTTAAAAACTGTATTTTATTTCTTTTCGAGATCGAATACTCCGTGAGGAGTTCTGCATCTCGCTCTACTATCCTAAGGATGTGCGATAATCCGCACCATCCATTAGTGGGTCCCTTAACGAAGGTTGTAGAGACGTATTTGCCAAGGATTACAAAATACCGCTTAAAAGAAACCCGTTTTTGAAAAGATGTGGTATTTTATTGTAAAAGTTATTCTTTGAACCAACTATATATATGTGGATATCGTGCTATAAAACCAAAGTGTGCGTATAGGGTAGGTCGTTATCCTATGAAGTTTTCCTAAATGTATTGTTTAAACAATTATTGAAAAGAGGTGATAATAAAGTTCAAGGTATTTTAATGCAAAAGTTCGTTTATGTTTGTTTCACATGAGAATTTTTGTTAAACTTGAAACTAAACATTTGTAATTAAACTTACAAGTAGGGTGATAAAATTAGTTTGACCAAGGTATATAGGAAAATGGAGTTTCAAGTTTTAAAAGAAAAATATCGGGAGTAACTCCACTTTACCGATATCTTTTTAGAAGATAAATTGAGATGAAAAGAAGAAGAGATGAGGAGGACTTACGGTTTGGTAAAATTGAGAAAAGGGTAAGGAAGAAGGGAGGAGGCTTCATGGCGTCGTGGGAGCTTCGGAAACAGCTTCGATTTTCGACGGAACAAGCTTGGTTGCTAACTCCACTTGACTCCACTTGCACTTATGAACTTTTGAGGTGAATTTGATAGAAATTTTTAGAATAGAGGGGAGCTAGGGCATGGGGTGGTATTTATAGTGGAGAATTAGGGTTTGTGAATTAAAATTTTGGATTAAAAAGTATTTAAAATGTGTTAATTGGTGAAATGAAGGGTCTCTGTTTGATTGCAGGGAAATCAAATAGTGCAGGGGAGTTATGGGGAGTCGAAGAGGTGTGTGTGCAAAGCACGGAGCCAATTGGGTTCATATTGACCGTCGGCGCCGACCTGAGGGGCATTTTGGGCGGTCAGATCTTGAAGTTTTATCTCGAGATTCATGCTACATGGGTATATCTGTGTTTACTGCATTTTGTGCATATTTGATTTTTCTAAAACTTTTCATTTCCCCGTGTATTGTACGTGCAACTCTTGGGCTTCCAAAACTTAAAAAGAAAAATCAGAAAAAAAATAATTGTGTCGGATGGGAATCGAACACACAGGCTACGTCACAGCAGTGTAGAGGTTTTACCAGTGAGCTACAAGTTATTTCTTGCTTTTATTTAACAAAAATAACTTTTAACTCTTACACAGGCTGTAATACTCTTTTCTGTACAATAAAAAGAAAATTTCTTTATAGTGATTTCAGAGGCGTTACATTCTATCCTTCTTATAAAAATTTAGTCCTCGAAATTTGCAATTATATAAGGACTAATTTTCAAAAAGGTAAGGATATCGTGTACGCATATCCTCTTCTCTTTTCCAAGTTGATTCTCCTGGCAAATCCTTTCTCCACATCACTCGGACCAAGTATACTTCCTTATTCCGTAATGTCTTCACTTTTCGGTCCAGGATCTCAACTGGTTGTTACTTGCAGGTTAAGTCTGTTTGTACTATGAGCTCTGAGTGATCAAGTATATAACTGGGGTCGCTCACATATCGTCGTAGCTGGGATATGTGGAACACATTATACAATCCTTCCAATGAGGATGGTAATGCTAAACGATAAGTCACTTCTCCAACTCGTTCGAGCATATCGAATAGTCCTATGTATCTTAGACCGAGTTTACCTCTCTTGCCAAAACGGATCGCTTCTCTGTTTGGAGAGATCTTTAGAAATACATGGTCTCCAGGTTGGAACTCCAGACATTGACGCTTTGCATCTGCCCAATGTTTCTGTCGGTCTTGGGCTATTTGCATCCTTTCCCTGATCGTGTGAACTACGTCCACAGTTGCCACGATCATCTCTGGTCCAAGGAGTTCATGATCTTTAATGTTGTCCCAATTTAGTGGTGAACGACACTTCCGTCCGTAGAATGCTGCGAATGGTGTTATTCCAATACTTGCCTGATAGCTGTTGTTGTATGAAAACTCCACAAGGTGTAGATGATCTTCCCACGAACCTCTAAAGTCTAACATACAGGTTCTCAGCATGTCTTTCAGAATCTGAATTGTTCGCTCGGACTGTACATCTGTTTGTGGATGATACGCCGTGCTGAAATTCAGACTCGTTCCCAGGTTAACTTACAGGCTTTGCCAAAATTGTGATCGAAATCTTGTATCATGATCGGAGACGATGCAAACAGATACTTCATGTAATCTCACGATCTCCTGCATGAGTTTATAGGTATTAAATATGGTGCATCTTGAAGGTTTAAATCTTACTTTAGATTTATGCTCACTTCCATATACTTCTTTGCTAACGTCTCGGTTGACTGACCAATTCGAAATGGAATAAAGTGAGCCGACTTGGTGAGTCGATCCACAATAACCTAAATTGCGTTGTTATTCTTCGTGCTGCGAGAGAGGGCAGTCACGAAGTCCATGGTAATATTCTGCCATTTCTATTCTGGGATTGGTGACAACTGAAGTAGACCAGTAGTTCTGTGATGTTCAGCTTTCACTTGCTGACACACCAAACATTTGGCTACGCTTCTTTCTACTTCGCGCTTCATTCCATGCCACCAGCAGTGTTGTCGTAGATCCTTGTATATTTTTGTGCCACCGGGGTGTACCGAATAAGGAGAGCCGTGAGCTTCTTTTATCAACTCTTCTCGAATAGGTCCAACTGGCACGTATAAACAACTTCCATATCGCAAGGATCCATCTTCGTGGATGATGAAATCGGTTCGAAGTCCACTTTATACTTGTTCTTGGATCTTTTGTAGTTTGGCATCATTTGCTTGAGCTGTCTTGATCTTATTGACAAGAGTGGATTGTACTTGTAAGTTCATCAAAGTGAAGCGTTACCTGGCACAACTAGTTCAATCTCCAACCCATCCAATTCTTGTTGTAGTCTCCACTGAGCGGTGAGGGTCATTGCTAATGCCTGACGACTAAGGGTATCGGGAACTACGTTCACCTTTCCAGGATGATACTGTAGGTTGATATCGAAGTCTACCATGAGTTCTAACCATCTTCTTTGCCGCATGTTTAGTTCCTTCTGAGTAAATACATACTTCAGACTTTTTTGGTCAGTGTATATATCCACTCGTTCTTGCAAAAGATAGTAGCGCAAAATCTTGAGTGCGAAGATGATGGCTACAAATTCTAGATCATGTGTTGGATAGTTGTGCTCATGAACCTTTAGTTGTCTTGATGCAAAAGTCACAACTTTTCCATGCTGGTGTAGAACACATCCTAATCCTTTACCTGACGAATCATAATGCACAACGAATCTGCCAGATTGATCCAGTATTACAAGGATTAGTGTATAGGTTAATCTCGACTTGAGTTCTACAAAAGCCTTTTCACATGCTTCTGACCACACGGATGCTTTGTCTTTGCATGTGAGCTTGGTCAGGGGTGCTACGATCTTTGACAATCCTTCGATGAATCTTCGGTAGTATCCTGCTAATCCCAAAAAACTTCGTATATCTTTCACCGTCTTTGGTGTCGTCCATTCACTAACAGCTGACATCTTAACTGGATCTACAGAGATTCCTTCCCCTGAAACAATATATCCGAGAAATTCGACTTAATCTAGCCAAAATTCACACTTGCTGCACTTGGCGTAGAACTGATGTTGTCGTAATGTCTTCAGGACAATTCATAAGTGCTCGGCGTATTCCTTTCGATTATTTGAATATACCAAGGTGTCGTCGATGAAGATGACAATGAATCTGTCTAAATACTCTTTGAAAACTTAGTTCATTAAGTTCATAAAGATGCCAGGTGCATTGGTCACTCCAAATGGTATTACGAGATATTCATAATGACCATAATGAGTCTTAAACGCCATCTTCGGAATGTCGGACTCTTTGACCTTCACCTGATGATAACCCGAATGAAGATCTAGTTTTGAAAAGACACAAGACCCACTTAACTGATCGAAAAGGTCATCGATGCGCAGTAGTGGATACTTGTGCTTAATCGTCATTTCGTTCAGAGCTTGATAATCCACACATATCCTATAAGAACCTTCCTTCTTCTTCACTAGTAACACCGGAGATCCCTAACTTGAAGTACTGGGTCGGATCCAACCTTTCTTCAGTAGTTCGTCCAACTGAATGCGGATCTCCTTCAATCCCTCCGGACTTAACCGGTATGGAGCTTTGATTACATGTTGTGTACCAGGTTGTAAATCAATACTAAACTCAAGAGCTAGATCGGGAGGCAAAGCTAATATGCCTTCAGGGAACACATCCTCAAACTCTCGAACTATTTCGGGCTTTTCTTCTTCCGTGGGTAGAGAAAACACTTCTGCATTTTTCGGTTCAGCACGGTAGCTTCCTGACTCTAAAGTTCTATCTCTACTTTTGAAATAGAATACTGGGTGATCTGGTATCTCAAATACTACCATCCTTTGACGGCAGTCAATAGTAGCATAGAATACTCCCAGCTAATCCATTCCCAACATAACATCGAAATTTGATATGTCCAGTACTTTGAAATTTGCATAGAATTCTCGACCGCAAACTACAACTGGGCACTGATCATACCCCAAAGTTGCTTTCAAGACTCCATTCCCAGAACTGACATTCCAGCTTGAAATGAGTGGCTACACGGGAATCGTATGCATTCTCACGAATCGTTGTGACATGAAACAGTGTGAACCTCCAGTGTCAAAAAGTGCGAGTGCAGGAAGGGTGGTTGCTAGTATAGTACCTAAGTTTTGTGAGGTTGTGTTTAGATATAAGGAAAAGTATAACGATATACAAGGATTGAAAGATTGAAAGGATGGGGGATTTTACCAGTGATGACTTGTCCTGTGGCTTCGGCCTCCTCGACCGTCATTGTAAAAGCATGTCGTCTTGGTTCCTCCTTGCCGGAGGCACATTCCTTTGCCCTTGAGGCATGTTTCTCTGTGCTTGATGGAATTGACGATGAAGCTGTGCAGGTGGTCTACATGGAGATGGTGCAGGAAGAGCTAGGAGGGGTGTAGGTGCCTGAATAGCTGGCCTCTACGGGGCTGTGATTGCGGGTCTGGGTGCTAGTGCTGTGTTAAAATGATATGGCATGCTCCTATTGCATGAGTAGATGCGCCATAAATCAAACATAGGACATTTTCACGCCTACAGTCCTTCGCCAGGTGTTCAGTTCTCTTGCAGTAGAAACATAAATTTGAACTAGACCGGTTAAATGATCCTCCTGGCCTCCTGGGTGCAAAAGTCGGCCTAGAAGAGGCTCCTCCTCTTATCTGTATAGCAGGGCATTTGATTCCAGCTGTTTGGGGCTTACCCTTCTTCTTGACCACAGCTTCGTAATGACGTGCTGCCTTCAGGGCGAGTTCATGAGTTGGGTAGTTGCCTATGGCTAATGCCGCCTGAATCTCCAGGTCTAAGCCCTGTTGGAATCGTCTAGCCTGAATCTCATCGGTCGGGATCAAATGTACCGCGAACCTGATAAGATGATGATGTCAGGATAGAGATGTGTTTTATGGAACAGAATATGATACAAATTCTTTACCTGCTAAGCATGATGAATTCGGCATCATATTCATCCACCGATTATACCTACATGGAGCCTTATTGCAGGTGGAAGAACTGTTGCTCTATCTCAAAACGGGCAGTCTAAGGGAAGAATTTCGTATCGAACAGATCGCGAAATGTCTTCCACTCTATAGGTTGTGTGAGACGGCTTTCCTCAGCTTTCCACCAGACTCTTGTATTATTTGTGAGTTGGAGCTAGGCCACACGAACACAAGCTATGTCTGGTACTTGTGCTGCGACAAGGTTGTCCTCTATACTTTGGGCCCATTCTTCAGCTTCCAGAGGACTTTCATTTCTTGAAAAGTTCCTTAGATGCAACGCACGGAATTGCTTTACTCCAGGTATTTCGGCTTCCAGGCGGTTCATGAGAATAGCAGTCTGCTGCTGCTGGCTCTCCAGAAGACTTTTAATGGCTTCTAAAAGCATCGTATGTTCATTGATTGGAGCAACAACGGTAGGAGGAGGTAGTAAAATAGGTGGTGGTGTGTTGCCATTGACGTTGGTACTGGTGTTGTTGGGAGAATCCATCACCTTGATAGAAAGGAAAGATTATGAGAGATTCAAGAAATTTGAAATGCAAGGAATGTATAGTTACTGATTTTTATAATTCTTGTGATATATTGCTTAAGACTTCATGCAGAACTGACCTGCATGGGCCGCCAACAAAACCTGTCATGCCCCGCTTCCCAATAGACGGAAACGATGACGTGGCAAGCCTGCAACGTATTTACTATGAAATAAATACGTTAAGTGTAATTAAGCAATATAACCATGATCAAGAATGATAAGAGTAATAAAATGGAATATCAACTTTATTTACATTCAACATTACATACAACTGTCTAAAATGAAAGATATAATAAACAAAGAAATGCCTAAACAATGACATACATAAAGTAAGTGCAGGAAGAACTAGTAGTCAGGATGAGTTGTAAGCTGGTCCAAGTCCTCCTGGCTCGGCTCTATTTCCTCAGAGTCCGGTTCTCCTGACGAACATTCCAAGAAAAGAAAAACAGAGAGGAATGTCGTCAGCGAACTAGCACTCGGTAAGTCCCAAAAGAAACAATAGAGAATAGTATATCATGTGAGTAGGAACTAAAAGAACAAAGGATGAGTAAAATTGTATATGATCATCTACAGGTATATGATAGTTATTCTAACGTGGTTATTTGTAGTTTGATAAGGAAGGTATTCATGTATATAAGAGGAGTCCATCTTATCCCGTAGACTATGATAACATGTAGTACAAAGCTCCGTCATAATCTACGGGACAACGGCATGTGAATTCATATAGGTGTCTTTTAAGCGACCTCTCGTGCCACAATATACATTCCGTACTAATCTACCCCTTTTATCCCCAAGAATGGTATTGTATAGATTAAGAATATAGGTCTTGGCCGAATCCATGGATATAAAATGTTCAGGTTCATATTCAGGATATAATCATGTGTTCAAGAAGTCATATCAAGTTCATGTCATATTATAACCATGGTTCGATCAAGTTGAGTCAAGTATACAAGTTTGAGTTTGAATTGATTTCAAGTGTTCATATTCATGATCAAGTATTCAAGTTCGTGTTTGATTTTGGATTCCGGTTTGAATTTGGACTCGGATTGAGTCAGACACTTATGAACGGATTTAACTCTTGATTTTCTTAGGTTCGGGAGTAATCGGCAACTGCTGCACATGGATGGCAGGATTTGTGTCTTTTTCCAAGACAATTGCCATTGATAATTTTGTTAAGTTTTCTAACCTGAATAATCAATCACTCACTTTTCTCCGGCTCTCTGGGGCTCAAGAGAATTGATCCCGCCTAAACCTATATCAAACTAGAGTCCTTAAAATATTGTTTTGTATATCTCGAGGGGGTTTTATGAAAAATATTTTAATATAGTTTAAAAATAAATCTCGAGGGTGATTTATAACATTTAGAGTTTTTATGAACATGTGTTTTAATTATTGAGTATTTTAATGATAAAATCTTAGCTTTTAAAAATTTATGGTATTTTATTGAAAACTACCCCTTTTTGGTAACTTGATGATATTTTATTAAAAGTTTAATATTTCATTTTAGAAAATATAGTTTCATAATATATTGAAAATACAGATTTATAATTTTTATATAATTTTAAAAATTAGTTTTATTTAGAAAAGTCACATTTCTTAAAAACTGTATTTTATTTCTTTTCAAGATCGAATACTCCGTGAGGAGTTCTGCATTTCACTTTACTATTCTTAGGATGTGCGATAATCCGCACCATCCATTAGCGGGTCCCCTAACAAGGGTTGTAGAGGTGTATTTGCCAAGGATTATAAAATACCGCTTTAAAAGAAACCCGTTTTTGAAAAGATATGGTATTTTATTGTAAAAGTTATTTTTTGAACCAACTATATATATATGTAGATATCGTGCTATGAAACCAAAGTGTGCGTGTGGGGTAGGTCGTTACCCCGTGAAGTTTTCCTAAAGGCATTGTTTAAATAATTATCGAAAAGAGATGATAATAAAGTTCAAGGTATTTTAATGAAAAAGTTCGTTTATATTTGTTTCACATGAGAATTTCGGTTAAACTTGAAGCTAAATGTTTGTAATTAAAGTTACAAGTAGGGTGGTAATCATTGTTTGACCAAGGTATAAAGGAAAAGGAAGTTTCAAGTTTTTAAAAAAAGTATCCGGAGTAACTCCACTTTACCGATATCCTTTTAGAAGATAAATTGAGATGAAAAGAAGAAGAGATGAGGGGGACTTACGGTTTGGTAAAATCGAGAAAAAAGGTAAAGAAGAAAGGAGGGGGCTTCGTGGTCTCGCGGGAGCTCCAAAAACGGTTTCGATTTTCGGCGGAACAAGCTTGGTTGCTAACTCCACTTGACTCCACTTACACTTAGGAACTTTTGATGTGATTTTGATAGAAATTTTCAGAATAGAGGGGAGTTAGGGTATGAGGTGGTATTTATAGTAGAGAATTAGGGTTTGGGAATTAAAATTTTGGATTAAAAAGTATTAAAAAGGTATTAATTGGTGAAATGAAGGGTCTCTGTTTGATTGCAGGGAAATCAAACAGTGCAGGGGAGTTAAGGGGAGTCAAAGAGGTATGTGTGCAAAACACAGAGCCAGTTGGGCTCATATCGACCATCGGCGCCGGCCTGAAGGGCATTTTGGGCGGTCGGATCTTGAGGTTTTGCCTTGAGATTCATGCTACGTGGGTATATCTGTGTTTAGTCCATTTTGTGCATGTTTAATTTTTTTGAAACTTTTCATTTCCCCGTATATTGCACGTGCAACTCTTGGGTTTCTAAAAATTAAAAAGAAAAATCAGAAAAAAATAATTGTGTCTGATGGAATCGAATACACAGGCTACGTCACTGCAGTGTAGAGCCTTTACCAGTGAGCTACAAGTTATTTCCTTCTTTTATTTAACAAAAATAACTTTTAACTCTTACACATGCTGCAATACTCTTTTCTGTATAATAACAAGAAAATTTCTGTACAGTGATTTCAGAGTTGTTACAAGGACTCCACCTGGAGGTCCCCTTTACCGTACACCAAGAACAGTTCTTTAGTCCTGCTCAGCTACTTAAGAATGTTCTTCACTGCTGTCCAGTGGTTCTCTCCTGGGTTCGACTGATACCGATTCACCACGCTAAGTGCGTAAGCTACATCTGGTCTACTACATAGCATCACATACATTATAAATTCTACCACCGAAGCGTAAGGTATAATGCTCATGCGAACCCTCTCTTCATCAGTCTTGGGAGACATCTCTTTGGAGAGGGTGATTCCGTGCAATGCGGGTATATTACCATGCTTGGAATTTTCCATACTAAATCTCTTTAGTATGGTCTCTATGTACCTGAACTATGAAAGTCCTAACAATCTCTTGGATCTATCTCTGTAGATCTTAATCCGCAGAATTTAGGAGGCATCACCCAAGTCTTTGTTCCCCTCCGAACGGCGGCCTGGACTTTGCGTCTAAGCCTGAGGTTCGGGGCAGATGCTATTTGGTTTTACCCGTCTATCTCTCCGAAGATGCCAAGTTGATTTATGGCACCGTGTATCAGAGGTTTAAACGGATACGGCCGATATAGCAGACTTCGTCAGATTCCCCCTCAGGGTGAGGGGTTTTTGATTGTAGGGACGCTCTTCCCTGCAGGCGCAAGCCCCTGCAGTTAATTACGCTACCGCATTGCGATAACAACTTTCTCCTTCTCCAGAATTTCACTTCGTGTCGTGTATGTTTGTTTTGTTTGTGGTTGCTCGTGGATTGTATACGGAGACTGAGTAATGTCGTCGCCCGTAGGACGTGGATTAGTCCAAATCCGTATTTAATTAGATTTGGGTCTGGTATTTTTAATTTAAGGATGCATTAGTCGCGTTGCGGCTAAGATCAACTTAAACATTCGTTAAGGATACATTAGTCCTGTTTTAGACTAAGATCAACTTAACGTAGTGATTGATTTAATTATCTGGCCGTCGGGACTCGTCACCTCTCTGACGTCGTTGAGGGATTACAACGACAGGCGTCAGAGGAGTTCAGAGATGTACCCTTGAACCAAAGTTGATTTGGAGTTTTATTGTTCATTTAAAGATCTAAGGACACATTAACCGTATTTGGGGCTAAGATCAACTTAGACGGGACCGTTTAGATCCAGCAAAAGAGCGTTCGGACTCTATTGTGCCAGTTTAAGGACGTGGTGGTCCATCGCCAGTTTAAGGACGTGGTGGTCCATCGCCAGTTTGAGGACATAGTGGTCCATCATTAGTTTAGGGACGTTTCGGTCCAATATTAGTTTAGGGACGTTTCGGTCCGATATTAGTTTAGGGACGTTTCGGTCCAATATTAGTTTAAGGACGTTTCGGTCCATTATTAGTTTGTGGTTGTTGGGACCCGTCACCTCTTTGACGTCGTTGAGGAATTACAACGATGGATGTCAAAGGAGTTCGGAGATGTACCCTCGAACCGGACGTAGATTGATTTAGGAGAGCCATATTGCTCAGTTAATTTAATTTAAGGACTTATGGCCACGATTGGGCTAAGTCCAGTTCAACATTGCATTTTTTTTATTTAGGCTCTACCCACAAAAGATACAGAGTATCAATTTATTTTGGGCTCTGCCCATTTGTAGATGATGCAAAGTATCTACCTTATTTGGGCTTTGCCCCTTTTAAAATGCATAGCATTCTGAATATTTTGTTTGGGCTCTGCCCATTTATAAGTGATGCAGAGCATCTGTTTTGGTTTGGGCTCTGCCCCCCTTAAAATAATGCATTGCATTTTATTAAGCCTGTTAGGCCTTCTTTTAATTGGGCTTGGCCCTTTTGTAAGCAATATAGCGCGTTTGCGCTAAGTAATGAGCGCAAGCTCATATGGTGATGACACGTGTCGTGCTCTGGTGAGCGCAAGCGCACTAGCGCAGTGCGCTGCGCTGTTGCGCTGCTGACACATGGCGCGCTCTCAGCGAGTTGCGCTAATTCCAGAGAGCAAATCTCTATCTTAAGGGCGCTTAGCGCAAGTGGTTCTATAGCCGACACGTGGCGCTCTCTTAAGAGCGCAACAGCACAGTTTGGAAGTGCAAAGCACTAAGAATCTTTTAGATTCAAGAAGGGAAGTACTAAGAATCTTTTAGATTCAAGAAGGGAAGTGCAAAGCACTGTTTAATTTCTTGATCCAAATTAGATCAAAGAAAAATAAAGTTTTCTTTATTCGAAGAACCAGAGGTTCATAAAAGTGCAAAGCACTATTCTTTTATTTTATTGTTTTTATTGTTTTTTAAAGAACCGGAGGTTCATAAGAAGTGCAAAGCACTGTTTTTCTTTTTTATAAAGATCATTGATCTTATTTTTCTAGACTAATGGTCTATTAGAAGGAATTTCTTCTAATCCATGAAGGTTTTTTTTTTACCTTTTTCTTGAAATCTTCTCAGAGTTCTCTCTGTTTAAAGTTCTTGAGTTTTCAAGAAAAATGTTGATGCCTTTGAATGAGGTCTGGGGTCCTATTTATAGTGCCCACAAATTTGTTGAATTTGTTAACAAGATCTTTTCTGAGTGATTTTGGGAATTTTCCCACCGCTGGATCTTTTATCCAAAGGCAGAAGAAAATCTTCTGGTTTTGGAAAGAACAGAAAAGATTTCTTAAAATCTTAATTTAGTTTGGCGCAGATGCCTCAGCGCATGACACGTGTCGCGCAGCGCAGAGCGCAGCGCAAGTGCGCTAGCGCATCTGCGCTGACACGTGTCGCGCAGCGCAGAGCGCAGCGCAAGTGCGCTGACACGTGTCGCGCAGCGCAGAGCGCAGCTGAAGCGTTGCTTCCTTTAAACAGAGCTCTGCTCTGATTGGGTGCACTTTCTTGGGCGCTGCGCTGACGTATTAGCGCCAGACACGCGGCGCGTTGCGCCCGCGACTTGAAGCGTTGCTTCAAAATTTGAATTTTGAATTCAAACAGAGCTTTGCTCTGATTGGGCGAAACAAATGCCCCCCCACCGTTGCGCTCACGTGGCGCACACGTGAGTGCAACGGTGGCAACCCCCCCTGACCGTTAGATCAAGGGGGAATCTCAAGAGGCGCAAGCGCCTTATAAATAGAGCCTCTGGCCCTTAGAAAACTCTCCACCATTTTTCTAAATTTAGATTTTCAGAGCTCTGCTCTTGCTTAGGAATTTCAGAGCTTTACTCTTGCTTTCAGAACTCTAGAGCTTTGCTCTCATTTCCCAAAGTTTTTAGAAAACTTTAGGTAATATTTAATTTAAAACTAAGTTAAATTAATTTAAGTCAATTTTAACCCACAGAGCTTTGCTCTCATAGATCTTTGATCTAAAGAAATTCCCTTTGGGGTTTCATCCACAGAGCTTTGCTCTCACAAATCCATAGATCTACAGAGATCTTGTTCATGGGTTCTAACCCATGAACAGAGCTTTGCTCTTGAATTAAATTTAGATCTTTTAGATCTGAAAAACAGAGAACCTTTTTTGTAAGTTTTCATGGATTTTTCAAGATTCCAGAAATTTTAATTTTAAAATTATTTTCAAAATTTTCTTTTTGATGGAATATTATAGAGCTAAGCTCTTTTTTAAGGAATTTTACTCTATTGAGACCAGAACTTGACAAGTGTCATTCTGTGACAGAGCTTTGCTCTGAAAGAGGAGATTTTCTCCTTGTCTCTAGTGATTTTCCCCCCTTCTTTATTATGGGAATGTTCCCCCCAAGGGGCCAACTGACAATCTCACCCAATGATGAGTTTGTCTTCTTAATTGATGTATTGTCATTTAGATTTCATGGGTCCCTCTTTGGTCTCCTACTCACTGCACTGTGGTGCGGTGTAATTAATTAATTTTGATTTTAATTTTAATTAATGCATTTTCCTCTTTCAATGCCAGACGTGGGGATTACAACACTAACGGCTACTTTGCTCTTTTGCAGCGATCATGTCTGAAGACACTTCATTCCCGTTCATCCGCTCGGAGGAGGGATTTCCAGAGGCGCCCTTGGACCGCGAAGCCCTAACCATGATTAGAGAGTATGACCCTGAGTACAAGAAACTCCACCTTTGGGGGTCCTGGTATAACCGGATTATTATGGGTCGACGCAGCTTCACCTGCGCGGCGCCTTCAGAACCTATCACGGCAATTCACTATGCCAACCCACCTCCAGTGCAGTATGCCGTGGAGATGATAGACTGGACCGCGAACAACTTTCTTCATCCTGCTATGGATGTGGTTCCGATTCAGCGTCCTATGGTTTTGGATATCCTACGATGCCGTATCTGTCAGGGGGAAGCACGGCCGTGGGGGCAATCATATAACCTTGGTTTGATTCCCCGTCACCCGATTGGCTATCTGCCGTGGGCCCGGTACATCCTGTCGACGAGGAAGTCGCAGTTGATAAGACTAGGACTGTACACCGCAGTCTACGTCTCTCTCTTCCAATATCCTACGCTCCCCACCTGGTGGTTCAAGGCTTTCTTGGAGCAATGGAATATTCCCACCCACACTTTCCTTGCCATGGATCGGGAAGTGTCTATTTCTTTGGAAGAATTCGCAGAGGTATCCGGCCTACCGGTCATGGGGGAACACTATGAAGAGCTGCTCCTGACAGATGAGTACATCTTCGGTGCTAAGCCGATGTTAAGGGGGATTACGCCGGAAAATGCCATTCAACACCAATTCCCTAGCCTGATCAAGGTGTTGAACATCTACGAGTCTCTCTTCATCGAACACGGGAGCCGAGGAGTTAATTTTGAGGACTTCATTGCTCGCTTCCTCCGTCCGAGCGTTATTTCGCCAGGAGCCGTCAAATCTGCCATCCTGGATGATCCTTTTGGCCTAGGTTTGGACAACCTGCCGACGAAGGAGATAGACCAAAAGGCTTTCTTCCTCCCAGACTTCCCTACCATATCTTTCGCGGAAATTGCAGCCCCTGGGATGGATGAGGAGGCCTTTTTCTTAGGATTTCTCGGGCTGTGGCTGAGTTGGTTCGCGATCCCAATGCATTCTCATCGCATGCGGCCCTCTGTCTTTTATCCAGCCCACCGCATGGTCATCGGGATAAAGGTGGCCGTGGGGATTGCCGGCCTGGCGCACCTATATCATGGCCTCAGCCGAGCAGCGGATGCTAACGAGCCCGGGGTACTGCACGTGGTCTTCCCGATGCATTACTTTGCATCGTGGCTCGAGCTACACACGGCGGGTGTCTTCGGTATGCATAAAAGGCCTTCATTCTTCGACAAGTGCGGTTTTCCTCGCCTTTTACAGCTGATTGGCTCATCAATCGTGACCCCTTCACCACGGGACGCCAGAGCCTTACTGCTTCGCCCTCACACCGTTGGAGTTGGGATGTCCTTTATTGATAAGGTATTAACCATTGGAAAAGCGTCCACCGCTGCGGTGCGACCACTACAGGACTCCTTCAAGGATGGAGTTTCAGTGTTAATAGCCCGGGAGATCTTTCATTTGTATTCTATTAGACCGGGTTTCCTAGTCTTCAGGCAGGGCGGTGCAGCGATCTTTATGAGATATAACCCGCATCGTTTTGCTCGACAGCTGAGTTACGATCAAGGGGTACCCTTAGAAGCCTTCTTACTGGAACCTGCTGTAAATGAAGAAGGGATGGAGAACGCTTTACACCATTTCATGCGCCTGAACACGGGTTCTCGTTTTTTGTTAGCACGCCGGCCTGTGCTCCACGACTCCTTAATGTATATAAGGAGTGGTACAATCACGCGACGGGGGCTGTTATAAAGAAAGAGAGGCGAGTGTTGATTGATCGTAAAGAAGTACCCCCCGGTACCAATCGTAACGCTCCCTTAGCGCCAAGGCTCCTGGTGGTTCCTCCTCTAAAAGATACTAGGGGCAGACCATCACGTGCGCCAAGCCCTCCACGTGAGTTGCCGCTCCCTGATATCGCAGACGCACCTCCCGCACCCCGCGCTCAGGTGGAAACAATGGTTGTACCCTCGCCGGAGTCTGGCGTGGGTGCGGACATCGGGACTCGTCGTCCCAAAGTGGCTGCTAAGCGGAAGTCGATCCCTCGCGGGCCCAGGGTCGGAGGGCAAAAGAAAAAGAAGTCGCTCCTCGCCGCGGACGTTGTGTTCGGTCAGGAACCCCATGCTCCCTACTCCGAGGGTCTGCTCGAATATGGGACTAACGCAGGATTAGTGATGCCACCGCCAGACGATACAGACTTGGACGCTGCTCTCAGAGCTTCGGCATGGTTGGTGAAACGTGACGCGTGGCTGGCTAAGCTTGCGCAATCAGGTAACTGCTAGTCGCCTTTTCTTTATTGTAACATATCATCTTCATTATTTTTGACTTACGCTTTTCTTTCTTTTCTTTCAACAGGCGTCACTGATGAAGAAGCCATTGCTGCTTCCCTGAAGACTTTTTAGGAGGAGGAACGTCTCAGGGCATCTATGGGCCTTAGTAAGTTATGACTCATCAAGTTTTTTCGTTTTCCTTGTGTTATGGTCGATCTAACCTTTCCCTTTTAATTGCAGGGACCTCAATGCCGCTCCCTCCTAGCGACGCAGACGTCATACCAGCTGCCGACGTTCCCGCTTCTTTTGGGCCACCACAGGAGGTTCGTCTTAGAGAGCCGATGAGAGATGCCTTAAAGGCTCTGGAGGCATCCCTGAATGAAGATGATGACGTCTTGAAGGAGGCGTCACAGAGGTCCCTCATAACCGCTCGGGAGGAGAGGAAGCGGTTGAGGCGTGAGGCGAAGGCGCGCAGGGCTGCCTTGGCCATGGGAGCGGGACCCAGCACCGCCCCTCGAGCTGATACTCCCTCCGAAGAGGCCCCTGTCGCCCTATCCACTGCCCGCAGAGAGGTGGTGCGAGCAGTTCGGAGTGCAAATGGTAAATCCGCTTCAGGTAATGTTTCTCTCAGAGTTTTTGTTATAAGGATTTTAATGTCATTGGTCCTTATATCTCTTATCTTTGCAGGGCCAAGTCCGATCGAGGGAGAGGCGGAAGCCGTCGATCCTAGGGGAACGGAGGAGGCGATGCCTGACGAACTCGAGCCGACAGTGGGTAATATCGTTGAGGCCATGGAGCCTGGAGTGGAGGTCGAGGGGCCTACCGCCGAGAAGGTCATTGATGCCGAACCTGAAGTGGGGGCAGATGATATGATCATTATAGCTGAGTCCAGGGTGGTGGCGGTTGAGGCGCTCGAGGTCGGTGGTCCCCTGGCGACGGTAGATGATACAACCGCAGCTACTGAACCTGAGAGAGTAGTGGGTGAGGCGGCCATGATTCCCGAGGACGAGCCAACCGCTCCTTCTCTGGAATCTGGCAATACTCCAGTCATAGCCCTCCCCGTCTACGGTCCTCCGCCGTCCCCAGGTTTGGCTAGCACGACGACGGTCCCCATCGAGTCGGGTGACGAGCCACGGGCGGTGGTCTCATGTTGGTAGAGGAGGGAGTTGCCTCTGTTTCCGCCGGGAGCTCCTCAGGTAAACCCTAAGTGGCTGCTTTTCTTTACTTTACAACCTTTTCTGACAAGTTCAATTTTTCGTAATGTAGGTGCAGCTAGCGCCGATGCCCCACTGCTCGAGGGAGCGCCTTCAACGACTGCTTTGGCGATGGTCACCCCTCAGCTTTCTCTCATACCCTCGAAGATGTTGGAAGGTCTGTGTTTACGATTTATTAATCTTGTTTTCCAGACATATAATTCGCGTACTAACGTGACACTGTCGTGTTTTCAGGAGTGCTTTTTGATCACGTATATCAGATGTTGCTCCCACACTTTTCCTTCCCATCTGAGCTTGCTTCTTCTTCTGGTGGCGTTGGTGAGTATGATTTCCGTTGACATCCTTCCTCTCTTTTTTCTTATTGACGGAATTGTCTCTAACCTCTTCTTCTCATCTCAACTGCAGTGATACAGATTGAAGGGGGGATGAAAGATCAGCCGCGCCACCAGCCCTTCCGACCTTGCCACCTGTCTCAACTGGTACAATGACCATCATATTGGTAACTTTCCTCTCTCTATTTTCTGTACTGTTATCTGATCGCGTCCTGTTTCTTTCAGCTGTCATTCTGGCTTCGGCGTCCTTCGAACCTCGCGTCACAATGCCGGCAGGCCCTTATCGGAGGAGTTTGTCTTCAAAAGGCGCTGCGAATAGTCTGCGCATGTTGAGTGACTATGTCGAGGAACTCGACGTTGAAACTTCTATATCTGCCGCAGACTTCGCTATGGTGGTTAACCCGATGCTAGCAATACTCGTGAACTTTCATGAGGAGGGCATCATTGCATCCTGGGTTAACCATTGTAAGGAAATCGAGGGTCGCCTATATCAGTTGGAGTCGCTGCGTCTCGCTCCCGAGACTGTGGCTGCCAATAATCAGAGGACAGCGTGGATTGAGCAAAGCGCTCCTTACTTCCGCCATCTCGAACAAGAAGTCATTTTAAGGCGTAAGGAGCGTTGTGAGGCTTCAAGCAAGTCTGCTCAATTGCATGCTCGGGTGGAGGCCAATGCCGCACGGCTGAAGGTTATCTTTGAGGGCCTCCTGCAATGCCTCTCCGAAGGGTTATCATTGAGGCAAAGACTTGACTTTGTCGAGCGAGCTGCAGCCAGCCAGGAAGCAGCCCAGAAGGCGGTAGAGGAGCAACTTTCATCCTTCTTGCAGCAACGGGCTCAGCTGGAGGCGGAGGTGGCCGCAGCTGTCACTCGAGAGGAAGCGCTGAAGGAAGTGCGAGAGCGGCTTGTGAACTTACTAAAGACACTTCCTCCTCAGTAGCTATCCATTTTTGTAAAGAATGTATATGTATATATTTTTTTTATCCTTTGACATAATGTATCCTGTATTCAATCAAGTTTATGAATAAAAGATACACCTTTTTGTAATGTCTTGTGTCACTTCTTCGCTTTTTTCTTTCTTTTCAGCATGACATTTTTAATGCACCTTATTAGCAGGTAAATTCATTTCTGCCAGAGATAACGATGGCCTAGACTGCAGGTTCAGATCTGCCGCCCAGGGCTTTTCAACTCTATGAGCCGTGAGGGTCTTATAGAGGCTTTTCTCCCTACGGATCGAGAGGATCTCGCAGGTGGATTTTCTCCTTAGGAATCGTGAGGATTCCCAAGTGTGGTTTTCTCTCATAAGTCGAAAGGATCCTATAAGAGAATCTCTCCCTCTTACGAGTCGAGAGGGCCCGTAAGCGGTTGTTTCCCTCTTTGTCGAGAATCGACTTCCGAGAGTGAGACCCGTGAATAGTATGCAAGAGACCATTTAGGATTGACTTGCAGGGTCCCATTGCCCTCTTACGAGTCGAGGGGGCTCATAAGCGGTTGTTTCCCTCTTTATCGAGAATCGACTTCAGAGAGTGAGACCCGTGAATAGTATGCAAGAGACCATTTAGGATTGACTTGCAGGGTCCCATTGTTCAGGAAGCAAGTTTTTGAATCTTTACTGCCCGAGATGTGAGTCAAAGAGGCTCTCGTCACGGAGTGTTTGTATCCGTGAGTTGAGAAGTTTTGCGAGGGATTATTTGTCTCCCAAGCGCCAAGGATTATTTGTGTCCTTGGGGTTTGAAACGAGTCGAGGGTTCCCACGGAGGCACTGGTGGCTCTGCGAGTCGACGCGGATCAGAAGGCTCTCGTCAAGGAGTGTTTGTATCCGTGAGTCGAGGATTTTGCTGGGATTATTTGTTTCCCGAGCGCCAAGGATTATTTATGTCCTTGGGGTTTGAAACGAGTCGAGGGTTTCTACGGAGGCACTGGTGGCTCTGCGGGTCGACGCGGATCGGAAAGCTCTCGTCAAGGAGTGTTTGTATCCGTGAGTCGAGGATTTTGCGAGGGATTATTTGTTTCCCAAGCGCCAAGGATTATTTGTGTCCTTGGGGTTTGAAACGAGTCGAGGGTTCCTACGGAGGCACTGGTGGCTCTGCGGGTCGACGCGGATCGGAAAGCTCTCGTCAAGGAGTGTTTGTATCCGTGAGTCGAGGATTTTTGTTGCAGTCATTGGCTTCTTCGGTTGAAATGAACCATTGAGGTTCGGCTTCGTCGTTTGACGGAATCCGCTGGGGAAGTATGGTCCCTTCTTTGTTTGCGCCCTTGGATTGTATACAGGAATCGATGTGATCTTAACTGTAGGGCCGAAGTTTTATCATTTCTTCTTTTTATTTTATTTCGTTTCCGCGATGCTCTATCATTTCAGCTTTTATATCGCGAAGGTCGCGATTGCCCAAACATTTCGGCTATTTTTCGCGGTGCCCAATCATTTCGGCTTTTTATTTTATCTTTACTCGTTGCTTTTTATTACAAGTTGCCCGATCATTTCGGCTATTTTGCATGCATACATTTTACTTGCTGCTTTTTATTGCAAGTTGCCCTATCATTTCGGCTGTTTCGCATGCATGAGCGGTCTACTGGCTTTCGCCGTAAACCTGAAATTGGACACCGATTTCGGCATCAGCACCGCTATCACTGGGATATTACCAGGAGCGAATCATCATTTGCCTCTGTCGTTGTCGAACAAAGGAGGCTTAGCGACCAGGGTTAGGGTCCTGTCGGCTAAGACTTTTGACTTCATGAGCCGTAAGGGTCTCGTGAAGGTATTTCTCCCTACAAGTCGTGAGGATCTTGTAGGTGTATTTTCTCCTTAGGAACCGTGAGGGTTCCTAAGTATTTTGTTCTTCTGTGAGTCGTAAGGATCCTACAGGAAGGTTTTCTCCTCATAAATCGAGGGGATTTATAAGGGTTGCTTACCATGCGAACGTATTCCCAGTCATGGATGAAATTTGGCTAGGGAAATGTTTATTCGCGTCCGTGGATTGTATACAAGGGTCAATATTGAACCGCTTGTAGGGCAATATTGGAAGTTTGTGGGGGTTTGCTTAAGCACAGGTTTAGGTCTCTGTGACTTAAGACTTTCAAATCCTATGAGCCGTAAGGGTCCCATAAGAGAGTTCTCCTTACGAGTCGTGAGGATCTCGCAAGTGTACTTTCTCCTTAGGAATCGTGGGGATCCCTAAGTGTGTTGCTCCTTTGTGAGTCGTAAGGATCTCACGCAGGTGGTTTTTCCTTACAGGGTCGAGAGGACCCTATAAGTGTTTCTTAACGAGGTTGCGCCCTTTCAGGTTTTCACAAACACCCGTCGGTAGCCCTGCTGTTTTTACTCACGGAGCCCTTTCGGGTTTTCGTCCGTGCCCATTTTGTTTATGGACTTACCGGTTTTTTTTATATATTTTATATATATATATATATATTTTTTATTTTTACTCATCTCGTCAGCCTAAGGATGCTGTGGTAGTAGTTTAAAGACGTTTCGGTCTGATATTAGTTTAAGGACATTTCGGTCCACTATTAGTTTAAGGACATTTCGGTCCATCGCTGAGAGGCTGGTTACTGCTTATAAAGCTTGAGCTTAGGAAGATAGCGAGCGGACATAGTCATCGTCATCTATCATTGACCTAGGCCATGGCTTATTAAGCATAGTATTTCTTTAGAAAGCGACCGTTTATTGGCCTGAAAGGCCTTTCACCGTGCATGTCCATGAGTAGATAGGCTCCACCCTGGTAAACTTTATCTATGATGTACGGGCCTTCATAGTTTGGCTCGAACTTTCCCCGCTTGGCGCGATTGGGGATCATAGGCCTTTTAACCACTAGCACGAGTTCGCCTTGACAAAATGTCCTCGGTCGGGTCAATCTTTCGTATGAGCGCGTCATCTTTGCTTTATAAACTTCCAGATTTTGTTGTGCTAGAAGACGGATTTCATCAAGGGCATCAAGCTCTTCAAACCGAAGGTGAGCATTTTCTTCGTCTGTCAGCTCGTAGTGGACTGCCACTCGTAGAGAGGGTAATTCTATGTCGAGAGGGAGTACTGCTTCCGTCCCAAATACCAACGCGTATGGCGTTGTGTTTGTGGCCGTTTTAAACGTAGTTCGATACGCCCAAAGAGCCTCTTGCAATCTTTCGTGCCAATCTCTCTTATTTCGTGACACTGTTTTCTTCATGATCTTTGTCAAGGTCTTGTTGAAGGCCTCAGCTAGACCGTTAGCTCACGGGTTATAAACTGAGGAATATCTCCAGTCTATATTGTGCTGCTGTGCGAAGCGGCTAATTTTATGACTTCGGTAGGCTGGCCCATTATCAGAGATGATCCTTCTCGGGGTTCCAAACCGGTATATGACATGCGTTTTGAAGAAATGGAGGATGTTCTCCGTCTTCACTTCCCTCAACGGTACCGTCTCTGTCCATTTGGAGAAGTAATCAGTCGTTGCCAAGATGAAACGATGTCCCTTTGACGACGCTGGCTCGATGGGGCCGACTATGTCAGTCCCCCACATTTCGAATGGCCAGCTAGCCACCGTTGGGTGTAGTGGATTCGGATGTTGGTGGATAAAGTCTCCATGAATCTGGCACGAGTAGCATCGCTTCGCGTATTCCAGGCAATCCTGCATCATCGTGGGCCAGTAGTAGCCCATCCGTTTTATCTTCAACTTCATCTTAGGGCCTGCTTGGTGGGAACCGCAGAGTCCGTCGTGAACCTCTTGGACGACCCTTCTCGCTTCGTCAGGTCCTAGGCATCTCAGCCACAGAGAATCGAATGATCTCTTGTATAGAGTATCGTTGACGAAGGCGAAAGACAGAGCTCGTTTCACAAGCTGATGTCTTATGGACGCTTCTTCAGGTATTCGGTGGAACTTGAAGTAATCTATGAAGACTTCTCTCCAGTCTTCGGTCTTCTCATGATCTTTTATTTGTAGGGTCGCCTGTTCAGTTGCTCCCTTTTCTTCATATGCTTCTGTAGGTATTTCTGCTGGGGAGAGTACTCGACGGCTTTGTATCACGATTCTAACGTCATCGAGATTCTCGTCAGCCAGCTCTTTAGCAAGTTTGGCCAGCGCGTCTGCTTTGCTGTTTTCCGCGCGCGGTATGCTTTCCAACGTGTAGGAGGGAATTTGGGTTAGCAGTTGCTGCACTTTTTCACCGTATTTTACCAATTCCGGCTTGCATGTTTGGTAATCGCCGTTCACTTGACTAACGACCAGTTGGGAGTCCTCATATATGAGGAGGCTTTCAATTCCCATATCGATGGCAATCTCCAAGCCTGCTATCAAACCTTCATATTCAGCTTCATTATTCGTTCTCGGCTCTGTTAAGGAGAAGGCGAAGCGCATTATTCCTCCTTGTGGAGTCACAAAGATGAGTCCTACCCCTGATTTGATCATTGGCGTATTTTGTTTGTGCTTTTTCATGGAAGATACTCCATCGAAATAAAGCTCCCACTGGCTATCACCACTGTCGATTGCATCAAACGCATGTCTATCTGGCAAATCGCAATTTAAAGGAGAATCGGCAGGTATGGGATGCTCAACAAGGAAGTCGGCGATGGCCTGGCCTTTTACTGCCCTGAGAGGTTGATATGTTATCGAAAATTCCATCAAGAGCAGGGCCCATTTAGCAAGTCGCCCTGTCAATATGGCTTTTGACATTAGATATTTGAGAGGGTCCACTTTTGAAATAAGACGGACCTCGTGCGCCAACGCATAGTGCCTAAGCTTTGTTATTGCGAAGATCAACGCCAGGCAGTGTTTTTCAATGGGAGAGTAGTTGCTTTCTGCCCCCAGCAGAACTCGACATAAGTAGTAGAGTGCTTTTTCTTTCCCTTGATCGTTCTCTTGTGCCCATAATGCGCCTAAGGAACCTTCGAGGGCGGTTGTATAAAGAATGAGAGGCTTCCCCTTAACCGGAGCAGCCAACACCGGCGGGTTCTGCAGGTATTGCTTGATCTCATCCAGTGCGCCTTGGCATTTTTGATCCCAAACGAATGGGGTTCCCTTCTTCATTAGGTGACTATAAGGACGGCAATTTCCTGAAAGGTTGGCTATAAATCGCCGTATGTATGCGAGCTTCCCTTGGAGAGACCGCAGCTGTTTGAGAGTTCTCGGTGGAGGCATTTCCATGATCGCTTTGATTTTTGACGGATCTATTTCAATACCTCGGTGTCGAACAACGAATCCCAGGAATTTGCCTGAGGAAACTCCGAACGCACATTTAAGAGGATTCATCTTCAAGTTGTATAGCCGAAGGCGTTGGAATACAGTCTTCAGATGCTCGAGATGTTCCTCGTATGACTTGCTCTTAACCACGAGATCGTCGATATAGCATTCAACGATTTCGTGTATAAGGTCGTCGAAGATCTTTGTCATGGGCCTCTGGTAGGTGGCACCGGCGTTCTTTAAACCGAAGGGCATCACCTTGTAACAGAATATCCCTAAAGGAGTCCGGAAAGCCGTATGCTTCTAATCTTCAGGATGCATTTTTATTTGATTATACCCCGATGAGCCGTCCATGAAGGAGAAAACCTCATGAGTGGATGTGTTGTCTATCATCAGTTCGGTGACTGGCACTGGGAAATCATCTTTTGGGCAGGCTTTATTAAGATCTCGAAAATCCACGCATATGTGCACCGTCCCATTTTTCTTCATCACCGGGACGATGTTAGCGATCCATTCAGGGTATTGAACTTCATGGATAAAGCCGGAGTCTATCAGTTTTTTGACTTCGGTATTGATGCTCATTTCAAGCTCGAGCCGCATTCTTCTCGGCGCCTGTTTGACTGGCTTGACGTTCGGGGATATTGCTAGTCTATGTACAGCAACTTCTGGATCTAGTCCCGGCATCTCGGAATAGTTCCATGCGAAGCAATCTTTATGCTGCACAAGGACATCTTTTAACGCAGCCACCCTCTCTTCAGACAGCAGCTCGCTGACGAATGTCGGTCGTGGATCATTTATTGTCCCCAACTCGATTTTCTTGAGGTTATCTGCAGTAGTATGGATTCCATCCTCCAGTTCTTTCGGAGCTGGGGGAAATTCTGAGATTACCTCATCGCTGCCGTTTTCAAAGCACCAAGGAAGGCTGTTCATGTCCTCGGACTCTTCTTTTAATATTGTTACCACGTGGCAAGTGCAAATTTTCTGCCAATCCCAATGCGGAGTTGGTTCTTCTTTCGCGGCCTCGGGCTCGTGCTTCTGTGGTGGTGCTACCCTCCAGTTGTCAGAAAACGCGAATTTGCCTAGCTGATACTGATCTTCAACCCAATTCTTGAAGATGAAGCAATCTTCAAGAGGGTGTCCCATTGCTCGATGGTAAAAGCAATAATTTGGGTTGAACACCTCGCCTGCGTGCTCAGGATGCTTAGACTCTGGCAACGTAAGCATTTGATGTTTTAGAGCGAGATCGAATATCTTCCTCGTTTTATTCCGAGGAAATGAGTATGCTCGATCCATTTTCTTCCTGAGGGCTAGGTCAATAACGCTCGACTCTCGGATACGTGGCTTCTTAGCTCTGCTTTGTGGTTGTCGAGCGCCTCTCTTGCCTTTCGACTTGTTTTTGTTTTCGCGTCGAACCTTTTTTGTAGCAGGTTGACAAGGAGCGGCATTTTCTTCCTTCACCGCCTGTTGAAGGAGGCACCGTGTCTTGGCTTTTTCATAGATTGCTATTTCACGATCGTGATCGTCTCGGGCTTTTTGACTCGCATCCCTTATAAGTTTGCTCATCTGGTCTTCAAATGATGGACTGGGCGGTTTTATATCAGGAACTTTTGCTGGCTCAGGATTAGCGTCCTCCCATTGAGCGTCCGCCTCTTCATCGAAGTCATACATAACATAACAGCTGTTTACTAGCTCCCGTTTCTTTGACCGGATGTACCCAAGCCCTTTTGTTTCTACTCTCCCGTTAGGCAGTTTGCATTGAGTCCCGGGAATGTTCCAGACCTTGTCATAGAATTTGGCTTTTCTAATGGTCTGTGTGAAGGACATCCCCTGGCGTTTCAGCAGTTTCTTCAAACCCTCGGTATAATATCTGGGAAGACGGATAGGCTGAAGCCTGTCGAGCGTGGGATCCGCGCCATGCCAAATTTCTTTTTCCACCTTGTTTTCTTCAGAACGGTAGAATAGGATTGCCTTCTTGCCCTTTCGTCCGGGAGGGATATAGAATGTATGCAATTCTTCTACGCTGTTGGTGTCGAGTGCATCCAGTTCTTTGTAATGTTCAAGCGGCACCATGGTTATCTGCAGACTTCGCTCTTCATCAGCGGAAACCCGTATTGAAGGCCGAGCAGGGAATACGGCATGAACTTCATCCTCTGAATCACTACCGAAGATCAATGAAGGAACGGATGGTCCTGGCCTGGTGGATTGGGATGGACCTGAATAAATTATATCCTCTTCCTCCTCAGTGTCACTGCCGAAGATAGGGATGGTGGCGTTAGTCTTGTTCTCCGGCTTGTGACACCTTTCCGTGTCCTCGAAACTCGGCAAGAAGTATTTGGCATCTTCATACTTGCGAACTTCGTTTACGGAAAACGGATTCAACTCTCCGGCCACTGTGTACTCGAGGCCATCCCTAGAATACTTCATGCACTGATGCTGTGTAGAAGGGATGATATTGTACTCGTGTAGCCATGGTCGGCCTAGCAGAGCATTGTAGCACGTCTTGGCATCTATAACATGGAATTTGATGTCTGTGACGAGCAACCCGAAGCGCAGCGTCAATATCACGGATCCGAGAGTCTTTGAGGACTGGGAGTCGAAACCGGAGATAGTGATCTTGTCCCGGGCGAGGTGTTGGACGCTCATGCAAATCTCCTTTAACACTCGCACATTGAGTAAATTAACAGACGATCCGTTATCGACCAAGATTTTACCTATCTTTATGTCATGGCAGTATCCTGAGACATAAAGGGGGCGATTGTGTTCACACGTCCCGAGGAGAAGGTCTTCATCACCAAAAGCAACGTCGGCTGTGTGCACTTCTTCTAATTCGTCTTTCATCTTTTCTTCGGCTAAGAAGGCTTGGAATTGGTCCGGATCTTGTAGGGCCTTAATCAAAGAATCCCTCGCCTCTTTTGATAGTAATAGGGCATCGAGAATGCTGAGTTGTGAGGGCAGTTTCCTCAGATGTGCCAGAACGTTGTAATCCACCTTACTTCTCTTCGGCGGGTTTTCGGCGTTTAGCTCTTTCAGAACTTGGTCATCTAAGACGATGTCTTCAGAGACCTTTTCTTTTCCTTTATCTTTTCTATTCGAGGGTCCGAGGTTCTTTTCAGGCAGTGTTCGATTCCCCAGCCGGATATTTTCGCAAACCACTGGCTCCTCTTCTTTTCCCGAAGTTGACTCTTTAAAGAGAGGGGCGAGTTCTAACTCCTCATCAGAGTTGCTCCCAAATGTAGGCACTTGCGACCCGCCAGTGTTAACCATGCAACAATTGCCGGCAGTTCTTTCAAGCTCTTTGGTTGTTCTTCTTTGCTCCCGAAGAATCTTACGCTTTTCCCGTTTAAAGCGTTGTTGATTAGCGACGTATCCTTGCCACCATCCATTGAAAACTTTGCAATCTTGGGTGGAGTGCGAGACCTTCTGATGATATAAGCAATAAGAGGGGTGTATTTCTACCGCGCCAGTAACTTTTTCTTCAGAGGGTGGTAGCTTCATGCCCATCGATATGGCCTTAGCAAACTTCTTTTTTATCTTGTGGTGTCTTTTGTCAGCGGTGGAGGCATTTTGCTCCAGCGGGATCATCTCAGCTCTTTCCTCAAGTCGCTGGCGCTTGGCCCTTTCGAATATAGCCGTCTCGCGTTCTCGATCAGCTTTGCTTTTCAATCGAGCTTCATTAAGAAACGCGCCAATCATTTCAACTGATAACCCTGGGGCTCTTGATTCGGCATTTGCCCCCAGCGTTTCAGTGCCAGAAGTCCCTTCATCGTCCGTGGTCGAATGGGAGATCATACGACAGCTCGCCACATATTCCTCGGATTCATCCGATGAACTTTCTCCCTCATCTTCTTTTTGGAAGACGTGATCAAGGAAATCTTGGAGCGTAATGGGAGTCCGCGCTTTTTGGTTGTACTCATCCAGTGCGTCGATTTGCTTCTGTAAGTCCGTGCGCTTGTCGCCAGGCTTCACGGGCTTCTTAGATTTCTTCTTCTTCTTTTTCGAAGATTTTGACGGCTGACTATGAGCGCTTGAACTACCACCATCGGTCCTCGGAGTCGGACGTGGCTTCAACATCCCCTCAATAACCTGCGGTTCTAAGGGGTTCTTCCACTTGACCGCTGGACAGGTGATCGCACGCCGATGGCGTGTCGGATGTTCAAAGAATTAAAGTATAACCGCGATCAGGACGGTGTCGCTTTGCAGCTAGCCGGTTGAGCACGGGTCGGTCCACAGGGAGATGGTGTTATCTTACCTTCTTGTCTTAGACGAGTCAATAAAGAATCTGTATGTTTGAGTTTGTTCTAACCTATGTGTTTATCTGCAAGTATAAAGTTGTTAAGAAAAGATACGAGATTATAAGCTAAAGAAATCCGTACTCAAAACCTTTGAGCCGAGTCTTGACCAATTGAAGCTAGACAATCGGCAACAACGTGGATTAGGGGATTTAAGCGCGGTATTCGTGGAATCCGGCTTATTTACCCTTGTCCTTCCGTACTCAAAACATTTGATCGCACGCTTTTGGCGTGTCGGATGTTCAAAGAATTTAAGTGTAACCGCGATCAGGACGGTGTCGCTTTGCAGCTAGCCGGTTGAGCACGGGTCGGTCCACAGGGAGATGGTGGTATCTTACCTTCTTGTCTTAGACGAGTCAATAAAGAATCTGTATGTTTGTTCGGTCTAACCTATGTGTTTATTTGCAAGTATAAAGTTGTTAAGAAAAGATACGAGATTGTAAGCTAAGAAATCCGAACTCAAAACCTTTGAGCCGAGTCTTGACCAATTGAAGCTAGACAATCGGCAACAACGTGGATTAGGGGATTTAAGCGCGGTATTCGTGGAATCCGGCTTATTTACCCTTGTCCTTCCGTTCTTGTCTCTTGTTTTCGCCTCCGGCCAAACCGAACTTGATCGCACGCTTTTGGCGTGTCGGATGTTCAAAGAATTTAAGTGTAACCGCGATCAGGACGGTGTCGCTTTGCAGCTAGCCGGTTGAGCACGGGTCGGTCCACAGGGAGATGGTGGTATCTTACCTTCTTGTCTTAGACGAGTCAATAAAGAATCTGTATGTTTGTTCGGTCTAACCTATGTGTTTATTTGCAAGTATAAAGTTGTTAAGAAAAGATACGAGATTGTAAGCTAAGAAATCCGTACTCAAAACCTTTGAGCCGAGTCTTGACCAATTGAAGCTAGACAATCGGCAACAACGTGGATTAGGGGATTTAAGCGCGGTATTCGTGGAATCCGGCTTATTTACCCTTGTCCTTCCGTTCTTGTCTCTTGTTTTCGCCTCCGGCCAAACCGAACGCAACCGGTCGCGGTTAGGAATCACCATTACCTTGTCAGGGTACGGTGCCTAACGGAGCGCTTGCGTATGGTTTGGGCGGAGTTCAATGGAAAATAACGGGAAAAGGAATGAGGCAAAGAATTGTTAACTTACAATATCATATGATTCTTAACAACAACAATAAATACAACATTCACAAAATGAACAAAAGAGAACAAAAAGAAAAGAACAAAGAAAAGAAAAGAATACAAGTAATTAAGTGCATGAATAAAATTGCAAGTAATTAAAAGACAAGGTAATAAATTGCGAATAATAAAAAGCGATAAAAAGAATACGAAACTAGGACTCAAGACAAGCATGTGATCAATAGCCAACCCTTAAACTTGCAAGCTCAATGAAGAGGTTGCAAGATCAAGGGAAGGGTAGAGAACGCATGTGAAATGAAGTGCTAGTCCCGTGAGAAAATACGACCCTTGAGATCAATAACTAACCCTTAACCATTCAAGCTCAATGAAGAGGTTGAATGAGCAAGAGAAAGCAAAAATCTCAAGGGGAAGAAGAAACATAAGAGAATGATACAAAACCCTCATCTTCATTAATCTCCCACTCAAAAGCTCTCACTACAATTTCATGGAAAAAGAATGAAGAAGAAGAAGAACTATACAAAAAACTACAAAAGAGTGGACACAAAAGAATGCAAAGAAATGACCATTGGCTTTGGCAAGTTCTGCTGTATTTATAGGCAGGGAGTTGAAGATCTAGGGCAACCACCAGAACAGAAATGAAGTACCCAAAATGCCCCAGAAAAACGACGAAATGAGGCCACAGTACGGCCGAGAATCCGCCGCCAATACCCCCTATTGGCCGCGGATCCGCGCCCCTACAGTAGGGTTAGGGTGTGGGCTTTTCAGTACGGCCCTGGTCTGCTGTCCCCTGTTGTCTGGTACATGTATTTTCTGATAATATTTCCAGAATATCTTCAGAATTCCTAGTCCAAGATTGCTATCTTTTCTTCATCTTTTGACTTTATCTCTCTTGAGCTCTGCGCACCCATTGATTCTTGTGCTGCCCCCCTCATGCTCTGTGCTTGTCCGAGACACGAATGACCACTGTCATATGTCTTGTCTCTGGAACCGGTACTCGGCACTGGACGGATATGGATGACCGGAACCCGGCTTTTATCTGCTGTGACAGATGTTCTGTATTTGGTGTAACTGTGGAGATTTTGTCATGATTTGCAATATTTGGACTGAAAACCTGTACTCTGTAAATATGTAACAAACACAGATCAAAAGCACCTACCTATAAACACACGAGCGTAAGAATGGGCGGTATAAAATGCAGTATTCTGTTGTGAACAACAGGTCTGAAGATCATTTAGCATTCTCCTCGTTTTGGCTGATAATACAACCTCCCAAGGAGCTTCTTCAATGACGGAGCATGTTGCCCCCGGCGTATTCGTCCCCTTAGAGGTGTGGGGCTGCGGGGGATTCACCTTCCATTTGTCGGATAGCGCAAATTTACCTTGGCGGTACTGGTTTTCAAGCCAATTTTTGAAAACGTAACAGTCTTCGATCGGATGTCCTAGCACTCGATGATAAGGGCAGTAATTAGTCTCGTTGACGTCACTTGGTTGCGACGGGTGTTTTGGATCTGGCAGATTTATGAGCCTGTTGCGTAATGCCAGCTCGAATAGCCTCCTCGTTTTATCACGGGGGAAGGAGTAAGCACGTCCCATCCTATCCTCAAGGGGTACATATGGGCGTGTATTGTTTGGACGAGCAACCGGCTTCGAGTCGCTTGGTTGTTGTTGGGTATTGGCGACAATGATCGCTTTTCCCTTCCCTTTATCGTTTCGGGAGTCCGGCTTCGGGAGAGGGGGTTTATGGCCCATCTGGTCCATCTGCGCCAATTTGTCGATCAAAGCCTGGAAGGAAGTCGGCTTGAAGAACATCATAAACTGTGAAATGGTTGCTTGTGGATCAAGGGTTCCAACAAACATTCCCACCGCAGGGGCTTCTTCTATGCGCTGTTCACACTTAGACCATAGATTACGCCACCGTATAGCGTACTGAACCCACGTCTCGCCGGGCTTTACCCTGGCGTTAATCAGCGCCGTCATCGGAGTACGCTCACTGGCACTTGCAAAACGTTGGGTGAAGAGCAGCTCCATCTCCGCAAAGGTTTTAATAGAGTCGTTGGGAAGCTCAGAATACCATTCGAACGCCGTATCTGATAGGCTTCCAACGAACTGGCGAAGCAAAAGCTTGTCGTCGCCGCCGGTGTTACCACAAAGCGCCCTGAACTGGGCAACATGTTGATGGGGATTTCCGGTCCCTTTGTAGACATGAAACTTGGGAATTGTGTAACCCGGCGGGTACTTGATTTGGTCATACCAGCCTGGATACGGTCGCCCCGTTTTTACGACGTGGCCGGCTGCTTCGGCCGCGTGATGAACCTTTATTTGCTGGGCTATATATTCGTCCAGCTCAGTTTTAGAGATTGTATCCTCTCTAGCCGTTGATAAAACGGGCTGAGGGTTTGATGTCTCTCCCCTATCATCCCCAAGGACAATCGGGGGTTCTTCAGTTGTGGGATCTGGTTGTATCATCATCCCTATCATGTCCTGGAAGAGTAGGCCCATACGCTGGATATTGGCTGCTTGTTCAGCAGCCTCTTTGTCTCTTTTTTCCAGTACTCGGTGGAGGAACTCGGCGTCGGTCTCTTCCTCTTGACGTTCATCTAAGGATGTCTCAGGATTCTCTTTTGGCCCCGTGAGTGCAGCCATTGTAGTCATCATCTCCTGGAGCTTTTGTTGCTGCTCCTGGGCTTTCGTCACGGATCGGGTGAGCGGTCGGTGACCCGTAGAAGTACGACTTTCTTCCTTTCCAGAAGCCATATAAACCGTATGAACCGTTATGCCCCCTGACTTGGGGTGTTTAGGTTCCCCGCTTTTAAACTTTGTCAGTGTCACGGAGGCTTTCTCCGGCCTTTTTCTTTTGTGGACCATTGAGGCTGAAGGAGCCGTTGAAATGAGCATCCTAGCATTTGTTGCCCCCTGCTGTTTAATGGGGCGGTTTTTGTCCTTTTCCACCTTTGCCCTTTTCTGGCGACGGAAGTGGTCTGATTCAATCACGGAGTCTTGAACCCTCCGCCAAACTTTATAAATTTTTGACGACAGTCGCTGAGAGGGTGTTCACAACAGAATACTGCATTTTATACCGCCCATTCTTACGCTCGTGTGTTTATAGGTAGGTGCTTTTGATCTGTGTTTGTTACATATTTACAGAGTACAGGTTTTCAGTCCAAATATTGCAAATCATGACAAAATCTCCACAGTTACACCAAATACAGAACATCTGTCACAGCAGATAAAAGCCGGGTTCCGGTCATCCATATCCGTCCAGTGCCGAGTACCAGTTCCAGAGACAAGACATATGACAGTGGTCATTCGTGTCTCGGACAAGCACAGAGCACGAAGGGGGGCAGCACAAGAATCAATGGGTGCGCGGAGCTCAAGAGAGATAAAGTCAAAAGTGAAGAAAAGATAACAATCTTGGACTATGAATTCTGCTGATATTCTGGAAGAAATTATCAGAAAATACATGTACCAGACAACAGGGGACAGAAGACCAGGGAGGTACACAGAAGACCACACCCTAAACCTACTGTAGGGGCGCGGATCCGCGGCCAATAGGGGGTATTGGCGGCGGATCCGCGGCCGTACTGGCGCCGCACCTTGTCAACTTTGGGGGGTAGGTTGGTCTTTTCATGTGGGTTCAGTTTGTTGCCCTAGATTTCATTTTCCCTGCCTATAAATACAGCAGATTTGAGCACAACCAAGAGTCATTCTTTTTGTTCCTCTTTTGTAATCTTTTGTATAGTTTTTCTTCTTCTTCTTCATTCTTTCTCCATGGTAATGTAGTGAGAGCATTGAGTGGATATTAATGAAGATGAGGGTTTTGTATCATTCTCTTTGTGTTTCTTCTTCCCCGTGAGATTCTTGCTTTCTCTTGATCATTCAACCTCTTCATTGAGCTTGAATGGTTAAGGGTTAGTTATTGATCTCAAGGGTCGTATTTTCTCACGGGACTAGCACTTCATTTCACATGCGTTCTCTACCCTTCCCTTGATCTTGCAACCTCTTGATTGAGCTTGCAAGTTTAAGGGTTGGCTATTGATCACATGCTTGTCTTGAGTCCTAGTTCCTTGTTCTTTTTACTCGCTTTTTATTACTCGCTTTTTATTACTTGCTTTTTATTACCTTGTCTTTAATTACTTGCACTTAAATTCATGCACTTAATTACTTGTATCTTTTCTTTTCTTTGTTCTTTTCTTTTTGTTCTCTCTTTGTTGTTCATTTTGTGAATGTTGTAATTATCTTTGTTGTTAAGAATAAATACGGCATTGTAAGTTAACACTTCTTTCCTCATTTCCTTTTCTCGTTATTTTCCATTTGAACTCCGCCCAAACGTTACACAAGCGCTCCGTTAGGCACCCTACCCTGACAAGGTAGCGGTGATTCCTAACCGCGACCGGTTGCGTTCGGTTTGGCCGGAGGCGAAAGCAAGAGACAAGAACGGAAGGACAAGGGTAAATAAGCCGGATTCCACGAATACCGCGCTTAAATCCCCTAATCCACGTTGTTGCCGATTGCTCTAACTTCAATTGGTCAAGACTCGGCTCAAAGGTTTTGAGTACGGATTTCTTAGCTTATAATCTCGTATTTTCTTCTTAACAACTTTATACTTGCAAATAAACACATAGGTTAGAATTAAACACATACAGATTCTTTATTGACTCGTCTAAGACAAGAAGGTAAAATACAACCATCTCCCTGTGGACCGACCCGTGCTCAACCGGCTAGCTGCAAAGCGACACCGTCCTGATCGCGGTAAACTTTAGAACTCTGAACATCCGACACGCCAAAAGCGTGCGATCAGAGGGCTGTTCTTGCTTTGTCTCCGGAGCTTTTTCCATAGGCGGAGGAGATCTTTTCAATGTAGCAATCGGAGAGTTCTTTCTCATCTTCCTCAGCAATTCAAAGCTGTTCCCAGTTGGAACAGCAGCATCGACCTCCACCACTGGAGCAGGTGGGGTTAGCCCTGAGGGGGAGTTGCCCCCTGCTTTCCTTACTCGTTGCCAATGGCGACGTCGCGCACGACGAGCCGTTGGTATTGGCTCAGAAATCGAGATGGTTTCTTGCTGCCCCCTGTTTGAGTGTGGGGTAACTGCCGATGTCAGCCTATCGAAGACTGATGCCTTCTGACCAGCTGGGGGAGGAGTGGGAACCGTCAATCTTGTGAAGACCGACTCTCTGATGGGAGAAGCCGCCTTAACGACTTCCAAAGCAGCGGCCGTTGCCCTCTTTGGGACGGCCACTTTATAGTTCTGACCTAGCCTGGTGAAAACGGAGGCTGTTGGTTCAGTAGCAGGCGACCCGTTGACAGGGGTCGTGGTAGCAGTGAGCCGGTCGAACACCGACTTCTTGTTCACTTCCGGTACAGGTGTCGGCATAGAGAAGCTTGTAGGTGGGACCATGGTTCCGAAGAACAAGCCGGTGGTGGCTTGGGTCACCTGGTCTACCGGCAGAGTCAGGAAGGAAGCCGCTTGGGGCCCATATGTTACACCTCTCGGTGAGGTGGAGCGTCCGTTGCAGTGGCATTTCGAGCAGTTGGTGCAGTTGGCGGCCATTGAATCTTGGATTCTGCGCCAGGTAAAAGACCAAATCTTAGCAACTTGAAATCCAAAGGCAACCATTTAACAAACCGCGATTGGTTCGCGAAGACGACACACGAAGTGTGGAGTGGAAAGAGGAAAAGGTCCCACCGGGCGTGCCAGAATCTGTTCCCCTCCGAACGGCGGCCTGGACTTTGCGTCTAAGCCTGAGGTTCGGGGCAGATGCTATTTGGTTTTACCCGTCTATCTCTCTGAAGATGCCAAGTTGATTTATGGCACCGTGTATCGGAGGTTTAAACGGATACGGCCGATATAGCAGACTTCGTCAGATTCCCCCTCAGGGTGAGGGGTTTTTGATTGTGGGGACGCTCTTCCCTGCAGGCGCAAGCCCCTGCAGTTAATTACGCTACCGCATTGCAATAACAACTTTCTCCTTCTCCAGAATTTCACTTCGTGTCGTGTATGTTTGTTTTGTTTGTGGTTGCCCGTGGATTGTATACGGAGACTGAGTAATGTCGTCGCCCGTAGGACGTGGATTAGTCCAAATCCGTATTTAATTAGATTTGGGTCTGGTATTTTTAATTTAAGGATGCATTAGTCGCGTTGCGGCTAAGATCAACTTAAACATTCGTTAAGGATACATTAGTCCTGTTTTAGACTAAGATCAACTTAACGTAGTGATTGATTTAATTATCTGGCCGTCGGGACTCGTCACCTCTCTGACGTCGTTGAGGGATTACAACGACAGGCGTCAGAGGAGTTCAGAGATGTACCCTTGAACCAAAGTTGATTTGGAGTTTTATTGTTCATTTAAAGATCTAAGGACACATTAACCGTATTTGGGGCTAAGATCAACTTAGACGGGACCGTTTAGATCCGGCAAAAGAGCGTTCGGACTCTATTGTGCCAGTTTAAGGACGTGGTGGTCCATCGCCAGTTTAAGGACGTGGTGGTCTATCGCCAGTTTATGGACGTGGTGGTCCATCGCCAGTTTGAAGACATAGTGGTCCATCATGAGTTTAAGGACGTTTCGGTCCGATATTAGTTTAGGGACGTTTCGGTCCGACATTAGTTTAGGGACGTTTCGGTCCGATATTAGTTTAGGGACGTTTCGGTCCGATATTAGTTTAAGGACGTTTCGGTCCATTATTAGTTTGTGGTTGTTGGGACCCGTCACCTCTTTGACGTCGTTGAGGAATTACAACGATGGATGTCAAAGGAGTTCGGAGATGTACCCTCGAACCGGACGTAGATTGATTTAGGAGAGCCATATTGCTCAGTTAATTTAATTTAAGGACTTATGGCCACGATTGGGCTAAGTCCAGTTCAACATTGCATTTTTTTTTATTTAGGCTCTACCCACAAAAGATACAGAGTATCAATTTATTTTGGGCTCTGCCCATTTGTAGATGATGCAAAGTATCTACCTTGTTTGGGCTTTGCCCCTTTTAAAATGCATAGCATTCTGAATATTTTGTTTGGGCTCTGCCCATTTATAAGTGATGCAGAGCATCTGTTTTGGTTTGGGCTCTGCCCCCCTTAAAATAATGCATTGCATTTTATTAAGCCTGTTAGGCCTTCTTTTAATTGGGCTTGGCCCTTTTGTAAGCAATATAGCGCGTTTGCGCTTTGCGCTAAGTAATGAGCGCAAGCTCATATGGTGATGACACGTGTCGTGCTCTGGTGAGCGCAAGCGCACTAGCGCAGTGCGCTGCGCTGTTGCACTGTTGCGCTGCTGACACATGGCGCGCTCTCAGCGAGTTGCGCTAATTCCAGAGAGCAAAGCTCTATCTTAAGGGCGCTTAGCGCAAGTGGTTCTATAGCCGACACGTGGCGCTCTCTTAAGAGCGCAACAGCGCAGTTTGGAAGTGCAAAGCACTAAGAATCTTTTAGATTCAAGAAGGGAAGTGCAAAGCACTAAGAATCTTTTAGATTCAAGAAGGGAAGTTCAAAGCACTGTTTAATTTCTTGATCCAAATTAGATCAAAGAAAAATAAAGTTTTCTTTATTCGAAGAACCAGAGGTTCATAAAAGTGCAAAGCACTATTCTTTTATTTTATTGTTTTTATTGTTTTTTAAAGAACCAGAGGTTCATAAGAAGTGCAAAGCACTGTTTTTCTTTTTTATAAAGATCATTGATCTTATTTTTCTAGACTAATGGTCTATTAGAAGGAATTTCTTCTAATCCATGAAGGTTTTTTTTTTTACCTTTTTCTTGAAATCTTCTCAGAGTTCTCTCTGTTTAAAGTTCTTGAGTTTTCAAGAAAAATGTTGATGCCTTTGAATGAGGTCTGGGGTCCTATTTATAGTGCCCACAAATTTGTTGAATTTGTTAACAAGATCTTTTCTGAGTGATTTTGGGAATTTTCCCACCGCTGGATCTTTGATCCAAAGGCAGAAGAAAATCTTCTGGTTTTGGAAAGAACAGAAAAGATTTCTTAAAATCTTAATTTAGTTTGGCGCAGATGCCACAGCGCATGACACGTGTCGCGCAGCGCAGAGCGCAGCGCAAGTGCGCTAGCGCATCTGCGCTGACACGTGTCGCGCAGCGCAACTGCGCTAGCGCATCTGCGCTGACACGTGTCGCGCAGCGCAGCTGAAGCGTTGCTTCCTTTAAACAGAGCTCTGCTCTGATTGGGTGCGCTTTCTTGGGCGCTGCGCTGACGTATTAGCGCCAGACACGCAGCGCGTTGCGCCCGCGACTTGAAGCGTTGCTTCAAAATTTGAATTTTGAATTCAAACAGAGCTTTGCTCTGATTGGGCGAAACAGTCTTTCATGGAGAACCTTTGTGACAAGAATAGTTTGACCGATTGTAGCATAAGAATGTCATTTCCTATCAAGAGAATGTCGTCCACGTACAAGATTAGGAATACGACAGTTCTTCCTACAATTTTCTTATATAAACAAGACTCATCATCGTTTTTGATGAAATCAAATTCCTTGACTGTCTCATCAAAACAGATGTTCTAGCTCCGCGTTACTTGTTTTAATCCATAAATAGATTTAAGCAACTTGCACACCTTCCCGTTTCTCCCACTGTCCACGAATTCCTCCGGCTGATCCATATAAACGCACTCTTCCAAACTTCCATTCAGAAAAGCCGATTTTACGTCCATCTGTCAGATTTCATAGTCATGGAAGGAAGCAATGGCAAGTAGGATCCGAATGGATTTCAAAATAGCCACTGGAGAAAAGGTTTCATTATAGTCCACACCGGGTCTTTGACGAAAACCTTTTATAACAAGTTTAGCCTTATAGGTCTCCACCTGTCCATGTACACCAATTTTCTTTTTGAAGATCCTTTTGCATCCAATGGGTTTTACCCCAGGAGGAGCAATATCCAAGGTCTAAACTTTATTGGTGTACATGGACTCCATTTCGAATCGCATATCATCTAGCCATTTATCAGAGTCCCTACCGGTAATGGCCTGCTTAAAACTAGTAGGATTATTTTCTTTCAAGATGCAATCCTCTTTCTCATCTATGAGAAAACCGTAGTATCTCCTGGGCGGATGAGAAATCCTACTAGATCTGTGGAGTGGCTGAGATTCGTCGGGTGCTACTGAATCTTACGGTTCCACCAAATATTCAGTTTCAGTTTGTTGTTCTAAAATTTCTTCTAGTTCTACCGTGCTCCCACTAATTTCTTTTGCCAAAAATTCCTTTTCTAAGAAAAAGGCATGGCGGCAACAAACACCTTCTGTTCCTCTGTATGGTAGAAAAGATATCCCTATGAATATTTAGGGCATCCTACAAACTTACATAGAACTGATCGTTTCTCGAGTTTATCCGGGTTCTGCTTCTTTACATAAACAGGACATCCTCATATCTCAATGAAATTAAGGCATGGTTTCTTCCCATCCATATTTCATATGGAGTGGTAGGCACTAATCTGGTTGGAACCCTATTTAATAGATATCTAGCTGTTTGAAGCGCATGTCCCCAGAATGAAAGAAGCAACTTGGCATTACTCATCATAAAGCGAACCATATTCAAAAGGATACGATTCCTCCGCTCTGATACACCGTTATGTTGTGGTGTATACGGAAGAGTAAGCTGAGAGAGAATTCCATTCTCTTTTAAGTAGTCAAGGAATTCCATGCTTAAGTACTCTCCTCTTTTATCAGATAGGAGGATCTTGATATTTTTGCAAGTCTGGTTCTTCACTTCGCTCTTATATTCCTTGAATTTCTCAAAAATTTCAGATTTGTGTTTCAAAAGATACATATATCCGAACCTAGAGAGATCGTCAGTAAATGTGATGAAATATGTGTAAGTCCACGTTGCGACCCCCGGTTCTTACGGGGAGGCGGAAACGGTATAAAAATCAAATTTTTAGCGCACGGGGCAACATGGACTAACATAAGTCGGGATCTTTTCTAAACTAAACTAGCAAACATGCAAAGGAGAGTTAACTACTCGGCAAAGTGGTTATACCTAACTTGAACTCCTTCTTCTTGAAACCTAGTAGAGGTTGATGGTTCTCTTCTCGTCGCCTTCTTCCGTCGAAGATGGATCCACCTGAGGGTTCAACCTTCGGGCTCTTTCTCGAACTTGGAGAGAACTAGAATCTTCGGTTTGCTAAACCTTTGATCCTAGAGTGAGTAGAGAATGTCTTTGGGGTGTTTTTCTTTTAAGGAGAGGGATTCTCAACACATGAGAAGGATTCTCCTTTAGCTAGAGGAAGAAGAAGATGAAGTGAGGAGAGAGAAGCTAAATGAAAGAATGAGCTCTTTTCTTTTTGCAACCATAACATAAAGCAAAAGAATTATCAAATTAATAATAATAATGAAAATGAAAAGGTTGATGGAAGGTTTAGGAATGACCATTATCATTTCAAACATTAAATGAATTTGCTAGAATCAAAGAGCATCTTTCTTTTGTAATGATGATGGTCAAAACTTCAACCATGGTCAAAAAGTCAACCATGGTCAACAAGTCAACAAAAAAACCAACCATGACACAATTTCAATTTATTAATATTATTAATTGATATAACATAAATCCATTAGGGTTTGGAAAAAGACGACTGTCAACTGTGCAAACGCACCCGTTCCGAAACCCTAATGAAAGTCCTCTTCCTCCTCCTCAAATAACTGTGCATACACACCTGCATTCTTGTTCCGAGGAACATGAATACTGAGAGATAAAAGCAACCCCAAAACATATACCAGTATCTGACTCAAACCAGAGCCAGCCAGTAATATCCGTCCGGACTCCAAACGTGCACAAGTGCGCGGATGAGAACGAACCCTGTCGCAAAACCATGCGACCTCTACTCTGTTTTGCCCAGAGGCGAATACCCTCTGTGTGGGACTCTAAAGACTCGACACTACGCTGGCAGTGGGTTTAACCACAGACCGCAAGCGGCACTAGCTGTGCGTAACGGTCCCCAGGTAGATGCCGACAAGAAGGCTGACGAGGTGAACCCCATCTGAACTCCTACTGAGTCTGAATGTGACAGTCTCCGTACAGTCCGGTCTGTTCGTCTAATACATCGCATGTCGGGCCTAGGGGGCGGTAAAACGCCAGTCCCCTAATAGCGGTACAAGTCGTGTCGGAGTGAAGCCCAAAACACCCTGAGATAACACTGGAAGCCTACCAGTATATCTCGCTTGCCCTGGCCAGGGACTACTCGTGTAATGGCTCTCCTAGACACAGCGCGATGTCAACCCCCAATACCGGGAGAGACGAATCCTGTCTAACCGTCACTGCCTCCAAGTGCTTCGGGACTGCACCCAACCACCACCTGTTTGCACGACTCCTTTGAGCCGTGGTAGGGTAGTGATCAAAGTGCAGTGGGAACACACTCGAGGCGAAGTGCCAGTGTCAAGTCAGCGGACTAAGCTGTACTCATGTCACCTGGGAACTGATAACTGACGATAGGTATAATACCAACCTGTCAGTTCCCGACGAGTCCTGTCCAGTGTACTCGTAACCCAACGAGCACCCGTATACTATCTCCAGTACGACGTACTGATGGCTGTGGGACAGACCATCTCCCATACTGGGATGAGAAGCGCATACGCTAGTCTACTCCGGAGTATCGATGCCCTGTCTCGATAGTCCTGCGACTAGGGACCTGTATAAGGATGTGCTTATAGATTACCCAGCCCCCACTAGTGTGACTGCCATCACAACGCTGGTAATCAAGCAAAGATCCTAAGGGCTCCACTAATGCGTATAAGTGATATACTAAAATAAACACAAGTACACATTGAAGTAGAAACAAACCAAGTAGCATACTACTATATTGAGCAAGATTGTTTATACAAGGTGAATATCCCAAACTTCCATTAAGTAATATACAAACTAGTATGATACAGTAATGGCCTCTAGGGCATATACACTAACAATCTTCCACTTGCACTAAGGCCATGTACTGGCGTATCGAAGACCTATCATCTCGATCAGCCGCTCGAACTGAGTCTGGGGCAGTGCCTTGGTGAATGGATCTGCAGTGTTTTCTTCTGAAGCAACCCTCCGAACCTCGATCTCCTTGCGATCCACGATCTCCCTGATCAGGTGATACCGCCTCAAGATGTGCCTGGATCTCGGATGGGACCTGGGTTCCTTCGCTAAAGCTATAGCCCCGTTGTTGTCGCAATACAGAGGTATTGGGTTAACAATGGACGGAACCACCTGAAGTTCTTTCAAGAACTTCCTCATCCAGACAGCTTCTTTTGCGGCATCAGATGCAGCGATGTATTCCGCTTCCATAGTCGAGTCTGCAACGGTTTCCTGTTTGGAACTCTTCCAACACACCGCCCCTCCATTGAGGGTAAAGACAAAACCCGACATGGACTTGGAATCATCCTTGTCACTCTGGAAGCTGGAGTCAGCAAAGGCCTCGATCTGGAGGTCTTTTCCGCCATACACCAAGAACATCTCCTTAGTCCTTCTCAGGTACTTGAGAATGTTCTTTACCGCTATCCAGTGTTTCTCCCCAGGGTTTGACTGATACCGGCTTACCACACTCAGTGCATAAGCTACATCCGGTCTGGTACACAACATCGCATACATTATAGAGCCTACCGCAGAAACGTAGGGTATAATAGACATGCGATCCCTCTCCAAATCAGTTTTGGGAGACATCTCTTTAGAGAGGGTGATCCCGTGACAAGCCAGTAGGTTACCGCGCTTGGAATCTTCCATACTGAATCTTTTCACTATGGTGTCGATGTACCTGGACCGAGAAAGTCCTAATATCCTCTTGGATCTATCACGATGGATCCGGATCCCCAGGATGTATGAGGCATCACCCAGGTCTTTCATGGAGAACCTGTGCGACAAGAACCCCTTGACAGATTGTAGCATAGGAATGTCATTTCCTATTAAGAGAATGTCATCCACGTATAAAACGAGGAATACTACAGTTCTCGCTACAAATCTACTATAGATGCATGGTTCATCTGGATTTTTGATAAAGCCAAATTCCTTGACCGTCTCATCAAAACAGATGTTCCAACTCCGCGATGCCTGCTTTAGTCCATAGATGGACTTAAGCAACTTGCACACCTTTCCGCTGCTCCCACTCTGAATGAAACCCTCTGGCTGATCCATATAGACACACTCCTCTAAATTTCCATTTAGAAAAGCGGTCTTTACGTCCATCTGCCAAATCTCATAATCGTGGAAGGCAGCAATGGCAAGAAGGATCCGAATGGATTTCAGCATAGCCACTGGAGAAAAGGTTTCGTCATAGTCTAAGCCAGGTCTTTGACGGAAACCCTTTGCTACAAGTCTAGCTTTATAGGTCTCAACCTGTCCATCTACACCAATCTTCCTTTTGAAGATCCACTTGCATCCTACGGGTTTTACCCCGTCTGGAGCAATGTCCAACGTCCATACTTTGTTGGTGTACATGGACTCCATTTCGGTCCGCATTGCATCCAGCCATTTTACCGAGTCAACGCTCTGAACGGCCTGCTGGAAGCTAGTAGGCTCATCATAATCTATGATGCAATCCTCTCTATCCCCGTCTATGAGAAAACCGTAGTATCTCTCGGGCGGATGAGACTGCCTACTACTCCTGCGGAGCGGCGTAGGAATGTCCTGTTCTTTTGAACCCTCTGGTTCCACTAAGCTTTCAGTAATAGTCCGTGGTTCTAGAATTTCTTCCAGTTCTACTGCGCTCCCACTAATTTCCTTTTCTAAGAACTGGTGTTCTAGAAAGTGGGCATTGCGAGAAACAAGGACTTTTTGTTCTTCTGCGTAGTAGAAAAGATACCCCCTGGTGTTCTTTGGGTATCCCACAAACTTGCACAGTACTGAGCGTGCCTCGAGTTTGTCCGCATGCTGCTTTTTGACAAAAGCCGGACATCCCCAGATCTTCAAATATTGAAGATAGGGTTTCTTCCCACTCCATAACTCATATGGTGTGGTAGGCACAGTCTTAGTGGGAACTCGGTTCAAAAGGTATGCGGCTGATTCTAGCGCATATCCCCAGAATGATCGCGGTAACTCAGCGTTACTCATCATGGACCGTACCATATCCAATAGGGTGCGGTTCCGTCTCTCCGATACACCGTTATGTTGCGGAGTGTATGGAGGAGTAAGCTGAGAGAGAATTCCATTCTCTTTTAAGTAGTTCAGGAACTCGGCACTCAAGTATTCTCCACCTCGATCCGATCTTAGAATCTTGATACTTTTGTCGGTTTGTTTTTCTACCTCATTCTTATATTCCTGGAATTTTCCAAAAGCTTCGGATTTATGTTTCATTAAGAAGACATGTCCGAACCTCGAAAAATCATCTGTAAAAGTAATGAAGTAAGAAAAACCGCTTCGCGCAAGTGTAGACATTGGACCGCACACGTCGCTGTGTACGAGCCCCAAGAGCTCGCTCGCTCTTACTCCGTGTCCAGTGAACGGAGTCTTTGTCATCTTTCCTTTGAGACAGGATTGACAAGTGGCATACGATTGATATTCGAACGGATTCAAATACCCTTCTGTATGTAACTTAGTCAACCTTCTCTCATTGATGTGACCCAGTCTACAATGCCATAAGAAAGCCTGATTGATTTCTGGAGACTTTCTTTTGTGTGTATTCTGGACATTGAAAATCTGTGGTTGGTTTAACACGTATATACCATTGCTCAGTGTACCTGACCCAATCAGAACTTGATTAAGGTGATTGTTTACAACATTACTTACAAACGCAAATTCATAACCTTCTTTAGAAACCAAAGATACAGAAATGATATTACAAGTTGCGTTGGGTAAAAAAAAGCAATTACGCAAAACCAAAACATGCCCATCTGACATTCCCAGGTGATAGTCCCCCACGGCTTTAGCATCCATGCTAGCTCCGTTCGCAACTCTGAGGGTCATGTCACCTGCCTTCAAAACCCTACGGTCAACGCCTGCAAAGAATTACAGATATGAGATCCTGATCCGGTATCCAATACCCAGGAAGTAGAGTTTATAAAAAGACAGTTTTCAATAACATACACACCTGAAGCTGAAGCCGCAACCTGCTTCAGTTCCTGTGTCCTGGCCTTCCAAGCCCTGCAATCTTTCTTCCAGTGTCCACTTTTATGACAATAGAAGCATTCCTCTTTTCCCACAAGCTTCCCCGCAATCTTTGTTGCCTTTTCCTTTCCCTTCGTACCCACTTTACTAACACCGCCTCTTGGTTTGGCGGGGGCTTTCTTCCCCTTTCCCTTGGCTTTTGCCTTGGACCTAGAGGAAGAAGATCCTCCTACAAACAAAGCGGGTGTTTCCCTACCTTTCTGTAGGGTGCCCTCTGCGCTCCTCAGCATGTTGAGGAGTTCTGAAAGTTCAACTTCCTTTTCTTGTAAGTTGAAGTTCAGTATAAACTGGGCGTAAGTGGATGGAAGGGACTGGAGAATTAAATCCGTATAGAGTTCACTTTCCAACGTGGTCCCAAGTTCCGCGAGCTCCTCAATGTAGCCAATCATCTTAAGCACGTGGTCTGCTACCGATGATCCGACAGCCAACTTTGCCGAAAATAACTTCTTCGACACTTCGTATCTTGCGATACGAGACTGCTCTCCATACAGTTCTTTTGTATGAAGAAATATGGATTCCAAATCCATATTCTCGTGCCTCCTCTGATGTTCGTTGTCCATAGAGGCAAGCACGAGGCACTTGGCCTTCGCGCAATCAATCTCCCAAGTCTTACGGATTTCCTTATCCGCGACGCTGGAGGTGGGACCTGGGACGGGGGGAGCTTTGGTGGTAAGAAGATACCCCAGCTTGTCGTAAGTGATTGCCATTTTGACATTCCTGAGCCAATCTTTGTAGTTTGGCCCTGTCAGTATGTTTTTATCTAGAAGTAACTTAAGTCCAGTCATTTCGATTTGGTCGCTGCAGGGGGGAGAGAAGAAACACTTTAGCATGATGCTCTTGCAAGTTTAGAGTGGTTTTTAATTTGTCTAAACAGGATGGCTCCCACTGTCTCTCGAATCCCTCCTCAAACCATAAAGGAAGAATTAGTCGGGATCAATCCCACCGCACAATACTTGCTTAACCGCTCAGCCAGGTCAGTGTCGGTACTTCGAGGGAGGTTTTCCAACGCTTTCGCGAAATTCCTTAATTAGAGAACCTCTTTTCCCTGGGGGCGTAGCCCCGCTAACACCTTTCTAGACACCTACTAGGTTTATAGCATTGATCGTTTAGTGAGAAATTTCCCGAGGAGTAGCATATACTCACAGTAGGATCGGGATCCAAATATTATCGCGTGACGAAACTGAAGGAATCCTACCAGAATCACCACACTCCAAATGGTATGCAAATCTAGCAAGTTTCAGTACTTATGAAACTCCCGATGTGGATTTTTGCCCCATGCTCTTATGACCTTGGCGTGAGGTCAAAATGTCATAAGTCACATGTCAAGTTCTTCCCATCATTATCCCGGTTGATTTGAACCCACCCGTACCTACCCTTGACGTAGGCCAAAATGGTGATACGGTTGTCCCAAAACAACGCATTCTATCTATGCAACAGATAAATATCCGGCAGCTACCAATCACTATGCCTTGGCGTGAGGTCAAAATGCATAGCTTGAATACTACCGTACATTCAACTGAATTGATGGAGGGCTACGAATGGTTTTGGCGAAACCGTGAACGTAGTGAACTTGATATAATCGATGGAACGAGATAGCTTTTAGAAGGAGTGGCTCAATCTCCGCATTTAAAAGTTAGTTTTGAAAAGAACCGAGTGGTTTTTCGAAAGTGTTCCAACGACTTTAACTTGGTTTATTATCTTGCATTAGTTCTTTTAATGCGTGATATTCTTGCATTAGTTCTTTTAATGCGTCCCATTATTTAATCCTACCATTGCAGAAAACAACTAAAACATAACGTACGCTTATGCCATTCGCATTCGCCACGGGGCCCCGTCATCACCCGTTAGGTTATTAACTAACGACAGAGCGGGGGCTGGGCTAGCGCGGCTGTAAAACATAAGCAACGCCTAAATAGTTATAGATATAGCAATGATAGACATTACAGATCACAGATGAATACATTGGATATACTAGGAATCCGCAATCCGTTCGAGCCTGCAACGAAAAGCGGATTACACGGTCGCGGTGAATAGCCAATACCCCACCCAAGACCCCTACGGGTGCGGCAAACTACCCGCCAAGTACTCGGCAGTTTGTGCACCCCTCCATGGGTCTATCCTACGAGCAAAAACAGTAAAAAGAATTATACAATGACGGCTACAACCCCGACCCGGTTGTGCGGCCAAACAAATAATAATATTACATCAATTTACATTTACAATGAATGAAAGAAAAACAAAAGCTCATCTCATATCCACCCCGGCTATTCACCCGCGACAGTCCAACACATTCATATACACATTCCAATATCAAACACAGATCACAGAGATGTATAACCCCGACTAATCGACTTATAGCGATTAGCCGACGTTCAATACATTCAAACATTACAGATATAACCAACATAGCCAAAGTGTAGCGAAGTTCGAAAAAAATACGGATTTATAGGACCCCAAAAGCAAATTTCTGTTCTGGAAAATCTGGGCACATATAACATATTTGAAAAATCCCAAAACCCTACCAGAAGAACACTGCACAAAACACGATCAAATGAAGAGCCCAAACGGCGGCGGATCCGCGGCGACAAGAATAGCTGAGGCCGCGGATCCGCGGCGGTTTGATGGATTCATGGGATCGTTTTTGGTGGGTGTTCTCACAAAACCCTGAGCCGATTTTAGGAGTATAAAGTTTTACATTTAGAGCACAAAAAAAATTCAACAGAAACTTAGGGTTTTTGATTTTCCGGTTTTGCGATTTTTTTCGTTTCGAACTTCCATACACTTCGCTACCAAGCTAGTTTAAGTTTAGTTAGGCTCTGATACCACTGTAAGTCCACGTTGCGACCCCCGGTTCTTACGGGGAGGCGGAAACGGTATAAAAATCAAATTTTTAGCGCAAGGGGCAACATGGACTAACATAAGTCGGGATCTTTTCTAAACTAAACTAGCAAACATGCAAAGGAGAGTTAACTACTCGGCAAAGTGGTTATACCTAACTTGAACTCCTTCTTCTTGAAACCTAGTAGAGGTTGATGGTTCTCTTCTCGTCGCCTTCTTCCGTCGAAGATGGATCCACCTGAGGGTTCAACCTTCGGGCTCTTTCTCGAACTTGGAGAGAACTAGAATCTTCGGCTTGCTAAACCTTTGATCCTAGAGTGAGTAGAGAATGTCTTTGGGGTGTTTTTCTTTTAAGGAGAGGGATTCTCAACACATGAGAAGGATTCTCCTTTAGCTAGAGGAAGAAGAAGATGAAGTGAGGAGAGAGAAGCTAAATGAAAGAATGAGCTCTTTTCTTTTTGCAACCATAACATAAAGCAAAAGAATTATCAAATTAATAATAATAATGAAAATGAAAAGGTTGATGGAAGGTTTAGGAATGACCATTATCATTTCAAATATTAAATGAATTTGCTAGAATCAAAGAGCATCTTTCTTTTGTAATGATGATGGTCAAAACTTCAACCATGGTCAACAAGTCAACCATGGTCAACAAGTCAACAAAAAAACCCAACCATGACACAATTTTATTTTATTAATATTATTAATTGATATAACATAAATCCATTAGGGTTTGGAAAAAGACGACTGTCAACTGTGCAACCGCACCCGTTCCGAAAGCCTAATGAAAGTCCTCTTCCTCCTCCTCAAATAACTGTGCATACACACCTGCATTCTTGTTCCGAGGAACATGAATACTGAGAGATAAAAGCAACCCCAAAACATATACCAGTATCTGACTCAAACCAGAGCCAGCCAGTAATATCCGTCCGGACTCCAAACGTGCACAAGTGCGCGGATGAGAACGAACCCTGTCGCAAAACCATGCGACCTCTACTCTGTTTTGCCCAGAGGCGAATACCCTCTGTGTGGGACTCTAAAGACTCGACACTACGCTGGCAGTGGGTTTAACCACAGACCGCAAGCGGCACTAACTGTGCGTAACGGTCCCCAGGTAGATGCCGACAAGAAGGCTGACGAGGTGAACCCCATCTGAACTCCTACTGAGTCTGAATGTGACAGTCTCCGTACAGTCCGGTCTGTTCGTCTAATACATCGCATGTCGGGCCTAGGGGGCGGTAAAACATCAGTCCCCTAATAGCGGTACAAGTCGTGTCGGAGTGAAGCCCAAAACACCCTGAGATAACACTGGAAGCCTACCAGTATATCTCGCTTTCCCTGGCCAGGGACTACTCGTGTAATGGCTCTTCTAGACACAGCGCGATGTCAACCCCCAATACCGGGAGAGACGAATCCTGTCTAACCGTCACTGCCTCCAAGTGCTTCGGGACTGCACCCAACCACCACCTGTTTGCACGACTCCTTTGAGCCGTGGTAGGGTAGTGATCAAAGTGCAGTGGGAACACACTCGAGGCAAAGTGCCAGTGTTAAGTCAGCGGACTAAGCTGTACTCATGTCACCTGGGAACTGATAACTGACGATAGGTATAATACCAACCTGTCAGTTCCCGACGAGTCCTGTCCAGTGTACTCGTAACCCAACGAGCACCCGTATACTATCTCCAGTACGACGTACTGATGGCTGTGGGACAGACCATCTCCCATACTGGGATGAGAAGCGCATACGCTAGTCTACTCCGGAGTATCGATGCCCTGTCTCGATAGTCCTGCGACTAGGGACCTGTATAAGGATGTGCTTATAGATTACCCAGCCCCCACTAGTGTGACTGCCATCACAACGCTGGTAATCAAGCAAAGATCCTAAGGGCTCCACTAATGCGTATAAGTGATATACTAAAATAAACACAAGTACACATTGAAGTAGAAACAAACCAAGTAGCATACTACTATATTGAGCAAGATTGTTTATACAAGGTGAATATCCCAAGCTTCCATTAAGTAATATACAAACTAGTATGATACAGTAATGGCCTCTAGGGCATATACACTAACAATATGAGAACCCACCCCTTGCATGTATAGATATTGGACCACATACATCACTATGTATGAGTCCTAAGAGATATGTAGCTCTTTCTCCGTCTTATGAACGGGGATTTGACCATCTTTCCTTTGAGACAGAACTGACAAGTTTCATAAGATGAAAATTCAAACGGATTTAAATATCCATCTTTATATAATTAGATAGTCTTTTCTCATTGATATGATCAAGTCTATAATGCCGCAAGTAGGCTTCGTCCATATCTGAACTCTTCCTCTTGCGTGTGTTTTGTATATTGAAAACCGTGTTTTGATTAATAACATAGATACTATTACACAGTGTACATTCTGCAACCAATATCCGATTAAGGTAAATGTTCATGATATTTCTATCTAGAACAAAGTTGTATCCATATTTATCAAGTAAAGAAACTGATATGGTGTTGCAAAGTATGGAAGGTACATAGTAGCAATTGTTCAAAATCATAATCCTGCCACCTGGCAATACTAGGTGATATTCACTGACGGCAGCAGTATCAACTTATGCTCCGTTCCCTACTCCAAGGGACATATCACCAGGTCTAATCATCCTACTTTTTCTCAGTCCCTGTATTAAATTATAGATATGAGATCCTGATCTGGTATCTAGTATTCAGGAGGTAGGACTGACCGAAAAACAGTTCTGAATAACAAGAACACCTGAAAGAGATGCAATGGTATGCTTCTTCTTCACCGGGGTCATCAAGGAATTCATGCAATCCTCTTTCCCATTCTGATGCTCATGACATATGTCACAAGTCAGAGCTGAACCTACGTTCCCCAGCCATGAATAAGAATCCGGGTCGGTCAAGTCATACATTTTATTATCTTAATTAAGACGTGAATTTGTTGCTACCTGGAGAGAGAGAGAAAAGAAACACTCAGCGTGTATTTTTGCAAGATTAGATTGGTTATTGGTTTATCTAAGCAGGATGGTTCCCACCGTCTCTTTGAATTTTCCTTCAAACCTTTAAAATGAAAACTAGTCAGGATTACTTACTCTTTACAAGTTCGCTAACCGTTCAGCCAGGTCGGTGTTGGTACTCTGAGGGAGGTTTCCTGTGCTTTCGCACGAACCTAATTAAAATAAATCTCGTTTCCGCAGAGGCGTAGCCTCGTTAACATTTTTCTAAACATCTAATAGGTTAGCTAATTGTGAAGTGAAAATATCTTCCAAGAGTAATCCTACTCATCAGTGGGATCGGGATCTAACTATCATCGCGTGATAACTTAGATGGAAGCCACTCTAGTAATCACACTCCAGAAGGTATACACCAGCAAGTTTCCTGTGTATTTGAAACTTCCGATGTGGTTTTTACCTTTACCGACCTATGACCTTGACGGAGGCCAATAAATCATAGGTCGCTAGTCAAGTTCAACCTGTCTTTATCTTGATTAAATTGAATCCACCCGTACTAGCTCTCGACGGAGGTCAACAAAGTCGTGTGATTGTCCCGATCAATCGCATCATTATGCTACAGATAAGTATCACTCAGTTACCGTACACTATATCTTGACGGAGGCCAACAAATATAGCACGAATACTAAGTAATACCTATCTGAAATAACGGAGGGCTGCGGCTAGTTTTTGGCGAAAAACCATTAACGTAATAGACTTGATATCGTTGAAAGAACGAGTAGTTTTGAAAAGGAGTGGTTTAGGCTCCGCTTTTGAAAACTAGTGGTTTTGAAGAAAACCGAGTAATCTATAGTAAAATAAACTTTTGCTCAAGTAGCCACTCACCATGAAAGGATCTAAGCTCTTGCCTACTCGAATGAGGTGCGGGATATTCCTAAGCGAATACCACTATGCAAAGCGAAAGAATAAGACTATAGTTTTTCGAAAATTTGTTCCGGCAACATCTTTTAGCTTTATTTTTCCTTGCATTAATCAAAATTAATGCGGTCCCATTAATTAATTTATATCCCATCAGAAAAGAATGAAAATACAATGTACGTATATGCTATCCGCACTCGCCACGGAGCTCCATCATGCACCGTTAGGTTACTTAACTAACGGCAGAGCGGGGGATTGACTAGCGCGGATGCAAACCATATACAACATCTACCAGTGTATGTGTGTACAACCATTCTTCCAAGGCATGATATAAGCAATATCATGGAAAAGCGATAAGCAAAATGGAATAGCGGATAATCTAGGAGCCCCGGGTTTCATTTGAGCCGCTAATGAAATCCGACGTTCCCGGTTGTGTGGATTTCCTGTACAATGTATAACCAGACCCCTACAAGTGTGATAAGTTACCCGCCAATCCCGGAAGCGAGGCAACCCCAATCAATGAAGTGAATGGACCACCCAGCACTTTACGGAATTCGGTAACTTGAGCATTCCACCGTAGGTCATCCTATACCCTTATGAGTGCGGCGAATAGCCCGCCAATTCTAGAGTAAGGCATCTCGGTCTCAACACTATGAGATGGAGGTCCATTGCCCTCTAGACCCCGGCTACTCGAGCACTCCACCGCGGGATAATCCTAGTACAGAAAATAAAAATATATACAGTGGTGACATCGACCTCAATCTGGCCGTGCCCCAATAAAAGAATATACAAACTGACAGAAATGGAAGTTCACATGTCTGACGCTCTCCCCGCAATAAATAATATACAAATGGATTCAAAAATGTACTACAAATATTGCACTAAAGGCTATTCATCACGACAATTCGTCGAAACTATCACAAATATATCTCAAGCAACATCATAAGAAAACAAGATGCTTGCAACCCCTTCTAATCGATATATAGAAATTAGAAGATGTTAAACAACACATAGACACGTCACAGAAGTAAGTAACAAAAACTACGACAATGAAATTCCGCGCACAAATGGCAAACAAAACAAGTTTTCTAAAGCTGGAAAAACGGTTCACTAAGTCCCCAAAAAACATCATTTTAAGCCAATCCGAGAGTCGAAATGAATTCGAAACTCGTCCGAACCTTCGCAAGGTGGTAGTACCCAAAATTAACTATCGGTTGGGAGGGTTAGGGGTACCCATCCCCCGAGGCCACCACGAGGTGGCTTAGGGAGGTAGGCAGACCCGAGCCTACCCCTATAGGGTAGGCTCGGGGCCCCACCCCAAGGCCACCTCATGGTGGTCTCGGGGTGTGGGCCCAGCCTTCGTCCCCCTGGGTACCCACGCAACTCCTCGTAACTTCTCAGTTCAAACCGTGATCCCGCAGAGAGTGCAAACATGCAAAAAGTTGGATTTTTGGGACTGTATTCGTCGGCAATTTTTACGTGACGAAAACGACAGATTTTAAATGTCGTAACAAGATAGTTAATGTGTTTGGGTGGCTTTGATACCGTGTTAGGATTCATAGCGCCCTATTCGCCACAACTGCGGCATATGCGGAACGAAAAACAAAAATTCTAGAAGCGTTAGAAACTACAAAACCTAGAATCGAAACCAAACACTTAAACTTAACAACTGCATAGAGTTTTAAAATACTATGAAGAGGGTTATACCATATGATCCATGTACTTCAGTTTTCTACCCTCTTCCTTAGCTCTTTGAGGTCTTTTTGATCGAGCTTGACCGCCGGTCTTCCTCCGTCGAAGAAGATCCACCCGAGAGATGTGGTTCATGGCTTTATTCTCCACACTAAAAATATAGCAGAGTAACTAAAAGCTCTAGGTTGCTAATCTAGAATGTCTAGTGATATAGTGAGTTGTTCTAGTTTATTTCTATCTCTCTTCCACCCTTAATTCTCAACTTATGAGATGGTAGGGAAAAAAATGAAGAAGAAGGAATAGAAGCTTAAGAAAAGCTAGTGAGGAGAGAGAAGCAAATGGTGAGAATGATTTTTCACTAAGTGAGAGAAATAATAAAGCATGGTTTTGTATAAATGGTTTTTGCAATAAAAATATAGCAACCATATTTGAATAGTTTGCACAAATAAACATACAATTTATTTGTTAAGGCTATTCAAGTATGGTTCTTACTATTCTCGCCTCACCAGCTTTACACCTTATTTTCTATTTAAATCAATAAATGGATAAACTAAAATGAAGTGTCCACCTTCTAGAATGTTTTTCGTATAAATATGGAATACACTCTACCGTATATATATACCCGTATGCGTATCAATATACGAATACCCAAAAAGATAGAATAACACAAAAAATACAATACTAGAATATACATATCGAAATATATATACGTACATTATTAAATTAATACCCGATTTAATAATCCGGCTCAATTCTAAGCCGGCTAGTATTATCAACCGTCCGATCGAAATTCCGGATAGGTAGTACAATAATTCAATCAGAACCCTGCACGTATTAAAATACAGCTATTATATCATTTCGCATGAACCAGGGAAATGCTCTGTGTGGGACTCTAACTCGACAGTACGCCGATAATGAGTTACTTGATAAATCCATAAGCACAAGCACGTCAGTGGCACTAGCTATACGTTATGGCTACCTGGGTACCTGTCGAAAAGGAAGGCCGACGAGCAAACTCATCCGAACCCCTACTAAGCCTACTTGTGACAATCTCCGTACAGTCCGGTCTCTTCATCTAAGAGTATCACATACTAGGTGTAAGAGGGTGGTAAACGTCAGACCCTAATAACCCGATAATTCGTGTTGATGTAGCTTAGGACCAATCCCGAAAACTATTGATCTAACTATCAGTAAATCCCAACTGCCTTGGCCAAGGTCTTTTGATGTTGGCCAATCGAACACAGTGCAATATTGACTCTCTATACCGGGAGAGACGAATTCCTAGAAATCGCTCATTGCCTCCATGTGGCTCAGGACTATACCCAACTAAAACCTGTTTGCACAACTCAAAGAGCCTTGGTAGGATAGTAATCTAACTACAATGGGAACTCATACGAGACAAATAAGACTAACCTGTACTCATGTCATATGAGAACTGCTATATGAAGATAGGTATAGTACCATCTAGAAGTTCTCGTTGAGTCCGTCTAGTCTCACCCCCAGTGAGCACCTATATACGATCTTAAGTGCGAAAGACCAATGGCTGTAGGACCAACCATCGCCACTCGTCGGGGTCTAGAAACGTATACACCAGTCTACTCCAGAATATCAATGCCCAGTCTCGATACTCCCACTACTAGGAACATTTAAGGATGTGCTTATGGACTATCCAGCCCTCACATGTTTGATCACCATCATAAAGCTGGTAGTTAAGCAATGATCCTACGGATTTTATCAACATTTATTAATGATACGTAATAATAAGTAAAGCATATACACATACTAAGATAAAAATAAACCAAATAGTATACTAACATGTCGAGCAAGATTGTCCTGTACATACATATGTTTAAGCATCCACTATATACATATACAATAATGGCCTTTAGGGCATACATATCCAACATTTGTGACGGTAACAAACGTGGCCATGAACATGGGCGATAAAATGGGGACGTGGGGGCGTAGTTATAGCCAATTTCCAACGTTCAGCAAGGACCTTCTTGACGTCGAGGACCCCTTTGAGAATGGCGGGGACCCTCATGTCGGGGTCCCCGGTGGGTATGGCGAAGACCTCATGTCGGGGACCTTCTGGGTATGGTGAAGGCCTCATGTCGGGGATCCCCCTTTTAGCATGGCGAGGGCCTATCAGAATATAGCGGAGACCTCATTTCGGTGACCTCTCTGAGTATGCCAGAGACCCTCCTTTTGGCATAGCGGGGACCTTCATGTTGGGAACCCCCTTTGGGTTTCTTTATAGGCGTTTGAACCATGTTTGATGGCTTAAGTAGCTTAATTAAGTGGGTGTACTCTTTCTGAGACTGCAAGTCTGAAGAGCGGACACTAGGGTCGTCACCCAAAGCGGAACCAGTTTTATCTAGAGTTGGCCCACTTAATAAAATAATAGAGCAAGTCTGTATGATATATATTTTTACAGAGGTCAGCATTAGCGTATTTATGTCGAGAAGGTGTGCTCCTTGGTATAAATATATGCGGCTCTAGTGGCGTCTTGTCTTCAGCCTTTTGGAAAGCGAGGCATGACAGGTCCACGCTGAGCAACTAATATATTAGCAAAAAAAGTCTTCTAGTAAGTCAAAAAAATTAACAATTTTATCTATGTTTAATGATTGACATTGATCATCTAGATCAACAAATTCTAATACATACCCACAAGAAAAATTATATGGTAAGTTTTGCAAATTTAACGATGTAGAATTCATAACCAATTAATCAAAGGTTGTAAAGTATTAAAATCGCATGTCAATTGGATATGTGTGCATTTGGCAACATGGATCAAGACAGACAATAGGGACCATAAAAATAAGTTGTTGAGAGTTGAGTTTTTGACAAATCATAGAATAAAATTCTCAATATATCTCATTACTTGTTTCCATTAGTTTTTCTTCTTGGCATGTTTGGCAATTAGAAGAAGAAAAAACGTAGGAAAACGTCAAGAAAGTAGAATTATTATAAAGTAAAAAAAATTATTTGTTTGATCCTAAAAGATGTAAAAAAGATGAGTAGTTGGATAAAAATTAAACAATTATTAAGTGATGAACAATTGTTACATATGCATTGAATAAAAAGAAAGAGAAAATTTTATAATAATAGCTAAGAAACCCCTTTTCTTACGTCCACTTTCTTAGGGTATAAAAAGAAAGTGGAAGTACAAAGCGAAATATGTGCCACGCCTACTTTCCATCATGTTCCGTCTTTTAATTTTGTAACCAAACAAAAAAGTGAGAGTACGGTTTCACTTTCTTTCTTTTTTTCCTGCTTTCCAAATGCTAGAGTATTTGAAAATTCCCTTAGTAATGTGTCTAATGCCAAGCGAATTTTCCCTTTTGTTAATATTTTCTCGGCAATAATCTATTTCTAAGGGAGATAGAATACATTGCCGAGAGAAGGTATAAAAAGCGTAAATTTAATTGGACAAAAACACAACGAGAGAAACATTTTTCCAAGTATATATCACTTGGTAATAGTCACATCAGCAATTAAATAAATACAAATGGAACATTGCCGAGGGATATCAAAATCACCCCCGGCAAATGTGCATTTGGAAGAAATTTTATATCATTCCAATCCATTGTCACTGGTTACTGTACTAGATTTTTTTGTAGTGAACCCATGTTTTTTTCCGCTTAGCACATAAGTGCTAACTCATCTGCTTTTCCATTTTTTTTTAGCAAAACAAGTAGAATCGATATGTTATTTCTTATTTCTGTTATCTTTCCTATCCTACTTTCGTGCTTTCTTTTTAAATTCCTATTATTTATTTTGCTTTCCCATCGCCAAACATGCCGAAAGAACCGGGCAGCTCAATTTAGTCCTGACGTTTCCATGAAACAGCTAATCCTGAAGTGTGGACAATGAAGCAGATGAGAGTCTTGCTTTATACACATATCGTGCATCACACCTGCGATCATCAATCCACATCACATGATTACTTTCACCTCTGCCCACGAAAACAACCAAATCTCACATTCCTTAGGTTTTCATCAAAGGGCACATGCATTGCCATTATGAGCATGGCCCATTTCTGAAGTAATTATACAGTAGTATAATTAACATAAAATGACAGCACAAAACTTTATGGACCCCTGTGTTCCAAAAGGTCCATGTAGAGAAAGAGTTCACACCACATTTTGTGGACTCTGGATGGTGAAAGCATACAAGCTTTTACTTTTAGTGGCCCCTTCAACATTGACAAATTGGTCATTTGTACTTCTTACATTCTGATGGTCTTCTTAGTCGATGGCCCAAAAATGGCAAATCTTCAACCATGTTTGAAGCATTTTGGTTTAACGATAGATGAGGGATATACGAGGGTTATTGATTCATGACTTGCATACTAAGCTAGATTTGATTACACTGATCAGATATAGCGTCATGTCAACAATATAATGCTCATCTCAGAAATATAAATGAAGGTTTAAATAATTGCCTATGCATCAGAATGAATTCTGAACTTATGTTGAGATCGAGAAATATAATTTTATATTCGAACATTGACAAAATTAAACATCCATTTTAATGAGTGGAGACCTAAATTTTCATGTATCGGTTTACTCATTCACCCTTCTTTTGGATTGACTGAATTTTTAGGGAAAATGGGATCTTAGACTTATTTCCCTTGAGATCATGGTCAGTGCTACAAATGTGCCCAATCGTATTGGGCATTTCGTCACGGTTACAACCGAGACCAAGTTATGGCCACGGTTATAAAAGATTTGGTCATGGTTTTAACCGCTATTAATAAAAAAAATGATGGATCCCACAACGCACTGAAAATAAATTCCCAAAATGCATCCTCTTTTTTCCCTCGATCATCCCTCCAAAATTTTCATCCAGTGCCAAAAGTCTCCTTTCGCCGCCGCCGCCTCTCCCACCGCCGGAGCTGCCTACCGCCGCCGTGGCCGCCTACCGTCAAAGCCCTTGCAGACATGATCGAGCTCGTCGTTGAAGGTCCAGACCCGATCGAGCCCGTCATCAAAGCTTTACATCACTGTCGTCGAAGCTCGATCGTCGTCGAAGCTCGCCATCGTCGATACTCGCCGTCGTTGTCTAGAGGTAAGTAAAATTGATTAGGATTAGAATAATTTTAAAATTTTTTGGTTTAATTTTAATTTTAATTTTTGCTTTAGGCCATCGTCGAATCTGATCGAAGCCCTAAATCAAAGTCGCCGTCGTCAAGAGGTAAATTTTAATTTTAATTTTTTGCAGAATATCCAATTTTTTCTCTTGTTGCTGTTATTGTTGCTGATGCGGTTGTTGCTGTTATTGTTGATGATATTATTGTTGTTGTTGGTGGTGTAGTTGTTGATGTTGGTGGTGATGTTGTTGGTGTGCGGATAGAGTTAGGGTTTGGGCTGGGTTAGAGATTAGAGATAGGGATAAGGTTGGGGTTAAGGATAGGTCAGGGTTAGTGTTAGGGTAATTTAGCGAATTTTTGTATATAATTTAGTGAAAACAACAATAGTTGAGAGTATTTCCGTTGAAAAACAACAATAGTTAAGGGTATTTTAGTGTAAATAAGTAATATTAAGCAAATGAGGGTTTTTATTAAAAAAATTTAATGATAGTTCAGTGAAAACAACAAACATTAAGGGTATTTTAGTGAAATTTATAGTAATTTAGTTAACTTACTAAGATAAATCGTTTAGTTAAATTTTAAGGTAGTTTAGTGGAAAACAACAATAGTTAAGGGTATTTTAGTGAAATTCTTGGTAATTTAGTTAATTTATAATAGTTAGTGAAAAACCAAGAATAGTTAAGGGTATTTTAGTGTAATTTAGTAAATCGGAAAAAATAGGTTGCTAAGGGGTGTGCATGCGAGCATACAGATAGACATACACAGACACACAAACATACACACACACAAGCGCACGCGCACACACAATCACACACGCAGACACACCCGAACCCTAAACCTAAATCCAAAATTTTAAACTCAATTAAAAAACCCTAACTTTAAAATACTGTACCCTAAACCAAAAGCTTCAAAACCTTAAAATTGATACATAAACGTAAAACTAATCCAAATTAAATTTTAAACTAAGTGTATGAAACTCAATGATGATATAAAATTTTTATATTCTCATTGATAATCATATATGAAAATAAAAATGCTGCTTAGTTCCCGTCTATTGGTTAACATACGTTCGATATTTGTCGTGACATAAAACTACACAAAAATTATTATATATCGGATGGTATTGTTCGGTTCTAACAACCGTCGTGTAGTCTATATGACGAGAATATTCAAGCGTATGATAACCAATAGATTTGTCCCGTGTGGACAAGTTAGGAATGTATAAAGCAAACACATGCATTCACTTGTATATTTCATTCGTTTCGAGATATTTCGTCGGTACCTTTCCGTCGATTCTCTGTGTATAACGATAGATTGGATGTTCGTTTCAATCTGTTTGACAGCATTGAAATGATCATCTTTTCTATTACAGTGTATTCGGAGAACAACGGGAAGGTGCTGCCGATTTTTTTTCGAAACGGATGAAAACACAAGTGAATGGATGTATACTTTATACATTCTTAATGGGATATGTGCCTTACCCTCGACAGCCGCTACCCTTGACATCAAATATAAAACATTTAATATCATCATCATCTTTCTTGGAAGAAGAATCCAACTTTCTAACTATGAGCATTTGCTCTCGGTCCTTGATAATTTTTATAGCTAAATCGTCAATTGAAACATAAATTAACCAAGTCGTAAATTAAATCTAGCACTAACGCTTCTTAGTATCCCGTCTATCGCGTATCTGTCAAGAAATCTTAATCCGATACGTCTTGTCTATAGAAATCTTGCTTCATCCGGACTGTTCCAATATGGCATTCCCGTACCTCCACGATAAGAGTTGGATGTACGTCGATATTCTCTCAAGATTCAATGACTTTTTCGTTGATGGTGATAGTTTTTTCATTGATTTTGCCTACGTACGTTTTGGGTTACCGAAAGAGCACGAAATATATTTTCCTTGCTATGAGTGTATGAACAAGTGATTGCTCAAGAAGTCGAATATTGAGTTACACATTGTGTGATACGGTTTCGTTAAAGATTACACTACGTGGAAACTTCACGGAGAAAAAGTCGTTGTAACGGAAGACGAGACATGTGTGTAAGAGACGGAAAACGAATTCATCGAAACGGAAACCGCAAAGTGGTAAGGGATAGTAAAAGAAGGTAAAGAAGAGGAATGTCAGTTTGAAGAAGACGAAGCCTTCGAGGAAGATGATATTGTATTCGCGCCGATTGATGACATGGATGAACTTATAAATATCGCTGGACTTTCTTATAATACGGAAAGCGGTAGACCCTTGTTATTGGAAAAGTACAAGGCTGACTCTAGAATCCCGCTTTATCTAAATTGCAAAAGGTTTTTAATACTTTCCATTTTCGTACCATTTTCGTACGTTTCTTCCAGATCAAGTGCAAGAATAGATGGAGTGACCAGTCTTTCACCGATCTCCTAAAATTGCTGAAGGAAGTTTTTCCCGACGGAAATGAAGTGCCACCAAGCTGGTACGAGACGTAAAAGATAATCAAAAATATCGGCCTGAAGAATCATAAGATACAAGCATGTGAGATTGATTATGTTTTGTTCCGGAATGAATATGCCACACTCAGAAACTGCCCCGTATGCGGGACCAACTGATTCAAGCCTAAGAAAGACTCTCAGTCAAGTGATGTGCCCGTAAAAATTCTTCATCATTTTTCATTAATACCGAGACTGCAACGGTTATATGTGTGTGAGGGGACAACGTCCAAAATGCAGTGTTACCATAAAGTGCCTCGTGAAGAGGGAAAATGAGTCATCCCAGATATTCGATATCGTGAAAAGTTTTAGATGAAAAACATCCTTCATTCAGCGCAGACCCTCATAACGTAAGGCTGAGAATTGCGAGCGACGGTTTCAGTTCATTTAGGATGGTTCGCTGTGGACGTACTCACAGTATTTGGCTCGTTGTGGTGATTATATATAAGCTGTCGCCATAGAGGGTTATGACACAGTCTTATTTTATGTTGGCACTTTTAATCGATCTTCCTTTGTCTTCTATGGAAAATATCGATGTGTACCTTCAACCCTTGATCGATGAGTTATAGTTGCTATTGGAACCTGGCGTGAGAACCTATGACGCAGATGGTAAACAATTTTTCAGATGCGAGCTGCTTTGTTGTGGACTATTAATGATTTTCCTGCCTACGGCAAGCTGTCGGGGTGGACAATTCAAGATAAGCTTGCGTACCCCAGTTGTCATATTCATACGAGCCATGTACGCTTGATGTAACGACTCTAATTTTACTGTATGAAAATTTTTAAGTTAATGTACAGAATGGGGTTTGCAAGGCTGAGTACACTTTATAAGTTATTTTTGTTTAAGAACATCAAGAAATAACTTGTAGCTCATTGTTAAATCCTTACACTGCTGTGACGTAGCCACTGTATTCAAATCCCCTCAAGCACATTATATTTTTTCTGATTTTTCTTTTAAACTTTTTTGAAGCCCAAAAGTTTACACGTGCAATGCACAAAAAATGAAAAGCCTGAAGAAATCAAACATGTGCAAATTAGAGTTAATGCCGGTGTGGATACGTGGCGAGAATCCAATGGCCTCCCCCTCACTTTGGACCGGCGAGATGCCTTGATGGGTCGGCGCTGACGGGCCTCCGTAGATGAAAAAAGCCCGTGTTTTGCACACTTGTCGTTTTCCCTATCCCCATCACCCTGTTTCCCCCAATCAGGGCAAAGCTCTATTCAAATTTTCAAAATTTGAAATGAAGCAGCGCTCACGTGCAAAGCACGAGTGCGTTAACGTTAAGAGCGCCAGCGCTATGAAGCAATGCTCACGTACAGAGCATGAGCGCGCTAGCGCTAAGAGCGCCAACGCTCTGAACTAGCGCTCACGTTCAAAGCACGAGTGCGCTAGTGCTAGAACTAAATGTTCCCCACTATTGGATCAAAGATCCAACGAAGATGATAAATCATCAAGTTACCATAATAATATTCTGTTAAGAAAACATTCTTCAAAATCTTTCCAAACAAAAAGATTTTGCTCTGCAAATCAGAGCACCGGTGGATTAATGATCCAGTGGTGATTAAAAATCACCAAAATACAGAATAAATTCTGTATGGAAAAAGATTTCCCAATTTTGTTAAAAATAAGATTATCGCCTTCTGTAAATCAGAAGCCCTTGGATCAAAAATCCAACGGTGGGGAAATTCCCAAATCAATTAGAGAAAAGTTCTCTTCAACTGATTCAACAAATCTGCTTGCCCTATATAAAGGCCCCAAGACTTCAAGTATCATATAGAGGAACCCCCCATAAACTTTGAGAAACTTCAAAAAGAAGAGCAAGCTCTCGGCAGAAGAAGAACTTTTCTTTAAGGTAAAAATAGAGAGATACAAAAATCTCATCAGAAAAAGAACCTAGTTCTTATGCTAGATCATAGATCTTTAAGACAAATTGCCTTTCACAAAAGAGATTATAACATCTCATTATAAAAGGAGGGGAATGATTCAATTCTCTTAGGATCACCGATCCATAAAGGCAAAGCCTTTCATCAAAAACATAAGAGATTGAAATATCTCCTATAAAATAAGAACTTTGTTCATAGATCTATGAGACAAAGTCTCTTATATGAGAGAACTTAATTCTCATAACGCAAAGCCGCCTAAAAGAGTCTTAGTGCTCTAATTAAAAGAAGCGCGCAGCGCTTCAAATCTAGCGCTCAGCGCTCCAAATCTGGCGCACAGCGCTGCAGAGCCTTAGCGCTCCAAATTTACAGAAACCCTCAGCGCTCAAATCGGGCGCATAACACCATGCGCGACACGTGCTCCTCATATGTGCGCTACTTAACAGAAGCGCCCCAGCGATCCAAAGTCTGGCGCACAGCGCCTAGCGCGCCTCGTGCTCCTCACGTGTGCACTACTTAATAGAAGCGCCCCAGTGCTCCAAAGTCTGGCGCACAGCACCAAACGCGCCACGTGCTCCTCACGTGTGCGCTACTTCACCAGAAGCGCACTGCGCTCATTGTCTGGCGCACAGCGCCAAGCGCGCTACGTGCTCCTCACGTGTGCACTACTTCACCAGGAGTGCACTGTGCTCATTGTCTGGCGCACAACGTCAAGCGAGCCACGTGCTTCTCACGTGTGTGCTAAATGAACATAAACTATTCTTTAAATAATAAATGCCCCAGAGCTATAATGAGTGCTCAACACTCAGTAAAAGACAAAAACAATTGTCAGAACCAATGCTCAGCATTTCAACTGAATGGGCCGAGCCCAAGTTGACCACAAATCCCTACTTCAGATCAATTGAGCCCATGTGCTCACAAATCTTTGATCTTAGTCCCAAATTAGACTACAGATCCCCCAACCAATATTGGTTCAATGGTACATCTCTTCACTCCTCTGATATTTGTCGTTGTAATCCTTCAACGTCTTCAGAGAGGTGACGGGTCCCGACAACCAGACATACCACGGACTGTGGGTTCCTTAAACTCATGGACTATGATGTCCTTAAACTTTACAGACTATGATGTCTCTAAACTACCATGGACTGTGAGGTCCTTAAACTCTTGATGTCTTTAAGCTTTACAGACTATGATGTCTTTAAACTGGACCGCAAAGTCGCTAAACTAAAACAATAGAGTCCAAATGCTTTTTTGTTGGATCTAAATGATCCTGTTAAGTTGATCTTAGTCTAAAATTAGACTAACGTATTCTTAACAAATCGTTAAGTTGATCTTAGTCTAAAATTAGACTAACGTATCCTTAACAAATCGTTAAGTTGATCTTAGTCTAAAATTAGACTAACGTATCCTTAACAAACGTTTAAGGTGATCTTAGTCTCAAATGAGACTAACGTATTCTTAAACCCAAACCAAAACCCAAATCTAAGAAAATACGGATTTGGACTAATCCACACCCTACGGACGACAACATAAATTAGTCTCCGTGTACAATCTACGAGCAACCATAAATAAAACAAATACACACGACACGAAGTGACCATCTGGAGAAGGAGAAAGTTGTTACCGCGATACTGTAGCGTAATTAAGTGCAGGGGCTGCCGCCTGTAGGGAAGAGCGTCCCCACAATCAAAAACCCCTCAAATGAGGGGGAATCTGACGAAGTCTGCTATAACGGCCGCATCCGTCTAAACCTCTGATACACGGTGCCATAAATCAATTTGGCATCTTCGGAGAGGTGGACTGATAAAACTAAATAGCATCTGGCCCCAAAATTCAGTCCAGACGTCCCAACGTCCCGGCCGCGTCTTTCGGCGGTAAACAGATTCTGGCACGCCCGGTGGGACCTTTTCCTCTTTCCACTCCACACTTCGTGTGTCGTGTTCGCGAGCGAATCACGGTATAATATGGTTGCCCTTGGGTTCGAGGTACTAAGATTTGGTTTTTCTCTCATGCAGAAAAAAGAACATCAATGGCCTCTAACTGCTCCAGCTGCAACATCAACTCCCGTTCCACCTCATCTGGAGGAGTAACCTACGGGCCCCAAGCGGCCTCCCTTTTCACAATGTCGGTGGAACAACTGGCCCAAGCCACCACTGGGCTATTCCTCGGGACCATGATCCCACCGACGAGCTTCAACTTTCAAACACCGTCATAGGAAGCTGCGAAGAAGTCAGTCTTTGATCGTCTTGCAACCACCACAGCCCCTCTCAGCGGGTCGTCCAGCTCTAATGCCTCAGTCTTCGACAGGTCGGGTCAAAGCTTAAGTGGGCCCAAAAGAGGCTCGCAATACCAGAGAAGGGCATTCTAACTCCTGCTACAGTTGAGGTCGTCCAGGCTGCTCTCCCTACCCAAAGGTCGGCTTTCGACAGGTTGATCATTCCCTCTCAGCCGACGTCTGTCTTTGACAGGCTGACGCCAACGACAGGCTCTCATCAGAACAGGGGGCATGGAAAAGCTGATCCAACAATGGAGGTTGTCCCGGCCGCTCTCCATGCTCGACGTCGCCACTGGCACTGTGTAAGGAAAGCTGGGGGCAGCTCTCCTTCTGGACTGACTCCGCCAGCTCCAATGGTGGAAATTGATGCTGTTGTTCCAACCGGGAACAACTTTGAACTACTTAACACGGTGCACAGGAATTCGCCAACTGCCGTGCTAAAAATGTCTCCTCCTCCTATTAAAAAGACCACATCGTAGGGACCCTCGATCCTCAGGCGACCATTTCACAATTCATGATGTTCTTCAAGCCAACTACTTTCCAGGCCTTGATTGACAAGCTGGCCCAAATGGATTAGATGGGTCATAGACCGTCTTCTTCGATGTTGGAATCTCGAAACGAAAAAAGCGACCTTCATCGCCAATGCTCAGCAGCAGCCCAGTGGTCCAAAACCAACTGATCGCCAAGATGAAAGACGCCGATTCTTCAATGAGAAACTGAAGCGCCCTTATTCGTTTTCCCGGGATAAAATGAGAAGACTGTTCGAGCCAGCGGTGCACAATATGCTCATCACCTTGCCGGATCCAAAATGCCCATTGCAACCCGGTGAGGCCAATAATCCCAATTATTTCCCCTATCACCAAGTGGTAGGCCATCCAATCGAAGATTGGTTCGTCTTCAAAGGCTGGATTGAGGACCAATACCAACAGGGCAAATTCACACTGTCCGAGAATTAGAAAGTAAGCCCGCCACAGTCGCACGCTCTTAAAAGGGGGGACACACCGGTGGCATCATGCTCTTTTATAGAAGAAGCTCTATGGGAGGTCGCTCTTTCAACCAAGATGAAAAGAATGCCGAAGGATCTCCAAACATGCCCGGCGATTAGGTGGAAAAATCCGCTGGAACCCGAGGTCATCGAAGAAATGCTGAAGCCACGCCCGACGCCAATGATTGGTAGCGATAACCAAAACTCCCATGCCCAGCCGTCAAAGTCTTCGAAGAAGAAGAAGAATACCAAAAAGCCCATGAAGCATGGTGACAAGCGCACGGACCTGCAAAAACATATTGACGCGTTGGAAGAATATAACCAGAAAGCGCGAACCCCGGTCATGCTTCAAGAGTTTCTCAACCACATCCTTGAAGATGGAGATGGCGACAAAGATGAGGGAGAAGACTCATCAGATGAACCTGAGGATTATGTGGCAAGCTGCCACGTGATCTCCCACTCATTAATAAACGATGAAGAAGCTCCAGATGAAAAGAAACTGGGGGAAGATCCCGAGCCTGAACTCATAGGAACGTCAGACGAGATGATTGATGCATTCCTGAACGAAGCTCTTCTGAAAAGCAAAGTTGATCGAGAACGCGAAATGGCCATATTTGAAAAAGCCAAACGCCGGCGACTGGACGAAAGGGTTAAAACTCTCCCATCAGATCAAAACACATCCGCCGCAAATAAAAGCAGGTTCAAGACGAGGAAAATGTTCGCCAAAACCATATCGATGGGAATGAAGCTACCACCCTCCGAAGGAAACACTCCTGATAGGATACACCTTAACGAAGAGGATGCACATCCAAATTGCTGCTTATACCATCGGAGGACCACACACTTTATTGAAGAATGCAACACCTTTAAAAATTGGTGGTAAGGATACATTGCTCACCGGCAGCATTTCAAGCGGATGAAGCGCAAGACACGTCGAGAGAAGAAGAGCGCAATAGATGAGCGCGAAAGAACTGCCGGCAATTGTCACATGGTTGATAGCAAGGGATCGCAAGTTCTTACCTTCGGGAGTGATTCTGATGAAGAAATAGCCTTCGGCCCTCTCTTCAAGGAATCCATCTCTCAAACAGAAGATATGAAGGCCTGCAAGAACATTCAGCTGCGCAATCGCACGTTACCTGAAAAGAATCTTGGACCCGCAAACAAGGGATCGAACAAAAAGGAAAAGGGAAAAGAAAAAGTCCCTGAGGACATCGCCCTCGATGACTGAGTCGTCGAAGAGCTGGCAGCCAAGGACCCACCCAAGAAAAACAAGGCGGATTACAACATTCTGGCACACCTGAGGAAGATACCCTTGCAGCTAATCATTCTCGACGCCCTTCTGTTATCTAAAGAAGCGAGAGATTCGTTGATCAAGGCACTAAAAGAACCCGAGCAGTTTCAAGCTTTTCTCGCTGAAGAAAAGATGAAAGACGAGCTAGAAGAAATTCACACAGCTGACGTCACTTTCGGCGATGAAGATCTCCTCCTCGGAACATGCGAGCACAACCGTCCCTTGTATGTCACCGGATACTGTCATGACATCAAGATAGGAAAAATCCTGGTCGACAATGGGTCCTCCGTTAACCTTCTCAATGTAAGGGTCTTGAAGGAGATTTGCATAAGCGTTCAACCCCTCGCTCGAGATAAAATCATTATCTCCGGGTCGATTCTCAGTCATTACGAACGCTCGGGTCTGTGATACTGACGTTACACTTTGGGCTGCTCGTCACTGACATCAAGTTTCACTTCATTGATGCCAAGACTTGCTACAACGCTTTGCTCGGCAGGCCTTGGTTACACGAGTACAACATTATACCTTCTACACAACATCAGTGTATGAAGTATTTCAAGGATGGTCTCAAGTATACCGTGACAGGGAAGTTGAACCCATTCTCCGTGAATGAAGTCCGCAAATACAAGGACGCAAAGTACTTTCTGCCAGACTTTGAAGACACGGAAAGGATCTATAAGCCGGAGAATAAGCAAAAAGCTACCACCACCATTCCGGTCTTCAGGAACGATACCGATGAGGAGGAAAAGATAGTCTATTCAGGACCACCCCAATGCAACAAGCCGGGACCGTCCACCCCTATTTTGTTCTTTAGCAGCGACTCTAAAGATGAGGCCAATGCAGTATTTTCTGTCCGGCCATCAATACAAGCTGTCACTAGTAATGAACGGAGTTTGCAAATCGCCATGGTTCCACGGCAGCACTACAAAGAGCTCGACGCACTTGATACCTACAGTGTGCAAGAACTGCAGACATTCTACGTCCCTCCCAGGCGAAAAGATGAAAAGGTGATCCTCTTTTATCGATCCACGGAAACCAAGGTGGAGAAAGAGATCCGGCATGGTGCCGATTCTACGTTTGACAGTATCCAACCCATCCGTCTTCCCAGATACTACACAGAAGGATTAAAAAGGCTATTGAGGCGCCAAGGCGTACCCTTGAAGCAGAATGCTTGACAAGCTCAGTTCTACAACATGATCTGGGACGTCCCTGGAACTCAGCGAAAATTACCCAACGGGAGAATGGAAACGATCGGGTTTGGATATGTTCAATCCAAGAAATGGGAGCGATTCCATGGCTGCTACGTTATACATGATTTCGACGAAGAAGGAGATGCTCTGTTAGAAGACACTGCAATTGAACCGAAACGAGATCCCGCTGTAAAAATGCCAAGTCCGTCATTTAAAGAACAGATGGACAAGCTAATAAGGGAAGCGGGTCAAAAGGCTCGGGATGACCACAACCGTGAAATGGCCATTTACGAGAAAGCCAGGATGCAGCGCCTCCTTCAGCAAGCTACGGAGAATGACGATGCCCTTCGTCGCCAGCTCGTTGTACAGAAGACCCGATGCAAAGGCAAAAACAAACTAAAGAATAGAAAAAGTGTTCGACGGCGGCAAAGCGGGTCCAAGAAGCCACGCGATCGAGAATTAAGCAGCCGAGATCCGTCTCTTATAAAGAAGATGAGTTGGGCATACTCTTTTCCCCAAGACAAGACAAGGAAGATATTCGATCTTGTCATGAAACACCAAATGATTACGTTCCCGGAGTCCAAACACCCCGAACAAGCAGGCGAGGTCTCTCACCCGGATTATTGCTCCTATTACTGAGTGATAGGACATTCTCTCGAAGACTGCTTCACGTTCAAAGACTGGGTAGAGGACCAGTATCAGCAAGGCAGGTTCGCTTTATCCAGAAGTTGGAGGGTAACCCCGCCACAGACGCATGGACCGAAATCCACATATGCAGTGAGAGTAGAGCTGGATCAACGTCGGTCTTTGAAGCAATCTCGCACCTGTTACGTAATAACACTGACAAAAGAAGGAGTGTCCGAGAATATGGATGACCTCTCCTGGTGCTTCGAAAACGATGATGACGAAGTAATCTCAGAGTTTCCACCGGCGCCAAAAGAGCTGGAAGATGGGATGCATACTACTGCAGAGAACCTTAGAAAAATCGACTTGGGGACGGCAGACGATCCACGACCGACGTTCATCAGTGAGCTGTTGTCTGAAGAAAAGGTGGCTACGCTCAAAGACGTGCTCATACAGTATAAAGACTGCTTCGCATGGAACTACTCCGAGATGCTGGGGCTAGATCCGGAAATAGCGGTGCATAAATTGGCGATATCTCCGGACGTCAAGCCAGTCAAGCAAGCACCAAGAAGAATGTGGCTCGAACTTGAAATGAGCATTAACGCCGAAGTCAAGAAGCTAATCGACTCCGGCTTTATCCAAGAAGTTCAGTATCCTGACTGGATCACCAACATTGTCCTAGTGATGAAGAAAAATGGGACGGTGCGCATCTGCGTAGACTTTCGGGACCTCAACAAATCTTGCCCGAAGGATGATTTTCCCGTACCGGTTACCGAGCTGATGATAGACAACACATCCACTCACGAAGTCTTCTCTTTCATGAATGGCTCATCGGGGTACAACCAAATAAAGATGCATCTCAAAGAACAGAAGCATACCGCTTTCCGGACTCCGCTGGGGATATTTTGCTACAAAGTAATGCCTTTCCGTCTGAAGAATGCCGGCTCTACCTATCAGAGGGCCATGACAAAGATTTTCGATGACCACATACATGAAGTCGTCGAGTGCTACATTGACGACCTAGTGGTAAAAAGCAAATCGCACGAGGAGCATTGGGAGCATCTGAAGATATTGTTCCAACGTCTTCGGAAATACAATATGAAGATGGACCCTCTCAAATGCGCGTTCGGAGTCTTCTCAGGCAAAATCCTAGGATTCATCGTACGACATCGAGGTATCGAAATAGACCCGTTGAAGATCAAAGCGATCATGGACATGCCCCCGCCAAGAACTCTCAAGCAATTGCGGTCTCTCCCAGGGAAGCTCGCGTATATTCGGCGGTTCATAGCCAATCTTTCTGGCAAATACCGTCTCTACAGTCACTTGATGAAGAAGGGAACCTCGTTCACTTGGGATCACAAATTCCAAAGCCCACTGGACGAAATCAAGCAATACCTACAGAATCCTCCGGTGCTAACCGCTCCAGTCAAGGAAAAGCCTCTCATTCTGTATACAACCGCCCTTGAGGGTTCTCTAGACGCATTATGGGCACTAGAAAACGACCAAGGGAAGGAGAGAGCCCTATACTATTTGAGTCAAGTTCTTCTGGGGGCAGATTACAATTACTCTCCCATTGAAAAACACTGCCTGGCGTTAATCTTCGCGATAACGAAGCTCAGACATTATGCTTTGGCGCATGAGGTCCATCTCATATCAAAAGTGGATCCTCTTAAGTATTTGATGTCAAAAGCCATTCTAACGGGACGGATAGCTAAATGAGCCCTACTCTTAATGAAATTCTCGGTGATGTACCGACCTCTCAAGGCAGTGAAAAGGCCAGGCCATCGCCGACTACCTTGCTGAGCATCCAATACCTGCTGACTCTCCCTTGAACTGAGAATTGCCAGACGAGCACGCGTTTGACACTATCGACGGGGAGAAAGGAGAGAGTGATACCCGATGGGAACTCTACTTCGACGGAGCATCTTCTATGAAGAAGTGAAAGCATAACTCCCCCATAATCAAATTTGGGGTAGGCCTCATCTTCGTGACTCCACAAGGAGAGATAATGCGCTTTGCCTTCTCCTTAATAGAGCCGAGGAAGAACAATGAGGCCGAATATGAAGCTTTTATAGCAGGTCTTGAGATTGCTGTCGACATGGGAATTAAGAACCTCCTCATATATGGAGACTCCTAGCTGGTGGTTAGTCAAGTAAATGACGACTATCAAACGTGCAAACCAGAGTTGGTAAAGTAGGGTGAGAGAGTGCAACAATTGCTGATTCAAATTCCCGCCTACGCCCTGGAAAGCATACCGCGAGCGGAAAATAGCAAAACAGATGCGTTAGCCAAACTTGCTAAAGAACTGGCTGACGAAAACCTCGATGATGTGAAGATCACTGTACAAAGTCGTCGGGTTCTCGTACCGGCAGAAATATCTCCGGAGTCGTTTGGAGAAAAGGAAGCGACCAAGCAAGCGGCCCTATAGATAGAGGACCAAGAAAAGGTCAAGGATTGGAGGGAAGTCTTTATAGACTACTTCAAATCCCGTCGAACACCTGAAGATGCGTCCGCAAGACATCAGCTCATGAAACGAGCTGTATCATTCGCCTTCGTCAATGACACTCTATATAGGAGATCATTTGATTCTCTATGACTAAGATGCCTGGGACCTGAAGAAGCAAGAAGAGTCGTCCAAGAAACTCACGACGAACTCTGCGGTTCTCATCAAGATGGGCCAAAGATGAAGTTGAAGATCAAAAGGATGGGCTACTATTGGCCCACAATGATCCAAGACTGCCTCGAATACGCGAAGTAGTTCCACTCATGCCAGATTCACAGGGACTTTATCCACCAGCATCCAAATCCGCTACATCCAACGGTGGCTAGCTGGCCGTTCAAAATGTGCGGAACTGACATAATCGGGCTTATTGAACCAGCATCGTCCACAGGACATCGGTTCATACTGGAAACAACCGATTACTTCTCTAAGTGGGCAGAAGCGATACCGTTGAGAGAAGTGAAGACGGAGCATTTCTTTAAAACACACGTCATCTATCGGTTCGACACTCCACGACGGATTATCTCCGATAACGGGCCGGCCTACAGAAGCCACAAAATCAGCTGCTTTGCACAACAACATAATATAGACTGGAGATATTCTTCGGTCTATAATCCATGAGCTAATGGTCTAGCTGAGGCATTCAACAAGACCTTGACGAAGATCGTGAAAAAGACGATGTCCAAAAATAAAAAGGACTGGCACGAGAGACTGCATGAAGCTCTCTGGGCGTATCGAACTACGTTCAAAATGGCCACAAACACAATGCCGTATGCATTGGTATTCGGCACTGAAGCAGTACTCCCTTTGGAGATTGAGCTACCCTCCTTACGAGTGGCAGTTCAGTATGAGCTAACAGGCGAAGAGAATGCTCATCTTCGGCTTGAGGAGCTCGATGCCCTCGACGAAACCCGGCTCATGGCGCAGCAAAACTCGGAAGCTTACAAAGCAAAAATGACACGCTCATACGAAATATTGACTAGGCCGAGAACATTCCGCCAAGGTGAACTCGGGCTAGTGGTCAAAAGACCTATGATCCCCAATCGTGCCAAACACGGGAAATTTGAGCCAAACTATGAAGGCCCGTACATCATAGACAAAGTCTACTAGGGTGGGGCTTATTTGCTCATGGATATGCATGGCGAAAGATCATTCAGGCCAATAAACGGCCGGTGCTTAAAAAAATACTACGCCTGACGAGTCACGACCTAGGTCAACGATAGATGACGACGCCTATGTCCACTCGCTATCTTCCCAAGCCTGAACTTTATAAGCAGTATCCGACGAAACCTCGCCTTGAAAACGTGCGCCGGACCGAAACGTCCCTAAACTAACGATAGACCGCAATGTCCTAAAACTTGCAATTGACCGAGACATCTATAAACTACTATGGACCGCAGCATCCCAAGGCTGACAAAAAAAAATAAAAAAAACAAAAAAAACGGTACGTCCATAAGCGAGATGGGCACGGATAAAAACTCGAAAGGGCTCCGTGAGTAAAAACAGCAGGGCGACCGGCGAGTTTGTGAAAACCCGAAAGGGCGCAATCTCGTTAAAAGACACTTGCAAGGTCCTCTCGACCTTGTAAGGAGAAAATACCTGAGTGAGATCCTTACGACTCACAAGGGAGAAACACACTTAGGAATCCCCACGATTCCTAAGGAGAAGTTACACTTACGAGATTCTTACGACTTGTAAGGAGAATTCCCGTTTGAGACCCTCACGACTCATAGGATTCAAAAGCCTTAAGTTATAGGGATCTGAACCTGTTCTTAAACCATCACAACCCACAGACTGCCTTACAAGCGTTTCAATATTGACCATTGTATACAATCCACGGGCACGAAAAAACATTTCCCTAACAGAATCCCATCAACAACTAGGGATATGCTCGCACGGTGAACAAACCCTTGTAAGTCCTCTCGACTTATAAAGAGAAAACACCCTTGTAAGATCCTTACGACTTATAAGAGAACATACACTTAAGAATCCTCATGATTTTTAAGGAGAAAATGCACTTACGAGATTCTCACGACTTGTAGGTGTTGGGGTAAAAATTTGCACCCCGGTTGACCGAGTCAAAGTCAAGGTCAACCCCCAAGCTAGGTGGGCCCAAGCCCAGGTCAAGCGGGCCCATGCCCAAGTCGAGCCCGCGGCCAGCCTCCCCATGCCAACAAAAAAATCATATAATAAATAATTTTTATGTAATTTTTTATACATGAATGTATGCAAAATGGGCATAAAGCCAATATTTTGTAAGCCCATGGCATATGTGCAAAAATGAAATAGCACATGAGCCATGGGATAGGCAAAATGCCATTTTGTGAAGCCCAAGGGGCTATATGTAAATATGTAAGCCTATATAAGGCAACATGATGATGAATAAAAAAAAGAATACTTTTCATTCTCTCAAAAAAAAACCTAGGGTTTGTGCCTCTTTCCCCTTTCTGAAGGTTTCAAACCTTCTTCCTTTTTTTTGTGTGAATTAAATCAAGAGTTTTACTCTCCCTTTTCCAAAACTAAATAGTTTTTCACCACAAAACCCACAAAGGGAAACTTGGATCTGTCATTAGATCTCAAAAAGAAGAGATTTTTAGATCTCACATCTCTTGATCCAGCCAACAGAGGAAGAAGAAGAAAACCCCATTTCCTCAACCAAAACATTTTTAGAAGTTTAACTGCACTCTAAACCCTATTTCTGGGACTAAAAGCCCCTTTTTCTCGCCAGTGCCCTGCGTTCAAGCGCAAAGCGCCCACGTGCCGACACGTGGCGCGCTCGCGCTCAAGCACCTAGCGCTGGAGCGCACAGCGCCCACGTGCCGACACGTGGCGCGCTCGCGCTCAAGCACCTAGCGCTGGAGCGCACAGCGCCCACGTGCCGACACGTGGCGCGCTCGCGCACGAGCGCAAAGCGCCCACGTGCCGACACGTGACGCGCTCGCGCTCTAGTGCCCAGCGCTCGAGCGCAAAGCGCCCATGTGCTGACACATGGCGCACTCGCGCTCCAGCGCCCAGCGCTCGAGCGCAAAGCGCCCACGTGCCGACATGTGGCGCGCTCGCGCTCGAGCGCACAACGCCCACGTGCCGACACGTGGCGCGCTCGCGCTCAATCGCCCAGCGCTGTCCCTACGCATCCTTTGGATGCCTTTCCCCCCTCTTTTTATATATATATACATATATATATATATACACACACACACACATATGCATACATATGTACACACAAACATACACCACGACACATACACACAAACATACACCACGACCCCCGTAAAAACTCTGCGTGGCTCCCGATATATCCAAACCCCCCTCCAAAACAACACACACGTACACTGTACATTGAGTTCGCATGACCAGTTTAACCCGTTAATCGGAGATTCCCTCGCCCCAAAGGCGAGGGGTAATTAACGGCAGCTTAGTCCGCGGCTGCCGGAGATTCGGATCCCCACAATCAATAAACCCCCGCCTACCCTGGGCAGGGGGAATCTATAGTGCGCCTGGCAACCGCGCGCGTATTCCCATCTCAATGGGGTGACGAAAAACACCCTACAGATTCTGGCACGCCCGGTGGGACCTATCTCTCCTTCCATATCTCGGGTTAAACGTTCATGCGAACTCAATCAATATACATGTCTATATTTATACTAAAATAATGCTCTTTCATGCAGGTTTTCAAGCAATCACCTTTCAACAATGTCTCCAAAGATGAACTCAGCTCCCATCTCATACACCATGAAGATAGACTCCAGGACAATCCTCCCGGCCAGTCTCGGGCAACAATGGGAGGAGCCGCTGCTACCATTCGGCTCTATTATGTTCATGCCAGTTGGCGCCATCCCCGCTCCTCAAACCCCGGTGGCAGACAAACCGGTCTCGAAAGGCAAGAGGCCAAATGTGGTGGTCTCGAAGGCACCCCAACTCAAACGCAAGTCGGTGTTCGAACAACTCTCCTTGGCTCCAGCTGGGGGCAAAGCCATCAACACCAACAAAGCCACAAGGCATCTCGAGCAAGCTTCGGCGGTGCCTCTGACAACTGTTCGATCGGGTGTCTTCTTTAAGCTCCCCGCTAATCGACTCTCGGTGGCTTCCTAGGATTCAGATGCCCGCCAAGCCTTTAAAATTGAGAAGCTAAGGCAGAAAAGGTTCAGGTATAGAGCCAACAAAAGGGTTAGGGATCCTGCTAGGCTGAACTTTATGAGGTTCGAGGAACGGGGTTACCCTGCCAAAGACGAGGAAATGGCTGGATATGTGGTCCATACTGTCTACATGGTGGGCACGCGCAGTAAGAGCAAGGACGGGGCCACCACATTTTAAATCCAATCTGGCTTGAATGTGGTTGCCACTTCCCAAGAACAGCCGCCTCCGCTGGATGATGAAAACCCTCTCGATGAGGCTGATAGGCAGAGAGAGCCCTCAATTCATGAGGAGTTAGGCTCGGAAAGCGAAGATGAGCCAACTTTCCGTCTTAAGACCACAGAGTAGCATCTCCTCCAAGAGCTCTGAAAGCAGCTCAGAAGCAAAGACAAGGAGATGGCCAAGCTTTACTAAAAAATTGACGACTTGACAAACGTCGTCTTACAGCTCACAGCCCAACTTGCCTCTCAGCCGCCCAATCAAGCGCAGGGCTCTGCTCATGAACCGGGAAATGGCGCCCCAAAGTAGCCGACGCCTATTCCCTCAAGTCCAAAAGTGGGCGAACCGCTTGAAAATCAGTCGCATCCTATCTCGGGAAATGTCTTGGCTACCGATGACAGTAGCCCGCTAACTCAAGATCAAATCATGGATTTGGTTGCCAGCAAAGTCAAAACATTGGTGGACGAAGCCAAAGCGCAAAAAGATATCAGCAGTCGTGGGAGACCATATCCTACTCAGTATGATCTGGTAGAATTTCCTAGCGGCTATGTCATCCCCAAATTCGGAAGATTCGATGGGACGGGAAATGCGAATCAACATATCGCCCACTTCAAAGCCTCATGCGGGAATACTGGGGGCAATGATGCGCTTCTCCTCCGCCAGTTCATTAATAGCTTGACTGATGTTGCTTTCGAGTGGTACGCGAGCATACCAGGTGGCTCCGTTACTACTTTCGTCCAAATGGAATCTTTGTATCGACAAAGATTCATGAGCGTCAGCGATAAGATCACCATTGCCGAGCTCTTAAGGACCAAGCCCAAAAACAACGAAAGCATCACGGATTTTATAATCCGATGGCGCAATCTCTTCGTCAAATGCGAACCGCCGATAGAGCAGGACTAATCTGTCAGTCTCCTCCTCGGAAACCTCAACAATTGGATGGCCCCGTTTCTATGCACCGCGGGTCTCAAAACGTTCCAAGAGCTGACCAGGAAAGTTTAGATGCTGGAGCGCTCAAAACAGGAGTCCTCCTCGGATTTCCAAAATAACAATAGGTCCTGGAGAAACCGAAAGGACGATAATCGCAAAGGTGGAAATTCCGACGATTCTGAATCTTTCAATGCCTCGGCCAACCGAAATAAGCAAGGGTTGAGCGGGCCTAATGCCAACCAGCCCCGGAAGCCAGTGTTCGGAGTGGGAGGAGAATCTCCACTGAAAGAGAAGCTGGATAAGGTCTATTCCTTCAGAAGGGAAAAAATCCGTAAAATATTCAAAGACGCCCTGAAGAACGGTCTACAACTGCCGGAGTCAAAAAGACCGTAGAAAGCGAATATGACCGACGGCCCCAAATACTGCCCCTATCACAGAGTGATAGGTCATGCCATTGAGGACTGCTTCGTCTTCAAAGATTGGGTCGAAAAGCAATACAAGGCAGGAGAGATAGAACTGTCTAAAGGCGTATTAACAAACAGTCCAGCTGCGACCGCCAATTTCATACAAACGGAGATCGAAGTTCTTCGTCAAACCGATTCTCTCAAATATCTGCCTTTCTCTGAGAACAATTGACCACCATGTCACTAAACTGGGAATAATCGACCTCTAAGTCGTTAAACTGGGAATGTAAAAAAAAAATGTGTAAATAAAAACCGTGTAAATAAAAGAAAAATAAAGTAAAGCCGAAATGATGGGGCAACTCGCAATAAAAATCAGCGAGTAAAATAAAGATGAAAATAAAGCCGAAATGATGGGGCAACCATGAATAAAAGCCGAAATGATAGGGTAATCGCGATCTTCGCGACAAGAAAAGCTGAAATGATAGAGCAATCGCGGTAAAACAAAAAAGCAAAACAACGGCGAATGATGAGTCGCTCCTGGTACCATATTTTAGTGCAGCGATGCAGACGCCAACAAAAATTCAATTTCCCAAAATTCTTCCGGCCCTACGGCCAGTCCCCAAATTGACTACCATATACAATCCATGGGCTCAAATAAATCTCATCATACCCATGCCCCACCGCAACCACCAGTTACGCGGCAGGTCTCCGCCTTCGGAATTATGCTCTATTGAGAAGACCCACTCATGTGTCCTCACGATACATGAGGAGAACAAACCTTTGTGGGATCCTTACGACTCACAAAGGAAGAACACACTTGGGGGTCCTCACGGCTCCTAAGGAGAAAATGCACCTACGGGATCCTTACGACCCATAGGGAGAAAATACTTTATGGGACCCTTACGGCCCATAAAATTGAAAAGCCTTAGGCGATAGGGATCCAAACCTATCTCCTAAGCCATCGCTCCCTAACCCCTAAGTGGCGAATGATGAGTCGCTCCTGGTACCATATTCCGTGTAGCGATGCAGACGCCAACCAAATTCCAAATCCCATATCCCAAGTGGCGAATGATGAGTCTCTCCTGGTACCATATTCCAGTGTAGCGATGCAGACGCCAACCAAATTCCAAATCCCATACCCCAATGGCGAATGATGAGTCGCTCCTGGTACCATATTCCAGTGCAGCGATGGAGATGCCAACCAAATTCCAAATCCCATACCCCAATAGCGAATGATGAGTCGCTCCTGGTACGATATTCCAGTGCAGCAATGCAGACGCCAGCCAAATTCCAAATCCAAATCCCTAAGTGGAGAATGATGAGTCGCTCCTGGTACCATATTCCAGTGCAGCGATGCAGATACCAACAAAGTCCCGAAATTTTTATGGCCCTACGGTCTGGATCATACATCTTGCCAAACCGTATACAATCCACGGGCGTAAAACAATCCCAATCTCTCCAAAAATAATAAAATAAAAATAAAAAAGGTATGTCCACAAGCAAAATAGGCACAGCTGAAAACCGGTAAGGGCTCCATGAGTAAAAACAGCAGGACTGCCGGCGAGTTTGTGAAAATCCGAAAGGGCGCAAACTCGTGAGAAAGAGATGAAATGCACTCACAAGGTCCTCTCGACTTTATGAGGAGAAAATTCCCGCGTGAGATCCTTACGACCCGTAGGGAGAAAATGCTTTGTGAGACCCTTACGGCTCACAAAATTGAAAAGTCTTAGGTGATAGGGACCTAAAACCTGTCTCCTAAGCCATCGTTTCCTAATAAGCAAACACAAATGATGATTCGCTCCTGGTACCATATTCCAGTGTAGCGATGCTGATGCCAAACAAAAAAAAAAGAAACCAATTCCCAAATCCTCTCATGACAAATGATGATTCGCTCCTGGTACCATATTCCAGTGTAGCGATGCTGATGTCAACCCAAGTCAAATCAAACCAACAACCTCTACGGCGGAATCATGCTCCGTCTCAGAATTTACCCCATGTCGAAATCATGCTTCGCCTCGGGATATCTACCTTCCTGCCGGAATTATGCTCCGCCTCGGAATCAAATCAACCAACAAGCTCTGCGTCGGAATCATGCTTCGTCTCAGAATGTTTACCCCGTGTCGAAATCATGCTTCGTCTTGGTGTATCTGCCTTCCCTGTCGGAATTATGCTTCGGCTCGGAATCAACCAACGACCTCCTTGTCGGAATTATGCTCTGCCTCGGAATCAAGTCAACCAGCAAGCTCTGCGTCGGAATTATGCTTCGTCTCAGAATGCACCCCGTGTCGAAATGATGCTTCGCCTCGGTGTATCTGCCTTCCCTGTCGGAATTATGCTTCGGCTCGGAATCATGCTTCGGCTCGGAATCAACCAACGACCTCCTCGTCGGAATTATGCTCCGCCTCGGAATCAAGTCAACCAGCAAGCTCTGCGTTGGAATCATGTTTCATCTCAGAATGTGCACCCCATATCGAAATCATGCTTCGCCTCGGTGTATCTGCCTTCCCTGTCGAAATTATGTTTCGTCTCGGAATCAAGTCGGCCAACAAGGTCTGCGTCGGAATCATGCTTCGTCTCAGAATGCTTACCCCGTATCGAAATCATGCTTCGCCTCGGTGTATCTGCCTTCTCTGTTGAAATTATGTTTCGTCTCAGAATCAAGTCGGCCAACAAGCTCTGCGTCGGAATCATGCTTCATCTCAGAATGTGCACCCCGTGTCGAAATCATGTTTCACCTCGGTGTACCTGCCTTCCATGTTGAAATTATGCTTCGTCTCGGAATTCAGTCGGTCAACAAGCTCTGTGCCGGAATCATGCTCCGTCTCAGAATATACCCCGTGTCGAAATCATGCTTCGCCTCGGAGTACCTGCCTTCCCTGTCGAAATTATGCTTCGCCTGGGAATCAACCTCTGTATCGAAATTATGCTTCGGTCAGGATGTTTGCGGCTCTTCGGAATGATGCTCCGACCCCCTGGAATCTTGCTCCGCCCTTCGGAATGATGCTCCGATCTCTGGAATCATGCTCCGCTCATCGGAATGATGCTCCGATCCCTGGAATCATGCTTCGCTCATCGAAATGATGCTCCGATCCCTGGAATCATGCTCCGCTCTTCGGAATGATGATCCGATCCCCTGGAATCATGCTCCGCTCTTCGGAATGATGCTCCGATCCATGGAATTATGCTCCACCCTTTGGAATGATGCCCGATCCTTAGAATGATGCTCCGCCCATCGGAATGATGCTCCGATCCCTGGAATCATGCTCCGCTCTTCGGAATGATGCTCCGATCCATGGAATTATGCTCCACCCTTCGGAATGATGTTCCGATCCTTGGAATGATGCTCTGCCCATCGGAATGATGCTCCGGTCCTTGGAATCATGCTCCGCTCTTCGGAATGATGCTCCGATCCTTGGAATCATGCTCCGCAAATCGGAATGATGCTCCGATCCCCGGGAATCACGCTCCCCGAGGGATACTCCGACCTTGGAATTATGCTCCGCGAATCAGAATGATGCTCCGATTCCCGGGAATCATGCTCCCCGGGATGATGCGCCGCCCTCGGAATGATGCTCCACCTCGAAGTCCAACTTCAAGATCCATCGTCAACCCCCAAGCTAGGTGGGCCCAAGCCCAGGTCAAGCGGGCCTATGCCCAAGTCGAGCCCGCGGCCAGCCTCCCCATGCCAACAACAAAATCATGTAATAAATAATTTTTATGTAATTTTTTATACATGAATGTATGTAAAATGGGCATAAAGCCAATATTTTATAAGCCCATGGCTTATGTGCAAAAATGAAATGGCACATGAGCCATGGGATAGGCAAAATGCCATTTTGTGAAGCCCAATGGGCTATATGTAAATATGTAAGCCTATATAAGGCAACATGATGATGAATAAAAAAAAGAATACTTTTCATTCTCTCAAAAAAACCTAGGGTTTGTGCCTCTTTCCACTTTCTGATGGTTTCAAATCTTCTTCCTTTTTTGTGTGAATTAAATCAAGAGTTTTGCTCTCCCTTTTCCAAAACTAAATAGTTTTTCACCACAAAACCACAAAGGGGAACTTGGATCTGTCATTAGATCTCAAAAAGAAGAGATTTTTAGATCTCGCATCTCTTGATCCAGCCAACAGAGGAGGAAGAAGAAGAACCCATTTTCTCAACCAAAACATTTTTAGGAGTTTAACTCCACTCTAAACCCTATTTCTGGGACTAAAAGCCCCTTTTTCTCGCCAGCGCCCTGCGCTCAAGCGCAAAGCGCCCACGTGCCGATGCGTGGTGCGCTCGCGCTCAAGCGCCCAGCGCTCGAACGCAAAGCGCCCACGTGCCGACACGCGGTGCGCTCGTGCTCCAGTGCCCACGTGCCGACACGTGGCGCGCTCGCGCTCCAGCGCCCAGTGCTCGAGCGCAAAGCGCCCACGTGCCGACACATGGCGCGCTCGCGCTCCAGCTCCAATGCCCAGCGCTTGAGCGCAAAGCGCCCAACTGCCGACACGTGGCGTGCTCGCGCTCCAGTGCTCAACGCTCGAGTGCAAAGCGCCCACGTGCCGACACGTGGCGCGCTCGTGCTCCAGCGCCCAACGCTCGAGCGCAAAGCGCCCACGTGCCGACATGTGGCGCACTTGCGCCTAAGCGCACATCACCTAAGCGCACAACGCTCAAGGTGCTGGCCCCACGCATCCTTTGGATACCTTTCCCCCCTCTTTTTTTATATATACATATATATACATACACATATGCATACATATGTACACACAAACATACACCACGACACTGTCCCTGTTAGAAAACTCTGTGTGGCTCCCAATATATCCAAACTCCCCCTCTAAAAAAACACACAAGTACACTGCACATTGAGTTCGCATGACCAGTTTAACCCGTTAATCGGAGGTTCCCTCGCCCCAAAGGCGAGGGGTAATTAACGGCAGCTTAGTCCGCAGCTGCTGGAGATTCGGATCCCCACAATCAATAAACCCCCGCCTACCCTACGCAGGTGGAATCTGTAGTATGCCTGACAAGCACGCGCGTATTCCCATCTCAATGGGGTGACGAAAAACACCCTACAGTAGGGAGAAACACCTTTATAAGACCCTTACGGCTCATGAAGTCAAAAGCCTTAGTCGACAGGATCCTAACCCTGTTTGCTAAGCCATCTTTATTTAAATCGACAAAGGAAAATGATGATTCGCTCCTAGTGATGTCCCAGTTGTAGTGATGCTGATGCCTGAATCAGAATCAAATTCCAAGTCCTTTCAAGGCAAATGATGATTCGCTCCTGGTGATGTCCCAGTTGTAGCGATGTTGATGCCTGGATCGGAATCAAATTCCAAGTCCTTTCATGGCAAATGATGATTCGCTCATGTCAATATTCCAGTCGCAGCGATGCTGATGCTAAGACTGGAATCAGATTCCAAGTTCCATACTCGCGATAAAAAAACAGCGATCCAAAAATGCATATGAAATAGCCGAAATGATAGGGCAACTTGCAACAAAATCAGCAAGTAAAATATATGCATTCAAAATAGTCGAAATGATTGGGTAACTCATAATAAAAAGCAGCGAGTAAAAAGAAAAAAAATAGCCTAAATGATTAGGCACCGCGAAAAATAGCCGAAATGATTGGGCAATCGCGATTTTCACGATACAAAAAGCTAAAATGATAAAGCATCGCGGAAAGAAAACAAAAGATAATACATATAAAATGAAACTCTTGCCCTATAGATGAGATCACATCGATTCCTGTACACAATCTAGGGGCACAAACAAAAAGGGAACCATATCATCCCACCAGGCTCCATCAGAAAGAGAGCCAAGTCTCGATGGCAACATCTACAGCCTGGAGACCCACAACAGCGTTCCTCCTCATTCCAGCAAGATTCGGACGCGACAATCAATCTCTGAGCTATGGCAGAGTCCCTAGTTCCAAGTCTCGACGGCAACATCTACAGCCTGGAGACCCACAACGGCGTTCCTCCTCATTCTAGTATGATTCAAACGAGATAATCAACCTCGGAGCCACGACAGAGTCCCTAGTTCCAAGTCTCGACGGCCACATCTATAGCATGAAGACCCACAACAGCGTTCCTCCTCATTCCAGCAGGATTCAGACGCGACAATCAACCTCGGAGCTATGGCAAAGTCCCTAGTTCCAAATCTCGACGGTTTACAGACAACCTAGAGACCACTTCGACATTCTTCTCATTACAACAGACGCAATGTCAGCAAAGCGGAGCCATTGAAAAGTCCCTAGTTCCCGGACTCGGTGATGCACAGACAACCGAGAGTCAATCCTGACCCCGTATGGCTAAAGTCAATTCTGACCCTATATGGCCAAAGTCAACCCCCTGACCCCGTATGGATAAAATCAATCCTGACCCCATATGGCAAAAGTTAACCCCCTGACCCCGTATGGCTAAAGTCAATCCTGACCGGTATGGCCAAAGTCAACCCCTGACCCCGCATGGCTAAAGTCAATCTTGATCCCGTATGGCTAAAGTCGATCCTGACCCCATATGGCCAAAGTCAACCCCTGACCCTGTATGGCTAAAGTCAATCCTGTCCCCATATTGCCAAAGTCAACCTCTGATCCCATATGGCTAAAGTCAATCCTGACCCCATATGGCCAAAGCCAACCCCCTGACCCCGTATGGCTAATGTCAATCCTGACCCATATGGCCAAAGTCAACCCCTGACCTCGTATGTCTAAAGTCAATCCTGACCCCACATGGCCAAAGTCAACCCCTGACCCCGTATGGCTAAAGCCAATCCTGACCCCATATGACCAAATTCAACCCCTGACCCTGTATGTCTAAAGTCAATCCTGACCCTATATGGCCAAAGTCAACCCCCTGACCCTGCATGGCTAAAGTCAATGCTGACCCCATATAGCCAAAGTCAACCCCTGACCCCATATGGCTAAAGTCAATCCTGACCCCATATGGCTAATTAAAGTCAACCCCCGACCCTGTGGAACATAGCCAAAGTCAATCCTGACCCCGTAAAAAACGGCCAAAGTCAACCCTCGACCTCCCCGTCAAAGCAATGCTTTGATTCGTGAGCAGGTCAACTCATCAATCACTTACGAGTCCTCTCGACTTGTAAGGAAGAAAATTCTCTTGTGGGATCCTTACGACTCTCAAGAGAAAACACACTTAGGAATCCTTACGATTCATAAGGAGAAAATACACCTACGAGATCCTCTCGATCCGTAGGGAGAAAAATCTTTATGAGACCCTCACGGCTCATAAAATTGAAAAGTCTTAGGCAGCAGATCTGAACATGTTTCCTAAACCATCGCTACCCTGCAAAGAGTCCAAGATGGATAGCTACCTACTATCTACAGGCCACACTTGCTAAAATCGCATGGTGACAATACAGCAAATAGAAGAAAGCGACAGTGGGAGATAAAAAAAATGTGTATCTTTTATTCATGAATTCAATTGAGTACGGGACAAATCATATAAAAGAATGAAAAATGGATACATGTTATTCAAAGATTACAAATGTTTAATTGATACAAAGGTAGCTACTGAGAAGGAGGCGTTTTCAATAAGTCAGCAAGTTGCTCGCGCTCTCCTTTCAACTTCTTTTCATGGTCAGCCACTGCGGCCAGCTCCGCTTCGACTCGAGCCCGTTGCTGCAAACACGATGAAACTTTCTCATCGATTTCCCATTGGACAGCTTCGCGACTCTGCGTAACCCGCTTAATGAAGTCGAGCTTCCGCCTCAATGCCAGCCCGTCCGAAATGCATCACTGCAAATTGTCAAAGACGGCTCTCAGTTGGCGACATTCGCTTCAACTTGGGCGCGCAGCCGGGCAGTTTCACCTGAAGCCTCCTCGCGTTCCTTCCGCCTCAAGGTCGCTTCTTGTTCAAAATGGCGGAGGAAGGGAACGCTATGCTCAACCCATGCAGCCTGCTGAGAGTTCAAAGCCAACATTTCTGGAGCAGGACGCCTGAGCTCAATTTTATAAAGACATGCCTCGATCTTCCTACAGTGATTAACCCAAGACTCAACGACACTCTCGCTGTGGAAGTTCACGAGCATCGCCAGCATGAGATTAACCTCAACAGAAAAATCCGCAGCAGATGCGAAAGCCTCGGCGTCAAGATTCTCGACGAACTCACTTAACATTCGCAGGCTGTTCGCGGCACCCCTGGAAGATGGGCTTTTAACAAAGGGCCCTGCCAGCATTAGAATTCGAGACTCGAAGGGAGCTGGAGTCGTTGTGATTGCTGCAAAAACAAATCATAGTCAGACATCGATTTAAGAGACAAAGAAGATGTAAGGGCGGCGAAGGCTACTATACCGACAACGACAGGTGGCAGAGCTGGGAGTACTGGTAGCATGACAATTCTCTCGTCACCTCCTTCAATTTGTAGTGCTGTAATCAGTTTACAGTTAGCAACGGCAGGGTCATCCGTTAAAGAAAAGAAAAGATGTTAGTTAAAAAAGATACTCACCAGCACCAGCAGCCAGACTAATTTCCGACTGGAAGGAGAAGTGCGGGTTCAACACTTGATACAAATGATCAAAGAGAACTCCTGTAAGGTTACAATGTTACATGGTCAGTACATGAAAGACGCTATCTTCGATTTAAATTAAATCACAAACCCATACCTTCCAGCATTTGAGAGGACACGAAAGAAGGCGAAGGGTCGGCGACCACTAGAGCGATAACCGTCAATGCTTCTTCCGGTGGCACGACCTCAATGCTCACCACACCTACATTAGAAACAAAAGAAATTTCGTCAGAAGGGATTGAAAGGGATTGTGGAATAAAAAAGGAAAACAGTGACTCAAAATCTACCTGATGAGTCGCCAATCAAAACTGCGACAAGAGCATCATTAGGCGCAACGACTCCTTCGCTCTCCTCCATTGGAAGGGTTTTGGCACCAGTGGCTTCATCTCCCGATTCTATGAGAGCCGTCGTGACACTTGCAATTCCGGGTGATGGCAGAGAACCGCAAGGGGAAAGAGCAGCAATTGGAGCAGTCCCGGACTCCTGGGAGAGAGTAGCCATTTCAGGCTCAGCGGTTGCCGTTATCTCACCTGTTACCTCATCGCCAAGACTTAGCCCTGCAAGATACGATATATGAGAATCTGAAGATCAAACTCTAATAAAAAGACCCAGTGTTACGTTACCTTGAGGCGGCTTTTCGATTGATTCCCGAGCCGCGCGCAAAACCTGTCTACGAACGGTAGACAAGGAGGCTGGAGCATCTTCGGAGGAAATAGTGACGGATGGAATAGCGCTTAAGCCTGCACCTATAGCCACAGCGGCATCATGTTCCTTAGTTGCGCGCTTTCTACGCTTCTTGTCAGCCTTGGCAGAGAGAAGTGACCTCCTCAAAGCCTCCGTCAAGGAGATGTCATCATCCGAACCAAGTTCTGCCTCTGGAGCCTCTACGGTGTTCGTCATCGGCTGTTTGAGCGAAGCTTCTTTCAGCAATACTGGGGAAGCTGGGACTTCGGCAGCCGGCCTTAGGAGCGTCGCCGCGTCACCATTCGCGATCGACACTGCACTTGGGATAACCTGAGTCAAGGTAGTCCCTGCAATAAGATAGAAAAGAAGAGTTAGTTCACCCATAAAAAAAGGGAATGGAGGCACAATGAGCAAAAATGTACCAATGCCCAAGGAAGCACGAAGCCTTTCCTCCTCTTCAAAAGTTTTGAGAGAAGCCGCGAGAGCTTCTTCAGTGGAGATGCCTGTTGAAGAAGAAGTGTCAGTCAAAGCATGATAATAAAAACGTAACAACGGAAAGATACGACTGAAGTCTACCTGACTGTTCAAGGGTGACCAGTCCTGCTTTGTGGCTGGTTAATCGCTCGGAAGCTACAATAGCAGCCTCTAGATCAATATCATCCGGCGCTATGAATTAGCCTTCGTTGGTCCCGTATTCACTTATGCCCTCACTGTAAGGAGCATGAGGCTCCTGGATGAATGCAACGTCTGCAGAGAGTATTGACTTCTTTCTCTTCTGCGAGCGAGTGCCGATTGCCGCTAGCACAAGTTTACGCTTGGTGGGCACCTTTGGACGACAGGTCCTGATCTCCAAACCCACGCCAGACTCGAGAGAAGCCACTGCCACCGCTTTCACGGGAGCACGAGGAAGGGGAAGCTCAGATATGGCGCGCGGGACCACAATCACGGCAACCTCTCTGAAGGGAGGATGAACGATGGTCCGCTGCTTTTGGGGAACGGTCGGATTACCAGCCGGGGCTGCACCCTTACGATCAAGCAACAGTCGCTTCTCTTCCTTGATAACAACACCCATCGCGTGTTGATACCACGCTACGTATACGTTCAGGGCTTTCGGAACACAACTCGGCTCACTGATAAAGAAATTGGACCCTGTGTTTAGGTGCATGAAGTGGTGCAAAGCGCTCCGGATGCCCTCTTCAGTATTAACCGGTTCTGCCAAGAATGCCTCGAGTGGGATGCTCTGATTATAACTTGATTGCTGGGAAAAACGGTGGGGGTTATATCTTATGAACAATGTCGAGTCGTTCTGCCTGAACACCAAGTAGCCCAGCCTGATCGAGTACAAATGGAGAATCTCCCGAGCTTTCAAGGTAGAAGCTCCGTCCTTAAAGGTGTCCCGCAGCGGATGCATCGTCTTAGCGGATTACTTACCGATGGTCATGACCTTATCAACAAAGGTCATGCCGTCCTCGACTGTACGCAGGCAAAGAATCACACCCCGAGCATCTCGCTGACTTGGCTCCACAGTGGAAGCATCGACCAGCCGCATGATTCGTGGAAAATTTCAAGTTTCATAGAAATGGGGCCGCTTGTGCATTCCAAAAGCACCAAGCACATGCAGTGAGCCATGAAGTAAAATAATGCATCAGGAAGTTTACGGGCTGCACCCCCGGTTGAGTAGTGTCGGCCGCCAAGCTAAGGCCGTGATACAAATGAGCCAGCCCGGCTATCCCAACAGTGACCTGTCTCCCTTCAACCATCCGATGAGCTAGGTAGAAGACAGACGACCTCATGTAGCGAGGGTGCATGGGAAGCGCGAACCAGCTTAACCACAAACCAAGGAACCCTAGAAAGAACGCTTCTTCATCAATGTCCTGAGCGTCGATTTCTGAAAAGGGGACGACCGCGACGTTTGGAAGGAAGAAACTCTTTTGATCGGCTTCCGTTATTGGCCGGCTATCCAAGCCAAAACCGAAAGGATCATCAAGTTTGGCAAACCTTTAACCTTGTTGCAATAAAGCTTCTGGGCGGAGAAAACTGGCGATGAAGTACGCAAAGCTAACCCCATGGCTTCTAGATTCAAGAAATAGGCCCTCGTAAATGTTTAGCACCTTGATCAAGCTGGGGAATCGGTGTTGAATGGCATTTTCTGGGGTTAGACCCGTCATCACCAGTCGGGTAGCGAAAATATACTCGTCAGGGGGCAAGATCTCCTCATAATGCTCCCCTCTGACAGGCAAGCTGGAGATATCCACAAACTCCTCCAAAGAGATGGAAACTTCCCGATCTAGCATAAGGAAGGTGTGAGTTGGAACGTTCCATTGTTCCAAAAACGGTTTGACCCACCATGCTGGAGGTGTGGAATACTGGAACAGAGAAGCATAGATCGCGGGGTGCAACCCGAGCCTCAGCAACTCTGACTTCTTTGCCGATAAGATGTATCGGGCCCACTGCAGATATCCAACTGAGTGATGGGGAGTCAAGCCTATGTTGTATGGCTGCCCCCAAGGGCGCGACTCACCCTGGCATATACGCCGCCCTAGAATATCCAAAGCCATCAGCGGTTGTACGGGTATTGCAGCCATAGAGTGCCGAAGGCAACCCTCTGATGTCCAATTAACCACCTCCACGGTATAGTTCACCAGGGTTACGTCAGCATAATGAATCGCCGAAATGGGCTCCGAAGGTGTTGCGCAAGAGAAGCCGCGCCGACCCATGATGACCTGGTTGTACCATGTTTCCCATAAATGGAGATTCTTTCACTCTGGGTTGTGATCCTTGATCAGTGCGAAAACTTCTCGGTCTACTAGCGCTGCAGGGAACCCGCTTTCTGAACGGAAAAAGGGAAACGAAGTATCGAAAGACATGGTACCTGCGCGAAACAGAGCAAAAAAGTAGCCGTCAATGCTATAGCTCAAGTCCTGGCACTTGGTACTTTAATTTCGTACCGTACTACAATGCAGTGAAAAGGGACCAAAAGGGACCCAATCAATCTAGATGACAGTTCATCATTAATAAAACAGTCTCATCATTTGATGAGACTGTCATTAAATGAGGAAATCCTCATAGGATTCTCATTTAATGAGGATCCCTCGGGACAAGGGGTAAATCTCCCATTGAGAGCAGCGCTCTACATCAGAGTGACATCTGTCAGCTCTGATGATGAAAGGAATAAAATTCCTCAAGAAAAATCTTTAAGAGCCATGCTTTGTAAAATGATGGAATAACCCAACAGAAAACTTAAAGCAAAGCTTTTTAATGAATCAAAAATTCCGAGATCTTCAAGATCTATGAATAAACTCTAAGAGTTTTCATGAAAGATTAACAAATCTATATGATTTGAAAAGAGCAAAGCTCTGTTAATGGGTTAAGAAACCCTAAGAAAGATCTCTTTAGATCTATGAAGAGCAAAGCTCTATTGAGAAACCCTAAAAAAATTTATATGATTTGAAAAGAGCAAAGCTCTGTTAATGGGGGAAACCTTAGAAAGATTTAGTCTTTACCTAAATTTTTGACAGAGTTCTGTCCCTAAGAAAATTCTTAAGATGAAGAGCTATGCTTTGAAGGAGAAGTAATTCTCAGAAAAAAAGAAAGAAGATGAACATAGATCATCTCAAAGGGCCAAAGGCCCTATTTATAGGCACTGAGAGCCGTTTCAACTTCTAATTTGATCTAAGGGCGTAGATGCTGCCACCGTTACACACACGTGTGAGCCACGTGAGCGCAACGGTGGGGGGCATTTGTTTCCCCCAATTAGGGCAAAACTCTGTTCAAATTTTCAAAATTTGAAATGAAACAGCGCTTCATAAAAGCGCCAGCAAGCAGCACTCACATACAGAGCACGGGTGCGCTCGCGCTAAGAGCGCCAGCGCTTTGAAGCAGCGTTCACGTACAAAGCACGAGTGCGCTAGCGCTAAGGGCGCAAGCGCTCTAAACCAGCGCTCACGTGCAAAGCACGAGTGCGCTAGCGCTAGAAATAAATGTTCCCCACCGTTGGATCAAAGATCCAACGAAAATGATAAATCATCAAGTTACCAGAATAAAATTCTGTTAAGAAAACATTCTTCAGAATCATTCCAAACAAAAAGATTTTGCTCTACAAATCAGAGCACCGGTGGATCAATGATCCAATGGTGATTAAAAATCACCAAAATACAGAATAAATTCTGTATGGGAAAGATTTCCTAATCTTGTTAAAAACAAGAAGACCGCCTTCTGTAAATCAGAAGACCTTGGATAAAAAATCCAACGGTGGGGAAATCCCCAAATCAATTAGAGAAAATGTCACGACCTACCCCCAATACAGAGAGTATTGTCCGTTTTGGCCGAAGCCACACGGTTTTGTCCTTCGGAGCGAACCGGACCTGACCAGGGGCCACTTCCCAGGAGGTCACCCATCCCAGACTTCCCTGGCCCGAGCACGCTTAACTACGGAGTTCTCAAACTCCTATAGTGCCAGTTCACTTAAAAGGCGCCTCTGTATTGAAGAGCGCTATCATTCCATTTATAATACAGATCTGACCTCTTTCAGAATGTATTCCGAAGATTCCCCATTGTTTTACAGTGGGTCCCCATGCTTATCTGGTATAAATGGGTATACTAGATAATACATGGGGTATTACATTCTTCCCCACTTAGAACAATGGTTCGTCCTCGAACCACAGACCCACTATTGAGGAACCAGCTCTGATACCATTCTGTCACGACCTACCCCTAATACAGAGAGTATTGTCCGCTCTGGCCGAAACCGCACGGTTTTGTCCTTCGGAGCGAACCGAATCCGACCAGGGGCCACTTCCCAGGAGGTCACCCATCCCAGGACTTCCCTGGCCCGAGCAGGCTTAACTACAGAGTTCTCAAACTCCTATAGTGCCAGTTCACTTAAAAGGCGCCTCTGTATTGAAGAGCGGTATCATTCCATTTATAATACAGATCTGACCTCTTTCGGAATGTATTCCGAAGATTCCCCATTGTTTTACAGTGAGTCCCCATAGTTATCTGGTATAAATGGGTATACCAGATAATACATGGGGTATTACAGAAAAGTTTTCTTCGACTGATTCAACAAATCTGCTTGCCTTATATAAAGGCCCCAAGACTTCAAGTTTCATATAGAGGAACCCCCCCTAAACTTTGAGAAACTTCAAAGAGAAGAGTAAGCTCTCGGCAGAAGAACTTTTCTTCAAGGTAAAAATAGAGAGATAAAAAAAATCTTATAAGAAAAAGAACTTAGTTCTTATGCTAGATTATAGATCTTTAAGACAAATTGTCTTTCACAAAAGAGATTATAACATCTCATTATAAAAAGGGGGGAATGATTCAATTCTCTTAGGATCACAAATCCATAAAGGCAAAGCCTTTCATCAAAAACATAAGAGATTGAAATATCTCCTATAAAATAAGAACTTTGTTCTTAGATCTATGAGAAAAAGTCTCTTATAAGAGAGAACTTAATTCTCAGAGCGCAAAGCTGCCTAAAAAGAGCCTTAGCGCTCTAATTAAAATAAGCGCACAACACTCCAAATCTAGCGCCTCAGCGCTTTAAATCTAGCGCACAGCGCTGCAGAGCCTTAGCGCTCCAAATTTACAGAAGCCCTCAGCACTCAAGTCGGACGCACAACGCCAAGCGCGCCACATGCTCCTCACGTGTGCGCTACTTAACAGAAGCGCCCCATCGCTCCAAAGTCTGGCGCACAGCGCCAAGCGCGCCGCTTGCTCCTCACGTGTACGCTACTTAATAGAAGCGCCCCAGCGCTCTAAAGTCTGGCGCACAGCGCCAAGCGCGCCACGTGCTCCTCACGTGTGTGCTACTTCACCAGAAGCGCACTGCGCTCATTGTCTGGCGCACAGCTCCAAGCGCGCCACGTGCTCCTCACGTGTGCGCTACTTCACCAGGAGCGCACTGCGCTCATTGTCTGGCGCACAGCGCCAAGTGCGCCACGTGCTTTTCATGTGTGCGCTAAATGAACATAAACTGTTCTTTAAATAATAAAAGCCCAAAGCTATAATGAGTGCTCATCACTCAGTAAAAGACAAAAACAATTGTCAGAACCAATGCTCAGCATTTTAACTGAATGGGCCAAGCCCAAGTTGACCAAAAATCCCTACTTCAAATCAATTGAGCCCATGTGCTCACAAATCTTTGATCTTAGTCCCAAATTGGATTAAAGATTCCCCAACCAATATTGGTTCAAGGGTACATCTCTTCTGTCACGACCCGAAGGTACGGAACGTGGCTGACACTTAGATTACGAGACGTCTACAGGCGTAACATAAACTAAGTCAGCCAAAGCCTAGAAAAATCTAAACCAAAATAAACAAGAGTGAAGGAAAACCTTTCATGAAAACGACTTTAAAATCAATTAAGTTGCATGGACCTTTTTTTTTAAAACATCAAAAATTTCCGAAAATTTCGGCAGAGTCTCCTTTATAAATACTAGTCCCCAAAATGGGTACAACAAGATATAAAACCTGTAATAACAAAATGGCATCCCCAAGAGGGAGCTAGCTCTTCGCTCAAGGCGGATCACAACCACACGCAATATATATGCAATATCAAGCAAATAAGCATAAAGAAATGCAAAGATAAGAAAAACACAACGTCGGCTCAAGTGAGCTCGACCCCAGAGAAACCACATATACACAAATCTTTCGGTCTCATCACTAGGTCGCATATACAAATAAGAAGTGGTAGATGGAGAATACTAGATACAAAGATAGTACAAAAAGAGATAAAAGTATCCTCGCAACCCACCTACGAGCAATATCGCGAGTCTGAGCAAAAGAAACCAATGATAAGATAAGCCCGCCGCTACAAGGCTGACGGGTCCGACCTGCAAGACACTGTGGCACAACGGGGGTGAGTTGCCAGCTCGTGAGTAGCAAGTAACATCTAATAAGGCTATCATAAGAATGCACGCAAATGCGACACAACATGTATGTCTAGATGTGATGTAATGCCACTAGTATATATGCATATGTATGCAACATCAATACGAAATCTTTAAGTGTTTAAAATACTATAAGCTCTGCATTCTTAACTTAGAAAAAAGAATATCTGTGCAATAGCTAAATTACCATAAATGAAATCATCTGAAAACCGTGTCAAGCATCGACACCAAATATAGAAATATATCTGTCTCAATGTCTCACTATATCAATGTCTCAATACATCGGGCACCATCAGTCCAGATCGGCCCATATCATCAAATCTCACGACAACGGTCGGTATCCTCCGGATATCCGCCGCGCCAGGCATCACCAGTAGGTAGTCTTCCCCTGCCAGACTCATCGTCTACAACTCGATCTTCTTTCCCCGGGGTATCATACCGGGCCCACCATGTACCCGAGATGGTTCATCCACTCCTCGAATCGGGTCTCAAAATCCAACAGAAAACATGAAAACTCATGGTGGACGACACATACATCATAAGAAAACTGCAACTTTATTTTAAAAATGATAATAATAAGCTTTTGTTAAATTCTTGCGGTTTTCCCCAAAATCCAGAAATCGCATCAATACTGAAATCCTCAAGAAAATCATAATACCCAACATGTTGTATATGATAAATGTTTATGATATCAAAGGTATGCAATTGATTTGTGACTAAGAATCTATATAAGCATGATGATGATATAGGGTATATACATGCTATGCAATTCAATATATCATGTATGATGCAAGTGTTAATACTGAACTGAACAGGTTCTACAGTGCTCGTTGATTGTTAGTGGTTGTGCGTGTTCAAGTTCTAGTTTAAATACCGCAATCAAGACGGTTTCGCTTGTAGCTAGCCGGTTGAGTACAGGTCGTCCGCAGGGAGATGGGAGTCTTTTTCAAAGTGTTTTAACGAGTTAAGTCCTGTTTTCAGATTTTGTTGGATTATCTAAGTGTTGAGTTGATATTTAAAGAGAGCTTGTTAGGGTTAGGATTAGGTTAGTTTGAGTTAGGAGTCTCCACATCTTTCGTTGCCCCTCTTAATATCTGTGTTACGGTAATCGGCAATAATGGGGATTAGCACGACTAGGAAGGAACTTGCGAGTATAAGCTAGGCTTTCCAACGCATAAGTCTTGTCCGTCCGTTCTTGGCTCTTATCCATAACCTCCGGTTAATTCAACCACAACCGGTCTCACTACGGAATCACCGCTATCATGTAGGATAGGGTGCCGTAAGAAGCGGATTGTGGTTCAATTAACGGGAGTCGATTTAAGCTGTTGGGCAAGGAAAGAGTGAGAGAGATTTCCTTCTCTCAAACTTCCCTTATTCTACCCTAACAAGTATAAAACTACTCACACTTCATGATAAGGAAAAACAAAACAAAACAAAAGAGGAAGATAGAAAGAAGGAGATTAGAAGAATACGACTAACTATTTGCGACCTCACCTTGGCGAGGATCGAGCGTAAACATCATTGTCGCATGAATGATAAAGAAAAAGAGAGAAGAAAGAAACAACAACTACTTAACAATTAAAATTACAACAAGTAAAGAAAGAGCAAGACAAGCATGATAATAAAATGATCTTCTTTATTTACCATTCCTCCCTCACAAAGCTCACTACAAGTTTAATGGAGAAGAGATTAGAAGAAGAAGAACATGTGAACTAAAACCTAGAAAAAGAAAATACAAGAATGGACCCTTTCCTTCACAAAGTTCTGGGCTATTTATAGGCCAAAAAATGAAAACCTAGGGCAACCACCAGAACACTCATGAAAAGACTAAAACACCCCCCAAAGCCCATCTCTTTTGGCGCCAGAACGGCCGCGGATCCGCGGCCTAGACCCCCCTTTGGCCGCGGATCCGCCGCCGTTTAGTAGGGTTAGGGTGTGGGCTTTGGGGTACTTCCCTGTTCTTCTGTCCCCTCTTGTCTGGTGTATGTATTTTCTGAAAATACTTTCACATTTCTTCCAGAATTTCTGTTGAGGAAAGGTGGACTTTTTGTGGATGTTTTTGTCATGATTGCCTCGAGCTCCGCGTAGATTTCTTGGAACTTGTTGTTGCCATTGAGCCTTGTGCATGAAGGTGACATTGATTTGACATTTTGTCTTCCTAAACTGGTATCTGGCAACTTACGGATGACGAGAGGAGACCGTGTTTTATCTGTGGTTGGCAGGAACCCGGATTTTGTCGTGTTTTCCATGAATTTCACCGTTTTAGAACCGAGAACCTGTATCCTGCAATTGACTAGCAAACACGGCTCAAGAATATCTACCGATATGCAATGTGATAAAAATGGGGCGGTATGAAAATGCAAAAATCTGATATGAGCAAATACCCCTAAACTTATCATTTGCTCGTCCCGAGCAAAGCCCATTTATTCACAAAAAATTTCCTAACCTCACTTTCGCAGGGAACGCGATTGCACTGAGCATGTGCAACAAGCCGTTAAACCTCTAGGTGTCCCTAGTAGGAGGAGTGTTGTCTCCTGAGGGTTTTCAGCGGATACTACCCACAAAATCCGGTCAAGTTGGTTTTGTAAAATAACTAAGATTCAAACCCTAAAGTTTTGTTTCAGAAAATAACAATTCTATAATCCTAAGTCTAGACTATCGAACCTTTATTTTTCACACCTCGCTTCTTATTTAACTACAGATTTTATATGTCTTTACGTGCAGTGGAAATAGTGTCGTTAAGTTCCAGAAGGATCGAATAAAGTCATCATGTCGCACAATAAAGCCCAGATAACAATTTTAAAAGGATCACATAAGTTTTATAAAGAGTTAAGCATTTTTCAAGTTTCGTTTTCCAGTAAGGTTTCAACTTCAGAATTTCTATCTTCCATAACAGGAAACTAAGTCGTATTTTTCACTCCACCTTTTTCTTGTTTTTATTTCATACACACCTCTGTGAACGTGCAATAGTCTTTATCATAGAATAAAACCTTCATATCTCCGTTAATTTTTTTTTATAAAAGCCTGTCTTTTATCAAGATTATTCTCACACAAAGAACCGTTAGGAATTTTAACTCGGAGAGAACACTTGCTTGACTTTGTTTTAAACTGGACTTTCTAGGTTTCTTAGCGAGCTTTGGGCCAATGCACCCAAACCAGTTGGTTTTAGGGCATTAGGTGTAGAAACACCCCAGCGGACTTAATTACTCAAGTTACCTAGGTCTAAAAACAAGAGACAGTTTGGCGTGAAAATCAGATGATTTAATACGAACGGAGATATAACCGACAGTTCAATTATTTTTTTGGATAAAAGACGTGTTTAGTGGGTTTGGTGTGTAATCATTCCAATCAAGTTTCAGATGGGTTATTTTTCAGACTTAGCTCCAATTACGGCATCAATAATATTCCTTCATATTCGCTTTACTTCATAAACTATTCTTGACATTACTTATTTCAGTACAAACCTATTTGATCCTCAGAAAATCATTTATCTGTTTAAAAGTTTAAACATGAAAAACTTGTCATCTAATTCCCAAAATTCACGACACGTGTAGTGTGATGTAAAGACTTATATCAGCTATAGTTAACTTCAAAGGAGAGTTATCTTTCAGGTTTTCAAAATCTAAACATAAGATTTAGTCATTCCTATTTTTTCAAACAAACCGTCGAAATTTTGAATCAGAGTTCTTCCACAAGTTAACTTGACAAAAAAGTTTTTATATTTTTTAGAAAATTTTCAAATTTTTATGGATTTTATGGATATAATATGCAGATGCAAAATATACATATGAATGCGAAGGTAAGAAAATGCGTACCGAGCGTACCCCCAAACTTAAACTGGACAGTGTCCTCACTGTCGTTGCATGTAGAGATCATTTGAAGGGTCAAAATTGTCGGTTAGCGATACACAAATTTTTATTTGTTTTTGTTTTTAAAGAAAAGAAAAAGAATATACACAAATATATACAAAATGGTTTGTACATACCCCCAAACTTATTTGGAACAGTGTCCGCTGTTCTTGGCTGGATAACCGAAGTTTGGAGGTAGGCAGAGGAAGATCATTCAGGGTAAACCGGCTCCTGTAAGAACAGGAGCTCCTCTGTTGGTTCGGCGCTAAGGTACGGTTTGCATCGGTGTCCATTTACCTTGAAGAGTGAACCGTCCTTTGGATTTTCCAAATCCACAGCGCCCTGCGGATACACATTCCGCACAAAATACGGCCCTTTCCAGCGAGATCTGAGCTTTCCATGATGGAAGTGAAGTCGGGTGTCGTAAAGCAGTACCTGTCGACCAGGTACGAAGGTTTTGCGCAAAAGGTGTTTATCGTGAAACACCTTCGTTCGATTCTTAACGACAACCGCGTTATCGTAAGCCTCATCCCTAAGCTCGCATAGTTCGTTCAGCTGCAGCTTCCGATGGCTGCCTGCATCCTCCAGAGACAGATTCAGCTCCTTTATCGCCTAAAATGCGCGATGCTCGATTTCGACAGGTAGGTGGCAGGCTTTTCCGTACACAAGCCGATAGGGAGACATGCCAAGGTCGGTCTTATAAGCGGTTCTAAATTCCCAAAGGGCATCAGTGAGTTTCAGAGACCAATCCTTACGGTTCTTGGAAACCGTCTTCTCCAGTATCTGCTTGATTTGCCGATTTGAAACTTTGGCCTGCCCGCAGGTTTGGGGGTGGTAGGGCGTAGAGAGCTTATGATTTATGGAGTATTTCCGCATCAAGGCTTCGAAAGTTTTATTGCAGAAATGACTTCCATTGTCGCTAATGATCGCTCGGGGGTGCCCAAACCGCGAGAAAATGTTTTCTTTAAGGAACCTAACGACAACCTTGTTGTCGTTAGTTCGGCTGGACACAGCCTCGACCCATTTAGAGACGTAATCAACAGCTAGAAGGATGTACAAGTTCCCAAAAGAGCTGGGAAACGGCCCCATGAAATCTATCCCCCAAACATCGAAAATCTCCACAACCAAGATCGGTTGGAACGGCATCTCGTTCCTCCGGGATATCCGGCCCATGTGTTGGCACCGGGAGCAAGTCTTGCAATAGTCATGAGCGTCTTTGAAAAGTTGTGGCCAGTAGAAACCACATTGCAAGATCTTCTCAGCTGTCTTTCTGGGCCCAAAATGCCCGCCACACGCTTGATCGTGGCAAAATGACAGCACACTCTTGAATTCCTCATCAGGGACACACCGACGAATAATCTGGTCGGGACAGTACTTGAACAAGAAGGGTTCGTCCCAGTAAAAGTGTTTTACTTGGGATAAGAAGCGAAGTCTGTCCTGACTCGACCATTCAGTCGGTAGTAATCCCGTGGCCAAATAGTTCACAATATCTGCGAACCAGGGTTCGCACGATACTGTCAAGAGTTGTTCATCCGGAAAAACGTCGCTGATCGGAATTGGAAGCGAAGGCGAAGAAGGAAGTCGTGAGAGATGGTCGGCAACTACGTTTTCACATCCTCGTTTGTCCTTAATGACAAGGTCAAACTCTTGAAGCAAGAGGATCCAACGTATTAACCGAGACTTGGCATCTTTCTTCGCAAAAAGATGGCGCATAGCAGAATGGTCAGTGTAGACAATGACTGGAGAGCCGATGAGGTAGGGCCTGAACTTTTCTAAAGCAAATACAACAGCCAAGAATTCCTTCTCAGTTGTTGTATAATTGAGTTGGGCGTCGTTCAGGGTTCGGCTTGCGTAATAGATTACGTGCGGCATCTTGTTGATGTGCTGTCCAAGGACAACACCGATGGCAAAGTCGGATGCATCGCACATGATCTCGAATGGGTGCGTCCAGTCAGGAGAAGAAAGAACGGGAGCAGAAGTGAGTGAGCGTTTCAGTGACTCGAATGCAGTCACACAGCTCGAGTTGAAGTCGAAAGGCGTGTCCTTGGCCAGCAAAAGCGTCAAGGGCCTAGCAATCTTGCTAAAGTCCTTGATAAACCGTCTATAGAAACCGGCACGGCCAAGGAAGGCTCGGATATCTGTGACGCATCGAGGAGGAGGCAGATTGGAAATGACCTCAATCTTTGCTTTGTCAACCTCTATGCCATTTTGCGAGATGATATGTCCTAAGACAATACCTTCGCGCACCATGAAATGGCATTTCTCCCAGTTCAAAGTGAGATTCTTGTCCTTACATCGGGTAAGGACAGCGTCAAGATGCAGCAAACACTCGTCAAAGGAGTCGCCGAAGATGGAGAAGTCATCCATGAAAATCTCCAGAAATTTTTCCACCATGTCAGAGAAAATTCCCATCATACACCGCTGGAAGGTAGCGGGTGCATTGCATAACCCAAAGGGCATGCGTCGATATGCAAACGTGCCGAAAGGACAAGTGAAAGTGGTCTTGTCCTGATCTTTTTCGGCGATGGGAATTTGATTATAGCCGGAGTAGCCATCAAGAAAGCAATAGTACTCGTGTCCGGCCAATCGTTCAAGCATCTGGTCAATGAAAGGTAGCGGAAAGTGGTCTTTCCGCGTTGCGGCGTTGAGTTTTCTGTAATCAATGCAAACTCGCCACCCAGTTTGGGTGCGAGTAGGGATTAACTCGTTCGCCTCGTTGGTTATGACCGTGATGCCCGACTTCTTGGGGACAACATGAATGGGGCTAACCCACTGGCTATCAGAGATAGGGTAAATGATATCACTATCTAGACATTTGATGATCTCCTTCTTCACAGCCTCCTTCATGACTGGATTAAGACGTCTTTGTGGATCCCGGGCTGGTTTGGCATCATCCATCAGATGAATGTGATGCTCAACGATCAGGGGACTAATCCCCTTGATGTCCGCCATGGACCAGCCAAAAGCTTTCCTGTTACTGTGCAAGACCGCGAGAAGGGCTTTCTCTTGCTCTGGAGCTAGAGAAGCCGAAATGATGACAGGGAGGGTCTCGTTCTCACCTAAGTAAGCATACTTAAGGTGAGACGGCAACGGCTTGAGTTCGAGCATTGGAGGTGAAATGATGGAAGGCAAGACTGGTGCAAAGGTCTCGAACTCAAAGGACTCCAGCAAAGGTTCAAAACGAGTGTAGGCAACCGAGTCGGATGGTTCAGGTACCTCATCCGGAAAGTCGAAGGATTCAAACTCGGGTTGTGTGCGGCTAAGATCGTTCGAGAACGTGAAACACTCGTATTCGTTGTCGGGCGCAGAAACAGCAGCAGGTTCGAAGAGAAACGCACTAGTGGCGTCAAGATTATCGTGATCAAACAGAAACTCCTCGAATTCACACTCTTCTGGTGTGATCTCCTGGATCGAGCAGACGTCCAGTATATGAGCATTAGGTTCGGCGGGCTGATTCCCTAACCTAAAAATGTTGAGTTCAATCGTCATATTTCCAAAAGAGAGGTTCATTGAACCATTGCGACAATTGATCACAGCATTTGAGGTTGCGAGAAATGGGCGACCGAGTATCACCGGAATTTGATTCCGGGGGTTAGCTACAGGCTGTGTATCTAATACAATGAAGTCAACGGGGAATATGAAGTCCTCAACTCTTATCAACACATCCTCTAGCTCACCCCTAGGATGGGTGATCGATCGGTCGGCCATTTGGAGAGTGCAGTGCATGGGTTTCAGCTCTCCGACGCCTAATTGCTCGTATACTGAATACGGAAGCAAGTTAACACTGGCACCAAGATCTAATAGTGCGCGGTTGATGTTCTTATCCCCAATGGTAATTGAAATCGTAGGACAGCCAGGATCCTTCCGTTTTTGTGGTAAAGATTGGGTAAGGGCATCACTCACAGCACTAGCCAAGAAAACTTTCTTGGGTACCTGAGACTTCCTCTTTTTCGTGCACAAGTCCTTTAAGATTTTCGCGTAAGACGGGACTTGTTGGACAACATCTAAAAGAGGAACGTTAATGTTAACTTGCTTAAATAATTCCAGAATCTTCTCCATTTGAGGATTTTGTTTATTAGATCTCAACCGGTTTGGAAATGGAACATTTTGAAAATTGGTTGAGTCTAATGTTGGAGGAGGAGATTGTGGAGTTGGAACGGATCCCAGAATAGGTGTTTTCGTGGAGTGAGAAGTGGGTCCGTTCAGAGAAGAAGAGGAAGGAGAGCCTTGTGAAGAACGGAGAATAGGATCAGAAGACGAAGAAGAAGAAGGAGAAGAAGAAGAAGAAGAAGAAGCGGCGGCCGGGGTGTCATCGTTGATTCGTTTACCAATGTTGTTCTGCAGCATTCTTCCCGATCTCAGTGTAGTCACGGCACTCACATTATGGTTTTGTTGTTCAAGAGCAACATGTGCATTATGTGGGTGACCGGGATTTGGAAGTGGCTGGGACGGGAGCTTCCCCTTCTCTCGCTCGCTTAAGGCCGCTTCAGCTGTGCAATCTGGGCCTCGATGGTCTTGATGCTTTGCCCGTGTGCGGCAGTGTGTTGCACTAAAGATTGAATCGAAGACTGGATGTTGGCGGTGGATTGAGTCGATTGTTTAACAAACGCCTCCAGACTTCGCTCGAGCGAGGAAACCTTATCGTTGTTTGACGGAACGAAGTTGTTTGGTGGAAAAGAGTTGTTGGGTGCAAAGTTGTTCGTCTGGTTTTGAAAAGGTTGGGGTTGGAAGGGCTGCTGATACTGAGTTTGTTGTTGCGCTTGTTGTTGCGGTGGAGGGGCCCTTCGGAAATTGTTGCCTTGGAATTGATTCTGATTCTGATTCCAGGCGAAATTGGGGTGGTTCCTCCAACCGGGATTGTAGGTGGAAGAGTATGGATCATTCCTCGGTCTTTGCTGGAATGCATTAACCTGATCCTGTCCTTGCGATGGTGGATTGTAAGGACACTCTTCGGTCAAGTGAGAAGGATCGGAACAACAAGCGCAGATGGTACGAAGGGGGAGAACAGGGGCAGGAGCAGGAGAAGAAAATTTGCTCTCTATTGCTTCAAGCTTTTTTGTTATTGCAGCCATTTCAGCTCTCATCGCAATAGAGACATCAAGCTGGTGAATTCCTACCCTAGACTGACCGGTAGAAGTGGAGGTAGAAGAAGAAGAAGAAGAAGTCGGTCTGGTGCTCTCCCACTGTAGCGTTTGCTCCGCAAGGTCGTCAAAGAATTGCCACGCTTCCTCGTCAGATTTCGATAGGAAGTGGCCCTGACAGATGGTTTCCAGCAACTGCTTCGTTGCTGGGTTCAGTCCCTCGTATAAGGTTTGGCAGAGTTGCCATTTCTCTATACCGTGGTGAGGACACTGAACAAGAAGGTCTTTGTATCGGTCAAAGCACTTCCAGAAGGGTTCAGAAGGAAGCTGGGAGAATTGGTTGATTTCATTTCGAATCCTTGCGGTCTTATGATTCGGATAGAATTTTTTTAGAAACGCTTTAACAAACTCGTCCCAGCTGGTGATTGAGTGGGAAGCAGTGCTATACAGCCATTTTTTGGCGAGATCGCATAAAGTGAACGGAATGACCCGTAGGCGTATAGCATCGTCCGACAGCTGGGTTGTTTTCATCATGGCACAGACATTTTGAAATTTATTGATGAAGATATAGGCATCTTCAGATTCAAGCCCATGAAAACGTGGAAGCATGTTGATGAAATGGGGCTTAATTTCAAAGTTGTCCCCATTGGCCGGAGGAAGAGAAAGGCAGGTGGGAAGTGCAGAACGGGTGGGGTAGAAACGATCCTGGAGCGCGATTCGCTGCGGCGCTACAACAGGCGGAGGTGGTGGGAGATTGGTCTCCGCAGGAGGTGGAGCCAATCCAGCGGTGGTCAAAGAGATGTTCGGATTAAATCCTGACATCGCGGAAGAAGAGGTTGGTGAAGGTGAAGGTGAAGGTGAAGATGTATGAACAGAATTCCGGTCAACGTCGGAGTTGGCCGGCAAAGAAAGGGGTGAAAGAGGAGTGGACGGAGTATCGACTTCGGAGTCGATCGCGTAGTCGGTCGCGACTAACGTAACGCGTACTAGACGGGCGCTAGTGTCCCGAGTCCAAGCGGACATACACTAAACGAGTTTAGTATAGTCAAAACGGAGAAGGTGAGGGTAAGAAAACGTCAATGGAGAAAGGCGATGGTGGTGGGTGAAAATGGATTTGGCGACAAAAGGGCAAGTTTTTATAAAAGTTTTTGATTTTTTTCCTTTTTTTTGTTTTTAGAAAGAGATTTACAGAAGTATGTACGGAAATACGGCTTAAGCAATCACAAACAAGATATGCACAATCACACCTAGATCTAGGGTAACCTAGGTCTACTAGACCTGCTCCTGAACTTGATTGTCGAAGTTAAACAGTGTCGAGAAACGGGCTTAAAAATACACTGATCACGAGGCCAGGTAAGTGCAGAGATAAGGGGAGGTTGTCCAACGCTTTCGCGAAGTTTCTTAATTAAATAAACCTTTCTCTTTCGGCGGTTGCGCCTTTAACACTTTCCTAGACACCCCGTAAACAATATACGGTTAAGCGAGGTTCTAAACACGGTTTATCTTCTCCTAATGAGCGCGAAGTCCTTAGGGCTGAAGTCTAGTATTTTTTAATTTACAATGGACAATGCATATGCTTTAGTGATTTTTGGGGTCCTGGGAAGGGTGATGAAATCCCCACCCAATCTGGATTGGTTTCAAGCCCCTTAAGTCCGTATTAAAGAAATGCAAAGCAGTAACAAATCAACTGCAAACAATTTTGATTTTGCGGCGCAAAGAATCCTGCACAAGAACAGTTTATTAAAAGGGAGAGAAGAATTTGCGCAAAGAAAGCTGCAGAAAACATAGTTTATTGGAGTTCAGAGGAGTAGAGAAGGAGAGAGAGAAGTACCCAAATTTTGGACCACTGAAGCCAACAAATGGCCGCGGTTCCGCGGCCAAACAGATGCTAAGGCCGCGGTTCCGCGGCTGTATGGAGGTATCGGGCTTCCAAACTTTTTGGGTGTGCTGCTGTGGTTGTCTCCTACTTGTCTGGATGTACTGAATCTTGATTTGCTCACTGTATTTGCTCCAGATTTGTACAGTAGACCGGATGCTTTGTTTTGTCCGTCGCGGTGTAGCCGCGAGAATGTGGGTCTATCTTCCCACGTCTTTGGCACTGTACTTGAACTCCGTATTTTCAACGTCTTGGCCACGGAACTCGAACCTTGTATTTTCCTGCACACTTGCACAAAAGCTAATCAAAAATAACAAGATGATTTTTTACAAAGTATATATATTTTTTTGTTTTTTTGGTTATATTTATACTTACAAATTAACCCGAAATTACACAAGGAAATAAACTACCGTCTCCCCGGCAACGGCGCCATTTGATTGTTAGTGGTTGTGCGTGTTCAAGTTCTAGTTTAAATACCGCAATCAAGACGGTTTCGCTTATAGCTAGCCGGTTGAGTACGGGTCGTCCGCAGGGAGATGGGAGTCTTTTTCAAAGTGTTTTAACGAGTTAAGTCCTGTTTTCAGATTTTGTTGGATTATCTAAGTGTTGAGTTGATATTTAAAGAGAGCTTGTTAGGGTTAGGATTAGGTTAGTTTGAGTTAGGAGTCTCCACATCTTTCGTTGCCCCTCTAAATATCGGTGTTACGGTAATCGGCAACAACGGGGATTAGCACGACTAGGAAGGAACTTGCGAGTATAAGCTAGGCTTTCCAATGCATAAGTCCTTCCTTTTGGTGCTTGTCCGTCCGTTCTTGGCTCTTATCCATAACCTCCGGTTAATTCAACCACAACCGGTCTCACTACGGAATCACCGCTATCATGTAGGATAGGGTGCCGTAAGGAGCGGATTGTGGTTCAATTAACGGGAGTCGATTTAAGCTGTTGGGCAAGAAAAGAGTGAGAGAGATTTCCTTCTCTCAAACTTCCCTTATCCTACCCTAACAAGTATAAAACTACTCACACTTCATGATAAGGAAAAACAAAACAAAACAAAAGAGGAAGATAGAAAGAAGGAGATTAGAAGAATACGACTAACTATTTGCGACCTCACCTTGGCGAGGATCGAGCGTAAGCATCATTGTCGTATGAATGATAAAGAAAAAGAGAGAAGAAAGAAACAACAAGAAAATAACAACAACTACTTAACAATTAAAATTACAACAAGTAAAGAAAGAGCAAGACAAGCATGATAATGAAATGATCTTCTTTATTTACCATTCCTCCCTCACAAAGCTCACTACAAGTTTAATGGAGAAGAGATGAGAAGAAGAAGAACATGTGAACTAAAACCTAGAAAAAGAAAATACAAGAATGGACCCTTTCCTTCACAAAGTTCTGGGCTATTTATAGGCCAAAAAATGAAAACCTAGGGCAACCACCAGAACACTCATGAAAAGACTAAAACACCCCCCAAAGCCCATCTCTTTTGGAGCCAGAACGGCCGCGGATCCGCGGCCTAGACCCCCCTTTGGCCGCGGATCCGCCGCCGTTTAGTACGGTTAGGGTGTGGGCTTTGGGGTACTTCCCTGTTCTTCTGTCCCCTCTTGTCTGGTGTATGTATTTTCTGAAAATACTTTCACATTTCTTCCAGAATTTCTGTTGAGGAAAGGTGGACTTTTTGTGGATGTTTTTGTCATGATTGCCTCGAGCTCCGCGTAGATTTCTTGGAACTTGTTGTTGCCATTGAGCCTTGTGCATGAAGGTGACATTGATTTGACATTTTGTCTTCCTAAACTGGTATCTGGCAACTTACGGATGACGAGCGGAGACCGTGTTTTATCTGTGGTTGGCAGGAACCCGGATTTTGTCGTGTTTTCCATGAATTTCACCGTTTTAGAACAGAGAACCTGTATCCTGCAATTGACTAGCAAACACGGCTCAAGAGTATCTACCGATATGCAATGTGATAAAAATGGGGCGGTATGAAAATGCAAAAATATGATATGAACACTCGTGGCATAACAATTACCAAAGGCGTGTGTGTCACATGAATAGTGCGTGCGCAACATGAGCCAATGGTAATGGTGTACGTGTCCTAAGAGCTGATATCACACATGTGTATATGCATAACTATGCAATGCCAGCAGACGAATAGCTATAAAGGTATGCAATGAATGAGATGGTTAACTAACTAACTAACTAGGCATATATTTGCAAGTAATAAAGTGATCCTAACTATGGGGCGCCTCGCACCATCCAGACGATTTCCCCATAGATGTATACATCTACTCACCCGGACGCCTTGCTAATCTGATCCAACCACCGCTTTGCCTTTGCGTGCCGCGTCCGATGTTTCCGCAGCCGATCCTAAAATTGCATAACACACAACATAAGATTACACATCATGAAACGACGCAAGTCACAATTTGAAAAGATCGACGCCCACAAGTTAGGCACAACGTGCACTCGGTGCGCGGAAAACACACGAAATCGCTAAAACCTTAACTAAAATCGTCGTTTCGGGGCAACCGTCAAAACTAAAACCCGACTAAACCAAATTCCGCATTCACACACTCTACAAGTCGTAGAAGATACCAATAATATCGTCATGATATCGCAATTAATTCACTTCCTAATTTTAAGAGAAACCTAGTAAGCATTCACGAACAAATTTCGATGCAAACCTCGCGAATTAACGATTTAGCGTTCACAAACTAGCACAAACGTCCGATCTAACCCACTAGATGGCCACAACACTAACCTTAACCCACTTATCATAATTCAAACCCTAATTACAACACCAATCCTTTTCTTGAATTTTCAAAACAAACCATTACAATGAAATTAACACTTTAAACTTCTAATTTAACATGTTTAAACTACAAATTAACAACTTGATTAAAATTATACCTCCCAAGTGTTGAACCTCTTGCACTTAGCCTCCAAAGATGTCTTCTTTTTCCTTGTTTTAAACAAATTAGGGTTTGGGAAGAGGTGGAAAAGGGTTTTGGTTTGAATTAGTGGAGGAATTTGTGAATTTTGTGGATTTTTGGTTGATTTTTTTGGATGGAATTTGAAGCAAGAAAATAGGGAAAGAGGGGGGACTGCAGCAGGTTGAGCTCGGCCAGAGGGTAGAGGAGGAGAGTGAGAGAGAATTGTGTGGAAAATTCTACACAAAAATCAACCTTTAAACTCATTTAATGCATATCACATCAAATTTTACACAAAAAACACTATTTTAATTCATTTTTGATTTAATTTTCAAACCCTAGAACTAAAATCTTGAAAAGCCTTGATACAATTTTAGTTACAGTAAATTTTAGTTTATAATGGTTCCTAATTATGTTATTTACCCAATTAAATTTGTATTTATCACTAATTTAATGTATATTTAAAAGCTTAAATTAATATTAAAAATAATTAATTAAGGAAAAAATTTTAAATGACTAGAAATTTTTAAGTGACAAATTAGTGACCAAATTCTAACAATATCTTATCTAAATTTTGTATAATTAGGCCTATATTGAAAAATTCTTATTTTGACATTTTACGGAAAAGACTGATTATTTTGCCGATTATCGAAAAACTGCTTAAACGATTTTCGAAGCGTTACAATCTTCCCCCCTTAAAGAAATTCGGTCCCCGAATTTAGAATTCAATTACGCATACCTTCAAAAAGATGGGGATATTTCTTCCTTATCTCGTCCTCGGTCTCCCAGGTGACCTCCTCGCTGTTCGGGCCACGCCAAAGAACCTTGACGGAAGGTATAACCTTCGACCTCAATTTCTTCACCTGCCGATCCAAAATGACCACCGGCTGCTCGGTGTTCATATCATAATATTGCATTATTATATTCCCCATTCTTATTCTTTTTACAAATAAACAGGTGCTTTTGACGCATGTCTGCTACATAGTACATGTTACAGGTTCTTGGATCTAAAACAGTGAAAAAGATAAAAAAAAAAAAACAATGCAAAAGTGGGACTACAACCAACAAATAGAAGGATCTTGATCAAGCCTACATAAAGATCAGTTCACAAAGCACAAGACAATGCAAGGTCCAAGATCGCGAAGTCACGGTTAAAGTCCACCACAATTATTCACTAGAAAATCTGGAAGAGAATCAGAAGCCAAGTTCAAAAAGGTACTGAAGAAATAGGAAGACAAGAATGACCAGAAGCTATACAAGAAACTGCAAAGCCCAACTCTTCTTTTTGGCCGCGGAACCGCGGCCAAACAGGGCCTCGGGCCGCGGTTCCGCGGCAGGGTTAAGGAATTAAAGGACAGAAATTTTACCATAAATTGTGTCGGCGCTGGGTAATCTTCCTAGGGGTATTTTGGTAAATGCAGACATGCGGCAAATTGTAAATCTAGGGTTTTCTATGTCCTATAAATAGAAGCCCAATTCATTGTATTAGGTTATGCCTCCTTTTATGAATAAAATTCAGAATTCTTTTGGAGAGCATCAATGCCTCTTTTCATATCATCTATTCAGATCTGACAACCCTGCGTAAATGTTTGGAAAGAGCCATCTGTAAAGTAAGTAGGTAATTTCAATTCTTGCCCTAGATAATTTTTCATTCTCTGCCCTAGATAAATGTTCTTAAATTACCTAATGAGCGAGTAGTCTCCTCGCTTGTTAGGGTTAGCTTTGGGGAAGGCTTTTAAGATATGAGATCTCTCATCCCTTTCTTGCCCGTTATATATTTAATAGGACTCCATGCATACATGCACATACCGCTCCCTACGGCACCCTATCCCTCGAGGTAGCGGTGATATCGTAGTATAAAGGCCCGGTTGTGATGGTTTTCCATGGAGGTTAGGGTAAAGGATTGATAAAGGAAGGACAAGAAAATAGAGGAAGAAAACATCTTCCCGATGATTCTAATCCCTTTTGTTAATAATTACCATAACTCCTAATAGATCTTCATTTGGGTATAGAAAGCGTTGAGATTTATTTGCATTTCCAAACCTACCCTAGACCTAACCCTAGCAAGACTTAGATATAGGTTAATCCTAGTATAACTCAACTTTAGTTTTTAGATTTAATAATCAATCCGGCTCCCATCAGAATTAACTCGTAAGAGCGATTAGGAAATTCACAATATCCCTGTGGACCGACCCGTACTCACCAGCTAGCTATTAAGCGACACCGTTCTTGATTGCGGTTATAGATAGTTTTGAGATCAATCACTCGGTGAATGAAAGATCGTGCTCCTCCAAAAGTAAGGCTGCATCCATCGCGGCCGCGTATGTGTCAAAGTGCTGGGTGCCGATGGCAAGGAATAGCTGTGTGTCAAGCCCTCGCACAAACCTCTTTATCCTCTTATCTTCTGTGTCTACTGGGTACGGAGCATATCGAGACAACTGGGTAAACTATATATCATACTCAGACACTGTCATCCCAGGAGTCTTGCGCAAAGACTCGAAACTACGGGCTCGAGCATCTCGGACACTCTCCGGAAGGAAACGGGCAAGAAATGCAGCTGTAAACTCATCCCAGGTCATAGGAGGTAGACCTGCAGCTCAGCCTCTCTCTACTGAATCGTACCACATCTGGGCAAGGCCCTCCAGACGAAAACTCACGAACTCCACCCATCTATCATCAGAACACCTCAACAAACGAAAAATCCTAGCCATCCTATCAAGAAATGCCTGTGGGTCCTCTGTCGCATCCGTCCCGGCAAAAGCTAGAGGTCTCAGTCTCATAAACTCCTGTAGTGAAACAGTGATAGTCGCAGTAGTAGCAGGAGTAACCATCTGGGCCGCAGGTACAATCGTGGTCTGTGTGGTGGAAGGAACGTCCTCGGATCTCTGTGCCCGACTGGACTCAACTAAAGATCCCATCATTTGTCGCAACTCCTGCATACCGGCCTCTAATCTTGCAATACGGTCGGGAGAAGGCGGTTTAATCTGACCCTGAGGGGTAGGCGTATCATTCCGTTCGATCCTCGCCTCAGACGAGCCCGCTCGAAGCTCATCCCTAGCAGCAGCCCGCTGAGCTCTCGTAGTCTTTGGCGGCATCGAAGCTGGAATGAGAAACAGGAGCGATAAGAACATTACAATTGAATCAAGGAATGGATGGAATCAAGGAGGAAATACAAGCAATTATGTACTAAGGTCACTTAGGCGGAGTACCGTATCGTAAGTATGCCGCGGAACATACCTACGCTACGCTACTCTGCTTAAGTCACCTACTCCATCTACCAAGGGTCGTCCTACACTCAGAAAGGTAAAACCTACGCTCTGATACCAACTTTGTCATGACCCGAAGGTACGGAACGTGACTGGAACTTAGATTACGAGACACCTAAAGGCGTAACGTAAACTAAGTCAGCCAAAACCCAGAAAAATCTAAACCAAAATCAACAAGAGTGAAGGAAAACCTTTCATAAAAACGACTTTAAAATCAATTAAGTTGCATTAACCTTTTTTTTAAAAACATCAAAAATTTCCGAAAATTTCGTCAGAGTCTCTTTTGTAAATACTAGCCCCCAAAATAGGTACAACAAGATATATAACCTGTAATAACAAAATGGCATCCCCAAGCGGGAGCTAGCTCTTCTCCCAAGGCGGATCACAACCACACGCAATATATATGCAATATTAAGAAAATAAGCATAAAGAAATGCAAAGATAAGAAAATCACAACGTCGGCTCAAGTGAGCTCGACCCCAGAAAAACCACATATACACAAATCTCTCAGTCTCATCGCTAGGTCGCATATACAAATAAGAAGTGGTATAAGGAGAATACTAGATACAAAGATAGTACAAAAATAGATAAAAGTGTCCTCGCAACCCACCTACGAGCAATATCGCGAGTCTGAGCAAAAGAAGCCAATGATAAGATAAGCCCGCCGCTACAAGGCTAACGGGTCCGACCTGCAAGACACTGTGGCACAATGGGGGTGAGTTGCCAGCTCGTGAGTAGCAAGTAACATCTAATAAGGCTATCGTAAGAATGCACGCAAATGCGTCACAACATGTATGTTTAGATGTGATGTAATGCCACTAGTATGTATGCACATGTATGCAACATCAATACGAAATCTTTAAGTGTTTAAAATACTATAAGCTCTGCATTTCTAACTTAGAAAAAGAATATCTGTGCAATAGCTAAAATACCATAAATGAAATCATCTGAAAACCGTATCAAGCATCGACACCAAATATGGAAATATATCTGTCTCAATGTCTCACTATTTCAATGTCTCAATACATCGGGCTCCGTCAGTCCGGATCGGCTCATATCATCAAATCTCACAACAACGGTCGGTATCCTCCGGATATCCGCCGCGCCAGACATCACCGGTAGGTAGTCTTCCCCTGCCAGGCTCATCGTCTACAACTCGATCTTCTTTCCCCGGGGTACCATACCGGGCCCACCATGTACCCGAGACAGTTCATCCACTCCTCGAATCGGGTCTCGAAATCCAACTGAAAACATGAAAACTCATGGTGGACGACACATACATCACGAGAAAACCGCAACTTTATTTTAAAAATGATAATAATAAGCTTTTGTTAAATTCTTGCGGTTTTCCCCAAAATCCAGAAATCGCATCAATACTGAAATCATCAAGAAAATCATAATACCCAACATGTTGTATATGATAAATGTTTATGATATCAAAGGTATGCAATTGATTTGTGACTAGGAATCTATACAATCATGATGATGATATAGGGTATATACATGCTATGCAATTCAATATATCATGTATGATGCAAGTGTTAATACTGAACTGAACAAGTTCTACAGTGCTCGTGGCATGACAATTACCAAAGGCGTGTGTGTCACATGAATAGTGCGCGTGCAACATGAGCCAATGGTAATGATGTACGTGTCCTAAGAGGTGATATCACACATGTGTATATGCATAACCATGCAATGCCAGCAGACGAATAGCTATAAAGGTATGCAATGAATGAGATAGTTAACTAACTAACTAGGCATATAGTTGCAAGTAATAAAGTGATCCTAACTATGGGGAAAATCGCGCCATCCAGACGATTTCCCCATAGATGTATACATCTACTCACCCGGACGTCTCGCTAATCTGATCCAACCACCGCTTTGCCTTTGCGTGCCGCGTCCGATGTTTCCGCAGCCGATCCTAAAATTGCATAACACACAACATAAGATTACACATAATGAAACAATGCAAGTCACAATTTGAAAAGATCGACGCTCACAAGTTAGGCACAACATGCACTCGGTGCGCGGAAAACACACGAAAATCGCTAAAACCTTAACTAAAATCGTCGTTTCGGGGCAACCGTCAAAACTAAAACCCGACTAACCCAAATTCCGCATTCGCACACCCTAGAAGTCATAGGAGATACCAATAATATCGTCATGATTTCACAATTAAGTCACTTCCTAATTTTAAGAGAAACCTAGTAAGCATTCACAGACAAATTTCGATGCAAACCTCGCGAATTAACGATTTAGCGTTCACAAACTAGCACAAATGTCTGATCTAACCCACTAAATGGCCACAACACTAACCTTAACCCACTTATCATGCTTCAAGCCCTAAATACAACACCAATCCTTTTCTTGAATTTTCAAAACAAACCATTACAATGAAATTAACACTTTAAACTTTTAATTTAACATGTTTAAACTACAAATTAACAACTTGATTAAAATTATACCTCCCAAGTGTTGAACCTCTTGCACTTAGCCTCCAAATATGTCTTCTTTCTCCTTGTTTTAAACAAATTAGGGTTTGGGAAGAGTTGGAAAAGGGTTTTGGTTTGAATTAGTGGAGGAATTTGTGAATTTTGTGGATTTTTGGTTGATTTTTTGGATGGAATTTGAAGCAAGAAAATGGGGAAAAGGGGGGGGGGGGGGGGCTGCAGCAGGTTGAGCTTGGCCAGAGGGTAAGGAGGAGAGTGAGAGATAATTGTGTGGAAAATTCTACACAAAAAGAAACCTTTAAACTCATTTAATTAATGCATATCACATCAAATTTTACACAAAAATCCCCATTTTATTTCATTTTTGATTTAGTTTTCAAACCCTAGAACTAAAATCTTGAAAAGCCTTGATACAATTTTAGTTACACTAAATTTTAGTTTATAATGGTTCCTAATTATGTAATTTACCCAATTAAATTTGTATTTATCACTAATTTAATGTATATTTAAAAGCTTAAAATAATATTAAAAATAATTAATTAAGGAATTTTTTTTAAATGACTAGAAATTTTTAAGTGACAAATTAGTGAACAAATTCTAGCAATATCTTATCTAAATTTTGTATAATTAGGCCTATATTGAAAAATAATTATTTTGACTTTTTACGGAAAAGACTGATTATTTTGTCGATTATCGAAAAACTGCCTAAACGATTTTCGAAGCGTTACATCTTCACTCCTCTGATATTTGTCGTTGTAATCCTTCAACGTCTTCAGAGAGGTGACGGGTCCCAACAACCAGACATTCCACGGACTGTGGGGTCCTTAAACTCATGGACTATGATGTCCTTAAACTTTACAGACTATGATGTCTCTAAACTACCATGGACTGTGAGGTCTTTAAACTCATGATGTCTTTAAGCTTTATAAACTATGATGTCTTTAAACAGGACCACAAAGTCCCTAAACTAAAACAATAGAGTCCAAATGCTCTTTTGTTGGATCTAAATGATCCTGTTAAGTTGATCTTAGTCTAAAATTAGACTAACATATTCTTAACAAATCGTTAAGTTGATCTTAGTCTAAAATTAGACTAACGTATCCTTAACAAACGTTTAAGTTGATCTTAGTCTCAAATGAGACTAACGTATCCTTAAACCCAAACCAAAACCTATATCTAAGAAAATACGGATTTTGACTAATCCATGCCCTACGGGCGACAACATAAATTAGTCTCCGTATACAATCCACGGGCAACCAAAAATAAAACAAACACACACGACAAGAAGTGACCATCTGGAGAAGGAGAAAGTTGTTACCGCGATGCGGTAGCGTAATTAACTGCAGGGTCTTGCGCCTGCAGGGAAGAGCGTCCCCACAATCAAAAACCTCTCAAATGAGGGGGAATCTGATGAAGTCTGCTACAACGGCCGCATCCGTCTAAACATCCAATACACGGTACCATAAATCAACTTAGCATCTTCGGAGAGGTGGACAGATAAAACCAAATAGCATCTGCTCCCAAAATTCAAGCCAGACGTCCCAACGTCCCGGTCGCGTCTTTCGGCGGTAAACACATCCCTGTACTGTTTGATTTTTCTGAAATTAAACAGAGACTTCAATTTCACCTTTAAATCCAATTTTAATGCATTTTAATTCATTCTTTCAATTTCAAAACCCTAATTTCACACTATAAATACAATCCTATATCCTAGCTCTTCCTCATTCTGAAAATTCTAGCCAAAACCTTCAAATTTACTCAAGTACGTACAAGTGGAATAGAACTAGAGTTAGCCAAAGATCAACTTCCGGGGAGGAATCGAGCAAGTTCCGGCAACTCTAAGACATCACGACAACTACACCCTCTTCTTCTACATCATCTTCACCTTTCTAACCCGTAATTCCCTTCTAATCCTCCCCCTTCTTCTCTAAAGCCTCTTTTCAAAACAAACATCGGTAAGTGGAGTTAGTACAGATGTAAATCTTCTAAACTCTAAAATCTTACTTTTTAATTACATATTGTTCATCCAACTTTTACATAATATTTATAACACTATTATAAATATTTAGAACCAACTTTCACTCTAAAATATCATGTTAAATAACTTAAATCCCACTTTTACATGAAAATACCATTAACTTTATATATGTCATGTTTTTATTCCTTTGTTTGTAGATACCTTTAGAAAACATCATGGGGTAATGACCCACCCTTCACATACACACATGTTTACATAGCATGATACTCTTTGAACATATTTTTATGGCAAATACAATATTTCATTAAAACACCATCGACTATAAAAAACGGTTTCCTTTTAAATAGTATTATTAAACTCTTTGCGATTATATTTCTACAACCCATTTGGGAAATCCACTATTGGATGATGCGGATTATCGCACATCCTTGGGCTAGTAGAGCGAGATGCAGACCTCCTCACGGAGCAATCGGCCTCGAAAGATTTTTAATACGACTTTTAAGAAAAACGAAAATTTCTACTTAATAATAAAATTAATTTTTAATAATTATATAAATATTATTAAACCACATATTTTCAAGATATAATAAAATTCCATGTTTTCTAAAAAATAAAAGAAAGACAAATTTCATCAAGATACCTTCAAGTTATCCAAAAGTCAAGCTTTACAGTAAAATATCTTGAACTATTCAAGTTAAGATATTTATCACTAAAATACCCTAATTCTTAAAATACACATCCATGGAAACGCTAAATAATATATATAAATACTCGAGATTTATTTTGAAAGTATATAAAATATTTTTCATAAAACCCTCTCGAGCTATATAAAACACTGTTAAGGACTTTAGTAAATATAGCTTTAAGCGGGATAAATTCTCTTAAGCCTTAGAGAGCCGGAGAAAGTGAGTGCTTACCTATTTAAGGTAGAAAACTTAACGGTGTTATCAATGGTTATTGTCATGGAAAAAGACACAAATCTTGCCGTCCATATGCAGCAGTTACCTATAACTCCTGAACCTAATTCAGAATCCAAATCAGTTCTAAGTTTGAGTCTAAATCAAACTTGAATTCAATCCAAACTGGAATCCAATTCGAACAATAATCTAAACCCTAACATGTATACTTGAACCTGAACCTAAACACCAGAACAAGATCAACATACAAACATGATTTGACTTGACCGAACCATGACTATAACTTGACTTGATTACATGCCTACTTGTTTACATGCTGAACCTGATTACATGAACAATTTGTATCCATGGTCATGACAAGTCTAATAACTATAATTCAATACAATACATTACGAGGTTTTAACGGGATAGATTGGTACGAAATGTATTAAAAGTGGAATGATGATGGACAATAAAAGACACCTACCTGAACTCTCGTGCCGTTATCCTATGGGTTTTGACGGGGTCTTGTACTTACCTGTTACCATAGTCCACGGGATAGTTGGACTCCTCTCGTATACACTGATACTTTCTGTATCAAACTACAAACAACTACGTTAGCATAACAGACACATTCCTGTATAAATTACTAGTTTTTTCTCTTTATTTGTTCTATTCCATTCTTACTTTTGGGACTTATCGAGTGCTAGTGTTAGTGTGATATGCCCTAGAGACCATTATTGTATAGTACTAGTTTGTATATTATATTTTGGAAGCTTGGGATATATACACGGATTGACATTCTTGCTCAATATGGTAGTATGCTACTTGGTTTGTATCTATCTTAATATGTGTATGTGTTTCTTTTGACTTATTGCTAATACATATTGTTAGAGCCCTTAGGATCTTTTTCTTGACTACCAGCGTTGTGATGGCAGTCATACTAGTGGGGGCTGGGTAGTCTATAAGCACATCCTTATACAGATCCCTGGTCGTAGGATTATCGAGACAGGGTATCGATACTCCAGAGTAGACTAGTGTATATGATTCTCATCCCAAGAGGGGAGATGGTCTGTCCCACAACCATCAGTACGTCGTACTGGAGATAGTATGCAGGTGCTCGTTAGGTTACGAGTACACTGGACAGGACTCACTAGGAACTGTTGGTTGGTATTATACCTATCGTCAGCTATCAGTTCCCAGGTGACATGAGTACAGCTTAGTCCGTTGACTTGACACTGTCACTTCGCCTCGAGTGTGTTCCCACTGTTCTTAGATTACTACCCTACCACGGCTCAAATGAGTCGTGCAAACAGGTAGTAGTTGGGTGCAGTCCCGAAGCACTTGGAGGCAGTGACGGTTAGAAAGGATTCGTCTCTCCTGGTATTGGGAGTTGATATCGTGCTGTGTCTAGGAGAGCCATTACACAAAGTCCCTGGCCAGGGCAAGCGAGATTTACTGGTAGTGTTTCCAGTATTTTCTCAGGGTGTTCTGGGCTACACTCCCACACGACTTGTACCGCTATTAGGGGACTGACTTTACCGCCCCTAGGCCCGACATGCGATACTCTCAGACGAACAGACCGGACTGTACGAAGATTGTCACATTCAGGCTCAGTAGGAGTTCGGATGGGTTCACCTCATCGGTCTTCTTATCGGCATCTACCTGATGATCATTACGTACAGCTAGTACCACTTGTGGCCTGTGGTTAAACCCACTGCCAGCGTAGTGTCGAGTCTTTAGAGTCCCATACAGAGGGTTGTTCACCTTTGGGCAAAACAGAGTAGAGGTCGTATGGTTCTACGACGGGGTTCGTTCACATACACGCACTTGTGCACGTTTGGTGTCCGGGCAGTTATTACTAGCGGGCTTTTGTTTAAGCCAGATCCTAGTATTTGTTTTGGGATTGGTCTTGTCTCATAGTGTTCGTGTTCCTCAGAACACAGATGCGAGTGTGTATACACAGTTGACAGAGGCAGAGTAAACTCATTAGGGTTTTGACCATTGACTTGATTAAAACCATAATGAGATTGAGAAAATTGATTAATGAGTTTTAATTAGTGATAATTGTATCATGGTTAATTAGGTTTAACCCTTTGACCAAGTTGACCCATGTTGACTTGGATATTTTTGTGAGCATGCTTAGCATTAATTATGATATGATAAGGGTCAAATCAACATCAACCATGACAATTTATCCTAATTAAAATTATCATTATTCTTTTTGGTTCATATGAGAGCAAGGTTCATTTTTCTTCTCATTCTCTCATGCCCTTTCTCTCTCTTGCAAAGCTCTCTCCTCTTCCTCTCTCAAAGCTCTTTTGTTTCATGAGTTGAAAAACATGAGCTTTGTGAGATAAAACTATCAAGAAAACTCTCTACTCATTCTAGAGTTCTTAGTCTAGCAAGCCAAGCACTCTAGTTACTTCTTGGTTGAGGTAGGAGCTCAAGGTAGAGGCCTTCGGGTGGATCTTTCTTCGGCAAAGAGAAGACGAAGAGAAGGAGCTGTCTACACCACTCCAAGGAGCTAGCAACAAACAGGACCACAACAAGAAGAGAAGGAGTTCAAGAACTAGGTATAACCATCTTACCTAGTAGCTAGAACTTGTAGTTAGTTTGTCAGTTTTTGTTTAGCAAAGATCCTTCATGGTTCGTTTATGTTTCCTTGTGATAAAAATCCATTTTTAAACTTTTCCGCCTCCCCGTAAGTACCGGGGTGGGTAACATAGACTTACAGTGGTATCAGAGCCTAGCTAAACAACAACTAACATGTTAGCAAAGTGTTTAGAACTTCGATCCCGAAAAAAAATCGCAAAATACATCAAAAATTAGTGTTTTCTGCCGATTTTAAAAACAGGTCTAAAAATATTTCCAGAGACCTGAAAAATACGTGCAGGGTTTTTTAGGAACACCCAAGAAAAATGAGCTCATGACTCGGTCAGACTTCCGCGAAAGGGCGGTGAAACCAAGCGTTTCGCCGCGGATCCGCGGCCGAGTCGACTCAGAGTCAACTCTTTTTTCCTGCAGTGTGTCCAGCTTGATGTTTTGTGAATTTTCAGATACTTTGTTTCTGCCCAGATTCTTCTGAGAACAGTATTGTATTTGGGGTAGTTTCAAATTGGAATATTGATCGAAATTCTATAAACTTTAGCTAATTGATTATATCTGTAATGTGATATATGTACTGAACGTTGACTAATCGCTATATGTCGATTAGTGGGGGTTGTACATATCTGTGATCTGTGATGTTGGATTGTGTATATGAACTTGTTAGATTGTCGCGGATGAATAGCCGGGATTGTGAGATGAGTGTTTATTTATCTTTCATTTGATGTAAATTGTAAATTTATGTAATATTATTTTTATGGCCGCACATCCGGGTTGAGGTTGTAGCCGCCATTGTATATTATTTTTTTACTGTTTTTGCTCCTGGGATAGACCCAAGGAGGGGTGCACAAACTACCGGGTACTTTGAAGTGCCGAGTGGCCTACTCACGTTGTTGAGGGAGGTTACTTCATTTCGGGTACTCGGCGGGTAGTTTGCCGCACCCTTAGGGGTCTAGGGTGGTATTTGGCTATTCATCGCGACCGTGTAATCCATCTTTCGTTGTACGCTCAAACGAAACGTGGATTCCTAGCATATCCAATGTGTTCATCTGTGATCTGGAATGGCTATCATTGCATCTGATGAATGTTTATATATCTATATATGATATCTAGTAGGCGTTGCTTATGTTTTGCGTCCGCACTAGTCCAGCCCCCGCTCTGTCGTTAGTTAAGTAACCTAACGGGTGATGACGGGGCCCCGTGGCGAATGCGGATGGTATAAGCGTACGTCATATTTTCATTGTTTTCTGCAATGGTAGGATTAAATGATGGGAAGCATTATATTAATGCAAAGAAAATAAACCAAAGTTAAAATCGTTGGAACAATTTCAAAACCACTCGGTTTTTTCCAAAACAGAAAACTTTTAAAAACACGGAGCTTAAAGCACTCTTTTTAAAAGCTATCAGGTTCCTTTGATTATATCAAGTTCACTACGTTCACGGTTTCGCCAAAATCATTCGTAGCCCTCCGTCATTTCATATGGATAGTCAATAGTATTCAAGCTATGTTTGTTGGCCAAAGTCAAGGCATAGTGATTGGTAGCTATTGGATATTCATATGTAGCATAGATAGATGCGTTGGTTTGGGACAGTCGTATTGCCTTGTTGGCCAAAGTCAAGAGTAGGTACGGGTGAGTTCAAATTAACCTGGAAAATGACGGGTAGAACTTGACATGTGACTTATGATTTGTTGGCCAAAGTCAAGGCATAAGAGCATGGGGCAAAAATCCACATCGGGAGTTTCTAAAGAAACTGAAACTTGCTAGTGTTGCATACCATTTGGAGTGTGATGATTTTGGTATGATTCCTTCAACTTTATCACACGATGATATTTGGATCCCAATCCTACTGTGAGTATACGCTACTCCTCGGGAAACTTTCTCACTTAACGATCAATGCTATAAACCAAGTATGTGTCTAGAAAGGTGTTAGCGGGGCTACGCCCACAGGGAAAAGAGGTTATTTAATTAAGGAACTTCGCGAAAGCGTCGTAAAACCTCCCTCGAAGTACCAACACAGTCCTGGCTGAACGGTTAAGAAAGTATTGTACGGTGAGATTGATCCCGACTAATTCTTCTTTTATGGTTTGAGGAAGGATTCGAGAAACAGTGGGAGCCATCCTGTTTAGACAAACTAAAAACCACTCTAAACTTGTAAGAGCATCATGCTAAAGTGTTTCTTCTCTCTCTCCTAATTGCAGCGACCAAACATCATGATCGGCCTTAAGTTACTACTAGATAAAAATATACTGACAGGGCCAAACTACAAAGATTGGCTCAGGAATGTCAAAATGGCAATCACTTATGACAAGCTAGGGTATCTCCTTACCACTAAAGCCCCGCCGTCCCAGGTCCAGAATCCAGTGTCACGGATAAGGAAATCCGTAAGACCTGGGAGATTGACTGCGTGAAGGACAAGTGCCTCGTGCTTTCCTCTATGGACAATGAACATCAGAGGTGGCACGAGAATATGGACCTTGAATCCATAGTTCTCCATACTAAGGAACTATATGGAGAGCAATCCCGTATCGTCAGATACGAAACCTCGAAAAAGTTATTTTCAGCGAGGTTGGCCGTCGGATCATCTATAGCGGAACACGTGCTTAAGATGATTGGCTACATTGAGGAGCTCGCGGACCTCGGGATCACGTTAGAGAACGAGCTCTACACTGACTTGATTCTCCAATCCCTTCCTTCCACCTACGCCTAGTTTATCCTGAACTTCAACATGCAAGGAAAAGACGTTGAACTTCTGGAACTCCTCAACATGTTGAGTAGTGCAGAGGGCACCCTACAGAAAGTCAGGGAAACACCCACTTTGTTTGTTGGAGGAGCTTCCTTTTCTAGGTCCAAGGCGAAAGCCAAAGGAAAGAAGAAGAAGGCCCCACCAAACCAAGGGGCGGTGTTAGTAAGGTGGAAGCCAAAGGAAAGGCAAAGGTAGAAAAGGTAGCGGGACAGATTGTGGGGAAGGAAGAATGCTTTTATTGTCACAAGAAAGGACACTGGAAGAAATATTGCAGGGCTTGGAAGGCCAAGAAGCAGGACCCGAAGCAAGTTGTGGCTTCGGCTTCAGGTGTGTATGTTATTGAAAACTGTCTGTCAATCAACTCTACTTCCTGGGTATTGGATACCGGATCACGATCTCATATCTGTAATTCTTTGCAGCCACTGAGAAGGCATAGAGCTTTGAAGGCAGGTGATATGACCCTCAGAGTTGCAAACGGAGCAAGCATGGATACTGAGTCCGTGGGGGACTATCACTTAGGGTTGACAGATGGACATGTTTTGGTTTTGCGCAACTGTTATTTTGTACCCAGTTCGACATGTAATATCATATCTGTATCTTTAATGTCTAAAGAAGGTTATGATTTTGCATTTGTAAGCAATGTTGTAAACCTTCAGCTTAATCATGTTTTGATTGGGTCGGGTACATTAAGCAACGGTATATACGTATTAAACCAACCGCAAATTTTCAATATCCAGAATACACACAAAAAAAGTCTCCAGAATTAAATCATTCTTTCTTATGGCATTGTAGACTGGGTCACATCAATGAGACAAGGTTAACTAAGTTGCATAAAGAAGGATATTTGAATCCGTTTGAATATCAATTATATGCAACTTGTCAATCATGTCTCAAAGGAAAGATGACAAAGACTCCGTTTATTAGACATGGAGTAAGAGCGAGCGAGCTCTTGGGACTCGTACACAACGATGTATGTGGTCTAATGTCTATACATGCGTGAAGTGGTTATTCTTACTTCATTACTTTTACGGATGATTTTTCAAGGTATGGACATGTCTTCTTAATGAAGCATAAATCTGAAGCCTTTGAAAAATTCCAGGAATACAAGAATGAAGTAGAAAAACAAACAGGCAAAAGTATCAAGACACTGAGATCTGATCGAGGTGGTGAATACTTGAGTGCCGAGTTCCTGGATTACCTAAAGGAGAATGGAATTCTCTCTCAACTTACTCCTCCGTACACACCACAACACAATGGTGTATCGGAGAGAAGGAACCGAACCCTATTGGATATGGTACATTCCATGATGAGTAACGCTGAGTTGCCGCGATCTTTCTGGGGATATGCACTAGAATCAGCTGCATATCTTTTGAACCGAGTTCCAACTAAGTCTGTGCCTACCACACCATATAAGATGTGGAGTGGGAAGAAACCCTATCTTAAACACATTAAGACATGGGGATGTCCAGCTTTTGTCAAAAAGCAGCATACGGACAAACTCGAGGCACGCTCAGTACAGTGCAAGTTTATGGGATATCCAAAGAACTCCAAGGGATATTTCTTCTATTACGCAGAGGAACAAAAGGTATTTGTTTCTCGTCATGCCTGCTTCTTGGAAAGTGAATTTTTAGAAAATTAGATAAGTGGGAGCGCAATAGAACTGGAAGAAATTCCAGAACCACGAGCTATTACTGAAAGCTTAGTAGAACAAGAAGGTTCGAAAGGACAGGACATTCCTGCGCCACTCCGCAGGAGTAGTAGACAGTCTCATCCGTCCGAGAGATACTAAAGTTTTCTCATAGACGGGGATAGAGAGGATTGCATCATTGATAATGATGAACAGACTAGCTTCCAGCAGGCCATTCAGAGCACTGACTCGGTAAAATGGCTGGATGCAATGCGGACCGAGATGGAGTCCATGTACACCAACAAAGTATGGACTTTGGACGTTGCTCCAGAAGGGGTAAAACCCGTAGGCTGCAAGTGGATCTTCAAAAGGAAGATTGGTGTAGATGGACAGGTTGAGACCTATAAGGCTGACTTGTTGCAAAGGGTTTTCGTCAAAGACCTGGTTTGGACTATGACGAAACCTTTTCTCCAGTGGCTATGCTCAAATCCATTCGGATCTTTCTTGCCATTGCTGCCTTCCACGATTATGAGATTTGGCAGATGGACGTAAAGACCGCTTTTCTAAATGGAAATTTAGAGGAGCATGTCTATATGGACCAGCCAGAGGGTTTCATTCAGAGTGGGAGCAGCGGGAAGGTGTGCAAGTTGCTTAAGTCCATTTATTGACTGAAGCAGGCATCGCGGAGTTGGAACATCTGTTTTGATGAGATGGTCAAAGAATTTGGCTTTATCAAAAATCCAGATGTACTATGTATTTATAGTAAGATTGTAGCATGAACTGTCGTATTCCTCGTTTTATACGTGGATGACATTCTCTTGATAGGAAATGAAATTCCTATGCTACAATCCATCAAAAGGTTCTTGTCACACAGGTTCTCCATGAAAGACCTGGGTGATGCCTCTTACATTCTGGGGATCCGGATCTATCGTGATAGGTCCAAGAGGATATTAGGACTTTCACAGTCTAGGTACATCGACACCATACAGAAAAGATTCAGTATGGAAGATTCCAAGCGCGGTAATTTACCAGCTTGTCATGGGATCACCCTCTCCAAAGAGATGTCTCCCAAGATTTATTTGGAAAGGAATCGCATGTCTATTATACCCTACGCCTCTGCGGGAGGCTCTATAATGTATGCGATGTTGTGTACCAGACCAGATGTAGCTTATGCACTGAGTGTAGTAAGCCGGTATCAGTCAAACCCTGGGGAGAAGCACTGGATAGCAGTAAAGAACATTTTGAAGTACCTGAGAAGGACTAAGGATATGTTTTCGGTTTACGGCGGAAAAGATCTCCAGATCGAGGCCTTTGCTGACTCCAGCTTCCAGAGTGACAAGGATGACTCCAAATCCATGTCTGGTTATGTCTTTACTCTCAATGGAGGGGCGGTATGTTGGAAAAGTTCCAAACAGGAAACCGTTGCTGACTCGACGATGGAAGCGGAAAATATCGGAGCATCTGATGCCGCAAAAGAAGCCGTCTGGATGAGGAAGTTCTTGACAGAACTTCAGGTGGTTCCGTCCATTGTTGATCCAATACCTCTGTATTGTGACAACAACGGGGCTATAGTTTAGCAAAGGAACCCAGGTCCCATCAGAAGTCCAGTCACATCTTGAGGCGGTATCACCTGATCAGGGAGATTATGGATCGCCACGAGATCGAGGTTCGGAGGGTTGCTATAGAAGATAACACTGCAGATCCATTCACAAAGGCCATTCCTCAGACGCAGTTCGAGAGGCTATTCGAGATGATAGGTCTGCGATATGCCAGCACATGGCCTTAGTGCAAGTAGGAGATTGTTAGTGTGATATGCCCTAGAGGCCATTATTTTATAGTACTAGTTTGTATATTACATTTTGGAAGCTTGGGATATATACACGGATTGACATTCTTGCTCAATATGGTAGTATGCTACTTGGTTTGTATCTATCTTAATATGTGTATGTGTTTCTTTTGACATATTGCTAATACATATTGATAGAGCCCTTAGGATCTTTTGCTTGACTACCAGCGTTGTGATGGCAGTCACACTAGTGGGGGCTAGATAGTCTATAAGCACATCCTTATACAGGTCCCTGGTCGTAGGATTATCGAGACAGGGCATCGATACTCCAGAGTAGACTAGTGTATACGCTTCTCAACCCAGGAGGGGAGATGGTCCGTCCCACAGCCATCAGTACGTCGTACTGGAGATAGTATGCAGGTGCTCGTTAGGTTACGAGTATACTGGACAGGACTCGCTGGGAACTGTTGGTTGGTATTATACCTATCGTCAGCTATCAGTTCCCAGGTGACATGAGTACAGCTTAGTCCGTTGACTTGACACTGTCACTTCGCCTCGAGTGTGTTCCCACTGTTCTTAGATTACTACCCTACCAGGGCTCAAATGAGTCGTGCAAACAGGTAGTAGTTGGGTGCAGTCCCGAAGCACTTGGAGGCAGTGACGGTTAGACAGGATTCGTCTCTCCCGTTATTGGGAGTTGATATCGCGCTGTGTCTAGGAGAGCCATTACACAAAGTTCCTGGCCAGGGCAAGCAAGATTTACTGGTAGTGTTTCCAGTATTTTCTCAGGGTGTTCTGGGCTACACTCCGACACGACTTGTACCGCTATTAGGGAACTGACGTTTACCGCCCCTAGGCCCGACATGCGATACTCTCAGACGAAAAGACCGGACTGTTCGGAGATTGTCACATTCAGGCTCAGTAGGAGTTCGGATGGGTTCACCTCATCGGTCTTCTTATCAGCATCTACCTGATGATCATTACATACAGCTAGTACCGCTTGCGGCCTGTGGTTAAACCCACTGCCAGCGTAGTGTCGAGTCTTTAGAGTCCCACACAGAGGGTTGTTCACCTTTAGGCAAAGCAGAGTAGAGGTCGTATGGTTCTACGACGGGGTTCGTTCACATACGCGCACTTGTGCACGTTTGGTGTCCGGGCAGTTATTACTAGCGGGCTTTGGTTTAAGCCAGATCCTAGTATTTGTTTTGGGATTGGTCTTGTCTCATAGTGTTCGTGTTCCTCGGAACACGGATGCGGGTATGTATACACAGTTGACAGAGGCAGAGGAACCTCATTAGGGTTTTGACCATTGACTTGATTTAAACCATAATGAGATTAAGAAAATTGATTAATGAGTTTTAATTAGTGATAATTGTATCATGGTTAATTAGGTTTGACCCTTTGACCAAGTTGACCCATGTTGACTTGGATATTTTTGTGAGCATGCTTAGCATTAATTATGATATGATAAGGGTCAAATCAACATCAACCATGACAGTTTATCCTAATTAAAATTATCATTATTCTTTTTGGTTCATATGAGAGCAAGTTCATTTTTCTTCTCATTCTCTCATGCTCTTTCTCTCTCTTGCAAAGCTCTCTCCTCTTCCTCTATCAAAGCTCTCTTGTTTCATGAGTTGAAAAACATGAGCTTTATGAGATAAAACCATCAAGACAACTCTCTACTCATTCTAGGGTTCTTAGTCTAGCAAGCCAAGCACTCTAGTTACTTCTTGGTTGAGGTAGGAGCTCAAGGTAGAGGCCTTCGGGTGGATCTTTCTTCGGCAAAGAGAAGACGAAGAGGAGGAGCTGTCTACACCACTCCAAGGAGCTAGCAACAAAGAGGACCACAACAAGAAGAGAAGGAGTTCAAGAACTAGGTATAACCATTTTACCTGGTAGCTAGAACTTGTAGTTAGTTTGTTAGTTTTTGTTTAGCAAAGATCCTTCATGGTTAGTCTATATTTCCTTGTGATAAAAATCCGTTTTTTACCTTTTCCGCCTCCCCGTAAGTACCAGGGTGGGTAACATAGACTTACAGCTAGTTCGCTGATGACATTCATGTTTCTTTCTTTCTTTGGAATGTTTGTCAGGAGGATCAGACTCTCAGGAGATCGAGCCCAGCCATGACGAATTGGACCAGTTCACAGAGCAGCCAGATTTCTAACTTTTCCTTGTACTTACTTTTCATTTCATGTGCCACTGTTTAGGCATTACTTTATATCCTTGTACTTTTCTTTTCAAAGTAATGTATTGTAAAGATGAATGTTAATAAAAGTTGTTGTTTATTTTACATCTCTTGTTATTCTTGTGCGTTTTATTTATATTACTTATTTACGCTTAGCGTGTTTACTTTTGAGATATACGTTGCGGCCTGGCTACGTCTCTTTCCTCATACACCGAAAAGCGGGACGTGACAGTTTTTGTTGGCGGCCCATGAAGGCCAGTTCTGCATGAAGTCCTAAGCAATATTATATCATAAGAATTATAAGATTCAGCAACTATACATTCTTTACATTACAAATTCCTTGAATCTGTCATAACCCTTTCTTTTTTATCAAGGCCATGGATTTTCCCAACAACATGAGTACCAACGTGAATGGCAACATTCCACCACCTACACTACCACCACCCTTACCGTTGAGGACCTACTGATAAGATCCATAGCGTTCCTTGAAGAAACCAGGAGTCTAGTTGAGGGACAGCAGGAGCAGGCTGCTTTCCTTCACCAAGGACTAATTCGCACTAAGGCAATTTTGAAGGCAGTTCATGGTTATATCAAGAAGAAGGAAATGACACCGTCAGCAAGGACTTGTAATTATTGTAAGAAGCTCGGAGATGTGTTAAAATACTGCAGACGAGCTAATGGTCTTTGTATGATTTGTGAATCTCCTGAACACGCTCTGAATGCATGCTCAAAGTATAGGGCAGACACAAACCCCACACTAAGACTGACTATACAAGCTCCTACTACTGCACCACCTTCGCGAAGACCACTTTTACCTCGTCAGTCCGAAATGTACCAGCAGGCACAGAGAAAAGTGCCAGGAGGCCAGACATCCACGATTCTGGATGGAGAAGCCGAAACCACTGGCCAAGTTATTACTGGCAATTCCCAATATTTTCATCTTTTCAAATCCTTATATACCTCTATGTTTTCTATATCTAAACCAACCCCACACAACTTAAGCACTATACTAGTAGTCACTATTTCTACACTAGCATTGTTCGACACTGGAGCGTCACACTGCTTCATGTCGCAACGATTCGTGAGAACATATGATTCCCGTGAAACCACTCATTTCAGACTGGAAATGTCAGTTCCGGAATGGAGTCTTGAAGGCAACTTTGGGATTTGATCAGTATCCAGTTGTAGTTTGCGAACGAGATTTTTACGCGAATTTCAAAGTACTGGACATTCTAAATTTCGATGTTGTATTAGGAATAGACTGGCTAAGAGTTTTCTATACTACAATTGACCGCCGTCAAAAGAGAGTAGTATTTGAGATACTGGATCACCCAGTCTTTTATTTCAAGAGTGGAGACCGTACCCTGGAACCTAGCACCTACAAAGCTAAACTAAAGAAGGCAACGATTGCAACTTTACAAACAGAAAAAGACAAGCCAGAGGAAGTTCGAGGACGTATTTCCTGAAGATATAACAGGTTTGCCTCCCGATCGAGCTCTTGAATTCAGCATTAATTTACTACCTGGTGCGCAATCGGTGATCAAAGCTCCGTACCGGTTAAGTCCAGAAGGATTGAAGGAGATCCGTACTCAGTTGGACGAACTCCTGAAGGAAAGTTGGATTCTTCCTAGAACTTCAAGTTGGGGATCTCCATTTTTTCTTGTGAAGAAAAAATAAGGTTCATACAAAATGTGTATAGACTACCAAGCTCTGAACGAGGTGAAGATAAATAACAAGTATCCACTACCGCGCATCGACGATCTATTCAATCAGCTAAGTGGGTCTTGCGTATTTTCAAAACTAGATCTTCGATCAGGTTATCATCAGGTGAAGGTCAAGGAGTATGATATTCTTAAAACGGCGTTCATGACTCGCTATAGTCATTACGAATATCTTGTGATGCCTTTTGGAGTGACCAATGCACCTGCTATATTTATGAATCTGATGAACCAAGTTTTCCGAGAATACTTAGTCAAGTTCGTTGTTATTTTTATCGACGATATCCTAGTGTATTCAAAGAATCGGAAAGAGCACGCCGAGCATTTACGGAGTGTCCTAGAGACATTGCGACAGTATCAACTCTATGCCAAGTACAGCAAGTGCGAATTTTGGTTAGACCAATTCGGATTTCCCGGACATATTATTTCAGGCGAAGGAATCTTAGTAGATCCAGCTAAAATGTCAGCTGTCAGCGAATGGCCGACTCTAAAGACGGTGAAAGATATTCGAAGTTTTTTGGGTTTAGCAGGATACTACCGAAGATTCATTGAAGGTTTCTCAAAGATTGCAGCACCCTTGACCAAACTCACACGTAAAGATGAAGCATTCGTGTGGTCAGAAGCATGTGAACAAGCTTTTGTAGAACTCAAGTCATGGTTGACATCGGTTCCTATTCTCGTAATACTGGATCAATCTGGAGGTTTCATTGTCAATTGCGATGCATCCGATAAGGGATTAGGATGTGTTCTACACCAGCATGGAAATGTTGTAGCTTTTGCATCAAGACAACTGAAAGTTCATAAGCGCAACTATCCAACACATGACTTGGAGTTGGCAGCCATTATCTTTGCACTTAAGATTTGGCGCCACTATCTTCTTGGAGAATGAGTGGATATATACACGGACCACAAAAGTCTGAAGTATGTATTTACTCAGAAGGAGTTAAACATGCGGCAGAAAAGATGGTTAGAACTCATGGCGGACTTCGACATCAATCTACAGTATCATCCAAGGAAGGTGAATGTGGTTCCTGATGCATTTAGCCGTCAGCCATTATCAATAAATCTCACCGCCCAGTGGAAGCCTCAGCAGGAATTGCACGCGATGGAGATCATGTTGTTTCGAAGATCTCTCCAAACCGAGGAGTAGTCCGCTTTGGCAAGAGGGGTAAGCTCGGTCCCATATATATAGGACTATTTGATATTCTCGAATAAGTCAGAGAAGTGGCATATCGTTTACCACTACCACCCTCATTGGAAGGAGTGCAAAATGTGTTCCACATATCCCAGCTTCGAAGATATGTGAGTGACCCCAGCCACATCCTTGATCACTCCGAATTCGCTGTACAGACGGACTTAACCTGTGAGCAACAACACATTGAGATCCTAGACAGAAAAGTGAAGACAATGCGGAACAAGGAAGTAAACTTGGTCCGAGTGATGTGGAGAAAAGATTCACCGGGAGAATCAATATGGGAACGAGAAGATGACATGCGTGCAAGATACCCTATCTTATTTGTAAATTAGTCCTTATGTAATTGTAAATTTCAAGGGCGAAATTTTTATAAGGAGGGTAAAATGTAACGACTCTGATTTTACTGTACGAAATTTTTTAAGTTAATGTACAGAATGGAGTTTGCAAGCCTGAGTACACTTTATAAGTTATTTTTGTTTAAGAACAGCAAGAAATAACTTGTAGCTCATTGGTAAAACCTTGCACTGCTGTGACGTAGCCTCTGTGTTCGAATCCCTTCAGGCACATTATATTTTTTCTGATTTTTCTTTTAAACTTTTTGGAAGCCAAAAAGTTTACACGTGCAATGCAAATAAAATGAGAAGTCTGAAGAAAACAAACATGTGCAAATTAGAGCTAATACTAGCATGGACACGTGGAGAGAATTCAACGGCCTCTCCCTCACTTTGGACCGGCGAGATGCCTTGATGGGCCGGCGCCGACGGGCCTCCGTAGGTGAAAAGTCCCCGTGTTTTGCACACTTGTCGTTTCCCCTACCCCATCACCCCTGTACTGTTTGATTTTTCTGAAATTAAACATAGACTTCAATTTCACCTTTAAATCCAATTTTAATGCATTTTAATTCATTCTTTCAATTCCAAAACCATAATTTCACATTATAAATACAATCCCATACTCTAGCCCTTCCTCATTTTGAAAATTCTAGCCAAAATTCTCAAATTTTCTCAAGTACAAGTGGAGTAGAAGTAGAGTTAGCCAAAGATCAACTTCCAGCGAGGAATCGAGCAAATTCCGGCAACCCCGCGACGCCACGACAACTACACCCTCTTCTTCTACCTTATATTTACTTTTCTAACTCGTAAGTCCCTTCTAATCCCCCTTCTTCTCTAAAATCTCTTTTCAAAACAAATATCGGTAAGTGGAGTTAATACCGATGTTAATCTTCTAAACTCTAAAATCTCACTTTTTAATTATATATTGTTCATCCAACTTTTACATAATATTTGTAACACTTTATAAATGTTTAGAACCAATTTTCACTCTAAAATATTATGTTAAATAACTTAAATCTCACTTTTATATGAAAATACCATGAACTTTATATATGTCATTTTTTTATTCCTTTGTTTGTACATACCTTTAGAAAACATCACGGGGTAATGACCTACCCCTCACATACACACATATTTATATAGCACAATACTCTTTGAACATATTTTTGTGGCAAATACAATATTTCATTAAAATACCATCGACTATAAAAAATGGTTTTCTTTTAAATAGTATTATTAAACTCTTTACGATTATACCTCTACAACCCATTTGGGGAACCCGCTATTGGATGGTGTAGATTATCGCACATCCTTAGGCTAGTAGAGCGAGATGCAGATCTCCTCACGAAGCATTCGGTCTCAAAAGATTTTTAATATGATTTTTAAGAAAAACGAAATTTTCTACTTAATAATAAAATTAATTTTTAATAATTATATAAATATTATTAAACCACATATTTTCAAGATATAATAAAATTCCATGTTTTCTGAAAAAAAAAAAGAATGACAAGTTTCATCAAAATACCTTCAAGTTATCCAAAAGTCAAGTTTTACAGTAAAATACCTTAGACTATTCAAGTTAAGATATTTATCACTAAAATACTCTAATTTTTAAAATACACATCCATGGAAACCTTAAATAATATAAATAAATACTCGATTTATTTTGAAAGTATATAAAATATTTTTCATAAAACTCCCTCGAGCTATATAAAACACTGTTAAACACTTTAGTAAATATAGGTTTAAGCAGGATCAATTCTCTTGAACCTCCTAGAGCCGGAGAAAGTGAGTGCTTGCCCATTTAAGGTAGAAAACTTAACGGTGTTATCAATGGTAATTGTCTTGGAAAAAAACATAAATACTGCCGTCTATGTACAGCAGTTACCATTAACTCCCGAATCTAATTCAGGATCCAAATCAGTTCTAAGTCTGAGTCTAAATCAAATTTGAATTCAATCCAAACCAGAATCCAGTTTGAACATGAATCTAAACCCTAATATGTATACTTGAACCTGAACCTGAACACCAGAACAAGATCAACATGCAAACATGACTTGACTTGACCGAACCATACCTATAACTTGACTTGATTACATGCTTACTTGTTTATATCCCGAACCTGATCACATGAACTTGTATTCATGGTCACGGCAAGTCTGATAACTATAATTCAATACAATACATTACGGGGTTTTAACGGGGTAGATTGGTACGAAATGTATTAAAAGTGGCACGATGATGGACACTAAAAGACACCTACCTGAACTCTCGTGCCGTTATCCCGTGGGTTTTGACGAGGCCTTGTACTTACCTGTTACCATAGTCCACAGGATAGTTGGACTCCTCTTGTATACACTGATACCTTCTGTACCAAGCTAAAAACAACCACGTTCGTATAACAAACATATTCCTGTATAAATTACCAGTTCTTTCTCTTTACTTGTTTTATTCCATTCTTACTTTTGGGACTTACCGAGCGCTAGTTCGCCGAAGACATTCCTGTTTCTTTCTTTCTTTGGAATGTTCGTCAGGAGGACCGGACTCTCGGGAGATCGAGCCTAGCTAGGACGACTTGGACCAGTTCACAGAGCAGCCAGATTTCTAGCTTTTCATTGTACTTACTTTTCATTTCATATGCTACTGTTTAGGCATTGCTTTATATCCTTGTACTTTCCTTTTAAAAGCAATGTACTTTAAAGATGAATGTTAATTAAAGTTGCTGTTTATTTTACATCTCTTGTTATTCTTGTGCATTTTATTTATATTACTTATTTACGCTTAGCGTGTTTACTTCTGAGTAAATACGTCGTGTGCCCGCCACGTCACCGCCTCCATACCTGGGAAGCGGGACGTGACACATGAAATTTAGCGGGAAAGAGTCGTTTATGGGTCACCGACGTTTTTCGGGATGTCCCGAGAGAGGACTGGCCGCTGCTGAGGAGGAGCGGGGGGGCGATGAGGGACGCCATTTTTCAGGATGTCCCGAGAGAGGATTGCCTGCTGCTGGTTGCGTATTACGAGCGCGATGATGTTCGGGTATAAATTTAATTTTTAAGACTATAATAATATAACATGAAATTATATTCTGTGATATATAATATTATCTTTTTTATATTCGCAAGGCGACGTCAGTTCGCAACAGGGAGAACCAGAACAACGACGTCAGAGACCGCGCTATCCCGATCCAAGGGAAACGGTCGAAGAGTAGCGCTCAGCACCAGCTCATGAGTATTTCGACACTCAGCACCAACAACGTCAGAGACCGTGCTATCCCGATCCAAGGGAAAGGGTCGTAGGCTAGCACTTAGCACCAGCTGTGAGTATTTCGACGTTTAAGAATATATGTTTTCTTTGTTGCTAATTACTAATTGAAATAAATCCTAATTTTTTCGTAGAAAAAGAAAGACCCCGCCAACTACACTGCTGCCAAGAGATGATCCACGTTACACAGGGTCACGGGCGAGTACATGGTAAGTTTCATATAATTAAGTCGATTCTGTATTTAAGTTAACACGTTTATATATATATATATATATATATATATATATATATATATATATATATATAATCGTAATGGGGTAGGTGTAATCATAGATAGACGGTTGTTTGAGAATGTAGTTGAGATTATGAGAAAAAGTGATAGAATTTTAATGGTTAAACTTATTCTAGGTGGGGATATTCTTAATATTATTAGTGCTTATGCACTATAGGTAGGTCTTGATGACGCTACTAAACGTCTATTCTAAGAGGGTTTAGACGAGATGATGCAAAGAACACCTAGTTGAAAGAAGTTATTTATTAGTGGTGATCTCAATGGACATGTAGGTACTAGTTGTAGTAGGTTTGATACTATCCATGCAGGTTTTGGTTTTGGGCAAAGGAATGAAGTAGGTAGCTCAATTCTATATTTTGCCTTGTTTTATGACTTGATCTTAGCAAACAATTGGTTTAGGAAAAGAGAGTCTCACCTTATCACCTTTAGGAGTGGATCAAGTGCAAGTCAAATAGAATTTTTTCTGATGAGAAGGATAGATGGAGGTTGTTGTATTGACTGTAAGGTAGTACCAGGTGAGAGTGTAATCATTCAACATAGAGTTTTAGTTCTATATTTTCGATTTAGAAGAAAACCTAAGAAGATTAGACGTAAGGTAGAACCTAGAATGAAGTGGTGGCGACTGAAGGAAGGTAACCAAAAGGATTTTATAGATCGTGTAGTTCAAGAGACAGATTGACAGTCTAAAAATGATTCAGACAGAATATGGAACAGGATGTCTAATTATATCAAAAGGTTAGCTAAGATCTACTTGGTGAGTCGAGAGGTGGTGCTCCACCATTTAAGAACACATCATGGTGAAACGAAGAAGTAAAGGCTGCAATTAAAATCAAGAGAGATTCTTATAAAGATGATGAGGATATCAAGAAAAGATAGAGAGATTATTTTGACAAATTGTTCAATGAGAGCTTTAATAAGAATTTGGATAGACATGTCATTAAATCTCAAGATATAAACTGTAATTTCATCCGTAAAATAGGAATACCAGAGGTTAAAGAGGGTTTGAAGAGAATGAGATCAAGAAAAGCAGTTGGTCCATACAGAATTCTTATCGAGCTTTGGAGATGTTTAGAAGAAATATGCATTAAATGGCTGACAGATCTGTTTAATAAGATTTGGCAGACCAAAAAGATGCCAAATGAGTGAAGGAAAAATACTCTTGTACTTATCTAAAAGAATAATGGTAACATTCAAAGTTGCTCAAATTACCGTGGAATAAAACTTGTGTCACACTATGAAGTTTTGGAAGAGAGTGATTGAAGTCAGGCTAAGGAAGGATATTAAGATGAAAGAGAACCAATTTGGGTTTATGGTTAGACGATCGATGACAGAGGCTATTCATTTGCTTCATCAACTTGTCGAGTGTTTTCGAGAGAGGAGAAGAGATTTGCATATGATATCTATTGATTTAGATAAAGCGTACGACAAGATACCTAGAGAGGTTTTATGGGGGATAATAATGAAGAAGGGGGTCCCCGTCAAGTACATTAACATAATTAAGGACATGTATGATAGAGTAGTGGCAAATGTCAGAACTTACGGCGGCCTAACGAATGATTTTCCGATTACAATTGGTTTACATCAAGGATTTGCATTAAGTCCATTCCCGTTTACTATCGTGATGGATGAGCTTACTAGAACTATCCAAAATGGGGTACCTTGGTGTTTACTATTCGCTGATGATATTGTTCTAATAAATAAGACGAAAGTAGGGGTTAATGCCAAATTGGAGTTATGGAAGCAAACGTTGGAATCTCGGGGGTTCAGATTGAGCAGGTCCAAGACAATATATATGCATTGCAAATTTAGCAAACAGAGAAGTCGAGACCACATTGGTATAACACTGGAAGGGCATGAGATATCATCGAGCGATCAGTTTAGATATTTAGGTTCCATCATCCAAAAGGATAGGGCGATCGATAGCGATATTAATCAAAAGATCCAAACTGGTTGGTTGAAATGGAGGAGTGCAACAGGGATTTTGTGCGATCGTAACTTTCCTTTAAGGTTGAAAGGGAAGTTTTATCGGAGCGCTATTCGGCCTGCCTTATTATATGATATAGATTGTTGGGCTCCTAAGAAGCATTATAGAAGATGCACATAGCGGAGATGTGCATGCTTCGTTGGATGTATGGTAACAATAGAAAAGATAAGGTGCGAAATGAGGATATTCGTGCAAAAGTTAGTATAGCACATGTGGATGAGAAGATGCGGGAAAACCGGCTAAGGTGGTTTGATCATGTACGACACAGACCTATGGAAGCGCCGGTTCGACGAAAGGATACTATCAATATAGGCAATGTCAAAAGAGTAAAAGGGAGACCGAAAAAAACATGGATGGAGGTGATACGAAAATATATGGATGCCGAAGGCCATAAAAATATATTGTTCGATAGGAGTGAGTGAGGCAAAGCATTCATGTGATGGACCTGGCGTGATTCCAGGTTGGTTCATGTAGCCTATCCCATATGCTTTGGATAAAAGGCTCAGTTGTTGTTGTCTGTTGTTTATATATATATATATATATATATATATATATATATATATATATATATATATATATATATATATATATCTTCTTTAAATACCTAGTTCCAGGAGAGGACGGACGCCTTAGGATTTGGCCCCGACGACTCGGTTACTGCCATTGTCCATGTTCTGGATTCAATATCTAGTAGACATCATTGTGACTATGAGTGCGGGGTTGGTCTCGGGGCCCACCGACACTTTACTAGGTGTCCGTCCATCCACAAGTACGTTGTGACCCAGACGCAGACAGATGCGACAGCTGCGTCGTAGGGGGAGATTCATTGGATCTAAAATCGGGTGGAGCAGCAGAATGAGCAGGTGGATACGCTTGAGGCGCAGATCGAGGAGATGAGGCGGTCGAATGCGGAGTCCATCAGGCATACCATACGAGACGAGTTTGGGAGTATGTTCAGTTCACGAGACGATGGAGGTGGATTGTACCAACAATCATAGATTATTGATTTGTTGATACAAACATTTGATTTGTTGATACAAACATTTGTTTTGTTTGTACATTGATTATACTGTTTGGTGTATATATTTTGTTTATAATTGCATGTGATTTTAATCATATTACTTCTTGATTATTATAATTGCGTAAGATTTGATCATATTATTATTATCTATTGCTGGTTGTAAATGAAAGCAGCAAACGCAGGGCACGTAGATTTCTAATTTAAAAAAAATTGATAATATATTTTGTCACGGTTTTAACCGTGACCAAAAATTATATAGTCATGATTATAACCGTGACCATAGGATGTAGTCACGATTACCTGCTAGTAACAGGTATCCTTCATTATGGTTTCACCTTATGGTCACGGTTTAAACCGTGACTATAGGAACAATATAGTCACAATTACCTACTAGCTGCAGGTATCCTTCATTACAGTTTCACTGTAAGGTCACGGTTTAAACCGTGACCAGATAAATGGTCACGGTTAAAACCGTGACTATAGATGTGGACCCCACACAGATCTGATTTAGTTGTTTGAAACTTTTTTGGTAAAGCTAAGTATTTGGTCACGGTCTTAACCATGACGATAAAAAAACTATTGTCACAGTTTTAGGCATTACTAGGTTTCTCGTGATGGAGTTATATACTAGTACAAAGTTGGCTTGCCCCTACGGATAATAAAATCCGTAAGGGAAATTAACGACTGTCCCAACGGATTAATCTGTAGGGACAACTAATTCTCCTACGGATAACACCATAGGGACATGTATTAATAAAAATTTGTTAAAATTTAACTTATGCAGCTACTCGTACGGTGCCGCAAGATAAGGCCCTATGCATATATCCGTAGGGAAAAATTTCAAGATTAAAAAAAATTAAAAACCAAAGGTTATCGTCCACATCACTACATACTCTAATTCCCCAATCCTTCCCAAAATTTCCTCGCGCGCGCTCGTCTCCTCCCTTGTCGCTTCCTCCCTCCTCGTTGCCTCATCCGAGCTCTCGTCCTGTCATCCGACCGCGTCGCCTCCTCCCTCGTCGTCTTCTTTGATCTCCTACGACTTCCAGCGCCGCCTCCATCACATCCAGTGCTACCCTTTTCGACAATGTCAAGCTCCTCCTCGTCTTTCTCATCACCGTCGAAACCATCAACCGGTTAGTTAATTTATTGATAAATTTAAATTTTTATTTTCGTAAATTGAATTTGGTGGGTATGGCTTCAATTTAGGGATTTTGAATTGTGGTGGCGGCTGTGGTAGTCGGTGGTGAGCGGTGGCGGCTGTGGTTTGGGGATGTGGGTGGCGTTGGCTGTGGTGCTGGTGGTTGTAGGTGCTGGTGGCTGTGGGCGGTGGCGGATGCGCTGTAATAAGGTCTTGGGTTAGGGTTAAGGTAATTAGGGTTAATTAGATCTAGGGTTAGGGTTAAGGTAATTAAGGTTAAAGTTAAGGGTGAGGATTATGCTTAGGGTATTTTAGTATTAGTGTAAGTGTATGTGTGTGTGTGTGTGAGAGAGAGAGAGATAACATTGATGATGATGTGTGTGTTTGTGATAATGATGATGTTGATATCTCATATTAAACAAGGCTATGGTAGTCGGCTGTGGTAGTCGGTGGTGAGCGGTGGCGGCTGTGGTTTGGGGATGTGGGTGGCGGCTGTGGTAGTCGGTGGTGAGCGGTGGCGGCTGTGGTTTGGGGATGTGGGTGGCGTTGGCTGTAATGGTGGTGGTTGTGGGTGTTGGCGGTTGTGGGCGATGGAGAATGCGCTGTAATTAGGTCTTGGGTTAGGGTTAATTAGGTCTAGGGTTAGGGTTAAGGTAATTAAGGTTAAAGTTAAGGGTGAGGATTATGCTTAGGGTATTTTAGTATTAGTGTTGGTGTATGTGTGTGTGTGTGTGAGAGAGAGAGAGAGAGAGAGATATAACATTGATGATGATGTGTGTGTTTGTGATAATGATGATGTTGATATCTCATATTAAACAAAGCCAAACCCTAATTTTAAACTTAACACCAGAACTAAATCCAAAATCTTAAATTTAACACCATAACCAAATGCAAAATCTTAAACTTGATTAAGAACCCCCTTAACTTAAAAAACCCTTACCCTAAACTAAAAAATTAAAACCTTTGAAATTGAAACGTAAACGTAAAACCAATTCAAGTTAAATCTTATAATAAGTGTATATATGATAATCGATGTTAATATGAAATTTTCATATGCTCATCGCTCGTCATATGTGAAAATCAAAGCGCGCCTTAGTCCCCGTCTATCGGTTAACATACATTCGATGTTCATTGTGATATAAACTATATAAAAGTTGTTAAATATCGGATGGTATCGTTCGGTGCTAACAACTGTCATTTAGTCTATGTGACGAGAAGACTCAATCGTATGATAACCGATAAATTTTTCCATTTTGGATAAGTTAGGAATGTATAAAGCAAACACCTGCATTCACTTGTGTTTTAATTCGTTTGGAGTTATTTCGTTGGTAATTTTCCGCTGGTTCTCTGTGTATAAAGATAAATTAGATGTTCATTTCAATGTTGTTTCACAACATTGAAATGATTATCTATTCTATTACAGTGTACCCGGAGAACAGCGGGGTGCTGCTGCTGAAATTTACTCGAAATAGATGAAAGCACAAGCGAATGGATTTCTACTCTATACATTTTTAATGGGATAGAAGCTTACCCCCGACGGCCGAAACACACACATACAATACGAATACACAACACACGCACACACAAAGCACATACAGACTAACAATCCTACACCTAAGTGAAATCATAAATTGAAATACACATACACAGAATACAACTCATACTTGGGTATCTTCAAATCTAATTTTGTTAATCAATAATTTATCCTTTTCAATGACAAACTTGCCACTGCAGATTTTCTTCTTTGTCAATAATCATCTCGTTCTTAGATTTCTTAATATAGTTACCATAAAAAACCAAAATCCATAACTTACAATTTATATGTTATACAGTCTAACATGGCTCATGAGTACATCAGAATTAAGGATTGGATGTATGTAGATTGGTAACAACGCATGCAATCTAAGTTTGTCGCAGTAGTTGCCGCTTTCATTGAATTTGTACGCGCACAAAATAAGATCGTGTTAGAGAAAATTCTGTGTCTGTGTGATAGATGTGGGAATAAGTTCTGCCAGAAGGTAGAAATCATAGAGTTTCACATCGTTAAACATGGTTTTACTAGACTTTATACAACTTAGTTATATCACGGGGAAGGACAAGAAGAAGACGGTAATGTGATGGAAGAAGAAAGTGAAGACGGTAATGCGGCGGAAGAAGAAGAAGACGATAACTTCATTTTAGAAGAAGAAATGGAGGATATAGCAGAGGCTACCCTTAATAATAGTAATCCTACTGAAGAAGATATTCCTTCCGGTCAAGAACCGAGTGCGGATAAGTATGAAAAGTTCATGAATGATGCTAGAAGACTAATTTATGAGAATGCAAAGTATTCCACCCTATCATGGTAGGTCTAACTTTTCCAGATTAAGTGCCTAAATAGATGGAGCAACGAGTCATTCACGATACTTCTGAAGTTCCTGAAAGATTATATGCCCCTAAGAAATAATGTGTCCGAGAGCTGGTACGAAACCTAGAAGATGATGTCCGATTTGGGTCTGAACCATGAGAAGATTCATGCATGTCCCAAAGATTGCGTGTTGTAACGGAAAGAGAATTCAGATTTGAAAGAGTGTCCAACATGTGGAGATGCCGGGTATAAGCCAAAAAAATCTGATAAGAAGCCCGATATACCTGTCAAGATAGCACGATACTTTCCCATAACACAGAAAGGCTATTCAGGTGCAAGAAAACAGCTGAGACAATGATTTGGCATCACCGTGCTGCTCTAAGTGAAGATAGAAAAATAAGTCATCCAAGCGATTCACCGGCATGGAAGGATTTCGATAGGAGACACCGAATATTCAGTAGTGATCCTCGCAATATCAGGGTCGGACTGGCTAGTGATGGCTTCTGCCCATTCAACTATATGGCTGGAAGCCACAACACATGGTCCGTTGTAATGACGGTCTATAATATGTCGCCTTGGTTGGCTATGGATCAATCCTACTTTACGATGCCTCTTTTTATTGACGGACCAAACTCACCGGGAAACAATATCGACGTCTATCTCCGACCTCTGACCGATAAGTTAAAATCTTTATTCATTGATGGTGTAGATACTTACGATTCAAACACAGATACAAGCTTCACGATGTGTGTTGCTTTAATGTGGACAATTAATAATTTTCCTGCGTATGGAATACTGTCAAGTTGGTCCGTACATGGTCACAAAGCATGCCCTTACTGCCATCAAGATACAACATCAAAATGGTTGAATTTTAGGAAGAAGGTTTATTATTGCGGTCATCGGCGTTTCCTGCCACTAGACCATTCCTACATGTTAGACAATGCTCACTTTAACGGTCATCAGGAGCTTCTTGGGCCTCCAACTTCATTGTACGGAGAGGACGTGATTGCCCAGTGGGATGGTTACAATAATATGACCTTCGGGATAGATCCGGCAAAATAGGACAAACCACCATACTGGAAAAAGTTAAACATTTTCTACGAGCTTCCGTATCAATCAACAAATTTAGTGTGTCATTTTCTGGACGTCATGCACATAGAGATGGGAGTATTCGAGCACGTACTTTACTTGCTTTTTTGTAAAGCTGGAAAATCAAAAGACAACCTCCATACACGGATGGATCTTCAGGACTGGGAAATTAGAAGTGAATTGCATTCTAAACTGATAGTGGGTAAACTAGGCAAGTTTGTACTTCCCAATGTCGCGTATCATATATCACAACTGGAAAAGAAAAAGGTTCCTGCGGGTGTTACATTATTTTAAAGTTCTCACAGGTTTCTCAGGATTATTTAGCAAGAAGATAAAGATTGTGAAAGGTAAGATCGATGGGTTGAAAAGTCATGATCACCATGTTATTATGGTGCACTTTCTCCCATTAATCCTCAGGACTTTCCTTCCCGAATCGGTTGGTCTAGTAATTAATGACCTTTGTTGCTTTTTCAGGGAATTGTGCGCTAAAACCTTAGATGTTGTGACGCCGGAAAATCAAGAAAATTTTATTTCCTTGATACTTTGTAAGCTTGAGCGTATTTTCCCGCTGTCGTTCTTTGATATCATAATACACTTGATGGTTCATCTTGCAGCCGAGACTAAATTTGTCGGAGCGGTACAATATCGATAGATGTATCTCGTCGAAAAGCACGCTGAATTTTTCGTTTCACGCGTTTTGTAAAATTATTGTTGTCTTATATGCCCGTATTTATTTTTTTAATATATTTTTCTTTAGGTACCTCTACACTCTAAAAAGTATATACGCAATAAAAATCGACCAGAGGGTTCTATCATGCAAGCTTATCTTCTAGATGAAGTAACCACATTTTGTTCCCGCTATCTGAACGAGAACATTGAGACGAAACTTAACCGGCCTCGGAGAATTCAGAACAAGCCATATGATAAAGCTGATTATAAGAGAGTAGACACTGTATTTATTAACAAGATATATCGGTTTATCCTCCTCAATAGCGTATGTCTTGATGAAATTAGAAAGTAAGTTTTTTAAAATTAATTGTTATATTTGTGTGTGTGTGTGTGTGTGTATATATATATATATAAGAAATGATATAATATTGATGCCATAATTTATTGTTGAGATACATGAGGGACATCCTGATTGGAATGATGAACGATTGGAAAAATATCATCAGGATAATTTTTGCGATTGGGTTGCAGATCATGTAAGTTGTTCGAATAACATGTTATCGCGACGGGTTTTCTTAATCTAAACTTATATTGTTATGTATTTGCCATAAAATTTGATTTTTTAGATCCATGATCCAAACTTGTTTGCATAATTAGAGAGAGATTCAAGATATTTAGCTCAGTTTCCCAGTATGGAGGTTGCATACTATAAAAAATTCGGTGTCCTTGGATATAAATTTGAAGTTAAGGACATAGAAACATCTCGAACCACTCAGAATAATGGGATTGCGACCGTAGGATCGGATAGTGTGATTTATTATGGATACTTAAATTTCATACTTGGCATCCAATATCCCGAATGATCAGAACCATTCTATATATTTCAGTGTATTTGGTACGATACACGAACCAATACGGATAAGTGGAGAAACAATTTCGGAGTTGGAAAGATGAATATAGATTGACTAGTGTAAAAACACTTTTATTTTACGGTCAGAACGATCCATTTATCTTTTCACAACAAACGTTTCAAGTATACTACTCACAGTGTTTGAAGCATCCGGAATGGAGTGTCGTATGCCGTTGGAAACTAAGGGATGTTTACGATGTCCCACAATTTGAGGATCGTATGGAGGATAGCGATGAGGATGAAGAAGAAAGAAGATTTAGAGTGCTCCGACCGTCTGTCTCCAAGGACAGGTTGCCTTTGGCTGATCGTGAAGTTACATGGGTTAGGAATGATATCGATGATCAACTCCAAGTAGATATGTCTAATGCGTCTACGAAATGAAAAAGGTTATCAGTAATGTTATATTACTACTTCACATTTTTATGATTTATACATATATTGCATGCATATGTAATGATTGTACTTTTATTTAGGTATGATGACGATGCCAGGAAAAGCGAGGGGTGGCAGGAGCACCAGTTGCGGCAGCGGCAAAGGCAGAGCGGTTCTGCCGCCCGTGGAGCTGTGTTTGAAGTTCCAGAGGGCTGGTCTTGCACCCCGATCCGTATCCCCTTCGGATGACTCCTTTTGTGTGGACTTTGCCACGCCTCCAGGTATATTGCACGCATATTCATTTTGAATGTAATATTATAGATATACAAGTATATCTATTTTAAAGTTACTTATATAGTCAATTTTTAATTATCTAGTTGTAGGTGGTGTATCCATATCAGAGGTAGAAGCCACTATCGCACTTGCGGGTATGTTTATATATCCTATATTGCATGCATATTGATTTTGAATGTTATTGTAGGCTGTTTTTCATTACCCTATTGAGATGGGAATGCGCGCGCTTGTCAGGAATGTACAGATTCCGCTTACCTGGGGCATGCCCGAGTTTATTGATTGTGGGGATCCGAATCTCCGGCAGCTGTGGACTAAGCTGCCGTTAATTACCCCTCGCTTTTGAAGCGAGTGAATCTCCGATTGACAGGTCAACTGGTCATGCGAACTCAATATGCTGTGTGTGTGTTGTGTTTTGAAGATTATTTGGACGTATCGGGGGCCTCACAGAGTTTACGGGGGTCCCACTATCCGGATAGCGGGCTGGGGGTCAAGGGAGCTAGTAGCCCCGTTGCGGGATGAGAGACAACGTCCCGTTAGAAAAAAATTTCTAACGAAAAAGGTATTTTTAGTGGGAAGTGTATGGAAAAAAGAGGGATGAGTAGCGTCCTAAGAACGCATGGGCGCCAGCGCCTCACGTGTCTGGTACGTGGGCGCTCGGCTCCCGCGGGCCACGTGCAAGGCGCATGAGCACCAGTGCCTCACGTGCCCGGCACGTGGGCGCTGGGTGCCCGCATACCACGCGCAAAGCGCATGGGCGCTGGGTGCTAGCGCCTCACACACCGACACGTGGGCGATGGGGCGCCAGCGTCTCACGCACCCGGCACATGGGTGCTGGGCGCTTGCAGAAAAAGGGGCTTAGCCCCAGGATCTGGAGTTAAACTCCCAAAAGGATTTTTATTTTTTTATTGTGGAGTTCAACTTCAAAAGAATTTTTATTATGGAGTTAAATTTCTAAAAGGATTTTATTTGTGGAGTTAGACTCCAAAAGATTTTGAATGGAGTTAAACTCCGAAAGACTCCAAAAGATTTTAACAAATGGAGTTGAACTCCCAAAAATCTTCGAAGATGATTAAAGGGGACCCCTTTCTTCTCTCCTTTAACCCTGAATCTTCTTTTGAGTCTTGGATCTTTCCAAAGTGGAATTTTTGGAGATGGGTCTTCTTCTTCCTCCTCTCTGTTGGTTGGATCTTAGAGAAAAAGGGTGTGGGACTTAAAAATCTTCCATTTTGGAGATTTAATGGAAAATCCGAGTTTCTCTTCAAGGGTTTTATGGTGAAAAAGTATTTCTTTTCGGAAAATGAAGAGTTAAACTCTTGATTTAATTCAGAAAAGAGAAGAAGGTTTAGAAGCTTGATGAAGGAAAAGGAGGCACAGAACCCTAACTTTTGGAGAGAATGAAAAGTTCTTGTTGATTTTGCAGGGTTCCCTAGTCCCGCGGCGCAGCGGAGACGCAGATGGCGAATTTTTTTCAAGGAAACACGAAAGAACCCCGAACCTAGAATCGATCCAAACTCCTAAACTAGCAAACCAAGAATGAAAAGATACGGAATACTACCTTCGACGCATGTCCACCCAATCGTGGAAGACCCCACCAAGCTCTGTGTATGCTGTCTGGATTAAGCTTGAGTAGTGACCGCCCTTGCTGAAGAAAATCCACCTGAGGAAAACCGATCCAAGCTCCGGATTCACCTAGTGAAGCGACCGACGCTCTAAGATCGCTACGAATGGAGAGTGGAGATGTAAGAATATTTTCACTATATTTTCTCTCTTTTCTAAGCTCAAGTGAGCAACCTAGAAGAAGGATGAGGAGGTGAAGAAGAAGCCATAGAAAATCGCTAAGTCTTCAAGTGAAGGAAAATAATACAAGTGTAGAAAAAAATAATTTGATTTTTGCAACCATGGAAGAATAGTGTATCCAAAAATGATTTTATCAATATTTAAAACCAAGGCCATACCACTCTACACCATACTTCTTTACACCTCATCCTCCACCTCATTTTTGATTTTCTATAAAAGAAAAATCAAGAAATGAAGTGTCCATCTTCTAGAACAAATTCCGTATAAATACGGAATACAACCCAGTATACGTACATAAATACATATACGCGTATTCATACAAAAATACGAATAGCCAAAAGAGAGAAAATGAATAGTGAACAATAATACTAGAATAAACATATTAAATATATATATATATATATATATAAATTATTAAATCAAAACCTGATTTAATAATCCGGTTTAATCCTAAACCGCTAGTATCATCAACCGTCCGATTAAAGTCCGTGTAGCCTGTACACGTATTTAATCGGACACCCTGTATGCACCAATATACGTCATCTACATCATATCGCCTGAACCAGAAAAACTCTCTGTGTGGGACTCTAAAGACTCGACAATACACTGGTAGTGATTTACTGGATAAATCCAAAAACCACAAGCACGTCAGCGGTACTAGCTGTATGTAACGGCTACCCAGGTATCTGTCGAAAGGGAGGTCGACAATCAAGTCCGTCCGAACCCTCCTGAGCCTGAATGTGACAATCTCCGTACAGTCTGGTCTCTTCGTCTGAGAGTATCGCATACCGGGTCTAGGGTGGAAACGTCAGACCCCTAATAACCCGATAAGTCGTGTCGGAGTTAAGCTCATCACCAACCGAGAAACTACTGAACTCATATCAGTAAATCTCATCAACCGTGGCTACGGATTTAGGGTGATAGCCAACCGAACACAGTACAACATCGACTCCTAATATCAGGAGAGACGAATCCTCGATAATCGCTCACGTCCTCCATGTGGCTCGGGACTATACCCAACTAAAACCTGTTTGCACGACTCCTTTGAGCCGTGGTAGGGTAGTAATCAAAATACAGTAGGAACTCACACGAGACAAATGACGATCTCAGGTCAAAAGACTAACTTGTACAATGCCACTCGAGAACTTCCATGTGACGAAAGACATAATACTATCTAGAAGTTTTCGGCGATTCCGTCCAGTGTACTTACCTCCAGTGAGCACCTGCATACTATCTTAGGTGACATAACACCAATGGCTTGTGATACCGGCCACCGCCCTTCATCGGGGTCTCAAAACGTATACAATAGTTTACTCCGGAATATCGATGCCCAGTCTCGATACTCTCATGACTATGGACATTTAAGGATGTGCTTATAAACTACCTAGCTCTCACGTATATGATCGCCATCATAATGCTGGTAGTCAAGCAAGAATCCTATAGGCTTTATCATTATGTCTTAGCGACACGTAATAATAAGTAAAACGTGTACACATCAATGATAAAGTCAAACCAGATAGCATACTATCATTTCGAGTAAGATTGTTCTACCTGGATAGGTCATCCCTCAATTATCAGAACCGCGTGCCTGCAATTATAATAATTGCTTTGACGACATTATATCCAATAGATTTTTTCATCATGTTTGCCTTTATACGCTACACACTTTACATATAGCCCCTTGGGCTTTGCCAAATGGCACTTGTGCCACTCCATGCCTTATATGCTTATTTCTTTTCGCACATAACCCATGGGCTTTACAAAATTTTGGCTTTCTGCCCATTTTTCATACATTTATTTCTAAAAAATTTGCATTGAACTAATTTATTTCTTCATTCTTGGCATGGAGCCGACCCTTTCCATTCTTGGTCTTGACTTGCGTTTGAGCCCACTTCGCTTGAGCTTGGGCCCGCTTGGTTGGGGGTTGACTGACTTTGACTTGGTCAACCAGGGTGTAATTTTTGTCCCCAACAAAGTGCCCCCTATCAATAAATGCACATCATATATATGGGACGCGTTCATGAAATTGATGGATCTTTTTTCACGTGGAGGTTGACTTAATTTAGTTCCCGTTTTGACGACATGGAGGTCGATGCTGCCCTTTTCGCGACATGGACGGTCGATACTACCCTTTTAGTGATGTGGATGGTCAATGGTATCCTTTTAGCAACGTGGACGGTTGGTGATACTCTTTTTTCTACGTGGACGATCCGTGCTGCCATTTTACGACATGGACGGTCGGTGCTGCCCTTTTTGCGACTTGGACTGTCGGTGCTGCCCATTTTGTGACTTGGACGATCGATGCTGCCATTTTTGCGACGTAGACAGTCAATGCTGCCATTTTAGCAATGTGGACGGTTGGTGCTGCCCTTTTTACGACTTGGACGGTCGATACTGCTATTTTTGCGACTTAGATGGTCAATGTTGCCCTTTTTACGACCTAAACGGTCAATGCTGTCATTTTTGCGACTTGGACGGTCGATACTGCCCTTTTTGCTACTTGGACGGTCGGTGCTGCTCTTTTTGCGACGTGGGTGGTCGATACTGCCATTTTTATGACTTGGACGGTCGGTGCTGCCCTTTTTGCGACTTGGACGGTCGATACTGCCATTTTTGCGACTTAGACGGTCGATACTTGATTTGACTTGCTCCTCTTCTTGATTGAAGTTTACTTGCTCCACTTTTTGCTGTGACAGGATTGATTTGTTTCCGAGATGGAACTTGATTCCACCGATGAGGTGATTGGTTGACTTGTTTGATTTGATTTATTTTGGGAGTTCCCTACCCGCCTAGCGGGACTTTTGAGCTTAGAAGTGCTACCGGGTGGGATGTTGATTTGATCTGTTTGATTTCTGCCTTATTTGGCGGGATTTATTTAATTTGTGAAGAACTTAGAATTTGGATTTTGTTTAGCATCAGCATTGCTGCTCTGGAATAATGTCATGAGCAACTTATCATTTACCCCGGGAAGACTTGGGATTTGGTTTTTGGGTCGGCATTAGCACCGCTAACACTGAAGTGTAGTGCCAGGAGTGACTCATCATTTGCCTTTGGAAAAATTTGGGATTTGGGTTTTTGGTCGGCATCAGCACCGTTAACACTGAAGCGTAATGCCAGGAGTGACTCATCATATTCCGTTGCCCGTTGGGGAACGATGGCTTAGGAGACATGTTTAGATCCCTATCACCTAAGTTTTCAGTTTTATGAGCCGTGGGGGTCTTATAAAAGCATTTTCTCCCCACAAGTCGAGAGGATCTTGCAGGTGTATTTTCTACCTATGAATCGTGGGGATTCCTAAGTGTGTTGCTCCTTTGTGAGTCGTAAGAATCTCATGCGGGGATTTTCTCCTCACAAGGTCGAGAGGACTTTGCGAGTGTATTTCATCTCTTTTCACGAGTTTGTGCTTTTTCGGGTTTTCACAAACTTGCCGGCAGTCCTGCTGTTTTTACTCACGGAGCCCTTCGGATTTCATCCGTGCCCGTTTTGCATGTGGACATACCTTTTTTTGGTGGTCGGACTTCAGATGTAGTTTAGCCGGTAGAATTTGGGAGAGATAGGGGTCATTTGCGCCCGTGGATTATATACGGTTTTACATAATGTATGATCCAAACTGTAGGGCCGGTCTGCTCAATTCGCCTACGACTTAGAGCATTCATGCGTAGTATTTTTTGAGATATCGGCCATTGATGGGTGGCATAGGCCTTTTTCCCTCGGCATTTATCAGCTAGTAGGATTCTCCATCAAACACTTTCTCAATGACGTATGGTCCTTCCCAGTTTGGCTCGAATTTTCCCTTGGCATGTTGATTAGGGATGATTGGTCTTTTGAGGACCAACACCAATTCGCTTTTTTAAAAGCACGGAGACGGGTCATCTTATTATAGGCCCATGATATTTGGGCTTGGTACAGCTCCAGACTTTGCTGTACTGTGATCCTCTTTTCCTCGAGTGCATCGAGCTCTTCGAGGACAAGGAGGACATTTTTCTCCTCCGTTAAACCATGCTGGACAGCCATTCTGAGGCTTGGAACTGCGACTTCGAGCGAAAGGATTGCTTCCACTCCGTAGAGTAGTGAGTATGGAGTAGATTGAATTGGAATGCGATGCGTGGTACGATATGCCTATAATGTCTTGTGGAGCTTGAGATTCCAGTCTCTCTTGTTGGCTGAAGCATTTTTCCTCAGGAGCTTACATAGAGTCTTATTGAAAGTTTCGGCTAGCCTATTGACTCTTGGATTATAGATGGAGAAATATCTCCAGTCTATTTTGTGCTGAGTAGTGAACCTTAAGTCTTTGAAGCTCTTAAAAAAGGCCCGTTGTCAGAAATGATTCTTCTAGGTGTACCGAAGCTGTATAGAATATTATGTCGGAAGAACGCCATATCTTCTGTCTTGACTTCTTTTAGAGGGACAGCTTCAGCCCATCTAGAGAAGTAGTCAGTTGCGGCCAATATGAACTGGTGACCTTTGGATAACAGAGGATCAATTGGACCAACTATGTCGGTGACCCAAACTTCGAAGGGCCATGTCACCACCGTAAGATGCAGCGGATTGGGATGCTTATGAATGTAGTCACTGTGAATTTGGAAGAGATGACACATCTTCGCATGCTCATCACAATCCTTTATCATAGTAGGCCAGTAATACTCAAGCCGTTTAATTTGAAGTCGCATTTTGGGGCCAGATTGGTGAGCTCCGCAGACGCCTGAGGGAACTTCTTTCATGACCTTTTGGGTTTCGGCAGATGACAGACACCTGAGACAGAGTTGGTCGTATGATCTACGATATAGCGTATTATTTACAAACACATATCGAAGAGCTCTCTTCTTCAGCTGAACCCTCACAGATTTTTCTTTGGGTAGTTTGTCGTATCGGAGGTATTCTATGATGGGTTCTTTCCAATCGGGCTCGTCTTGAATGATCAGAGCTTCTTCGGTAAGATTGTTCTCTTGTTCTACGCTTCCTTCTTCACGCAAAGAGACTGAAGGCAGAATTTGCCGGCTTCTGACTGTTATCAGAGTTTCATCCATATCGGGATCAGTCAACTCCTTGGCTAAGCGAGCGGGTACGTCAGCTTTTCCATTCAACGCCCAAGGAACTCTCATTAGTTCAATGTGGGTGAACCGTTTCATGAGGTCCACCACCGGATTCTGTACCGAGCTAATTTGGGTTTGTATATCTTATAGTCGCCGCTTACTTGGTTGACGACAAGCTGGGAATCACCGTAGACCTGTAGCCGAAGGGTTTCCATTTCTATAGCGAGCTCTAGACCAGCTATTAGAGCTTCGTACTCAGCCTCATTGTTTGTGCGAGGCTCAGTAAGAGCAAAGGAACGTCGTAGGGTTCCTCCTGATGGCGTGGCGAACATCAATCCTATCCCTGCTTTCATCTCCGGGATGCTTGATTTGCTGGAGATCCTTATTGATGAGGCTCCATCGAAGTAGAGCTCGCTATCCTCGAGGTGCAGTACTTGTTCATCGGGTAATTCACAATTTAGCGGCGATCCTTCTGGTATGAGATGAGCAGCGAGAATGTCAGCGAGGGCTTGCCCTTTTACTGCTTTCTAAGGAGTATAAACTATGTCAAACTCAAGCAGCATGATAGCCCATCTTGCCATTCTGCCGGCTAGGCTTGCCTTGGTCATTAAGTGTTTAAGTGGGTCGACCTTGGAGAGCGGCATAACCTGATGAGCGAGAAGACAATGTCTTAGCTTCTTCATGGAAAGTATCAGGGCAAGGAACTGCTTTTCAATCGGGGAATAGTTAAGTTCCGTCCCGACTAACGTTCGACTGAGGTAGTAGAGGGCATTCTCTTTTCCCTCCTCATTGTTCTGGGCGAGGAGTGCACCAAGTGACTCATCTAGTGCGGCAGTATAGAGAATCAAAGGTTTATTTAGAATAGGAGCAGCAAGCACTGGAGGGTGCAACAGGTTCGAACTCTTCTTGACATTCGGCATCCTAAACAAAAGGAGCTCCTTTCTTCATGAGCTTCGAGAAGGGCCTGCATCTCCTCGATAGCTTCGAGATGAATCTTCGTATATAAGCAAGCTTGCCTTGAAAGGATCTCAGCTGCGTCAGATTTCTCAGAGGAGGCATCTCCATAATGGCCTTTATCTTTGATGGGTCAACTTTGATCCCCCAATGTCGAACTATGAAGCCCAAGAAATTTCCCGACGACACGCCAAAAGCGTACTTCAGAGGATTCATCTTCAGACCGTATTCCCTCAGTCGGGTGAAAACAGTCCTGGGATCTCAGATGTGATCGACCTTGGCTTTTGTCTTTATGAACAAATCATCAACATAACATTCGACGTCTTTATGGATTAAGTCATCAAAGATTTTGGTCATTGCCCCTTGATATGTGGCGCCCGCATTCTTCAGTCCGAACGGCATCACCTTGTAGCAGTATATCCCTATCGGGGTTCGAAACGCTGTGTGTTTCTCATCCTCGGGCGACATCTTGATCTGATTATATCAAGATGAGCCATCCATGAAGGTGAACGGCTCATAATTTGAGGTATCGTCGACCATCATTTTCATGACCGGTAGCAAGAAATCATCTTTAGGGCATGCCTTGTTAAGATCTTTGAAATCGACGCAGACTCAGATCTGCCCATTCTTCTTTTTCACCAGGATGATGCATGCGATCCAGTCCGCATATTTCTCTTTTCTGATGAAACCGACATCGATGAGTTTCTTAGTTTCCTCGATGACCTTTTCTTCCATTTCTCCTCTCATTCTTCGAGGAGCTTGTTTGACTGGCTTGGCATCAGAAGATATAGCAAGCTTATGCACGATCACTTCAGAGGAGAGGCCAGGCATTTCTTTGTACGTCCACGTGAAGTAGTCGGCGAACTCATGCAGCAGGGCGATTATCTACTCTTTTATTTCCTCTAACAAGAGTGAGCCGATGGAGGTCGGCCTTGGATTATCGAGCGTTCCCAAATCAACCTCGGTTAGCTCTTCGAAGGTTGCTTGTCTGCCATCTTCGAACTCTTGAGGGGCTTCTTTTGGCTCGGCTAGCTCGTCTTTATCATTTGACTCTTCACTGGCTTCACCAATATGGATCATATAGCATGCCTTAACGTTAGGTTGAATGAAACCTATGCCCCTTTTATCCGGGATTCGTCCATCGATGAGTGCTCAGACCCTGAGGCGGGTGCCACAGCCTCTCATAAAACTTTGCTTCGGAGTACGTTTAATATAACCGACATCCACACTTTTTAAAATATTCCCGCATCTCGGGAGTATAATATCTGGGGTTTAGGATGGCTCTTATGCCTCTTTCATAGGTAAGGCACGTGATAGACAAATCGTCCTGATGCAAGACAGGAGTTGACCCATAAAACAGGATGCTCTTCTGTCCACTCTTTCTTCCGGGAACGTAGAAGGTCTTCAGCTGTTCCACGGTGGAGACTGACAATATATTGAGCTCTTTGCACATCTGCTCTGGCACCCTTGTGATGGCTAGGGACTCTTCCGTAACTTCGAAGGTCTCTCTTAGCTTCGCCCTTTACACGAGAGCCCGATTTGCACAGCTGTTGCAAGACAGATCCTCTTCTTCTGATTCTCCAGTGTCACTGCCTAAACGAGGGCGAATTTTGCTTCCGGATGAGCCTTCAATATCAGACTCGTCCGTATCGCTACCGAAATGAGGGCGAGTTTTACGGAAGAACGGATTTCCAGTGTCGGATCCATCAGTATCACTGCCGAAACGCGGATGCACATGGGTTTTGTTTTTTGCTTTTGAAAGTGACAGCCGGTTCAGATTTGCTTTTGAGTTTGGGACCGTTCTGTCTTTGTTCAGTTGTGGATCAGCACTTTGGAGGTTCACAAAGTACCGAGAATCTTCGTATCGGACTTCATGTACACCGAACAGCTGGATGTCCCCGTCAATGCATCTTACTTCACCATTTTTGGTATACTTCATGCACTAATGGAGAGTTGACGGAATGATGCCATAATCATGAAGCCACGGTCATCCCAGGAGAATCTAATAGGACGTGTCGGCGTCGATCACGTATATCTTAGCTTCGGTTTGCAGGTCCCCAAACCTGATCGGCAAAGTTATGGATCCCAGAACTTGCTGGAAGTTTTGATTGAAGCCCTAGATGACAATCCTCTCCCTTGACAGGTGTCGGACGTCCATTGATAAACTCTTTAGAGTCCTAAAGTTCATGATGTTCACTGAGGACCCCGGATCAATCAATATGCGATTAATCCGATCTCCGTCGCTGTACCCTGTCACGTAAAGCGGTTGGTTGTGCTTAGTTGTTCCCAGTAACAGGTCATCATCCTTAAATGTGACCGCGGCTGTATGCAGAGTATACTGGGCATATTTCATATTAATTTCAGCAAAGCGGGCCTGGTACTGCTCGGGGTTTTGTAGAGCATGAATGAGAATATCTCTGAGATCCTTGGATAAGACCAGAGTATCATAGATGCTTAAGAGAGACGGAAGCATCCGAAGATGAGCCAAGACATTATAGTCCATTGGGGAAGGACTAGAGTCTTCATGAGAAAGCTCTCTGCCATCTTCTTTGTTAGAGACTTGTTTTTCCTTTCCTTTCGGGGCGTTGCCTTAATTTGGCGGTAGAGCTTTACCGCTTCTAAGCTGGATTTGGTAGGCCTTCGTAGCGAGCTCCTCGTCCTTTTTAGGAAAACAAAGTTCTTCCTCAGAGTCTCTACCAAGATGGACGACATAGCATGTCACTGTAGAGATCTTGTCATCGGATTCTTCTTTTAACTACTCTAGAATCTCAGCCGCTTCTACGGGGAAGAACTCCTTCAATTGAATTAGAGTTCTTTCCTTTTGTTCATAGTATTCAAGGGAATCGATGTATTTTTTAATGGTCGATCTTCCTGCAGACTCTTTTTCGCGTCGAGCTGGACTTTTCTTCTACTTAAGCTTTTTAGATTTTGAGCCTGATTGAGTCGAAGTGGTAGCTTGAACGGTAGGTTCCTTCTGCCCCTCCCATTCTGTTCTGGGCTTTTTCTAAAGTAACTTTAGCATCTTCTTCGCCTTTTTGGACATGTGCATGCTTCATGGAGGTTGCGGCGGGTCTGATTCATTTCTCAGGGTAGTGGATTCAGCTGTCTGCACCCAAAAGGCTTCAGCTTCTGTCTGTATAAAGTTGGTGGTTGCAGCTTGGTTGTTCACCAACACACTCTTAAATAGCTTGATCTATCCAGTTTTGTATTTCTTTTTGACCCAGTCTTTGAAAATGTAGAAATCCTCGATCGCATGGCTCACTACTCTGTGGTACGAGCAATACAGGGTATTGTCGGTCATTTTTGCTTCGTGAGGTCTCTTCGACTCCGGCAATTGTTGACCGTTGTTCAGGGTATCCTTGAATATCTTGCGGACCTTGTCTCTCCTGAAAGAGTAGACTTTGTTCTTTTTCTTCTCTAGGGAAGGCCCTTCTCCTCCTAGCACTGGCTTTCGGGCTCGGTCTGTTTTTGACCCGCCCGCTTTTCTCTTATCTTCACTGTCAGATGCATTGAAGGCATTGGTCTTGTTGGAGCTCCTACTTTTACGGTTGTCGTCTTTTCTGCTTTTCTAAGACTTGTCACCCTGAGAGTCCGAGGTAGACTATTGCTTCGACCGTTCCAACATTTGTACACTCTTGGTCAGCTCTTGAAACGTCTTGAGGCCTGCAGTACATAAGAATGGGACCATCCAATTGCTGAGGTTCCCAATGAGGAGGCCGACGAACTGGTCCTGTCCTAGCGGCGGTTTGCACTTGACAGTGAGGTTGCGCCATCAGGCAATAAAGTTTGTGTTGCTTTGTTTTTCCCTGGCTTAGTTCTCATGAGGTCAGCAATGGAGATTTTGTCACTAACACTCATGAATCTTTGCCAAAATAGAGACTCCATTTGGGCAAAAGTAGTGACGGACCTATCTAGTATACTTGCGTACCAGTCGAAAGCGACGCTGGTCAGGCTGTTAACAAACTGACGAAAAAAGAGCGCATCATTGCCCCCTGTATTTTTGCACGACGCTTTAAAGTGGGTGACATGCTGATTTGCGTTTCCCATCCCGTCAAATCATCCGAACATAGGAATGACGTAGCTGCTCATGAACTTGATTAGATCGTACTGTGCGGGATATAGGCGCCCACTACTGCCAATTTCTTTCTGAGCTTCGGCTTTGGCCACCAATGTTTTAACCTTGCTGGTGACCAAATCCATTATCCGATCTTGTGTTAGCGGGATAGTGTTATCTGGGTCCAAGGCGTCCCAAGAAGGGGAATGTGACGGCTTTCATGCGGCTCCCCCAATCTTGGACCTAAGGGGACAGGCATCGATTGCTTCGGGTTGTCATCACCCGGCTCATGAGTAGAGACATGTACCTAATTGGAAGGCATCCGAACAATTTGAGGCGTGAGCTGCATCACAACATTCGTCAGGTCATAAATTTTTGAGTAGAGCTTGGCTATCTCTTTATCTTTTCTCCCGAGCTGTTTTCGAAGCTCTTGAAATAGCTCTTGCTCTGCGGTCCTGGGGCAGAAAGTCGGCTCTTTCTTGCTGTCCGAGCTTGACTCCACATATACTGAGGGGTCCTTCTTTCTATCGACCTCATCGAGAGGGTTTTCATCATCCAGCGGAGGCGGCTGATCTTGGGAAACGTCAACCACATTCAAGCCAGATTGAGCTTGGGATGTGGTGGCCCCATCCTTGCTTTTGCTGCACAAGTTGTCACTATGATGCGCGTCCGCCATATAGACCGTATGGATAACATATCCAGTCGTCTTTTCATTATTGGCAGCTGATTTTGCGGACTGATGTCGTGGCCCTTCTTCTTCGGTAACGGGCAATCGACTGAAGGCGGCTGGCCTGACCGGGTTCTTGAATGGTGCAGGTGCTTTCTTTTTGGTTTTGCCCCGCTGATTTTGTGCGGCACAGAGCGCGTGATAGACTCTTGAAAAGACGGTGTCATATTTTCTCTGTTGGGGCTGGGATACGTCTCTTTATAGCATCATTCGGATAGCTGTCTTCTTGATTCTAGCGGTCATGGCGTTTTTCTGAACCCACTTCAGAGGTTCGAAAGAATTGCTGACTTTTACGGCCTACTCAGCCGTCGTCATGGGGTGACCCTGCTCTTGGAACCTCACAAGATTCCATTTGGCCGGAGTCCTGGCCATCTTGTTGGCTCGATACCTGAGCCGTTTCTGTCTCAACCTTTCTGTTTTGAGTACTTGACTGGCCACAGCTCTTTGGGAAGCCACTGTAGACCGAGCGATGGATAGTTTTGGAGATACTCCTGATCGTGCGATTGTCATGGGCACCATCTGAGATTGCATGAGATGCTTCATAGCTTCATTGGTGTTGACGACCTTGCCCCCAGTCGGAACAATGGAGAGCCGTATGAATACGGATTTTCATTTGGGGTGGGATGCTTTAGCGATCACAACGTTTGGCCTCCTGCCCCTTGAAGTCGGTTTGGCTGCTTGGTTTGCCCGGATTTCTATTAGATGAGCGCTTCCGGTAAGGTAGATGATGACGTAATCGAATTGATGGGGAAGTTCCTCCCACTGCCGACTTAGGCTTGCGGGGAGAACCACGTGAGCATTGATCTTGACCACGTACGGTATCGAGGTCGCATCGGAAACTGAATCCATCTTAGAAGATATCGTTGTTTAAAGTTGATTGCTGCACGAAAAAACATTATTTCAGTACAAACATCGGTATATATGTTAAATGAGTTCGTATGAAAACTTTACCCGAGATATAGGAGGAGAGAAAGGTCCCACCGAACGTGGCATAATCTGTAGGGTGTTTTTCATCAGCCTATTGAGATAGGAATGCACGCGTTTGTCAGGCATGTATAGATTCCCCCTGCCTGGGGCAGGTCGAGGTTTATTGATTGTGTCGATCTGAATCTTCGGCAGCGCAAACTAAGCCGCCGTTAATTACCCCTCGCTTTTGACACGAGAGAACCTCCGATTGACGGGTCAAACTAGTCATGTGAACTCAATATGCCGTATGCGTGTATTGTACTTTGAAGGGTATTTGGACGTATCAGGGGCCTCACAGAGTTTACAGGGGTCCTGCTACCTGGATAGCGGGCTGGGGGTCAAGGGGCCAGCGGTCTCCTTACGAGGTGTGGGGCAGTGCCCCGTTAGAATTTTTTTTTTAACGAGAGAGGTGTTTTTAGTAGGAAGTGTATGGAAAAAAGAGAGGGGTGAGTAGCATCCTAAAGATGCGTGGGTGCCAGCGCCTCACCCGGCATGTGGGCGTTGGGCGTCCGTGGGCCACGTGTAAGACACATGGGCGCTGGCCGGTGCCTCACGCGCCGGGCACGTGGGCGCCTGCAGAAAAAAGGGCTTAGCCCTGAGATCTGGAGTTAAACTCCCAAAAAGATTTTTATTTTTTTATTGTGGAGTTCAACTCAAAAAGAAATTTTATTATGGAGTTAAACTCCTTAACGGATTTTATTTATGGAGTTAGACTCCAAAAGATTTTGAATGTAGTTAAACTCTGAAAGACTCTAAAAGATTTTGACAAATGGAGTTGAACTCCCAAAAATCTTCGGAGATGATCAAAGGGGACCTCTTTCTTCTCCCCTTAGCCCAGGATCTTCTTTCGAGCCTTGGATTTTCCTAAAGTGGGATTTTTGGAGGTGGAACTCTTTCCTTCTCTCTGTTGGCTGGATCTTGGAGAAAAAGGGGGTGGGACTTAAAAATCCCTCATTTTGGAGATTTAATAGAAAACCCGAGTTCTCTTCAAGGGTTTTATGGTGAAAAACTATTTCTTTTTGGCAAAAGAAGAGCTAAACTCTTGATTTAATTCAGAAAAAGAAGAAGGTTTAGAACCTTAAGTAAGGAGAAGGACGCACAGAAGCCTAATTTTTGGAGAAAATGAAAAGTTCTTGTTGATTTTTTCATCATGTTTTCCTTTAAAGGCTACAAACTTTACATATAGCCCCTTGAGTTTTACCAAATGGTACCTGTGCCACCCCATGCCTTATGTGCTTATTTTTGTTGCACATAAGCCATGAGATTTACATAATTTTGGCTTTCTGCCCATTTTTCATACATTTATTTCTAAAAAAATTGTATTGAACTAATTTATTACTTCATTCTTGGTATAGAGCCGGCCCCTTCCATTCTTGGTCTTCACTTGGGCTTGGGCCCACTTCGCTTGAGTTTGTGCCCGCTTGGCTGGGGGTTGACTAAATTTGACTTGGTCAACCGGGATGTAATTTTTAACCTCAACAGTTATATTATAGATATACACACATTCTTTTTGCAATTACTTATATAATCAATTTTTGATTGTCTAGTAGTAGGTGGTGCCTCCACATCCTGGGCAGAGGCCTTCACCACACCTGCAGATATGTTTATATATTGTATATTTCATGCATATCGATTTAGATTGTAATATTATAGATAAACACATTCTTTTTTCAATTACTATTATATTCTATTTTTAATTGTCTAATTGAAGGTGGTGCATCCATATCTGGCGCAGAGGCCATTCCCTCCACTTCCGTACAGTCCGTGCGGTCTGCAGATTAGTATTCTTAAATATAAAAAAAAATTCACAAAAGAGACGATGACTTGGACAAAGTAGCTTATCTAAAGGGCTCAATGTAAGTGTACGGTAGCGCCCCGGCCGTCTTTCCGATGCCAAAATGCGGAAACGAAACTTTTTCATAACTTGTAAACCGGCGCTACCGCATACTAAAAACCCGGATCGAACCATTAACCTACTACTAGCTAACAGGAGAAAGGGTAGAAAGCTATGCTGAGCGATCCGTGTCCTTCGATCTTCGGCCACAATCCCGATCTCCCCGTGGTATCTCCGGTCTTCATCTCCTCGTTGGAAAGGGCACCACATCACCGAGTCTTTTTACGGGCTCCCACCTCTGGACCGAGGCAACTCGGACACGAAGTTGGCAAGCCGACGTGTCCAAGATTGCTGTAGACTGAGTGTAGAACAGTTTGTCTCAAGGGGTTTGTGAAGTTGCCATTTTTGGATGGAGGAATGAACTATGGAGATGAGCTAAAGAGTTTTTGGTGCAAAATGAGATGAATCAATTTTCACACAATGAATGGGACTCTCAAATCTTGTGGTCGGCCATAATAAAAGAGGAGGGAAAAAAGGTGATCATGAGCAAAAGAAAAATGGATGATAACAATGAAAATAAGTCACACCAATCTCTTTTCTAATCCAATCACATTAATGCACAAAAAGGAAGGCTAAACCATTCTAGAAAACTCAAGATGCTTCATCCAAGATTCTGCGGCCCAGGTGACCACACAAAACCCCCTCACTTTATAAATGCACATTTGCAAAAAGAACCCCCTTCCAATTAAATGAATTTCAGCCAAGAAGGAATAAAGGAAATATGGCCGAAACGGAATGCAAACCGGCAACTTCAAAAAAACGATCCCGTAATAAATTACAGGAAAACCCCGCGACCGTATATACATACCCACATTTGTATTCCGACCGAATACAAATGCAATGAGACAAAATTTACACTGTACAATACTAGGATCCGGCTTAAACCAAAGCCCGCTAGTATAATTCGTCCGATCATGATCCGTGCAATACCGCACATATATGATCGAACCCTGCCATATATCCATACGGCCTCTACAACGTTTTGCCCGAAACTTGAGAAACTGTCAGTGGGGGACTCTAAAGACTTGTCAATACTTTGGCTGTGGATTTAACCACTAGCACGTCAGAGGTATTGGCCATACGTAACGGGCTATCAGGTATTGACCAAAAAGGACGTCGATGAGCGAACTCATCCTGACACACCCTACTGAGCCTATCAGTGACAATATCCATACAGTCCGGTCCGTTCGTCTATGAGCGTCGCATGGCGGGCCTAGGGGGTTGGTAAAAGTCAGACCCCCAAAAGCGGTACAAGTCTGTAGGGTTCCTAGGCACTCTAGTGAGGTCTCACAAGGCATCGATCATGCCAATTTCAAAAATCTAGTGCCGAGAAACTCTAATGTACGGATCGTTTGCTAGAAATCTAGGCGAAAAACAATCTAGTTAACAACTTAACTAGGGTTTATAGGAAATACAACCTTTGTAGATCCGTTTGCTCCACCTCCATAGCTCCGCAACGATCTCCCTCCGCTGTCCAAGTGAGTTCCCGGGCTCTAACGTCGGCTTCGTCGGAGATTGGGCAAGCTAGGTCGTCGATGTCCATGCCGAAGATGATCTACGTCGAGGCATCGCTAAATCAAGCTCCGACTTCACCAAGTCAAGAAACTTGTGAAGTAAACACACTCTACTACTTGGCAAGAGGTAGAGGATGAAGAAATAGGAAGTGGGTAAACTTTAGAATTGGATTTCTCACTCAAATCATCAATCTACCATTGAAGAAGAAAGCTTTTTCTTCTTTTGTTCAAGGAAGAAGAAGAAGAAAATGGTATGATAAGTTAATTCTAATATGAAAAGAATAAATCATTCTTATCATCTTAGAACCATGGTTTAGTGTAGAGAATTAATCATGGTTGAGTGGTATGGTTAGGGTTAAGGATGAGAACAAAAAAGTCATCAAGTCAAAGCTTCATGAAGCTTTAACTAGAAACAAAAGAAGCCACCATTCATTTATCTTTCAATTTATTCAAAATGAATAAATAAATAAGATGAATGAATAAATAAAACCCTAATCAACAACTTAACCTTGGTTTAATTCTTTACACTTAACCATAAAACATGTATCATCAATCATGATACAACCAAATGCACAAAATCATATCGCATATGTAATGCGCACACCCGAGTGAGAAAATCCATTTAAAGTGAACCGATACTAGTTAATGCAAAGTAATATATCAAATATATAATTATGCATTAAATAATTAAATCAACACTTGATTCAATGACCCGGTCATGTCGCACACAACCGACTAGTATATAATGTATCGGCTTATCAAATCAACCTTTGATTCGATAACTAGGGTATATCGCATATAACCTAATCGATACATTCATCGCGAGAATGGAATACGGTATCACATACACGCATTATTCTCGGTCCCGCACATATCTCATATGCGCTCCTATTTCGTTTTGCTTGAGCCAGGAAACCTCTGTGTAGGACTCTAAAGACTCGTCAATACGCCGGCAGCAGGCGATGATCATATCAAACACCCACAAGCCGCAAGCGGTCTGCTAAACGTAACGGCCACCCGGGTATTGAGCAATCTGAAAATCGACGAGCAAGCCCGCTCACACTCCAGTGAATCCGACCAGTAACACTACCGTACAGTCCGGTCTGATCGTCTGATATGTCGCATATCTTGCCTAGGGGTGGTAAACGTCAGACCCCAATAGCTCGATAAGTCGTGTCGATATGAGGTCTATAACTGTTCGAGAAACTACTGGTAACACTTACCAGTAAATCTCAGCAACCCTGGCCAGGGATTTCCTGTTATAGCCAATCGAACACAGCGCAACATCAACTCCCTATACCGGGAGAGACGAACCCCTCCTATCGCTCATTGCCTCCATGTGACTCGGGACTGTACCCAAAAACCACCGTTTTGCACGCCCTCTTGGACGTGGTAAGATGGAAATCAAAGCACAGTGGGAACCACACAAGACTCTATGACGATCTCGGGTCAACAGACTACTCTGTACCAGTGTCACCAAAGAACTACCATCTGACGTGAGGTATAATACCATCTGGGAGTTCTCGGCGAGTCCGTCCAGTGTACCCAGTCTCTACTGAGCACCCGTATATCATCTCTGATGTCAAACACCGATGGATATGGGATCATCCATCGCCCATCTGTATGGGTCGAGAAGGTACACGCTAGTCTACTCTGGTATATCGATGCCCCATCTCGATACACCCACGACTAGGGACTTTGAAGGATGTACTTATGAACTACCATGTCCCCACTAGTATGATCCGCATCATAGTCCAGGTAGTCAAGTACACATCCTAAGGGCTTTACCAACATGTAACAGAGAGACAATCAGTGTACACGTTAAGGTAAAGAGTAACCAGATAGCATACTATCATGTCGAGCGAGAAAGTCCTCCCTATATATGTCCCAGCATCCACTACAATATACATCCTATGTACAGTAATGGCCTCTAGGGCATACATATAACTAACAAAGTCGTGTCGGAGTATAGCCCAGAACACCCTGAGATACTACTGGAATACCTACCAGTAAATCTCCTGCCTTGGCCAAGGAGTTCGTGTAATGGCTCTCCTAGATACAGCGCGACCTCACCCCCAATACCGAGAGAGACGAACCCCTGCCGATCCGCTCACTGCCTCCATGTGACTTGGGACTGTACCCAACTAAAACCTGTTTGCACGACTCTTTTGAGCCGTGGTAGGATAGTAATCAAAGCACAGTGGGAACTCACATGAGACAAATGACGATCTTAGGTCGATGAACTAACCTGTACACATGTCACCAGGGAACTGCTATCTGACGTCAGGTATAATACCAACTAGCATATTCCCGGCGAGTCCTGTCCGGTGTACTCATAACCCAATGAGCACCTGTATACATCTTAGGTGAACTAACTGACACCAGTGGCTTGTGAGACCGGCCACCGCCCCTCGTCGGGGTCTCGACTGTATACACTAGTCTACTCTGGAGTATCGATGCCCTGTCTCGAAAAATCCCATGACTAAGGACCTTTTAAGGATGTGCTTATAGACCCCAGCTCCCAAATATATGATCGCCATCATACTGCTGGCCGTCAAGCAAGAATCCTAAGGGCTCTATCAACGCGCAATAGTGACCTGTAAGGTCACCTAAAGCAGTACACGATGATAAAGATAAACCAGATAGCATACTATCATCTTGAGTAAGACTATCCTACCGGTATAGGTCCTCCCTCAATCATTGCAATCACGTGCCTGTGATCCAATAATTGACTCTGAGGGCACTATATCGAACAATCTCCCACTTGCACTCAAGGCTAATTATTGCAATTTCGCATACTCACAGCCCGTGTGATACCGAACACCCAACTCCTCTACTAATCAGTCTCACAAATCCCGTTTGCGAAACTATTGCGTTCGAGGAATAGCCTCAGCTAGTGGATCTGCCCTGATGTTTCTTTCTATGTCTCTCTTTATCTCAAGTTCGCGAAGAAAGCCATCTCCCGAAATGAGCAATACCTGTCTTAGAATATGTCTGGATATCTGATGGGACCTAGTTCATAAATGAACTCCAAATCCAAACTTCTTAGACTGTATTGTCAACTGAACTTAATCAGTATCCTGCGCCATGCCTCCCTCAGTATCCGCTTGGACCACCTGTCCAAAATACTGTCCCTCGTCAGAGGGAAAACTATAACTCTGACAGTCACTCTGTCATACATGTCACCTTGAAAGCCTGGAATGATAACTGTCTCCCGAATGAGGCAGTCGTTATCATATCCCTGGAACATCCACTTATGTTCTAAAACTGCTTCCGAACGTTTTTCCAGGATTAGATCAGTATCACCTTATTGCATCTAGTGCAAAAACAACATCTGGTGTGGTACTTGATATCTCATGATTGACTCAATTGCCTAAGCAAGTGATCTGTCAATCATGCACATCCCTCCCCCTTTAGTCTGTAAGACACCTTCAGAGAGGGTGACTCCATCACCTGCAGGTACATTACCGTGCCAGGAGTCGTCCATTCTAAATACCTTTAGAATGCAGTCTAAGTACCCATATTGGGACACTTCCCAAATCTAGATCTAAAACCATAGATCCAGCAACCAGAATGTCTGATATGAAATCCATGTCCTTTGTGGAGAAACCACCATGTGACAACCAAAGTATAACCGATCGTAGTATAGGAATTTCACTTCCTACTCTATGTATGTCATCCAAATACCAGGACATCACACCCTACTATCTTCTTAACAGATCTATCTCCTATTCTGATGAAGTCAAACCTATGACTGTAACATCAGAAATAGATGATCTATCTCCGCTATATCTGTTTAAGTCTATAAATAAACATAAGCCACTTGTCCACTATGCTTCCGCTGCTCCCACTGACTACGACAACCCTCTGGCAGAATCATATACACGTGCACTTCTAAAGCTAGTTTAGAACGACGCTATACTCATCCTCCTGCCGGGTCTCGCAGTCTGGAATAACAGTAATGGCAAGTCCGGGTAAACAAGAACCTCCCTGCCACCGTCCTTGAGTCTACCGGAGTACCTCTCGGGTGCCTGAAGTTACCCACCATATCTGCGGAGTGGCCAATGGAATGTCAATACAGATTGAATCTTTAGGTTCCTATCAAATTTTCAGTAATTGTTTGCGGTTCTGAAATCACTTCCAGTTCTACCATACTCCCACTACTGTTTTCTGAAAAATCCATTTTTATTAAAACTGTGGAGAGTCTAGAACAATATCACAATTGATCTTCCAGATGGTAGAAAATCAACTCTCGTCATAGCCCGGGTCAACCTACAAACAGCAATTACAGAAACGTGCCTTGAGTTATCCAGAGTCTGGTTTTAAGCATAAGCCGGACAACTCCCTGTACCTTAACATCGTTAAGATATGAACCGTTCTATATCCAATATAGAAACAGAGGTACTGATTTAATTGGAACCGGATTCAAATCATACAGTTGTCTCCAGTGCATGTCAACTAAATGGAGAAAGGTCGATCAGTATTACTCAACTTAGGAGTGCTTCCATTTATGAGTAACCTGAAAAAGAAATAAGTTTCTCAAAACCATTACTATCAACTGAATACCATGCACAAGTATCTACATCTTCGATCACCTTGAAGAATCCTGATACTTGCAACACCTGGTTCTCTAATTTATTCTTATACCTATAACTTCTCAAAGCTCAGACCTTGTATTTCTACGAAACACTTTTCTAAAAACTAGAGAAGTCATAAGTAAACAGAATATAGTACGAGGACCAACCCCTCTGTCCTAATGGACACTGGACAATATACAATTCTCTGTATAAGTCCTCTGAGTCTAATAACTCAAACCCCGTGTGTCGTAGGTTGAAAACTGTACTATAGTTATGAAAAATTACACCGCTGTTTAATGCTCCTTACCTAACCATCCACTGATATAGGTAAATGTCATCGACATAATTTCAAAAAGTTATATCTCACTTCATAAAAATGAACGTACAGATATATCAATTTGAAATTGGTGCATAACAATGGATATTCAAAACCAAATATTCGCCGTCCGGCAAACAACCCAGGTGATTTCCTCTAATATCACCAATTACAACGAATCCCGATATAATGAGGATGATCACCCAATTCCCAATAACTTACTCCCACTCATCATCTGTAAAACCATACAGATGTGAGAATCAAACCCGGTAAATACATACCCTGGAGCAAGTGTCTAATTTGGAAATCAGTTTTCTTTTAATAGTACACAGTGAAACTGAAACATTGAAATATTTCGTAGGGGTATCCGGGTATTCCTAGTAATGCCTCTTCCATTATCCAGATTCATGACTTTAACCGTATACTTCTTTGCCATCTCTCCAAATCCCTTCATATGTCTTTAGTCATTACCTTCTGCACACCCCTTTTAGGCTCAAATGGTTTTCTTCCTTCCCTACTGTTCGGCACCGGCCTATGGTTTGGAAGAAGACTATCCAGCAAGCGTAATAGGTGTACTGTCCTAATCCTAGGAGCACTCGCAACGCGAGAGAAGGTATGGATAAAAGACAACTGAATAAACCTTATTCATATTTCTCCTAAACCAGAATCCATCCCCGAACTGGAACAAGTTCCTTTCGAGTTCGTATATAACCATACGATGGAGTATCCAAATAACTGTGGATCTTTGTAGTGATACGGAGAGTCCTGGAGAAATACAAAGGTGAAGTGGGAGTGGTAATGAAATACTTGGTTTGGTCGTGAATAGCAGTCGCAATTTACTTTGCCCTTCTTCTAATCCATTTATTTATCTTTACTTAATACCTTCTGTACACCACACTTAGGCTAATCGGCTTTCTTCATTCCCTACCGTTCGGCACCAGCCTAAGGTTTGGAATAAGACTATCCAATAAGCGTAACGGGTGTACTATCCCCTAATCCAAGGAGCACTCGCAACCTGAGAGAAGGTAAAAGGAAAAGACAACTGAATAGTCCTATTCGTTTTCTCTAGAACCGGAAACCATCCTCGAATCTGGAACAAGTTCCTTCGAGTTCGTATATAACCATACGATGGTTTTATCCAATGGAAGTGGATGTTCGTAGTAATAGGGGTGTTCTGGAGAAAAGGGTAAAAGAAGGAGTGTCAATGAGGTATGCAATTCTGACAATCCAAAAGCCAGTCTTATAAGAAGGTTCGGTCAACTTGGTCACTGAGTCATAGTCTAGAGTCGGGTCATGGTCGCTGCCAAAGAGAGAGAGAGAAAATAAACACTCAGCGTGTACTCTAACCTAGATCAGAATGGTTATCACTTTATCTAATCAGGAAACCTCCTACTGTAACTTCAAATTCTCTTCCAAACTTGAAAGAAGAATTAGTCGGGATCACCCGAGGAGTAAACCAACTCATCAGTGGGAATCGAGATCCAACTATCATCGCATGATAATGTGATGGAATCCACTCACGTTATCACACTCCAGAAGGTATGCGCATATCTGGAAAGTTTCAGTTTCTTTAGAAACTCCCGATGTGATTTTTACCCCATGCTCTTATGACCTTGACTTTGGCCAACAAATCATAAGTCACATGTCAAGTTCTACCCGTCATTATCTAGGTTGATTTGAACCCACCCGTACCTACCCTTGACATTTGCCAACAAGGCAGTACGACTATCCCAAACCAACGCATCTATCTATACTGCAGAAAAGTAACAAATAGCTACCATAAACTATGCCTTGACTTTGGCCAACAAACATAGCATGAATACTACGTGCTACCCGTCTGAAATGACGGAGGGCTACGATTGGTTTTTGGCGAAAAGCCTTTAACGTAATGAACTTGATATACTTGAAGGAACCGGATAGCTTTTATAAAAATATAGTGGCGAAAACCTTTACTAATGAGGTCACTCCCGGTGAAGGGATCTCGGCTCTTTCCCCGTAAAATGAGGTGCAGGATATTCTAACTGAATACCACGATGCAAAACAAAAGTAAGCGACTATAGTAAAGTTATTGCCCTGACGCAAACTTCTGTCCAAGGGGTCACTCCCGGTGAAGGGATCTCGGCCCTTACCTCGTCGACTGAGGTGCTGGATATTCATAACCGAATACCACTGTGCAAAACAAAAGAGAACGTCCTTGCAATAACAGCTTTTTGAAAAATGTTCCAACAACATCAGAATAGGTTTGTTTAGCTTGCATTGATCCAAATCAACACAGTCCCATCAATTGATCACACTACAAAAGAGCGAAAATACGATGTACGTATATGCCATCCGCATTCGCCACTGGGTCCCGTCATCACCCGTTAGGTTACTTAACTAACGACAGAGCGGGGACTGGACTAGCGCGGATGCAAAACATATACAACATATACTAGTATATATATCAATATATAATATTCGCTCAAGGCGTGATAAAATGCAACATCACAGAAATGTAATAAGTATCACAGAACAATACAGATATCTGGGATCCCCGGGTTTCATAGAGCCGCTACTGAAACCCGACGTTCCCCTGGTCGTGTGGATATCCTATGCAATGAAATCCTAGACCCCTACGGGCGCGGCAAGTTAGCCGCCAAAACCTGAAGCGAGACAGCCCCCTTCAGCAACGTGAATGGACCACCCAGCACTTCACGGAATCCGGAAACTTGGGCACCCCTCCTTGGGTCAACCTATACCCCCTACGAGTGCGGAGAATAGCCCGCCAATTCTAGAGTAAAGCCCCCTCCGTCTCAACGCCATGAGATGCGGGCCCGTTGCCTTCTAGAGCCCGGCTATCCATGCACCCCTCCGTGGGGTAATCTGTTAGTGTATATTCCCTAGAGGCCATTACTGTATCATACTAGTTTGTATATTACTTAATGGAACCTTGGGATATTCACCTTGTATTAACAATCTTGCTCAAAATGGTAGTATGCTACTTGGTTTGTTTCTACTTTAATATGTGCATGTGTTTCTTTTAGCATATTGCTTATACAAATTAGTAGAGCCCTTAGGATCTTTGCTTGATTACCAGCGTTGTGATGGCAGTCACACTCGTGGGGGCTGGGTAATCCACAAGCACATCCTTATACAGGTCCCTAGTCGTAGGACTATCGAGACAGGGCATCGATACTCTGAAGTAGACTAGCGTATGCGCTTCTCATCCCAGCAGGGGAGACGATCTGTCCCACAGCCGTCAGTACGTCGTACTTGAGATAGTATGTGGGTGCTCGTTAGGTTACGAGTACACTGGACAGGACTCGTCGGGAACTGATTGGTTGGTACTATACCTATCGTCAGTTATCAGTTCCCAGGTGACATGAGTACAGCTTAGTCCGCTGACTTGACACTGTCACTTCGCCTCGAGTGTGTTCCCACTATACTTTGATTACTACCCTACCACGGCTCAAAGGAGTCGTGCAAACAGGTAGTAGTTGGGTGCAGTCCCGAAGCACTTAGAGGCAGTGACGGTTAGACATGATTCGTCTCTCCCGGTATTGGGGGTTGACATCGCGCTGTGTCTAGGAGAGCCATTACACAAGTAGTCCCTGGCCAGGGCAAGCGAGATATACTGGTAGGTTACCAGTGTTATCTCAGGGTGTTCTGGGCTACACTCCGACACGACTTGTACCGCTATTAAGGGACTGACGTTTACCGCCCCCCTAGGCCCTCCATGCGATGTATCAGACAAACAGACCGGACTGTACGGAACTGTCACATTCAGGCTCAGTAGGAGTTCAGATGGGTTTCACCTCGTCCGTCTTCTTATCGGCATCTACCTGGGGGCCGTTACGCACAGCTAGTGCCGCTTGCGGTCTGTGGTTAAACCCACTGCCAGCGTAGTGTCGAGTCTTTAGAGTCCCACACAGAGAGTTATTCGCCTTTAGGCAAAAGAGTAGAGGTCGCTTGGTTTTGCGACAGGTCGCATGGTTTTGCGACAGGGTTCGGTCACATCCGCGCACTTGTGCACGTTTACTGACCGGGCAGTTATTACTAGCGGGCTTTGGTTTAAGCCAGATCCTAGTATACGTTTTGGGATTGTTTTTATCTCGTTTGTATTCGTGTTCCCCGGAACGCGGATACGGGTGTGTATGCACAGTTGACAGAGACAGAGGCAGAGGATTCTCATTAGGGTTGCTGACTGTTGACTTTTGTCAAACCCTAATGAGATTAAGAAATATGATTAACAATAATATTAATTGAGTATTATAATGACATGGTTAGGGTTGAAAGGTTGACCCAGTTGACTTGTTGACTTTTGTTGACCGGTTGACTAGGTTGGACTTGTTGACCACCATCATGACAATGGCCATCATTTGGTTGCATTGACTTATGCTTGCTTGTTTTGTTCACCATTTGCATTTAATGCAAGAAATGATAGTGTCATTTGTCATGATAATAACCATTACAATATACTCAATTATCATTACTTGTTATGATGATTTTGGATTATGAGAGCAAGGATGGCAAAAAGGTTTACTCATTCTCTCATTTCATTTCTCTCTTTTGCCATCACTTGCTCAAGCTCTCCCTCTTCCTCTTGCTCTCTCTAGCTCAAGGCAAACCCTTCTCATGTGTTGAGATTCATTGCCTTAGAGATAAAAGCACCAAAACAATCCTCTATTCATCCTAGTCACAAGGCCTAGCAAGCCAAGTGTTCTAGTTTCTTCAAAGTTCGAAGAAGAAACCAAAGGTAGAAGCTTTCGGGTGGATCCGTCTTTGGCGCGAGAAGACGACGAGGAGAGGCCGGTCCGTACACCACAAGAGTTGAAGACGAAGGAGTTCAAGAAAGGTATAACCCCTAACAGAGTAGGTAAAACTCCTAGTTAGGTTGTTAGGTAGACTGTTTAACAAATATCCGTATTATGAGTCCATGTTACCACCCTCTTGAAAAATCGTTTTCACCAATTCCGCAACCCCGTAAGTACCGGGGAAGGGTAGCATAGACTTACATAATCCTAGTACAGAAAGTAAAATATACAACGGGTGCATCGACCTCAGCCTGGTCGTGCCCCAAAAGAATAATATACAAACAGGCAGTGATAGCAGTCCACATGTCGGACGCTCGCCCCGCAATATCAAATGTACAAATACAACCAAACTGTACTACCATTGCATCCAGGCTATCCACCACGACAAATCCGCAACATCACAGCACAACACAGAACATCAACGTGAATGTCACGTTCGCAAATCCGTCTAAAAGAACTATAGCAATTAGACAGGATTTACCGATCAAATGATATTCACGGTTGCGGATATAATGTAAATACTGTGAACTAATATGTTTAAAATTTTCGATCGACTAAGTTTCCCGAAGTGGGCCCCAAGTACAATACTCAGTACACAAAATAAATCTGGGCCCAAACAGAACATACCAAAAACCTCGATTCCAACACAGAGACCTACTGAAGAAATTTGGTGCACTGTGGCTACAGTTCGGCGGCGGATCCGCGGCCATAATGTGGTTTCGGCCGCTGATCCGCCGCGCTACAGTAAAATCAGTAGACCAAATTTCTTCAGTTCTCTTGAAAAAGCCTGCACATCTTTCTGCAATATACCAAATATTTTTTTGAGCACAAATAAAATTCGACAGAAACTACATATTGAAATTGTGGATTTTGGAATTTTTGTTCGATCGAAGTTCTTAACACGTTAGAGCAAGCTAGAAAAGGTTAACGGCGTGGCTCTGATACCATGTAAGTGTACGGTAGCGCCCCGGCCGTCTTTCCGAGGCCAAAATGCGGAAACGAAACTTTTTCATAACTTGTAAACCGGCGCTACCGCATACTAAAAACCCGGATCGGACCATTAACCTACTACTGGCTAACAGGAGAAAGGGTAGAAAGCTATACCGAGCGATCCGTGTCCTTCGGTCTTCGGCAACCATCTCGATCTCCCCGCGGCATCTCCGGTCTTCATTTCCTCGTCGGAAAGGGCACCACATCACCGAGTCTTTTTACGGGCTCCCACCTCTGGACCGAGGCAACTCGGACACGAAGTTGGCAAGCCGACGTGTCCAAGATTGCTGTAGACTGAGTGTAGAACGGTTTGTCTCAAGGGGTTTGTGAAGTTGCCATATTTGGATGGAGGAATGAACTATGGAGATAAGCTAAAGAGTTTTTGGTGCAAAATGAGATGAATCAATTTTCACACAATGAATGGGGCTCTCAAATCTTGTGGCCGGCCATAATAAAAGAGGAGGGAAAAAAGGTGATCATGAGAAAAAGAAAAATGGATGATAACAATGAAAATGAGTCACACCAATCTCTTTTCCAATCCAATCACATTAATGCACAATAAGGAAGGCTAAACCATTCTAGAAAACTCAAGATGCTTCATCCAAGATTCTGCGGCCCAGGTGACCACACAAGACCCCCTCGCTTTATAAATGCACATTTGCAAAAAGAACCCCCTTCCAATCAAAAGAATTTCAGCCAAGAAGGAATAAAGGAAATATGGCCGAAACGGAATGCAAACTGGCAACTTCAAAAAACGATCCCGTAATAAATTACAGGAAAACCCCGCGACCGTATATACATACCCGCATTTGTATTCCGACCGAATACAAATGCAATGAGACAAAATCTACACAGTACAATACTAGGATCCGGCTTAAACCAAAGCCCGCTAGTATAATTCGTCCGATCATGATCCGTGCAATACCGCACGTATATGATCGAACCCTGCTATATATCCATACGGCCTCTACAACGTTTCACCCGAAACTTGAGAAACTGTCAGTAGGGGACTCTAAAGACTCGTCAATACTTTGGCTGTGGATTTAACCACTAGCATGTCAGAAGTATTAGCCATATGTAATGGGCTACCAGGTATTGACCAAAAGGGACGTCGATGAGCGAACTCATCCTGACACCCTACTGAGCCTGTCAGTGACAATATCCGTACAGTCCGGTCCGTTCGTCTATGAGCATCGCATGGCGGGCCTAGGGGGTTGGTAAAAGTCAGATCCCTAAAAGCGGTATAAGTCGTGTCGGAGTGTAGCCCAGAACACCCTGAGATACTACTGGAATACCTACCGGTAAATCTCCTGCCTTGGCCAAGGACTTCGTGTAATGGCTCTCCTAGACACAGCGCGACCTCACCCCCAATACTGGGAGAGACGAACCCCTGCCGATCCGCTCACTGCCTCCATATGGCTCGGGACTGTACCCAACTAAAACCTGTTTGCACGACTCTTTTGAGCCGTGGTAGGGTAGTAATCAAAGCACAGTGGGAACTCACACGAGACAAATGACGATCTCAGGTCGATGAACTAACCTGTACACATGTCACCAGGGAACTGCTATCTGACGTCAGGTATAATACCAACTAGCATGTTCCCGGCGAGTCATGTCCGGTGTACTCATAACCCAATGAGCACCTGTATATATCTTAGGTGAACCAACTGACACCAGTGGCTTGTGAGACCGGCCACCGCCCCTCGTCCGGGTCTCGACTGTATACACTAGTGTACTCTGGAGTATCGATGCCCTGTCTCGAAAACTCCCATGACTAGGGACCTTTTAAGGATGTGCTTATAGACCCCAGCTCTCACGTATATGATCGCCATCATACTGCTGGCCGTCAAGCAAGAATCCTAAGGGCTCTATCAACGCGCAAATAGTGACCTGTAAGATCATCTAAAGCAGCACACGATGATAAAGATAAACCAGATAGCATACTATCATCTTGAGTAAGACTGTCCTACCGGTATAGATCCTCTCTCAATCATTGCAATCACGTGCCTATGATCCAATAATTGACTCTAAGAGCACTATATCCAACACTCAAATGCAAATGATTTAAGTTCTCAATTAGTTTTACCTTTTTGGTGGATTTAGTCAGCCTTTATTTTTATGAAAATTAGTTTTTTCATTTTACATATCCTCTGAGAATAACCATGAACTTCATGTAATTTTATCGTTAATGTTTATTTTCTAGTTGGAGGGGATGCGTCCACGTCTGGGTCACCGGCTGTTCCTCACCGGAGGAATTATCGTCCCGCTAGTGCTGCTTCCTAGGCTCAGGCTCGTGCTGCTGTCGCTGGAGATATACATCGCACTACAATTTTCGTTAATTCTTGATTTCTAAATATCGTTGTCTTGATATTTCTTGTAGATGCAGGGTAGTCCCACCTTGAGAGGACTCGAGAGCTGAATCAGTCCCACACGCTGAGCCTGCTAGAGCTAGGGGAGACACCATTCTCTCTTATTTACCCCCGATTATCGCTATACCGGTGTTTAGTCGAAAATATTGCACTTTTGATATAACATTTTCTTTAAGTTTCTTAAATATTTAAAGGTGCTTATTGTAATTATGAAACATATGAGGGTTTATCTGCAAAATAGTTTTTATCATATGTTTATACATTATAATTAATATTATGAAGGAAAATATATGCATATAATATTTATATGATATTTTGGTAATTAAAAATATGCATATCATATCAAATAATTTTAATCAAATTTCTTAAAAATTTTATTATCATATAAAATGATTAAGATTATATCTTTAATATAAAAAAATATTACTAACATTATTCATATTGTGCTGATTTAGCTCAGGTCGGGAAATCGAGATATTCAAGATGTCAGGATCAAAATCTGCCAATAAAATCGTAGAATCAATATTAGCAAAGACTTAGAGAAATATTTGTAAAATCCAGACATGGAAAAAATCTCCACATGTCAACATGAGAAAGCACCTGAAATTTGGAATCCTAATTTTACCAAACCGCCGCCCAACCGCGGCCATAACCCATAATTCACGGTGGATCCACGGCCAATTAATAGTCGCAGGATCTGTGATTTTGGAAATTGGATCTTGATGTCATATCTAAACTTATGAGGTCTAGGGTTTCTGATTTGGGGGCTATATAAAGGACCGATGGCTAAAGTTAGAAATCATTACCTTTAACACGAAACAAATCACCTCAAAGAACAAGAGATCCATAACAGGTCCGCAATTCGACGTGATAGAGCGACGTGAATATCGACGGAGCAAATACTTCCTATGAGGCAGAGATCGAGAGCAACTTCTTTTTCTTGTAATCTAAATTCGAAGGATTTGTACTTGTAACGCTGATTAATAAAGGTAGATCATTAGTTTAATTATTTTGCATTTATTTTCTGTATTTATATTATGATCTCATTCTTTATCCCTTCTTCTTCTTTTTCTCCAAATATGCGTGAGTAATTCTCCGCTTGTTATGGTTCGTAGGATTAGGATAGATCAATGGATGAAAAAATGTCTTAACTTCTTTTATATTTTATAAAGTTTATAAAATTTAGTAAAGTAATTGTTAACATTCTTATCGGACGCGCTACCAATTTATTGATAGTCTCAACCGCGATATGAGATTAGATTAACAATTGTTTTGGTAAAGGTTAGAAATGAATAGAGATCAATGCAAGGATAAGGGTTAAGAGTGGGGAAACCCTAGTTTCTTTCAAAAGAATCCTAATCTACATTCATCACTATCGATCTAGTTTTAAATCTATTAAAAAATAAAAAGAGTAATTTTTAATTAATCATCCATTACCATTAAATTTTATGAAAAACCTCTTCTTTATAGATTCTATATCCGTATATCGTAGATTTACAACCTATCTCTCCTTTTTTCAATCAACTCGTCTAAAACAAGATTAAAAGTTCCACGCATCCTTGAGGACGACCCGTACTCATCTCGGCTAGCTACAAGCGACACCATTATTGATTGCGGTAACTACAAACACTTTCTTTCAAACCAATCAACCGGCGATTATGCCGAGAGGTTTGGCTGGTATATAGGGGATGAGAGCCTCATCCAAAAGAAGTATTCTCTTCACGTTGAGTGGAGCACTCAGCACCGGCGCTCGTTTGCCCTCTTTTGGGATCAGGCTCGGGTATTAATATATATTTTCATTTAACTTATCAAATAATTATTTTATTATTTAACACTTACAATTTAAATACATTATTTTCTTATATTTGCAGTTGGATCACGGCTTTCAACTTGTACACAACCCTGATCATCCTGACGGAGTGCTCGATCTTCACGCTCTTTATCTGGGCCTCATGAAGAACATACAATCTAAGGTCCGATATGATAGGAACGAGCTGAAAATCGATTGCTGCATGCTATGGCTGACGACCCTCGAGACGGAGAGAGCAGCTCTGCTACATTCTCCAGTCTTTACCAGAGTCGACGTAGATACATGGCCTCTTTTATGCTGGTATTATGAGTTTGAGCACAAACATGTTTGTAATTTAAATATAATTCATTATTTAGTATATAAATTTTTTTGTTGCTTAATTAAAAAACTAAATCTAATTGTGTTGTACAGAAACATGGCGATCAAAACAAGAAGAATAAGAAGTCAGCGAAGAGGTGTCGCCCAACTTACACAGGTGGCTCGAGGAGCATTACTCGTGCCATGGTGGTATCGGTAAATTACAATAGATCTATTTGATATAATGCAATATTAAGAGTTATTTTATAATATATGTAAATTTTTGGCGAATTGCATAGAGCTCAGACCCTGGCGCAGGGTGGTACACCTAGCGTATTGACCGTGTATCTTGCCATCCACGGCACCTCGACAGATCCCCCCACGGACGAGCTTCAATTCCCCGACACTGCTACCCAGGAGTATTACGTAAGTGTTAATATTTATTCTAATTCGAATGAAAATTTTCTTTTGATAAATTCAAATTTAAATGATATATATATTTATATTTTAATACTTAACGTGGATGTAGGAGCGGGTGGTGGAGCAGGCATAGGTATTGGGGATCAATTTCAGTGGACATACCGATCCGTTCACACCGACTCTAGTCCTAGACGCCGAACACGGAGGGAGCCTACGGCCTTTAGACCTACAGACCTATTTTATGTCCCTACAGATTAATCCATAGGGGCTACGGTTTGCCCCTACGGTTAAATCCGTAGAGGCAAGTGGATATTGTAGTAGTGTTAGGCAACGGGTGTGTCACGGTTTTAACCGTGACCAAAAGTGTGTTTGGCCACGGTCATAACCCTGACCAAAACCATATATACCCTGTAGCTGTGGGTATCCAAATTGTAAGGACCAAACTTCAGAGTCATGGGAGGGGACCAAAAATAAATTATTACACCAGAGTTCAAGATAGCTAGCTGCATTTACACTCTCAATTTAAGTGGCCTTTACTCTTTTTGAGTACGTTTGGTTTGGTTTGGTTTGGTTTGAAGTTAGGATAAGTTAATGAACTTACATAAAATTAGCTTTAATCTATTAAATTTAACCTATATATTACTAACATTCATAAAACACCCATGTGAATTGGTACCCAAGAAAAGGACAGATATCAAGCAACTGAAAGTCACTGTAAGCCTCTTAAGTCAAGCCCATAATAAAGGACTCGTCTTGATAGCGGTTCTCACCCACAATCAATTTACTCGGTGCACATCCTACATATAATATATCCTCACTCTCCAAAACTTAAACTATAAGCATGCAGCAGACAACAATCATGGCAGCTTCTTCTTCGTCGACTGGTGAGCTTCGATGCGATCATTCAATGGTCGTCGAAGAGATGAGTCGGGCCTACGAGCTCACGAGACGGCTCCAAGAGATTGTGCTGCCTTCATCTCATGCAGCTCATGACTTGTCGTCGGACATTGCACGAGACATGTTTAAAGATGTTCTTCTCTCTCTTGGCCTCATTCTGAATGAGCTTAGGCCGTGTTTGCTTTCTCGTGAAGCTGTGGAGTGTTCTGAAGAAAGAGATGATTCTGATGGGAGCCGGAAAAGGTAACCAAGTTCGAGATACACATTTTTTTCCCCGGCTTGGATCATAATTTCGGGGTTTTGATGGAGCTTTATAGGTATATTGTATATCAATTATATAAATTTTTTTTTGAAATATTTGTGCAGGAGGAAAGTAGAAGCGCAAACTACTTTAACAACTGTTCCACACCATGATGGCTATCAATGGAGGAAGTACGGACAGAAGCAAATCAACAACTCAAAATTTCCAAGGTATTAAATAAAAAATTAAAAAAAAATAAAAAATACACTTTTACCAAAATCGATAATTCATTTGACAGGCAATTAATCAATAAAAATTCCTTCCATTCAGGAACTATTATAGATGTTCACATCATAAAGATCAAGGATGCCTAGCTACCAAAACAGTTCAGCAAATCGATGGCAACGACGATCCTCCAAAATTCTCGGTTACTTTCAGCAAGCAACATACTTGCAAGATTCATATAGAGACATGCTCGCCGTTTGTTATGGATTCTTCATGTAAGCCGGCTTCAAATATTATATCAGAATCAAGCTTCGCCAAGAAAGAAGATGACCCTCTTAAGGGTTTGATTCGTATCAAAGAATTCGAGACGTTGGAGGAGATATTTTTATCTGGACCTGTAACTCCTGTATCCCCGATGGAGGATATAACGCTCTTGCCAATAAATCTTTGGGATTTTGGTGTAGACTGGTGGAGAACTGATGAATCAAGCTATTGGCATGATTTGAACTATACCATTTGATCTATATGTAATTGATGGAAGAGTTCTGTAAGTTAATGTTGTTAATTTTCATGTACTTCTCACAATTGAATAAGAAACAAAAGCAAGTGTTTATTTTGTTTGACCTGAGTTGGAGAAAATTGTCCAGCAGTGATTGACAAAATGTCGGAAATGAACGTTCTTGAGGAATTTTATAAAACCTGTCAGAAATGTTTTTCTAGAGACACTCCCGACAGATTTTTATTTCCAGACGCAAGCCAATCAATATTAGACACCATATTTATTCAATTTCAAAATTTAATAATACAATTATAACAAATAGAACAAACCAATAGCGACGAACGATGGATAACATACACCGACATGTGAATATCCTATTAGCAAAATATAAATAGCAAATGGTGTTTGTTATCTAGCAGTTGGAATAGTTTTTTCTGATGGTATTAACCATGGGCAATCGTAATATTCATTTAACCTTCTGCTTTGTTCTTGTGCCCTAATAAAAATTTATATCAATCATATGAGAATTTGAGAACAAAGGTGATGCCGAATTCTACCAGCCGGTAAACTAGAACATGAATGCGCAATAATTATATGGCTCAAGACGCGGTGCTTAGCACAAAATGTGATGCTTGGCGAGGTTGAGGCTCTGACCATTATCTACTTGAAATAGGAGACAAGGATACACCTGCAGTAGCCACATGGTCGAAAAATTTGATGCTTAACGCGGAACCCAAAGCCAACAATAACGCTGCCAGTACCCCCCTCTAAAAATTCGGAAAAGATAGTCTTGGTACCTTTTTTTGAACCGGAGAAAGCCTTAGTATTGATTGGAACTGGGTTCAAACATTTTAAATATATGTTATATTTATCTACTTCATTAAAAGTATTCATTTAAAGAATATAGGTGAAATGGTATAGTTATTTCAGGATAAGAGGTCATCAGTCAACTCCCATCAAGCACATTATTTATTTGATTGTGTTTTTAAAAAAGAAAAGCTTAGTCCCACATGGAAAATTTAAAGAAAAACTATAAACTTCCATGACAAGAGTTATGGCATAAATATGATAACATTGTTTGATTGATCAGAAAGAGGATGCACTGTAAACCCCTACATTCTTATAGTCGTTCATTTTATGATCAAAAATTGCTGCACGTGGTCAGGGACGGAACCAAATTTTTTTTCTGAGAGGCCGAGTAAAACTTGCTCAACATATATAGGAATATATTAATATATAAAAATGTTGTTAGATATAATTTTAAGCCATATTAAACGAATGTACTTATCATTTTATTTTTACAATATAAAAACAATTATAAATATTTAAATTAATAGAAATTATGTATGTTTAATTTTCAAATTTATGTATAAATGATGTTTCTATTAATATATTGGTAAATTATATAACATTGCGGATTCAAAAGTATAGAAACAAAAATAAACTAAAGCTATTGATGCTTGAATCCAAGAATTTTAATTTAGAACCAAAATGTTGTGCCTCTACTGCTAGAGACTGACTTTGAATTTAGAAAATTTTTGTGAATAAGGTATAAATTTAGAGGAAACGGGGCCTGCAGGGACCTGCATGCCAAAAACTGTAGCGGACGCCTATCACATGGGCCAGTAGGGTCCAGAGACCTAACTGTAAAATAACCAGCGAGCCCTATTGGCTTATGTGAGAGGTCACTACAGTTTGGACCTGCAAGGTCTCTGCAGGCCATGTTTCTTCATAAAATTGTACAACTTATATAGAAACCCCAAGACTAATACACATATGTCTGTGTGTGTCACATATCGAGAGTTTATGTATTTTAAAAAACATGAACCGGTTTGCAATAGATCACTCATGTGTGTGTGTGTGTGTGACGGAACCACACTCTGCCCTCACATGTCGTAACCCATGTTCTCATGCACGTTCATCTAACTAGACCGATTGAAGTCGGTTGGTTTTTTCTTGGTCAACAAAAGATATGGTTTCAGTTGATATTGTATTCTGCAGCATACCGCATAGTTGATATGATTTGCTCCTTGTTTTCCCAAGCCGAATTTCGATGCAAACACATTGGTACTAGCTCTTTTACGTTCTTAATCACTCATCTCTCTCTCTGTGTGTGTATATATATCACAAGCTTTTCGACTTATAACTAACCAATCATTCAAGTTTAACAATGATTGACCGAAAGAATTACTCTCTTCGTTTAAAACAAAAGAAAGACTTCTTTTTGTTTTTTCGTTTGTTCGGAAATGAAAGTACTTTTACGGTTTCAAAAACAATAAATTACTTTATGCATCCTCAAAACTATGCATATATAAATAGGCTTTCAAATTTACCCTTCATAAATTTCTTTTTAATGTTTCAAGTAAAATAATCAACCGTAATTATTAAAATTAAACTGGTAAATTGTTATTTAGAATGGTTTAAATTTTAGAATAGTTAAACACTTATTGGTGTGTAAAATAAAAAACGTACTTTCCTTGTGCTTCGACTACATACCTCACATTACATGCATTTAATTGGGTGGGGTCCTCTGCCAAGAAATCTTGGTCTTGGTAGTGAAGTTTGTGCACTTGAAAGCGTGATACATTGACGGACATAGCAGTAATTTTTGGCCCGAGTTTCGTGCATCACGTGTGTGCGGACAGTAATAACGATAAAAAGGAGGAAAGGGAAAGGCCAGCTGGACATGCTCAGCATTGATTACCGTTGGAGGTTATTGAAACTGTTCAAGGGACAGATCTGTATATATCACAATCAGATATCTCTTTTGACAAATTTATTAGAGTGTGACGTCTGATTCATGACGTCCCATGTATGACATCTTGCCTACGTAATATTTTGATGAATATATTCATAAACATGGCCCACATGACTTGAATCAAACAACTGGAAAGTTCCCAACCATGTATATCTCCAATCCAAAAACACCATTTGTGCATGGAAATGTAATTTCATAATTTGAGGGTATCTTTTTTTTTTTAATATGAAAAGTTAACCCAGCCTATCTCAACAGTATATTGATTAACAAAAAGTAATTACATCAAAATCGATTATGAAATTATGATCAGCAAAATAAAAGAAAGAAATAAAAAGTTCCAAAACACCTCCGGAAGGCTGCAGTAGTTCCGTGCGTTTCTCAATTTGTCTTTAACCTTACAAGATACTTCCGCCACCCACAATTTGAATAGAAACTGAATCTTTAATAATACACCATGTAAGGATAAATCTTTATTGTTAAAGAGTTTCGAGTTCCTACTGTTTCACAAACAAAAGAAAATAATTTTCTTTAAATTATTCCAATATAAAGAAGCCTCCGAATTCGGTGGGTCCCAATCAAGGGCCATTTCCTCAATCCCGTCGGGTAATATTGCAATCCCAAAGATCATTGCCATAATCATCCAAATATCAACACTAATAAAAAATAGACGGATGTCTATTTTTTCGTGTGAACTACAAAATTCACATGACGAGCCTCCTTACCATCCTTTGCGTGTCATATACGATCTTTTCAAAAATCGTCTGTTGAGAAGAATCCAAGCAAATATCTTAATTTTCAACAGAACTACCGATTTTCAGATAAAGTTATATTACGAAACTTCAAGACCTCCAAAGTCTAAATATTTATAACTTTGCACCGTAAATTTACCATAATCATTTAGTTTCCACACCACACTATCTTCCTCTTCTGGTGCAACTCCATCAAGCCTTCTAAGTAAGCTTCTCCATTTCTTCACATCTTCATAATTAAGTAAATGAAGATTCAATAGCCTCCACCGCCATCCATTTGAAGATAGGTACCCCATTTCTCTAACGGTAACTTCGTTATTTATCAATGAATCAAAAACTTTAGGAAATTTAGACTTCAAAGGAAGCTCTCTCGTCCACTGATCCAGCCAAAACTGAATTGTTTTGCCATTACCCAAGACCCAACGTCAATCTATATATAATAAAAGCTCATCCAGAGCCATATACTTTCACACCATATCATTTTCTTTATTTAGTAACCTCCAAATTTTTGCAGCAGAATAATAGATTTCCAACACATGATCCAAAGTACATTGTCGTTATTCAGAATCCTCCACACCCATTTCCCAAGAAAACTAGTATTAAAATCCTTCAGGTCCAGAATTCCTAGTCTACAATATTATTTTCTTTTACAAACTCTGTTCAAATATACCAACATTCTGAAAGTACTTCCTGAATCTCCCGTACCAAAAAAAAAACCTTTTTCTAATAGTGTCATTTTTTCCAACACCCGTTTTAGAAGCCTATAAAAAGATATGTAGTACAAAGGCATGACTGAAATCACCGAAGTTGCCAATGTTAGCCTTCCTTCAGACGATAAAAGTTTTCACTTCTAATTTAAAAGAATTTTTGAAATTCTATCCAGCAATGATAGCCAATTTCTCCTTCTTGAAAATGTTACTCATACATCTTCGCAGTTAAATATTTTTGTGGAAATTTAAGATTCTTCCATACGAAACGTCAAGCAAATGGGAATGAAAAATTCTTATAATATCCTACTATCACCATTTTTATGACCACCACCCGTGCCGCGGTCGTTGTCGTTGCCGACACCACCTCTGTGCTATTGTCGTAGTACCGCTTCTCTTATCATTGACATTTCTGTCGCCGCCGCCTGTGCTGCCCCTAACTCTGTTGCCGCAATGGCGGCTTTCAAATCCTCTACCTTCTCACACATGACAACTACCTATTTCCGCTATTATTATTGCCTCCATCGCCCGTGACTGCCGGTCATGACCCGAAAAAGGGGCACATGACCGGCACAAGGATTACATGAAATCAAGTGGACCCCATCATAGTCCAAGTAAGCCAAAACAAGGAATCTAAACCATATATATAAGGAAATAGATAATAATATATAGAGGTGAAGTTTTAGAAAAGTTTTTTAAAAAATAAAGCTTGTTTTGAAAGCTTGTTTGAAAAACAGACAGCATCTTCTTTGTAAATTTTGACTAAAAAGTACAATGATAATAAGTATAGCAGCATCCCACATACAGGAGCTAAATCAACGTTCAAACGGCGGAATCACAGCCATACAGTAGTATACGACGCCAAAAGGCGAAGGATCAACAAACGGAAAGTAAAAACACAATATACATAAAGTCGACTCCACACGAGTCCGAATACAACAAAAATATACGATTCTAAAATCTCGACAATATACAAGATTTGGTCTTTGATGGAATACTTCTAGATATAAATAAGTACAAGGCAAATACTGAAACAAAAATATGACTCACCAACTCATATATACGCAACCACGCCCTAAAAAATAGCGAACGTGCCAAATTAGCCGCTACGGATCTAAGCAGTCAAACTTACAAAGAACTATGGCACAACAGGGGTAAGTTGCCAACTCGTGAGTAGAATTATATAACAAGCTAGAAGTTGCATGGATAAGCGTGGAACAACTAAGCATGATAAATGTGTATATCAAGGAGGGTAAATAAGCACGCGTCGAAACTAGAGTTCGAGCGATGGAATAATAATGATAGTAAGCCCTCGTGTACTACTCGTGTACCGCTATCCTAATATATAAAATATAAATCTATGTATGGTTATCATGTCAACATCAAGTAATCGGTATCTGGCCTGGTACGAGCACAACGTAACCATAAGCATTTGAAAGCATGTGAGTTCAGGAAGTAAATACAATACTGTGAAATGAAATATTAACAATCATCAATCGTCGATAACTCACTGCGTACACACACACACAAAACGGTGTCAAATCAAGGCTAACAATCGTTGATAAATCACCATAGCCATAATGAAATATCTATAGCGCACGACTAATGTAAATATAATCAAGGATATAATACATATATTGCACCCATCCATATGCAATCATATAAAAGTAGCCGGAAAATATATGTATATGAAATCCTTTCAAAATAATCATGTGAAGAAATGTATGCATATATATAGCGGCACATATAGCGGGCGTTGTTTTATGAAGAAAGTTAAGCATCTCGTTTAAAGTATATGTCCTGTCTTTTTGAAAATGATTTATTTAAAAATGGGTTTTCTTTTGTAAAAATCTGTGTTGAAAATAGTAAGAATATAGCTCTTTTGAAAACCTCTTTAAAATACATCGATGTACGAAAATAATATTCAGGTACTGTCTCGTGGACTAGTCATGTCCGGCTACTATATATAGCATAATATATCTCATCAGTGCAGGGTATCTATATCGATCCCTCACATATATAATATCCATCTTAGTGCAGAGTATCTATATCGATCCCTCATATATATAATATCTGTAGAGACATCATGTGTCAACTATCCTCAATCACTCATGGATTGATCACACATATATTATCGGGCGAGACCATGTCTATCCCTGCCTCAATCTCTCATGGATTGATCCCCCACACACACACACACATCTCATGGATCTCCGGTTATATCTACCGTGTCCGAATCATCTTTAACTTCTTTTATTCCTTTTTATATATTCAATCTCTTATGATTGATATCATGTCACATCATATCTACAGTAATATAAATCTCGTCAAAGTCGTACCCTTTTAGTCTGTGTGAACTAGTCATATCACAGACGTGTAACATATCATAGCATAAGCCAGTAATATAAGTGTGTGTGTGTGTATTAGTGTCCTATACTACCGAGGTATAACATCAACAATATATGACGCGTAGCGGAAATCATAAAGCGTAGCATAACGAATAAGGTAAATAAAGCGCGAGCGAATGACATGTAAAGTAAGCGTAGTGTAAAAGAATAGTAAATAGGTAATTCATTCTAATATTCTCACTTATATATTTCTAAAGTAAAATGAAACGTTGTTTGAAAATAAGGAGGCTACGATATTTTTAAAACACATATATACCATTTTGAAATCCAAATAGCACATCTTTTCATTATCACTTTTTAAAAATATGAAACGAATTGTTGTTTTTAGAAAATATGTAATACCGACATATCTGTATAATCTCCCAAACAGGTAAAATAGTAAGACTCCGCGAGTCAAGTAAAACAGGGCCATATCTGGCTAACCATCGTGATCTATCATCATCATATCATCCCGTACGAAATCTCGCCTCATACAATAACCGTCAAATATTCCATAATATCATATCATAATAATGATCGGTACGGATATCTAATCTACATACCCAAACTCATAGCAACTAGTACGGACATCAAGTTTACGTATACACATAAATATGGAATATCAACAGTACGAATGTCTAGCCACGTATAAATATAGCACCGGTGTGGACATCTCATTCGCGCACCCGCTCAATGATATACAGACACCTCGTGTTACGTACACGCATGTCGACTAGTACGACTTCTAGTATCATACTCACCCAACAACTAGTATAGACTCCAAGTCTCTTACGTGCATCCAATATGAATCGTTTATAGTATCATTCTATTATAAAGTCGATATTACTACGATATGTAATCATGGAAAGTTCTACGTGATATGGCAGTACTAATGATGTGTAGTGTATATGCGAGTCCGTGGTCGTGCAACATGGTAATCATTAGTATTTGTGCTAGTGTTCAACCAAGTGTATCTATAATAAGCCTATTAAATGATACTAACGAAATTTGTTAACTAACGAACAGTCTAAACCAACGTGTCATGCATCCTAAACACATTCAACGATATAATAAAAGATATATTTCATGGGGGTGCTATACGTTATCCCTTCGATTCCTCATTCGTATATATAATCTACTCACTGTTTGCGATCAAGCTAGTCGTATCCTATGGCCACCTTGCCCTTCGTCGCCGCCTCGAAGGTCTCCGCAATTAAAGCTAGCATTCATATAACCATACACATATATAAGAATTTAAATTGAGATATAACGAACAAACACCCATAGGTTAGAACCCATGACTAACGTGGGCCATCCGTGTGCTAACTACCACGAACTACCTCTGGATTCGTTGTTCTACCATAAAAGAATGCATCAAGAATACACAATATGGAATTAAAAACTTGAAAACCATAAAACATCGCCAAAATCCAATCCAAAACACTTCCATATTTTGAGAAAGGAAACCTGGGGCAATTTAGAATATAAAAAGGGCTTGTTTATGAAGTATAAGAGCTACTGACCAAGCCCTTGTTAGTGATATATGCCCTAGAGGCCATTATTGTATCATACTGGTTTGTATATTACTTAATGGAAGCTTGGGATATACACGGATATAGTAACAGCCTTGCTCCAAATGGTAGTATGCTACCTGGTTTGTTTCTACCTCAATATATGCATATGTTTCTGTTAGCATATCTCGCTTATACATATTGGTATAGCCCTTAAGATCTTTACTTGATTACCAGTATTGTGATAGCAGTCACACTAATGGGGGCTGAGTAGTCTATAAGCACATCCTTATACAGGTCCCTAGTCGTAGGATTATCGGGATGGGGTATCGATACTCCAGAGTAGACTAGTGTATACGCTTCCCATCCCAGTAGGGGAGATGGTCTGTCCCACAGCCATTAGTACGTCGTACTGGAGATAGTATGCAGGTGCTCATTTGGTTATGAGTATACTGGACATGACACGTCGGGAACTGCTGGTGGGTTTATACCTATCGTTGGGTAGCAGTTCCCAGGTGACATGAGTACAGCTTAGTCCGTCGACTTGACACTGCTACTTCGCCTCGAGCGTGTTTCCACTGTTCTTTGATTACTACCCTATCACGGCTCAAAGGAGTCATGCAAACAGGCAGTAGTTGGGTGCAGTCCTGAAGCACTTGGAGGCAGTGGCGGTTAGATAGGATTCATCTCTCCCGGTATTGGGGGTTGATATCGCGCTGTGTTCGGAAGGCCATTACACAGTCTTTGGCCAAGGCAAGCGAGATTTACTGGTAGGTACTCCAGTAGTTTCTCAGGGTGTTTTGGGTTACACTCCGACATGTCTTATTGCGCTATTAGGGGTCTAACGATTACCGCCCCGTAGGCCGGATATGCGATACTCTTAGACGAACAGACCGGACTAAGGAGATTGTCACAGATAGTCTCAGTAGAAGTTCGGATGAGTTATCTCATCAGCCTTCTTATCGACACATACCTGGGTAGCCATTACGTGCAACTAGTACCGCTTGTGGCTTGTGGTTAAACCCACCGCCAGCGTAGTGTCGAGTCTTTAGAGTCCCGCACAGAGAGTTTCCCTGCACCAGGCAAAAGGTGTAGAGGCCGTATGGTTTTACGACGGGGTTCGAACATGTACGTGTCCTTGTACACGTATGATGATTCGGATAAATAATACTAGTTGGCTTTGGTTTATGCCGGATCCTAGTATTATACCGATGGATTATTTTCGTCTCATTGTATTATTATTCTTCGGAATATGGATACATGTATGTATATACGGATGAGGGGCATTCTCGTAATTTACTCGGGATTGTTTCTAGAAGGAGACACCTTATTAGGGTTATTTCTTTTTGGGATTAAAGATTAATGAGGTGGAGGAAATGAGGTGGAGATATTTGTTGTATGAGGCATGACTCATCATGTTAACAAAAGAGATATTTATGAAGCATGCTTGATATTTTGTGAATTTTTTTATCTCATCAATAATTAACATGCTTCATTTATTCATCACAAATGAGCCAAGCTTTATCCAAGTTCTATTCTATGCTCTCATCTTCTTCTTCCTCTTGCCCTTATGTCTCATGTGTTGAGAAACCTAGGGCAAATAGAGACACTTCAATCCATCTACACTCTCTACACCATCTAGGACATCTAGTTTAGCAAACTAAATGCCGTAGTTACCTCAGATTTGAGGTAGGAGTTCAGACTATAGACTCTCGGGTGGATCGTCTTTGACTCGAGGAGGCCGTCGAGGTTTCCTGATCCGTTTCGATCCTTGGAGCTTATGACGAGGAAGAGGACAGCGACAAGAAGATCCGAAGGACATGAATTTATGAGGTATAACACTTCTTTCTGAGTAGTTAACTTCATAGTAGTTAGCTAGTTAGGGTTTAGTATCGATCATGGAGTTCAAGTCGGTGTTGTGAGATTTGAAAAATCATTTTTTAAATATTCCGCCTCCTCGCAAACCCGCGGGGTGCGCGACATCAACTTACAGTGGTATCAGAGCCTAACTAAACCTTTACTAGCTTATTAGAAAGTTATTAGAACTTCGATCGTTTGATAAACACGAAAACTATACACCCGAACCCTCACAGTTTTTGTCGATTTTTAAAATGCAATAATTTTTTTTTCCAGAGCAATGAAAATTATGTGCAGGGTTTTTTAAGAACAACCAAGAAAAACGAGTCCGTGAATCGCCAAGACAACTGCGGAAGCGCGGTGGAACGGTGCGTTCTGCCGCGGTTCCGCGGCCGAGTCGAGGCCGATTCGACTCGTTCTTCTTCTGTTATTCTATATTTGGGTGTATTGTTCTATAGAATATTTGGTTTCTACCCAGTATGATTTGTGTGCTGGTTTGCACTTGGGGTAGACACGAAAAATAGTTTTCAATCGAAATTCTAAGTTATTTGCTAATCGGATTTTATCTGTGTTGTTTATATGTGCTGAACATCTGCTAATCGCTATACATCGATTAGTGGGGGTTGCACATATCTGTGATCTGTGATGTTGGTTTGTGGATATGGAATTTATTGGATCGTCGTGGATAAATAGCCGGGGATGTGAGAAGAGAGTTTTCTTTCATTCGATGTAAATTGTAAAGTGATATAATACTATTTTGCGGGACACATCCGGGTTGAAGTTGTAGCCACTGTTGTATTATTTCTTTTACTATTTTCTTCTCCTAGGATAGACCCAAGGTGGGGTGCATAAACTACCGGGTACTTTGAAATGCCGAGTGGCCTACTCATTTTACTGAGGGAGGTTGCTTCACTTCAGGTATTTGGCGGATAGTTTGCCGCACCCGTAGCATTCTGGCGTGGGGTTTGGCTATTCATCACGACCGTGGAATCCGTCTTTCGTTACAGGATTAAACGAAACGCGGAATTCCTAATATATCCAATATGTTCATCTATGATCTGGAATACCTATTATTACGTGAGATGAATGGTTATTATATATATGCTATATAATAGACGCTGCTTATGTTTTGCATCCGCGCTAGTCCATCCCCCAGCTCTGGCGTTAGTTAAGTAACCTAACAGTGTAAGACGGGGCCCAGTGGCGAATGCGGATGGCATAAGAGTACGTCATATTTTCGTTTCTCTCTATAATGATAGGTGTAAATGATGGGACTGCATTAGATTAATGCAAAGTAAACAAACCAAAGTTGAATCGTTGAAACAATTTCAAAACCACTCGGTTTTTTTAAAACAGAAACTTTTAAAATACGGAGCTTAAACCACTCCTTTAAAAGCTATCATAGTTCGTTTGATTATATCAAGTTCACCACGTTTACGATTTTGCCAACACCATTAGTAGCCCTCCTTCATTTCATATGAATATTTATTAGTATTCAAGCTATGTTTGTTGAGTTTCGCCAAGACATAGTGATTGGTAGCTGCTGGATATTCATATGTAGCATAGATAGATGCGTTGGTTTGGGACAGTCGTACTACTTTGTTGGCCTTCGTCAAAGGTATGTACGGATGGGTTCAAATTAACCTGGACAATAATGGATAGAACTTGACATGTGATTTATGATTTGTTGGCCTTCGTCAAGGTCATAAGAGCATAAGGGAAAAATCCACACGGGAGTTTCTAAGGAAACTGAAACTTGCTAGTGTCGCATACCATTTGGAGTGTGATAATGTTGGTAGGTTCCTTCAGGATTATCACACGATAATATTTGGATCTCGATCCTACTGTGAGTATATGCTAGTCCTCGGGAGATTTTTTCACTTAACGATCAATACTATAAACCAAGTAGGTGTCTAGAACAGTGTTAGCGGTGCTACGCCTCCAGGGTAAAGAAGTTATTTAATTAAGAAACTTCGCGAAAGCGTCGTAAAACCTCCCTCGAAGTACCAACACTAGCCTGGCCGAACGGTTAAATAAGAATTGTACGGTGAGATTAATCCTGATTAATTCTTCTTTTATAGTTTGAGGAAGGATTCGATAAACAGTGGGAGCCATCCTGTTTAGATAAATTAAAACCCAATCTAAACCTGCAAGTGTATCAAGCAGAGTGTTTTCTTCTCTCTCTCTCCTAATTGCAGCGACCAGATGACCAAGATTAGGTTACAGCTAGATAATAAAATGACTGGGTTATATTATATTGACTGGCAAAGGTTTGTCTGGATGTCCATTACCTATGAAAAGCTGGACCACCTCATTACTACTCAAGCCTCCGCTGTCCCAGGATCAGATTCCACCATCGCGGATAATGATATCCGTAAGACATCGGAAAAAGACAGTGTGAATGCCAAGTGCCTCGTGTTGGCCTCAGTTGATGGTGTAAACCAGAGGCAACACGAGAAGATGGACTTAGTTTCTATCTTCCTCCATAACAAAGATTTATATGGAGAGCAATCTCGTATCGCAAGATATGAGACCTCGAAGGAATTGTTTCAAGCGAGGTTGGCTATTGGGTCATCTGTAGGGGACAACGTCCTTACGATGACTAGCTATATTGAAAAGCTCACGGACCTAGGGACCACATTGGAGAACGAGTCATATGTTGACTTGATCCTACAGTCCCTACCTTCTACTTATGCCCAGGGAAAGAAAGTTATATTTTTACTTGAGGGCACCCTTGTTCCCCTCCGAATGACGCGGCGGAGACACGGTGGACGTCTAGCCTGAAATTCGGGGCAGATGCTATATGGTTTTATCCGTCCACCTCTCCGAAGATGCCAAGTTGATTTATGGCACCGTGTATCGGAGGTTTAGACGGATGCGGCCGATGTAGCAGACTTCGTCAGATTCCCCCTCGCTTGAGGGGTTTTTGATTGTGGGGATGCTCTTCCCTGCAGGCGCAAGCCCCTGCAGTTAATTACGCTACCACATCGCGGTAGCCACTTTCTCCTTCTCCAGATGTTCGCTTCGTGTCGTGTGTGTTTGTTTTGTTTGTGGTTGCCCGTGGATTGTATACGGAGACTAAGTGATGCCGTCGCCCATAGGACGTGGATTAGTCCAAATCCGTGTTTACTTAGATTTGGGTTTGGTGTTTTAGTTTAAGGATACGTTAGCCATATTGAGGCTAAGATCAACTTAAACTTTTGTTAAGGATAAGTTAGCCTAATCTCCAGACTAAGATCAACTTAACGGGATCGTTTGGATCTGACAAGAGAGCAATTGGCTCTATTGTTTAGTTTAATGACGTTGCGGTCGATTTCCAGTTTAGGGACATGGTGGTCCATGTTCCAGTTTAGGGACGTAGGGGTCAATCTCCAGTTTAGGGACATGGTGGTCCATCATTCCCATTTGGGGATGAGCATTAGTTTAAAGACATTTCGGTCCAACATTCCCATTTTGGGACGAATATTAGTTTAAGGACGTTTCGGTCCAACATTCCCATCTAGGGACGAATATTAGTTTAAAGACGTTTCGGTCCACGAGTTTAGGGACCCCGCAGTCCGTATCGATGTGTGGTTGTCGGGACCCGTCACCTCTCTGACATTGTTGAAGGATTACAACGATAGGTGTCAGAGGAGTTCGAAGATGTACCCTTGAACCGGGTGTAAATTGATTTAGGAGAGCATTCGTGCTCAGTCAATTTAATTTGAGGACTTACGGCCAGAATTGGGCTAAGTCCAGTTGAAGATGATCAACGTTTTTATTTGTCTTCGGCCTATTAGGCCTATGCTAGAGCTTTGCCCCTGTTTAATAAAGCACTGCATTTTATTTTGGCCTGTAAGGCCTATTTGATTTGGGCTCTGTCCCTTTATTTTTATGATGCAGAGCATCTGTTTTGGTCTGACAGACCTTTGCTTGGGCTCTGCCCTTTTAAAAATAATGCATGGCATTTTATTAGGCCTGTTAGGCCTTTTTCAATTAGGCTCAGCCCTTCTTTTCAGTAATGCAGTGCATTAATTAGCTGACAGTGGCCATGTGGCCTGTCAGGCGCCTTGCGCCAATTAATGAGCGCAAGCGCATGTGGAGGTGACACATGTCACGCTCTGGTGAGCGCAAGCGCAGTCTGCACCAGTGCGCTGCGCTGCTGACACGTGGCGCGTTCTGGTGAGTTGCACCAATTTCAGAGAGCAATGCTCTATTTTAAAAGCGCATAGCGCAAGTTGTTCTGGAGCTGACACGTGGCGCTTTCTGGTGGCTTGCGTCAACCCAAGAGCGCAACAGTGCAGAATTTCAAGTGTAAGGCACTGTTTTAATATCCAATTTTGGATTCAAGAAAAGAATCTTTAAAGATTCCAGAACCAATGGTTTATCAAAAGGCAATGCCTTTATTATTATTATATTTTTTTTATTGAAGAACTTTGATCTTGTTCTTAGATCAATGATCTTTTTAGAAGAAATTCTTCTTTATTCAGAGGTTTTTACCTTTTCTTTCTTTGAGCTCTTCTCAGAATTCTTTAGAGGAATTCTCTGTTTTTCTCTCTGTGTTCTTCTCCTTTGAATTGGGGTCTAGAGGCCTGTATATAGTGCACATTAATTTGTTAAATTTGTTAAAGAGATAATTCTCTGAGTGATTTGGGAAATTTTCCCCACCGTTGGATCTTTTGATCCAAGGGCTTCTGTTTTACAGAAGACAATCTTCTTATTTTAACAAGAACAGAAAGATCTTACTGGAATTTTAATTCTGTTTGGCGCAGATGCACCAGCGCTTGACACGTGTCATACAGCGCACAGCGCAGCGCAACTGCGCTGACACGTGTCGCGCAGCGCACAGCGCAGCGCAACTGCGCTGACACGTGTCGCGCAGCGCAGCGCTTGCGCAACTGCGCTGACACGTGTCGCGCAGCGCAGCGCTTGTACAACTGCGCTTGCACAACTGCGCTGACACGTGTCGCGTAGCGCAGCGCTTGCGCAACTGAAGCGTTGCATCTTTTAATTTTTGTTTTAAATAGTGCCTTGCTCTGATTGGGCGCGCTGCCTTGGACGCTGCGCTGACGTATCAACTTCTGACACGTGGCGCGTTGCGTGCAGCGCACGGGATTTGAAGCGTTGCTTCAATTTTTGAATTTTTGAAATTTCAAACAGAGCTTTGCTCTGATTGGGGGAAACAAATGCCCCCCACCGTTGCGCTCACGTGGCGCACACGTGAGTGCAGCGGTGGCAAGATCTTAGCCGTTGGATCAACGGGTGAGTTGAAGGGGCGCAGGCGTCTATAAATAGGACCCTTGGTCCTTAGTAAATGTTTTACCATTTTCAAGAATCTTGATTTTCAGAGCCTTGCTCTTGCTTTTGAGAATTTTAGAGCCTTGCTCTCGTTTCTTTTCAAGAACTCCAGAGTTCAGATTTTTAGAACAACTTAGGTAAAATTTAAATTAAATTTAATTAACAGAGCCTTGCTCTTATAGATATTTGATCTAAAGAAAACCCCTTTGGGGTTGCATCAACAAAGCCTTGCTCTCAAAAGTCCATAGATCTACAGAGATCTTGTTCATGGGTTTTAACCCATGAACAGAGCTTTGCTCATGGATCAAATGTAGAACTTTTCATAAGTCTTCATGGATTTTTTTAAGACCCCAAATTTTTAATCTTTAGGAGTTAAAATTTTCTTTTGATGGATCTTTCCATCATTATTACAGAGCTAGGCTCTTTTTAGGAAATTTTATTCCCTTGAGACCAGAGTTTGACAAATGTCACTCTGTGACAGAGCTTTACTCTGAAAGAGGAGATTTTCTCCTTGTCTCTAGGGATTTCCCATTAATGAGAATATTCTCTTGGGGATCTCTTCATTAATTGACAGTCTCATCCAATGATGGGGCTGTCTTATTAAATGATGCACTGTCATCCAGATTTTGTGGGTCCCCATTTGGTCCCCTACCCACTGCATTGCAATATAGTATAAATTTTAAAATGCCAAGCGTTGGAATTACAACACTGACGGCTACTTTTTGTCCCTCCACAGGAAACATGCCTGCTGATCTATCATTCCCATTCGTTCGCTCGGAGGGAGGTTTTCCCCAGGCACCAGTGGACCGAGAGGTGCTCACCCTCATCAAGGATCATGACCCCGAGCATAAGAACCTTCACTTGTGGGGTAGGTGGTATAACGATATCATCCAGGGTGCCGAAGCTTCGGTTTTTCTACGCCGTCCGAGCCAATATTTTCGATCCCCTATGCGGATGAACCCCCGGTGAAGTATGCAGTGGAGGTCAAAAATTGGAATTCGGATGACCTCCTCCAGCCTACAATTGGGGATATTCCCGTGCAGCAACCGCCGGCAATATATATTTTGGGGAGGCGAATCTGTCAGGGTGAAGCACGCCCTTGGGGACAGGCCTATAACATTGGACTGATCCCGCGCCCGCCCGCCGGATATTTGCAGTGGGCCCGGTACATCTTATCAGCGAAGAGGACTCATCTGATGAAGATTGGTTTGTATTCGGTCATCTACGTCTCGCTGTTTGAGTATCCCTCTCCTCCAACGTGGTGGGTTAAGGCTTTTATTGAACAATGGAATATCACCACCTACACCTTCCTGATGACGGACATGGAAGTTTCTATCTCCTTGGAGGAGTTTGCTGAAATCTCGGGTCTGCCGATGAGGGGGGAGCATTATGAGGAGTTGCTTCCTCCTGACGAATACGTCTTTGCCACCAAGCCGTTGGTGTTTGATCTGACGCCGGAGAACGCTATTCAGCACCAGTTTCCGGGCTTGGTGAAGGTGCTGGAGATCTATGAAGGGCTCTATCTGGAATCGGGCGTCCGGGGAGTCAGTTTCGCAGATTTTATCGCCCGCTTCATTCGACCAGAGTTCCTATCGGAGCGGAGCGAGAAGTTCGCCCAGCTTGATAATCCTTTTGGCTTCGGCTTGGACCGCCGACCCACATTGGAGGATGATCACAAGGACTTTTATCTCCCCGGCGCCGCCGTCGTGCCCTTGTCAGAAATCGCCGTCCTGGGCATGGATGAGGAGACCTTTTTTGTAGGGTTCCTAGGACTGTGGCTGTGCAGCTTTGCGCTCCCCATGCACCCGCGCCACATGCGGCCATCTGTTTTCTACCCAGCGCATCGGATGGTGGCTGGTCTACAGTTAACAGTAGGAATCGCCGGGCTGGCTCACCTTTATAATGGACTCAGCGTAGCGGCGGACGCTAATGAGCCTGGGGTGCAGCTTGCTAACTTCCCGATGCACTACTTCACCTCTTGGATGGAAATGCATTTGCACGGGGTGTTCGGCACCCATAAGATCCCTCCGTTTTTTGAGAAGTGCAGACTCCCAAGAGTCATGCGGTTGGTCGGCGCTTCAGCATCTCCGCGGGAGGCTAGGGGGATGATCCTTCGTCCACACCTGGTCGGAGTGAAGGTTTCTTTTTTGGATAAAGTCATAACCATAGGCTCAGAGACCACCAAGTCGGTAGTGCCGCTGCGCAATGATTTTAAGGACGAGGCCTCCATATTGAAAGCTTGGGAGATCCTCCACCTCTACTCCATTCGGCCGGGCTACCTGGTGTTTAGGCAGAATGAGACGGCACTCTTCATGAGGTATAACCCTCACCAGTTCGCTCAGCAATCGAGCTATCACCAGGGGATCCCGATGGAAGCTTTCTTGGAAAAGCCCATGGCCAGCCGAGAGAGGATAAGGAATGCCATACACCATTTCATGCGGCTTAACACGGGTTCTTATTTCTTCATCAGCGAGCCGAGCTGCGTCCCCAAGGTGCTTAACGTGTACGTGGCTTGGTACGCGCTTGCAATGGGTCCAGTTATCCTTATGGAGAAGCGCATGCTGGTTGACCGCAAGGGTGCGCCTCCCGACGGCGATCGCAAGGCTCCCTTGAAGCCAAGGACCCCGGTCATTCCTCCGCTGAAAGATGCCGGAACCGTGCCACAGCGCGTGTTGAGCCCTCCGCGCGGACTGCCGCTCCATGGTACTGCAGATGCACCACCAGCGCCCCGTGCTCCAGTGGAGACGGTAGATGTGGTTTCGCCGAAGTCCGGCGTGGGCGCAGATATCGGGACCCGCTGCCCTAAGGTGCCTGCAAAGCGCAAGTCGATCTCGGGTGCACCCAGGGCTGGTGGGCAGAAGAGGAAGAAGAAGTCGCTCCTCTCTCTTAACGCGATCCTCGGTTTAGAGCCTCAGGCCCCTCTTACCGAAGGTATAAGCGAGTATGGCAGCAATAAAGGCTTCTCGGTAGACCCCGCAGACACTGACCTGGCGGCTGCCATTGCGGCTTCTGCGCGATCAGCGAGGCTCGAAGCGTGGTTGGATAAACTCGCTCAAGCAGGTAATCATTAGATGTACTCTTCATCATTTTATAGCATTTTTATTATTATCTTCGACTAATGCTTTCCCCCTTGTTTAACAGGTGTCACTACCGAAGAAGCCGTCGCTGCCTCTTTAAAAACCTTCCAGGAGGAGGAAGAGAAGCATGCTCTAATGGGCATCGGTACGTCTCGCCTTATTAAGTTTTTATCCTCTTAACTGATGGTCAACCTAACCTTCTTCCTTTGCTTCTTTGTAGGGGCTGCGCTAGCTGATGCGGGGACTCTCCTCGGGCCCGCTACTGAAGTCCCAGTCTCCTCGGGGTTGCCGCGAGAGCCTCAACTCGACAAGTCGATGAGGGATGCCTTAAAGGATTTGGAGGCATCCCTGTTCACAGACGAGGACGTCTCAATGAAGGAGGCTTTGAAGAGGTCTGTCTCAACGGCCCAGGAGGATAAAAAGCGGCTAAGGCGCGAGGCGAAGGCATGCAGGGCTGCTTTGGCCATGGGAGCTGGCCCAAGCACCGTCCCTCGTGCTGATACCCCCTCAGAAGAGCCCCCGGTCGCCTTGTCCACAGCTCGCAGACAGGTGGCACGTATAGCTCGCGGGGCAAATGATAAGTCTACCTCAGGTAATGTATCTTTCAAGATTTGTTTGTAAGAATTGTAAACTTGTCGGTTCTTATATATCTTGTCCTGCAGGGCCAAGTCCAAACGAAGGGGAGGCGGAGACCGTCGAACCTAAGGGGACAGAGGAAGAGGCACCGGCCGAACCCGAGTTGACGGTGGGCAACGTCGCCGGGGTTGCTGAGCCTGAGCTGGGGGCTGAGGGAGCTGCACCAGAGAAGGTCGTTGATGCCGAGCCTGAGGTGGCGGCAAATGAGACGACCGCTATAACTGAGCCTGAGGCAGCGGTGGACGAGGCGCCTGAGGCCGGCGACCCCATGGTGACGGCGGATGAGACAATGGAGACCGCCGAGCCTGAGGGAGTAGCGGGTGAGGCGGGCATGATTCCTGAGGACGAGCCGGCCGCTCTTTATCAAAAGTCTAGAAATGCTCCGATCATTGCTCTCCCCGCTTACGGTCCTCCGCCGTCTCCTGGCCTCGCGAGCACGACGACGGCCCCTGTAGAGTCCGGTGATGAGGCCATGGGAGGTGGACTCGTATCAATGGAGGAGGGAGACGCCTCCGTTTCGGCTGGCGGCTCATCGGGTAAATTTCGAATTATTGTCCCCCCTTTTTTTATATCTTGCGATCCTTTCTGACAAGTTTATCTTTGTTTTTAACGCAGGTGCGGCCAGTGCCGGTGCTCCATTGCTTGAGGGAGCGTCGTCAACTACTGCCTTGGCGGTGGTCACCTCTCAGCTTTCCCTTGTACCATCAAAGATGTTGGAAGGTATGGATTTGCAACCCATTAGTTTTATCTTTCAGCCGCATAATTTATGTACTAATGTCGTACTATTGCGTCTTTTCAGGAGTGCTTTTTGATCATCTCTATCAGGTGCTGCACCCACACTTCTCCTTCCCATTGGAGCTTGCTTCTTCTAACGGCGCTGGTGAGTATGATTTTCAATTAATACCCTTCCTTTTTCGGTAATGGAATTATTTCTGATTCTTTCCTGCCCTAATTGCAGTGTTACAAATCGAAGAAGGAGATAAAGGATCGGTTGCGCCACCGGTCCTCCCAGCTTTGCCGCCTGCTGCAGCTGGTATAGTAAACTCTCCCATCGATGACTTTCTCATATTTTTAAAAAAAAAAAACGTCATCTGATTGTGTTTTGTTTTTTCAGTTGTCGTTCCGGTTCCAGCCCTCCTTGAGCCTCGCGTCATGATGCCGGCGGGCCCTTTCTTGAGACGTCCATCTCCAACGGGTGCCGCGATGAGCTTGGGCATGCTGAGCGGATACGTCGAAGAGCTTGACGCAGACGCTCCCCTGTCTGCCGCAGATTTCGCTGCGGAGGTTAACCTAATGTTGGCGGCGCTTGTAAATTTTCATAATGAAGGCGTCGTCGAGTCTTGGGTTAATCACTGCAGGGAGATCGAGGGCCGCCTGCATCAGCTGGAGTCGATGCGTCTTGCCCCTGAGATCTTGACCGCGAGCACTCAACGGGCGGCATGGATCGAGCAAAGCGCTTCTTACTTCCCCTATCTCGAACAAGAAGTTACTTCAAGGCGTAAGGAGCGCGGTGAGACTTCGAGCAGATCTGCCCAACTGCATGCTCGGGTGGAGGCAAACGCTGCACGGCTGAAGGTTATCTTTGAAGGCCTTCTGCGATGCCTCTCCGAAGGGTTAACACTGAGGCAACAACTTGACGTCGTCGAGCGGGATGCACCTAATCAGGAGGCAGCCCAGCAGGCAGCTGAGGAGCAACTTTCATCCTACCTGCAGCACGGGCCCAGGTGGAAGCGGAAGTGGCCGCGGCAGCCACCCAGGAGGAGGCACTGAAGGAAGTGCGAGAGCAGCTCGCGGATTTGTTAAAGACACTTCCTTCTCAGTAGCTACTTTTTGTATCATTTGTACTTGTAAATAAAAATGTATATTTTTTTTATTCTTTAACACAATGTATCTTATACTCAATCAAGTTCTTGTACTCAATCAAGTTTATGAATAAAAGATATACATTCTTTGTAATGTCTTGTGTCATTTCTCCGCCTTTTTCTTTCTTTTATTATCAGCATGCTACATTAGTAAACATGGTTGATAGATAATAGAGCAAGCATCTTGGTTTCTTCAAGAGATAGCAATGGCTTAGGCCGCAGGTTCAAATCTGCTGCCTAAGACTTTTCAACTCTATAAGCCGTGAGGGTCTCATAGAGACTTTTCTCCCTACGGATCGAGAGGATCTCGTAGCTGGATTTTCTCCTTAGAAATCGTGAGGATTCCTAAGTGTATTTTCTCTTATGAGTCGTAAGGATCCTATAAGAGAATTTTCCCTCTTACGAGTTGAGAGAACCCGTAAGCGGTTGTTTCCCTCCTTGTCGAGATTCGAGTTTGGAGAGTGAGACCCATGGATAGTATGCAAGAGACCATTTTGGACCAACTTGCAGGGTCCCAGTGCTTAGGAAACAGGTTTTTTTAATTCTTACTGCCTAAGGCTTTATCTTACGAGTCGAGCCGTATCGAAAAGTTCTCGCAAAGACATCAATTTCTTCACAAGTCGAGACGAATCGAACATTTCTCGCAAGAATATCCTAACGTCACAGTTAACCTCTGCTCTTTACGACAGAAGTCCGTTAGGGTATGTGGTACTTAGGTCTTTGGCCGTCGTACCATCGCATCAGCTGATATATTCCTCGATAGGCAATCATGCTGTTCGAGTAGCCCTGCGACTGCCGTGTCTCTGATCCCTTCGGGGGCTGGACAAGATGTCTTCAAGCAATCTTCTTAGGCAGTTTGACGGTCAGAAGAGCAAGTGATCGCATGCTTTTGGCGTGTCGGATGTTCAAAGTTCTAAAGTTATAACCGCGATCAGGACGGTGTCGCTATGCAGCTAGCCGGTTGAGCACGGGTCGATCCACAGGGAGATGGTTGTATGTCCGTTCGAGTTTTAGACGAGTCAATAAAGAATGTGTATATGTTTGTTCAATTCTAACCTATGTGTTTTATATGCAAGTATAAAGTTGTTAAGAAAAAGATACGAAAGTGTAAGCTAAAGAAATCTGCACTCAAAACCATTGAGCCGAGTCTTGACCAATTGAAGCTAGAGCAATCGGCAACAACGTGGATTAGGGGATTCAAGCACGGTATTCGTGGAATCCGGCTTATCTACCTTTGTCCTTCCGTTCTTGTCTCTTGCTTTCGCCTCCGGCCAAACCGAACGCAACCGGTCGCGGTTAGAAATCACCGTTACCTTGGTAGGGTAGGGTGCCTAACGGAGCGCTTGCGTAACGTTTGGACGGAGTTCAAAGGAAAATAACGGGAAAAGGAAATGATGAATGAAACCTTAACTTACAATATTGTATTTATTCTTAACAACAACATATTACAACCATTCACAAAACGAACCAAAAAGAGCAAAAGAAAAGATAAACAAAGAAAAGAAAAGATTACTAGCAAGTAATTAAAAGTGCATGGAATTTAAGTGCATGAAAGTAAAGCAAGTATTAAAGTGCAAGAAAGTAAATGAGCAAGAAATGAAACTAGGAACCATAGAACCCAAAACAAGACATGGGTTCAATAACCAAATCTTAAACTTGCAAGCTCAATTAAAAGGTTGCAAGATCAAGAAAAGACAAAGAACTCATGGAGAATGAAGCACAAATGAGAGAACATTATTGATTCCAAAATGATACAACCCCTTGAGATCAATGACCAAAGCTTAAACTTGCAAGCTCACTTAAGAGATTGCAAGATCAAGTTAAGGTAGAGAGCTCAAGGGGGAAGCTAAGCAAAAGAATGATACAAAATAACCCTCATCTTCATTTAACATCCACTCAAAAGCTCTCACAACAATTTAATGGAGGAAAGATGATGAAGAAGAAGAAGTTAAACTAAAACCTAACAAAAAGTGGGCATAAGAATTGATCCCATGACTTGGCAAGTTCTGGGCTATTTATAGGCTGCGTACTGAAACCCTAGGGCCAAATTCTGACCCAAGATGAAGTTCCCAAACTGCCCCTGAAAACTCATCATATGATGAGCCTATATGGCCGCGGATCCGCGGCCTAGACCCCATGTTGGCCGCGGATCCGCGGCCATAAAGAGGAATTGGCTCATCGTTTTTTGTGGTTTTCCCTGGTTCTCTGTACTCTTCAGTATGGTATATGTTGTTTCTCAAAAGCTCTTCACCATTTTTCCAGAATTTCAGCTGATCAAAAGGTGATGTGATGTGGATCTTTTGCCATGATTTTTCTTGAGCTCCGCGTAGATATGTTGGATCTTGTGTTGACATTGTGCTTTGTGCATGAAAATGACAATCGATTTGCCATTTTGTCCCTTAAACTGGTGTGCGACAACACGGATAGAAAGCGGAGACCCGTGTTTTATCTGTGGTTGGCAGTAATCCGGAATTTGTCGTTCTTTTCCATGAATTTCACTGTTTAGAGCTGAGAACCTGTATTCTGTAATTAACTAGCAAACACGGCTCAAGAGTACCTACCGATAAGCAAACGAGCATAAGAATGGGCGGTAGTAAAAGCAATATTCTGGTGTGAACAAATACCCCCAAACTTAACTTTTGCTCGTCCCGAGCAAAACCAATTATTCACAAAAAGTCCTAACATCACTTTCGCAGGGAACGCGATTGCACTGAGCTCGTGCAACAAGCCGTTAAACCTCTAGGTGTCCCTAGTAGGAGGAGTGTTGTCTCCTAAGGGTTTTCAGCGGATTACACCCACAAAATCCCGTCAAGCTTGTGTCATAAGTTAACATCGATTCTACTCCTACAATTTAGTATCTACGTTAGAAATTCTATCATCCTAAGTTAGAAACATCCAACCCTTATTTTTCACACCTCCTATCTATTTAACCTCAGATCCTATACTTCCAAAAAAGTTTAGAAAGATGTTGGTTCTCCTGAGTTTTCCTTCTAAAGTGTGGCCTCAAATCAGGGTTTTTTATCAGTTTTATGGAAAACATAAGTCTTATTCTTCATTTCTATCTTTTATCCAAATATCGATTGTATACCCCTACGTGTGTATAAATTTGCACCCCTACACTCAAGAATTCAATTCAAGCTATAGTACCCTTGCCCTAATACCTAATACTACTTCTTTTCATTAATGATGGACGGTGTTGCTCACACACCTTTCATGCGACTATTAATGCTTCTTGAGGTACTAACGGCCGATTACTGAATGGTGAGCTTAAAGCGTAAATAGCAGTTTCCGGGTCTTAACTTTATTTATTTATTTTTCTTTTCTTTTATTTTTCTTTTTCAAGACCGGATATATTTTTCAATATGCTCTTTTGGTGTTTTATCTTTAAATACCGTTTTTTCTTTCATACTAGGTTTTCAGGCAAGAGTATTTCTAGGTATCCCCTACTATCCCCAGTTTCAAGGTGCGTGTATGTGCAGTTTGTAGGGTATATACTTTCTAAATTTGGACTCAAGAATAGAAACTATTTTTCAGACTTATCCTTCAGTAAAGCTTCAATACTTTCCCTTCATCTTGACTTAACTCAAGAACTGAACTCAAGATTACCTATTTCTCAAAAAAACTGTAAGGACGTATACTTACCAAGATTAAGCAGAATGAGGGTTATTTTAGGGTTTTCAATTCATATGCCTAGGATTTAGTTGTTTCTAACATATCAACTAAACTTTTAGAATAAAAATCTAAGTTACCCTATCAGCTAACTTGACGACAAAGTTTTTAGTTTTCGGAAAAAATTTCGATTTTTATTGGTTTTTTAATGAGGTATGCAAATGCAAAATATACAAATGAATGCGAAGGAAGAAAGCTTACCGAGCACACCCCCAAACTTAAACTTGACAGTGCCCTCACTGTCAGGCTACACCAAGAGGGTCAAAATTGTCGGTGCCTCCCTAAAAACAAATTATATACAAAACAAAAAGGAAAACCAAAAAATATATACACAAAAAAGAGTCCCCCCCAAACTTAATTAAAACAGTGTTTCCACTGTTAAGCATTGAAGTTTAGGATCAGGAGGGAAAGAACAGTATCAAGCTATACAAGGCCTTACACAGGCCAAAAGTGAGCACCAACCATTCAAAGATTTTATCGCTATAATGTACAGGTTGGTGGAAGAAGGCGTAGAGAAAAGAGAGGGAGAATACGCGAGACCGTATGGAGATAGAAGTGGTATACGGTCGAGGTATATAAGAAGAAGAATGGCGAAAGAGAGAAAGAAGTGGAATACGAACTTAAGGGTGGAAATGGATTGAATAAATTAGTACAAACTGTAATGATCGATGTGAAAAGATGGATTGTACTAATCTATCAATATGGCGAGAAATTAGGTCAAATCCCTCAAGATTCGTGAGAAACCATGGGTATGCCGAACTTGGTTAATCAGACACAGGAAGTGAAAATGATACGGTTTCTTGCAAGGTCGGAACGATGGAAAGGATGGAGGTAGGTGATTGAGGAAGGTTATCGGTTAAAGGTTCAGAAGGGTGTACACAGTCAATGAAAGGAACATGATGAATTGGAAAATCCGACTCATCAATTAAAACTGGTTCATCCTCAGTACTATCCTCAATAGTCTCCTCAAAATTCAGCTTATCCATGCAAATTTCATCAAAATCAAGACGCATATGGGGTTCCAGAAAGACAGTTAATGACTCGGGATGATGAATTGGAGAGAAAAACTCTGCCAAATCTACAGGTTCATCATCCAAAATATTCCCGGCGTCAATATTCTCAATCAAGTGAAAATCAATATTCTCAGACACCTCAACAAAAGCATGGATATTAATCAATTCAGGTTCTAGAGTGGAGGTGTAGAGGTCAAAAGGATTGGGTGTGGTTTCACTCGAAAGGGACCCTTCACAATCGGGCAAATCAAACACTACGAAGTCACACAACTCATTATCTGTTATATCTTTTATCAATGAATCGTTTGGAACACTAGATAGACATTCAAAACCGGAGTTGTGGGATTCAAGTCGAAACGGGTAGGCTTGATTCGGAAGGGGGTACATCTCACTCTCTCCACTCAAATTCTCAACCTGTCCTACCGCCTCTTCATACATTGGAAAATTTGGAGCTAGTAGAAAACTAGCTACCGGGTCACTAGGTTGTATGAGGGCGGCCATGGACGCATTCAAATCCATCATCTGTTGGTACGACGCTACCTTAAAGTCTTCCAAAGACTATTCCAGACTAAACATGGGTTGTAAAGGGGTTTCAGTAAAAGATTCAAAGTTGTTTGGATACTGAAAACTCCCAAATAGCGGTTCAGAAGCAATGTCTAGGGAAGGTGCAAAAGTCGGGTAGGACTGGTAGGAATTGAATGGCTGGACAGGAGCAGGATCAATATTTGGATAAGAAGGTGAATGGAATTGTTGATCCCAAGAATCTGTAGTGGTGAAAGGAGTGAAAGATCGGCTACAGGATTGTTCAATATGTTCAGCGACGGACAAAGGACGACTTGCAAAAGGGGTATCAACATAAGAGGGTGGGGGAGGTTGAAAAGGTTGATACAAAGTGGATTGCGGAGGGCAAGTATTTGTCCTAGACGCGTCTATCCGATCTTTCAAAGAGATTTTGGGCATGGAGGGATCGTTCGACGTTCGGCCAAAGCAAGCACCGTAAGAAGTAATGTCTGGTTATGGGTACCAAAGTTCGGCAAGAGTTTTGCGAGGTGGGGTACCCATGATATGAAGAGAGAAAGAAATAAAGGCAGAGAAAAGGAGGGAAAAAAGAATGTGATTTTTTGTAGTTAGATATTAACAAAAGAATGAAATATACACATAAAAAGAATCTGGAGCAAAAAAAAAACAATCACGACACAAAAATACCACACACCTAATTGGTCTAGGGTTCACCTAGGTCAACTAGACCTGCTCAAGAACTTGATTGTCGAAGTGAAACTGTGTCAAGAAATGAGCTCAAGATATACTGATCACGAGGCCAGGTAAGTGCAGAGATAAGGGGAGGTTTTCCGACGCTTTCGCGAAGGTCCTTAATTAAATAACCCTTTCTCTTTTGGCGGTTTCGCCGTGAACACTTTCCTAGACACCCCGTAAACAATATACCGTTAAGCGGTATTTTAAACACAGTTAACTTCTCCTAGTGAACGCGGAGTCCTTAAGGCTTAAAGTCTAATTTCTTTTAAAATTTGTGCGGGTAAACGTTATGCTCAAGTTCGTGATTTGTGGGCTACGAAAAAGGTGATGAAATCCTTTACCGTATGTTGTGGGGTTCGCTTGCCCTTAAGTCCGTATTAATGTATGCAATGCGCAATTTAATAAAAATTCTATAAAGAATCAAACAATCGTTTTTTTTAGTTTAAGCACGGCACTGCAACAAATACGGGTTAGCGTTTGCTAGCGAACTTGCAAAGAATCCTGCAAAGAATAGTATATTGGATGCGTCGGATTTGAGAAGAAGGTGTTTAAGAAATACGTACCGTTAAGTTTTTGGGTTAGGAAACCCCCGTTGAATCAAATCCGGTAAGCTTGAAAAGTTCTCTTGCGCGGGTCAAACTACCCGGATCTTTGGCACTGTACTTTGCAATCACCTTAGCCTTGAACGTACACTTTGCTCCTCACAATCGCAGTTCGCAAATCCGCAAAAATCTGCAGAAAATACAGTATATTGGAATTCACAGAGAAGATAAAAGAAAAGAAAAAGGGGTGGAGAAAAAATTGGGCACAGAGGCCTCAATGGGACCGTGGAACCGCCGCGCAAGGCACCTTTTGACCGCGGTTCCGCGGTCAAAATGTTGACTTGGGGATTCGTCTTTGGTCAACGAACTCCACTTCTTCTCTTCTCCAAAATAAAAACCTCTGTTTTCTTTTTGGATTACTGTACTTGCTCCAGATTAGCCTGCACACCTGCTCACAAAAATTATCAAAAAATAACAAAAAGATTTTATTTTTTTTATTTATAAATATATAAAAAAAGAATATTAACCCGAATAACAAGAAAGAAAATACGCTACCGTCTCCCCGGCAACGGCGCCATTTGATCGCACGCTTTTGGCGTGTCGGATGTTCAAAGTTCTAAAGTTATAACCGCGATCAGGACGGTGTCGCTATGCAGCTAGCCGGTTGAGCACGGGTCGATCCATAGGGAGATGGTTGTATGTCCGTTCGAGTTTTAGACGAGTCAATAAAGAATGTGTATATGTTTGTTCAATTCTAACATATGTATTTTATATGCAAGTATAAAGTTGTTAAGAAAAAGATACGAAAGTGTAAGCTAAAGAAATCCGCACTCAAAACCTTTGAGCCGAGTCTTGACCAATTGAAGCTAGAGCAATCGGCAACAACGTGGATTAGGGGATTCAAGCACGGAATTCGTAGAATCCGGCTTATTTAAACTTGTCCTTCCGTTCTTGTCTCTTGCTTTCGCCTCCGGCCAAACCGAACGCAACCGGTCGCGGTTAGGAATCACCGTTACCTTGGTAGGGTAGGGTGCCTAACGGAGTGCTTGCGTAACGTTTGGGCGGAGTTCAAAGGAAAATAACGGGAAAAGGAAATGAGGAATGAAACCTTAACTTACAATATTGTATTTATTCTTAACAACAACATATTACAACCATTCACAAAACGAACCAAAAAGAGCAAAAGAAAAGATAAACAAAGAAAAGATTACAAGCAAGTAATTAAAAGTGCATGGAATTTAAGTGCATAAAAGTAAAGCAAGTATTAAAGTGCAAGAAAGTAAATGAGCAAGAAATGAAACTAGGAACCATAGAACCCAAAACAAGACATGGGTTCAATAACCAAATCTTAAACTTGCAAGCTCAATTAAGAGGTTGCAAGATCAAGAAAAGGCAAAGAACTCATGGAGAATGAAGCACAAAAGAGAGAACATTATTGATTCCAAAATGATACAACCCCTTGAGATCAATGACCAAAACTTAAACTTGCAAGCTCATTTAAGAGGTTGCAAGATCAAGTTAAGGTAGAGAGCTCAAGGGGGAAGCTAAGCAAAAGAATGATACAAAATAACCCTCATCTTCATTTAACATCCACTCAAAAGCTCTCACAACAATTTAATGGAGGAAAGATGAAGAAGAAGAAGAAGTTAAACTAAAAACTAACAAAAAGTGGGCATAAGAATTGATCCCATGGCTTGGCAAGTTCTGGGTTATTTATAGGCTGCGTGCTGAAACCCTAGGGCCAAATTCTGACCCAAGATGAAGTTCCCAAACTGCCCCTGAAAACTCATCATCTGATGAGCCTATATGGCCGCGGATCCGCGGCCTAGACCCCATGTTGGCCGTGGATCCGTGGCCATAAAGAGGAATTGGCTCATCGTTTTTTGTGGTTTTCCCTGGTTCTCTGTACTCTTCAGTGTGGTATATGTTGTTTCTCAGAAGCTCTTCACCATTTTTCCAGAATTTCAGCTGATCAAAAAGTGATGTGATGTGGATCTTTTGCCATGATTTTTCTTGAGCTCCGCGTAGATATGTTGGATCTTGTGTTGACATTGTGCTTTGTGCATAAAAATGACAATCAATTTGCCATTTTGTCCCTTAAACTGGTGTGCGGCAACACGGATAGAGAGCGGAGACCCGTGCTTTATCTGTGGTTGGCAGTAATCCGGAATTTGTCGTTCTTTTCCATGAATTTCACTGTTTAGAGCTGAGAACCTGTATTATGTAATTAACTAGCAAACACGGCTCAAGAGTACTTACCGATAAGCAAACGAGCATAAGAATGGGCGGTAGTAAAAGCAATATTCTGGTGTGAACAGCAAGCGTTAGGAATTTTGCCATGCCGCTTTTTGCTTTAGGTTAGGCTCATTTTGGAGAGCCCCGATGAGTCATAACCATTCCGCGCTGGTGTGGGATGATCTCCGATAGTATTTCAGGTTTTATGTGAGTTGTCGTTAAGACCCTGAAGCTAGGAATTTGGCCTTTGCTTCGTTTCGCTGGCATCGCGTCTGCTGTATCGAGAAGAATGTCGCGGTCGTCTCTAAGTTGGTGGTGAACCGTCGAGGTTTGGAACTAGGGATTTTGCCGTGGCTCCGTTAGTATGATTGTCGCATTTGAACCCTGCTGGAGGAAGAACGCTGTGGTGACATCTCGTATGCTGTATCGAGACGAACGTCGAGGTGGAACTGGGATTTTTCCATGGCTCCGTTTGTTTGATTGTCGCATTTGAACCCTGTTGGAGGAAGAACGCTGTTGTGACATCTCGTCTGCAGTATCGAGACGAACGTTGAGGTGGAACTGGGATTTTGCCATGGCTCCGTTTGTTTGATTGTCACGTCTGATCCCTGCTGGAGGAAGAACGCTGGGGTGACAGCTCGTCTGCTGTATCGAGACGAACGCCGAGGTGAAGCTGGGATTTTGCCATGGCTCCGTTTGTTTGATTGTCGCGTCTGATTCCTGTTGGAGGAAGAACTCTGGGGTGACATTTCGTCTGCTGTATTGAGACGGACGTCGAGGTGGTGACCACTCCGCGCTGGTGCGAGATGATCTCCGATCGTCTTTCAGGTTTTATATGAGTTACCGTCAAGACTTGGCTCCATTTTCTAATGGAGCATGGGGAGGGAAGATGTGTCTCCTTCTTTGTTTGCGCCCCTGGATTGTATACAAGGATTGCTATGCTATCGCTTGTAGGGCATAAATTTTATTCATCATTTTTTTTTATTATTTTATTTCCGCGATGCTCTATCATTTCAGCTTTTATATCGCGAAGGTCGTGATTCCCCAATCATTTCGGCTATTTCCCGCGTGCCCAATCATTTCGGCTATTTATTTTACTTTCACTCGCTGCTTTTTATTGCGAGTTGCCCAATCATTTCGGCTATTTTGCATGTATACACATTTTTTTTTACTTGCTGATTTTTATTTGCAAGTTGCCCCATCATTTCGGCTATTTCATATGCATGTGCGGCTTGCTGGCTTTTCACTGCAAGCTCGGGATTAGACACCGATTTCGGCATCCGCACCGCTACAACTGGAATATTGCCAGTAGCGAATCATCATTTGCCTCTGTCGATATCGAACAAAGGTGGCCTAGCGAACAGGGTTAAGGTCCTGTCGACTAAGGCTTTTGACTTCATGAGCCGTAAGGGTCTCATAAAGGTATTTCTCCCTACGAGTCGTGAGGATCTTGTAGGTGTGTTTTCTCCCCAGGAATCGTGACGATTCCTAAGTGTATGTTCTCTTATAAGTCGTAAGGATCTTATAAGACTATTTTCTCCTTATAAGTCGAGAGAACTCGTAAGGGTTGTTCACCGTGGAAACATATCCCTAGTCACGGATGGGACTTGGCTAGAGAAATGTTTATTCGCGCCCGTGGATTGTATACAAGGGTCAGTATTGAGCCGCTCGTAGGGCAATATCGAAGGTTGTGGGGGTTGCTTAAGCACAGGTTTAGGTCTCTGTAACTTAAGACTTTCAAATATTATGAGCCGTGAGGGTCCTATAAGAGAGTTCTCCTTACGAGTCGTGAGGACCTCGCAAGTGTATTTTCTCCTTAGGAATCGTAGGGATCCCTAAGTGTGTTTCTCCCTTGTGAGTCGTAAGGATCTCACGCGGGTGGTTTCTCTGTTCCCCTCCGAATAGCGGCGATGACGCGGAGACGCCTTGCATGAGATTCGGGGAAGATGCTATTTGGTTTTATCCGTCTACCTCTCTGAAGATGCCAAGTTGATTTATGGCACAGTGTATCAGAGATTTAGACGGATGCGGCCGATGTAGCAGACTTCGTCAGATTCCCCCTCGCTTGAGGGGTTTTTGATTGTGGGGACGCTTTTCCCTGCAGGCGCAAGCCCCTGCAGTTAATTACGCTACCGCATCGCGGTAACCACTTTCTCCTTCTCCAGAATTTCACTTCGTGTCGTGTGTGTTTGTTTTGTTTGTGGTTACCCGTGGATTGTATATGGAGACTAAGTTATGCCGTCGCCTGTAGGACGTGGATTAGTCCAAATCCATGTTTACTTAGATTTGGGTTTGGTGTTTTAGTTTAAGGATACGTTAGCCATATTGAGGCTAAGATCTACTTAAACTTTCGTTAAGGATACGTTAGCCTAATCTCCAGACTAAGATCAACTTAACGGGATCGTTTGGATCCGACAAGAGAGCAATTGGCTCTATTATTTAGTTTAATGACGTTACGGTCGATTGCCAGTTTAGGGACATGGTGGTCCATTGCCAGTTTAGGGATGTAGTGGCCCGTTGCCAGTTTAGGGACGTAGTGGTCCGTTGCCAGTTTAGAGACGTAGTGGTTTATTTTATTTATGGCCGTCGGGACCCGTCACCTCTCTGACGTCGTTGAAGGATTACAACGATAGGTGTCAGAGGAGCTCGGAGATGTACCCTTGAACCGGATGTAAATTGATTTAGGAGAGCAATCTTGCTCAGTCAATTTAGTTTGAGGACTTACGGCCATGATTGGGCTAAGTCCAGTTGAGAATATTCAACGTTATATTTGCATTTAGCTTGTTAGGCCTTTACTAGGGCTCTGCCCCTGTTTAATAATGCAGTGCATTTTCTCTGGCCTTTTAGACCCAGAGCATTTTATTTTAGTCTGATAGACCTTTATTTGGGCTTTATCCCTTTTAATAGTGCATAGCACTTTGTTTGGTATGATAGACCTTTCTTTATTGGGCTCTGCCCTTTTTATGCATGACATTTTTATTTTGTTTGGGCTCTGCCCTTTTGTAAATGATGCAGAGCATCTGTCAGGCGCTTTGCTCCAATCATTGAGCGCAAGCGCTTGTGGTGGAGACACGTATCGCGCAAGCGCAGTGCGCTGCGCCAGTGCGCTGCGCCGTTGCGCTGCTGACACGTAGCGCGCTCTGGTGAGTTGCGCCAATTTCAGAGAGCAATGCTCTATCATAAAAGCGCATGGCGCAAATGGTCCTGGTGCTGACACGTGGCACTCTCTGGCGGCTTGCGCCAACCCAGGAGCGCAACAGTGCAGTTTTGCAAGTGCAAGGCACTGTTTCCAAAATCTTGATCCAATTTTGGATTCAAGAGAGGAATCTTTAAGATTCCAGAACCAATGGTTCATAAAAAGTGCAAGGCACTATTATTATTTGTTTTTTTTTATTGAAGATCATTGATCTTGTTCTTAGATCAATGATCTATTCAGAAGAAATTCTTTTATTTTAAAGGTTTTTACCTTTTTCTTGAATTTCTCTTCAAGTTTCTTCAGAGTTGAAGTTCTTGATGTTTCTTGATGTTTTTTAATCCTTTGAATTGGGGTCTAGGGGCCTTTATATAGTGCCCATAAATTTGTTAAATTTGTTAAAGAGATCTTTCTCTGAGTGATTTTGGGAATTTTCCCCACCGTTGGATCTTTGATCCAAGGGCTTCTGTTTTACAGAAGATAATCTTCTTGTTTTAACAAGAACAGAAAGATCTTATTAGAATTTAATTCTGTTTGGCGCAAACGCCTCAGCGCGTGACACGTGTCACGCAGCGTACAGCGCAGCGCACCAGCGCTTGCGCAATTGTGCTGACACGTGTCGCTCAGCGCACAGCGCAGCGCACCTGCGCTTGCGCAACTGTGCTGACACGTGTCGCGCAGCGCACGGCGCAGCACAACTGCATTTACGCTGACGCGTGTTGCGCAGCGCAACGCTTGCGCAACTGCGCTGACACGTGTCGCGCAGCGCTTGTGCAACTGAAGCGTTGCTTCTTTTAATTTTTGTTTTAAATAGAGCCTTGTTCTGATTGGACGCGCTGCCTTGGGCGCTGCGCTGACGTATTAACTTCTGACACGTGTCGCGTTGCGCGCAGCGCACGTGATTTGAAGCGTTGCTTCAATTTTTTGAATTTTTAAAATTCAAACAGAGCCTTGCTCTGATTGGGGGAAACAAATGCCCCCCCCACCGTTGCGCTCACATGGCGCACACGTGAGTGCAGCGGTGGCAAGATCCCAACGGTCGGATCAACTCAGGAGTTGAAGGGGCGCATGCGCCTATAAATAGGACCCTTGGTCCTCAGTAGATGATTACCATCTTCAAGATTTTTACTTTCAGAGCCCTGCTCTTGCTTTTAACAACTTCAGAGCCTTGCTCTTGTTTTTCAAGAACTTCAGAGTTCAAACTCTAGAACATTTTTAGGTAAAATTTAACTTAAATAAATTAAATTAATTTCAATCAACAGAGCCTTGCTCTCATAGATCCTTGATCTAAAGAAAACCCCTTTGGGGTTTCACCAACAGAGCCTTGCTCTCAAGAATCCATAGATCTGAAGAGATCTTGTTCATGGGTTTTAAGCCATGAACAGAGCTTTGCTCATGGATCAAATATAGATCTTTTTTGATATGAAAAATAGAGAACTCCTAAAAGTTTTCATGGATCTTTAAGATCCCAAATTTTTAATCTTTAGGAGTTGAAGTTTTCTTTTTTCTTTTTGATGGATTTTTCCATCATTATTATAGAGCCAGGCTCTTTTTTTTTTAGGAAATTTTTATTCCCTTGAGACCAGAGTTTGACAAATGTCACTCTGTGACAGAGCTTTGCTCTAAATGAGGAGATTTTCTTCTTGTCTCTAGGGATTTCCCATCAATGAGGATATTCTCTTGGGGATCTTTTCATTAATTGACAGTCTCACCCAATGATGGGGCTGTCTTGTTAAATGATGCACTGTCATCCAGATTTTGTGGGTCCCCATTTGGTCCCCTACCCACTGCATTGCAGTGTGGTGTAAAATTTTAAAATGGCGAGCGTTGGAATTACAACATTGACGGCTAATTTTTTTTGTACCTCCGCAGGAAACATGTCTGCTAATTTGTCCTTCCCGTTTATTCGCTCGGAGGGAGGGTTTCCCCAAGCACCGGTGGATCGAGTGGTGCTCACTCTCATAAAGGATCATGACCCCGAGCACAAGAGCCTTCACCTGTGGAGTAGGTGGTACAATGAGATCATTCAGGGTCGCCGAAGTTTCAGTTCCGCCACGCCGTCTGAGCCCATAACTTCAATCCCCTATGCGGATGAACCCCCGGTGAAGTATGCCGTGGAGGTCAAAAATTGGAATTCTGATGACCTCCTCCAGCCTGCAATTGGTGCCATTCCCGTGCAGCCGCCGCCGGCAATAGACATTCTGGGGAGGCGAATCTGTCAGGGTGAAGCACGCCCTTGGGGACAGGCCTATAATATTGGATTGGTCCCACGACCGCCCGCCGGATATTTGCAGTGGACCCGGTACATCTTATCGGCGAAAAGGACTCATCTAACGAAGATTGGTTTGTATTCGGCCATCTACGTCTCGCTCTTCGAGTATCCCTCTCCTCCAACGTGGTGGATCAAGGCCTTTATCGAACAATGGAATATCCCCACCCACACCTTCCTGATGACGGACAGGGAGGTCTCTATCTCCTTGGAGGAGTTTGTTGAAGTCTCGGGTCTGCCGATGAAGGGGGAGCATTACGAGGAGCTACTTCCTCCCGATGAATACGTCTTTGCCACCAAGCCGCTGGTGTTTGATTTGACTCCGGAGAATGCTATTCAGCACCAGTTCCCGGGCTTGGTGAAGGTGCTGGAGATTTATGAAGGGCTCTATTTGGAATCGGGTGTTCGGGGCGTCAGTTTCACAGATTTTATTGCCCGCTTCATTCGACCGGAGTTCCTATCAGAGCGGAGTGAGAAGTTCGCCCAGCTCGATGACCCTTTTGGCTTCGGCTTGGACCGCCGACCCATATCAGAGAATGATCAAAGGGATTTTTATCTCCCTGGCGCTGCCGTCGTTCCTTTCTCAGAAATCGCCGTCCCGGGCATGGATGAGGAAACCCTTTTTGTAGGGTTCCTGGGCTTGTGGCTGTCCAGCTTTGCGCTCCCCATGCACCCGCGCCATATGCGGCCATCTGTTTTCTATCCAGCGCATCGGATGGTGGCTGGTTTGCAGTTGTCAGTAGGAATTGCCGGGCTAGCTTATCTTTATAATGGACTTAGCATAGCGGCGGACGCTAGTGAGCCTGGGGTGCAACCCGCTAACTTTCCGATGCACTACTTCACCTCCTGGATGGAAATGCACGTGCACGGGGTGTTCGGAGCCCATAAGATCCCTCCCTTTTTTGAGAAATGCAAACTCCCTAGAGTCATACGGTTGGTCGGTGCTTCAATCGTAGTTGCACCTCCGCGGGAGGCTAGGGGGCTACTCCTTTGTCCACACCTGGTCGGAGCGAAGGTTTCCTTCTTGGATAAGGTCATAACAATAGGCTCAGAGACCACCAAGTCGGTAGTGCCGCTGCGCGATGATTTTAAAGACGGGGCTTCCATATTGAAGGCTCGGGAAATCCTCCATCTCTATTCCATTCGGCCGGGCTATTTGGTGTTTAGGCAGAATGAGACGGCGCTCCTCATGAGGTATAACCCTCACCGGTTTGCTCAGTAATCGAGCTATAACCAGGGGATCCCGATGGAAGTTTTCTTGGAAAGGCCCGTGGTTAGCCGAGAGGGGATAAGGGATGCAATGCACCATTTTATGCGGCTTAACACGGGTTCCTATTTCTTTATCAGCGAGCCGAGCTGCGCCCCCAAAGTCCTCAACACGTACGTGGCCTGGTACGGACACGCAATGGGTCTAGTTATCCAAATGGAAAAGCGCATGCTGGTTGACCGCAAGGGTGCGCCTCTTGGCGGCGATCGCAAGGCTCCCCTGAAGCCGAGGACCCCGATCACTCCTCCATTGAAAGGTGCTGGAGTCGGACCTCTGCGCGTGTTGAGCCCTCCACGCGGATTGCCGCTTCCCAATATTGCGGATGCACCACCAGCGCCCTGTGCTCCAGTGGAGACAGTGGCTGTAGCCTCGCCAGAGTCTGGTGTGGGTGCGGACATTGGGACCCGCCGCCCCAAGTTGCCTACAAAACGCAATCGATCCCGGGTGCACCTAGGGCTGGTGGGCAGAAGAAGAAAAAGAAGTCGCTCTTCACGGCTGACGTTGCGTTCGGTCAGGAACCCCACGCTCCCTATGGTGAGGGCCTGAGTGAATATGGGACCAACAGGGGGTTAGTCATGCCGCCGGATGACACGGACTTGGAGGCCGCCATCGTAGCTTCAGAGCGGTTGGCGAGGCGCGACGCGTGGCTAGCTAAGCTTGCGCAATCAGGTAATCACTAGTCGCATTTTTTATTGTATCATATCTTTATTATTTTCCTTGACTAACGTTTTTTTCTTCTTTTCTTCAAACAGGCATCACCACTGAAGAAGCCATTGCTGCTTCCCTCAAGACTTTCCAAGAGGAGGAACGCCTCAGAGCGTCCTTAGGCCTTAGTAAATTTCGATTCATCAAGTCTTCATTTTCCTTGTGTTATGGTCGATCTAATCTCCCTCTTTTTTATCGCAGGAACCACAATGCCGATACTGCCAGGTGACGCGGAGACTCTTCCCGTGCCAGCCGCCGATGTTTCTGCCTCCTCGGGGCTACCACGAGAGGCCCGTCTTGAAGAGCCGATGAGAGATGCCTTAAAGGCTCTGGAGGCATCTCTGAACGAGGACGACGACACCTTGATGAAGGAAGCATTGAAGAGGTCCATCGCGACAGCCCGGGAGGAGAGGAAGCGGTTGAGGCGTGAAGCGAAGGCACGCAGGGCCGCTTTGGCCATTGGAGCAGGCCCAAGCACCGTCCCTCGTGCTGATACTCCCTCAGAAGAGCTCCCGGCTGCCTTGTCTACAGCTCACAGACAGGCGGTGCACGCCAATAGGGAGGCTAACGATAAGTCCACCTCAGGTAATATTTCTTTCAGAATTTTGTTGTAAGAATTATAGGCTGTCGGTTCTTATATATTCTGTCCTGCAGGGCCAAGTCCAACCGAGGGGGAGGCGGAGACCGTCGAACTTGAGGGGTCAGAGGGAGGGGCATTGGTCGAACCCGAGCCGATGGCGGACGACACAATCGGGATTGTCGGGCCCGAGCTAGTGGCTGACGAAATGGTCATGTCCATTATGCCTGAGCAGGTGGCCGATGCCGAGCCCGAGCTAGCAGCGGACGGCGTGCCTGAGACCGATGACCCCGTGGCGACGGCGGACGAGACAGCCATGACTGCTGAGCCCGAGAGAGTAGCGGGTGAGGTGGACATGATTCCTGAGGACGAGCCGACCGCTCTTTCTCAGGAGTCTGGCAATGCTCCGGTCATAGCTCTCCCCGCCTACGGCCCTCCGCCGTCTCCTGGCCTTGCGAGCACGACGACGGCCTCCGTGGAGTCTGAGGATGAGGCCACGGGTGGTGGGCTTATGTCGATGGAGGAGGGAGACGCCTCCGTCTCGGCTGGAGGCTCATCAGGTAAATTTCGGATTACCGTCCCTTTTTTATCTTGCAATCTTTCCTGACAGGTTTACCCTTGTTTTTTAACGCAGGTGCGGCCAGTGCCGATGCTCCATTGCTTGAGGGAGCGCCGTCAACCACTGCCTTGGCGGTGGTCACCTCTCAGCCCTCTCTCGTACCATCGAAGATGTTGGAAGGTACGGATTTGCAACCTATTAGTTTCGTCTTTTAGCCGCATAATTTATGTACTAAAGTCGTACTGTTGTGTCTTTTCAGGAGTGCTTTTTGATCATCTTTATCAAGTGTTGCTCCCACACTTCTCCTTCCCATCTGAACTCGCTTCTTCCTCGAGTGGCGCTGGTGAGTATAGTTTCCAACTGATGTCTTTCTTTTTTTAGTAATGGAATTATTTCTAATTTTCCTTTGTCCTGATTGCAGTGCTACAAATCGAAGGAGGAGACGAACGATCGGTCGCGCCACCGGCCCTTCCGGCCTTGCCACCTGCTGTAGCTGGTATAGTAGACTATCTCATCAATGACTTTTTCATATTTCTTGAACTGTTATCTGATCGTATCTTTTTTTTTTAGCCGTCGTTCCGGTCTCGGCGCCCTTCGAGCCTCGTGTTACAATGCCGGCGGGCCCTTTCCTGAGACGTCCATCCTCGAAAGGCGCCGCGAATAGTCTGCGCATGTTGAGCGACTACATCGAGGAACTCGACGTCGAGACTCCTACGTCTGCTGCAGATTTCGCTACGGCGGTTAACCCGATGCTGGTGATACACGTAAATTTCCATGACGAGGGCATCGTTGCGTCTTGGGTTAACCACTGCAGAGAGATCGAGGCTTTCCTGCATCAGCTGGAGTCGATGCGTCCTGCCCCTGAGGTTTTGGCCGTGAGCACTCAACGGGCAGCATGGCTCGAACAAAGCACTTCTCATTTCCGCCATTTGGAACAAGAAGCAGCTTTAAGGCTGAAGGAGTGTCAGGAGTCTTCAAGCGAAACTGTTCGCCTACGTGCCGAAGTTGAGGCGAACGCTGCCGAAGTGAAGGCTGTCTTTGAGGGCCTTCTGGAGCGTATCTCAAATGGGCTGAACTTGAAGCAGAAGCTTGACGCTGCCGAGCGTAATGCCCAAGGCCGCGAAGCAGCTCAGCAGGCCGTTGGGGAGCAGCTTGCATCTCTCTCGCAACAAAGGGCTCAGGTGGAGGCAGAACTGGCGGTGGTGGCCGTTCAGGAAAAGGCATGGAAAGAAGTGTGCGAACAACTGATAGAGCTATTTAAGACGCTTCCTTCCCAGTAGCTGCCTTTGTATCCATATACTTGTAAAAAAAATTTGTTTTTTGAATAAGATGTATCCATTCTTTATTCTTTTGTACGCTTCACCTTGTACTTGATTAAATTAATAAATAAAGATACACATTTTTCTTTGCAATGTCTTGTACTATTTCTTTGCTTTCTCTCTTCTCTTATTATCAGCATGCTGTCTTGATAAACACAATTGACAGATAATAGAGTAAGCATCTAGATTTCTCCAAGAGATAGCGATGGCTTAGGCCGCAGGTTCAGATCTGCTGCCTAAGACTTTTCAACTCTATGAGCCGTGAGGGTCTTATAGAGACTTTTCTCCCTACGGATCGAGAGGATCTCGTAGGTGGATTTTCTCCTTAGGAATCGTGAGGATTCCTAAGTGTATTTTCTCTTATAAGTCGTAAGGATCTTATAAGAGAATTTTCTCCCTTACAAGTCGAGAGGACTCGTAAGTGGTTGGTGAATTGACTTGTTTCCGAGTCAAAGTATTGCTCCGACGGGGAAGTTGTTGGCTGACTTGTTTCCGGGTCGGAGCGTTGTTCCGACGAGGAGGTCATTGGCTGACTTGTTTCCGAGACGGAGGTCGTTGGCTGACTTGTTTCCGAGACGGAGGTCATTTGCTGACTTGTTTCCGCGACGGAGGTCATTTGCTGACTTGTTTCCGCGACGGAGGTCATTTGCTGACTTGTTTCCGCGACGGAGGTCATTTGCTGACTTGTTTCCGAGACGGAGGTCATTTGCTGACTTATTTCCGCGACGGAGGTCGTTGGCTGACTTGTTTCCGAGACGGAGGTCGTTGGCTGGCTTGTTTCCGAGACGGAGGTCGTTGGCTGGCTTGTTTCCGAGACGGAGGTCGTTGGCTGACTTGTTTCCGAGACGGAGGTCGTTGGCTGACTTGTTTCCAAGACGGAGGTCGTTGGCTGACTTGTTTCCGCGACGGAGGTCATTTGCTGACTTGTTTCCGCCACGGAGGTCATTTGCTGACTTGTTTCCGAGACGGAGGTCGTTGGCTGACTTGTTTCCGCGACAGAGGTCATTTGCTGATTTGTTTCCGAGACGGAGGTCATTGGCTAACTTGTTTCCGAGACGGAGGTCATTGACTGACTCTAGGTTGTCTGTGAACCGTAGAGTCTTGGAACTGGGGACTTTGCCGTGGCTCCGATTGGTGATGTCACGTCCGTGTCCTGCTGGAATGAGGAGGAACATCGCTGTTGGTCTCCAGGCTGTAGATGTGGTCGTCGAGATCTGACTTCCCTTTGACGTAGCCTGGTAGGGAAATGTAGTCCCCTTTCCTTTTTTTGTTTATGCCCATGGATTGTATACAGGGGTCACTATGGACTTACCTACAGGGCAGAAGTTTCATTCTTTCATTTTTTTTATTTCTTTCTGCGATGCTCTATCATTTCAGCTTTTTACATCGCGAAAGTCGCGATTGCCCAATCATTTGGGCTATTTTTCGCGGTGCCCAATCATTTCGGCTATTTATTTTATTTTTACTCGCTGCTTTTTATTGCGAGTCGCCCAATCATTTCGGCTATTTCGTATGCATAAGTTTCTATTTGCTGCTTTTTATTGCAAGTTGCCACATCATTTCGGCTACTTCGTATGGAAGTGCGGCCTACCGGCTTTTCACCGTAAACCTGAAATTAGACACCGGTTTCGGCATCAGCACCGCTACAACTGGGATATTGCCAGGAGCGAATCATCATTTGCCTCCGTCGATGTCGAACAAAGGTGGCTTAGCGAACAGGGTTAAGGTCCTGTTGACTAAGGCTTTTGACTTCATGAGCCGTAAGGGTCTCACAAAGGTATTTCTCCCTACAAGTCGTGAGGAACTTATAGGTGCATTTTCTCCTTAGGAATCATGTGTATTCCTAAGAGTATGTTCCTCTGTAAGTCGTAAGGATCCTACAAGAGAGTTTTCTCCTTGTAGATCGAGAGGACCTACAAGGGTTGTTCATCATGCGTACATGTCCCCAGTCACGAATGGGACTTGGTTAGGGAAATGTTTATTCGCGCCCGTGGATTGTATACAAGGGTCAGTATTGAGCCACTTGTAGGGCAATATCAAAGGTTGTGGGGGTTGCTTAAGCACAGGTTTATGTCTCTGTAACTTAAGACTTTCAAATCTTATGAGCCGTGAGGGTCCCATAAGAGAGTTTTCCTTACGAGTCGTGAGGATCTCGCAAGTATATTTTCTCCTTAGGAATCGTGGGGATCCCCAAGTGTGTTGTCCTTTGTGAGTCGTAAGGATCTCACGCAGGTGGTTTCTCCTTACAAGGTCGAGAGGACCCTGTAAGTGTCCTTTAACGAGGTTGCGCCCTTTAAGGTTTTCACAAACACTCGCCGGTAGTCCTGCTGTTTTTACTCACGGAGCCCTTTCGGGCTTTCATCCGTTCTCTTTTTGCTTATGGACATACCTTTTCTTTATTCTTTTTATTTTTTATTTTTTTTTACGAGGTCGCGACCTTTCTGGTTTTCACGAACACTCGCCGGTAGCCCTGCTGTTTTTACTCACGGAGCCCTTTCGGGTTTTCATCCGTACCCTTTTTGCTTATGGACATACCGTTCTATATTTTTTCTTCTTTTTTTTTTCATCTCGTCAGCCTGAAGATGCTTCGGTAATAGTTTAAAGACGTTTCAGTCCTTCGTTAGTTTAAGGACGTTTCGGTCCGTCATTAGTTTAAGGACGTTTCGGTCCGTCATTAGTTTAAGGACGTTTCGGTCCGTCAGCTAGTTTTAGGACGTAGTGGTCCGTCATTAGTTTAAGGACGTTTCGGTCCGCCGTTAGTTTAAGGACGTTTCGGTCCGTTATCCAGTTTTAGGACGTAGTGGTCCGTCATTAGTTTAAAGACGTTTCGGTCCGTTATCCAGTTTTAGGACGTAGTGGTCCGTCATTAGTTTAAGGACGTTTCGGTCAGTTATCCAGTTTTAGGACGTAGTGGTCCGTCATTAGTTTAAAGACGTTTCGGTCCGTTATCCAGTTTTAGGACGTAGTGGTCCGTTATCCAGTTTTAGGACGTAGTGGTACGTCATTAGTTTAAAGACGTTTCGGTCCGTTATCCAGTTTTAGGACGTAGTGGTCCGTTATCCAGTTTTAGGACGTAGTGGTCCGTTTGGCTTTCTCTATGAATACGCATGATGCCCCCGGCATATCCATCTTTTTTAGAGCATGTGGTTGTGGCGGGCTCACCTTCCAGTTTTCGGACAGCGCGAGTTTGCCTTGTAGCTATTGGTCTTCAACCCAGTTTTTGAAGACGAAGCAATCTTCGATCGGATGACTTACTGCTCGATGGTAGGGGCAGTAATTAGGATCGTTGACATCTCCTGGCTGTAGCGGACGTTTCGGATTCGGCAGATTGACGAATCCGTTGCACACTGCCAGTTCAAACAGTTTCCTCGTTTTATCCTGGGGAAACGAGTAAGGACGTCCCAGTCTTTCCTCGAGTGATGGGCGTGGACGCATATTGTTTTGGCGAACAATCGATTTTGAGTTGCTCGGCTGTTGTTGAGTGTTGGCGACGAAGGTCATTTTTCCCTTTCCTTTATTCTTTTTGTTCGCTCCGTCGTTTGCGGGTCTGAGATTCTCTCCGGATATCGTGCAATTGAGCGGTTGAATGTTCTCGCAACTCCTCAATTCTTTCATTTTTGAAATGGACTCCTCGAGGAGAGGGTTGAGGGTGGCTTCTTCGTCAGAGTCGCTTCCAAAGGTGATAATTTGCGATCCCTTGGAGTCGGCTATGTGACAGTCGGCGGCGGCTCTTTTGCGCTCATCTATCGCATTTTTCTGATGTCTACGAGCTTCACGCCTTGTCCTGTTGAAGTGTTGCTTTTGAGCGACATACCCTTGCCACCAACACTTAAAGGAGTCGCAATCTTCGGTAGGATGTATGATCTTCTGATGATATAAGCAGAAGTTAGGATGTATCTCTACTCCACCTAGAGTATTTTCTTCAGATGGCGGTAGCTTCATTCCCACTGATAGGGCTTTATAGAACCTTTTCCTGGTCTTGAATTTGTTTTTATCCGCAACGGATGACTTTTGATTTGACGGAAGTGCCTCGACTCTTTGATCCGGTCGTCGGAGTTTGGCTCCTTCCAGTATGGCCATCTCGCGCTCTTGATTGGCTTTAACTTTCAGACGAATCTCATTCAGGAAGGCATCAATCAACTCGTCTGACGGCCGCGGAATTTCTGGTTCAGGGTTCGTCCTCGGTTTCTCGGCGCAAGGAGCCTCTTCATCATCCGCCAATGAGTGAGAGATCACATGACAACTCGCTACGTAGTCTTCGGATTCATCTGATGAGTCTTCTCCATCATTTTCGTCCTCGACAAAAAAACAAGCTGCCCCCATCATGTCCGTCTTCTTTGGAGTGTGCGGCTGTGGTGGGTTTACCTTCCAGTTTTCAGACAGCGCGAACTTGCCTTGTAGGTACTGATCCTCGATCCATCCCTTAAAGACGAACCAATCCTCGATCGGGTGACTTACCGTTTGGTGGTAAGGGCAATAATCGGGATTACTGAGATCACCTGACTGCAACGGACATTTTGGATTCGGCAGATTTATGAGTCTGTTGCGTACTGCCAGTTCAAACAGTCTTCTCGTTTTATTCTGAAGAAACGAGTAAGGACGTCCTAGTCTCTCCTCGAGGGACGGGTGTGGGTGTGCGTTATTTTGGCGAACGACCGGCTTTGAGTTGCTCGGCGGTTGTTGAGCATTGGCAACGAAAGTCACTTTCCCTTTTCCTTTCTCATTTCGAAAGTCTGGTTTTGGAGGAGACGGTCCGTGGCCCATCTGGTCCATTTGGGCTAATTTGTCGATCAATGCCTGGAAGGTGGTCGGCCTGAAGAACATCATGAATTGCGAGATGGTCTCTTGCGGATCAAGAGTGCCCACGAACATGCCTACCGCAGGTGCCTCTTCTATGCGTTGCTCGCATTTTGACCACAGGTTCCGCCATCGTGTTGCGTATTGGACCCATGTCTCGCCTGGCTTCACCCTGGCGTTAATCAATGCCGTCATCGGGGTGCATTCACTGGCGCTTGCAAAACGCTGGGTAAACAGTAGCTCCATCTCCGCGAAGGTCTTGATAGAGTCGTTCGGGAGCTCAGAGTACCACTCGAACGCTGTATCTGACAAGCGGCCAACGAACTGACGAAGTAATAGTTTGTCATCACCGCACGTGTTGCCGCAAAGTGCCCTGAACTGGGCAACATGCTGGTGGGGATTGCCCGTCCCCTTATAGACATGGAACTTGGGAATTGTGTAGCCCGGCAGGTACTTGATCTGGTCGTACCAGCTCGGATATGGTCGTCCTGTTTTTACGACCTGGCCGGCTGCTTCAGTCTCATGATGAACCCGTATTTGTTGGGCTATGTACTCGTTCAATTCAACTTTGGAGATTGTCTCCTCCTTAGCTGTTGACAGAGCTGGCGGAGGATTCGACATTTCTCCCCTATCGTCTTCAAGGACGATCGGGGGATCTTCGGCCGGAGGATCTTGTTGGATCATCATCCCCACCATGTCTTGGAACAGGAGGCCTATACGATTTATGTTGGCTGCTTTTTCAGCAGCCTCTTTATCCTTCTTCTCCAATATCCGACGAAGGAATTCGTCGTCTGTTTCTTGCTCCTAGCGTTCGTCCGAGGACGTTTCAGGGCTTTCTTTTGGCCCAGTGAGTGCGGCCATCGCGGTCATCATTTCTTGGAGCCTCTGCTGTTGCTCCTGCGCTTTGGTCACCGATCGCGTGAGCGGTCTATGACCTGTGGATATGCGACTGTCCTCTTTACCAGACACCGTATAGACGGTATGAACTACGATGCCCCCAGACTTAGGGCGTTTGGGTTCACCACCTTTGATATTCGCCGTCGGCGTGAGGACTTTCTCCGGCCTTCTTCTTTTATGGGTCGTTGAAGTTGAGGGGGCTGTTGCTTTGGGTACCCAAGTGGTCGTCGCCTTTCGTTGCTTGACCGGGGGATTTTCTTCTTGCCGACCTTTCGACTTCTTGTGTTGGCGAGAGAAATTAGGATCAATCACAGATTCTCGGATTCGTCGCCATGTCTTGTAGATCCTGGAGGACAGCGATTGAGGAGACTACTCCGGCTTTTCTGCTTCCACGGCGGTCTCTACCGGTGGAGGAGATCTTTTGAGCACCGCAGTTGGCGAATTCCTGCGTACCCTGTTCAGCAGCTCAAAGCTGTTCCCAGTTGGAACAGCAGCATTAACTTCCACCGTTGGAGCTGGTGGAGTTATCCCAGAGGGGGAGTTGCCCCCGGTCTTCCTTATCCGGCGCCAGTGGCTTCGTCGGGAGCGACAAGTTGTCGGTATTGGTTCAGAGACAGCTTCTTCTTTCCCCCTGTTCAGGCGAGGGACTGTTGCCGGTGTCAGCCTGTTGAAGACTGACGTCCGTTGAGGAGTTGTGTCCAAGCGGTCAAAAGCAGATTTCTGAGCGGGAGTGGGAATAGTCAGCCTTGCAAAGACTGACTCTTTGACAGGAGAAGCCGCCTTGGCGACTTCGGGAGCAGCCGTCTTCTTTGGGATGACCGCATCAGGTGTTATGGGCTTCTTGATAGGCCCTTTGGTGCTCGAACTCAGCCTGGTGAAGACTGAAGAATTGGACGACCCGTTGAGAGAGGCCGTGGGAGTAGCAAGTCGATCGAAGACCGACTTTCTTGAAGCTTCCGGTGCGGGCACAGGGATGGTGAAGCTTGCTGGCGGGATCATAGTCCCGCAGAACAGGCCGGTGGTGGCTTGAGTCACTTTCTCCACGGGCATAGTAAGGACGGAGGCTGCTTGAGGCCCATATGCTACGCCTCCAGGTGAGGCGGAGCGTCGGTTGCATTGGCACTTCGAGCAATTTGAAGCCATCGATGCTTGATTTCTGCGCCAGGCAAAAGACCAAATCTTAGTAACTTGAATTCTAAAGGCAACCATTAACAAACCGTGATTCGTTCGCGAAGACGAAACACGAAGTGTGGAGTGGAAAGAGGAAAAGGTCCCACCGGGCGTGCCAGAATCTGTTCCCCTCCGAATAGAGGCGACGACGCGGAGACGCCTTGCCTGAGATTCGGGGCAGATGCTATTTGGTTTTATCGGTCTACCTCTTCGAAGATGCCAAGTTGATTTATGGCACCGTGTATCAGAGGTTTAGGCGGATGCGGCCGATGTAGCAGACTTCGTCAGATTCCCCCTCGCTTGAGGGGTTTTTGATTGTGGGGACGCTTTTCCCTGCAGGCGCAAGCCCCTGCAGTTAATTACGCTACCGCATCGCGGTAACCACTTTCTCCTTCTCCAGAATTTCACTTCGTGTCGTGTGTGTTTGTTTTGTTTGTGGTTGCCCGTGGATTGTATACGGAGACTAAGTTATGCCGTCTCCTGTAAGACGTGGATTAGTCCAAATCCGTGTTTACTTAGATTTGGGTTTGGTGTTTTAGTTTAAGGATACGCTAGCCATATTGAGGCTAAGATCTACTTAAACTTTCGTTAAGGATACGTTAGCCTAATCTCCAGACTAAGATCAACTTAACGGGATCGTTTGGATCCGACAAGAGAGCAATTGGCTCTATTGTTTAGTTTAATGACGTTGCGGTCGATTGCCAGTTTAGGGACATGGTGGTCCATTGCCAGTTTAGGGACGTAGTGGTCCGTTGCTAGTTTAGGGACGTAGTGGTCCCTTGCCAGTTTAGGGACGTAGTGGTCCATTTTATTTATGGCTATCGGGACCTGTCACCTCTCTGACGTCGTTGAAGGATTACAACGATAGGTGTCAGAGAAGCTCGGAGATGTACCCTTGAACCAGATGTAAATTGATTTAGGAGAGCAATCTTGCTCAGTCAATTTAGTTTGAGGACTTACGGCCATGATTGGGCTAAGTCCAGTTGAGAATATTCAACGTTATATTTGCATTTGGCCTGTTAGGCCTTTACTAGGGCTCTGCCCCTGTTTAATAATGCAGTGCATTTTCTCTGGCCTTTTAGGCCCAGAGCATTTTATTTTAGTCTGATAGAACTTTATTTGGGCTTTATCCCTTTTAATAGTGCATAGCACTTTGTTTGGTCTGATAGACCTTTCTTTATTGGGCTCTGCCCTTTTTATGCATGGCATTTTTATTTTGTTTGGGCTCTGCCCTTTTGTAAATGATGCAGAGCATCTGTCAGGCGCTTTGCGCCAATCATTGAGCGTAAGCGCTTGTAGTGGCGACACGTGTCGCGCAAGCGCAGTGCGCTGCGCCAGTGCGCTGCGCCGTTGCGCTACTGACACGTAGTGCGCTCTGGTGAGTTGCGCCAATTTCAGAGAGCAATGCTCTATCTTAAAAGTGCATGGCGCAAGTGGTCCTGGTGCTGACACGTGGCGCTCTCTGGCGGCTTGTGCCAACCCAGGAGCGCAACAGTGCAGTTTTGCAAGTGCAAGGCACTGTTTCCAAAATCTTGATCCAATTTTGGATTCAAGAAAAGAATCTTTAAGATTCCAGAACCAATGGTTCATAAAAAGTGCAAGGCACTATTATTATTTGGTTTTTATTGAAGATCATTGATCTTGTTCTTAGATCAATGATCTATTCAGAAGAAATTCTTTTATTTTAAAGGTTTTTACCTTTTTCTTGAATTTCTCTTCAAGTTTCTTCAGAGTTGAAGTTCTTGATATTTCTTGATGTTTTTTGATCCTTTGAATTGGGGTCTAGGGGCCTTTATATAGTGCCCATAAATTTGTTAAATTTGTTAAAGAGATATTTGTCTGAGTGATTTGGGGAATTTTCCCCACCGTTGGATCTTTGATCCAAGGGCTTCTGTTTTACAGAAGATAATCTTCTTGTTTTAACAAGAATAGAAAGATCTTATTAGAATTTAATTCTGTTTGGCGCAAACGCCTCAGCGCGTGACACGTGTCACGCAGCGCACAGCGCAGCGCATCTGCGCTTGCGCAACTGCGCGGACACGTGTCGCTCAGCGCACAGCGCAACTGCGCCGACACGTGTCGCGCACCGCACAGAGCAGCGCAACTGCGTTTGCGCTGACACGTGTCGCGCAGCGCAGCGCTTGCGCAACTGCTCTTGCGCGACTGCGCTGACACGTGTCGCACAGCGTAGCGCTTGCGCAACTGAAGCGTTGCTTCCTTTAATTTTTGTTTTAAATAGAGCCTTGCTCTGATTGGGTGCGCTGCCTTGGGCGCTGCGCTGACGTATCAACTTCTGACACGTGGCGCGTTGCGTGCAGCGCACGGGATTTGAAGCGTTGCTTCAATTTTTTTGAATTTTTAAAATTCAAATAGAGCCTTGCTCTGATTGGGGGAAACATTCTCCTTACAAGGTCGAGAGGACCCTGTAAGTGTCCTTTAACGAGGTTGCGCCCTTTCAGGTTTTCACAAACACTCGCCGGTAGCCCTGCTGTTTTTACTCACGGAGCCCTTTCGGGTTTTCATCCGTGCCCATTTTGCTTATGGACGTACCGTTTTTTTTATTCTTTTTATTCTCTTTTTTTTAACGAGGTGGCGCCCTTTCAGGTTTTCACGAACACTCGCCGGTAGCCCTGCTGTTTTTACTCACGGAGCCCTTTCGGGTTTTCATCCGTGCCCATTTTGCTTATGGACATACCGTTTTTTTTATCTCTCTTTTTTTATATCGGCTTTGTGATGTTTCAATCTACTGTAGTTTATCGACATCTCGGTCAACAACTAGTTTTAGGACGCAGTGGTCCGTCATTAGTTTAAGGACATTTCGGTCCGCCATTAGTTTAAGGACGTTGCGGTCCGTTGTCTCCGTATTCGAGACGAATCTCTAGTTTACTGACTTTTCGGTCTATGGGGCTTTCTCTATGAATGAGCATGATGCCCCCGGCGTCTCCATCTTTCCCGCCGCGTACGGTTGTGGTGGGCTCACCTTCCAGTTTTCGGATATGACGAACTTGCCTTGTTGGTATTGATCTTCAACCCAGTTTTTGAAGACGTAGCAATCCTCGATCAGGTGACCTACCGTTTGGTGGTAAGGGTAATAATCGAGATCGTTGACATCGCCTGACCGCAATGGACGTTTTGGATTCGGCAGATTGATGAGTCTGTCGCGCACTGCCAGCTCGAACAGTCTCTTTGTTTTATCTTGAGGAAACGAGTAAGGACGTTTCAACTTTTCCTGGAGAGGTTGCCGCTTGTTGTTTCGGCAAACAACCGGTCTAGGGCCACTCGATTGCTGTTGAGTATTGGCTACGAGGGCTGTTTTTCCCTTCTCTTTTTCCTTTTTGCTCGATCCTTTGTTCGCGAGGCCGAGATTTTTTTCCAGTAGCGTGCGATTGCACGGCTGAACGTTTTCGCGACTCCTCAATTCTTTCATTTTCGAAATGGATTCCTTGAGGAGAGGGTTGAGGGCAGCTTCTTCGTTAGAGTCGCTTCCGAAGGTGATAATTTGCGATCCCTTGGAGTCGGCTATGTGATAGTCGTCAGCGGCTCTTTTGCGCTCATCTATCGCATTTTTCTGATGTCTACGAGCTCCACGCTTTGTCCTGTTGAAGTGTTGCTTTTGAGCGACATACCCTTGCCACCAACACTTAAAGGAGTCACAGTCTTCGGTAGAATGTATGATCTTCTGATGATACAAGCAGAAGTTAGGATGTATCTCCACTCCACCGAGAGTATTTTCTTCAGAGGGTGGTTGCTTCATTCCCGCTGACAGGGCTTTAGCAAACCTTTTTCTCGTCTTGAATTTTTTTTTATCCGCAGCGGATGGCTTTTGATTTGACGGGAGTGCCTCGACTCTTTGGTCCAGTTGTCGGTGTTTGGCTCCTTCCAGTATGGCCATCTCATGCTCTTGATTGGCTTTAACTTTCAGACGAATCTCATTCAGGAAGGCATCGATCAACTCGTCTGACGGCCGCGGAATTTCTGGTTCAGGGTCCGCCCTCGGTTTCTCGGCGCAAGGAGCCTCTTCATCATCCGCCAATGAGTGAGAGATCGCATGACAACTCGCTATGTAGTCTTCGGATTCATCTGATGAGTCTTCTCCATCGTTTTCGTCCTCAACAAAAGAACAAGCTGCCCCCATCGTGTCCGTCTTCTTTGGAGTGTGCGGCTGTGGTGGGTTTACCTTCCAGTTTTCAGACAGCGCAAACTTTCCTTGTAGGTACTGATCCTCGATCCATCCTTTAAAGACGAAACAATCCTCGATCGGGTGACTTACCGTTTGGTGGTAAGGGCAATAATCGGGATTATTGAGATCTCCTTGCTGCGACAGGCGTTTTGGATTCGGCAGATTGATGAGTCTGTTGCGTAATGCCAGCTCAAACAGTCTTCTCGTTTTATTCTGAGGAAACGAGTAAGGACGTCCTAGTCTCTCCTCGAGGGATGGGCGTGGACGCACGTCGTTTTGGCGAACGACCGGCTTTGAGTTGCTCGGCTGTTGTTGAGCATTGGCGACGACGATCACTCTTCCTTTTCTTTTCTCATTCCGAGGATCTGGTTTTGGAGGAGACGGTCCATGGCCCATCTGGTCCATTTGGGCTAATTTTTCGATCAAGGCCTGGAAGGTGGTCGGCTTGAAGAACATCACGAATTGCGAGATGGTCGCTTGCGGATCGAGAGTGCCCACGAACATGCATACCGCAGGTGTCTCTTCTATGCGTTGTTCGCATTTCGACCATAGGTTCCGCCATCGTGTTGCGTATTGGACCCACGTTTCGCCTGGTCTTATCCTGGCATTTATCAGTGCTGTTATCGGGGTGCGTTCACTAACACTCGTGAATCTTTGTGTAAACAATAGCTCCATCTCCGCAAATGTTTTGACAGAGTCGTTAGGTAGCTCTGAATACCATTCAAAGGCTGTTTCTGCTAAGCTGCCGACGAATTGGCGAAGCAACAATTTGTCATCGCCTCCAGTATTGCCGCATAAGGCCCTGAATTGAGCGACATGCTGATGCGGATTCCCTGTCCCTTTATATACGTGGAACTTAGGGATCGTATATCCCGGCGGGTAACTGATTTGGTCATACCATCCCGGATAGGGTCGTCCAGTTCTAACAATTTGCCCAGCCGCTTCACTCGCCTGATGAGCTCGTATTTGCTGAGCTATATAGTCATCCATTGCGGCCTTGGAAATGGTTTCTTCCTTGGCTGCTGAAAGAGCCGGAGGAGGATCAGATGTCTCCCCTCTGTCGTCTCCAACAATGATCGGAGGGTCTTCAGCTGGAGGGTCCGGCTGTAATATCATCCCTACCATATCTTGGAAGCGGAGTGCCATTTGTTTTATGTTGGCAGGTTGTTCTGCTGCCTCTTTGTCCTTCTTTTCAAGGACTCTACGTAAGAAGTCAGCATCGGTTTCTTGTTCGTGACGCTGTTCTGATGATACTTCCGAACTTTCTTTTGGTTCGGTAAGTGCAGCCATCGCAGTCATCATTTCCTGAAGCTTCTGTTGCTGCTCCTGGGCTTTTGTCACGGATCGGGTGAGCGGTCGGTGACTGATTGATCTCAAAAACTATCTATTAACCGCAATCAAGAATGGCGTCGCTTGGTAGCTAGCCGGTGAGTACGGGTCGGTCCACAGGGATGTTGTGAATTTCCTAGTCGCTCAAACGAGTTAATTCCGATAGGAGCCGGATTGATTATTAAATCTAAAAACTGAATTAATCTAAATCTTGCTAGGATTAAGTCTAGGTTAAGTTTGGAAAGTCAATAAATCTCACCGCTTTCTATACCCATATGAAGATCTAATTAGATGTTATGGTAAATATTAATAAAAGGGATTAGGATGATTGGGAAGATTGTTCTTCCTCTAGATCCTTGTCCTTCCTTTAGAAATCTTTACCCTAACCTCCATGGAAAACCTTAAAATCCGGGCCTTTAGACTACGGTATCACCGCTACCTCGTGGGTAGAGTGCCGTAGGGAGCGGAATAAGAAGGTATTCATGGAGTTCTATGAAAATATATGACGGGCAAGAAAGGGGATGAGAGATCTTCGTCTCTCAAACCTTCCCCAGATCTAACCCTAACAAGCGAGGAGACTACTCACTCATTAGGGAATTGAAGAACATTTATCTAGGGCAGAGAATGAAAATTACCTAGGGCAAGAATTGAAACCTAAACTAGAGCAAGGAATTAAATCTACTTACGAATGCATCTTTCCAATCATCAATGCAGGGTTGTCAGATCTGAATTCATGAATGGAAAAGAAACACCAATGCTCTCCAAAAGAAATCTGAATTTATTATTAAAAGGAGGCATGAAAAGAATACAATGATTTGGGCTTCAATTATAGGAGATAGAAACCCTAGGTTATAATTGATTCGCATGTCTACAATTACAAAAATACCCCCAGGAAATCTTTTCAGAGCCGCAAAAACATTATGGTAAAATTTAATCTGTGTACGGGCATAGGACGGCCGCGGAACCGCGGCAATGGCGGGCTTGGGCCGCGGTTCCGCGGCCCTTTGACAAGATTGGTTGATCAATTTTTTATGGGCTTCTTCAGGATTCTTTGGGCTTCTGGTTCTTGGGTTTATTTTATCAATTGAGCTTCTACATTAGTTCCAGATCTTCAGTGAACATTTTGCAATGGATCTTTTAACCGTTTTGCCTTGACATTTTGGACCTTGCGTTGTCTTGTTGATTGTGAACTGTCTTTCGATGTAGGCTTGATCAAGAGTCCTCTGTGTGTTGGTTAAAGTCCATATTTTCATCGTCTTTACGTCGTTTTCACTGTTTTCTGTCCAAGAACCTGTAACCTGTAATATGTAGCAGACATGCGTCAAAAGCACCTGTTTTCATTGTAAAATGCATAAGAATGGGGAATAGAAAATGCAATATTATGATATGAACAAATACCCCCAAACTTATCTTTTGCTCGTCCTCGAGCAAACTTATTTTTTATTCTCGATAAAAATCTAACCTAACCGCACTTTCGCAGGGAAACGCGATTGCACTGAGCACGTGCAACAAGCCGTTAAACCTCTAGGTGTCCCTAGTAGGAGGAGTGTTGTCTCCTGAGGGTTTTCAGTGGATTACACCCACAAAATCCTATCAATTCGGCCCATTAACTTTTGTTCTCCAATTAGGTTTTCTAACAAGGAATTCTATTATCGTTGACCCGCAAATTATCCACCCACATTCTTCACACTTCCTCATTATTTAACTTAAGATTATATATGTTATGTAGACCTACTTAGCTTTCGGCATCTCTTAAGTTTTCCTTCTAGGGTTCCATCTCCACTTAGGAATTTCTATCAACCCTTACTAAAGATACAAGTTCTATTCTTCATTCCTTTCTCTCACCTAAACTCCAATCACATATCCCTACGTGTGTGTATAGATCACCCCTACACTTGGAAATTCAAATCAAGCAATCATACTCTCGTCCGTTGTCCAAAGCACTTCTTAAATGGTGAATTTTTAATTGAATTTTGCTTACACATCCTTCATGCGACCGTTAATACTTCTTGAGGTACCAACGACCGATTACAAGATGTGTTTGCACATTTAAGCGTAATTCCTAGTCTTGCAACACCCAAGGCTTTTAGCAGTGACTCCCAAACCAGTTGGTCTAAGGCACTAGGTGATGAAGCACCCTCGCTAAATATTTTTCTATTTTTGCAGCCTTAAGTAATCACAAAAACCAGTGTCCATTTTTTTTATTCTTTATTCACACTTTTTTTTCTTTTTTTTCTTCGTACTAAGGACTTTAGACAAGAGCATTTCAAGGTCTCTTCTACTATTCCAAGTTTCAAGGTGCGTGATTGTGCAAATTGTAGGGTATACATTTTCAGAATCTAAACTTAAGCTAGGAACTATTTTTCAAACTTATACTCTAATAAAAGTATCAATACTCTTTCCTTGTTTCGACTTAACCCAAGAAGTGAACTCAAAATTTGTCTATTTCTAAATAAACTACAAAGACATATACTTTCTACCGTTAGACTTTAAGGGAGGTTATTTTTAGGGTTTTTAATTTACTACGTCAAAGATCTAGTTGTTCCTATCTAGTTAACCTATCTATCAAACTCTAGTCAAATAAGCCAAAATTGAATACAATAATTTTTATAATTTTTGAAAATTTTCAATTTTTATGGGTTTTCAAATAAATATGCAAATGCAAAAATATACATATGAATGCGAAAGAAGAAGACGTACCGAGCATACCCCCAAACTTGAACTTGACAGTGTCCTCACTGTCATGCTAAACCAAGAGGGTCAAAATACCGGCACTCCCCTGTTTATTTATTTATAATTTTTTTTAATTTTTTTAATGTTTTGAATTTTTTTAAATTTTTATAGAAAAAGAAAACAAAAATATATATACAACAAGGTTTTCCCCCAAACTTAAGCTTGGCCTGGCACAAGCCAAAGGTTAGCACCAACCATTCAAAGATCTTATCGTGGTAATGGTATAGTTGGTGCAAGAATGGGGTGTGGAGAAAAGAAATGAGAAACACACCAGACCGTGTGGAAAGAAGAATGGTAGAATATGGTCTCGGTGGGGGAGAAGAATGGCGGAAAGAAGAAAGAAGTGGAGAACGATCTTGAGGGTGTAAATTGAGTGAATAAATTAGCGCAATTTGTGATGACCGATGTGTTAAAAGCGATTGCGCTAACCTATCAACCTGTCGGGAAATGGGGTCAAATCCCTCAAGATTCGCAAGAAGACATGGGTACGCCGAACTTGGTATAGGAGATGAAAGCGTAACGGTCATTTGTACGGTCGGAACAATAGGAATGACGACAGGGAGGGAATCAGGGATAGTCTCTTTCTCACCGTAGTAAATTGTCTCGAACTTAAAAGATTCCATCAATGGTTCGAAACTACTGTAAGCAACCGAGTCTGATGGTTCAACTAACTCATCTGAAAATGTAAAGGACTTAAACTCGTGCGGTGAGTCATCAATATCGTCCGAAAAAGGGAAACACTCATAAGTGTTAACTTCTGTGAGAACTGTGTCAGATTCAAAAGAAAAATTTTCAAGCTCACAGTCTTCAAGCGGGGTCGGAACGATAGGAAGGAGGGAGGGTGATATAACAGTCAAAGGTTCAGGAGGATGAATTGGAAAATCAGACACATCAAAAAAAATGATTCAACCTCAATATTATCCTCAAGACTCTCCTCAATACTATCCTCAATATTTAACTCATCCATGCCATTATCATCAAAATCTAGACGCATATGAGATTCGGGAGAAACATTTAATAACTCAGGATGATGATTTGAACATAAAATTTCAAGCAAATCGACAGGTTCATCATCCGAAATATTCCCGGCATCTATATCCTCAATCAAGTAAAAATCAATTTCTTTAGACACCACATCAAAAATATGGATATGTATCAATTTAGGTTCTAGAGTGGAGGTGTAAAGATCGAAAGGATTAGGTGCGGTTTCACTCGAAAGGGGTTCCTAACAATTTGGCAAATCAAGCACTACAAAATCACATAACTCATTTTTATTTTCAACAGGTAAACTATTTAGGGCAATCGATGGAAAATAGGAGTAGTGGGCTTCAATTGGGTATGGGTAGGTTTGATTTGAAAATCCTCTCTCATTCTCACTTTGTCCAACCGCCTCTTTATACATTAACAAATTTTGAGCTGGCGGGAAACTAGCTACCGGTTCACTAGGTTGCATAAGGGCGGCCACGGACGCTTCCACATTCCTAGTCATTTTATTTGTTGCTGCAATATAAGCTTCCAACGACTCTTCCAAACTAGACTTAGGTGGTGAGGGGGTTTCGGTGAAAGATTTGAAATTGGTTGGATATGTGAAACTCCCTAATGGCTATGTCGAAACAGTGTCTAGTGAGGGTGGGAAGGTCGGGTAAGACTGGTAGGAAGTGGGTGGTAAGACAGGGGTAGGGTCAACATATGGATAAAAAGGTGAATAATCATGCGGATCCCTAAAACTAGATGAGTGGAGAGGGGTGAAAGATCGACTGCGAGATTGAGCAATATGCTCAGCAATGGACATCGGCCTAGGAGTGACAGAAGGACTTGAAGAAGTGGTATCAACATATGTAGGTGGTAAAGGTTGACTCGGTTGACACAAAGTGGGTTGAAAAGTCAAACTATTTCTCCTAGACGCCTCTATTTGATCTTTCAAAGATATTTTTGGCAAGGAGGGATCGTCTTTAAATTGACCGAACAAATTGACATACGACGCAAAATTAGGTTCGGGATACCAAAGTTCGGGTAATGATTTATTATGTGGAGTACCCATGTTAAAAGAAGGGGAAAAGAAAGAAAATTTGTGGTGCAAGGATTTATTTGTGGCAAAAAAAACTTTGCAAGTTTCTACAAAATTTTCCTTATGCTTTTTTTTATTCTTTTTCTCTTTATTAGGAAAAATTTGTTGCAAAAAGATTTTCAACACAAGATATACAAGATATGCAACAGAAAAATATTACTTGCAATCTAATTTCATTTTAAGCAAGGCACAAAAATCTTGCATAAGATCGTTATTTGGAAGGAAAAGATTTTTTTCAAGCGCGCAAAATTCTGCAGGCAATTCACAGAAAATATCTCAAAATTTACAGAGGAAAAATAACAGGGAGCTTACAGTGCAAATTCCATCAACTGAAGACACCAAAAGAGCGTGTTTCCGCGGTCAAAGGGGGTCTACCGCGGCGGAAGGGCGGCGGTCTAAGCGGCACAGATCCCCAAAATTTTTCTCGCGCTCTGATTCGACAAGAAGGCCGTTGTTCCGTGGCCTAAGGTGGGTTTTGGCCGCGGAATCGCGGCGGGTTGGGGGATTTGGGTCTCCAAAATTTTTGTGCTCTTCTGTTGTTTAAAATCCCTTCTGTTCCGATATCTCGTTTTCTGTTTTGCTTTCTGGAAATTTCCAAATCCGAGTTTGTATATCCTGCAAAAATTAAAACAATAAAGTATCCCTTCCAAAAATAACAAAATATATATATTTTTATAATTTTTGGGATTTTTATGATTTTTTTAATTTTATGATTAACCCGAAATCGCAAAAAGGAAATGACACGCCATCCCCGGCAACGACGCCATTTGATTGATCTCAAAAATATATGTTACCGCAATCAAGAACGGCGTCGCTTGGTAGCTAGCCGGTGAGTACGGGTCGGTCCACAGGGATGTTGTGAATTTCCTAGTCGCTCAAACGAGTTAATTCCGATAGGAGCCGGATTGATTATTAAATCTAAAAACTGAATTAATCTAAATCTTGCTAGGGTTAGGTCTAGGTTAAGTTTGGAAAGTCAATAAATCTCACCGCTTTCTATACCCATATGAAGATCGAATTAGATGTTATGGTAAATATTAATAAAAGGGATTAGGATGATTGGGAAGATTGTTCTTCCTCTAGATCCTTGTCCTTCCGTTAGAAATCTTTACCCTAACCTCCATGGAAAACCTTAAAATCCGAGCCTTTAGACTACGGTATCACCGCTACCTCGTGGGTAGAGTGCCGTACGGAGCGGAATAAGAAGGTATGCATGGAGTTCTATGAAAATATATGACGGGCAAGAAAGGGGATGAGAGATCTTCATCTCTCAAACCTTCCCCAGATCTAATCCTAACAAGCGAGGAGACTACTCACTCATTAGGGAATTGAAGAACATTTATCTAGGGCAGAGAATGAAAATTACCTAGGGCAAGAATTGAAATCTAAACTAGAGCAAGGAATTAAATCTACTTACGAATGCATCTCTCCAATCATCAACGCAGGGTTGTCAGATCTGAATTCATGAATGGAAAAGAAACACCGATGCTCTCCAAAAGAAATCTGAATTTATTATTAAAAGGAGGCATGAAAAGAATACAATGATTTGGGTTTCTATTTATAGGAGATAGAAACCCTAGGTTACAATTGATTCGCATGTCTACAATTACAAAAATACCCCCAGGAAATCTTTTCAGAGCCGCAAAAACATTATGGTAAAATTTAATCTGTGTACGGGCATAGGACGGCCGCGGAACCGCGGCAATGGCGGGCTTGGGCCGCGGTTCCGCGGCCCTTTGACAAGATTGGTTGATCAATTTTTTATGGGCTTCTTCAGGGTTCTTTGGGCTTCTGGTTCTTGGGTTTATTTTATCAATTGAGCTTCTACATTAGTTCCAGATTTTCAGTGAACATTTTGCAATGGATCTTTTAACCGTTTTGCCTTGACATTTTGGACCTTGCGTTGCCTTGTTGATTGTGAACTGTCTTTCTATGTAGGCTTGATCAAGAGTCCTCTGTGTGTTGGTTAAAGTCCATATTTTAATCGTCTTTACGTCGTTTTCACTGTTTTCTGTCCAAGAACCTGTAACCTGTAATATGTAGCAGACATGCGTCAAAAGCACATGTTTTCATTGTAAAATGCATAAGAATGGGGAATAGAAAATGCAATATTATGATATGAACAGTGACCCGTCGAAGCGCGGCTTTCCTCCTTTCCGGAAGCCATATAAACAGTGTGCACCACCATACCCCTAGACCAGGGGCGTTTGTGTTCAGCGCTTTTACGCTTCGCCATGTTCACAGGGGCTCTTTGCGGCCTCCTTTTCCTTTGAGGGATTGGAGATGAGAGGGACGTTGCAGTGGGAACCCAAGTAGCTGTTGCTTTTTGTGGCTTGACGGAGTAATCCTTCTCCTGCCGCACCTTCATCTTTTTCTGTCGGCGGAGATAGTTTTCATCAATCACCGACTCCTAGACCTGTCGCCAGACTTTGTAAATTTTAGAGGGCATCCGTTGAGGGGGCTGCTCTAACTTCTTCTCCGGAGTATTCTTCACAGATGAAGGAGTTCGTTTCAACACCGCAGTAGGAGAGTTTCTGCGCACCGTGTTCAGCAATTCAAAGCTATTCCCGGTTGGAACAGCAGCCTCGATCCCCACCATCGGAGCTGGTGGCGTAAATCCAGAGGGGGAGTTACCCCCAGCCTTCCTTACTCGATGCCAGTGGCGACGTCGAGCGCGTCGTGCGGGTGGAATTGATTGAGCCGCAGGGGTGACCTCCTCATGCCCCCTGTGTTGGTCAGAATCTGCTGGTATCAGCATTTTAAAGACCGACGTCCGTTGAATGGGGACGGCCAACCTATCAAAAGCAGACTTCCGAGCAGGGGAAGCAACCTTGGTGATCTCGCCTGAAACTGGAGTAGGGATAGCTATCCGCTTCGGGATAACATCTTCTGGTATTGCTGGCTTTTTCATGGGCCCGTTGGAGCTCTGACCTAGCCTGTTAAAAACTGAGGCAGTGGAGTTGGGCGACCCGTTGAGAGGGACCGCGGCAGTGGTAAGTCGATCAAAGACTGACTTCTTTGGGGCTTCTTGCAACGTTATTGGGGCATTGAAGCTCATTGGTGAGAGCATGGTCCCGAAGAATAGTCCATTGGTGGCTTGAGTTACCTGCTCCACTGGCATCTTGAAAAGAGAGTCCACTTGGGGCCCGTAAGTAACTCCTCCAGCAGAGACCGAGCGAGAGTTGCAGTTGCAAGCGGTGCAGTTTGAAGCCATTGATCTTCTGTTTTCTGCACGGATCAAGACACCAAATCTTAGTATCTCGAATCGACAGGCAACCATAGCAAACCGCGATTCGTTCGCGAACACGACACACGAAGTGTGGAGTGGAAAGAGGAAAAGGTCCCACCGGGCGTGCCAGAATCTGTTCCCCTCCGAATGACGCTGTGGAGACACGGTGGACATCTTGCCTGAAATTCGGGGCAGAAGCTATATGGTTTTATCCTTCCACCTCGCAGAAGATGCCAAGTTGATTTATGGCACCGTGTATCGGAGGTTTAGACGGATGCGGCCGATGTAGCAGACTTCGTCAGATTCCCCCTCGCTTGAGGGGTTTTTGATTGTGGGGACGCTCTTCCCTGCAGGCGCAAGCCCCTGCAGTTAATTACGCTACCGCATCGCGGTAGTCACTTTCTCCTTCTCCAGATGTTCATTTCGTGTCGTGTGTGTTTGTTTTGTTTGTGGTTGCCCGTGGATTGTATACGGAGACTAAGTGATGCCGTCGCCCGTAGGACGCGGATTAGTCCAAATCCGTGTTTACTTAGGTTTGGGTTTGGTGTTTTAGTTTAAGGATACGTTAGCCATATTGAGTCTAAGATCAACTTAAACTTTTGTTAAGGATACGTTAGCCTAATCTCCAGACTAAGATCAACTTAACGGGATCGTTTGGATCTGACAAGAGAGCAATTGGCTCTATTGTTTAGTTTAATAACGTTGCGGTCGATTTCCAGTTTAGGGACATGGTGGTCCATGTTCCAGTTTAGGGACGTAGGGGTCCATCTCCAGTTTAGGGAAATGGTGGTCCATCATTCCCATTTGGGGACGAGCATTAGTTTAAAGACATTTTGGTCCAACATTCCCATTTTGGGACGAATATTAGTTTAAGTACGTTTCGGTCCAACATTCCCATCTAGGGATGAATATTAGTTTAAGGACGTTTCGGTCCACGAGTTTAGGGACCCCGCAGTCCGTATCGATGTGTGGTTGTCAGGACCCGTCACCTCTCTGACATCGTTGAAGGATTACAACGATAGGTGTCAGAGGAGTTCGGAGATGTACCCTTGAACCGGGTGTAAATTGATTTAGGAGAGCATTCGTGCTCAGTCAATTTAATTTGAGGACTTACGGCCAGAATTGGGCTAAGTCCAGTTGAAGATGATCAACGTTTTTATTTGTCTTCGGCCTATTAGGCCTATGCTAGGGCTTTGCCCCTGTTTAATAATGCACTGCATTTTATTTTGGCCTGTAAGGCCTATTTGATTTGGGCTCTGTCCCTTTATTTTTATGATGCAGAGCATCTGTTTTGGTCTGACAGACCTTTGCTTGGGCTCTGCCCTTTTAAAAATAATGCATGGCATTTTTCAATTGGGCTCAGCCTTTCTTTTCAGTAATGCAGTGCATTAATTAGCTGACAGTGGCCATGTGGCCTGTCAGGCGCCTTGCGCCAATTAATGAGCGCAAGCGCATATGGAGGTGACACGTGTCACGCTCTGGTGAGCGCAAGCGCAGTTAGCGCAGTGCGCTGCGCTGCTGCGCTGCTGACACGTGGCGCGTTCTGGTGAGTTGCACCAATTTTAGAGAGCAATGCTCTATTTTAAAAGCGCATAGCGCAAGTTGTTCTGGAGCTGACATGTGGCGCTTTCTGGTGGCTTGCGCCAACCCAAGAGCGCAACGATGCAGAATTTCAAGTGCAAGGCACTGTTTTAATATCCAATTTTGGATTCAAGAAAAGAATCTTTAAAGATTCCAGAACCAATGGTTCATCAAAAGGCAATGCCTTTATTATTATTATATTTTTTTTATTGAAGATCTTTGATCTTGTTCTTAGATCAATGATCTTTTTAGAAGAAATTCTTCTTTATTCAGAGGTTTTTACCTTTTCTTTCTTTGAGCTCTTCTCAGAATTTTTTAGAGGAATTCTCTGTTTTTCTCTCTGTGTTCTTCTCCTTTGAATTGGGGTCTAGGGGCCTTTATATAGTGCTTGTTAAATTTGTTAAATTTGTTAAAGAGATCATTCTCTGAGTGATTTGGGAAATTTTCCCCACCGTTGGATCTTTGATCCAAGGGCTTCTGTTTTACAGAAGACAATCTTCTTGTTTTAACAAGAACAGAAAGATCTTACTGGAATTTTAATTCTGTTTGGCGCAGATGCACCAGCGCTTGACACGTGTCACACAGCGCACAGCGCAGCGCAATTGCGCTGACACGTGTCGCTCAGCGCACAACGCAGCGTAACTGCGTTTGCGCAACCGCGCTGACACCTGTCGCGCAGCGCAGCGCTTGCGCAACTGCGCTTGCGCAACTACGCTGACGCAACTGCGCTGACACGTGTCGCGCAGCGCAGCGATTGCGCACTTGCGCTTACGCAACTGCGCTGACACGTGTCGCGCAGTGCAGCGCTTGCGCAACTGAAGCGTTGCTTCTTTTAATTTTTGTTTTAAATAGAGCCTTGCTCTGATTGGGCGCGCTGCCTTGGGCGCTGCGCTGACGTATCAACTTCTGACACGTGGCGCGTTGCGCGCAGCGCACGGGATTTGAAGCGTTGCTTCAATTTTTAAATTTTTGAAATTTCAAACAGAGCTTTGCTCTGATTGGGGGAAACAACCCTGAAGGAAACCAGGGAGACATCCGCTCTGCTTATTAGGGAATCTTCCTCTTCTAGATCCAAGGCTAAAGTCAAGGGTGAAAAGAAGAAGTCCTCCACAAAGCCGATAGGCGGTGTCGGTAAGGTAGAAAGAAAGGGCAGGGCAAAAGTTTCGGGGCCAACATTAAGGAAGGAGGGATGTTCCTATTGTCACGGGAAAGGGAATTGGCAGAAAGAATGCAGTGCCTGGAAAGCCAGAATCCAGGATCCGAAGCACGTTGTGGCTTTGACTTCGGGTGTGTTTGGGATTGACAAGTGGACAGATATTGATTTTACTTAACTGTTTGAGTGTACCTAGTCTATCTTGTAAGCGATATGGTCCACATCTACCTAAATCAAAGTTTGATTGGGTCAGGTACACTAGAGGACAGCATATACGTGTTAAATCAAGCTCAGGTTTTCAACGTCCAGAACACACTTAAAAGAAAGTCTCAAGAATTAAATAAGGCTTTCTTATGGCATTGTAGACTGGGCCACATCAATGAAAGACGGTTGATGAAGTTACATAGAGTGGGATATTTGGATCCGTTCTAATATCAGCCTTATGGAACTTGTCAATCTTGTCTGATAGGAAAGATGACAAAAACTCCGTTCACCGGACACGGAGTAAGAGCGAGTGAGCTCTTGGGACTCATACACAGCGACGTGTGTGGTCCAACGTCTATACATGCATGAAGTGGTTATTCATATTTCATTACTTTTACGGATGATTTCTTTAGGTAAGGACATGGCTTCTTGATGAAGCATAAATCCGAGGCCTTTGAGAAATTCCGAGAATATAAGGATGAAGTGGAAAAACAAACCGGCAAAAATATTAAGACACTGAGATCTGATTGAGGTGGTGAATACTTAAGTGCCGAGTTCCTGGATTACCTAAAAGAGAATGGAATTCTCTCTCAGCTTACTCCTCCATACAAACCGCAATACAACGGTGTATCGGAAAGGCGGAACCGAACCCTATTGGATATGGTTCGTTCTATGATGAAGTAATGCTGAGTTGCCGTGATCCTTCTGGGGTTATGCACTAGAATCAGCTGCATATCTTTTGATAAGGTTCTTACCAAGACTGTGCCTATCGCACCATAACAGATATGGAGTGGGAAGAAACCCTATCCTCAGTATCTGAAGATATGTGGATGTCCGGCTTTTGTCAAAAAATGGTATGCTGACAAGCTCGAGGCACGCTCAATACTGTGTAGGTTTGTGAGATACCCAAAGAACTCCATGAGGTATCTTTTCTATTATGCAGAGGAACAAAAGGTTTTTGTTTCTCGTCATGCCCATTTTTTTGGAAAATCAATTTTGGAAAAAGAAACTAGTGGGAGCGCAATAGAATTGGAAGAAATTCCAGAACCATAAACTATTACTGAAAGTATGGTAGAACCAGAGGTTTCAGAAGAACCGGACATCCACGCACCACTCCGCGGGACTAGTAAGCAGTCTCATCCGCCTGAGAGATACTACGGTTTTCTCATAAATGGGGATAAAGAGGATTGCATCATTAACAATGATGAGCCAACTAGCTTCCAGCAAGCCATTCAGAGCGGCGACTCGGTAAAATGGCTGGATGCAATGCAGATTGAGATGGAGTCCATGTACACCAACAAAGTATGCACTTTGAACATTGCTCCAGAAAGGGTAAAACTCGTAGGCTGCAAATGGATCTTCAGAACGAAGTTTGGTGTATATGGACAGGTTGAAACCTATAAAGCTAGACTTGTTGCAAAAGGTTTTCGTCAAAGACCTGGTTTGGACTATGATGAAACCTTTTCTCCAGTGGCTATGCTCAAATCCATTCGGATCCTTCTTGCCATTGCTGCCTTCCATGATTATGAGATTTGGCAGATGGACGTAAAGACCGCTTTTCTGAATGGACATTTAGAAGAGTGCGTCTATATGGATGAAAGACGATTAGGAATCTTTCTAAAAGCCAGAGGGTTTCAATCAGAGTGGGAGCAGCGGGAAAGTGTGCAAGTTGTTTAAGTCCATTTATGGACTAAAGGAGGTATCGCGAAGTTGGAACATCTGTTTTGATTAGACGGTCAAAGAATTCGACTTTATCAAAAATCCAGATGAACCATGCATTTAAAGTAAGATTGTAGCGAGAACTGTAGGATTCCTCGTCTAGTACGTGGATGACATTCTCTTAATAGGAAATGATATTCCTATACTACAATCAGTCAAAGGATTCTTGTCACAGAGGTTCTCCATAAAAGACCTGGGTGATGCCAACTACATTCTGGGGATCCAGATCTATCGTAATAAATCAAAGAGGATGGTGGGACTTTCACGGTAAAGGTACACCAACACCTTAAAAAAAAGATTTAGTATGGAAAATTCAAAGCGCGGCAGTCTACCGGCTTGTCACGAAATCACCCTCTCCAAAGAGATGTCTCCCAAGACTGATTTGGAAAGGGCTCGCATGTCGATTATACCCTACGCTTCTGCAGTAGGCTCTATAATGTATGTGATATTGTGTACCAGAGCAGATGTTGCTTACGCGCTAAGCGTGGTAAGCCGGTATCAGTCAAACCCAGGGGAGAAGCACTGGATAGCGGTAAAGAACATTCTCAAGTACCTGAGAAGGACTAAGGAGATGTTCTTGGTGTATGGCGGAAAAGACCTCCAGATCGAGGCTTTTGCTGAATCCAGCTTCCAGAGTGATAATAATGACTCCAAGTCCATGTCGGGTTATGTCTTTACCCTCAATGGAGGGGCGGTCTGTTGGAAGAGCTCCAAGCAGGACACCGTTGCAGACTCGACGATGGAAACAGAGTATTTCGCTGCATGAGACACCGCAAAAGAGGCAGTCTGGATGAGGAAGTTCTTAACTTAACTTCAGGTGGTTCCTTCCATTGTTGGTCCAATACTTATGTATTGTGACAAAAACGACACTATAGCTTTAGGGAAGGAACCCAGGTCTCATCAGAGATCCAGACATATCTTGAGGCCGTACCACCTGATCAAGAAGATCGTTGATCTCCGAGAGATCGAGGTGAGGAGAGTAGACACGGAGAACAACACTGCAGATCCTCTCACCAAGGCCATCCCTCAGACACAGTTCGAGAGGATATTCAAGATCTTAGGTCTGCGATATGCTGCAGGGTTACCTAGGGCGGCAGCAAGGTTTCAGGAGGCATCGTCCATGCCATTTTCAAAAATTTGATGTACTAGCTAACCCTAACCCTAGAATCTTAACTAGAAAATCCGACGATACAACAATGTAAACAACTTTACATCTAAGTGAATGAGGAATACAACTTTTGTAGACCGGTCCTTCACTTCTAAAGCTCCGTGTAGTAGTCCCTTCGCTCCAAGTAGTGAACACCCGAACTCTAGTAAGGGTTCACAAGAAGAAATGAACAAGCTTGCTCGAAGTCTTCGAGGCCGAAGATGATTTACGTCGAGGAGACTCAAGCTCATGCTCCCTCTTCACTAATGGTAGATTAGTGAAGCAAACACCCTAAACTAAATAGTTAATATAGTAGAGGATGATGAAGTAGGAAGTGGGATCACTTTAGATTTATTTTTCTCACAATATTTTCTTACCTTGAGAAAAGCTAGCAAGCTTTCTCAATGAAGAAGAAGATGAAGAATGAAGATGAGAGAATGAACTCATGAGATGAGAATAGCAATCATGGGTGAGTTAGTGTCATACACTAACCCATGTAGAGAATAAACCATAGCTAAGATTAACGGTTAGGTTAATAAATATCTATAAGTAAAATAAAATTAGTGGACTTTGTCAATGGTTCCACAAGCTTCTACAAGCTTCAACTATGTGACTAATTTCCACTAATTTTGTTTACATTAAATAAATAAAAACCTTACATTATATTAAGCATGGTGTGAGTCTCATACACCCATGTCACATGTGGTATCAAGCATGACACAATAGTTGTACATTAATATATAGCACATATATACTAAGTGTACACTTGTGAGAAAAAGAAATGTTTAGTGAGAAAATATTAGTTAATGTAAGTCGATATATCAAATATATAATTATACATTAAATTATCAAATCAACACTTGATTTAATAATCCGGCTATATCACATACAACCGACTAATATCAAATGTAACAATCTATCGAGTCAACACTTGATCCGATAACCCAGCTATATCACATATAACCGACCGATATCACAAATCGCGAGAATAGAATGCGGTATCACATATGCGCATTAATCTTGGTCCTGCACATATCACATATCTTCTCTTTCTTCGTTTCGCATGAACCAGGAAACCTCTGTGTAGGACTCTAAAGACTCGTCAATACGCCGGCAGTAGGTGATGATCATATCAAACACCCACAAGCCGCAAGCGGTCTGCTAAACGTAACGGCCACCCGGGTATTGAGCGATCAGAAGATCAACAAGCAAGTCTGCTCATACTCCTGCGAATCCAATCAGTAACACTACCATACAGTCCGGTCTCTTCGTCTGATATGTCACATATCTCGTCTGGGGGTGGTAAACGTCAGACCCCAATAGCTTGATAAGGCATGCCAATGTGAGGCTCATAATGGGTCGACACTTACCAGCAAATCTCAGCAACAGCCCTGGCCAGGGACTTCTTGTTATAGCCAATCGAGCATAGCGCAACATCAACCCCAATATCGGGAAAGACGAAATCCCCTCCTATCGCTCATTACCTCGATGTGACTCGGGACTGTACCCAAAAACCACCATTTTGCACGTTCTCTTGAACGTGGTAAGGTGGAAATCAAAGCACAGTGGGAATCACACAAGACTCTATGACGATCTCGGGTCGACAGACTAATCTGTACCAGTGTCACCAGAGAACTGCCATCTGACGTAAGGTATAATACCATCTAGGAGTTCTCGGAGAGTCCGTCCAATGTACCCAGTCTCCACTGAGCACCCGTATATCATCTCTGATGTCAAACTCCAATGGATATGGGATCATCTATCTTCCATCTACATGGGTCGAGAAGGTATACGCTAGTCTACTCTGGTATATCGATGCCCCGTCTCGATACACCCACGACTAGGGACATTAAAAGATGTACTCACGGACTACCTTTGTCCCACTAGTATGATCCGCATCATAATCCAGGTAGTCAAGTAAACATCCTGAGGGCTTTATCAACATGTAACAGAGAGACAATCAGTGTACATGTTAAGATAAAGAGTAACCAGATAGCATACTATCATGTCGAGCAAGAAAGTCCTCCCTATGTATGTCCAAGCATCCACTATAATATACATCATATGTACAATAATGGCCTCTAGGGCAAACATATAACTAACATATGCCAATTCATGGCCTTAGTGTACATGGGAGATTGTTAGTGATATATGTCCTAGAGGCCATTATTGTATTATACTGGTTTGTATATTACTTAATGGAAACTTGGGATATACACGGATATAGTAACAGTCTTGCTCGAAATGATAGTATCCTACCTGGTTTTTTTCTACCTTAATATGTGCATGTGTTTCTTTTAGCGTATCACTTATACATATTGGTAGAGCCCTTAGGATCTTTGCTTGATTACCAGCATTGTGATGGCAGTCACACTAGTGGGGGCTGGATAGTCTATAAGCACATCCTTATACAGGTCCTAAGTCGTAGGATTATCGAGACGGAGCATCGATACTTCAGAGTAGACTAGTGTATACGCTTCTCATCCCAGCAGGGGAGATGATCCGTGTTAGTTGTATGTATACCCTAGAGGCCATTATTGTACATATGATGTATATTATAGTGGATGATTTGATATATATAGGGATGACTTTCTTGCTCGACATAATAGTATACTATTTGGTTGCTCTTTATCTTAACATGTATACTTATTGTCTCTCTATTACATGTTGATAAAACCCTTAGGATGAGTACTTGACTACCAGGATTATGATGCAGATCATACTAGTGAGGACAGGGTAGTCGGTAAGTACATCCTTCAATTGTTCTTAGTCATGGGAGTATCGAGACAGGGCATCGATATTCTAGAGTGGACTAGCGTATATGCTTCCTGACCCATATGATGGGCGATGGATGATCCCACATCCATTGGTATTGGACATCAGAGAAGGTATACGGGTGCTCAGTGGAGACTGGGTACACTGAACGGACTCACCGAGAACTCCTAGATGGTATTATACCTATCGTCAGATAGCAGTTTTCTGGTGACACTGGTACAGGTTAGTCTGTCGACCCGAGATCGTCATAGAGTCTTGTGTGTCGCCCACTATGCTTTGATTTCCACCCTTCCACGGCTCTACCGAGTCATGCAAACAGGTGGGTTTTGGATACAGTCCCGAGTCACATGGAGGCAATGAGCGATTGGAGGGGATTTCGTCTCTCCCGGTATTGGGGGTTGATGTTGCGCTATGCTCGATTGGCCATAACCGGAAATCCCTGGACAGGGTTGCTGAGATTTACTGGTAAGTGTTATCAGTAGTTTCTCGAACCGTTATGGGCCTCATATCGACATGACTTATCAAGCTATTGAGGTCTGACGTTTTCCAACCCCAGGCTGGATATGCGACATATCAGACGAAGAGACCGGACTGTACGGTAGTGTTACTTATTGGATTCATAAAAGTATGAGCAGGCATACTTGTTGATCTTCTGATCTCTCAATATCCGGGTGGCCGTTACGTTTAGCAGACCGCTGATGGCTTGTGGGTGACTGATATGATCACCATCTACTACCGGCGTATTGATGAGTCTTTATAGTCCTACACAGAGGTTTCCTGGCTCAAGCGAAACGATGTAGGAGCACATATGTGATATGTGCGGGACCGAGATTAATACGTGTATTTGATACCGTATTCCAATCTCGCGATATGTGATATCGTTCCGTTATATGTGATATAGCTGGGTTATCGAATTAAGTGTTGATTCGATAAGATGATACAAATGATATTAGTCGGTTATATGTGATATAGCTGGATTATTAAATCAAGTGTTGATTTAATAATTTAATGTATAATTATATATTTGATATATTGAATTACATTAACTAATATTAGATCACTTAAACATTTCTTTTTCTCACTTTTGTGTACACTTTATTATATATGTGATATATGTTATTGTGTCATGGTTGTTGATATATGCAACATGGGTGTATGAGACTCACACCATGCTCTTGATAATTAAAGGTTTTTATCTATTTTAGTAATTCACAAATTGGTGGAATTAGTCATGGTTGAAGCTTGTAGAAGCTTGTAGTGTCCATTGACTTAGTCCACTAATTTGTTTTACTTAAGATATTTATTAATCTAACCATT